>OX456992.1:1460956-3860956 GCA_949752705.1 Callimorpha dominula
GGATTACGATGCTAGCTGGTCTGCATTTTTATGGCTATTCTTGTGTGCTTCATCTAAAAGTGCCAAATCTTTTATCTGTTTTCACGCAATTCTGAAATGTATTTCTGTGTTCTTTTTATCACAAGTTTTATTTATTTATATTTCCTTACTATCTTTTCGTACTTTCATCTCAATTTTCTTCCTAATACTCTTCACACAGGAATACCTTTATTCCTCATCAGCTAGTATTCGTCCAGAAACCAACAAACTTCGCATAGTTTAAAGCGATGTCGTGCTTTTACGAATGCTTTCAGGGTAAGCAAATCCAGCAAGGTTTCAACAGCTTACAGAAACTCCGGAAATCAGTATCCGGGGCTTTAGGAGCTGCCTTAGGATCCAGGAGATTTGACGTAGAACATGAGCCAATGTTGCAAGAGCAGGAGCAGAATTGGTTTCTTACAAAGTCTGCTCCCAATTCTTTGAGCAATCCTCTAATATTTCAACAACCCAGAGCTAAGTGTATTGATGAGGAAGTGATTAAGGAAGAGGATTCACAATTTGGAGAGAAGGTAAGAAGATCTTAACTATGAAGAATCATATAATTGTAGACATAGTAAATGCTGATATGGTGAGATAGTTGTAGTGCGTCTTTGCTTAAATTGAAACTGGGGAACTTAGGTTCTCTATTAAATACTCTTTAAGAAATTGCAAAGACAAAGGAGATCCGCCGGAAAGGATTGTACACTTTAATTACTTAATTAATATATATTATTATATAAGCCATGTTATGCGGCTTACTATCATATCAAATATAAAACAGTAGCTAGTGGAAAAATATTTTTTTATCATATTTTATAATTTACGGCATTTACAGATTGTGAATTCACCCAGCACAATTGCATGAGGAAATATGTAGTACCATACTTAAACTATTACTCACAAAGTTAAAATAATTTTGCTTTTTACCTGGGCAGGACATAATAATATAATAATAATAGTTTATTTATGCATACAAGTTTTTACAAATTGCCAGGGGGACCACGAGTACGGAGGGCTCTTTTCTTAGTTGGAACATGATTACATATATTATTTGTTTTAAAGTAACAAAGAGATTAGCGTTGACGACCGTAATAGTAATGAACTGTGTTACAGTCGTCAGCGTCCGCCACCGGAGATAGTACATTTATTTTTACACTTTTTGTTTGTTAAAGCATTTCAAACATGTTATACTTTCAATTTAAATTTAGAAAAAAAATATATTGTATACATATATGTATTTACGTACATACATACACACATATACAATACTTATATATATATTATATTTTTTAACATACATATTCGTGCATGTTGAAGAATTTGTCGGAATGAATTTATGTATTCAATTTCTCGACGCCAATGGGTCCGATACCATCTTGAAGACGCTTTGCCTCCTGTCTGTTGACAATTGGACAATTCAAAATACCGGAAGGTCAACTTAGTATGTCTAACCCCATAAACCCAGAAAAACCCCAATGGTAAACGACCTGGGATTCGAACTGCAATCGTTACACATTGAACATCTATATGATGCTGGAATATATTTTGGTAGTTTAATTAAAGCTTTGTCCAGGCGGATCCTTGTCTATGGAGGCGAGGAACTTCTTACTTATCCTGGGGTGGACACGTGATGTACCTGCCGCCCGCTGCAGACCAGCCTCTGTCTATGATTGGAACCGTCGAGAGGCCTGTCAGGTTGGTGTTGATACCTGTTGGTGTTGGTGGACTTTATAAACTTGACCTTGATCATCATTTCCCAGGTTTTGATTCCGTTTTGATTATGAAGGCCTTTCTAGTCTACATGCAGCTTCTAAGCTGTAAGGTATGCCGTAAAAGTTAATATTTTCCGTGAAAACTTTTAATTGGCCTTCACCTTGGTATTAATATATTATTTATTGTACGAATTTTAGCTGTAAGTTTTCCTAACAATGTAAAATAAAAAATAATAAAATAAAATAAAAGACTAACTCAGGAGAATGAATGTTAAAGACCAATCATAGTTGAGAAGGTTAAGAAGATCTTAGAATGATGACAGTTACTTTTGTATACTTCTATTTTGATTAAAAGGTTAACAGCTTCTGACTGTATTCACATGCAAGAAGTCTAGGTATTATCGTACATTTGTTGCATCTTACGGCCGATGTTGAGAAAGGTCTTCCATATAAAGTTGTGAATCATTTCAATAAACATAATGGTTATTCCTTCATGCAGGAGCAAATCCAGCGGTTGCCTTGAAGTGAGTGCGCGGGCAGCGCGTGCAGCGCGCGCGGCACTGGGCGGTGAGATGCGCGAGCGGGAGCGCTCCGCATCGCCGGCTACGTCACCATCGCTTGCGCGAGCGCTGCCCGCCACCGTGTTGCCCTCTACTGGGGTACGTATACCCTACTGATTGTCATTATATCATCAAATAATTAAATAAAATATGTCTAAACTGCACGGATACGTGATACGGAGTACTCAGAAATTGAGTGAAATACAACAATTATAAAAAGAAAATGTGACCACGATCGGTGCAATTCGATCGAAACGTCGGGTAACTAAAATGGTGTTGTAACCTTTTAAATATTATGGCGACAAGTCCCGAGTTACACATCTAATTATAAAAAGCTCCAAAACAACTTGTATAAAAAGTGTAAAAATAGTTTATATAGTTTATTTTTCCCCAGCCTTCTCCCGTGAAGTTTTGTTATTTTCGACTCTAAGTACTCTAAACCTCATCAAAGATGTGTTGCGGTGGATGCTATGGAGTTTGTTGTGGGGGCTGCTGTTGGCTAATCATCTACACCAGTTGCACCAAGATCTGGCAATGCCCGATTTGCTCTGACAGCGGGCTCACCGTCTCTGGCAAGCTGTAAGCTTCGTTAAAGATGAGCCGGCTCCACTTTTCTATGGGGCCCTTAACCGTACCGTTTTGTCCAAATATGCTGGTCACCTCTGTTTACTGAATGGGATAATTGAAACGGTCGAATAAATCATTTTTAATCCAGGATTTTAATCACTGTTAAATATGTCGCCTGTTGGTTCAGAACTACGTAAGTTCTGAACTAAAATAACTCCTAACCGCCTGGCCATAAAATCGAAAATTAAAACTAAGGTATCTATGTACACGAAGTGTACTTAAGTCGTAAAAATAATGCATAAATGCCTGACACCCATTGATAAATAACAATACCTATATGTATTGTCAGTTGGCGTTGAGCGTTTTACGTCTGTAAGGCAAAAATTACCTCTTTTTACCAATCTTATAACAAAGGACGTTATCTAAAACCAACTTATTCAACATCATATACTATACAACATAAATCCCATTTTGAATTTCACCGAAAAACTATAATCATATACTAAAATCTATTTTAGAAATACTAAGTATGTAATTATATACCTAAGTATCAAGTTTTATGTAAGTAAAATAAAATACCTCTTACACATTAATATTAAAACATTCGAATAGTCCTATATTATGTTTTATATCTATTTAAAATGATACTTTTCCACGCCATAAGGTGTAGTGTAGTGAAAATATTTTTATGCGCACATAAACGAACCCGTCATTAAATTTGTAAATAAATAAATACACTAGCTGTGCCCTGCGATTTCATCCGCGTATAATTTAAAACAAATCAATGATTGATGATTTATAATAAGTACTTCAGTATAGACAAATATTCTTTTAGAACATTATATTAACGTATCACTAACCATTACGCCAATGCACGCCGGTAAAGCAGAACAGTTAGGGACCGCTTTTTCTTCCGACTTCACTACATATATTACTAGGAAAAAAGGAAGACAGACAGACGCAGGGGCGGCCCGCGTCTGTCTGTCTGTCTGTTCGCGATAAACTCAAAAACGACTAGACGGATTTTCTTGCGCTTTTCACCAATAGATAGAGCGATTCATGACGAAGCTTAAGGTGTATAATTCATTAAGATTTTGTTTAAAATGACTAAAATATGACGATGACTGTTGAAGATGTTGGAAAAATCAATATATTACGCTTTGCTACCCGTGCGAAGCCGCGGCGGGTTGCTAGTACTTAATAAAAATCAATATTTAAGGTTAGCTGAGAAGTATAGCCTAAAGCTAGAGCAAGCTAGCTTGTACCATTCTTCATGAGTCTGGCTATCATATACAAAAATAAATCTTCGAATCCGACTGATAGTTTCAGAGTTTAGCGCAAACAATCAAACATGAAACTCTGCAGCTTTCTTATTTTAATACAGTAATAAAGAAAAAAAATATCCGTTTCATATAACATAGCGCTACCTAGACCCAAACTAAGCTTAGCTTATTATATGGGATCTAGAACACGGATAAACATTCTTAGATACATTTTATTTTTTGTAAATATAATATTACTAGCTATACCTCGCGGTTTCACCCACGTAAACCACGGTGCCATGGGAATATCGGTATAAAAATTTAGCCTATGTGTTAATCCAGATCTCCAGCTATCTACATACCAAGTTTTATTGCAATCGGTTCAGTAGTTTTTGCGTGAAAGAGTAATAAACATTCATTCATTCATACATCGTCACAAACTTTCACGTTTATAATATTAGCTGGATATTACACATAAAAACACCTTGGCTAGAGGGGTTGAACCTACTGGCAACTGCCAGTTTGAGTTACTGATATGCGACCCTGACCAGCTTGTGATATTTGCCTTCTTATCTACCTCTCCCTTTCAATATAATAATAATAATAACCTAACACATCTCACACGCGGCCGTCTGATCCCAAACTAGGCAGAGTCTGTACTATGGTAACTAGACTGCTGATAAACATATTTATGTTATATATTCCTAAATACATACATATTATAAATAAATTACACCCAGACACAGAACAAATGATCATGCTCATCACACAATTATTTGTCCTGGGTGGGAATCGAACCCACGACCTCTGGCTCAGCAGTCAGGATCACTAACCCCCAGACCAACAGGCCAGTCATTTACTCAAAATTTTCCCATTTAAATTTCCCAAACTGTCGGACACTTTGGGTTTGGGCAGTTGACGGCAATAGACTTAGGGGATATATTCGTGAGTGTATGTATGCATAGAAACACCCGGACAAACGTACATATTCATGCATACAAATAAAATTGCGCTGAGCAGGATTTGACCCGCGCTCAGCGATGTAGCAGTCGAATGCACATAAGCCTTCATAATACACTTATTTATAACTTTGAAGTAACACCTTCGTAAACAATACATAATCGATTCATGTCAATTACCATAACTGGTTCCGAATGATTGGTTGCCAATGCAGTTACCAGTTACCTACTCGTATAATTCCGATCATCGTAAGCCCATTTTCGTTAAGTGTTCTTCACTAAGGTCTGTGAGGCTTTTAACATTAATCTCAATATGTAACGCACGTTTTTCCTATATAGTTATATTTATAGATAGTTTACCCTTCCTTAATTGTTGTTAGCTCATATAATCTTATTACTTCAAACGAGCAATTCTTGTATGTATGTATTTATATTTCGGGTATCTCGGAAACGGCTCCAACGATTTTGATGAAATTTTGTATACAGATACAGTTTTGCATTTGAAGTTCAACAGTATAGTTCTTTTTTTTTCTGTAAAAACGCAATTTTACAAAATATTGCAAAAAGCTACCGAGCTAAGCTCGGTCTCCCAAGTACTGATGATAACCAGAGATTTTTGGTTTATTTCATTGGCCAATATAACTTGAACTGTCATTTAAAGACTAACGTAACATGACAGGTCAACATATATACCACCTACTGGACAGATAATTTAAACAATATGTTACAATTTTTTTTTTATAAGACCTGTTCCACTTCCTGCATGATTCACCAGACAACTAGGTCTGCTCTCATTCACCACCTATTCAACTCTTCAATCGTTTATGAAATTAGCCTGTTTTTAAACCACAAGTATTGTATAGGGCCGCTTTCTGTGTCGATTTTCCCACGAGTGGCGTGTAGTTGTTTCCGTACATCTTTGTGCCACAGAATATAAAGATAAATATGATTCTTGTTGTGACCTTCTTGTCTACTGCCTTCCGGATTATGAGAATCTAGTTGATCATATAATTGTATCATTTGTTTGAACTATTAAGTGTTTGAGCTGAAGGTTGACATTCTTGTGTTTTTATTCAGAGTGCTTCGAAAAATATAATAATGGCAATTACATAAGCCATTTTAAGCAATACCTTGTGTTTTATAAGAATTTTCTCGACCTAAGTTATAAAAATCAAATCAAGAATCTTTGTTACAGCTGTATTGCTTGATTTTTAATCCGATTATATTATTTACACCAGCAGAAACATTGCCACAACCAGTACTATATCTTATACCAAAATTAATTATTATTAGAAAAGAGTGAATAAACTTCTAACGGCTAAAAATACTTTCTTGATTCAAAGTTAAGAACACTCTCGGTCAAGTCACATTTGAATCAAAATGATAAATCAAAATTCGTTCACTCATTTAGAAGCTACAATGCCCAAGACAATCACACAGATACACTACACATGTTAAACTTGCAACACTCCTTTGTTTAGGTCGGCATCGCGGGGTCAATCAAGTGAGTATTCGCTGCACGTAATTTGTACTCAAAGTTTATTGATCTAGGATCTTATCACCATTTTTCAAACACAATAGTCTTTACGCGAAATTGTATGTAAATCTCGAAACGCTTTAAACTAGTGGTTTAGTATGCACATGCGTGTTCGAAGCGCATGTCCAACATGCGCTTTGTCACGAAATGCTCCTGTTTGCGTCGTGACTACATGCTTCTAGTACCATAATGCTTAAATTAATACTAATTATTACATTAATCACTTATTTAAACAATATCTCGCCCAATATACAAAATTTATGGTCGTTTTGAAGGTACTTAAATTTTAAATTCTAGCCGGCAGGCATTTGTCACAACTTGTATGCATAATAAATGTATTAATTTGGATTTGTATGTGGTAATATTCGTAGCATTATTAAAAGCCGATAGACTTAAGACCACGATCGATGCAATACGGTTGAAATGTCGGGAAATGGCGATGCGATTAAGTCCTGATTTATGTAT
Source organism: Callimorpha dominula (assembly GCA_949752705.1). Classification (NCBI taxonomy): domain Eukaryota; kingdom Metazoa; phylum Arthropoda; class Insecta; order Lepidoptera; family Erebidae; genus Callimorpha; species Callimorpha dominula. Next base: position 1,468,037 of record OX456992.1, read on the forward strand.
TTAAGAACTTTAATACATCCGGCCACGATTAGGTGATAACTTCCAACATTTTCATAACTACTATTTTAGAATTCCTCTAATATTAAGACATTTATTTAGCTCTTGCCGGCGGTTTTGCTCGCGTGAAAGTTATTTTACTATCCCTCGGGACAGTACTTTTTTTTATGGATGAAAGTCTATGCCCATGTCCTTTCCTGGACCCCTAAGAACGTATATGCTAAATTTCATGATGAGCCTTTGAGTAGTTAAGGCGGGAAAGCATAGCCAACAAACTAACTCATTTTCAAATCAATCAATCCGCCTATATTGCAGTTCACTATTGCACATAGGGCCCTCCCATTGTGCCAGTTTATCCCTACTACCTTGAGGTTGAGCCGACTAAGGGGCGTCCTAGAACCCTTTTGTTCCAACGGCCATCGGTTCTTCGGCAGCCCTTAGCCAGCCCTTTGCCACTTTAGCGTGCTTATTCAGCAAGCTATGTCGTTAACTTTAGTTCTTTATCGGATGACTTCATTACGAACTTTATCCTTCAAAGGAACTCAAAGCATAGCTCGCTCCATGGCCCGCTGCGCGTTGTTAGTTAGTGGACTAGCCTCACCGCTGCACCGTTAGCGTCCACGTCTCGGAGGTCATCACAGGTAGGACGCACTGATCGAAGACCTTCATTTTGGGGCATTAGGATTCTGATATTAGGATTTTATTAATTGTTATCACAGCTCTCATCATTCTTATTCAGTAGTCCAAGTTATGAAGTAATTCCTTTTCTTTAAAGAATGACATTTGCGTAGGCTGGCATCAAGTCAATTATGAATTAGAAATGATGTTTTTATAGCAGGTGTCATATAAACTTGGATCTACTCATATATTGAATGATTAGTTCGTGTAATATTAAAAGAAAATTAGGTGGTCGATAGAAGTTCCGAGAGCATTGTTATAAAATCTACTTAATCGCTCGTTTCATTCCTTTTATCTATTATCTTAAAGTAATTAGTAATTACACAATAAAAGTTGATGTATATTATTAATGACCTACCTAATTAGTTAATTATGTAATACAAAGTAAGATTATATAAAACAACGAACTACATTTAATATCTAGTTCGTTACGCATTACTATGAATAATATTTTAAGTGAAATGTTAGTTAAAATAAAAAAACTAACTGAGCCTGGTTTGCGTTGCAATACAATTTTTTTCTGTCACAAATAGTCACAATCACAAACCTTTGCATTTTGCATGAACATTTTTTTCCGTAGATCACGAATATTCATCCAAGTCCCTTTTTTACACATTACTTGCACTATTTGAATTTAAAGAAATGCTTAAAGCTTATGATATAAATTATTATTATGTAATACTAAATCCAAAAAATGGTTACTTAAGTGTTTACGAAACAATGAAATCACAAAGTATAACTAGTAACTATTTATGAATATTGTTTTGAATTGTATTATTAAGTGAATTGAATATTTGTATGTAATAACTTTCATAAGTATTAACTTCTCACATTTACAGGGTTTATCTAACAATGAGACATTGCAAGCTGTTACAAAAATATTTTTTGAATTATTTCGAAAATCCATTAAAAATTACTTAAAAATGATGCATTATTTTCGTGACAAATTCAGAATTAAAAAAAACTTTGAATTAGGGCCTCCGGTAACGTCACTCATTCGGCGAAAATCAATGCAAGGATTGCTTCACTGCCGGTTTTCTGTAAGACCGTGGTATCACTACGGTCGAGTCGGCCCATACGTGCCGAAGCATGGCTCTCTTACGATAAAAATTCTGTGTAATTACAAAAAAAAAAAAATATATATGTGCTACTACTACCCATAGCTCTGCTTAGTTTGGGTCTAAATAGCGCTGAGGAATATCTCACAAAATATTAACATCAAATAGATTTCGTTATATGTATTTAGAACCATTGTTGTCTGAAGTCCTTTAATTTAGTATTCATAATAGAGAATATACCCATTAGAGGTATTCGCGAGGATCCGTTCATTCCAAACGGTTTATGTTAACTGTCAATGGAAAGTATTGGCGATATCGACCTTATTCAAATTAGCTCTAAGTTGTAATTCAACCGCAAATAATTAATTTCTTTGTCTAATGTTTGAAAAAAAAGAAAATTGGTTTAAAAACAGAGCAGAAAAAGGTGTACTTAAACTACTGAAAGTTATGACTATTTGAACTAAGTCCCCATAATTTTGACTTATGTAACTTTACGAGAATTCGGTCTAACTGTTCTTTGGAGACTAAACTCAGGTTCCTGCATGTCGGGCGTTATATTAAATACTAGGCGCCTCGCCGTTTCACCCGCGTAAGTCCCGATGCCGTGGAAATGTCGAACTATAGAGTAGCCTATGCGTTAATCCACGTCTCCAGCTATCTACATACCAAGTTTCATCGCAATCGGTCAGGTAGTTTGTGTGAAAACATTACAAACATACACACAAATGTTTCCTCTTTATAATATTAGTTTACTCTACTCTCGAGCAATTTACTCTTATTACCCAGAAAAGGCTTGAAAGTCGTAAATGAAAAACTTCTTCATTTAATTATCTTAAACTTATTCTACTTTTTATTAATTTTATAATGTAAACATAAATTCAAGGTATCTGAATACATCATTTTTAAAATTCATAATGTTTTACATAACATCACTTTAAATTATATAATGAAAATTAAAATTTACATTTCCTATTCACTATGCAAGTCAAATTAATAAATTATCTTATTTTTACGGTCCTGTAGATCTATTGGTTAGTGGTCCTGACTGCTGAGCCAAAGGTCGTGGGTTCCATTCACAAATAATTGTGTGATGAACACGATCATTTGTTCTGTGTTTGGGTATACTTTATGAAAAATAATATATGTATGTATTTAGGAATATATAAGTACCTATGTATTTATCAGTGGTTTGGTTACCATAGCTCAGACAAACTCCGATATTCCCACGGGATCGGGAATTACGTGGGTGAAACCGCGGGGCGCTGCTAGTTATATATATTTATAAAAAAAATATAATGATTATACAAAGTACCCGACTGCTTAAGTACATACTCCAAATAATGACGAATAGAAACAACATTATATTTACATATAGTAAAAAAAAAAATTTAAATAATAGTTATTTCGTAACTCAGAGTAACAGGCCGCATACTCCAAATAATAGTACTCCAATTACGTAGTGAGTGAGTGACGTAGGGCGCACGCGCTTAGTGGGAGGATGCGCGCGCGCGCCTCGTCTGTGCATTAGCGCGCACGTGGGACGCGCGAACACCTGTCTGCTCGTACGAGTAGTTTTATATCATTGTTTAGCGCGTAAACTTGTGAGTTGCGGATAATAAGGTTAGTCATAACTCTTATATTTTTCATTTTTTAAATAATTATTAATATAATATATACGAAGCTACGTGTTTACTAGCAATAATATTAATATTTAAATAGATGATTTAGGAATATATACTTCTTTTATTGATAAATTAATAATTTGGTACAATGTGGATTAATGAAAATAGGTATTCAAATTTACCAAAACTATATTTATATCAAATGAATAATATGTATAATATCTTGTTTATTAAAGAGTTAGTTTGTTTATGAATACAAAGTAGGTAGGTATTTTCTTTATTTTTATTTTTATACAGTCATTTATAAGAGTAATATTATAGTAATATACCTATACTATTAATTTATAATAACTGTACAATTTTTTATAGATTATTATTGTCTAGAAATGGCTGACAATAACATCAGATTAAATTTTTCGGATTCATATATTTTTCGATGTATCCTGTTCTTCAGTTACTTACTAATTACTATCATATTAAATCACTAATTGAATTTTATAATACTATAAAATAAAATAAATAAATCCAAGCTCATATAAAAATAACTTATTTTAGTCATGAATAGTCCTGATATTGACCCACCAGTAGTTACTTCAGTTCTTCATAATGTGAGCTCATTACATAACCGATATGATACGAGCTCTCGAACAGAGATTATATACCTACGTTGCTTACCTAACATACGAAATCCTCAAAGTTAATCATAATTAGTGAGAGTTAAGACACACGGTTGGTACCTGCTTGGTACATAGATACATCTTAAATATACATCCAACAAGTACATAATGTTTGCAAAACTAATTAAATATTACAGTCGGATGCACATGACGGCTTTCGGAAGACAATCGTACTTCCGCGCAATTATTTACAATAAAATATGAATGCGTATACGCATCTCATCCAATTTACATAACGAAAGTTATAGTGTGGATACAGCTAATCTCGATCATCAACACTTTCTGTTTATTGACGATAATTGTCATTTCAGGATTAAACAATTTGTTAAAAACCAATGGTTTTTTTTTTATTAAAAGTAATCATCACATACAAACTATATTGTCAGCGTTTCTACTACAATATAGATGCATTGTATTCTGGTCCTTGTAGAAGTTCTTCGACCTCATCCCTGTTAGGTCGATGAACTTCTCTAGAAGGGAAATAGGGTCAGTAACGCAAGAGATATGTCTGCCGTGTTGTGTTACAGTTGTCTATTGATACGTTTGCGTTTTTCATCCTAGTAATATACAAATAACTTAACGTCAGATTTCACGCAGCAAAGCAATTTTGTTCAACCATATCATAATATTATATATAGCTGCGTCCCCCGGTTTCACCCGCGTAAATCAGGAATATCGGGATAAAAAGTAGCCTTTATGTTAATCCAGGTCTCCAGCTATCTACATACCAAGTTTCATCGCAATCGGTTTAGTAGTTTTGGCGTGAAAGAGTAACAAACATCCATCCATCCATCCATCTATACATCCAAACTTTCACATTTATAATATTAGTGGGATGTACTAGTAACCCACCCCAGCTTCGCAGGGGTATAAATTATTCACCTAAACCTTCCTCATGAATCACACTGTCTATTAGTGAAAACCGCATGAAAATCCGTTTGGTAGTTTTTCAGTTGATCGCGAACAGACAGACGCGGCGGGGGACTTTGTTTTATAATATGTAGTGATTCGAAATACAAGCATGGTTTTAGCTTAATACCTGCCAAGAAGATTGTGCGTTGACGAATAATAGAAATTCAAATCTATTAGTTATCATGACTTCAAAAAGGAATAGTACTGGTTTATCGCGTATGCTCTTTACTAAGTAAATAGTCTGTCAGCTGTTCCTTTCTGTCATCAGCCCACGTTCTTTTCGGGAGACCTACTCTTCTTTTTTCTACCCTTACATTGCGTTGCTGTGGATGTCCTGCTGTCGTCTGTATAGCGTGTTATATGACCATGATACAATTTAAATTTAAAGGCTTCAGTTTGATCAGTTATCTCGGGTTTTCCTTGTTTTTTTAACTAATCATTAATAATTCCTTCGCTCTTAACTTAAAATTATTTGTCGTACTCGTTGAGAGAGATATTCAAAGTGTCTAATAAACATGGAGGCTGTTGTCCTTGTTATCTGTGAACATAAACATGATGTCATATGAATGCACAGAGATGAACGACAATCTATAATAATATGTTAACTATATTTATGTAGTTGTTAGAAAAAAAATCGTTTGGAATCTTATATCTCGTCTGGCTGAGGCAGGTCTTCTGACATTTCTAGCATGTCCTTTTAAGGGAGCTGAAAGAATAAACCCTACTTCTTTTATGAGTTTAGAGGGTCCACGGCCAACCCGATTCTCAAATAGTGTGTTCGCATGCGTTTAAATATAAGGTGCGGCTTGAGCTAGACAGAGGGACCAAACCATGTACACTAGTATAAAAACCCCGATACCATGAAATCCAAGCTTTATTGAGTACTTTTTTACATGAATCTTCTTCATTAACCCCCATAAAAGAACATGCCTCGGGATGCGAGTTAAACGGAATTGAGATCAATGTCTGAACAAATTCAAAGACGGTGAAACCCTTTCTTTCGGTCATAATTTAAAAGACACAGTGAGAAACAGTGAACTAAAAGTGGCAGTTCCACGTCGACATTATATTAGCGTCTATGCAGGAATACCTTACGATATAGGAAAAACGGGGACATTAATCCCCTTTCCTTTGGACGTCGCGTATAGTCTTTTACCTCTTTAGTCACAGAAAAACGTAAAGAAAAAATAAGTCTAAGAATACCATCGAACTATATTAGAAGACTTTGACAAGAACCTCTTGAACTAGGGCCAGCAGGCGCAAGGAAACAAGAACCACCTCACAGTTTTTAATGTGTCTGGCATTTACAATAAACTAGATCAGCAAAACTTGTGATTTACACTTTCCGAAACACATTTTGGCTAAACCAACAAGTTTTGGTTTTAGTGGTACAGTTTTAAATGAATATTGTCAAGCGATTTGTTGTTTTAAGTACCGTTTCGTGGAATTTGACACCCACTCATTACCTACAGGAAATTATAAAATAGAAATCAGATCAAATATTTTTAGGTTAGTTATTAATCGTACTAGTAAAAGGTGTAACTTTGATTATATAAATCACTGTCAAATGACAAGTAAATTCTCCTGTGACCGAGATTTTATTCCGACCAAGCGGATGACATTAATTCACATTCAATTAACAATGGTCTTGTATTAATGTAGATTAATCTAAATGTCAATTATAAAAATAATAATCGTCTTCAATGTATTGTATGTATGTAATACCTTTTCGTGATCGCGTTAATTCCCGTTAATACGTAGATAATATTATATCATGGAACGCCAAAGTTTAAAAGTTGGTATTGACATTGATTATAAAATACTCAAAAAGGCATAAACACTCATAAATAAAAATATTTTCACCTCATAATGCGATCATTTTGATCGCACAAGCTTAAATTTCAAAACAAACAATCTGGTATTCTACTAAATGGTTTATGTAAATATTATCATCCATTAAATTATGATTCGTAAGCTAAATATTAAGTAATTAATCACATTAATTCAAAATATAATAAAGCACACTGTCAGAAACCTAGTCACGACTAAGAAACCATAAATAAATGTGATCAAAACAAAACGCAGTGTTAATTAATCGTCTTAAATATGTCAACATTATTTTAAAAATAATTAGCTTGGCCACTTTTTTGTATAAAGGTTATTTTAATCTGTCATACTCCAGTCAACTTGAACGTCAGAATGGCAATGATGCATAATTTGCAATCATAATTCATGCAAACAATTTGCCCATTTATAGCATTTGACACACGGCGAGGTTGTCTGCATCGGCAATTTTAATGTCCACATTTTAACATTTTGTATTGCATACATCCTTATATTTCAACAAGGATATTGACAGAGCTGCAACTGTATAGTTACCAGTTATTAACATATGTGATATAACCTTGACCTAATATTTGGACAGTGTGAAACGCTGTGCTTTTTTTAATGGTAGAAATAAAAACATTTTACTGCCCTTCTCTCCATTATTTGGTATTTTGTTTTTAACATGTTTTGTGCATGACCAACACTTCACACAAAGGCGTGTTTTTTGTAAATTGATATGAGAAAAGCTCAACTTGATCTCAGCTGTAATTAAAATTGTAAATAAAGCATAGAATAGTATTATATATACATAAGATTATATTTGAATGGCTTCAGCCTATTCTATGACCTTTTCTGTACCCCGGACAATGTGCTTGCAAAATTCCATAATGATCGATTGCGTACTTAAAGTATGTAAGTGAAACGAACAAACAAACTAACATTGGTACTTCTAATATTAGTTAGGATTAAGATTTTTCATTTCCCGATACCTCCTTCCATCAAATGGCACTGCAGCAGTCATTGATAAATGGTTTGTCGTGTCGTATGCATTTGTAGACTTTTTTAGTTTACTTTTGGTTTATAATTGTCAGATTCTAAGTGTAAATTGGATTTCCAGAACTTTTGCCAAATCATCTGTCAACTATGATAGGTATGATGTACATATAAAAGCAAGAATTTAGAATTTTAGCAGCGGGCAAAAAAAACAGAAGTTGTAGTACGCATGGCACAAGGAAACCATTATACAGAGAACACGACCTAGAAAAGCATTATTAAAATATTTTCCTTTACAAATATTTACTCTGTACTTTATTGCAATACCTAATTACCGCAATAAACATGAATGGGATCAAATTATACCCTAGAACAGAAGGAATTAAGGAACAGAATAGATTCGAACATTAATTTCATATTTCAAACTAGCTATGTATTAGATACAGGAAAATATCAATGGAATCTCAGAAACAAATTCCTAAGAACTGGCGTGTTAATATTTCAATTCATTATTCGATTGTACCTACCTACGTTACTTAAGGTTGTTTCTTAACTAGTAAAGTGGCATGAATAGGTCGTTAAACTCGTTATATTGGGTAAAATGTAATATTAAACCATTTGTTATTAATTAAATGGACGTTTTTGTATCTGTTTTACATATTTTCTACGCATTACCAACAAGGACGCCCACGCTATTGGTTCGTTGTAAGTTTTCTTTTTATCTTGATACTATATTATAATGTAAACACATTATCTGCTGGTCATCGAGGTCGTTTTTATTGATTTTAAGCAAAAATCTCATTCATTTGATATAAATATACGAGTCTGTATAGTTAGTTACCTATAATTATGTTAGTTTGAATAAATATGATGTAGTATGTTGTTTATCGTTTTTCTATGAGTAAATTAGCAATACATTATTTTATTAAGATTCATTAGAAATTATTAAAGCATTCTTATGGAATATTTTCTTTTAAATCGAAGGAGGAGCCTGATTATTTTGCATTAGTTGAGAATACCTACCTCACTGGCTTACAGAAGCCAGCCTAAACCCACCTTTAATTATGATGTACAGAAGTTTGATAGTGCGTAGGTAAGTAAGGATTCAGATAGGTAGATTTATAGCAAAATTAATTCCTAAATTAATTTATTGAATCCCACATTACATCTACATACACTACAAAAGACCAGAAATGTTCGAGGTTGTAGTGTCAATTAATAATAATAATATATCTACATAGCGAATACCTACTAAAGGTAATATGAATAACATTACCATATTATTATGTAGTCCAGATAATACTGAATTACATGAACAAGTGATCACCCTTCCAATATTTCTGAAATATAACAATGAAAATACACGCATTCATGTTCAATAAATATAATAAGTGATAAAATAGTTTAAACAGTTTATCGTACAAATATTTCGACAAAAAAAAATGATATATTAGTCTGGTCTTTCCTGATAGCTATTGAAACCTGCAATTAAAGAAGTGTTGAATATCCGATGGACTGTCAAATTATCTGCGTCTAGACGACTAGGAAATGCAGTCAGCAAAAGAAACTCTGCAAGAAACACTCACGACTTATGTTACATGGAAGTCAGCTTGTATTGCGTTGTTTTAAGGCGGTACTTTTAAATAAAATGTACACATATAGGATATTGCAATTCGTACGCAACTCATCTATTTTTAGTACCGTGACGGTAAGCAATAAAATGGTATAATTTTTCGCAACAAGGCAGTACTGATATGCGATTCGCATAACATAAGTTGCACAAGTCACAGCACTATATTTCATATATTGCACATTATGAGAGTACTGGGTTAACGTACCAGAAGGTAGATTTGTATAAAGTACTATACAGCACAAGTATTTCCATACCGAGAGTCGTTAAATAATCCATAACTGGGAATATTTTAAAATAGGTATAATAAAAAAATTTCGATTGTACACACACAAAACAAATAATTTTTAATTGATGTACGACAACAAACTGTTCTTTGGCCGATAGTAATAAATTTAATCTTTTTATGTACCTATTAATATTTTAATATGTCCCGTTTCCAATCCATAACAAATTATCAATATTTCTAGTCATATTAAAGCCAACTATATGTATATTTAGTTCTTAACAATGTAAAGATGATAAATGTTTTCGGATATTTTTAATAGTAGACTTTACGGTGAAGATAGATAGGTGACATTGCGGCTGTTTTTAAGTGCTCGTTACCGCTTACCGTCAGTCAGGCCATTTACTTGTTAGCCAATTTAATACCAGAAATAAAACATGTTTTTGTAATAAGTTTTTGTTTTATTTGACAATACTGGCGCATCAAATTAACACGCAAGTAAACACATGGAGACTTCCAAATAGGTACATCACTATCCAATGTTTTTCTTTGACACATAAACACGTTGGAATTAGGTATGTACGATTCAATAATAGCTATATTTATACTTTAGATGAGGCGCTTTATATGACGTAATGTGATAAATACATACAAAACCCACGTGTTTTATTAAATGATACTCTAAAAACAAAATTCTTATGCGTTCAAGTATTATGTAAGCAAACTCTCAATGATTTTGGACCCCCGTTTTCTCCATAAGCAAAGGTAAGAAAACCGATTCAACCTATAGATAAGATGTAAGTAGTTATGGATTTTTTAAAATACTGTTAGGTAGTTTTAGATTACACAGATAATACGATTGTTAACTGACAAGTAAAATCAGTTTATCCTACATAAACGTGAAAGTTTGGGAGGATGTATGGATGTTTGTTACTCTTTCACGATTGCGATGAAACTTGGTATGTAAATAGGCTTTGTATTCCGATATTCCCGTTCCCGATGCGCGTGACACCGCGGGGTGCAGCTAGTCTTCAATAAACGTCACTCATCGTTTATGCTTTCTATAGATACTTGAAGGAAATAACAACATAATTTATTTTTAACGTATGATTTCAAAGTAAAAAACAATAACAAGCAACTCATTTCATGGAGACTTAATTTATTTATTTTAAGTAAATGAAAAATACACGGGTCTGATGGTCTAGTGGTCAGTGATCCTGACTGCTGAGCCAGAGGTTGAGGGTTGAATTCCCATTCAGGACAAATAATTGTGTGATGAGCACGGTCATTTTGTTCTGTGTAATTTATCTAAAACTAGCAACCCGCCCCGGCTTTGCACTGGTAGCAGAGCATTTATGCCTAAATTTTTTCGCTATTGTGTGTTATTCTTTGAAGATAGACACATAGCTTCGCTATTGTAATAGATAATATTATGAGGAATAACTCAGTAATACATTGTTTTCATACAACTCTATAAGTTAACGCGACGCACGCCAGTAAAGCTTCCCGTCGGCATGATTTTTGCCGACATCTTAAATAATCGTCGTCATATTACATCCAATTTACACAATACCCTATTAAATTATACACCTAAACCTTCCTCATGAACCAGTTAATCTGTGTGTGAAGACCGTATTAAAATTTGCAGTTTATCTATTTATTTATTTAGACAGGCAGACAGACGCCGCGGGGGGTCTTAGTTTTATAATATGAGGTGATATGTATGTATTTAGTAATAAAGAAGTATGTTTATCAGCAGTCTAGTTACCGTAGAATAGCCTCTGCCTAGTTTGGTATCAGATGGCTGTGTGTGAGGTGTCTCAAGTTATAATTATTAAATAGTGACCAAACCCACAAAAATCAAATTAGTTTCGTCGTAACTTTTAGTGGCGGATAGGATGGTAATTCTTATTCTATTTATCAGTATGTTGTGCCCAACTAACTGAGATGACTGCCGCAGTTATTTGATCATCACTCAAAATATAAATAACTCATCACTGACGTAGGTACTTATTAAGTTAACATTACAATGGATTAAGGCGTGTTTTTTGTGCTTCTAAAACCCACATGAAAGCAAGTTTCAAATTTAACGTGATACATGGTTTGGCACAAAGCTAACCTGTAACCAAAATATTGATTTTATGTTAATATTAGAACCGGCTAAATATCTGTGTTGAACTACTCTAGTTTTTAGTGGAAGGATTTTATATTATATATTTAATGGCGACATAAATTTTAGAGTTTCACTTTAATTTTGCACATAAAGTGGCCGTGATTAATTATAAACACAGATTTCATAAACAATCTTATCATTGAAACACAACAGGGGTAATCAATACCGTTAATACATTTTAAAAAAGAAAAGGAACTAGGGCACAACCGATTTCTATTTGAATAATAATTGCCCTACTCGGGAAATACCTCTACCATACAAATTACCGTGGTTAAACAGATCTCCTGGCTCCTGCTTGAGAGTGTGGTTATTTTTCTTGGTATTTAAAAGGGTGAATTAATTTAAATTAATAATTATATATAAAATTTGATAATTATACTTCCGTAAAACTAAAAATAAACAAGTTTTATTCATCCTGCGCGCCTCCGCGCCATTTCCCAACTAAGTTGGAGTCGATTTTCAGTCTAACTACGATACGGCCGAACTTTGATATTTTACGTGAAGCGACTACCATGAGACCTCCACAACCCAAGTACTAGGCGATATCGAAGTTCTGTAGTTAGACCAGGTTGTCGAACTTTTTAGGGCTCCAACTACCCGTAACAAATGCCACAGACGTTTGGATGGCGCCCGGGACCGACGGTTAAACGTGCCCTCCGAGGCACGGAGGGGTCTCAATGTGTTAAGAATGGTCACCCATCCTAGACTGACATGGCTAGTAATACTTAACTTTATAATGTGCTAACCTACTCGGTTACCACTTAGCCACGAGCCCCTCTAATAAACAAGCTTTAATGGCAAGCACTCATCAAAACGAATTATATGAGAAAAAGAAAGAACAAATTTATTGCCTCACAGTACAGGCGCGCAATGCGCAATCAAAATAAAGTGTTACTTAAACCTAAGCTCAAACTAACTAAAGAGTTTAACTACCCACGTCCTAACTCCATCATCAGATCAGCTCCAAGATGCCAAATTATAGTGTTCTCATCCAAATTACAAATACATACAAAGTTTCATGACAATACAACAATTAAAAGAAGGTTAAAATTTTATTCCAAGATTTGTTTACATAGTTAGAGACAACTGAAGGCAATCAATCGTGATAAAAAAAACCGGCCAAGCGCGAGTCGAACCCGCGCACCGAGGGTTCCGTAAAAATCTTATCTCACCTTTTAATGCACCTACTTTATTCATTTCTACATCACCCTAAGGTAGACTGGCAGAGAATGCCTTTGGCATTAAGTCCGCCTCTGTACACATTGTGCATAAAGTTTTTAAATAAAAAAATAAAATATTTTTATTGTATGATGTACCTAAAAATTTACGGTTTTCGCAATTTTTCCTTTATCTGTGCTATAAGACTGCTTTGTACCAAATTTCAAGATTCTGAGTTCACGGGAAGTACCCTGTAGGTTTTGATTCCCTTGCGAGTGTCGAAAATTTGAGGAAATTTGCGTTATAAACGGCTGTATCTTTTGATTGCGTTGGCTTAGAAGTTTGATTTTTTCACAGCTCTAAGGGACAGTAGACTTGAGTTTTCGATATGAATTTCAGCTTGATATCTTCATGCGTTCTTGAGAAAAACGGTCTTGACAGACAGACAGACCTTCGGACGGACGGACAACAAAGTGATCCTATAAGGGTTCCGTTGTTTCCTTTCGAGGTACGGAACCCTAAAGACAACAAATAAGTTACGAAAGTTGGTAATGTCAATATGAAATCAATTTTAAAGGCATTAATAGTTTTAATAGCTAATATTATTATAATTGTGCCTATCCACCGTTATGAGTACCTAATTATCAAGATAGTCATAATCCCTTATTCTATTCACCAGAGAATGTCTTAAAACCGTTACATCAGAAATATTCAACAAACCGTATACTTTAAAGTAAACAAACGAATAACGGGTCATAAACTTGACGCTTTTACTATATAATAGAACAGCTCTATGAATACAAACAGACAGAGTATAAGGGACCTTGCACATTAAAGCGGTCCCGGTCTTCGGACAATGGTAACGGACCATCGAGGTCCATTCGATATGATTTTGAATGCTCGTATTTTTACGAGACTTTACTTCAGTCGATTGCTTGTCTAATAGGTAATACTTGTTTAAACCACAAAAAGGTTCAATCACACTTTAATACAAAAAAGACGGAGGTATACACGTTCTATACAAGTTCCAAGAAAGGACAGAACTATAAAACCATCAGAAATAGTTTACCAATAGGCTTTAGTGTAGAATTTTTTGAACGACAAGAAACAATTGTTTAGAAGTTTTATTTCTCTTTAAAAAGACGACTCCCGCATTAGGAATGACTCCTGTGTCGCGGGGGACTTTACAAACATACAAACAACGGATACAAAGAACACCCAGACTCGGGTGGGAATCGAAACCACGGCCTATGGCGTAGTAGTCAGGATCTATAACCATTAGGCCAACAGGCCAGTGAATGAGCAAAGGATTTAGTTGTGCAAACGTGACTATTTAGGCGCTTACCATGTGCTTGTTTGCTACCTTCGTTAAAATTGTGGTAAGTTATTTACAGACTAGATGGGTGATGAGTATATACCACTTACGAAAACTTTTATTCTAATAGGTTGGTAGTGGAGATTAGTATGTTTCTCAGTATGATCAGTGTGGTCAGTGATCGTGGTCGAGTCGTGGGTTTGATTGACGACCTCTCAGAAGTTGAGTTTTACCTAACAAAGGTCGAAATAAACTCACTAAATCTTCCTTTCAACAGACTTTAGCGTAATTTATTCAGTGTTCTTTGTGTGGTATTCCGAATCACGGTCAGTAGGTGAAGACTCTATAAAAATGTCCCTAACCTATTGAAGAAACTCTAATTTTATCACATGCTCTATATAAGTAATATAATATTTTGGACGATTACCTACAATGCAATATTAACGACCTAGAAAAATTACGATTTAAAAAGAAGGAACACTCAACCCGTATTGAAATCGGTCAGAGTTGTACACACTACCTCACTATAAGGCCGCATCAAGTTTCTTTAATCGCCAGTGTGCATGGTCCCTAAATCCAGCCTTAATACCGCCTAATGTATTAACATTCAGATCAGGTCGCCCCTCATTCACACTTCATTGCTAAGTAGAAATTTATATTTGGCCTCAGCTATAAAAATACAATTCTTTATTTAATTTTGATTGGGCCAATTCAGTTTAGTGTCACAGTGACTTAATTGTTTCTGGTTGTATATACTCGTTATAAATATATTATATTTAGTTGTAAATTGACCTTAATTTTGTTATTTTTGATATAAGTGTCATTTACAACAAGAGCCTGTTAATTTTTTTGTATTTTTAAATGTCATCTGTCATGTGACAGTGTAAAGTAACGTGTTATAGACGACGGGTTTCAGTGGCGTAAATAATTAGATGTAAATTGCAGTTTATTAGACCAAATTAAAAGTAGCTTAATTTATACGAATAATAATATGATGTATGTTATCTTGAATGTCAAGGTAATTGATAGGGGCAGGGTCTTATTTATGATGTTCGAAAAAGGGCCGCTTCAGACTCCACAATCGCCGTTTGGTGAGGTTAACAATTTAAAATACCAGTAAAATAATAAAGGACGAAATCAATTAACACCTCTACTACTAATTTCATAAACATTTATTACTATATTCTTGATTTTTCAAATCTGTTATATTTAATACTCAATACTAATTTTATTTTATGAAATGTCTGACGCCATATAAATTATTGCAAGATAAATTACTTCGTCTAAATCTAAGTTATGTGTACGCACATAAGTAACACATGGGATAACGTTATACGTTGTATAGTTACGTTACGATAGTCACGTTATCGCGAAATCTGTGAGCAATATGATCCGTTTCCGAGATGCCACGACAGTAAGCACACGACAACCGTTTTTTCTTTTGTTACGGTCGCTGACTTAACCCGCGTTTCATGGAATGTCTAAGTGCCTTTGAAGTAATATCAACGAAGCAAAAAGATGCGCTGAATCTCCGCGAATCGAAGATAAGAAAAATCTTCACATTAACGTGATAACTATTAGACGAAACAATTAAAATAAACCTCATGTCACTCTCAAAACTGAGACCAATCTAATGTTTGGAAATCCGTCGAACGGTTTAAACCTTTAGTTCCCAAAGTGGTCCAGGTGGACCCCTAGGGGTCCATGGGAGACTCGACGGGGGTCTGCGTTGGCGTGACAAAAAAAGATGGGGGTTCACATCTCGTAAGCGGGGGTCCACGAAAATTTATCTGCTTTCGATAGTGTAGAACTAAAACGTTGGCTTGACTTTACATATTAATGTAGGCAGATAATATTTTAAGAAGCTCAGCGACTGTTACTTGTAAAAACTTACATATTCCATATTCAGTACAACTAATTAATTCATTAATTCAATTAATTAATTAACCAATCAATTCTCACTTTTTTTTTCTCAAACTATTAATTCGTGGTTGGAACCCAGCCGCAATGCAAACTTCCATCGTTAAATCTAATCTTCACATTTTTTGTCAAGTTTTGGGAATATGGTAGCTGCAGAGGGTCCATCGGAACCAGCTAAATTTTGAAAGTGGTCTATGAGAAAAAAAGTCTGGGAATCTCTGGTTTAAACTGTAGAGCTTGCCAAAGAATTATAGACGTACATACGCTCGAAAAATATAACACAAACACAAAAGGACTGCTACTGATTATAGGGCTAATATTCATCTAACCTTATGTCTTCATATTAACGCTGCTGGAAATTCAGAATGTCTAAGCAAGACATGGGACAATCCACATGTGAGCCTTTAATTGACCAATTTTGACTCTGTCTTTTTTTTATTTCTTTATTCATCGAGTGGATACCCCCACGGGTCATCACCTCACCGGGGTTAATGGTGAAGAGGTATATTGGAATTGAACCGACAAAAACCACACGGTGTTCCGTCATAAGTGAGTCTATTGCAAAGGACTCGAGTATGCTCGAGTATAGAAAGAAAGTGTCTGGTAGATCTTGGCCGCAGCTTAAACAGTAGGCAGCCAAATCATCATAACTCACCTCCGCCACAGATAAGATAATAGTTACTTCGTACCGCCGACACTTTTGGAAATATAGAGGAGAAAATAGATAATTTCGGCTAATTATCCGCTACTATTACTGTGAGTGATGCATTATAAAAATATTTTTTTACTACTTTATTAGCATCTGTAGTTTACGAGTTTATTTGGAATGCATCTGTTTTGTTTGTAAACACTCTGTATTTGGCACAATGGAATGTTTAAACAAAGAAGGAAAGAACGCTTTGTGTATAGTTTGTAATAATATGTTGGTTGACATACATGAAACAATACTTGACTGGCCTGTTGGTCTAGTGGTTAGTGACCCAGACTGCTAAGCCAGAGGTCGTGGGTACGATTCCCACCCAGGACAAATAATTGTGTGATGAGCACGATCATTTGTTGTGTCTGGGTGTAATTTATCTATAATATGTACCACCAGTATTTAGAAATATATAAGAATGTTTATCAGCAGTCTGGTTACCATAGTATAGGCTCTGCCTAGTTTGGGTAGATGTGTGGAGTTATTATTATTATTAATAAAATGGCGATTGAAATGCATAAAATATATATATATAAGTTCCAAGAAAAACAAGTTAATGAGTTCGATTTAAAACAAAACCAGCATCGTTTTGTAGTTTGCCAGATTGACTGATGATTTTTTGTAATATAGCGTATATTGAACTATAAGTATAGCATAATAAATAGCCTTCTTTGATAAATGGGCTATCCAACACTAAAAGAAACAAACAAACTCTTCAGCTTTATATTAGTATAGTTTTTATTCTATTCCATTCAAATTCTTCAGATCAGGTAGGATGTTCTATTATTTGGTCATTTCCACAACCTTCCTTCTTCTATTTCATGCTAAATATTGTTCTATACAAAAGCATACACATTTCGACACAATGTGTCCACGAAGCGTCTCCGCCTTGGCCCGCGACACACCTGTTCAAGCACACATATTTACATACGCGCTGATCAACCGTGACTTCGGCTTCTGTATGACTGAGTGTATTGAGGAACTTTGTATATCGGTATTGAGAAATACATGTGTTTTTAACAAAACTATTGATGTACGACCAGCTTTGTTACCACGTAAATTGCGTCGCAATACATTTGCGTCGATATTATATTTTAACTACTTACATGACAACAACAAATATATGTATAGACGTATAGATGACGAGCTATACCGTGTTGTAGGAAATCTTGTTTAGGGTAGACTAAAGATGGACTTTGACATGTAATGCATTTTTTTTATTTAATTCCACAATTATAATCAATCACCATCAATAAAAATAAATAAAGTTAAAATATCTGTTTGTAATGTCACAAATAATAGTTTTGTTTCAAGCTCATACAGTTATTTGCACGATACCTATGCCGAAAAATCAGTTTTAAATTGTCTGTCTGTCTTGCTGTCTGTTTGTTCTAAGTTCGTATAAGTCTCGTTATAAGGAGTAACTTAGGTTATTTTTATTTTGGAAAAGAAAGAATTAGGGTTCCGCGCAAAATATATAAATATGTACGCCGCGCGGGAACTGGTAGTTGAATAATAAGTACACATCCTTGATCTTACTACTACTTATTTCACTAACTCTGTTGCTTTTTCTTTTCAGTTTTTTACGCGACTACCCTTAAAGTATAAATTTCACTAAAAATAATTATTAATATTTATTCACAAATATTTAAGATATCACCTAATATGTAGGTATGATCATAATTATCCATCGAATATATTACCTCATATTCTGTTGGAAAACAAAAAGTAGATTTCATGCACTTTTACTTGTGGCAAAACTATATTTAAAAAACCCTAGGTAAATACTCCTTATTTTTGATAATTTTAAAGCTAACCAAAAAATACTAAACTAGTATTTAAATATCAGGACCTTCAATCTGCTATCATTAACACTACCGACAGTCATCATTGACACCATCGGTCAAATACTCATCCCACCATCCCACTTATATTATAAATGTGAAAGTTTAGATTAATGGATGGATGGATGTTTGTTACTCTTTCACGCCAAAACCACTGAAACAATTGCGATGACACTTGGTATGTAGATTGCTGGAGACCTGGATTAACATATAGACCACTTTTTATCCCGATATTCCCACGGGATCGGGAATTACGCGGGTGAAAGCGCGGGGCGCTGCTAGTTGTTCTGTTCAATATTCCTGTAGTCGCTCTATATCAAAAAGACATTCATTGTCAATCATTTCTGGGGATCTCCATTCCTGGACTGAAATATTTATACTGCTACCATGTTTAGTAGCCTTCCGATATTGAGGCTACAGCCCATTGTCAACCGACAAAGGAGTGTCCTTGACTTGTCCTAACACATAAATAGAATTTATAAGTGTCGTGTTATCGAACTGTTCGTGACGGCTTGACTGCATGTGTCGTCAATAGACTGAGGCAAACATTAATATAATAATGGCTTTTACTTTGTAAGACATAGTATTACAAAACAGTTTTGCGGTTTTACAGCCATATATGTTATCGTGGTATGAGAGATGCGGAGGGATGAGCAGAACGTGATGGAAAGAGTTTCATGTGTGGAGGTTGACGGGTACAAGAGAAGAGGAAGGCCAAAGAAAAGAAGGATGGACTGTGTAAAAGAAGATATGACTAGAAGGCAGTAAGCGAAAGTAGAATGGAAGAATAAAACATATTGCACCGATCCCAAATATAATTGGGACAAGAGACTATACTGTAGGCATATGAAGATGATCATGTTATTATTATTCTGTTGCGCGTGACTTGGTCTACATAGAAACTTTCCTTTCTCATAAAAACAGTTGCCTATGCCCTTGTCCAAAGTCCCCAAAGTCTGTACCAAAATTTGTTTCACCCACATTTTGAGAACAAAAATATAGTCCTATAATAGGAGCATTACAGATATAAGAAATATTCTTCTTAGTGTATGCCCGGGTCCCTAGCAATAGATCCTCTTGTAACGGAATAGCGTATGGTTTTAGTCGGATGGATTCCTTTGGATGGGTGACTTCATCGTTCACTCGTTTGCCAAAGTGAGAGGGTTACCCGTGGGGGTCTCCACACGATAAAATAATATATTCATAACGAAATAAAATTTTGTGGAATGGCTCTGTACACTAGGATTTTCCACTAAACTCACCTAAGAGAGTCGATGGTTTATGTTTTTGAATATTTAGTATGCACAATGAATAAAAATAAACCTTGAGCTCCTCATTCTTAGAGGAAAGTTCATAAAAGATACTTAGGTACGTCAATAGCTGGTCGTATGTTAGGTTAGTATATTTTTTAGGAATCATTGAAACTGAACTAGTACCGTTAATGACAATTAATAAGAACTCCAATAAAGATATGTAGAGACACACTAATGAAAACAGTGACGTTGGATATGGTAAATAACTGCTTTAATCAGAGCCTAAATACCGAAGTATCTGCACTCAACAGAAGATGGCAATGAAACAGTATTATAAGTAAGTTTAGTAAATGGTCTTGCTCACATCCTTAGTAGTATCACACCTATCACATCCTAAGTAAGGCGTACTTAGGCGAGCCATCTGGTTTTAATTTCAGTCAATATTTTAAAGTTAAAAAACAAGCATACCATCCTTCTAAAATATACACACTGTTTACATTACACACTCGCATATAGGCCGTCCACAGGGCTTTGGGAATTAAACATTTGGAAATTGGAAGTATTTTGATAAGGAACGGTAGTTAAGAAGGGAAAGCGATGGAAGGAATGGCATATTCCTTAAACGGAAGGATGGGGAGTGTAAGCAATTTTTTCCGTTACTAACAAAATCCATAAAAACTAACTCCGAATTTTTTTTAAGTTAGCTTTTATGGATTTTCCCAAAAACTGAGTGAATAGTTCCAAAATAAAAAATACGTACGATTTAAACTCTTTAACTTAACAATTTCCACTTGCTTTTATGAGAAACCGAGGTAAAATACCTGGAAATTCAAACAGTCAACTTCAAAACGGATAGGTTATTTTAATTTTTTTTTATTGTATCTGCATGCTAGAGTCATACCATTTCAGTGATTTAAGTAAATGTTCTATTTTCAAATACACCCTGTATAACACTAATGTCATGTGTCCCCACGATCATGCAACCAATTTAAAAAGAACCTTACCTTATTCCACAAATGTATGGACGAGGAAGTTACTTCGAGTTCTCATGTCAGACGTACATCCTCCATTGTTCGTCATATTACCGAATACTTTACTGAGCAATGTTCTAGCTTTCGCAACGCATTACTTAAGTGTTCCACTTAAAATTGAGTAGGTACATACATAGATACTTAGTGATGTCAAACATTGTCATCTAAGTGCATAATTTGAGTTACTTAATTCTCATTTAACAGACTATTGTTTGTATCTAATGCAATTTAGTATGCCATAACAGTTTTTTTGCAATGTTACCACGTAATGTGTTAGCGTCGAATTGAAGCAGTTATATGCATAAATTTCGCATGGATTGTTACATTTTGTTATGAAAGAAAAGGAGAGAGAAAAAATAGTTTTTTGATCATCAAAAATTATGTTTACTAAACACAAGAAGGATGTACTGAAGAGCGTTATATACATACACATACCTCCTACATCTTCCTGAACTCTGATATGAATAACGCTGTCTCTTGAATATGCTTCTATACATAGGCATGTGTAGTGTTCTTATACATTCCTTTACTATATAACAAGGTACTCGTAGTTTTATAGTAGATATGACATATATTGCGGAGTCTGATATACATGTTGTGGACGAGGATTTTTTTGATACATCTAAGTTTGTAAAAAACACGCGCACACGCTTGCAATAAGCGGTTTCTGATGCGTTCGCAAATCTATCGTTGGAGAGGGGCCTCTCCAACGAGGTAAGTAATTCGCGTAAGTCTCGATCCCGTGGGAATATCGGGATAAAAAGCCTATATGTTAATCCAGGTCTTCAGCTATCTACATACCAAGTTTCATTGCAATCGGTTCAGTAGTTTTGGCTTGAAAGAGTAACAAACATCCATACATCCACACATCCATACATCCTCACAAACTTTCACGTTTATAATATTAGTAAAATGCATCTACTGTGTGGTGTTCTATAAATTCCAAGAGAGTTGAATTGAAGGGGTTTTACCTTCATACTTGTGTACCAGATCTATAGTATTAAGAAAAATTTGACAAAGTCAATTAACATATCACTAATCATTGTAAAAATCAAGGCTACTATAAAAAACAAAGAAATCCTGCCATTCTAGATATAAAACAGTAACGTCCTTGTACACTTTAACCTGAATATAAAAACGATAAAGAAAAACATACAACTGAAGCTAACAAAGAAAACAAACTACGACGATCTCGTCCAACGAACAAAGATGACTTGACCGTTCAACTCAAAACTTTAATCCTTCAAGTACATATTTTCTCGGCCGTTTGCCCTTCAACTCAATTGTCATCACGCAGAGCTATCACGCTGCCGAATGGCGCATGACTGTTCCACAGATGTATTCTGCGTGCCCAATCTTGATGCACGTGATGACATTTACGTACCTTCGCAAGATTTTATTCAAAGCCTCTAACTTACAGATCATAATCAACATGGAGAATTGAAGGATGCCTTTGTTAACTTATTGCTTAGAAGTTATCCTATTTTTTTAACAATGCCTATTTATTGTACACATCGCTATCTAGACCTAAACTAATTATATATTGTACTGTGGATTACCGAAATAGCTAATTGAGCAAGAGTGGATTAAACTAATTCAATTGTTTCTTTGCTTCTTCTTCTTCAAGTGTCTCTTGGCCGACAGCTTCCTACACTTATCCCTGTCAATGGCACGGATGTTGCGCAGCCACTATTTTTTCCTTTTCTTTACACCAGAGCATAACTATATTAATAAATAATATTCTAGGATGGGATAAATGACACATCCTTATCTAGACACAAAGCAAGCGTAGCTTGTGCCATTGGTTCTAAAACACGTATCGCTAATTAGATACATTGTGTTTGTAAACACATACATATTTTATAATGTAAATAGACATATCCATTCATACAAATATTTGCACTGGGTAGGAATCGAACGCACGATTCCGGGTATGGCATTCGAATGCACTGCCGCCGCGCCACAGACGTCGTCAATTTAAGTTAAAATCACGTTGTTGTATAACAAGCTTTGATTCAAGATGTGATGCGATTTCAAACTGCATCTGCTTGTTTAATATGTTTAAGAACTGTAAAGACAAAATGCTTCGTTCGTTTCGAAAGTTATGAGCAAATATACGAGTCTATGGCAATCTAAAAGCAAGCAGATCATTTGTTCGGCTTCGGCCTAGTCCAATATTTGTTGGACAAATTTTGTTAGAAACGAGGACAACATCGCAATTTGTTTTAGTTACGACGACAAATATTAGTTGGAATATTGAATATTAATTAGTTTTCATTAAGCATTCCCTTCTCTTTCTTACCTTACAATTTTGTTTTATTTATTTTTTCACTAGTATAATCTATACTAATATTGGTATAGTTTGTGAGTTTGGAGGTTCGGGGTAATCTCCAGTACTACTGATTCGATTTTGAAAATTCTTTTAGTGTTGGATAGCCCATTTATTAAGGAAAGCTATAGGCTATATAACATTAATGAAAACAGTAATCAGGGACGTTTACAAACGCAGATGAAGTTGCGCGGGTCGGCTAGTTAATTACATATGTTAAAGGAATTCCATCAGCCAGTCCGAGCTCAAGGTACTTGACCCTGACTTGCTCGAGCTATTGATACTCTCCCCATCTGTATTTATACAATATCCCTTTCCTACCATTCCCTCCCTTCATACCTACGTTTCCTTTTCAGTCTACTCAGAATTTTCAAATCTTTAGCTCCCAAAGCCGGTAAATTGCCCGGTTTACGGCAATAATAGTTGCCCCTTATTCCGTGAGTAGGGCCAGATTATAGCTGGTAAGATGTTGGTATTTAATACGCCTCTGCTTACCCCTTATGCATTCAGTAATGAAAAATACGCAGACACTATTTACGGATTTTGCAACAACATACAGCCGAATTTTTCTTTTCTTAAAAACAGTCTTTTGTTTCTACACTGTCACTGAACAAATATAGATCAAGATTTTCTTCATAAAATACACATTCCCGTCCATTGTTTATAAACATTGTAATGTAAATCGAAACTTAATGACTAAGCCAGTCAACCGGTGACCATGTTCGGTACAAATCAATAGAAAATTCGGGCAAACAAAAAAGACGACGATTAGCGATTAGGTCCGATTCATAAACACTTTTGAACTAAAAATGTTATGTTATCTAGTTTTAGACAATGACATTTTACGAGCAAACCCGTACGATATCACAGTTAATGTTTCTGCATACGCTAGCATCAACTGCGCGGTGCCGCGTTTGCTTCACAATATAGTTTCATAAATTATATTTTAGTTCCTTTAAAATTGTCAACCTGTTAACACAGTGTTATAATTTACACGCCGACGCGTTACTCTCTATAATTTCCTATCAATTCAATCTTTTATCAATCAACCAAATAAGAGGTAAAAGGTTTTATACCTTGCAGACACTATTGATATCAATAAAAATTCCTGCCTATAGTGACAAGTATGAGATTTAATTAAAACAGAACAGTGAACAGAAACATCATTGGACTCGCATAATATTCCCACTGTTATTAACAAAAACAAAGGCCGATTGCGCAAGCGCAGAGGATGCAGCGTGCGTCAGATAGCGATCTAGTATTAGTATCCTCCATACTGTCTATGACGTGTGTTTCCTATGAAATATTCGATTAGACAATAGAATGTGCACAATAACTATTGATATGATAAATTAGCCAAGGTATTTTTTTCCACAAAGTAGGCATCACTACAATAGTCAAATTCAATCCACGTGACATGACCAATTGACCACGTACGGTGCAAGTCAACCAAAAAGTCGAGAGGGACAGAGATAATTTTAATTTGGTTTTTATTTTTTTAGTTTTATCTTGTCTTATCACGAATAAAGTATTCTTAATATCAGTGCTTTAACATAAAACAAAGCAAAGAAGTACATTGTAATACTTATTTGCCTTGCCACTTGGTAGGTACTAGACACGGTAATTACAAAACATATTAACACAACGTTATTCCAAATAGTTCCTAAAGTGGAATTCACACGCTCCAAATATGTTATTCGGTTGGCACAATAGCTATAAAAATAATGCTAGCACCTTTACTTTCATTCGTAAATCGTAATCACCATTGTTAATACCAGACAGACAGACGTTAACGACCATCTTGTTTTTGTTCCGCGGGAAAATTTACCGCAATTGATTTCGAAAAATTCCCATTTAAGATTTTTATCTCGAAATATCGCCTTTTGAACCATGAAATAGAAGTTTCTTTTCCATTTCTTTATAATCTTGAATCGCTTAATTGAAATAGTGGTATTTTTAGTCGTATTTTTTCCAGTATTCCGCAAAAGCAAATACATTGTCCAGCCATTGCATTCGGTGAGATAGTCTACACAGATTCTCGCATTTGTCTACAGAAGTAGGGCAGTTTTATTATCCGTAAGCCTGGTTTTTTTTAAATTCTCTTGAAGTATTTTGGTGTTTCGTGACGTAGGTGCGCCTTAAGTAGCCACCGAGCCTGCCATTTAGATTTTATTTGATAGTAGATTAGAGCACCCCCAGGTCGTGCAGATATACGCGATGTGATATAACGAACAACTGCGAAGGTATTCTAATTCTAGCATAAATACGGTTTTGTTAAATTGAATGAAATGGTTCTAAAAACGAACGAAAATTTAGTAATTGCGTTTATTCGTTTCATGTTATTATGTAAAGTATTTGATCAAATGTTTTCCAATATATATCGTTAGCAGCAATCAGAAAGTTCATACCTACTAAAATTGTGTCTGTTAGAAGCGACCTAATTTCAATTTCCCTTCCCTCTTCCTCTCTCCCTACCTCGTCCCTTATTCCCCCCTTCCCCTACTCCCACCTTAAAGGCTGGCAACGCACTTGTGACTTTTGAGTTGCAGGTGCTCATGGGCGGCGGTAGACATTTACCATCAGGTGACCCGTCTGCTCCTTTGCTCCCTATACCATAAAAAAAATATTCAAGTAGCATTTCCGCATATCAGTTTTAGAAAGTTATAACTTAGTTCAGACCATAAACTTAGGTTCAGACATTACTAGAATTTTGTTGAACCCTCTAGCTAAACCTAATTCTCATGTTAAGAGTGGATTCCCATTGTTAGTGTACTGGGTGGGGTTCAAACCCGCAACCACTTGATCGTAGTTCCGACGCCTTAAACACTGCGCTACCTCCGCATATTTTTAAATAGGTTAAATAATCAAAACAAAGATGAAATAAGAATAATCATCGTCTTTTGCAGCGCTCATCGAGTACAAACGTAACTGGAGGCAGTCGCAGCAAGCGCTTTACGTTCCAGTCCACTGTGAGGCAGTTGGAAAGAAGAAAAATAGCTGAAAAGCTGTCTAAAGAAGCCGACTTGAAAGAGCAACAGAGGAGAACAGAGCTGGAAGCCATGAGGAGGCGAGTATTCTTTATTAAAGTTGCGCTGATTGATGTTTTTTGTACAATCTTTAGGAGGTAATTACTTTACCACATGACATTTTACGTAAAAAGATAAGCATATTATCAATTTGCCTTGTATATTTTATCACAGCAGTTGTGTTTTTTAATTACTAATTTGTTGCTATATAACAACGACCATACGGCTATAGAAAACGCTTACCAACAAGCATATTATATACTTGTTTGCTAACTTAATGGTGTTTCTCACTGTGTGTAACTCAAGAGTCACAAGTGCGTTGCCGCCCTTCAAGGTGGGAATAGGGGAAGAGGGGAGGGGAGAAGAGCGGGAAGACGGGAGAGGGGGATTAGAAGGGAAGTAACCTCACTCACGCGGTGAAATGCAATGCAAGCATTGTTTCACTGCCGGTTTTCTGTGAGGCCGTGGTATCGAGCGGAGTCGAGCCGGCCCATACGTGCCGAAGCATTGCTCTAACACGTATAAACAGAAACATTAATACCTCTATTTTTTCATCAGAGTCGAAGAAGAGTTCCAGCGGAAACGGGCCAGGGAGAAGGCGAGTATCAGGCAGCAGCTCAGACTGGTTAGCAGCGGAGCCACAAGCATGCCCAATTCCTCCACTCATCATAAGGTATGACGCGATCAAAGTAGCCATACAATATTAATAGCTTGACTGCTCCGTGTGTATCCGTGTGTGTCGGTTTGATTAATGGGTCAGGCAATTGTTAGGAACTTCTCCGGAGCAGCAAGGAATCTCGGACCACGTCCAGTAGAAAGCGATCAGCTAGCGAAGTTTGGATGTGCAAATTAACATCTGCTTACCCTCTTGGGGATATGTGTATTACACCGCAATCACTAATATACGTAGAACAAGTATAAATTAAATATTTAAAAAATCCCCGACTCGAAAATCCAGTCATTAGAAAAGGGCTGATGATCTTCGAACGGCTGAAGATAATCTCTTCAATTATAGCTAAGAACACTCTCGATGAAGTCACCTTTCAAACAAAAAAATCTAAATCAAAATCGCGCTTAGGAGCTTTAATGCCACACATATACACACGTTAAACTTATAACAACCCCTCCTTTTTGCGTCAGGGGTTAACAATAGTATGTCGAATTCGTCAAACTACTTGACCTGTTCGGGAACATAAAAAACAATATAAATTTTCATATAATGAACATGTGAGGTATCCTTGTTGTGTAACGGTCACCTTCAAAATAAAAAAAAAGTGCTTTTTTTAATAAGTTTGATACAAAATGCCTGGATGTGATGGTTTTAAGCCCGTACTTAACTAAGTTACATGTTACACGAGAAATAATTACCCTTTTTTAAAATAAGGTTTTGTTTCTAGCTATAGAAATTCTTATTTATACGCATTTCATCGCGACCATGAACGCTAAAATGGTTCACAACGTCTGGGAATATAAAAGTTCAAGGTACTTTTGCGTTAGTCATTATGTTAGTCAGTATACCATTCATATAACGTCCTATTGTATTATTTTTTTAATAAAAACTGCTTATACGTCCTAAATAATGGCCTTATAAAGTATTTGATCAATTTAGTAACTATTTGTCTACTCTTTGAATTTCGAATCAATTTGACTTCATCTGCGAGCTATTCTATGGTCAACTGTTAAAAAAAAGAAAATAAAAATTTATACTCAAACAGCAAGATTCTTTTGTAGTGTATAAAAATAAATAAATAAATGTGACGTTTTTGTGTGAGATGTTTTTAAACTAAAAAGTCAACATTATGCTCAGATCTACCTGTTTTATTAATAATATAATAAAATGTAAAATTTATGTCACAATTTTTTCCCCATTGATTAGATACCTTGAACTACATCAAGGTGACTTTAAAGTCACCTTAGAGAACATAAGAAACTATATAAACTACGATATAATTACATATAATGAACATGTGAGTTATCCATGTTGTGTAACGGTCACCTTCATTGCAACGATATTAAGATGGAAAACTAAAGCTCCCGGCACATGTTGGGCCTTCAATCGCTAATGGCGACCGCGGTATGTAAACGTTCCGTACGGAAACACAAACAAGTGATGTCTTCAGGTGACAACGAATGAACAAAAAATAGGAAACTTAGACAGATAGATAATACTTTATTTGTACACCAAGTTATACAGAGAACATAATAAATAATAAGTGTAGCATTGAAAATGTACAAAGGGCGGCCTTAACGTAAATTAAGTATGAAGCGGCATCCGCTTCAAAAGTTACAATTAGAAATAATAAATCAAATAAAAAATGTCAATCTTAACCTCCCTTTGGGTAATGGGGCTTTTGCTAGCTAAAGTTGATTTCATTGTAGAGTATATAGCATACCCAGGTCGGCCTATTGCAATTGATATAGTAGAACTTTAAAATTTATTTACCTATATTTAAAGTGTGTATAACGTGTACAAAGCAATACCGCTGTGGCGTACACGCCTTTCTGTACGGCCAACGTGTGTGGACAACTTTATAGATTTGTGAACCATGTATCTATGTAACCTTCATGGAGGATCTAACATATTGTTTTTGGTTGTTTAAATATTACCTAGTTTGTATTTTTTGCCGTTAGGTAAACTGTGTATGTAATGTATTTTTTGTAATAAATAACTAGATTTGGTTTTTTATGTTCGTTTGTATTGGATGACAAATTATTGTTGGATAATTATAATGATGCCGGCTGAGTTTCTTTAATATTATTGTTTATAACGTTGTTATTTTATTTAGTTTTGTAATATTATATTACTATTGATCAATGACATGTCTAGCTCACCTATGACTAGGCGGATTGACCAATGTTTTGATGATAAACTAACAGTCCACTCACGGCGTTTACCGCGTGTTCTAATAGACTTACTTAAACAATTTTAAAATTTAAAATAACCCTTGCTGTAAACGTATTACTGGCCAGATATAAATCACGATACCTGTATTGTGTCCCCGTCTAACGGTTTAACTGTGACAAAGCATTAAAAAAAATATATTCAAGAAAATGTAACGAAAAACCTGAAAGTGTTTGAAGTGACGCACACATCAAAAGCTTTTCTCGGCAATGGGTCTGAGGTCCAAGACAGCGCGTGGTTTAATTACCCTCTTTGGGGTACCACATCCAGTGAATCTTCCTTAGAAAAAGAAATATAACACGGTACCTCTATAAAGAATATTCCACTGCACTCGCACTACTCCACTGCAAACGTAATTTCAAATTATACGCTCATGAGATTAGCGCGTTATAGTAATAAATATCAGCGCCTCGCGGTTTCACCCGCGTAAGTCCCGATCCCGTGGCAATGTCGGGATAAAAAGTCACCTATGCGTAATCCAGGTCTCCAGCTATCTACATACCAAGTTTCATCGCAATCGGTCCAGTAGTTTTTGTGTGAAAACATCACAAACACACACAAATGTTTCCTCTTTATAATATTAGTTTAGATATATATTCTAACTCTCGAAATTAATTTATATCTGTTGTTACAGGCACGCGACGATCCAGATGGATCCTGCCGAGAATCTCCAGCTCCTGATCGAGTGCGGGACAACAGGCAACGACACAGTAATGCTTCCTCAGAGATCAGTGGACGAAGCAAGAGTACCACGCCAGTGAGTATATAGTACATAATATAACTGTTCCTTACATTTATTAATATTCCATCACTCGCGACCCGGCCATATTTAACAAGGTATATTTTTAAAAAGCTAAGCTGATAATTGCAGACCATAACAGCAAAAAATACTTTCGGAACCTTTCAATGATTCTCAAGATAGGCCTCTATTCTTCTAGGTAATATTCGCAAACATTCTCTATTAACTAAACAAAAATATATTATTAAGACATATATATTCGAAGCAAACGCAGGGTAAGTAATTCTATATATACGAGTATGTCGCGCTTTAGGGAGACGGGGCGGTGATACCGACATATACACCGAGAATAATATCATGTAATATCATTTTATTTAAAATATACGGTTTTACTCACGTGTATATTTCGGGGATGCCCGACTAGTTTCGGACCCGACGGGGGCCCTTTATCAAGGGGTGAGGCGTCCTGCCGCGCCGGTTGCAGGTGCCAGACCCGGCACCTGCAACCGGCAGGTTTAAATAATATGAATACCACTCACGAAAGTTTTTATTCGAGTATGTAATATCATTACATAATATAACTCTATAATTATTTAATAATAAATGTATTTAATTATTTATAAGATAATTTTTGTTTTAAGTTCCTAAGTTTCATGTTGCACAGTATATTTTTCCCCTTTTTCGACGGTTAAAAGCATTTTGAAAACCTCGTAATAAAATTTCAATTTTTATGATAAAAGGTACTTAAGAGATTGCAGTAATGCGACAGTATTCCAAGTGTAAATTAGGAATGCTAACCATCATGTAAAAAGTGTGCTCATTTACCATCTTAGTGGTATAAAACAGCTTTTGTAGATGCTGAGCTGTTAGAGGGTTACAGTTGCTTGCTTATGGCAGCTTTTAAAATATTGTACATATATAAAAATGTTTAACGCACACGACAAACAACGTTCGAATGTGTCAAGCACATGAGAAAGTACTGTCACGAATGTGAAAATGGTGGAATGATCTTAATGCTATTTAACTAATATTATAAATTCAAATGTGAGTTTGTTTGTTATGATTTAACGCTTCAACCGATCATTATATAATTCTACACACACGGTGTCAGGGGTCACAAAAAAGGACATAGTGTACCTAACCTTCATTAAGAAAGAAAAAGTAATGTTCGCGAGAAAATTGATTTAAAAAATTTACATTTACACTAACGAAGCCGCGGGTAACAAACACCTAGTGGTTTATATACCTCAAGAACGTATTTCTGGCCAGCAATTATAGGATACAGGTGTATTTGAAAAAGGAACACTTTCTTAAATTACTGAAAAGGCAAGACTAGCATGCAGTTTTAATAAGAATTTTGGAAAAAAAACTATTCGTTTACAAGTTATAAATGTTTGATTTTCGAGGTATTATTACCTCCGTTTCTCATAAAAGCGTTTCGTTCTCGTTCTCGTTCTCTTTCTCCTTCTCGAATTTTAAAATCGTACATTTTTTCATTTTGAAAATATTCACTCAGTTATTGAGAACATCCATATTAAGTAATTAAAAAAAATCGAAGTTAGTTGTTATGGATTAAAATACGTACGATTAAAATCTTATTTTACTTTTATGAAAAACGGAGGCAAAAATACCGGGCAATTCAAACCGTCATAACTTGTAAACGGATCGGTTTTTTTTTTCCAAAAATTCCTATTGTAAATGCATGCTAGAGTCATGCCCTTGTAAGTGTTCCTTTTTCAAATACATCATGTATAAAAATGTTTTCTCTGTAATAAATCATCACTAGATCTTATCTTCTGCCTTGCTTGTCTCTAAGCCTGCCTGTAAGCTAATTATGTATATATGTGCTTGGTCACGAGAGCTTGTTGTGTTGTACAGATCCGCAGCGTCGAATTGTCGGAGTGGCATACGTCACACGGAGCGCGCGTGTATCGCGACTGGGCGTCGGCGCACGCGCACGATCACCCGCCTGCCTGCGCAAGGATGCCCATTGCCTCGCACAACATGTACAATGGTAACAGTTATACTACGTGCTTTATGCACAAAATTTCGTCCGAACGTACGTCAGTTTGATGAAGTAGTTAGCATCACTTTCTTCAAAAATAAACACTTCTGATCGGCAACTCACAATTACTTATTAACAATTTTTGAAGTGAAAACTTCTTTAGGCACGTTGGGCACTTTTGGTATGGGGGGAAAGCACTGAACTCGCGTGACCGTCACGCTCAGATGACAGATGTGTTAGTTATGTTTTCACTTCTGACGTTCACAACGTGACTATTGGCGAAACAAAATCAGCCTTCAAGGGTGGACAGTTAAGGGATGAAGAACAGCTTATTTGTATAAATTATTGAACAATGTAGGTGCATTAAAGTCGGTTACACTTTTTTAAAAGATAATTATAATTTAGAATTTCACTGATAAATACGCAAATTGCTGTACTTTGGGTTGAAGATGAAAAAAAAAATCGAATACACTTATCAGCCGACTGACATTAGATAAGGTACTCGGGCCAGACCAGACTTTTCTATCAGATTTGTTTTAAAAGAAAAAATATTTTTAGGTAAATTTAAGGTTGTCAATTTCTTTTTGTTTTGCCTACTGTATTTTTGCCAGCTTTTTGCTCGTTATTTTTTGACTGAAACATGTTTAACAGTTAACTCGTGATTACAAAACTTAACAGCTTCTTGCATTTATTCCTCTTACCGAAACGTTGACAGTTCACTTGGGACACAGGCAGTTACATCCTATAACTAATATTGTAAATGCGCAAATGCGTTGTTTGTTTGTTTGCTACGCTTTCACGCCTGAACGACTCTACCGAACATCATGAAATTTTGCATAAATGTTGCCAGAGGTACAAAAACAGGTGACATAAGGTACCATTCATTCAGAAAAATAGTATGTACACAAGACACAACAATAACTTTCACGCAACCGAAGCAGAAGTCAAAAGCCGATATCAAATATGTGGTAATTAATGCATAGCGTGAGTCGTCCCCAATGCATTCAGATCTGGGACACGGACACCATATACGAGTGAGGCCACAGGGACACAACGGCAAATTACCTCATGCTTATGTGATAGATTTACTAACTCTAATTACAATATTTGTTTATGATATATTTAAAGCAATGGCACAATTATAACATCACAATTTCAATAATAAAAAATATTTCCTTCTTTAGTAGGCACATGTTATTATATTGAATGACACTAAGAAAATGGTAGATATGTAAATTTTTTTTCTCTCTGGAATACCTAGCAACACTCGGTTTACTTTTAAAAAAAAATATTTCAAATGTCCTAAATTTTAGAGTATCTACGTACCTATAGAAAGAATATGGCAAGCAACCAAACAGGAAATAACGTGAAATACTACAACCTATATCGTTAAATAATAAAACAACAGTATCGTGCTTATACTGGTACATACTACTAAAACAGAGATAGAAAGACAGAAATTTTTGATTACACAAAAAAAATACTCCCTACTCGAAAATTCCTTCAACTATTAGGAATAGAGTTGATGATCTTCGAAATTACATACATACTTATTTTGGTAATCAAAATTATTTGGAAAACATTCAAAATAAGTTGTACCTCAATGCTATCATAATCAATGATATCATACCATCAGTATGGCATCAGTACTGAGTTGGTATGTCAGTCGGCTGTCGGTCTGTGGAAGCGCTTATGTAAGTTGCATTGATCTCACCCTGATCTGACTAACTTACTGAAAACGAATAGATACATGAATAAAATCATGTTTATTTCATCTTTATGCCTACATAATGGCAAAATTTACAAAAAATAATTAAATTATAAAATACAACTTAAGTAGTTGTTTTATAAAAGTAGTAAGCAAGGTACATAATTAACAGAAAACTAGGATTAGGTAATCAAATAGGAAGTCATATGAGCATGAGCGTATTTGTGAGCGCATGAGCAAATATAGGTAAATGAAGAACAAATATTTTGTAGATGCTTAAACTTATGGATTTACTTCTCTGCGAGGTCAAGATGGCTGAAGTATTTCGAGTAGCATGAGAAATCTAGTGAAAATATACTAAAACGAGTAGTAAACTGCGTAATGCGTAAGCGTTCAGTCGGTTACGTGGTTACGTCAGACTACCTTAACACATTTGCCTTCCCTTCAATTCGTCTTAGTCAACGGATTCAGATATTCCTATAACTTGAGTGCCATATATAAACCTCAGTATTCCTCGGACCTCATTGCCACTCAGGTCTCATTTATATAAATAACACTAAATCAGAGAATTTACTAATTTGTGGAGCAACAGCTGTTCGGTCCCTCCGACACACCAACCACCAACAGGTTAAGTGATCATGCTTGGCCGATCGCAGCCTAACGGTTGATATTGGGAAGTTGAATGTAATGTATAATATACTAATCGGCCAGAGAACTGTTTGTTCGTTAGATGGCGCCACAAATTCAGATGTGCCAGTCTACAGGTGTGGTTGTATGTGTGTGCAGGAGGTGGCGAGGTGTCGGCGTTCAGCGGCAGCCCGCGGTCGGACAACTACCGGCTGGAGTTCGCGCGCGGGCGCTCGTCCGCGTCGCCCCGCACGCCGCGCGCGCCGCGCCTGCTGGCCGCCGCGCGCGCGCCCAGCTCCTCCGGCTCCGACCTGTCGCTGCGGCAACCGATTAAGATCAGGTACGCCACTACTGCATCAACGTCCCCTACCAACTAATTTTCATCATCATCGTCCGCCCCTTACCTGGAGTAGTTTTTGAGAGGCATCGCTTTTGATGTCTGTAAAGATCGATACGAGAAGTTTGCGGTTACACTGCGGTGACTCATGCAATTCAGTTACATAATATTTAGTAACAAATTTCTTTTCTATAGGTACTAGCTAAAATTGACATATGTACTTTTCGCTATTGCATCGTCATTATTAGACGTAAGTATAATTATTCATTACATTATAAATATTCTATAGATTAACTCTTGAAATATGTCTACTTAGTTAATATATTAACCTATTTTCTTTTAATAAAATTATACTCTTTTTGTTTAATATTTGATATTCCTAGCTGGAATAAAAACATGAAAAAAAAATTACTTTATAGTTTACGTAACATATTAATTAGATATAAAATCCTAATTTTGAATTAATTATTTAGTATTTTATGCATGTACAATGTATAAGCATGACAATGAAATTAACCCAAAAAAATAGGTTCTAATAATAAAAGATATATAACAACAAGCTAAATCCCTCCCCCCCCCCAGCCAGCCTGACCCAGCGCTATTCGAGTTGATATAAACGCCATACCTATTTTGGAACAAAATGTTGATGTCGAATATTTTCAACACTTTAACACATTAACTAATTATATCTCCATACTACAAACTTATTTTTTTAATTATACCTACTATACTTTCGTTCGATCTTTAGTTTTTTTTACAAGAAAGTAATATTAGGTTCTTATTTGTACTTATTGAATTATCTAAATTATATTAGGTACAGTTCAGGTTCAGTGGTGACCATTTACAGGGTTGATAGTGTAGTGTACTGTCAATGTCAGAATATTCGACATCAATATTTATAGTAGTTAATTTAGTTATTATTTAATGAGTTGATTGGTGTTTCCCGAAGGTGGTGATATGTCGGTGTACCGCTAATAACACTAATAGCCCTGCGCCCGCGTAGCCAAGGTGAGTGCTTGCTTCCATCCTTACATTTAGAAATTTTCATCCCACCTAAGATTTTTTACATCGTGCTAAAGTATTGTAGTAACTTGTAGTTAAATTCAATGCGGCTACAACGCATTATCCGCAATATCCGCTAACAATTACATAGTTCCCTGGCTTACTTTGACAGTTAAAAATTGTTTAGATACAGCATGGAAGGGGTTAATGAATAACTCTGTAACGCTTATGACTAGAGATCGGATAATCGGATGCATATTTACCTAAAGTTATTTTTTGAATAACAAATTATGGAAGCGGCTGCTAAGTATATTTTTATTTACAAATGCAAATGTTGTATTGTCGCGTCACTACTTGCGCTCAAGCAATTATAATTTGCCGTCTCACTCGCACTCTTACAAAATGCTTACATTTCCTGGGGTTTAATAGGCCCGATTTGACACTTGTTACGACGTAATAAGGTTGTTTTTGCTTCGTCAAAAATCACTGACAATAAAAGTAGGGAAAAGCAACCATTATACGTTGTAACAGAGCAAGTGTCATTTGTGTCAAACTGGGGTTTATTACATCTCACGGAGTATAGGTACACTTAAATTTGAATTTCCTGGAATCGCAGGATTCTTTCGATAAAAAAGTGCTTTCCATAATAGCCAACATCTCAACTTTAGGTAAATATGCATCCGAATATCCGATCTCTACTTATGACAGTGTAGACTTTACCCTCTAATGTAATCATAAAGAGTTTTATATTATAATGATTGTGTATGAAATTGTCTGGGCGTGTACAGTGAGCCACCGGCAGAGGAAGGCGAGCGCGCCATCGTGCCCAAGCTGCGCGCGGCGCCCGCGCCCGCCGCGCACCTCGCGCGCCGCGCCGCGCTGCTCACGCACTGACACGTGACGTCGTGTACTGTTAACACTTCATTATAGTTTTGTGTAACTTACCTTTTAAATGTTGTAATATAAGTAAACTTTTATTTATTTTGTATCTACTAGGAGTTTGTTACCTGATAATGTCTGATTCTTTTTGATGTTGCAAATATGTATAAATTAGTACATAATTAGTGCACGTCTTTACGTATTTTAATACAGCACGTATATTTTCAAAATTATATAATTTGTATGGCAACACAGTCGATACGAAATGACTTGAAATGAGTTTCATAGTCGGTAACGAAACTAAATCAGTTATGAAATTAGTTTGTGTGGCTATTAGGGAGCGGCGAGAAATGGATTGTATTGTGTGAAAAGTGCCGGAGACCGGAATAGGAGTGCGGCTAACGATCTGGATATAAGCGCGTCACGCGAACGCCACTGGGCTGGGGTTATTTGGGTCGACATTGTGTATTTATGGTTCTATTTTATTTACCCCAGCTTTTTTTCTGTTCTGACCTGTTAATAAGGTCAGATAAGTAAGAAAGAGGTAAAGTTTAACACGAAATCGCTGTCGAATTTCCTTTAATCTATCTAATTTAATAAATATGAAAACGTACAGATCTACGGCCTCAATGTCTATTGAATCTTCAGATACTTTAAAAAACTTGTTTTTTAATATTTTGTCTATTCTTTAATGACTGCATTACATTCATAATTATTATTAGATTGTAACAAATATTCTATTTAAAGGTTTTACTTGGATAGGTGCTTTAAAAGCAGTGTATTATGAATTTCATTTTTGAAAATAGAAACTTTGTATCTTATGATTTTAAAGTTAAATATTATAAAATGTATTCACAAGGCAATTTTAATTATAAATGTTTGTTATAAAACGTCAACGATTTTTTTTTAAATCATCTGTCAACTACGAATGTTGCCATTGTGAAAACTTTTATTTTATAAATAGTTGTTATATTGCAATAACTATCGTCTTCCATTGTAAGCTAAACTGAAGCTTTAATATAGACTTAATTGTAAAAATTTTCTAGCGGTACTACTCTGTTGAATGAGGAAAATGTCACTACAGTGTCAGTGACATTTTCTGACATTTATCAGTATTGTATTTAACCCTTTGGGTACATAATTATACGATATTGTATAGATATATACATATACTATAACGTATAGTTTTAAATATGAGCTTTCTTTATTAAATTAACAAGTAAATAATTGCTTGTCATTTCAAAGTCTCCCTTATTATTAAAAACTTACATGAACTTCTGAAACTTCTCTGCTTTATTATCGAAACGAATTTCCATCATAACAGTCACTCGTGACATCTTCATAGTTCCCAAATTAATAATTTCCTTAGACATTCATTAACCTTTGAAACGATCAATCATGTTCCAACACAATATGGTCTACGACCGGGGTACAAACGACCGGGTGTGCCGTGACCGAGTTAACCAACATTGTTGTGGCTACTGTTGTGACTTCTGATCGATTGTCGCAATAGCCACATACTCTACAACTATTAGACACGGTGATGTTATTATTTTATAGACGTTATATTAGCCAGTCACAGAGTATTAGACTGTTATTGGATATTAAAACTATATTATATTCAATTATGACACGTCATTAACTTAGCCGTCAAAGAATTCGGCATAAGTATTTATATAACATTATAAATCTGTAGTAATGATGAACTTAGAAACATATTTCTAAAGCAGAATTGTAATGACTAAACCCTTAGGTATTCAAATTACCTATACTTGTAACCTAATAATTACACATTGCCAATTCGTCTGAAATTTCCGTCTTAAATTCTCAAAAACTTTTCGACCTACAATTATTTTTCTAACTGTCATTTTCAAATTATTTATTCTTAACCGAATCATACTTTACTATGTCAAATATTTATATTACACATTCCACATACCTGTAAAATACATTTAAGTAGGTATGTTATTTATGCAGACATGAACTATTCAAAATGTATTTACACTAGATTTCTATACGTAATATTAAATAATTATATAAAACGGCTCAACTGTACATAAAATATTAATCGTATTATTTTGTAATCTAAATTTAAAAGCATACCATAGACATGCATTACTTGCAAATTTTCTAGCTGGATTAAAAAAATTATTAATATCATTTTTAGGTGGGGCAACCACCGTGATATGACTTTGATTACCAGACTTAAAAATGTACGTAACGATTTTAATCCTTTTATAAAGTCCATTTCCATGGTAACTTTGAGATAGAATTGTCTCTCTAAACTGACATCTCAGCTTCTCATGTTATTGAAGTGATTTAAATTTTTTTTCACAAAAATGAGACGTCTTGACTTGTCTTGAACACGTTATGTTAAAGCTAAAAATTATGAATGAGATGCACATTGATGTCAACTTACAAATATCGGGTAATTTATAAAAGGAATATTTGAAGTATACACGCAAATGTTATTTTTTAGTTTTATACATTTATAAACCTGTAATGTCATAGAGTAATATAGATGTATTTGTATATACCATTAGCTAATTTTCGGTGCGTGTATAGAATATAGAGTAAGAATATTTACATTATAAGGAATAAATATCTGTATAACGATATTGTCTTTATTTTATTCGAAACACTTTAAATTGAGTTTATTCCAAAACGTGATAAAGAAATTAATTGTGGTTTAAAGAAATTAAGTAGTAGGTTTAAAAAAATACATACATTTGCTCCAGGAGTTATAAATAAGAATTACACAGGCAGTATCTGACAATGGAACACTTACTTTTTTAAATCACTCATGGGGCATGACTCAAGCATGCGGCAACAAAAGGAATTTAAAAAACTATCCGTTTAAAAGTTATGACCGTTTGAATTTACAGGTATTATTACTTCCGTTTCTCATTTAAGCAGGTGGAATGTGTAAAGGTAAAGATCGAGCATATAAATATTATTATTTCGGATTTTTTGAATCTGTTATTGAGAAAATCTATAAAAAATTAGGTTCAATGCTAGAGCCATTCCACACACTCTGTAGAATAAATTAAAATTTGTTTAAATTCTGGAAACCTCGTTTCTAATCTGGTGTGAATTTTGTCAATAATTTTTTTGACAATCACTAAATATCACAAACATTATATAGGCTACCTAATAAAAGTGATGAGATCGTCCATCAGCTGATCACATGGATCGAGGAAGGTGGAGGAGGAGGAAATTATATCTATACCTACTTATATTTATACGTGAAGAGAATTCTTTGTACCCGTTTACATAAAAATATATATAGAAGAAGCTACAATTTTAAATCAATCAAATATGAACTAACTGAAAAATTGTGTGAAAACCGTATAAATGCTGATATATCATATTACGGATTGTCCATACAATGACTGTTCAAGTTATAATGGTTAATCATATAAAACAAAACATTCAGAACTTGATGTCTCATGGTCGGAATTAATCCATCGGCGATCCTTATACATATAAATGGACGTGTATAATACAACCTGTTATAGACAGTAGGCCGTCATTGGAAGGTAGGTTCTTGGAAGTCATTGAGAGAGGCCTATGTCCCGCAGAGGACGTCCTACGGCTGAAATGATGTATGAGTGATTACAGATAGATGTTGTCAGAATTTAGGGTCTCTATGTTAACTGATTGATAAGCGAATCACCCAATAAAACACATTTGAATAACATGTTATACATTTTTATGCACACCAGATATCGAACAAGTTGCGGCCGACTATTCTCATCTCATTTGCCGGATAATTCATGCAGTGAGATTATTGAGAATGATTCCGTCATTATTGACCCGTCTTGAGGAGCAGCAAGAATTGCTTATAGGCTAATCTATGGTGATTAACAAAACAACTTTCTTAGAAGTGGGGTAAGATACTTGAAACTCCTCCATCCAGATACCAACAACTTAAAATTAAAAATGAAAAAGTCCATTTGTTACTTGAATCACGTCTCCACTGCTGAATTCATTTAGAATTTACAAGTTGCACTCGTCGCCATGGATGCAGTCATTAACTTTTCCATAATTGAAATGGCAAACAAGCTACGTTTACAATTATCCCCAATTGGGCCGGTTAAAATTTGGAGAACATTCCTTCTCTGCACCATAGTAAGTAATCCGTACGTATCCGTCAATTAGTACGCCACAGTTGCATGAGGATGACGCGTCTGTAGTATGTGTGTGTAAAATTAGCACCAGATTAACCCTCCTCAAACGGCATATTGCCATCGTAAGTATTATACACAGAACAGCTACTGTTCTAC
Organism: Callimorpha dominula; assembly: GCA_949752705.1. Classification (NCBI taxonomy): domain Eukaryota; kingdom Metazoa; phylum Arthropoda; class Insecta; order Lepidoptera; family Erebidae; genus Callimorpha; species Callimorpha dominula. Next base: position 1,508,888 of record OX456992.1, read on the forward strand.
TTTTTTAGCAAATTAAGTATAATTATGTTTTGGTTAGGAAGTATTGCCTGATTCAACGTCATTACTCTTCAATACACCCACCTCTTCCGTAGCTTATAAGTATTACAAATACATGACATGTGGTCACGTACTCAACTAGCCAATTACCGGTCAAAGGCCTTCAGAAAACAAAAGAAAAATTATTAATTTAGTAGCTTTTTATCTTTTCCATGTACATTGCCTGTGTTGTACAAATACGTTTAATGTAAAGTTTAATAGGTGCCTCAATGAATGGCATGCATTGTGTTATTTCCGAAGAGTAATGTAGACATGCGCAAAGCTTGTCACAAATAAACCCTACAGAAGAAAAAAGTTTTCAGTTTTACCGCGTGCTTTGAGCTTAATGTACCGCCGGAAAATTTTATTATAACAGATGTAAAGAAGTTTAGATATAGACCTAAGAATATTAATTTTTATAGCCATAAATAGAGTGAAAATCTGATTTATACTATTGAATTATAAAACATAATATAACAATAATAACAATATACATATGTAGGTATATGTATAAAAAGTTTATGCATTAGAATTACCTAATTACTTAAATACCTGTTTGCATGTTTTGTTTTCAAGTATTGACTTTGTGCACACGATTACTTTTGTATCGAGTAAATGGTGTATTTTTGGATCAACTTTTTGACACACCATATATACATATTTTCAAGATTAATTAACTTAACTTTTCAAAATTGAGAAATACTACAAACGCAATAAAATCAAAAGTAACAATAATTACCAAAGTTTACCGCCGAGACGTTGTCTGCGCTTAATTCTTACGGACCCAGTACATCCGTCTACGGTGGCCTTTGAGGACGTTCCGCTCGGTTCCGGCGGTGCGGCTGTCCCACAGCTCCCACGAACATCTCGACAGTGTATTGCGTGTTTACATCGAGCCAAGCTGTTGCCGGATATTCCAGAACCGGTGTCGGCCCCACCGGTGTTGGTCCAAACACCGGTGCACGTGGCCCGAACACCGGACACCGCTCCTATACAAACGGAGCCCCGCCGGACAGTCATGACGGCGAAACCGGAGAACGTTCACGATGCTCTAGAGGATAGGGACCCTAACAGCTTGAACCAACACCTGCAGGTTTGTATGTGGAAGGTATTATAGTTTATGTTCAAGGTGAAGTACTTCATGTGATTTTTTATAGACACCGAAGTTTTGAAATAATTGTTTTATTTTTTAGTCTCAGTTGACTTTAATTGACCTTGAGGTTTGACTACCTCGTAGACAACAGTCCTTCTGACGGACAGTTCGATATTATAATTAGTTCTAACTCCAGAATTTACTAAAATATCTGGTCTTGTCAGGCGTCCATTAGACGCTCATGCAAACGTCAATAATTATAACCAAAAGTCATGATTAACGTATGTTCGTTGGTGATTGATGAATTAATATCGACATTAAAATCTCATCATGCCACCGTCAATCACTGCATTAAACGATAGGTTATTCGTCAATCACCGTTTTGATGGTGGCAAAACTGATAGCAAAACCTACCGTGTAATGGGCTCCTATGTCTAACATGAGAGCTTTCTGCTCAATTGATCAGACTACAAGAGTAATGACATTTTTCTGTTTACGGGTAGGGTCAGAGCTTTATTTGAAATGGAATTGAACATACATCATAAGTATCATAACACAGTGATGCTACGAGTACCGATTACCATCGGCATATTTACAAATAGTTAGACAAAACTATTGTATTTCTTTGATAGGTGTTCCCATTTCGGAATTACTTTAATCTATAAAGGACCTTAAGAATTTGAGCAGATGATAGTATCGGTCATCTACAATTCAATCAATTATTTCTAACCGACTTAAAGAAAGACGCAGGCAATACATGTGATTTTTTGTTTGTATGTTATTATATCTTCACCGTTACTCAACCGATGTTAATGATTGTGTACATATGTATATGTGTACCTATCTCTATCTAAACTAATATCATAAAAAGGAAACATTTGTGTGTATGTTTGTAATGTTTTCACACAAAAACTACTGGACCGATTGCGATGAAACTTGGTATGTAGATAGCTGGAGACCTGGATTAACGCATAGGCTACGTCCCGACATTCCCACGGGATCTGGACTTACGCGGGTGAAACCGCGAGGCGCTGCTAGTATAATATAAAACAAAGTTGCTTCCTCTGTACGCTAAAATTAGAACATTTCGATGCCAGATGAAAGCTGTAAATTAAGGTAGGTAACTTATGAGTATATCCTTCAAAGTAATTTCTGATAATTAAGTGATTTTCTGCGTATTTAGTAAGTTTATATGTATTTGGAGGGTGACCTACGGAACCACACGTTTAAATTCTGTTTAATTTTTTTTAACATATACAATCTACACTATTTCTGATGGACAAATGCTTTAAGTTATAGGTAACTGTTCCACCTGGACGATGTCTGTGATAAGTAGTTGTTAAAAATCCTAAAAATCCTAAATCTTTTTTATTAATGGAAGAAGCCATTGTAGTGAAATTAATCATATTTCCGGGGTCTCGTAAAAAAAAGAAGCTTTGATCAAGTTAATAGACAATATGTCTGCTTTTCTTTATTAAGGTATGCTTACTTTCTTTGTTTTAGGTATAAAAATAAAATATACCCCTACCGAATTACATCCCTTTTCACGAACCGGAATTTAATTAACATATTGAATTACTAAAAACTTTTATACATAGGTATTTAACGACTCGTAAGTGAAATGCCAGGAAATCTTGGTTAATGTACGTAATATGTTTGTACTGCATCGTGATAATGTCAAGTTCAAAATTAGCATATAACTACTAAGTTTTTATTCACTATTTTAAGAGTTGTTTCAAGGAGTCCATTTCTCTACCTACTATTTTTTAATGTAAGTAATTTAATGTTATTTTTATGTCAAATAAGCATACTTCTCATCTGGTTTTGGTAGTGATCAGACCATAAACTCAAGAGTGTTGCCCACCAAATATATGTATGTATATACCAACATATAAAACTCTTATTACTGCTCTGGTATTTTATGAAGCAATTTAAAGGAAGCGGTTCCAGAACTATTATTCAGTTTACATTCCTCGGAAGCCGTGCATTTTTATAATATATAGGATACATAATAATATAGCCTATGTCACCCGGACCATTACTACTAATCTATTGATACCTCATTCATCACAATCGGTTTAGTAGTTTAGGCGATACGGCGGAAAACACCCTTCCTTTTGGGTTCGCCTTAGTCAGATAAAAAAGAGGGGGGGTACCCTCCACCAAAGTCAAGTTGTATAAATACTAGTGAATGAGCGCATACATTCGTCGTCAAGGAAACACCTGAAATTCATTTATATCTACGGATTTTTATTGTAATTTTTTAAATAATTTCTACTTGGTTTCCTGTGCTTGCCGCTGGGCGAGGCAGCTAAGACCAATCCGGTAGATTTTTGGATGGAACCTCACCAACTTGGTAGTTTATTTTCCAAGAAGTTTTGGGTACTTGAAATATTAAAGCTCCAACGCTCACTAGTGAGGTGGCGAAGAAAGTAAATCGGGGGTGACCTGTAGCCAACAGTGGTCGTGAACGCAGTCACGCAAACGACTTGACGTTGTGACGCACTCACTTCAGGAAAATTACATTACATTGAGGATGGACTGAATTATAGACTTTCAAGTAGCCTCGCCTAAACTGACATATTATGTTTATTACAGAAATTATGTGACGTGTATCAGAAAACTGCTCACAAATTTTAGTTTCTTATTATTTTTTTGCTATTTTATTATTTTTCTTGTAAATCTTAAGCGTTTGTGTCAAGAAAATCTAATATTAAGCATCCGCTGCCCGTATGTATCTCATACCGTAATAGGTAGACAGTTAATTTTTTTACAAAGTATGTATTTATATTTCTGATAAAAGAATAAAATAATAAAAATTAATACATAGATATAAGATACGTGTTTTTTGTATGTCTGTCAGCGGGCTTTATCTCATGTACCGTAATAGGTAGGCAGTTGAAATTTTCCAAGTATGTATTAGTACAAATATTTACGTATTGTTATGGCGCCCCTCTTAGCTCCTTTAAAAAGTCCATATTGGCCACAATTCTGTTACTTCACTCGCTAAATTAAAATTCACTAAATTTTCTTCATATAAGAAGTAAACCTTGTACACTTAGAAACAAGGTCTTACTTCAAATTGAAACAAGTAGGTAACATATGTCGCTATCGAAATAAGCAATTTATTTGTCGACTAAAGTCTGATACGCTTAAATAAACTTTAATACCACGTAGCGAGAGCCGCTATCCGTTGAATGCCATCTCTTTTGCTCTGTGTTTTTAGTAAGCGTCTTCGTAGTTGTAGATTAAAAACACGTCATCCTTGTTCGTTTTGAACAAGTTTTTATACGGCAATTATACAGCGTTTGAATAAATTTAAAGGCGCTGAGAAATAGATGCTAGGAACAAATAGACCTTATTACGAAGAACACTAGGTTGATTTCATATGAAGAAATTAAGTCAGGTTTTAGTTTAGTCGAGTGTACAATAGAATCGGCACCATTGTTAAATCTTGTACAAAACGAGTACGACTCGTAATTGGTCGGTTTATTAATGCAGATAGCGACAGCTTTTTCAACATCTTGTAGATATATGTATTTTTAAGCGTGTTTCTTGTTACGCCGTCCGGCTAAGCTAAATCGTTTGTCACAGAAGTGGCGGCTCGTACTTAATTTTACATATCTGTTGCTATACTCCGTGCCTCAATTACTGATATTTATTTAAACAAATTAATGCTTTGTTCGCAGCTGATATATTTTATATTTAAACCCGTCTGCCTATAAGAAGACCTAGAACAAATTGTAAGACGTTTCTTGTTCTGGTCATCACTCATCACACTGGGCCTGCTCAGTCCAGCTCCAATCTTGGCCTAGCCTACTTTACTTATGAGTGACAAGTTGTCTGTTGTCACATGTCTTTTTCGCAGTGTTACAAAATTTAGGAAAATACAATAACGCGTTATTTTTTGTTTCGTGATGCAAACTAATAAAGTCCTTATTGACTCATTTGTCTACTTTTATTTCTAAGTCTGTTACAACTCTAAGCGTTAAATATAACATAACTGAAACATTCTACGGTACGCGGAACAAATAACATACCCGTCCGAACAAATAATTACGGCTTTTTTGTAGTTCTGATTTATAATTCAGGAACGAATATAATCAAGAGGTTGTGTACCTTGATTGAAACGATAAGTTTGTATGTTTAATATATTAATGTGTCGTTCAACTTAACCCAATTCTGTCGAATGTACCGAATAGGTACCAACACAAACAAAATTGTATGCTGTCAAATAAGTAATAAAACAAACAACATGCTTATGGTTTTCGATTAGTGCCTGCATTGGAACAATATTTGATTTAAATAAATTATAGTTTGTAAAACTAAAAGTTCACGCTTTAATACCAAACCAAATAAAAAAGTAAATAGAGTTGGATGTCCACCTCCCGGCTCCGTCATCAGACCACCGCTACTAAGTCCCACCTGTTGGACTTGGCAAAACAAATCATATGAGCCCACACTGGAGGGGTTTACTAGTAACCACTGAAGAGTTCCACTATCCACCTCCTGGCTCATCATTAGATCAGCTCCAAAATTCCAAATTACAGTATTATCATCCGAACTACATATACATTTTGATCGTGGGAGAGCCTTGCTTCAGCACCGGAGTGATACCACGGCCTCACAGAAAACAGGCAGTGAAGCAATGATTTCATTGCTTTTCGCCGAGCGAGTGAGGTTACTGGAGGCCCCAGCCCTTCCCTCTCCCTCTCTTCCCCCTCTCCCTTTCTTCCCCCTGTTCTCTACTCCTGCTTTAAGGGCCGGCAACGCACTTGTGACTGACTCTTGAGTTGCAGGTGCTCATGGGCGGCGGTAGTCATTTACCATCAGGTTAACCATCTTAGAGTCTGTTAAAATGGACATCCAAGATTTGTTAGTTTAGTTAGTTAGTTGTGTAAGTGAAGCTAATTAGAGCGTGATAAAATAGTTATGGTATTTATTTATTTTTTATTTTTTTTTTCTATAAAAGACAACTCCCGCATTAGGAATTACTCCTGTGTCGCGGGGGACTTTACAAACATACAAACAACGGACACAAAGAACACCCAGACTCAGATGGGAATCGAACCCACGACCTGTAGCATAGCAGTCAGGATCACTAACCACTAGGCCAACAAGCCAGTCGAGCCAGTCGTTGCTTTCATTATAATGATAGTTAAAAGAATATGTGTGAATAATCATTGACAAGATGAAGTGGCGATGGACACTGGAAATAAGGTTCCAGAGTGACGTCATTGGAGTAAAAAGCTAAGTTTGTGACGTCCACGTTGACTACGACGTCGTAGTAGACAAAGTGTCAGGAGTAAGACCTGCTCTTTGAGGAAGTCAAGGAGAGTATTGTGTTTATCATTCTAACCCAACTCTGGAATGATGACAAGGCGCAATTCTACCAAGTCGACGCTTTAGTTTCGATACCGTCTTGGTTAATTATAAATCTTAGGGACGTTCAGAGAACACAACTACTACAGCAGTAAATACTAAATACATTATTTATATCGGCGAAAAACCATAGACAAGTTCTCAAAGCAGATAGATGTAGGTATATATGTTTGATTAGAGAACTTTTATATGCAGCTAAGGAATCATAATTGTACGTCCTAGTTGTTTTTTTTATTGTAATACGTCGACAGCGGGCCACATCCTTAAGATCAGAAATATGTATATAAAAAGTAATATGGTATGATTTGAAAAATCACACTGAGCTTATGACATTGACATACTGACATAATAGACGCAAACACAAAGGCTTTGCCAAAAGTGTGCCACGATCACAATAGACAGGTATTTGGTTCAATTCACCATTGTAATTGACTATAGGGCCCTTTTGTATGAAGCTTTACTTTATATTATTGCACTGGCTTTTTTGGAATTTCGTTACCTACGTATTTATGTGTACAATGTTGTATGCCATAGTTAGGTACAAAAATATATTTTTTAACGACATAGCAAACTGTATAGGTAGGTACTTAATAATTGGAATAAATCTTAGAAGTTTGGAATGTCAATTACTTATAATTATTTAAAAGATAAATATAGTTTATTTCTTACATACATACACTCAAATCTGTATCGCGGAAGGGGTAGTCCGAGATGTATTAAACACCCACATTTTGAGAACTAAAATTTTAACCTCTCACGTAATATCGGGTAAGCCTATTGCCGTCAACCGGGGACTTTGGGTATTGAAGATGGGAAAAATTGGGAGTATATTCAAGGTAGGTAGGTAAGATGGGAGGCAATACAAAGAAAGGGATATTTTTATTTTATTTCATTTATTTATTTATTTACATCCAACGCTTACGTCTATTATTACAGGCTTAGCCTAATGCAATAGAATTAGCCAACTTAAAATCTATAACTTATTTTATACAATGACACACTTGAGAATTCACTCAGAGAACAAGAAAATAGGTCAATTTCCTCCGCGATGTATAATATTGCTTACATGGATGGATGAAGGAGTTTTAGCATCCTCCATACCTCATCCATACCTGTACCTCCTCGAACTGGCTGTTGCTGGGTGGTCTAAGCCCTATCTAACATTAGGTTTCTTTCTTATTTTTATTATGGTCCCTGTCGTTTTGCGCATATGTTTAAAAATAAAACTAGCTAACCTCAACATAGACGGTCAGTGTGACGGTACGAGTGTTCTGTCCATCCAACACGCAAAGGGAGGATCTTCCAACCAGGCTAGGCGGACCGCGGCCCAACGGTTGATGTTGGGAAGTTGTATATATACTTACTAGCAACGCCACGCGGTTTCACCCTCGTAAGTCCCGATCCCGTGACAATATTGGGATAAAAAGTAGCCTATGCGTTAATCCAGCTTTCCAGCTATCTACATACCAATTCATTGCAATCGGTTCAGTGGTTTTTACGTGAAAGAGTAACAAACATCCATCCATCCATCCATCCATCTAAACGTTCACATTTATAATATTAGTAGAATTTCCGCTATAATCAAATGAGTTTATTACCTTGTACAGATAGTGTGGGACGATATCATCGGTGAACCAGAAGGGGCGCGTAGTCCAGAATGCGCGTGGCGTCTCTCACACATCTGCTTTCGTCACGCAAGGAACTGGTGTTACACTATCATGGCAGTGATACTAGCGCCACCCTGCGCGCTACTGCTCGGCTGTGGTTTCGCCTGCCTAGCTTTTGAGGTATACACTTCTAGCTCAATATTTTATTGTTAATTTGAACCTAGGTAGGTAGTATAATAATAAAAGAAAAAAGTCGGATGTTAATTCATTTTGAACAGACTTCAAAAAAGGAGGAGGTGTCATGTTCAGCTGTATGTATTTTTTATGTATGTTTACCGATGTTTTCCAGGCCAACTTTAATAATTATTTATGGTTTGAAAGGGTATGCTCCCAGGGTGGCCTCATAATCGCTAAGTCCAGATCAGGCGATCAGAAGGAAAACGAGGGAAACCCTCAGAAATTAAGGTCATATATGTGTGTTTTTGATTTTTCTGACCTTGTAGTATGGTATACAAACCTCTTTGCTCTCTCAGCGCTTGATCCTGGCACATGACAACAATGAAATTCAAATGTACCTACCAAAGAGAAGTTGGTACCTATCTTCGAATCTTGACTGCAGCACTGACAGATAAAATATGATTATAGAAGTGATAACTATGAAGGTCCTTGAATACCACCACCTATTTACAACGCCATAAGTAACGCGGTATTTACAAACCCGTGTTTTAAAACCGACCCTAAACCTCTTGCAAGCCAAGTAACTGGGTCCATACCTCTCAGAAAACTACAAAAGAGACTTGAACTAAACATAATATCCCTATGCTTTAAATACGCTATCATCTATATTTCACAACCTTGCCATTCTCTTTCCTACAGCAAATCTGGTGCACCGCTCCATGTCTACGGTGCGTGAAAATCTACTTCGCGTCATTCCGCACCATGGTCCAGTCATGCATGGCGGCTACTGTTGTACCCACGGCTGATGCAGTAGGACACCTCTGCAGGCATATCAGGGTTAATTATAGGAAGGATGCCCCCGAAGACAAGGATTTACTTGTGGTATAAATGTGGTAGTTGAAGGATTTACAATTGTGAGTGTTCCGCACGATATGAATCTGACTCAGATTGCTAGAATGTTTATTCTATCTTATTATTATTATTATTGTTGAAGTGCTTACTGCCACCTCGACCATTTCTGGTCTTTTGTAGCGCACTTTTTGCTTTACAGTTCACTACTCAGACTTATGGCTTCGAGAAACCTCCAGATCCTTTCAGCAGTGATTGTTTGTACTTCCTGCGGTTGCATGATGTGTAACCTTATTTTAAAACTTCGGTGCCACATTAGTGGGCCACAAGAGCATAGAATATGCATTGCAGTTTCTTCTGCCTCTTGACAGAATCTGCATATTGTGTTCTCGCCCAACTTTAGGGTGAACATATGTTTGTTCAGTTTGCAGTGTCCGGTGAGGACTCTTGTAACTGCACAGATTTTGTATCTTTTGAGCTCTAAAAGTTCTTTGGATACTTTATTATCATAGCCCTTTACAAAGGCTTTCGAGTGTCTTAGACCAGTCGTGGTCTTCCATCTCTTAATAGCCAATAATGTATATTGGGCGTTTATGATTGAATATGCTCGCTGTTTGCTGATGCCGCAGAATGGTTCTGGGCCATGCTGTCGGTTGGCTGTACCGGCTTTGGCGAGTTCATCGGCTTTTTCGTTGCCATCGATGCCTGAATGGCCTGGTACCCATCTTAATGTAATTTCGTTTGATTGCCCCAGTGTGTTCAGGTTTTCCTTGCAGTTTTGTATTTTATCGAACTTGTGATCTTAATAAGTCTTGGTTACTTTGATAGTGTGGTTCACCACTCCCTCTAGTATATCGCGGTTCTCATTTAAAAAAACCACGTGAACGAAATCGCGGGCAACAGCTAGTATTATAAATGCAAAAATGAGTTTGTTTGTGTGTTGCTTCCATGAAATTTTGCATATACGTTGTTAGGAGTACAGAAAAGGTCATAGGGTATATTTCATCCAGAAAAAAGGCTGTTCTCGTGGGATAGAAAAATAACTTTCAGTCGAGCGAAGCCACGAGCAAAAGCTAGTGTAATTACTAACCCAGTGAAAATCTTACTTGGGAGAGCCATGCTTCCGCACTTATGGGCCGGCTCGACTCCGCTCGATATCGCGGCCTCACAGAAAACCGGCAGTGCAATAATGCTTGCATTGCTTTTCGCCGCGTGAGTGAGGTTACCGGAGGCCCTGACCCATCCCTGTCCCCTATTCCCGTCCTTCCCCTCTCCCCCCTCTCCTCCCCTCTAATCCCCCTCTCCCGTCTTCCCGCTCTTCCCTCTTCCTCTTCTCCCACCCTAAAGGGCGGCAACGCACTTGTGACTCTTGAGTTATAGGTGCCCATGGGCGGCGGTAGTCATTTACCATCAGGTGACCCGTCTGCTCGTATGCCCCCTATACCACAAAAAAAAATGTTAAATAAATAGTCTCGAATCAGTTATTTCAAATTAAGATGGTCGTTTTTTTTATATTCGATCAAATATACCAATATCAAAGATTTAATCAGTCTTATGCGGAACACTCATGCATCTTTGGTTTGTAGAAAAGCAAACAGTATTTAAGCAATTAAATCGTCATCGCCAAGTCATTATTGTCCCACTTATTGTAATTAAATAAATATTATTGCCGTAAGTGCCTTTACTATAGTACCTATTAATAAGATTTGTAATTTTTTTTGGTCACCAGTAAAAGTTGTGTGTCAGCACCAAATGAAACTTAAAAGTAAAATAATGTTATATTTAAAGTTTGTAAAAAAACAGTTTGTTATGCTAATTAAGATATTTTTAAATAAATCTATACTCAATATAACTAAACAATTGTTTCTTTTCATCATATTTATATCAGTAGTATTATTTTAATACTCGGTTATGTAAGTTGTAGTTTTTTAAGTAACCATTAAATATAGGCCGAATCAGGCCGAACAAATGTTTGCATTAGTCTAAAAAAGTTTAAGTGATTTAAAAAGCTACTGCTGTTAGAAGAAAATAATGAAGCGGGAAAGTTATTGGACAATAGAAATCATACCGCGGCAACCTATTGATTTCATTTAATTTTTGCGACAAATATGGAAAACACTTTATTAGATGGACCATCGACGTCAGAAACTACGAGCAATGGCAGTAATGCGGACTCCCATCAGAATGATAATCATTTTATTATTGCGAAATGCCGAAGGTTGGTTTAATTACTTATTTTAGCCGTTCAACGTCCGACTAGGAATCTTTTCGGTTATTTTCTGACTGTTCCTAGTATGAAGGTGCCTCATTCAAATTATCACGGTACGTTTGTTCCTTATTGCTTAGAGTAAATAATTGTTATAATTTATCCAAATTGTGCCGTTTTACATGTCGGGTTTATTGTTTAATTTAATGATTTCTTGTTTTAATACTTTTGAAGTATATTTTCTTATTTATGGATTTCAATTCTTTTAAGAAATAATGAAGTAACTGTTAATGCAAAGACTGACGACCAACAAGAAACCACCGAAGAGTCCGAAACAGAAGAGGTCAGTTTTGAATATGTCATTTATTAATATATTTATAGTTATATTTGGTTTTAGTCGGTTCGATTCCGGAAACACCACCTACTTTTGGTGTTGGAGGACGGCCTGTGGGGGTTTCCACACGCAGAAAAAGTCAAAATCGCAGGACACCCATATCCCATGTCTCTTTTTTTTTAATAATTCTAGCAACGTGGGTCACACATTACTGGTATTCCTGTTAACCCCTCCAGCTAAGCTAAATGCTTGTGTTAGGAGTTGGTTCACGTCGGTAATGCACTGGGTGGGGTTCGAACCCGGAACCACTGGATCGCAAGTCCGACGCCTTAGCCATTACGCTACCGCCGCTACCGCCGCTTTAACTTGCACTTACATAAAATTTTAATACAATACTGTCTTTGAAAACAATAATTTTATCTTTACAAAGTACACCAGAACGCTACTGGAATCAAATAAAATAACACTGCTATTAATAATTAATTACATAGCAACTATCATATTTAGTTAATTGTCTCGTGTGATGCCACTTTAACTAATTAATATGGTGTACAGCGTGTCTTGGTGACATATTGTCGCTCAGGAAGGCTGGGTGCAGCGTACTGCTGCCTGCAAACTGGTGAGGTAAGAAGTCAAACCAAAATAGATACATGAAATAGAAATGTAAGTCCATCTAAAGATTGTCTGTAAGAAATATCATAGTGCGACCTACCCCGAAACGAAATGCTTGTGGTAATGGTTGATTTACATCGGTAGTAGTACAGGACATGAATGTTTTGGAGCTCCGTAACCGAAACTGTCTGATATCCTATATAAAAAAATTATTCGAAACCAACCGCATCCCCACTTTATATTATAAATGTAAAAGTTTGGATGGACAGATGGATGTTTGTTACTCTTTCATCCCGCAACTACTGAACCGATTGCGATGAAACTTGATAGGTAAATAGTTGGAGACCTGGATTAACATATAGGCTATTTATATATTATAGCATAAAGGTTATTAACATATACTTATTATCCCGATATTCCCACAGGATCGGGACTTACGCAGGTGAAACCGCGGGGCGCGTGCTAGTCTGATATAAAAGTTTAAAGGCGGAGTCTAAATAAGACCCCTTATGACAGATTCTTATTATTTCTATATGTTTAATATAATCTTTTTTTAAGTAGATAACACTTAAATATTAGCAGAGCAGCTATATATTATTTATAAGCCCCCATTTTTAAAAACATTTAAATTGTATTGTTAGTTAGCTTTAAGATTAACGTGTTTTTCGTAATCGTAAGTCTCTTTTCCAACACCAATCCTATTTTCTCTCTCTTCCTTTTCTTAGCTACTCGTCCCACATGGTGGTTATAGGGCCTGCTTTCCTTGCCTTGCTCCTCTACTTCGCTTTATACAATATGCCCTCTTCGTACTTCGGAAACCTGACACTCTCTCATATCTCTCAGCACTACATCTCTCCACCTTGTCTTCGGTTTGCCTCTGGATCTTCGGGCGGGGATGAATAATTGTAGCGTTAAGTTTGCAATGTAGTCAGGCGGCCTCCTCTTTATGTAACCGTACCATCGCAGCATACTTTTCTCTATAACTCTGAAATCAATTTAGAGTTTTGTTAGTCAATTTTAAAATTAAATGTCTCCAAACCTACCAGTTGTTCATACTCGAAGAGATAGTAGACCGTCCACCAGAATACCAAATATTCGCAAGTCTGTTCCGTCAAGTGGAACCAATATGCATTCTGCTTGAAGGCAAGAACCAAGGAGGATTTGTGCAGATCGTCAGAAAAACGGTCTTTGACAGCGATGCCAACGACGAGGGGCGATGTAAACTAGTGTTTTTGTCTTCCAAGGAATACAGTGAGTATTTTGACTAATATTTACTAAAGCAGTGATGTTTTAGTGACCTAACGTCTGCGAGTGGTTTCCACTGGATTTTCGTTCATGCACATATTGGAAATTAATTACCAGTAGATTGAAATGCAAAGCTAACAAAAGTAAACTTACATGCTTGAGAGTTCAGGCAGAGATATCAAGCCGCACCAGACCAGTGCCGTCTGTCAGATGATATTCTAGCTCCTTCAAATTCTGAGAGAAGCTTAGCGGAAAAGTGGAACACCGTATAACCAGGGATATCATGTAACTATCTACCATAATAGACAAGATCTAGGTGTATAAGAAGTATATCTACACGTCAATGTAATTAATACGTCTCGCTTGTGACATATTATGGCACAGCGATAAGGCACGCATGTAATCCAATGCTTTTAAGTATATAAGTTACTAATTAAAAAGCACGACTACCCTGTCAAATAAGTTTTTTTATCTGCTATACAGCCACCATAGTCAATTTTTAAAAAAGGAATTACAGACAGCCTCTGTCACATCATCAAACATCCAAAGCTGTACAGGCATTCAAAACTTATGGTGGAATAAAGAAACTCACTTATATGAACCCTGAAAAATTACACTCTTTTTTGAGCAGTCGTGCAAAAATAGGTACAAACCGGGATGGGTATACACCCATCCCGGTATGTACCTATTTTTGCACGAATGGAAAAGTCTGGTGGAATAATATTGCTAGGGCTACCCCTAGCAATATTATTCCACCAGACTTTTATTGCGTATTCTTCCAAAGGTTTCGAGGCATGTAAGCGTCGTATCGCCTCCCTATCTCTACCAACGGAACCACCCAACTGCTCAGACGAAGAACGATCATTATACCTCCGTACCGTTTTGGACTTCAGCCAAACTCAGAGCGTCCACGCTCTTGGTGCTTTGCTAAGATACTTGGATCTCAACTGGGCGAAATTGAGTATGGAGTTGCATGGGAAGCCAAATTTTCTCAGTCTCAGAATCATTTCGCTGTAAGTCTAATTGAACTACTGTATAGGAATGCTTGTTAATCACTTACAACTTTAGTTGTAAAAAAAAATCGATGAAATAGAATATGTAGATATCACTTTACTTTAAGTATCCAATCAATTCAGTAAACATAGCAGAACTGAATAATAAATCTGTAAGAGAAGAGAAGAAAGAGCTCCTATTGTTATTAACTAACAATAAAAAAACATCACATATTATCTTACTACTCTTATAAACGCGAAATTTTCTGATGGATGAATGTTTGTTACTCAATCACGTCAGAACCGCTGAACGGATCTGTATGACATTTGACACACAGATTATTATAGTATGGAATAGCACATCTATAGGCTAGATAGAGATATTTACACGTGAACAAAGTCAATGAAAGGAAATATACTATGGAATAGGAATGACTTTGCGACATTATTGTCATGGCTGTCAATTCACAAAAGGTAGAACGAGCAAAACAAATGTTTTTGAAATAGTTAATTTATTAACACTAAACAAACGATCACATAGAAAAGTAAAGTAACAATGTTACATTTTAAGTTAAAAAATATATTAATGTTACACAAATTAGTTTAGTGTGCAAACCGCACTTTCTAAGTGACAGTTGACAGATTAAGGTCATTCATTTTCCTATTCTTATTCGAAACGCGTTTAAATTTATAATTATTTAACTAGATTGGTCTAGTAAGATAATTATATCTCTAAGTCGTTAATTATTTTTGCTTATTTATTTATTAATGCTTCTAGTGCGGACATAGTAACAGTTGACGAAGACACATACAGGGGTCTGCAAGTGTTCAGTGCGGTGGTGCACCCCAGCGCTTTCAAGCGAGGCACCCGCGGCTCCAGCCGGGAGGGACTCAGTCTGTTCCAGGTGTTCAGTAAATGCAGCTCCAAGCTAGGACAGGCGAAGATGAGGTGGGATATTTAGACAATGTCGTTTTTAACGGACTTCAAAAAGGAGGAGGAATTGGACTGAATTTTTTATTTTACTTCTTTGTATGTGCTACGATATCTTCGCCATTTGTGAACCGATTTTAGTCAGTCTTTTTTTGAATTTACTTTATTTATTAACTTAATTGAATTGGTTGTACTCAATGTTTCACCTCTAAGGGTGGAAAATTTGTAACCTGGATTAACACATAATAACAGACACAAAGTACTCACTGAAACCGAAACTCACACAGACTGGATGTAATTTCCGTCGGCATACGTATCGAAGTTGACACTTAAAGGATAATTCACAAGACTAATATTGCCGTGTCTTCAAATCTTAAACCTATTTTCAATTGTAACGTCTACAAACAACCAATTATATCAGGGTGCTCTTCCAACACCCTACCTGCGACTTGGAAACGCTGAAGCATCGCCAGGACGTGATCGCGTTCTTCATGCGACCGCAGAATGAATCCCTCATGAGGAACATCTGCTCTTCATTGCGGTACATAAAGAACGTTCATGTGAGTTGTCATATTTAAAAATATTCTTCATTAGTTTATTTTTTTACTCACGTATCTTGTTAACACTCACACACTCTGCGACAGTGACTGTATGAAATATGAGTTAAAAGTAATTACGTACAATAAGTATCTAATAACATTTATGAAACTTGAACTTATTAGTAATTCATTACCTCCAACTATCTAAAGTTGATCTGCAAGAAATTACGTCTAGCGTTAAAACACGATATCCAATTGTAGGGTTTCAGACTAGCGTAATTTGTAAACCTAAATAATTGTGAAGTGTTTTTGGGTGGAAAATGCCCGTCTCTACATTGTGAAGAGTATTGGAACACCATTTACCTCGAAATACTGATGACGCAGGACAGAAGACGTAATCCAGGCGTACACCACACTTTAATAAGTCCGCAGTCACCACACTGGTATAAAATGGTTGTAGTAGCACAAAGACACGTCTTAGAATGAGGGTCAAAAGGAGCACCCATTCGCCTCAATGTAAGATGGCTACTGGTGCGCTGCCACACCGCGGCTGCAGAAGTGCAGAGCCAGTTCGGTGGCGAATTACTTAACTACCCTCAATTTAACCACAAAAATAAAACTTCAATAATGTCAAATGTATCTGCATAAGTTATTTATCTTTAATTTAATTTTATTTCCTAATTCTTGTAATTAGGCAACTCGATACATTCAATACGACACAAGTTAGAGGGCTCGGACTTTCAGCCAGTTAGAGTTGCAGGTATGCGTTTCTGACCTCGAGCTATACTATGATATGCTATGCTTACACTCCCCAATCCATTTGTATTATTAACAAGCCTTCCTTCCATTGCCTCCCCCTTTTACCTTCCTTTCCCTTTCAATATACTAACAATTTTCCCATTTAATATCCAAAGTGCCAGTGTAGGCGTTTAATACGCTTCTGCATAGCTCTTCTTGAATACAGGCGTGAGTGTATATTTGTATGCAAATGTATGTACCAAATACTACTTGTGTGTACTATTTTTATTAATTACTTACTAGTCATTTTCAGCAAGATCTAATCAAAAACAATACGTATAATTGATATGATATAAATACTCAACTAAAAAAAACTAAAGATGGAAAAACAGATGAACGATATTTATAATTATTTAGATTTGACGGTGTAATTATAATTAGGTTTATACATTTAAGCGTTATAAGCAATCGAACATATTTCCAGGGCATACTAACAAAAATCAAAGCGTTATCGGCAAAATCTTACCAATGGAAGTCGTTGTACAACGTAAGTTTATCTACCTCGTCGTATTGAGCTTTTATATTTACATAACTTCAATAAAAGTTAGTTAATTTTTTTTAATGTTATTTAGACTTTATACAACGCCGTCCTGATTTGTGAAATGTGTGAAGGAACTGCGAATCAGAGCGAGTTCTTGCAAAAGCTCGCATGTTTCGACAATAATAAACTATACGAGGTATTACACGACATTTATATTTATTTTAAATTGTTTTATCGGTAGCATAAAATGTTTTTATATCTAATTAATAACTTTACATTAGATAAGCTAGCTTATAGCGATGTTAATAGCATCTATACGCGTACGGGTGGGAGACAG
The DNA here is from genome assembly GCA_949752705.1 of Callimorpha dominula. Taxonomy (NCBI): domain Eukaryota; kingdom Metazoa; phylum Arthropoda; class Insecta; order Lepidoptera; family Erebidae; genus Callimorpha; species Callimorpha dominula. Next base: position 1,526,507 of record OX456992.1, read on the forward strand.
GCTTTTGTATGCTTACGTAGTATTAAGTTTATTAAAATAAATGTTTAATATAATCATCATCAACCTATCGCCGTCCACTGCTAGACAAAGGCCTCCCCCAAGGAGCGCCAACCATCCCTTTAAAATAAATGTTTAATATAATAATAAATGTTAAAGTCGAATTTTTTATACGTCTGCACCTATACCGACTACGCCCTCTCCTGCCCTGACAAAAAAAACCTGCGTCCCAGGGGCAGACAAAAGAAAATGTTGTCCAGAGACAAAAGCTACGCCCATGATTTCATCGCTGTTATTGTAGATATACTGTCGTTACATAAAAGCTCACATCTACAGAATTAAATGTGACTTCTGTTAAATTGTCAGATGGCGCTATATATGAACAGGATAATAGACTTCGATTTATCTAAAACTGAAGGCAAGTTTACCGTTAAGGCTGGAGTGGACCCTGAATTGGACAGGAGTAAGAGCATCATCTCATAATATGCTATTACTTCCATACTCGACTGGGAAACGTGGCTAATATAGAGTAGTTAATACTGAACTATCACTTCAATAACTGACAAGTGACTCTCGAAAACGCTATCCGACGAGTCACAGGTCTGTAAAATCGGTTCACGGACGATAATTTTATGTGATAAGGTCATAAGAAAACAGTAGAAGAGAGATAGATGCGTCACAAGCCAAACGCTTAGGCCGATCGTGCCTCTCTGTCGCTTGTTCCGCGCTCTCGCTTGCACGCTCGGCTCAGGCGGAACGTGACAATCAATGAGTCATGCTTTTTAGTGCCTGTAGCCGGCGTTCATCGATTTATAAAACGTTTTCACGTCAAAAAAAACAAAAAGTTCTTCTGAGCCCCCGTTTCAGTTTCGACACCCTTATTCCCGTACCTACTAAAAAGATTATATGTGTAACTCGGGACTTAATCGCGATAATATTTATAAGGTGCAACACCCGTGACCACGAACGGTGCAATTCGATCGAACCATCGCAGGTAGGTAACCATAAAAGGTATTGTACCTTATATAAATATTGTCCCGGTTAAGTCCCGAGTTACACGTCTAATATGTATTAAAGTATAAAAACAACACAAGATTATTCTGTGTCTATCTGTGAGTTGGAGATACTTCCCAAGCCGGTTAACTTTGATTTAAATCAAAATCAAAAATTAAAATGAGATTTAGTACCCTTATTTAATAGGACATGTGAAATTTTATACTGAATAGAAAAACAAACAATGGCCAGTCTCCAAGGACTCATGTCAGAAACGGCCAAAGTGGAACTAGAACGTCTGCCATCCTACATCCAGGAATGCAGCATGCTATACATGCCGCACCTTGGCTACTTGTTAGGAGTTAAGGTGTGGACGGACAACCTGTCTGCCGAAGACAAGGAACTGCCTGATATGAAGTTTATGGTAAGTCCTTTATAAAAACCTTTTCCTTGTAGCCCATACCTCTAATAGAACAGTTTTTGTTTTTTTTAAACGCGCTAATCTCAGGAACTATCAGTCAGATTTGAATAGTTATTTTTGCATTACATAGAATATTCATTAAGGAAGGTAATAGGCTATGTAACACCACGGTACGACCATAAATGCAGATGGAATTGCGGGGAAACGCTAGTTGCTAATAAGCGTCTTATCATTCGGTATTGTTTTCACTTTAACGCCATGAGCAATGCCATAATACGGACGACAAAACGATATGTTCTGTAGAAATAGCTAAAGCATCGAGAGGTTGTAGGTTCGAACCCCATCCAGTACACTTCTGACGTGAACTCACTCCTCACACAAGCATATACCTTATTAGGACAAGTGAACATAAATAACATAGTATGTTAGAGTAGGGTCTTTTCTTCTTACCTACCAACCTCGAATATACACACAATTTTACCATCAGTAATTCCCAAAGTGCCCGGTTGACGGCAATTGGCTTGCCCTCTTACGTGAGTGGGACTAAATTATAGTTGGCAATGTATGGGTGTATAATACACCTTTGCCTACCCCTTCGGGGATACAGGCGTGAGTGTGTATGTATGTATGTGCTACCCACGTTATTAGTATGTTTATAAAAAAAAATTGTTACAGTTTCAAAATAATGACTACATACACTACAAAAGCAAAGGATGCGAAGGTAAACTCTTTTTTATCACGTGATCTTTGTACGAGTATACCTAACAACTGTATCAAAACTTAAGTAGCTCCTCTTCGACAGAGCTGGACATTCTGATAGGAGACACGTACCCAGAGATAGTGGCGCACGAGACGCGCATCATGATGCGTCTGACCGCTCACATGACGCAGCATCTCCACGCGCTGTCCACTGTAGTGGACATGTGCGCTGAACTCGACTGGTAACTTACACACAAGCCATATTTGTCTTGACAATGTTTGAACATTGGCACAAGAAATACCTATTATATCATTACCATATATGACACTATACATTGATATTTTCAATGAAACTTAAATTAGATAAATGTAATCAGGGCTTTTCGAATCTTTTTCTACTCTCTCTCTCTCTCTCTCTCTCTCTCTCTCTCTCTTTCACTCTTTATCTCTTTTCTTCCATCCCTCTCTCTCTATCTTCCCCTTTACCTCTCTCATATTATACTGAATCTTTTAGTCTCATAGCAATGTCAAAAGTTTCCAAAGAGTACAACCACGTCCGTCCCACGCTAACTCCAGAGAAGATAATAAATATCAAACAAGGCAAGCACCCGCTATACATGCTGACGTGCGACAACTTTGTACCCAATGACCTGGAGAGCAGCCAGGAGGCTGGATTCGTGAAGATATTGACTGGACCGAACTCTAGTGGCAAGTCGGTGTATATGAAGCAAATAGGTAAGTCAATTTGTTTCTATTATTTAAATTTATTTATATAAACAAAGACTGCAAGTGAAGTGTTACTAACTTAGTTTTAAATTTTATTTACTAACACAAAATGTTTTAGTATGTATATTGTTTAAGATATTAATCTATGGGTTTCTGCAGTCTGAAATAAATGATTATTATTATTATTATTTTGTAAAGTCCAGGATAGCGATATACTTTTTCAAATTTAAGATCAATATTGCAGACAATAACGTTGTTATTCAAAATTAACGGGTAAGACGAGTCACAACCGAAATTCATTTCAATCATCCATATTATATATTGCAGCAAAAGCCCGAATATTATTTTATTCAAATCCTGCTGTCTCCATTAATGGGGACAACAGTACCGGATCCAAGAGGGGGCTCAAGCCCCCCCCAAAAGCATCTGAGTTCTTCCGTGACAAATCTTAAACTGAAATTAATTATTCTAATTGATCTTCTTTGCAAGCATTACACTATCCAACAATTATATTCAATTATCCTTAACTTAATAAGTAATACGTTTTCAAATTTTTAGTAGCTGTAACATGTTTTGTTTACGTAACGAATCCGCGCGCTACTCAAGTATTAGGTACTTAACCCCGTTAAAGGATTATTGATTGGCTATTTATCACAGTACAGTACCTAGTTACAGTACAGACAAGTATAAATATTTCATGGAATCTTTAGAACCACTTCGTAATTCTGATTATCCAAAAAGAGCAGAACAGACGAAGGGTGGACAAAAAGGATAGTTCCGATCTGATTGGTTGAAGAAATACTCTTGGCTAGTCTAAAGTGAACGACAGAACGGTGCATATTGTTTGCCTCACTTATTATTCTCTAGCCCAGATGGTGGGAGCAAGCATTCGGTGGGCCTAGCATCTTTAGTCATTCGTCCACTTTTGCAAATATTAAAAGGTGTTAGAAATCTTCAGAAACCATTCCGTTACAAATTACGTGGAGTACACTGAAAGTTTTGCGTAGATCATTAATAAAACAATTTATATGTAAAGTAATATATTTACTGATTTTCGAAGTATTCTCCATTATATTTTAAACACTTTTTCATTCGGTCACACTATTTTTGAAAACATGAGGACCATTGGTCTAAGGGCATGTTTTTCACGTGCTGGTTGAAAGCTATCACGGCCTAAATCTTTAATTTTTGGGAATATAAAAAAATCGCATGGTGGCAGGTCTGGTATATGTGCGGGAAGAGTCACTAGCTCTACCTTTTTAAAAGCCAAAAATGACTTTGTCTTGTTTGCGGTGTGCGCCAAAGCATTGTCATGGTGCAATAGGACGCGACTTCTTGATCGTTTTTCCCTAACTTTTTCAAAGACACTGGGCAAACAAATGGTATTGTACCACTCAGTTTTAACTGTCTTTTGTTCTTCAAGCGGGATCGTGCAGACAGGACCCGTCCGGGAGAAAAAAAAACGCAATATTTTTTTTGCCGACATTTCTCGCCTGCCTCAATTTTGTTGGTTTGCTGTCACCTTCAAACACCCATACAGAAGACTGTTGTTTTCTTTCCGGCATGTAACAATATATCCATGTTTCATCTCCTGTCACACTGTTATACACAGCATTTGAACGTCCATGATCGTACTTTAACAACATTATTTTACACCGAGTCCGTTTTTGTTCTTTGGTGAGTTCATGAGGAATTCGGCGGTCTCTCCAGTCCTGAAACCATTACGCTGGATGGAACAGCGATCCCAGTGTGCTCCGACTTCAAGTACCTCGGTTCTCTTCTTCAAAGCGATGGCGAAATAGACCGCACTGTACAACACCGAATCAATACAGGGTGGATGAAGTGGCGACAGGTAACAGGAACCATTTGTGTTCCCAAGTTCCCTATTAAGTTAAAGGGACAGGTGTATAAAACTATCATCAGACCTGCCGTCCTGTACGGTTCTGAAAATTGGCCCACAAAGAGAACGGATGAGAGACGCCTGCACGTAGCCGAAATGCAAATGTTGAGATGAATGTGTGGTGTGACTAGGATGGACAAGGTGAGAAATGAATATATTAGAGGAAGCCTGAAAGTATCACCAGTCGATGAAAAGCTGAGGAGCAATAGGTTATCGTGGTATGGACATGTGATGCGGAGGGATGAGCAAAATGTGGTGAAAAGAGTTTTATGTTTGGATGTTGACGGGTACAAGAGAAGAGGACGACCAAAGAAAAGATGGATTGACTGTGTGAGAGAAGATATGACTAGAAATGGAGTATGCAGTGAAATGACGAACGATAGAGTAGAATGGAAGAATAAAACATATTGCACCGACCCCAAATAAAATTGGAACAAGGGTAGGCATATAATGTTGATGATGGTGAGTTCATGAGGAATCCAGCGGCAACAACGTTTTCTAACTTTTAAATGTTGATGTAAGATTTTTAGAATTTGGCTCATACCAATCCCCAAATGTTCTCGAATCTCCTCATAGGTGATACGCCGATTTTCTTCAATTAGTTGTCTGACAGTGGCCACATTTTCCTCAGTGATCTCAGTTGAGAGCCGACCTTCACGAATTTCATCATGGAGAGAAACACGGTCAAATTCTGCGTACCAACGGCTTACGGTGCTCAAATGTGGTGCTTCCCTCCCAAAAGCATTTCGAAGACGAGCACTGCAGTCTTACGGAGTCAGTGAATTTTTAAAATCATAAATAATTATCACCCTAAAATCTTTTCGCGTTAATTCCATTTTTGCTACGGACGACGAATTTTAATTTGTGATAAAAAACAATTGACACGCGATTTCCCGCCAATTTTTTTTTATCATTGATTGAGTTTTTTATGTTTAAAAAAATATAACATTCGAAATTCAAACATTTACGAGCGGCCAGGAGCGCAAAACTTTCAGTGTGCAAAAGCACAAATTTCAAAAGTTCATATGCAAGGCCTGAAAAGGCTTTCAATATTTTAATTGAAACTAAGAAACTAATTAAATCAAATAGAGAGCGGCTGATTCATATAGTAAAGACAATCATACTATGTGGTCGAGAAAATATACCGTTAAGAGACCACCGAGATGATGGTACATTGAGTGATAGTGATGAAATCGCCCAAGGTAAATTTCGAGCATTTTTGAAATATTTTTATTGATGCAGGTGATTCATCTCTCCAAAAGCATTTAGAGACAGCGCCAAAACATGCTACATATCTGAGCAAAACAACCCAGCAACTCGTACGCTTCCTGTTTAGATAGGTTAACCGGTTTGGCTGCCATGTATATTCACTGAAATATCTCTGGTAGTCTTCAACCCAACGAAGTCTTTGAGGAATTTGCGAAAAGATATTCGAGGAGGCTCATAAATGCGTTAAGCAAAATAAAATGTTGTGTGCCTTTTAAGTATTTACTTTGCTAAAACCTACCCTCATTGGGGTCAAGCCCCTCCCAAATGTCAATCCTGGATCCGCCACTGGGACAATGGGAATACACCGTAGTAATATATTGGCAGGTGAAAAATCAAATGAATTGCAATAAAAAATTAACGTTTCTTCGTTTCTCTTTTACATTGGATTTTAATAGCGACAAGTCTAATTACTGCACTCCCACACCATTTATGAAAACGAAATTAAAAATAAATTAATAATTTTGTAAGTCATAGACACGATAAAAGAAGAATGAGATTATTAAAAAAAAACTGACATATCTTGTTCAATTTACCAAAAAGTTAAATTACATTTTTTACTATTTCTACTAAATTTTAAAAGAAGTCTACTATAGTTAAGCCTCGTATCAGCAACACCCGGGTTACCCACCCTGATACATGTTGTTTCCAGGTCTAATAGTATATCTAGCACACATCGGCAGTTTCGTCCCAGCGGAGTGCGCGACCGTAGGCATCGTGCGACACATCCACACGCGCGTCCACAGCACCGAGTGTGTCGCATCGCACATGTCCGCCTTCCTCATAGACTTGAGACAGGTGAGTCAAAACTTTAAATTGTATCGAAGCCCCGAACTTATTTTCAGAATCCTTTTTTGTAAAATCCAAAATCCCAACAGTGACAGTTGTAGAAAACAAAACTATAGATTTTGGAACAAGCTTTGGTAGTATTTTCTGCCTTTAGTCTAGATCATGAACACGACCGAGCGAGACGTGTTTCGCTTTTATTTCAGCTTAATAAAGATGATGACCAGCTAGATAGAGGGCTCGTTGCATTACCAAGATAATTTGTTAATTAAGTAGAAGTTTTGAGCCATTTTGGACTATATTGGCTTTTTGGTATTAGCTTTTATCACGCTAACAAAGCTATGGGCACCATCGAAAAACTTATGGCAAAATGTACATAGTTTCATCAACATTTCAATAGAACATAAGTAATCTCTTTGCTAGGACATAAATGAAAAGTTGCAAGTAGCTACAATAAATTGACACAGTTAAAACCAGGCTTTTAAGCTGAAAAAAATTATGAAAAACTACGAAGTGACAGGTTTTCTTACAATGTATTCCTTCACCGCTAAAAGATTAAGTCGGCGGATTAAATCAATAAGATCTAAGTCAGCCCCTCGTCCTGCAACTGCCCATGCACATACTATCTCAACTTCCTCTCCAGATGGCCTTAGCTCTCCAAGAATGTACGTCCCACTCCTTACTGATAGTGGACGAGTTCGGCAAGGGCACGTCAGCCACGGACGGGCTCGCGCTGCTGGCCGCTTGTCTCAACACTCTGCTGTTCAGACAGCATTGCCCGCATGTTTTACTAGCTACCCATTACTTGAACATCAAGGAATATATTATCAACTCACCTGTTATTAGATTCCTGGTGAGTCCTGAATACTTTAGTGGTATAATATCTAGAATGTTTCAGAAATGTCTGGTCTTGTTTTAGGGTCGGATAATAACGTAAAGCACTAACAGTTTTAGAAAAAAGAGAGGGTTCGTAATAGAGAGGGCTTACATGAATTAAACTATGGGTATTTAATACCAAGGATGTTGATAGAATGTCAAGATTGTCTGCAAATGTCTACATAAAAAAAAACAAAATCGTGAACTTTGTGTGTGTATGAGTGCATGTGAGCATGTACGGGTGTATGTGTGTGTGTACAGGTACGTGTATAAGTACGTATGCATAATACGTTTTTTAGAAATTGTGCTCTTACACCAGGATAAGCATTTGCACCCTACGCATAATGCTTCTAAAATTTGACCATACCTTTCTGTAACATCCTGAATATATTTTCTTCCTATGTCTATTATTTCAAAGGTCTAAGGCATCACTTCTTTATCTAGATCGAGACGTGCCGTTGTAAAAACAAAAAGATTTTGATTCTGGATAAAGTATCAGTGTACTTATATCAGTGCTTACATTTAGAATCGTATTACAGAATCTGTATCAAGCCTACATAAACTGTGTTAACTAATTATTGTTTGAGTAAAGAATTTGGAACTGAGCATGCAATTATTACAAAATATTCTTCAACTATTATCAAACGAAACGATGTTGAGAAGAGATTAACCAAACATTCTCTAGTAATAGTAAAGCTGAAGTATTGGTTTTTTAAATGAAAACTAACCGCGTTGAGCGACTTTTTGGGTAGGGGCAAAACGACATGCTAGTGTGACGTCACATTAGTAATTAATCATTGAATATTATATAACGAATTTAAAAAAAAAGTGCTGAGTTTCCAAGTTTTCACTTCCGTCGGCAGTCCTCATGACTGCCTGTCTTTTTTTGTTGATCTCGCAAATCTTTAGGTGTAACCGTAAAAAATATTTTTGAATTTGATAGCCCATTTCTGATAGCATAACGCTTATCACCATTAGGAGCGGAGCAGTGACCAGGAACAACGGTGAAATTGCGAGGGACGAGCTGTTGCCGTATCCTATACTAAGTACCACAATCCTCATTACAAAATGACAACACTCAGGTGGTTCTTGAGAACCCATAAAGATAAAAAAAGCCAAGCTTAAATTGTACTTTTTTAATGACAATTACAATTGTAGCGATTCGAATATATGATCGAAGATGGTGAGCCAGTATTCCTATTCCGTGTTTGTGAGGGAGGTGCTGAGTCCAGCTTCGCGTTGGAAGTGGCGGCTGCGAGCGGACTACCGCCCCGAACTATAAGTCGAGCTAAAGAAATCATAGCTGCTCTTACGGTAAAGTTTTATTTTCACTCAATTGGGAATTGGTGAGTAGGGTTGCCAGTCGAGGGCTTTAAATAAAGGATAGATTTGGCAAAGCAGAAGTAACAGCTCTGACCCTAGCGAATGTTGATTACCATTACGTGGACCGTGTGTTTGATTTATCACTTAGATTTTCTTAGTCATAAGTTTAACGTGTGTATCATGTGTCTATGGCGTCATAACTCCTAAAAGGATGGACCGATTATGATTTAGTTTTATTGTTTGACAGGTGCCTAGATTGAGTATTCTTGGCTATTGAGCTTATTGAGTCGGGGATATTGCAAATTTATTTTTTAACAACTAACAAGCACACAGCGTGCTTGATGATAAGCGCTTACAAACCCATAAGTGTTACTTCCACTTTGACAGTCTTACCTATTCCCCCTTCCCACGAAGTTAGAATCACCATCAGAAAATAATAATATTAAGCAAGTCATTCTGTCACGTTATTTAAGAGTGTGGAACAGGACCAGGACCAGGTGGGCTGCTCTATTGGAAGCATCATAATATTATATTTTGTGGGACAAAATTATAATTTCCAAAATGTGGGTTAATGTGCCTCTGCCTACCCCTCCGGGGATACAGGTGCGAGTGTATGTATGTAGGTATATAAAAAAAAATAACGTTACCCGTATCCTTGATAGTCCTTGAAAATAAAGAAAAATAGTAATCCAACTCATCAAGATATTGAAAATGCACTCCTACTGTGGTTTAAAGTTCAGAGAAGTCAAAATGTACCCATAAGCGGTCCTGTTTTGCAAGAAAAAGCTAATCATTTTGCCAGAGAGCTTGGGAAAACAAACTGAATGTTCAAAAAGCTGGATTTACAGATTTAGGCAACGTCATGATATAGTGGTCGGTAAAGTTTGTGGAGAGGCCGCCAGTGTGTCGCAAAATGTATGTGACAATTGCTTGAGAACAGTTTTACCAAAATTAACTGAGGGGTATACCGACATATGGAAAGCTGATGAGACGGAATTATTTTTTAAGTTGACATTATCATCAGCGGAAACGACAGTGACGGATTGGGAAACTTACGTGAATATTGATGGTCAAGTTATTACTACTGGTAACTTGTCTGATAATAAAATTATTGAGTCTGTGCTTCAAACACAAGCAAAGGAGGACGAAGAAGAGGAAGAACAAAGCATTGTACATGAGATTCCAACAACCAGAGACGCATTATGCGCTATGAGAACGCTAAAAAAATAGTGAAGGATAGTGAAGGGAACAATCATTTGAATATTGAAGAAATTATGAAAATGGAATACACCTTACAGCATATACAAAAAATTTAATGTGTGACATAATTAATGTATGACATACATACTTTGGTAAATAAATAAATATATCTATGTTTTTACGTGGGAGAGCCATGCTTCGGCACGTATGGGCCGGTTCGACTCCGCTCGATACCACGGCCTCACAGAAAACCGACAGTGAAGCAATATTGCATTGCTTTTCGGCGCGTGAGTGAGGTTACCGGAGGCCCTAACCCTTCCCTCTCCCCTATTCCCGTCCTATTCCGTCCCGTACGAACTTACGACAGGACGGTTTTACGTGTTTTATTACTCCAGGAGGAATCTCTTATCAGGGTGAAGTTGTTGTTTTATTTCGATGTCATCACATCAACGGTAGGAACATTGTTTTGTTTTTTAAATAGCAGCTGGCGACTTGTTTTAACTATCATTGTTTTTTTTTTGTACATGAGTGATCTGTGGTTATTTTATAAGTTGCGAGTAGGTTAAACATAATTTGTAGGTCCTTGTTTGTAGGATAGGTATCTCCGTTTTTGTCTAATTACTTAAAAACTCGGGTATTTGTGGAAAAATTAACACTTTTATTTGATAATATATAAAGCGTAGTCTATAATAAATAAAGATTTATTGTGCAACAACTTAAGCCGGAATCTCATACATTGACGTACAATGACCAAAAGGACAATGACCATGTGATCATTGTTCTTTGACTACCTGCGGCAAGGGAGGGTGGGTCCAAAAATCATGAAATTCGTGTGAGGTAATTTATAGTGCGGTGTTTCCGGACCGATACGACCTTCAAACCTTCGAGAAAAGAGCGTACTCCTTTCTCAAAGGCCGGCAACGCACTTGTGACTCTTGAGTTGCAGGTGTCCATGGGCGACGGTAGTCACTTACCATCAGGTGACCCGTCTGCTCGTTTGTCCCCTTTAATACAAAAAAAAAAATGGATGGCCCCTTACTTTGTGATACTCCATTTCAGTATCATCAACTTCAGGCCGTACGTCTATAATATCAACAGTATTCATATTCATATATTGAGTTATTATTTTATTTATGTTGCTGAACAATTTTCGGCCATTTTGGGATTTTAGCCATACTTTTATTATCTAGTTGAACGCATAGCCAAATCAGTCAAATTGTATTGGACACTCTGAACTTTAACCATTACTAAGTGTATATTTAGTCATGTCATTTTTTTCTGTAATTTATAGAACAACACACTGCCGGCAGCAAACAAGCGTATCACAACAAAACTGAACGCGTGCCTCGAAACAATGAAACAAAAACTTCTGACAGACGATATTTAATTACAGTAACATTTGTTACATAATGTATAATGATATTTACTCAGCGCGCAGCACTAACAACAATATTGTATAAAATTTAAAACATATAAAAAAAAATTTACTACAACTTGTTATTTCATTGAATCTTAAATACATCAATAATTTATTACGTTTTAAGACAATAGTTCTTACGAACTAATATACCATGGCAAGTTGAGATTAACACATGTAAATAAATTAATCCAAACATGGATTTAAGCTGTGCCATCACTACCACTTCTGTCGTTAACACCAAAGTGCTTGGCTTGGGGTATATCATTATATATTTTTTCATAGATTTTAATAAAACATCTGTGTTAACTCTCGTTTTTGTTATCTTTCAAACAGCCTTATTTTATTGAATTCTTGTACATTAAGTATATATTTTTAGGCTTTAACATAATCTGATACAGTTTATGAAATAAAAGTCTGAGCGTTTTATTGCGAGACTGTCCAAAAAAGGAACGTAATGTTTATGTGAGTTACTTTATTCTCGTTGTTATTTATCCCGAGCGACCCTGGCTTAATTAAAAAAAAAACAATATGGCAGCTGTATGGCGCCATGTTAATGGAAAAATATATAACAAATTGAAGGCCTTGAATTCAAAATGTTCTAATTCTTTTAAGTTCACTTTTTTTAGTTTAGTTTCTATAACATCCTAAAAATAACCTGCCATTGTTACGATTTATAATTAGTTGACTGTATATTTTGAATGGGAATTAGCGTCTCACAATCAGCTGTTTAAGAGAGTTTTTAATACTACTCGCACACTAGTTGACTCTTAATCCCAAATTTAAATTAGGTATGTCATGATATGTTTTACAAAACACACTTACCGGACACAAAGTACACTCAGAATTGAACTAACAATGACTCACAGAAATAATAATCTTTGTATTTGTCCATTATGTGTTCGAATTTTCACTTAACGCAATGGCAGTCGGTAAGGTGGTTAAACTCGTGTCATGTTCCACTCACTATTATATAACATCATATATAACTCTGCCGTTATATTAGTCCGTACTGACCTTGGAATGCTCATGTCATTGTCTTTAAGCTTTAAATACATTTACATTTCGATACATTCATAAGCGTTTACTTACATTCTAACCCATTTTATTACAATCGCACCCATCATATTCAGAACCTATACTCTGACTATAAATGCTTTAAGCTACACACCGAATCACGGAACATTTTCGTTAGTAACAAAGCACTTACATTTAAACAATTAAAATAAATGTTTTTAAACTTTCTCGATATACAAATTATATGCGTAATTCGGAACTTGATCGCGATAATATTTTTTTAATATTACCGATCGTGGTCACAGGTTAGCCGACACCACGATCGGTAAATCAGTGTACCTCGATCAAACCGTCGGATAACCAAAAAGTATATATCATACCTTATCATACCAATATTATCACGATTAAGTCGCTATTTATACATCTCATAATAAAAATAATGCCACATACAGTTTTAAACTAATATGTTTTATAAATTCTTCGACACAAAAATATGTGGATCTCACAAATACATTTACTATAAACATATGATTATTTGAGCTTACAAAAGTAGAGTTGAGGACATTTTCAAATCACTTTTGTTTTATCGATCACAAGAATATTAAATGAATTCTAATTTGTTACACACATTTTTCATATATCTAAATATCCACCATATCTACTAAGAACGCCACCTATTAATATGCATGAATAATTTGAACCATTGTGTAATGAATAATTTAATCAGTGCTTCGACCGAATCGTACCAATATCGTCACACTTTTCGGCTAACATTTGTACTGTTCTTCGCAACAGAAAATACTAAATGCTTGCTTAATCACTTGGCCTATACCCGCCTTAACAGACATTCTCAACTCAAAGCAGATGTTTAACGACAGTCACATTATTGTCAATCATTATCTACAGGGTGTATTTGACAATGGAATAGTCACTTAAATCATACGGACGGTAAAATTTCGTTAAATTTTCAACGAAAATTTTACCGTCCGTAAGCAAAACGAATCGTTTTTTGTTTATCGGAACGCGGCATAAAAGAGCATGTTTTTACAATAAGACCTTTTCTGAAACTGAAAAATTTAACTTAAATATTGACCGATAAAGTTAATATTTCGAAAGGGCTGATATGAATGTAACTATGGGTGTTTGGTACCAAGGATGTTGATGGAATGTTTTTCAGAAAATGTTGCTAAAAATAAAAAATCATCAGATCAAATAACTAAACTTAATAATAGCCTAAACCGCTTACCACAATAAGTAAGTATGCACTTGCGAGTCAAGAAAATACAACACCCCTTTTCGATTTTATACCGCCGCGGTACCTAGAAACGTGGATGGTTTTTTTTTGTACGAAGTGACAGACGCCGGTTTGAAAACACCTTCCAAACCCTCAGTCTCTCAGATAGTTAGGTTTCTTGTGACCGATATTTTTTTTATCAATTCAGTCTAATAATACCTATTTCGAAAACATTTTTTACCTATATAATTCTGATTAGTTATAAACAAAAACTTGTATATATTAGCTCTAGCAACATTATAAAATGATATGAATAAAAAGTATAGCCTTTATCATTATTTGAGAGAAGGTCACCTCCCAAAACGGTTTTACATCAAAGCAAAGACGGAAATTTGATGTCTTGTATACTATCAGATGAGCCGCAGTTTGCCACCTTAAACGTAGAAAATCATTCTAGATTCAGTGTGTGAATCCAGGGTGATTTTCTACCACTAATACCGACGGCCTTCTCTCAGCTTTGATGGACGTCGATCCTTAGATCGCTTAAATTCTAAATTAAAAAGAGAACATATCTTTTGTATTTGGTAGATGTGTTTACATAGACTTCATCTGCTGCATGAGCTCCTCCAGCGACAGCTCGGAGGCGGCCACGGCCCCGCCCGTGCTGGACTCGGGCGTGCTGCTGTCCACCGGCACGCTGTACGCCACCTGGCACCGAGCGAACCAAATATTGTTAGCCGATAATAACACAGAGGGGGCAATACTGCTGTCATTCTGCACTCGAAATCGTCGTTGAAGAAAGACAAGATATCTATTTAAGTACATCTATCAATTTTATTAGGTTTTTAATCCAAAGTTACGATCTAAATGACTCCGACTTAGCTAGAAAACGTTATTTCCTTGCCCCAACAGATTTTCTAGATAAGCATTCATGGTACAAGGTACACCTTAGGACAAGCGTCAACGCATCTTTTCATTGTTACTTTCGAATAATGTTAACAACAAGCAAGTTAGCTTTTAAAGGAGATTTCTGACTTTCTTATAAAAAGGCCTGTAACTATAACCACAGAATACATAATAGTACAGGTACAAAAGTCCCACTGCGCAAAATGATTTAAGTAAATAGCGACCTTTGCTCCGACACAATAAAGTGCAATTCAGAATGTACAGCGCTAATTACCTACAGTTATACTACCCTAGAAGTTTCTCTTTCTATTTCTATCGCGTAACTCTTATTTTTTCTGGTTTAGTTAAAAACTTTCCTGACTTTAATTCAAATTTATTAAAAATATTTGGCTTTACTCATCTCTATGTTTTGGAGGTTTCCGACTAGTTTCTAACCCGACGGACCTTTATCAAGGTTTGAAGCGACCTTCCGCGTCGGTGGTAGACGCTAACTAGTCGAGCATTCCCGAAATATATACGTGAGTATACCGATTAATAAAGATCACTAATTACCTGAACTCCATCAACCAGTTTAAGATTAGACGTGTCCTCCTCTTCTGGCACATTTTCATCCACTAGACTGATACCTGTACATAATTATTTTCATTGAATAATTACAAGGGAAAAAAATCTTTTTAACAAAAAATTAAACCGACGAAAAGAACTAAAAAGCAAAAATAAATAAACCTTAAGTCTTAAGTATTGAGCTTATTTAAATAAACTGTCAAATTTTATATAAACTTATTTTGAGTCGGCGCCAAACAACAAACTGATTCATTATCAGAATTTTATATGTACCTACGTAGAAATGTACATGGCTCTACGTAGGTAATTAATCATTTTAGTATTTGGCGCCGGCTGCTATTTTGTGATTTTTTTTTCATCATCAGCTCAGCTACATGATGTGATGATTTCTAAACGCAAATATCTGATAAAGTAATGAAAAGTAAACAGAAACACTATTCGTTCCTATAATTTTCGAGGGTTTCTCTCAATTTTATCAGGATCCCATCATCAGATCCTGAATTCCTTGACATGGGACCACCCTTGAGATATACCCTATCTAACAAAAAAAGAATAATCAAAATCGGTTAGTAAATAACGGATTGAGGGCTGAACAGACATAAAAAAATATACGAGGGGTGATCCAAAAGTAATGAGAATGGGTACATTAAAATAACTATATACTTAAAAATAAAATTTATTTTTCTACATAGTCTCCTAATAGGTCAATACATTTAGTCCATCTCGTTTCTAAACCAACGATACCCTTCAAAAAAAAATCTTTATCTTGACTCTCCCAAAATGCCTCTACAGCGGCCATCACTTCGCCGTTATCCTCAAATTTCTGGCCCCGGAGGTGTTCCTTGAGCCGAGGAAACAAATAAAAGTCGCTGGGGGCTAGATCTGGAGAATAGGGTGGGTGTTCAAGCAGCTGGAAGCCAGCTTCTTGAATGGCAGCCATCGCAACTTCAGCTTTGTGTGCAGGTGCATTGTCTTGATGGAACAGAACTTTTGCGCGCAGTTTACCCCGTCTTTTTTCCTTGATGGCCTCTCGCAATCTTTTGATTTGGTCAGCATAGTAGGAGCCTGTTATGGTAGCGCCCTTATCAAGGTATTCAACCATAATTATTCCCTCAGCATCCCAGAAAACAGACGCCATAACCTTGCCGGCAGAGCTTGAAACTTTGAATTTCTTGGGAGTCGGTGAAGATGGCCTTTTCCATGTCATTGACTGTTGTTTGGTTTCGGGATCAAAATGATGAATCCACGTTTCGTCCATAGTCACAAATCAAGCCAAAAAAATATCTTGATCCGCCTGGAACATTTCAAGATTGGTCCTTGAAATGTCGAATCGTTTCTTCTTTTGTTCGTCGGTTAACATTCTCGGGACCCAACGTGCAGAGACCTTTCTCATGTTCATCTCAGTAGTTAAGATCCTTTGAATGCTACCAAATGAAATGCCTGTGTTCTCAGCTAAATGACGAATGGTCACTCTTCGGTCTGCCAAAACCAGATCTTGAACTTTTTTGACGTTTTCTTCAGTGAGGGAGGAGGACGGACGGCCTTCGCGGTGTTCGTCTTCCGTGGATGTTCTTCCCATCTTAAACTCCTTGCACCAGCGTGCAGTTGTAGAATATGGAGGAGCAGAGTCTCCCAATGTTTCCACCAAGTCAGTATGAATGTCTTTGGTGGACATTTTTTTCAAGCACAGGTATTTGATGACGCTTCGCACTTCATGTTTCTCCATTTTGATGTTATCACTCCGACTGCTAGTATTCAAATGAATGTATATTTTAAAAATGACGTCCTATTTATACCATTTTTTGTCAGGGAAGTTGTGAAGGATTAGGGAGTTGAAAAAATATTTTTTTAGAATTTTATTATTACTAGAAATATCCGTTTATCATTACTTTTTGATCACCCCTCGTATATATTATAGGGTCGAATTGAGAACCTGCTTATTTTTTCATCGGTTAATAAATGGACTAAGAACACATAAAGGACGAATAAATAGACAATATTATTAATATATATTAATATATGATCTCATTAAATGAAAACATTTAATGAGATCATATATTATAAATGCAAACATATTATAAATGCAAATAAAGTGTCCATACCCCATTCATTATCAGCATGTACGGGTGTGAGGTCCTCGGTGACCTCGGTGGCCAGCTCCACGGCCGGCCGCAGCCTGTGCTCGTGCTGGCGCGCGCGGCAGAACCTGTCGTCGCACTGGGGGTTCGGCTGCAACACAACACATTCAATTACCTACATATTTTATATCGGATTGGTAATTTTAAATATTGAGATTTTCGTAAGTACATCAAACTCCCACAAGACTTAATAAAAATGTAATGATTTTAAGTTTCGTTATACATTCTAGGTTAACTCCATGATATATTCCTATTCGACCAGAAATATTCGTCGATGCGGAAGCTGCTAAAAAAAAAAGTTATAAATATATACATGTCATATTTTAAATAACGTAAAACGTTAACAATTTGAAATATAGGACATGGAAATCAAAAGAAAGAAAAGAAGAAAAAAAATGTTTTTTTCTACATAACACAATACATATAGGTGAATAATAGGCCTCACGATCAGAAGATCTAAGTAGCAAAACGTCCAATTGCGCGAAACGTCTAATGAGCCTAATTAGAAAAATGTGCATGTAGCAAAACGTCAACTCTCAGATGGTCTGTATAGCAGAACGTCTATTTAGTAAATCGTCATTTTTAAAATGTGTACACTCATGACTAGAGATCGGATATTCGGATGCATATTTACCTAAAGTTGAGATGTTGGCTATTATGGAAAGCACTTTTTTATCGAAAGAATCCCGCGCCCATGTACAACTTTTCTATCTTTCATTGCTTTTCTATGTAGTTTCTGTGTGTACAACATAAAAATATTATGTGATGTAATGAATAAATAAGTTTATATTCATATATGTTTTCTTATTTACCACACCACCATTTCTCTTACACCTTACATACGTACATACTCGAATGGGAAACACCTTAACTTAAAAAGAATTAACTTAAAGTAAATATAAATCCGATTAGTTATGCGATCCCGGGATTTTATTTTAAATAAAAATATCCTTAAAAGCCGCTTCCATAATTTGTTATCCAAAAAATAACTTTAGGTAAATATGCATCCGATTATCCGATCTCTACTCATGACAGAAAGTGAAACTCATTTATAAACTTAAGGAAATTTCTTTGATAGAAAAAATTGTGTTAAAAACTAGCTTTTTATATATTATTAGGATATTAGGCGCACAAATTCCCCTGAAATCCTTCCTATCCTAATAATCCTTTTAATATGGCCAAGGTTCACCAAAAATCTAAAGGGATTAACTGTTTCACTCTCAACCCTTTGAAGCTCTCTTTTATATTTGACATTAAACATTATATCGATCTTTCTTCTCTTATTTCCTTTAAATAACATATTCTTGAATTTGCGATCTGGCCAAAGGGCTTTTTTTCTAAGAGCTTTGAGGAATAGTAACAGGGTTGGCTTTGATTTATATTCGTGTTGAGCCGCCTTTTTTTTATTTTTGTACGTGTGGAAACCCCCTTGGGCCGTCACCCCACCGGGGTTTTTGGTGGGGCGGTGTGTCGGAATCGAACCGACTAAAACCACACGGTGTGCCGTACTGCGCCTTAAGTAGGAGGGATCCGGGAACTTTTTTTTAATTCAAAAATGTTTTGACGCCTAATCCTTACGTAAAATTGTCGGATAAACAGCTTTTGCAATTAATATTTTGCGAAGTAGATACTTTAAGATGTTATTCTACGTATATTTCTTCAAATTATAAGCCAAGTATCGTATTGTTATAAAAGACCACCACTTTTCGCGTGTTTTCGGCTCTGGCGCCCGGATTAATGTTGCACGTGTGCCTGAGTATCCAGACATTTTGAGAATGTGACGACTTGCTAAATAGACGTTCTGCTATACAGACCATCTGAGAGTTGGACGTTTTGCTACA
Organism: Callimorpha dominula; assembly: GCA_949752705.1. Classification (NCBI taxonomy): domain Eukaryota; kingdom Metazoa; phylum Arthropoda; class Insecta; order Lepidoptera; family Erebidae; genus Callimorpha; species Callimorpha dominula. The sequence continues at coordinate 1,545,811 of OX456992.1, forward strand.
TGGACATTTTGCTAATTAGGCTTACTGCTCATTAGACTTTTCGCGCAATTGGACGTTTTGCTGCTTAGACCTTCTGATCGTGAGGCAATAATAGGTATAAATAACCAGTCTTTAATAAACGATAAAAAAAAATTACACACACTTAACCTAATAAAAAAATATGCAATGTGCCAGACAAAAAATGCTTTCACCTCAGCATAATGCTTCTACAATACAAATATTGCAAAAGCGCTGATTTTCAGGCAAGGACCAAGACTACGTTACGGGAGCGTACACGTTACAGACAGCCACAGTCAATTGCATAGCCGCAAAATAAAAATTGACCGATAATGCTAATATTTCGTAAGAAAGACGACTGATATGAAATTATGGGTATTGAATACCAAGGATGTTGATGGAATGTCCATATTTTTCAGAAAATGTCTGTATTAAAAAATAATAAAAAAACAAAATCATTGCAATTAATTTGAAAATTCATAATAAATTGTTCAGAACTATGCATACTAGACCTGAAAATCATTTTCCGACGAAAACAATTTTTTTAAGTTTTTGTCTGTTACATAATAATAAAACTTACTTCAATACTAAAATGAAAGTAGTGAGTCTATATACTTACTTCAAAATGCAATTGGGTTTTTAAATATTACAGAGATATAAGTAGGTAGGTGAAAAATACACGTTCATAACAGAATACAGTAAGCACTCTGCTATCTTCATTGTCGATCAGAATCATTGGAAAATGTTATCGCAAGTAGAGATTTCAGGATCATTCAAATTTCTGGCCTGGGGGTAACGGGTAGGACTGTCCGTTACCCTCGCAGAAACAGGCCTGAGAAGGTGGCGCGACGTGTTCTGCGTGCGCCTCTCTAAACCGGAGGCGGGCAAGGCCCCCGTACTCTATGGTGTGGCCGCCTACTGGCCAAGAGGCGGCCAATGTCTGCAGGGGTTCCCGGAGGCTTCCTTCTTAGGGTATTCCCGGGTCCCCTGCAATAGGCCCACTTGTGACGGAACACTGTGTGGTTTTAGTCGTAATTGTAGTTTGATTCCGACATACCACTTCACCATTAGCTCAGGTGAGGTGATGACCCGTGGGGGTTTCCACACGAGAAAAAAAAAAAAAAGGATCATTCAAATTTAGAAATATTAACATGGTCGACTTATTTTTTTAAGGTATAGGGGGTAAACGAGCAGACGTGTCACCTAATTGTAAGTGACCGTCGCCGCCCATAGAAATCTGCAACTCAGGAATCACAAGTGCGTTACCGGCCTTTGAAGTGTGAGTCCGCTCTATTCTTGAAGGTCGTATATAATATTCACAGAGGCACATAAACAACACTTTTCACACTAGATAAAACAACATCCATAACTCACCTTCAATCCCATCGTAGGAAAGAAATCTGTTAAAGCACTATATCCTAGATAATGGCTGACGGTACCGAACTCTAATAAATACTTCAACGTGTTTTGCACTGAAACAAAAAGAAATCATATTAAATAACTAAGTTATTAAACACTTTTAGGTAATTTCGAAGAAAATGAAAGCAAAAATGAAGGTTAAGTTCGTGAGTGAGTGAGAGAGTGATATTCCCCCATAGGGGGAGGCTGGAGGGCAAATTTGAAAAAAAAAAAAAAAACACGAAATCTACCTCTGCGGGCTATAGTTACTCGTTCAAATAAACATTAATAGTATCGAGAACAGTAATGCAAACCTAAGAATCCCGCCACAATGCCCATAGTGGTGGGCAGGCTGGCTGCGCACACGCCTTCCCTCTTCAATGTCTTCTCGTCTATTTTGGATGCAACCACTAATGGCGGGGCACACTGAAACATGACAGAAAATATTCACTTCTGTCATATACACAAATTATGGAATTTTACAAAGATAAATACATAATAAAAATCAGCAGGATTTTAGCATTGAATATTGCATACATTTAAACAACTGGTGGATAATATTAAAAAAAAAATTATAACTGATAATTCTCTTCTGCGTTGGTAATACCTAGTAGGTATTTAATGTCTAGTGAGGGACTAATAAACATATTATTGTATCTTCAATCAAAAGCTTTACATGAATTAATTATATGCTAGCTGAAATATATATTCCTCAATATTTCACATTTGAAAAAGCTACCTATTTCCAATTGACGATTTCCAATAATTGTTGAACAATTTTATGAAATAAAGACATATTGAATTGAATTATTATTACTCACAGCAAAGCAAGCCGTCTCCCCCGGAACGATGTACTGTATATGTCCCGATACGGCGTTCTCACTGACTCCAGACTCGAACCACTTTTGATTCAGTTCGTTACACGCTGCGTTGATTGCCATCCGTGCCTCGTAGTTGTCTACACACGACAGAACTATGTCTACCGGACCACCGGTTAGACTTCCAGTTCTGAAAAGTACACATATCAATACACACTAGCACCAGACCAGGGCCACTCCGCACTTTAGGTATAAAGCTACATGTACATGGCGGGCTCGACTTGTCAAATCAGTGGGCTGCTACGCGCCGGCAGGCGAGCACGTATGGTGGGGTGGGCTGGTGGTAAGTTAGTTCGATTTTTAGTTTCGTTCTCAAGCACCGCGTCGAGTCTTCCAATAGATATTACTTTATTATAATGAAGGTAAAAGCATATGTCATTGTATTTGGCTGATTAAATTATAACAAGAATCCGAAACTCACGTTTTTGCCACTTATAAGGGACATCGAAGGGTAAAGCAAATAAAACCCTAATGTCGTCAGAAGAGATGCAACTATGGGAATATAGCTATTGCTGATTAGGCGCTTTGCGACCTGATTTGCACTAATGGTGTCGGAGTAAGAGTCGCTATTCATTTAAATTATTTTGCAGACTTCAACTTTTGTACTATCATGTATTTTGTACTCATACTGAGTTTGATTGACACCCTCTAGTATCACTGTTAGTTAAGTTTGACAATGTTTAATCGTGCCTCAGTAAAACTATTTTCTATCAAAAATTTAAATATACAACTGCAGATGTGCTAAGGACAGAGCTTCAATTCCCACAAGGGCTGTATCAAGTTGCCCTTTGTTCTTCAGCCAAGAAATAATGTGTTACAGCCCCAAAGTTTACAATTGTCAAGATTATTTGACCAACAAATACCTCTGCCGAGCCCTTAATGGAAAAAATCATGATTGTTATATTGATATTATGATCTTTATATATGTATAGCAATAACTATCTTTTGTGCTTACTTAATTTGAAACGTGTTTAACAAACTGTTAATCTTTTGAGCTATAATTAAAAAACTACACTTGATATCGTTTACTTCAGTATAACTATTAAAAGATGGGTTAGATAACAGTCAATTCAAATCAGTATCTTTTAAGTAAACGTCAAAACGGTAGCTTCCGTACATTTTTGTATGAAATACTAAGGCGTGACGTCACGCCTAAGTATTATCAAATCTTTTACTTTTAATGTTGATTTAACAATTATAATCTAAATTAAAAACATTAAAATAAAACTGGACGACAATTTTCACAGTATTTTAAGTTATTTTTCTGCGACACTTGGCGAAATAATTTATTTTGAGTTTATACTAATATTTAAAAGGGCGAATTGAAGCAAAATGAGCATGGGTGGATGGATGTTTCTTACTCTTTCAACTCGAACCCGGAACCACTTAATCGTTAGTCCGACGCCTTACGCTACCGCCGCTCTTAGTCTTTTCTTTATACTTTTTATCTCAGAAAAAAATTATGATTCCCGCGGGATTCACACAAAATTTCCCAGCAAACGAAGTCGCGGGCAACACCTACTATTATAAATGCGAAAGTGAGATTGTTAGTTTGTTACGCTTTACGCCCTAACTTCTCAATCGATTATCATGAAATTTTGCACATATGTTGTCAGAGGTAAAGAAAAGGACAAAGGATACCTTTCACTAAAAAAAAAACTGTCGATCGTAGGTCTGCACGTCAGACGTGGAAACACATACACTCATGTATATACATATACACAGACACATCTATATGTCATCTGAGCGTGACGGTCACGCGAGTTCAGTGATTTTTTTCCCATACCAAAAGTGCCCAACGTGCCTAAAGAAGTTTTCCCTTCAAAAAGTGATGCCATCTACTAGGATATCATCGTAAGTACATACAGATTCCGGTGTCCCTGGATATGTCGTGTCGTTAGTTTTGTCACTACGTATTTAGTTCACAAGTTTATTAAAGTAAAGATAACACTTCCACAGACAAATTAGTATGTTGTTTTTACTTTTAATAAACTAATTATATTTTAAAAGTTTAATTTACAAGCTGACAAAACTCAATGTTTAGATTAGCGCCCTCTAGTGGATCTATATATGTATTATTAGCGTGACGGTAACGAGTTCAGTGCTTTTTCTCCATAGCAAAAGTGCATGAACGTGCCTAAAGAAGTTTTTACTTCAAAGAGTACTGTATACCAGAGATACATGAAGTGCTTGTTATCATAAAGCTACATACTACCAACCTAATAGTGTCACAGAACTTCTGAAAGTTGTCAACAGTTGTAATATTATAGTTGTACGCATCAATAGCTACATCGGGGTTGATGTTCTGCAGAGTAGCAGCGGCCGCATCCACTTTGCTAAGCCCGGCCTGATGAGGCTGGAAGAACAGGCGGTTCATGTTCGCTAGCTCCACCTTATCGTAATCAAACAGGATCAGCTGGAACAATAAAACTAACTGTAGTACTCACATTTATTAGTCATAAATTAGCCACTGATATATTATTACTGGAGGGGCTCGTGGCTAAGTGGTAACCGGGTAGGTTAGCAAGGTTTAGTAATAAGGATTGGTGACCATTCTTAACACATTCAATTCGGAGAGCACGTTTAGCCGTCGGTCCCGGTTGCCCTACGAACATCTGTGGCATTCGTTATGGGCAGTTGGAACCCCAAAAGAAAAACTATATCGCCTAGTACTTGGGTTGTGGAGTCTGATGGCAGTCGCTTCACGTAAATTATCGAAGTTCGGCCGTTTCGTAGTTAGACTGAAAGCCGACCCTAAATTAGTCGGGAAAAGGCGCGGAGGATGAGGTGGATGAAATACTCTTTGTTGTACACCAAAAGCAAAGAAAAACAAATGTACAAAAACAGATATTATATATGGGCCGGCTTATCGCAAAAAGTAATGTCTTGCCAAAAAACATGTCCATCCAAATGTTACCTACATTTGGATGTTGACATGTTTTGGTTTCAAAAGATCAAAGAAGATTTTATAGGGTTACGTAGTCTGTGAATGGATTGCATAAATATTAATAAGTTCGTATAGACCATTGTTATGATATAACTAACTTTTCTTGCCTAGATAAGGAAATACCTTTTTTCTTCTGCTTATTGGCTTACGAATTTCCTAGTTTCCTATTTTTGTTGACCCCACGGGTCCATACCTCACCGGAGCTAACGGTGAAGTGGTATGTCAGAATCGAACCAACTAAAACCACACGGCTTTCCGTCACAAGGGAGCAAGGAACCCGGGTTTACCCTAAGAAGGAAGCCTCCGGGAACCCCTGAAGACCTTGGCCGCCTCCTGCCACACGCGAGCGCTGAACATGTCACGCTACCGTCTTAAGCCTGCTTCTGCTATAACATTATGAAATAAATAATAAACTGTATTTCTTTTAGGAATAAAAGTAAGAGTTAACTATGATTTCATGGCCATTCTGACAGTGAACTACCGTAATGTTACAATCATCTACTTCAACAACATAAAGTGAACATGGACACAATTTGTATAAGTAAGTATTCCAAAACAATAATCATACCACTAACCTTGACTCTATCAGACATACCATAGATTACTTTACGATTGATACCTATCGTGGGCGTCATTACAAAGTATAGACAAAGGTGCAGTTTTACAAGAGGGCAAATGCGGAGGGCAATGCTTGTACAATGAAGTGGTTTTGCATTATTCACATTTCTTCCTCACATTTAAAACTGCCCTTTTGTCTATAAGCCCATATGTTATGAAGCCCTAGATATGACTATTCTCTCCCCAATTAGTTTGTTAAAACTATAAAATTATTACAAGGTACTAAATTACCTTTCCAATTCCACATCTAGTTAACATCTCTGCTGTGACACTTCCAACCCCACCAACTCCAACCACAGCCACAGACATCTCCCTGATCTTCTCATAGTTGTTAACTATACCCATCCTCTTTAGCGCCATCAATCGACTGCAAATATATCACTTTTAAGTACCTAACTTAGATACAACAATAACAATATAAATAATTAAGTTTAAAAAAAAAAAACATGATAAATTGTAATCTTCATATCTTTGAATGGCGAAGATATTGCGTTACATACTCACAAAATATTACAAAAACAATATTTATTAGAATTGAGAACCTCTTCCCTCTTGAAGTCTGTTAACAATAAACGTTGTAGATTAAACTTATAAGGTATGATACCTTTTTATTCACTCAATGTTTCGATATAATTGCAAAAAAAAATTTACCATTTATTTATTTTATTTATTTATTAACACTTCCTGCAAATATATTACCTGAGCAGGGGAAATGCATAGATAGAGCTTTTGATATAAAGGTGATATATTATATGGCTGTATACATTTGTGCTTTGAAGTAAAGATTGTGTAATTTTGGGCTTGGCAGTGACCCTTTATCCTGCAGTGAAGCAACAATAGCGCCCCAGGACTCTTCTAGGCTGGCTCAACTAGTCAGCTTATACAAACGCATAATGGACTGCCGGACCGGATAGTCTAAATGCGGAAATACAGACCTATACCAATACCAATACCTAGATAACAGAATGCATATTATATCTTCATGATGCAATTTATATTTTTTAATTAATTAGAAATTCAAGGGTCTATTCCACACTAGCTGACAGTAGAGTAACAACTAGAGTAGCAATTCACAGCCTGAGCCAAGGTACTGTATATTGTACAGATTGTGGATTGCAATGTTGATTTGACAACATACTTGAATACAACTTTTACTCTTTCATAGTATTAAACAAAATCGCTTCTGGGTCGAGCTTATTATAATTTAACACGAGTCTGTCCATCTGTATGTTTGGATATTTTAAACAGATTTTAATGCAGTTTTCATCATAAGACAAAGTGTTTCATGAGGAAGGTTTATGTGTAAATAATTTACAATTTTAGATGTCAAACTTAAGGATACAGTCATAACTTAATAGTAATGAAGTGGTCAATACCTACATCTTTCATCATCTGTTGGCCCCCAAAACATTATCCTTCACTACTTATCAATACAAATAAATAAAATTTAAGTGTCTGTCTGTAATGTCAAAATAATAGTCTTTTTTTAAGCTCATACAGTTATTTGCACTATATCTATTCCTAAAAGTTTCATAAAAAGTTTTAAAAATGTTTGTCTGCCTGCCTCTGTTCTGTCTAACCTCTAGAACGGGTAAACCAATTTCCACAGACCTTTCACTGGCAGATAGCTGGTGTTATAAGGAGTAACTTAGGCTACTTTTGTTTTCGAAAACGAATTAGGGTTCTGCGCAAAAAATATAAATGTGTACATGTGAGCAAAGCCACACGGGGGCACATCTAGTATCTAATATATTGGCAAAACACACCACGGTATATATTATGTATAGTACATGGCTACTACTTAATTTTATAAAATAAATAATTGTCAAAATTTCATATGTAATTAGCACAATTCAATAGCTAGTGGACAATCATTTATATATTACTAACAGACATATTTATTCATGATATGCTCTCTACTTACACAAACACATCCATAATACTTCTAGAGACCCATTTTTTTAATCATTCTGCTTAAAGCAAGGCCAAATGAAATTGTGACATTATTATTTTTCTTCATTTTGAATCGCAACATATTGCACCTATTTTAATTGGCTTCGGTATATTTTTAGATAGCTTTCTTTATAAAATAAGGTTTAATTAGTACATTAAAACACTCCAGAAATATCTATATAAGTGTTTTGCTTTAAAAGAAAAGAAAAGCAGCTCTATACCTGTATGGATTAGAGTCGACAACTTCAGAAGACATAACATCGATTTTTTGGCGCACAGGGCCCACATTACCCTGTACAGCAGCAAGCTGAGCTTCCAGCTCTTTAACTTTCTTTTGCAACTCTGCAACGTTGGACATCTTGGTTCTTTTCTTACTAAAATCTGTGAAAATTCTCGCACTACAGTACACTCGCACTGGCTTTAAATTTCAATTTCAATGCAACAAACGTCAAAGTCAAAGTGAAGTGACGTTTAATGCCACGATGAATGATGCGTTCAGTTTTACTCTTCATTATTATATGTATTTACGCTTTTTTATAGCGAGTAAACAAAATTTATCCTGACAAGAAAAATTAAAAACCTAGTCATGTTGCGGAAAACAAATGAAACTAATTTATTTTAATCGCAAGAGTAACTTTAAACATAATTAACATGTCATCATTGTTTATTGTTGATTGTTAAGGACCGGATTATATGCAACATAAAAGGCTTGAAATATGCATGCTAATAAGCATGAAAAATGAGTAAAATGTGTATGAAAATTTGTAAAATATGCAACATTAAAGTTTTAGAAAACTTAAAAAGGAAAAAAGATGTAGTTATTATTTTTTTTATTTCTCAATCAGCATACAATTACTGAATTAATTGATCATAAATTATTATTACCAAAACTTATTTTGTAGACGATAATAATGCACTAAAACGAAAAATTATTTAACATTTTTGTAAACGTAAACAATCAGGTAGCCTAAGGTAGGTTGTTTGTGTTGTGGTGTGTTGTTGTTCTAAATGAAGTTTTCAATCAATCAAAATATTTTTATAAGTGAAAATTGTGTCGTATCAGTGGTGTGTGTTTTGCGAAATTTTTACTATAGAGTTTATATTGTTACACTTATCAATAGGGTAACCTACCGAAAAATATAATAAATATAGCTAAAATATACATCATCGCTAGATATTTCAACTTCCGCTGAGAATGGGGTAAACATGCAATTTCATATATTATGCAAGTATGGAAATGCATATAATCCGGTCTCTATTCGATGGTCGATTTTAGGTGCAACACGCTATGGTCAGTAAGAGTTGAACGGTGTTGAAGACTTAAAAAACGTCACGGGAACAGGAATAATAAAGGAACGCTGGGTAAATGTACTGGGGTCTAAGAAAATTTGGGTATATAATAATATTATGTAGGTATTTATATAATAAGTACTTAGTATTTTTGTAGTAGATATTTTAAAGTACTTCTACGTACACGATATTTTTAGTATTATTTTCTTGCCTAAATACTTAAATAAGAAAAAAAACTTTAAAGGAATTAGTGAAACAATACCCAATAGAAAATTATTACAAAATCAAATTTTGTAGTAATTTTCTATTCAATAGTCATAATCAAGTAGGGTCTATTTACTTAGTTAATAAATAATTGACAAAAAATAATGAAATTAACAAAAACAAAACTTATAACTAACTTATTTATTTAAAAAGTATTATTATACGATGAGATATCGCATAAACATATTAAAAATCATAAATGCGCGCGTGTAACCTGATCATTATTTTGTTGCGGAATTATTTTAAAACTATGCTATCTCCTAAGATATTAATTGAAATTCAAAGATGTCAAGGACAATTTTGTTTAAAATTAAATACTTGTGATGAATAACGTATTTATTTGGATAAGGATTAATATCATGTTTTTAAAAACACCTTCGCAAATAATGCATTATTTTAGAACAAATTTGATTACCATAAAAAAGGTTATAATGAGTCAACCTTATAAGGCAGATTTAAGCTTTATTTATTTTTTGGAATTTTTAAAGGGGAACAATTCCGTCACATGATTTTTGCGTAACTTTAATCCGTTTCACACCACTCACGCAAAGGAAGCTCTCAAAAGGAATAATATTTCCCGTTTTTGCAAAATTTTTTATTAATCTTCCGCTCCTATTTGTCACAGCATAATGATATATAGCCTATAGCCTGCCTCGATAAATAGGCTATCCAACACTAATATAATTTTTCAATACGAACCAGCAGTTCCTGAACCAAACAAACGAACTCTTCAGCTTTATAATATTAGTATAGATCAGGTACACATTTACATAAGTTAATGTAAATTTTAAAACTATTTTTGAATGTAAACTTCTTTAGGCACGTTGGGCACTTTTGGTGTGGGAAAAAGCACTAAACTCGCGTGGCCGTCACGCTCAGATAAATATATAGGTACATATATTATGTGTGCACCTATGTTTTCACTTCTGACGTGGTCACCTGGTTAGCCTGTCTAAAATAGGTCTTATGACAACATCCGTATAATCCTAATATATTTAGATATATTATAAGCCACCATATTCGTCGATTTAATCAGATAACGTAGTACGTAAGCTAACGTATATATATATATAAACCGGCAAAGTTGAATACCTACCGGATAACAAGAACAAGAGCTTACATTGTGCGGTGAGGTGAGGTCGTATAACATTAGTTAACGTCCTGCCGGCCGGACAGAAGGAAGACGTGAGCTACGCGCGAAACGCTTCCATTTTAAAAAACTTCATAAAAAAAAAATGTGATTTTATTACTTAATGAATCGTGATTTATTGTAAGTTATGTGATGAAATTTGTGTTATAAATAGCCATATAAAAAGTAAGTTTTTAATTCATTTTAAATGTTAATATAGGTATACTTTTAAGGTCTATTGAACGCAGATTTTTCAACTGGAAGCTAAAATTACGACATCATTTAATCCCCAATAAATACTTTATTCCAAGATCAATAAAATTATGTTAAAACATTGTTGTAGCAGTAAACATCTTGAATAGCAATGTAATTATTTTTACTATATTGTTTTAGTTAGTACTTTAAAAAAAAAACCTACTTAGTTATGGCCGCCCATCACCTATAATTTCTTGCAATAAACAATATATTTATTTTATAGATCTTCCTTCGTAGTAGATGTTGATATAATACAAGAAACTACTGAATCCTTCTGTAAAAGATTACGTTAGTCAGAGAACCCATTCCTAACGTAAGCATTCCAGTTCAGCTGGTGACGTTAACGAGAATACTAGAAATGTGTCTAACCCACGTTACTAGCATTATTTTTATAATATAAAAAAAAACACAAGAAATAAGAGTGTTCACGTAACACTGTCCACAACACGAACTTTTTTCGACAAGGCTGGTCATTCTTATCTGGTGGCTGGTATTACTTAATCTATACTAATATTATAAAACTGAAGAGTTTGTTTGGTTGAAGTGCTTATCTCAGGAACTACTTACTTATTAGAACTGAAAAATTATTTTAGTGTTGGATTGCACATTTATCGAGGAAGGCTATATATATATAACATCACGCTATAGCCAATAGGAGCGCAGCATCGACGAAAAATTTTGAAAAAACTGGGACAATTTACAAACGCTGACCAAGTTGCGCGCGTAATAAATATACTTAGTAAGCGAGAAAACACCCGAAATATATAACTTCTTATATGTTCAGTTTCCTCTCAATTAAAAATTTATCAGATGGCAGTTTAAATGCTACTAGCTGTGCCCCGCGGTTTCACCCGCGTAAGTACCGATCCCGTGGGAATATCGGGATAAAAAGTAGCCTATGCGTTAATCCAGGTGGTCTCCAGCTATCTACATACCAAGTTTCATCGCAATCGGTTCAGTGGTTTTTGCGTGAAAGAGTAACAAACATCCATCCATCCATACAAACTTTCTCATTTATAATATTATACTAGCAGCGCCTCGCGGTTTCACCCGCGCAAGTCCCGAACCGTCCGTCCCTAACTTTCACATTTATAATATTAGTGGGATTCTGAATAAATTAAAATGTCAGCTGGCTGTATATCGGTGGAAAGATTGTCAGCTGATCCCCAGGTGTAACGCACTAGCCAGACAGAAGCATCTATCGCCTATTTAAATGCTGACGAGTTTTCCCTCACCATTCTGCCAGCAGATTCTTTTTTTATAACTTACAAGTTCATATTTACAAGCAGCTTACGAATTTTTATCCGAGAGGATATGTCGTATCTAAAGTTGTTCGACATTATGCTGAAAGATATGATTTTATTGTAATGTTTCGATTTAAACAATATTCTTTATATTACGGCACATTTTGAGCTTAAGCTTCATGAAACAACTTTCTAAAGCATTTTACGAATTATCACCCGAGAGGAAATGACTGACGAAATTTGTACCTGGGCCTACAAAAAATTGTTTTAATTTAATTTTCCTTTTTCTTTCTTCTTTTTTTTAAGATTGATAAAACTTTTGCCATAGACATAAGCTTTTTTTTATGATTTCTTTATTTATATATTGCTCAATAGAATGTCTTAACCTGCCTACTGTAATGTAAGTAATGTAAGAACACAAAAACAAGTTTTACAAATTGTCAAAGATCTAGCCTAGGCCACCAGAAACTCGTATGTTGCGAAGGTCACTTTTCGTTTAAAATATGTGTGTATCGTTTGTTCCTATTAAACGAAATTAAGTATCAGCTTGACCAGTAATCCTGTGATTTAAATTGATATCCTTGATCCTAATAACAACTCGAAGCGGAAAGTGTTGGAAAAAAGAGAAATGTTTTTGTTTGTATTGAGAACTAAATTTATCTCTCGCACTAAATTAATGCTAATTCAAAAAGTAGTTCGATAATGCCTATTAACAATCCATCGAAAAAACAACCGAACAGAGGCACAGCAACACGTTCTCAAAATCTGGTTATTTATAGTCTAGGCGTCAAGGAAAAACGTATGTAGACTTTTTTCGCCTCGATCCAGTTTCTCTGCAGGAATAAACTAAATTACCGAACAAAATTTTTTTTGTAGCTTAGTTGCATAATGTACCTATATCTCTGTGAGAGTCTAGAGAGATTTTGATCTAACCGGTCTCAAAAATTCAAGAAACTATTCAAATTTAATATCCCGTTGGAATTAAAAAAATATATATTTGAACTGATTTTATAGCGATATGTTTAACAACCATAGATTATGGTTATTAAATGGTTGTTGTTTTTATGTAATAATATATCGTAATAATTAATAATTCCAAAAGTTAAAAAGCGACGGTTTTGAAATTTGGTACACTTATTTATATCATTTACTTACTAAATGTAAGTAATGATTTAAATAAGTCTTACATATATTTTTATTTTTGAGATATTAAATTTAATATGCTATTTGCGATAAATAATTGCATATAAAATATCGCAGCGCATCTCATCTTTTAGATAATTAAATTTTCTACAAAATTTATATGGAGTAGCATGTACCGATTTATGCAACTAAGATGAAAAATAAAAACGGAAAAAAACAAGTTTTTCATGTTATTGTTGATTTAAAAAATGAAGCGGACGGATTTTTTTACCAAACTTGGGATCTCATAATAGGCATATCAATGAACCTATTTCTGCAGAGAAACTGAATCGAGGCGAATAAAGCCGTTTTACCTAAATTTTCTTCCCTGGCGCCTAGGCTATCAGAGTAAAAGATTTTTCACAAGTAGTACCAGCTACATTATATAAAAATAACTAAGTACATATATTTGTCTTAGTATCAATCGGAATTCGTCGTAAGTATAAACAATTTATTAACTAGATGGAAGTAGTCATAAGCAAACGTGGAGCCATACGTCTAACTACCAGTAATTGAATCCCAGTCATCCCATAGCCTTAATCATCCTATTCTATTAGAATCGAGGGGAATGGTGGTTAAGTAGTACCGGTGGTCGTAAAGGCCTTTTGAGAATTTGGGGTGTGGCGACCCGCACGTAAAAAAACTTAAGCGTCATCTAGCGAAAATAAGCCGAATAACATTTACATAGTAACTACCTAACTACTGGTCCTGTATCACGTGGAGTGTGTGTAGAGGAGGTCTCGCGCCAATTAACATATCTAATATCTACACAACAAAAAAACACTTTTTTTCAGAAAAGGCGAAAAACTAATTACTGTTTGTGTAGATTTATGGTGTTTAGAACAAAGTTATTGAAGTAATCTTATGTTCAAATCATGTTTTGGGACTGAAAATTGGATTTTTGTAGTTATTTCCCTATTGCTTAAGAATGTTGGTATATGGTGAATTTAGCGTCTTGCGTCGAGTGTTGGGGATATTTTTAAATCTGTTTCTTTTTTTTTTTTTTTTTTTATTTATTTAGGTAAATAAACAGCGACACAGTACATAGTTTTAAATAATGTTACTTATAAGTGTGTTTTACTGTGACACTAGCGACATTTACCACATAGTAGTAAAATAACATTAATATAGGCTTTTTTTTTTTCATTGAGAATTGTTTTTTTTTTTTTATTATAATGTTTAGAAAACATACCATTATTATGTGTTTGATATTAACATTCCAGATATTACTCGCATTTGTATATCTAATTCCTTTAAACGAGCAATTCTTGCATATATGTATATATATAATCTGAATCTCGGAAACGGCTCTAACGATTTTGATGAAATTTTGTATACAGATATAGTTTTGCATTTAAGTTCAACTGCATAGTTGTATTTCCTGTAGAAACGCCATTTTACAATATATATATATACACATACATATACACACACACATTATATATATGTACTAGCTGACCCGGCGAACTTCGTACCGCCATATTTTATTTCTCTAATCGCAACTAAGGAAATAAAACCCTTCCGGTAAAATCTAATTAGCTAAATTGAAAATAAAACTAAAGTACTCAATTGAAAAATTCATATTGTTGTACAAAATGACTCGTCCATCAGATGTTAAATCGCAAATAACAGACAAATAATTAGCTGAATTATACGGTATTTCGTTCACTACAAAATAAATTTTATTAATTTTATAGCGTCAACAACACGTGGTAATTATGCTGTTAAAATGTAGCTTATATGACACGTTCGTAGATTTACCATAGCAGCGCCATCTATTGATTACTTACTCAACCCAGTCGAAAGGTATCGACATCTGTTAGAATCATTTGGAGTTAACAGATAATTGTGACTGTCAAATAATAACAGACAAATAATTAGCAATAAATTAAAATTGCGACTATAATTTGAGATTTAAACTATCCTATCTCTCAAGTTGGATCGAACTGCACATGGTGTGCGAATTTTATTACAATCGGTTAAGTGGTTTAGGAGTCCATTGAGGACAAACATTGTGACACGAGATTTATATATATTAAGATGATTTTACAAAAAGCTAACGAGCGAAGCTCGGTCTCCCAGGTACCTTAACTTTAATCTAAATAAAATCAAGGTTTTGTAGCAAGAGTTTTTTAAAAGAACTAGGACGCGTTGCCATAAGATCAATAGTACAAAAAAAATTGTTATAACTATCAACTAACCTGTGCATAGGTGACCTTTTGCCAGCATTAGTGCGACATCGAGTAGTTGCAAAAATTTAACACATGTTACGGCAATGAGTCCTAGTGGGTACTACATTACAAAGTTTGTTTGTAAGTGTAATGCAATCATAATTGCTATGGCATAGGTCATACAGTAACATTGCTTCTAAATATATACGCCTGTGTTTTAACGTTATACAGTTGTATTTTATTAGTAGATCTTTATATGAGCACGATTTACGATAACACTTATAATGCATACAGCGCAGAAATTTTCTCTGAACTAATTCTATGGCATTTATATACTTATCATAAAATGGATTCCAGACTGGCACAGCATATTCAAGTTGTGAGCGAACTAAAGATTTATACAAATAAAGATAAGTCGAGGGCTGAGTAAAACATTTACTTGAACGAACAATAAATCCATACATTTTAAAAGCATTACTAACAATAGCGTTAACATGGTCATCAAGGTGTAGCTTACTATCTAATAAGACTCCTAGGTCACGTATTACCTCTACTTTTTCGAGTTGTATACCGTCTAAGGTATAATTAAATTTATTGACATTTATCTTTTTAGTAAAAGTGATAGATTTACATTTATTAACACTAAGTGCAAGTTTATTCTTCATACAATACTCAGTAAAACAGTTAAGATCTTGCTGAATTTTGTAATGGTCATCCATCTGTTCAATTCTATGATAAATCTTTAAGTCATCAGCGTAGAGTAAAATATTGCTAAATTGAAAACAGGATTTAACGTCATTTATAAAAAGAACAAATAGAAGTGGGCCTAAAATTGAGCCTTGAGGCACGCCAGAACTAACAGCAGTATAATCGGATTCATGACCGTTCAAGACTACTTTTTGTGTACGATTGGTAGTATAGGATTTAAACCAACGCCATAAGTTGCCGCGTATACCATTAAAAGCCAATTTCTCTAACAATACTTTCTGATCCACCCTGTCAAATGCCTTCCAAAAATCAGTATAAATGCTGTCCGTTTGTTTATTATCATCCATACTTTCGAATAAGTAGGAAGTATAAATAAGTAAATTTGTATTAGTAGAGCGTTTTTTTACAAAACCATGTTGTTCCTCAATAATTACATTATGGATAGATGGATAAATATAATTGTGTACCAACCTTTCAAAGGACTTTGACAGAGTAGGCATGATGGATATAGGCCGATAGTCCTCTACGTTGCATTTATCTCCACCTTTGAAAACTGGTACAATACGGGCTGATTTGAATATTGTCGGAAAAACACCCTCTTTGAGACACGAATTGAATATAAGACACACGGGCACATGAATAGTTTGAGCAATAGCTTTCCAAAAAATTGGTGGTATGTTGTCCACACCAGGCCCCTTTGAAATGTCTAGATTTTTTAACTCCCTAAATACTGCATCGTCAGACAGCTCAACATCACTAAAGAAAATATCATATGCAGGGTTGCAATCTGGCATATCGTCTATGTCAAGGTTATGAGTTACATCTGAGGGTTCAAAAACTGAGTCGAAAAATGACGAGAACAGAGAACACAACTCATCTGGTTTATAGACTGCTGCATTTTATATGTCATCATACTAGGAATATCCGTTTTAGTTCTCCTATTTTTTACGAATGTCCAAAAATGTTTTATATTCTTTTGGATACTATTTTCTACCGTTGCTATATACCTTTTACAACATTCATGCGATGCACGTTTAAATCTTTTCCTTAATACAGAAAAAATTGCATAGTCCGATTTATTTCCATATTTTTTCCATTTTATCCAGTAATTATTTTTATTTATATATATGAATAAGAGCGGGTGAAAACCAGACAGGAAATTGGGATGATTGAATTACTCTCTCGGGAACATATCGCTTGATAATATCGTATATTTGTTCATAAAAAATGGTCACCATTGACTCCGCATTCTTGTTTACCAATAATTCACTCCAGGTGATATTAGCAATATCTTGATTTATTAGTGTGTAATCAGCTTTATTAAATTGTAATTGCGTTTTTGGACGATTCACCAAATTTAAGGAATTACTACCAACAGGAATTATTATATAAAAAGGTGGATGATTAGCGTCTGGCGGAACGAGAGATACCGTGGGTTGTATGGACTTGCAATCGGCGATGTCAGTTAGACATAAATCTAAAAGTCGCCCATTTCTATTTATAAATTTATTGTACTGAAAACAATTTAACATATGCATAAAATGAATAAGGACTTTAGAAGATGCAGTGTAGCTGCTTATAAGACGAGGTATCATATGTGTATTACAGTCCTCCCATTTTATTTCAGGTAAATTGTAATCTCCAATCAAAACATAATTTGTTATATTAGTGAATTGCAATATAAACGCTAGATAATCTAAATGTGTCGTATATGCATCCGAATGCGTCGCAGGTGGTATATAAACCGCACTAATAACGCAACAGTATTTCCGGGAACGTAACTCAATAAGAATATAGTCGATAAGTGGCGATGAGCGGCAGGGCGCCCCAGGCGGTATTGCAACCCACGACGCATTCAGTTCGGTTCGCACCGCCACCAATACGCCACCGCCATCGTCCCTCCCGCTTCTCGCACGGTCTCTGTCGCATCGGAACACTCGATAACGTGGATCTATGAATTCATTGTCATATATATCCTTATGTAACCACGTTTCAGTCAATATAACTATACTGTAATTGTGTGACAAAATATTCATAAATAATTCATTGGACGGCAATTCGTTTTATTGGACGGCAGGTATTGAAATAAGGAATTTGAAGGTGTGCATAACTCAAAACTTGACATCTTTGAGCTACCTCCCTTTAGATCTAGGTGTGCGATTATATACAACTTCCCGACATCAACTTTTGAGCCCCGGTCTACCATAACCACTACCGTGCCCTTTATTTTCGAGGGCATAACGAACTTTCCTCTACAAGACCATTGACGACGTAGATATTTTTTTAAAACTTAATTATTAATTAAGTTTTAAAAAAAGTATCACCGGCGTCAATACATCTAAATCAAACTTAGTTGTAATCAGCTGTAGGTACTCTTCATCTCTTAATTTCCCTCTGAGGTGGAGTGTTTTCTTAAAACTCAAATGAGGCCAACCATGAGTAAACCCAGTTCAATTTAAAAAAAAAACCGGACAATTGCAAGTCTGCCTCGCGCACCGAAGGTTCCGTAAGCAAACAAACTTGTATAAATATAGTACGTCAATCTTGAGAATCAATTCTCAAAGATTTTTCTCCGTCTTTTCCGAATGACGCTCTATTATTGCGAACAGAAATAACGTGAAACATGCGAATATTTATTATATTAATACTGTCTTACCAATAGTGTATCTTGCTTAATCTTTTCAAAGATTATGAAACAAATTGTTTGTTTTTTGTATGTTCATCCAATTTATCCCATTTTTGTCCCAAGCATTTTTACTTTTATATAGGTATACTTAATTCTCGAGATGGATGGAACCTTCGGTGTACGAGTCAGACTCGCATTTGTCCTTTTTTTTTTCAATGTTCGCAAGTAGGTAAATGACCTTTATACATGTACATGTTTTGTATATCTTATTACAAGTGAAATCTCGAATGTAACTTAGGAAGATCTTTAGTTAAGTCTACTGTGATTCTTTCATGTGTAAGTATGCGTAAACTACCTACACACTTGTGCCGTTCGCCAACTTACTAGTAGGTATTAGTAATAGTAGTACCTAAATTTAATTACCTATATATTTTTGGTGTTACGTAAAGGGGAACGAGATAGAGCTATTCGGAATTGTTGACTTAAATTCGAATTTTAATAAAAATACTAAATTCTAAATACCTTATTAATGTCATTTTAAGTGACCGAATGAAATATTGAAAGTTTTATTTTATTCATGTTTATTCATTAAATTTAAAACTAACCCAATGTACCTTCCAAAACTGTTTCCTATTCTTAATCAAATAAAAAATTCAGAACATCATTAGCATAATTAAGTCGTACATATGTACGTAATAATACATATATATATAAGTATGTTTATCCTGGTTCTAAAAGACGTAGTACAAGTTCTGCTTTAGTTTAATAATAACTTCACACATCTCACACACGGCCGTCTGATCCCAAACTAAGCAGAGCCTGTACTATGGTAACCGGACTGCTGCTTATATATATTTATAAATACATACATAATTATAGATAAATTACACCCAGACACAGAACAAATGATCAAGCTCATCACACAACCATTTGTACTTTTTTGACGTGTGGCAACCCCTACGGGTCATCACCTTACCGGGGCTAACGGTAAGGTGGTATGCGGACTCGAACCGACTAAAACCACACCACATTCCGTCCGTAGTGTTATTGTCAGAGCCTCAGGTGTATCCTCCAAAGGAAATCCCTAAGAACCCCGGCAGACTTGGCCGCAATAATTATTGGTCCTAGGTGGGAATCAAACCCACGATCTCAGGCTCAACAGTAAGGATCACTAACCACTAGAGCAACAGGCCAGCTCCCTCTCTCTCTCTTCACTACGTATTTTGTTTATACTGCCAGCACCTCACCAACGCATTCGTTATTAAAGTAGGGTCAGTATACCTGCATCTCGTTCCCCAAACCAAGGTCCCGGGACGCAGGGATCTTTGTACGGCAGGTCTTACCTCCAACGCCATGGCGCCGGCACTGATTGAGGCTAGTTACCCGTATGCCTATCGGTCACAGGAGATCGCCACTCGTGAAACCACACTCGCAACGACCCCCCATTCGCAACCGGCGTACTCCCTATTGTCCAGATAGGTACTGGAGCTGTAAGGCACGCTCACTTCCCGCATATTTGCATATGCTCGCGGTAACACCGACAATAGTGGAGCAGACGAACGTGCCCGTCCTCTGCAGCTTCCGCCATCAGAGGGCTAAGGATCCGGTTCCCGTGGTACCCTGATCTAACAGCCGGACCCGTAGTTCCGGCTGCGAACCTATCTACTCCGGGTGACTAGTAGATAGGGAAGAGCAACAGGCCAGTCAAATTTAGTATCTGTATATTCTGTGGTTTAGGTTAAGATAGCGGTGTGTGATATGTCCAGGAATATTATATACTAGCTGGGCCCCGCGGTTTCACCCGCGTAATTCCAGATCCTGTAGAAATATTGGGATAAAAGATGCATGAGCTGGGTGAAAGAATATAAGGCTAGAAAGGGAGTAAGGAGTGAGAAAGCAGACCCAAAATAAATTTGAGAAAATGATAAAAGATGATGACAAGAAAGATGATAATGATGATGACATGTTTATTATTAACTAGCTGCGCCCCGCGGTTTCTCCCTCGTAAGTCCCGATATTGTGAGATAAAAAGTAGCCTATGTGTTAATCCAGATCTCCAGCTATCTACATACCAAGTTTCATCGTAGTCGGTGCAGTAGTTTTTGCGTGGAAGAGTGACAAACATCCATACATAGCCCACAAACTATCACTTTATAATAAAAACTTTATAATATTAGTAGGATTTAAGGAATAACTGTTGTAATTGTCATGTTCGCATGGCTGCACGGATGGTGCAATGGTTAACGTGGCCAGTACACCGCGCTGAGTGTGATGCGTTCGTTTCTCACAAGGGACAAAAATTTGTGTGATCCACAAATAGTTTCACCGAGAAACATTGAAAAAACGAACAGTGAAGACTCAGTGTTATATGTGTCGGTTGGTTCCATGTTTGTAAAGTTGTCCGCCACACATGAATCATTCCTGGTGCGGGAGTTGTCCGTTAAAAAAAAAGAAAAAAAGTTAGGTTTATCTTAATATACATAATTATATATATAAATATATACATATACATATAGATATACATATAAAGAACATCACATGCAGTAACAACTCATGATAAAATGGACTTTGAATCTAGGTAAACACTACGTGGAAAAAACTAAAACCGGTAGATATACATTCCGCAATAGATGGATATGTAGCATAGTAATGCCACTTAGTAGTCTGTGGTAATGCTGAAAGCAAAATCTGGATAAATAAAGCCTCCGATTTTCAAGCTGACTCCCTTAACAGCGTGTATGCAATTGGTAGAACTGTTGTCGCAACATCAAAAACTCTTATTTATTTTATTAAAAATAGGGACAAACTATAATAGATGATACCACAGTACACTATTTAATAAAAATAAGTTGATAGACATTATTTTGACTGGTTATACCGGCAACGCTATACGATTGATAAATATTAACGAATAGTGGGATTATAAAAGAGTAAGAATAAGTGAAGATCTATTGACTTGAGTGCGAATAATAAGTTGGGTACCTCACCAACAACTTGGCAGTTACTGCTAGTTAGTGATTTTCATAGTTTATATCAGTGGTTTTGAGACTGTTTCCTACACAACTACAACTACCTACCTAAAAATATAATATCTTGTCCTAGCTAAACATGAATTAAATAAAAAGAATAAAAATAAGCTTTGTTTAATGAAATTAGATATGTTGCAATAAAGATGTTGAACCAGTATGACGACATAAAACTATGCAAAGCTCTTTTTTATTTTAAGTGAAAACCATAAACGTACAACAACATCAATAACATCGATATATATATATATATACTCTGATCGTTTCCAGTCAAACAAAGGCTGTTTATATTCTCCAGCTAAATACACCTTGACCTCTCTTATCGTGTGGAAACTTCCACAATTCATCACGTCACTGATCCTAATGGTGTAGTCGAAATCGAACTGACTAAACCTCAACGTTGTTCCGTCACAAGTAGGCCTATGGTGAGGGATCTGGGCATAACCAAAGAGAAGTCCGGGGAAACTCTGAGACCTCAAGACCCCATCGCCGTGACACCTGAAAATAACCGAAAAAAAAACAAGGAGTATTTCATTATTATCATACTCATCCTTCGCACCTTTTAGCAACTACGTTGGGATTGGCTTTCAGTCTAACTACGATATGGCCGAACTTCGATATTTTACGTAAGGTCTGATGGCATCGCGCCAGACATTCACAACCCAAGTACTAGGTGATATCGAAGTTCTGTAGTTAGACCATGTTGTCGGACTTTTAGGGCTTCAACTACCGGTAACAAATGCCACAGATGTTTGCATGGCAACTGGGACCAACAAATTTCTCAAATAAAAATGTATCTACGCAATGGCCCTTCTTTCATACTGTATCAAAATAATAGTTTGGTATTCCTATGAAAGGAAACCTTTATTTATTTAATATGTCTAAGATGTATTCACTGGCTTTAATTTAATCTGTTTGGAATATGTAGCTATCATAACTTACGACATGATTACTGCCGTATGGAAATCAAACGATGCGGTATATATTCGGGTCAATTTGCATACTTACACCGCACTGGTGGCCATATTCGTGGTGCGAGGATTTCTAGTTCACATTTTTTATAGGCGGCCTTGAAACGACTCAATTATAAACATTTTAATTTAGCTGAGTGTTCAAAGTTGTGTATCTTATAATTACTGTTTTAGGACTAAATAGGCATCTGCAATTAAATTCCCATGTCTTAAGCCGGATTTCCCGCTCTTTTATTGCCCTACAGACACAAAGACAACTGCGCAAAACATTAGGTGTGCGTAGTAAGACAAATCGTAATGATGACTTAATTTTTATAAACTTTAGTAGATACATATAACATATGCATACAAAAGCTGACCCCACCTCCTCTTAGTACGGCCGCCGCGCCGTGTCAATAAACCTACATCACAGACCGCAACAAGTAACCACACTGCCACGAAATCAAGTACATTTCCCATTTCAAGAAACTACAGTTAACAGTATCGTGACAAAGGATATGAATATAACATTTGTAATTAACTTGGGTACAACCAAGAGTACTTAGTCTTGTACTAGGGACTGAGTAGCAGACGTTGCAGCATTGAAGACGAGCCTAAGGCCTGTAGCCTAAGGCCCGTATCCCTAACTAGTGGTGGACATGTATTCATTCAAGTTTATACGATGTCCATATAAATCCAAAACTTTTAGCACTAATGTTTTCTCTGAATTTCCCCCCAGAACAACATGCAGGCGGCGTCTCCGAGCTCTGAACGCACTCCTCTGGTGCAGCCAACATACGTGTTCGAATCCAGTCTCGCAAGACGCTATCAGAAGCGATTACACCACATGCAATGTGCCATCTGTGTGTTTGTTATGTGAGTATTACCTTTTGTTCAGTCACATCAATAGGATTCTGACATGCACGTCACATGTTTTAACAGATTCAGTAACATCCAAACTATAAAATAAAATATTAAATAGCTTCAAGACAAAATAGGTCACGTCTATCCTAAAAATATGGATTTCAACTTTGAAATATGTCCCTTTAAGAACTTCAATGAAGTGGGTATCCCAACTCATTATCTCTAATTTTAAATTTTGGATTGACAGTTGACATCGTTCTTGAAATTGTTGTATCATGTTATACATAGCGTGAGTTACTATGCGCTTTCGTAATCAAAGTCTTTTCATATCATCGTAACACTACTGAATTCGTTATATTCCATTGTGAATAACCTTAATTTTTAACTTAATTTTTAACCTTAATTTCTAACAAAACATTATGGCTATTAATTGATCTAGAGGAATGTTATTATGTTTGCTTATTGCTTAATAGCAACATATTATTAGTGGGAAATGTATTCTTATTGATGATAAATAAATATTACATAAATATTTTTATATGACTTAAAGATAAATAAAATTTATATATTTGTGAAATATGCGTTTACACACAATATAAATTGAAAGAAATAGAAACAAAATCTGTACAATACTGCAAGAAATCGATGTAATCAGATGATACGCAACGCTAAACGCCGACACATTCTGGACAACCTTGCCTGCTCTTCCCCCGCCAACACCTGGAAGTTCCTTGGAACCCTGGGTATTGGCAAACAGCAACCTGCTAATCTGCAGAAGATAGTTGGTTTGAATGATATAAATCGTCATTTCTCCACATCTGCTTATCTAGATCACCAAACCAAATATCGCACTGTTAACCACTTGGCGAGTCTAAATTGTCCTAACATTAATCCTTTCCACTTTTCTCCACTTGCGCAGGGCGAGATCAAAAAGATAATACACTCCATCAAATGTAACGCATGCCGTTATGATCAAATCAGCCGACGCATGGTCATAACCATCCTTGATCAACTATTACCTGCAATCTCCCACATTATTAATTTTTCCTTAGATTCCGGAACTTTCCCTGCACTTTGACGTAAAGCCTATATCTTATCCTTACCTAAGATCACAAACCCTACACTTCCTAACCACTTTAGACCTATATCTATTCTTCCCTTCCTCTCTAAAGTGCTAGAATCCTGTGTGCACAAGCAGTTATCCAATTTCATTTACAAAAAAACTTGTTAAGCCCACTACAGTCCGGGTTTAGGCCTGGCTATAGCACTACCACCGCTCTCTTTAAAGTGACTGGTGATATTAGGGCTGGCATGGAAGATACTAAAGTGACGACAGTCTTAGTTCTCATTGATTTCTCAAATGCCTTCAATACCGTCAGTCACGACATACTCTTATCCATCCTCTCCTATCTTATGATCTCGCCTGAAGCACTGGAATGGTTCTCATCTTATCTTCAGGGACGCCAGCAGTCCGTTCGTGTTGATGACCTCTCTTCGAGCTGGTGTGATATTGACTCCGGTGTCCCTCAAGGCGGTATTCTCTCTCCTTTACTTTTTTCTGTGTTCATTAATCTCCTAACCCTTGATCTTCAATGTACGTATCATCTGTATGCCGATGACCTGCAGCTGTACTCCCAAGCTAAGGTCGACGACATAGCAACAGCTATTAACACTATTAATAGAGACCTGGAAGCTATTGAAAACTGGTCTAACAGGTTTTGGGTTATCAGTCAACCCGACAAAGTGCCAGGCCATTATAATCGGTAGTCACCGATCGATGAGCAGAGACTTCGAGACGCTTCCAGCGGTGACTTTTAACGGTTCTGCCATACCTATTTGTCGAACGGTGAAAGATCTGGGCCTACATCTCTACTCCACGTTAAATTGGCGCGATCAAGTAACTAACGTGTGTCAGAGGGTTACCGGAACCCTCAGAGGTTTATACCGCCTAAAAAAATTTCTCCCTGCGAAAACCAAGACTACGCTCGTGCAAACTCTTATCTTTCCTTTAATCGACTATGGTGACATGTACTGTAATGACCTTAATCCAGATCTTCTCGATAAGTTAGACCGTCTTCTTAATAACTGCATTCTATTTATTTTTAATCTTCGTAAATATGACCATATTTCCACATTCCGTTCCCAGCTTAGATGGTTGCCCATTCGTCAACGCCGTAAAATGCGCGCTCTCACTACTCTATTCCCTATCCTCAATTTACCATCTCCACCCACTTATTTGACACCAAACTTCCAACTCTTATGCAATAACCACGACAGAGATCTTTGGTCGTCAAGCAACCTCCTACTACTTTGTCCCTCTCACACCACTGGGTTCGTCGGCTCTTCCTTCCCGGTCCAATCAATTCTTCTGTGGAATGCGCTCCCTCTCGAAGTCAGGACGGCCTCAAATCGTTATACTTTTAAGGTAAAGGAGCTCTTATTCAAGGAATTGGCAGAATCAACTCGTCAATAGTTCGAACCAGTAATGTCGTTATATGTATTTATAATAGTATATGTATTATATAACTATGTTTGTATTTGTGTATGTATCTGTGTATGTGTGTATATATGTATAATATATGGTACACTAAAGTTATGAGTATTTGTGTTTAATTTGTGTGTATATTCATATCGAATTTTGTATGTATTCACATTCTTTTTTTTTTCTTTTGTAAATTTTTTACAAGATTTTTAATTGCACCTACTTCTTCTTTTCTCTGCATCACCCAAAGGTTTACTGGCAGAGAATGCCTTAGGCATTAAGTCCGCCTATGTACTAATGTACAAAAAATTTTAATAAATAAATAAATAAATTGTATTTAAAAACTTCACTATAAGAATTTAAACAGCACAAACAATAATAGCCAAGTTTTAATATTCTGTTACTTTTTAAAATAATGATTAACTAGCTTAAAAGTATAAACATCCATCGAAGCACCTATCACATGTTGCACACACCACACACATTATTTAGTCATTCGAGAAGTTAAATCAACATACTTTGTCCTCAGAGCAATCCTTATTGTAGGCCTACTAGTCACCATCTCGTACAACCTTAGCATAAACACCGATGGAGATGACGACACTCCTGACACTACTCCAACACTGCCACCAACTAACAACCTAACGTTGTTAGGAATGTCTCTTGGCGATATACCCGGTGCTAGAGTACCTGGAGGTATGACCCTGAAGAAATTGCCCACTAAGCTAGAAGCGCTATTGAATAAACAATACCCCATTCCAGGTAAGTCCTATATTTGATTTGAAGTATTAAGTTTTTTTTTTTTAAGAAGACCTAATATCGGTCCCTGCAGTACACCGGGCAATACGGGATAGTAATACTACAGGGACCGATATTAGGTCCGTACGGGCGGTATTATGTACTAAGGGCAGGTTTTTGTTAAAAATCGACTTTAAGGCATTTAGGGATTAGAAGGTAGATTTTGATTGACTGCCTTTTTCCTGACTGACTGACTATATTGTGTTGCAAAAAAGAGTGGTAAAAAATTTCGGATGCTGTAATGCCAAGATCAAAATATTAAATGTAATAATAATTATATCCTGCATATTTATTACGCGTTGTGCTCTATTTATTTACGTTTTATACTTAATAACGTTATTTATTTATTTCTATAACAACAATAATGACAAAAACTTTATATACGTTAATCAAATATTTTTTGTAGAAATATTTAATTTTGGTATGTTTTATTGATCACTAGCAACCCGCCCCGGCTTCTCACGGGTAGTAGAGACATCTTCAATAATCATCATTATATTTCAACTAATTTACACAAAACGTTAACAAATTATACACCTAAACCTTCCTCATGAATCACTCTGTCTATTGGTGAAAACCGCATGAAAATCTGTTCCGTAGTTTTTCAGTTTATCGCGAACAGACAGACAGACGCGGCGGGGGACTTTGTTTTATAAAATGTAGTGATTTATTGGAGTAATGATTTCATATAATTTCATCGAAGAGTTGCAGTAATTCGATCAACCGGACTACCAACCGAACTACTGCTTCAAGACCATTTGATAGGGTTTAAACTACGTCTTTATCTTCTTAGTGATGAGTTTGAGTTCATATTTCTATCCTTCTATCCATCATTCTGTCCTTCATTCCTCTTCTATGCATATTCTTTCTTCTTCCACCCAACTGAATATTACATATACATAGTTCTTGAACTCTATATATTGTCCTAAAATTATGTAGATTGCCTAGGATATTACAACATAAATCAGGTAATCAGTCACACTACATCAGTAGGTAAATACCTAATATTGCAGTATCCTAAATATGTATAGTTTTATAGTATCATATCGCCAAGCCTATTGCCTTCAACCGAGCGATTTGGGAATTAAAGATGAGGAAATTGGGAGTCTATTGATAGGGTAATCAAGGAGGGAAAGCAATGGAAATAGAGGGATTCTGCTTATACAGATGGATTTTGGACTGAAGCTTGAGAAGGTCAGGGTCTCATACCTGTAACTCGAACTGGCAGTTACTGGGAAGTCCGTACCCTTTAACCGAATTATTATTTATATTTGTCAAATTGTGGGTGTTTAATAGGCCTCTGCCTACCCCTTCGAGCAAAAAAATACATAGTACTCCATTTTCAATTGTCTTCTAGACCACGATCCTCCTGAATGGACAAAGAAGCTAACTGAGGAAGAAATCGCTACAGCTGTGCGCAGCGGCAAAACAGCTCTCCAAGAGCTGATAAAGATAGAAGACTCCAGAAAGCCACTGGATCAAAATACACCAGCGAATAGGGCGCAGCAGGCATCGGCTACGAGTGCTGATATAAAACCCATGGCAAATGATGCTTATGTTGTTGAAGTAGCTACAAAATGCTTGGCTGATGGGTAAGTTTATACCAAGATAACAGTAAAGCATTCTAGAAGTCTCGGATTCGATTCCCGCTCAGTTAATTTTTTTGCGGCGTATGTATAAGAGATAGGCATTTGTATCACTGACTGTTTTTTAGATGTACTAAGGATCAATACTTTTGAAGAACATTGGATTTACGTGTCATTCACTAACCATTACGCTAGTGCACGCGGATAAAACAGTGCGGGAGCCCTTTTTCTTTTGACTTACTTAACAAAAATGAATATTTAAGGCTAGCTGATAGACGTAACCGAATGCTAGATAACCTACACTACTCCTTACGAATCTGGCTATCATATACAAAAAAAAAATCAAATCAAAAACACATAATCAAATAATCAAACAAAAAACTCTTCAGTTTTGTTATATTGACTGCTGAGCCAGAGGTCGTGGGTTCGATTCCCACCCAGGATAAATAATTGTGTGATGAGCATGATCATCATCATGATCATGATCATGATCATGATCCCGTGTCTGGGTGTAATTTATCTATAATATGTATGCATTTAGTGATATATATAAGTACTAGCAACCCGCCCCGACTTCGGTAGTAGAGACATCTTCAACAATCATCATCATATTTCAACCAATTTACACAAAAAGTTAACAAATTATACACCTAAACCTTCCTCATGAATCACTCTGTCTATTGGTGAATATCGCATGAAAATCCGTTTAGTAGTTTTTCAGGTTATTGCAAACAGACAGACAGACACGGCGGGGGACTTTGTTTTATTATATGTAGTGATGTTTATCAGGAGCCTGGTTACCATAGTACAGGCTCTGCGTAGTCGCGTGGTTTGGGCTCATACGGCCCTGTGTAAGATATTCTCTTTAATCATCATAAAACTTATTAATTACATTTTGAAATACGTATAAAACATATATATTTAAAAATGTAAATAATAGTATACCACCGACATCGGGTACAGGGACCAAGATACCGGTGGTTAGGGCTCCAAAGACAGAAACCTCCTCACTATACGGGCCGTGTCGAAGAGAATTGCCTTCTGCATCAGTCCCTTGATCCAGCCGTCTAACAAGAATATATTAGTATTAATATTTAATATTAGTATAAAGACAAGTCAAAATACTTCGTTACTATTAATGTTGAATCGAGATATTAAAGTTAATGTCTATCTAGGTACGTATATTAATAGAAACGCTTGGTATATTACAATGGTTTACAGAGTTGTCATTTAATAAGGAGCGTTAAGTATAGCTGATATAGATCCCTCCTATTTAAGGCGCAGTACGGCACACCGTGTGGTTTTATTCCGTTCGATTCCGACACACCGCCCCATCGAAAACCCCGGTGGGGTGACGGCCCGAGTTGGTTTCCAAACCCACAAAAAAAATAGGTACTCGTAGGTACCTATTCTCTTTTGGAATATTTTTTTTCTTTTTCATTGAATGTTTTTCTGGTCTAGTTGTACATTTCTCAGCACATTATAATGTTTACAAACATAAATGTAAATTTCAATAACTTACCTATTTTGTTTCTTTATTTCTTTATGCGGACATTTTCGGACAAATCAGGACATTCCACCCTCATTAAATATCGTTTTAATTATAAATAGAACCAAAAAAAGATACATGTTTTTGATTAAGTACAACCACGGCGTCAAGGCCGACTAGGCGACTAGTTACTTTAAGTAGCACAGTTCACCAAGCATGACCTGCGACTGAAGTGTAATTAATGTTTCTTGAGCGCCTGTCTCAAATCATTTAAAAGTAATTTATTTCTTAATTAAATTCTCATGTACATTATTATTATCATCCTCATCCTTCGCGCCTTTGACGGTTTAACGTGCTCTCCGAGGCACGTAGGGGTCTCAATGTATTAAGACTGGTCGCCCATCCTAGACTGACCTGACCTAAAGTGATCTAGTTTGCAAATATTACATACCATTGACATTCGTCAAAACACTAAAACATATAAAGAAATAATTTGCTTTTTTACTACAATATTCTATATTTAACTTTGAGGTTTGTTCCTCTTCATGTGTTTAACGAATACAAAGACGACATCGCGGTTTATAATCTATGCACAAAACTAGTTAACGATAAAAACATATCGAAGTTACCAACTATCATGCAAGGTTATACATACAAGGTTCATGGTAGTAAATCAATAAAATATTCAATTTAGAAGATAAGTTAGTCCTCCATATGTCCCTACACACTCATTTAATGGATGCTTAGCCAAGTCTTCCGGCCACCTAGATCTCTTCAATTGAAGACTGACCGTTATGAATTTACAATTGTTACATTAAATGTCTATAGATGAGACCTAAATTAAGCTTATAACAAGTTGAATAGTTCGGATTGGCTTCTTTTTCAATTGTAATTACACTATTTAATTTGAAGAAAATGAAGCTGTTCTCTAATTAGTTGTAAAAAAATGTAGTGACAAGAATTGAGAAAATAATGCTGAGACTGTTTTGGCATATTGAAATCATGAGTGAGGAGCCAGAGTCTAAACGCATTTTTAGGCTCCTAAAAAGCACCCGTAACTGGCGCACGTGTATGAATTTATTTATTTATCTTTATTGTACACCGTTACAGTATTAAATAGTACAATGTCTTAAGTTAGTATTAAGGACTAGCAGCGCCCCGCGGTTCCACCCGCGTCAGATTAGTGATTAACGTCACTGACGACATCAGGTTGGCTATGGAGAATGGAAATCTTACAGTACTCTCTTTACTAGATTTTAGCAATGCCTTTAATACTGTAGATTTCCATATCTTGTTAGGTATCTTGCGCTCTGTGATTCGGTGGTTGATTGGTTTCAAAGTTACCTGTTTGGTCGCCGACAGCGTGTGCGCTTTGAAGAATCTTTTTCTTCCTGGTGTAATACATCTGTAGGTGTGCCACAGTGTGGCGTTCTATCTCCTTTACTTTTCACAATTTTTATAAATTCCATCTCTAAATCATTACTTTCATCTTATCACCTTTATGCAGATGATCCTCAGATCTATACGCAAGCGCCGTTGCATAACTTGTCGGAAGCTTTTACCACAATTAACACTGATTTGGCGCAAGTGTGTGAGTGGAGCAGGCAATATGGACTAGAAGTAAATCCCTCTAAAACACAGGTCATAGTTGTAGGAAGCCCCAGGATGATATCTCGAATCGACTGGTCACAATTACCGAACATTGTGTTTAATGGTACTGTGTTGCCTATGAGCACTACTGTTAAGGATCTAGGCATTTTAATTGATAACACTTTATCCTGGGGCCCCCAATTGCGAGAGGTCAGACGTAAACTATTCGCATCAGCGGGGTCTTTGCGAAGACTACGCAATATCCTGCCGACAGTCACTAAAATTGCGATTGCACAATCCCTTCTTCTCCCTATACTCGACTATGGCGATGTCAGCTATCTCGATATCACTGAGGAGCAACTTGATAAACTTGAAGGCCTCCAAATTTTTTGTATTAGATTTATATTTGGTTTACGCAAATATGATCACGTATCAGAATTTCGCATCTTGCTCAAGGGGCTCCCAATTCGCTTTCGACGGAATACTCATATTCTCACTACACTTTATAATATTATGTTTAATCCCTGTACTCCAACTTATCTAAAGGAACGTTTTACGTTCCTCAATGACACTCACACAAGATCCCTGAGATCGTCGGAATCACTGGAACTGGCAGTACCTAATCATTCTACCAGGTTTTATGACAAATCTTTTAGTGTACAGGCTGTCCGGTTATGGAATGCATTGCCTTTACATATTAGACGTGCCCAATCACTGGCCATTTTCAAGAAAATGGTCAAAGAATATTACTTGGCTTCTTAATCTTTTTTTTTGTCATTTGCTGCATTTATCGGATATAACCTTTTTAATCTAGAAATATATATGTATAATAATATTTATTATAAATGTTTATGTGTGTATATGAATAAATTAAATGTTACAAAGTGGTTACACTTGTTTCCCTGCATTACCTATCTAATTATATTGTTTATGTTTATAGTTATCATTTACTAGTTTTAAGCCTAACACGTTTTAATTCCCACACCATAACTACCCATTAAATTATTTGATTACTGGTCATTATTTTTCCATCCCAAGGTTGCCTGGAAGAAATTGCTTTTAGCGATAAGGCCGCCCTTTGTACATATCAAAATTGTAAAGTAATCTTAAGCAATATGTACTGGTGTACAATAAAGATTATTCTATTCTATTTAAGTCCCGCTCCCGTGGGAATATCAGGATAAAAATCGCAATCGGTTCAGTAGTTTTGGTGTGAAAATGTCTGATGAATGTGGAAGAGGCCCAAGTTCTATGTCAGGATCGTTCTAAATGGCATTCTATTGTCTCTGTCTACCCCAGACGAGAATAGGCTGCGAATAGAAGTGTATGTAGTACATGTACGTATGTATTATTTAATTTTAACAGGCTTCACATAAAAGTTAAAACGCTCTTAACTAATATTATTAATCGTAACTAAGGTATCGAGTGTTACCAGAATTAGGACAGGCGGCTATTGGTCGAGGTGTAACAAGATATCCGTTATAAAACCGCGTAATAGAATACTGTCGTTGCTTTGGCTTCGCGACACCTCGGTGAACACGGGCGATGTACTCTGCCCAAAATAATAAGTTTTATGTAGTAATATGTCTGTTTATATTACTCATGTTATGGTATTTTCATAACGCTAAGTTAGGAACTAGGTATTAGGTCTTTACATATGAAATTTGCGTTTTTGTCGAACTGCCCACTTCGATCTCAAATATCTGGTGTTTGGTTAGAAATTCCAGATAAAAATTATTTTCAAATTTAGGCTTGTGTGATTACTATTGTAAAATAAAACGCCATACGTTTGTGGTTCCAACTTTTTTGTTCTCTAAACTACAGAACAAACTGACTGCACGGATAGCGCAATGGTTTAAGTAGTCACCTCGCTAAGTGTTGGTGGGTTCAAGTCCCGATTGTCCGGAGCCTGGGTGTTCTTTGTGTCGTTGTTTAAATGTTTGTGAAGCCCCCCGCGACACAAAAAAAAGCCTTGTGGACGACCGCAGACCCTAGTTGACAATGAAGAATCAAAAGGGATCGAAGAAGCGGATTCATCGCAAACTACATCTGAATTAATGGTAGGCTCCGGTATAAATGTTAAAACAATTTTAACTAAACTTTAAGAACTGTAACCACTTTTTTTTATATACGTCTTTTAAATACTTTTTCTTTCTTTCTTTCTAATTTACCTAAGTCAAATTGGAAAAGTGAAATCGGAATCTTCACGACCATTTGAAAGTACGGATGATTTTAAGTTGATGACTGTTGAGCTGAGGGAGCAACGTGTGACTTAGTCTCTTGATATGTTACAAAATTTAAAGACAGCCCATCTAACTACTTGAACTCGATGGTCACATGTGATGAAACCTGTATTGTTTCGATGTTCCTACTAAATCCCCGAGTAAAGTGTGGGTGTTTGAAGATGAACTACCTCCGACATCTGTGAAAATGTCCCGATCCGTAAAGAAAGGAATGGTTGCTGTATTTTTTATTAAGAGAGGAATATCGGTTACTGTTGTGCTTGACAAAGGGAAGACTGTTACTGCTGCATGGTATATTGTCTACCTATACTTGAATATTAGAAGCCTTAAAAATGAACGACCAAACTCAAGACTCGATACTTATATTTTGCATCAAGATAAAGCCTAAAACTACGGACTATTTACAAAAAATTGGAATCAAATTGCTGGGATTTTAATCTGGATTTAGCGCCATTCGACTTTGCACTATTCCCATACGTAAAAAAACAGCGGAAGGGACGCAAGTTTTCGAGCGATGAGGTACTTATTCCTATATCTTCTCAAAAGCTGTGTTCTATAGATATAATGGAGCAATGTATTTAGCACCTAGTTAACACGTTTCAAGACCTGTATTACTGCCAGTGGAGACTACTTCGAAAAAAAAAATCACAAAGTACGACAAAACTTATTTGGTGCCCTAGTATTTATTTAAACTTTCCTAAAAATATGTAGAATGTGTTAGTGAAACAATTATCATGAAAATTTTTCCATAACTTTTTAATATAATCGCAGACATTACATATTCGACATTTTCTATCTACATACGTACATACATACGGATCGAATAAGAACTTCTTTTTATAAAGTCGATTAAAAATTATTGCTATTCAATGGTAAGTGTTTTACTCTATTTAATTTGAGGAAAATGAAGCTGTTCCCTTATTAGTTGTAAGTTGGCATATTTATTGTTTTGGCATATTGAAATCATGAGTGAGGAGCCAGAGTCTAAATGCATTTTTAGGCTCCTAAAAAGCACCCGTAACTGGCGCACGTGTATGAATTTATTTATTTATCTTTATTGTATTGGAGATGATGGCTGGTCCATGCATCATACTCGTGAACGGGTGCTGCTTGGGGTGACTGGTCGGCCTAGTCAGCGACGCTTTAGCCTATACTATTATTTTGGTTCGATCAACTGCAACTCTAGCCTCGTAATCCAGTCACGAATTATTTTTAACTGAATGAAGGTAGATGAGCACCTTGAATGATTTCTATGTTTAATAAGTTCAAACCTTCAACGTTATCACTGAGTGATTTTTATTTTTTAGTACGTTAGCTTTTTGAGCATTTCAATAAAATGAAATTCAGGTGGCATCAGCTTGCATCCTGTTTACCTTTCGTGTAACACTAACACTATTGTACCTGAAGATCTGACTTTTAAAAGGAGTGGCCATGAGTTTCTTTGCCAGTATTCTTCTCATAAGGCTCTACGCATTTTGGAAACTGGAAGTTATAGATCGACACAAGCAGGCAGTAGATTTTGGTGTTTTCACCTAATTTACCTCGACAATCCAGAACATGCTGTGGCGTCTGTTTGCGCCGATCTATGATTTTAACTCTAACTTCAATTTAACGTTCATAAATGTCACTTAGTGTCTTAATTGAATAAATGATTTTGAATTGAATTGAATTGACTTGATTTTTTTTCTTTTAAATAATTAATTGGTAATGATTTTAAATTTAATAAGTACCTAATAGGTACGTTGAATACGATTTTAAAGGAAACAGAAATTGTAAAAATTGCAAGAAAAATGTAAAAATTCCTGCCATCTTGAATGAGATTTATTATAGAATTACATTACAACAAAGCGATTACATACAAACAGATAATATTTAAATGCGTACGTACTAAAAATGAAGATAAACTACGAGACATAAATTTCCTATTACATTGAAATATTTACTGCTGCAGGTGAATTACTTTTTTATTTGTCTTACATAATTTACTTTTGTTTGTAGACTTAATCTAAGTAAGTGATTGTTAGGTTAGATTTCTTTTTAATCTAAACTGATTTTGTTATGGTTCCATTTCTGATCCGTGATTATGGTGTGCGTGTGCCCTAACTATGAATCATCTATGAATTTGATAACCTACATAATAATAATATTGTGGCAAATACTGTATGCATTTGACTGGCCTGTTGGTCTAGTGGTTAGTGACACTGACGTCTGAGCCAGAGGTCGTGAGTTCGATACCCACCTAGGTCAAATAGTGTTATGAGCATGATCATTTGTTCTGTGTCTGGCTGTAATTTATCTACAACTAGCATCCCGCCCCGTCTTCGCACGGGTAGCAGAGACATCTTCAATAATCATCAACATATTTCAATCAATTTCTACAAAATCCTAACAAATAATACACCTAAACCTTCCTCATTTATCACTCTGTCTATTACTGAAAGCCGTTTGAAAAGCCGAAAATCCGTTCAGTAGTCTTTCAGTTTATCGCAAACAGACAGACAGACGTGGCGGTGGACTTTGTTTTATAATATGTAGTGACATGTATGTATTTAGAAATATATAAGTATGTTTATCAGCGGTCTGGTTACCATTGTACAGGCTCTGCCTAGTTTGAGATCAGACGGCCGTGTGTAAGATGTGCGAAGTAATTTTTTTATCTGGTTGTTTCTATGTAGGTATGTATTTACACAAATCTATCTAAGTTTGTTTAACCGTGTTCTAGTCCAAGCTATGCGTACCTAGTTTAGTTTCAGAAAACGCTGTGTAATAGTTTTAATATTATTATTACAATTTCAGCATTGACATTTCTCAAGCCAACGGCGGTATTGGTCAGGGCCCTCGTCTTAATGGTTCCTCTCCCGTGCCTCACTACTGTCTGGAGAACCATAAGCCATGCAAACCATCGAGGTATCGTACTGCAGATGGCACTTGCAATAATCTGGATAATCCACTTAAGTGGGGAGTCTCCAAGACACCCTTCAGAAGAGTTCTGTCAGCTGATTATGGTGATGGTAAGTATTATCACATTATAAAAAAATTGATTTTGGACTGAATCTACTATGTATTTTGGTTTTTGGTACACTGTCTCTTACACCCTTATTTACTCGATCCCATGTCAAATTGAATTGAAATTGAATCATCCCTTACGGAGGTTGAGAATACCTATATACCTGCCTCAGGAATTATAATAGAACACCAAGTTATTTTAGTTACCATTTTGTCTGAATTGTTAGTATTTGTATTGAGCCGTACTTGTTTTGTTTTTTTAATCAACGCTAAATTTCAGGTATAAGTTCCCCCCGTGTCGGGACGAATGGGGATCCTTTACCGAGCGCTCGCGATGTGAGCGTCACAGTACACAGGTCGAGCTACGCACACGACTCGTCCTTTACCCTGATGCTTGCGGTGTGGGGACAGTTCTTGGACCACGACATCACTGCAACTGCTCTCAGTAAAGGTAAATAAAATATTAGCACAGACACACTTCGCCAACAAAGATGTTGGGTATAAAAATTCTTAACATCGATCGTAGAATACCTAATAATTAGGGAAGGAAACTCACTTTGCTGCTATTCATTCTAAGAATGTCGTTACTGGCCCGCCGTCTACCTACGAAATGAACCGTGAAGATTACGGTATCTTCAGAACACGTCTCGTGTAGACGTGGACACTTGTCAATTCTTGCTAACGAAAATTTGCATTTATAGGTTATGAATAGTTATGATATAGATACTTAATCCTGAAAAGCAGGATTTTTTACAAGGAAATTGACGGTATTGTTCCGTTCAAAATTCTTTTCTATCACAATTTGTAAAAAGTTATCCTTGGATGTTCCATTGTAGGAGGTGGTTCCATGGATCACTTTGAACTTATATTTAGTACTTCAAATAAGTTCAGGAAGCGGCGCGGCGGCGGTAGCGTTATGGCTAAGGCATCGCACTTGCGATCAAGTGGTTGAGGGTTCGAACCCCACGCAGTGCACTACCGACGTGAACCCACTCCTAACACAAGCGTTAAGCTTAGCTAACAAAAATATTAGTAATGTGTGATCCACGTTACTAGTAATCATTATATAAAAATAAATAAATGAAAGTCCACAGGTAATAGGCACTTATTGTATCTTTTATGCAAATGGTTTAATAGTTTTCATTATTTTCTAATAAACCAAAATTTTAATTGCTTTGATTATATAACGTAACAAGTTGGGTAAGTTGATTGGGTTGCAATTGTCATCGAGTGACGACGTGAAGAACAGAAACTCAAAAATAAAGCAGACGGATGTCTGCTTTATTTTTGAGTTTGACCCACTGACAACAACACCAAATAACCCAGTCTGTTTAACCACCAGGTACGAACGGCACAGCTCTGTCCTGCTGCGACACGTCACAAATAGAGCACCCCGAATGTTTCCCAGTTAAATTAGATGTAGGGGATCCTTTCTACGAATACTACAACATCACTTGTATGGAGTTTGTGCGGTCTGCTCCGGCGACTACCTGTCATTTTGGTAAGTAGAACATTCTTACGTCCAAAAACAAAAATATATATATTATTTATATATATATATATGTATATAAATAATAATATAGATTTAACGGAAGACCAGAAACTACTGTTTACTTTTACTACTAATTTATTTCTAAGTTTTCGTGACTCTGCTTTTTAATCTGTCACGGTATTGTATGAGATTATTCCCAAGAACTAGTCTCTAACTGCTTTTATAATCACTATCAATATTAGTTAGACTGAGCCGACTAATGCCGCGTTTCGTTTAAACATAAAACAATTCGTTTTGCTTACGGACGGTAAGATTTTCGTTGAAAATTCAACGAAATTTCACCGTCAGTAAGCAAAACGAATGGTTTTTTGTTTATTGGAACGCGGCATAAGCCTGCAACTACCTACAACCTACTTACTGTACATTATTTTATTAATAGATAGAAAGATAGATAATACTTAACTTATACACCAAGTTTCACAGAAAATATGATACATAAGAAGTGTAGCATTGAAAATGTACAAAGGGCGGCCTTATCGCTACAATCTCTTCCAGACAACCTTAAGATGGACTAGAACTATTTTAATGGACTGGTGGTAATCGTTGGCATATAACGAAAAAATTTATAAATTATATTATCCAATAATATTGTTATCTAATATTAAATTTGCTATTTTTTTTTCTAAAACCCAGGTCCTCGTCAGCAGCTCAATCAAGCCACAGCTTTCATAGATGGATCCGTAGTGTACGGATACTCTGAAAATACGACAACCAGGCTACGAGCTGACACAGGGGCTAAGCTGCGAATGATGAAGGTTGGAACTAGGGAGCTGCTACCCCCCTCCACTGACCCATACGATGGTTGCAACAAAGCAGCAATGTATGCGAAGGGACGTTACTGTTTCGAATCAGGTAAAACGTTACGCGTAATTAGTTTTGGTAATTCTAAATATTATTCCGAAATGGTTCAACATAACTCCAAAAAAAAATTTCTTACAGCATTCCGTTTTAATTCCAGTTTTCAATAAATATATTTACGAAGACAGGTGTTTTCAAATCATTCTAAAGGAGTATATATTTCATTCTAGGTGATGATCGAGCTAACGAAAACCTACATCTGACCACAATGCACCTCATCTGGGCTCGCCAACACAACCGCATCGCCACCATCCTTCGCGGCCACAACCCTGACTGGGATGATAACACCGTGTTCCAAGAGTCCAGAAAGATCCTGGGAGCCCAGATGCAGCACATCACTTACAATGAGCTCCTGCCCAATATACTTGGTAAGACCAGTAAACAAATCATCCATATAAGTCACCTCCTTAACATAGTTTATAGAAACGATTGCAGTATGGGATCTTTTCATTAGTAGTAAATTGACACAGTTAAGTATATTAGATTAGTAGTAAAAAACAATGACTCTTGATATCTATATGACTTGTGTCGATTATGGTTAATTATAGGCTGATGGCAGCTCAACGTTGTATCCGTAAATTGCCAAGTTTAGTAATTCCCTGTTCACTTGTATTTTTATTTTGACACAACTGTCGACGTTTGACAATGTTAGCAATAAGTCAAACTCACAACCCATGAATGGGAAGTGGATACCGCAACCTATAAACACCGTCATCGATTCGACTCGCACGTTACCACCTTTATCTCCTTCGTCATAGAAATGTGGCAAAAATACTCAATTAGAGACACGTGATGTTATGGTAATTGTGTTTTTCTATATACTACATAAGATTATCTACAAATACTCACGAACTTAGTGGTGGCACTCACACGTCGAAAACCCTGTCTTCACCAAATCGGGACTATCTACATACCAGTATATTATAATTCTATTAGCTTTTGTAAAGTATCATCTCTTATATAATTAAGTAAATATACTAGGGAAAGTATTTTTTCTGGATGAAACCCCTGTATGATACTGTATGTCCTTTTCTTCACCCCTGATAACATGTAGGCAAAATTTCATAATGATCGGTGTAGTAGTTAAGGCTTGAAACCGTAACAAGCAAAAAAAAGACTACCTTTCGCATTTATGATATTCCATAATAGTTAGCCAGTTAGTAGTATATCTCTCTGATCGCTTACCAGCATAATTGATGTACTTCTAGGCCCAGACGTGATGTTTGCCCTGAACATGACACTGCAGAGCGAGGGCTACTCTGACGACTACGACCCTACAGTGGACCCCTCCATCGCCAATCACTTCGCAGCCGCCGCGTTCCGCTTCGCACACACGCTTCTACCTGTAAGTTATTGACTACTTCTCATCGAAAATATAGCCATACTAGATATTGCCCGCGGCTTCACTCACATTTATATAGATTTTGTCAATCAACTCAGTTATTCCTGGGAAACGTTATTGGCGTTTACTCCCTAAGAATCGAATGTTCACAATAGCACCTGGTTTGGAAATTTCATGAGTTAAGTTTTCTATCACTTTGAAATCATGTACGTGGGTCACACTGAATGTTTTTAGAACAGGCCAGTAAAAAAGACAACCGATGATAAAAAATATTTAAATTTCGAAATAGGATCTTTTTACAAATTGGTGGCAATTTAAAAAGTGTCTGCCGTGTATCGAAATGGATTTAACTAGGGAAAATTTTCACTCAATGATTTACTACAACTTTCGTTGCGGTCTTACTCAATAACAATGTTACGATAGACTTCTATTGGCATTTTATTACGAAGCCCCATCTCGTGAAACTGTTAAAACTGGTTTAATAAATTTAAACGTGGTCGAAGCAAACTCGCTGATGATTCACGAGAAGAATGAATGCGGCTTGACCGGAGTGATACCACGGCCTCACAGAAAACCGACAGTAAAGCATTGCTTCCGTTGTATTCCGGAGGACCTAATCCTTCCCTCTCCCCCTCTTCCCCTAACTCCCCTTTTTCCCACCTCTCCCCCTCTTCCCTCCCTTCCCCTACTCCCACTTTAAAGGCCGGCAATGCACTTGTGACTCTCGACTTACAGGTGCCCATGGGCAGCGGTAGTTACTTACCATCAGGTGACCCGGGTCTGCTCGTTTGCCTCCTTTCCCATAGAGGGCTAGCTATATTTGCCGACAAAAGTAAAGAAGGGCAGAAGTCAAGAGAAAAAGATGATTGCCTCATTCTTTGGACGGACGGGTCATTTCGCAACAATCACTCTAGAAGATAAAAGGATTGTTATTGTAGATTGGTATGTCAGTCATTATCTACCAGTTGTCTTGGAAAATGTTAGACAGTAGCGCCCAAAAAGCAGGATCCTCCTCCACCACGACATCGCTCCAGTGGGTGCGTTTGAAAAAGACGTGAAAGAGATCCCTAAAGAAGAGTGGGCTTACTGCTTCAGTCAATGGATTCATCGCATGCGACGGTGCTTAGAAAGGAACGGAGATTACTTAAAGCAATAAAAATATTAACAGGCTTCTATATCATTCCGCTTTTAATTTTCTAAAAACTTTCAATGTGACCCCCGTATTGAGGATTTCAGCTATTACTACTAGGTACTGCTATTTATGTCGATTCTTTGACGACAACGATTCGATTCTTGATTCGATTCACGGAATCTGTAAAATAGGTTTTTGTTCACATTCCAGGGTCTGATCCACAACATGGACAAGACGACAGGCACCATTCAGTATATCCACCTGCACCAGATGCTGTTCAACCCGTTCGAGCTGTACTCCACCGCGGGCCCTGAGGGAGCCATGCGCTCCGCCATGGACACGCTCGTGCACTCCGTGGACCCACACGTCACTAGCGAGGTACTCTATAACCACACCAGGTACCCCTCGGGATGCTCTTGTTATGGATTTTTGTCTGTTTTTTCTTAAATGAAATACCTTTTTTCTGAATAAAAGGTACCCCATGTCTTTTTTGTATCCCTAACACCATGTATGTAACATTTCATGACGATCGGTTTAGTAGAGTGCAACAAACAAACAAACTTACATACATATTTATAACTTGAGTTAGGATTGACAAACAAAGTCCAACTAATAGTAAGCGGATATCAATGAGTACCACTGAAATTGATGGAGTTATTCCATAGCTGATTTCTATTGGAATTGGAGATACTCAACTAGGAAACCGTCTCCACCTTAGATTATGAGCATGGTGAACCAACATTAATAGCGAAGTGATGGATTTCTACTGATGGT
The DNA here is from genome assembly GCA_949752705.1 of Callimorpha dominula. Lineage (NCBI taxonomy): Eukaryota > Metazoa > Arthropoda > Insecta > Lepidoptera > Erebidae > Callimorpha > Callimorpha dominula. Next base: position 1,588,163 of record OX456992.1, read on the forward strand.
TAAGAGCGTCATCGAGCACTCGAGAACAACTTAGTAGAGGAAAAACCTCCCTAATGCTTAGGACAGACAATGGGCGGGACGTTAGGGTGACGCGTCGTGAACAGGTTGTAATGTCCTAGTTAATATAGAAGGTCTTGGAGCTGATCTGATGTAGGAACCAGGAAGTGGATAGGGAAACTCTTCAGTGGCTACTAGTAAACCCCTCAAATTTGGGTTCATACGATTTGTTTTGATGAGTCCAAGCTCAATCTGAGCTTGGGAACGATGGTCTGATGATGAATCCAGGAGGTAAAAGTCTTTTAACTTTTTATTTCGGTTCACCATTAAAGCGAAAAAATATACAGAGTAAAATGTAAGTAGATATATGTGTATATACCTTTATGTTATACCTCTCTCTCTAATCATTTGATGATGATGAGATGAGAGAGAGAGGTGGGGAGAGAGGGAGAAAGAGAGTACCTCCAGTAAATTGTAAACTCCAGTCGTGCGTAGAAGCTGACACACCCTTTTTTGGTTTCACTTTTTATTTTCCCAAATAAATAAATAAATTATTTCGTCCAGCTCAGCAACCATCTCTTCGAGCAGTCAGTAGCAGCTAACAGTTCTACAGCAACGAATCCAAATCCTTGCGGTTTGGACCTCGTGTCACTGAATATACAACGAGGCCGAGACCACGGCCTGCCCTCCTACCCAATGTGGAGGGAACACTGCGGACTGTCCAGGCCGAAAGATTTCACTGACCTTCAAGAAATCTTCGATGAATCATCTTACGGCAGGATTCAAAATATTTACAGGTTGGTAACGATTAACAAAAAAATACCGGACAAGTGCGAATCTGACTTGCACACCGAGGGTTCCGTAAGCAAACAAATTTGTATTTAAATAGTTCGTCCATCTCGAGAATCTAGTCTCGAAGGCTTTTGCCCGTCTTTTTCGAAAGACGAACTTAACGGTATGCGGTTGCGACAAGTCAAAAATAAAACCGCAAAATATAAGTTTGTATACACAAATAATATTTTTTTATGTAATATAACAATAAATTACCAACTTTAAATTTTTTCCTTGTGCTGTAAGACCTTGCTTTTCACCAAATTGCACGATTCTAGGTCGATGGGAAGTACCCTACGGGTTTAGATTTACCTGCGAAATGTTTAAATTAGGTAAAATTTAAGGCTCAAAATGGCCGTATCTTTTGATTCCGTTGACTTATAGAAGCTAAATACAGTTTCTTTATGTTATTTTTTTAACTTGATGCCCCACGGGTTCCTGAGAAAAAGTGTCTTGACAGACAGACAAAAAGACGAACAACGAAATGATCCGATAAGAATACCTTTTTTTCCCTTTTGAGGAACTCTACTGTTAAGAAGCTCTTTCTTACACGAATGGCTCTGTCATTTACATAATATTCTTACTAACTGCCATTGCGTCAAGTGTAGTGGGTTCGATTCCTACATGGGACAGTTAGTTTTGTGATTTACATCTACTTAATTTTTGTGGTCGTTAGTCGTATGACGATATTTCCCAGTAATACAGAGTGCATTTACTATCTGCACGTGAAGAATTGACAACACTGATTGTGGTGCCTGACGCCGACGGCGACGTGGCAGGTCGCTTTACTCCTTGATAAAGGTCTCCTGTCGGGCCTGAAACTAGTCAGGCTTCCCCGAAATACACGCGAGAGTAAAACCGTATAGATTTAATTAGCCGACTTAAAAAAATAAGGTTATCAATTCGACTCGTTTGTGTGTAATATTATTTGAACTGCAAAATATTCACTCATGGCAATCTAATATGGCTTTCAAACAAATATACAAACGATGTATGCAATATATAATTAATTAATAAATGAATATATAATTGTTCAATATTTTTTTAATGCTAAAGATGTCAATAATGATGTGTCAATAGTTCGGTGGACGACATAGACCTGTACACTGGAGCCCTGGCGGAGTACCCTGAGGGTCGACTCCTGGGGCCGACGCTCAGCTGCCTCATCGCTGACCAGTTCGTCAGGCTCAAGGTTGGGGACAGGTTCTGGTACGAAACCTCTGACTCCACCATCGCATTTACTTTAGGTAAGAAAATTGTTTACTTTATTTTTGATAAAATTAATAATAAATAATGATCGGTTGATTGAGGAAACAAAACTCTTCTAAGGGTTATCGTGGTATGGACATGTGATGCGGAGGCATGAGCAAAATGTGGGGAAGAGAGTTTCATGTATGGAGGTTGATGGGTACATGAGAAGAGGACGACCAACGACAAGATGCATGCACTGTGAGAAACAAGATATGGCCAGAAACGGAGTAAGCAGTAAAATGACGAATCACAGAAGAGAATGGAACAATAAACCATATTGCGCCGACTGTAAATAAAATTAGGATGAGGGTAGGCAGATGATGATGATGGAGATGATAAGATTAATAAAAATAATCGAGGCGTGAATGCGTAACAACAAGGAACGGCTCATGAAGACGTACGAATAGAGCATTGCACTTTATGGTTGCGGAACGTGGACACTAACGCAAAGAGACAGATGCAGGTTGGCAGCATTTGTGATGTGGTGCTCGAGGCTAGTGATGAACAGCTGGACAGAAAAAAAACCAACGAGGATGTCCCAGTAATGGTGAATGAAGAGAGACCGTTGTTGGAAACTATAAATAACAGAAGAGGAATTCGGTTGACCACTTGATAAGACACGACAATTTCTTCAAAACAATATTAGAAGGAAAAATAGAGGGAAGGAGAAGACGAGGAAGGTCTAGAAGAAGTTTCATGCAACAAGTGAAGGAGAAAGGAAAAGGAAGGAGTCGAGACTTATGAAGTAATAAGAAACGCAAAGAATAGAGAGGAGTGGCGATTGTTCCACGGACGAGAGCTTAGCTTTTAAGTTTCAAGAGAAGAGCGTTACAAGAAAACAGAACTCTCATTCGTGTTAATAACATTAGTTAGGGTGTTTTATTAATTAACTATTGCCCGCGGTTTTACTCACCTTCATAAAGATTTTGTAGACCATCTAAACGTTATTTTTCTAACAAATATAATAAAGGTATAATAATGGCCTCTTGGTCTAGTGGTTAGTGACCCTAACTGCTGAGCCAGAGGTCGTGGGTTCCATTCCAGGACAAATAATTGTGTGATGAGCATGATCATTTGTTCTATGTCTAGGTGTAATTTATCTATAAATATGTATGTATTTAGAAATATATAAGTATGTTTATCAGCAGTCTGGTTACCATAGCACAGGCTCTGCCTAGTTTGGGATCAGACGACCGTGTGTGAGATGTGTTAAGCCATTATTATTATTTCTCTATATTATATAATTTTGAATAACAGGGTCCAAGACACCGGTGGTTAGGGCTCCAAAGACAGGAAGCTTCTCACTATACGGGCTGTGTCGAGGAGATCTGCCTTCTTATTATTATTATGTACCCTGTAACGTAACGGCTGTAACGTGTACACTGTACTGTGTAACAAACTTACATGCGCATTATAATATTAGTTATGATTATTACTAATTAAACTAAAAACGTGGAATGAGACAAAAGCTAACCTTTCAATATGATCTTTCATTGTTTTAATATGATTTAATTGCTCACAATAATGTAACATGCACTATTTTTGTTCACTAGCGGCCCCTAGATATATATATAGATAGCCCCTAGACTTTGATTATTATTATAGGTATAGCTTATGTCAACCTGAATCTTGGACCTTTCAAATTTCAACAAAATTCTAATTGCTCGTTAATATTTCTCTCCCACAGATCAACTGACACAAATCCGTAAAACAACGTTAGCGGGTGTGATCTGCGCTAACGAGGAGCTCCTCGACCAGGCCCAGCCCAGGGTCATGGAAGCCATCAGTCCTACCAACCCGCTGGTAGACTGCAAGGAGCTGCCACAACCGGACTTCACACCTTGGTACGACACTCCAACGGACAGCTAAATGCCACTCAATAAAATATAGGAATTTAAAATGTACTGTGCAAAATATTATTTCGAAACTAAAAACTTTTGAAGATTTTATACAGGAGAGACAAATCCAGATTCAGAGTTCATTACAAAGAGAGAGAAAATCTATGTCGGAAAATATTTAAAAAAATAAAGAAAAGTAATAAAAATGCCAGGAAAAGGGTTAAAGGTCCGAAAGTTTGTAATAAAAATAGAAATAATATAATAAATTTAGGTTTATATAATTCACTATTAGAGTAATAATAACTCAGTGACTATTACTTGATAATTAAGAATTAACAGAGTCTTGCCATAGAAAACTGACATTCCTAAAAGTCTTGTAATACAGTTGAAAAATTAAAACATAACACTATCTTCAGCAATGACAGAAGGAGATACACCTCAACGAATTGCCATAGACATAGATTCACATAAGGCAGCAGAGATCTGCTTATTAATAAGGTATGGCAAGAACCACGGAAGCCGTATTGCTCAATCATCAGCTTGAAGTGATACTTCGACACGTGTTTCGGCTAAAATCCTAATTTTTTCATTTTTTAATATAATATTTAAACTGTGAAGTGATGTTTTATTAAAGTTTATAACCTTTATAACCAATACCCTTTATTCATATTTCAGATTGCTTACAAACATAATATATCTACTCATTTGCAGGTTACTACGGTAACTACATTGTCAGATCAAAAACATAAATGTGTTTGTAAGGACAAGGACTTGACTGGCTGTCGTGGGTTCGATTCCTACCTAAGTCTGGGTGTTCTTTGTATGTTTGGAAAGTCCCCTGCGACACAGGAGTAATTCCTAATGCGGGAGTTGTCTTTTTAAAAAACAAAAAAAAAGTTCTTTGTAACAAAAAAAGAAAGCAAATCAGAATGTGACGTCAAGTTCTACGTGAGTCCCGATCCCGTGGGAATATCGGGATAAAAAGTAGCGTATATGTTAATCCAGGTCTCCAGCTATCTACATACCAAGTTTCATCGCAATCGGTTTCGTAGTTTTGGCGTGAAAGAGTAACAAACATCCACACATCCACACTCACAAACTTTCACGTTTATAATATTAGTAGGATAATAAATAATAAAATTTAAAAAGAGTAACTCTGACTTCAATGCACTTAAACTAAATTCTTCATCCCTTAATTTTCCCCCATAGAGGTGGTATAGTTTGTAGTATATGGAAGCATGTTTCATCATCTAAAGCAGATATCAACTATTTCTTGTGCGGTAAAACTTTCTTGGCGCCTGTCAAAATCATTATAGTTATACATGCAAATAATACTTGCAATGCCACATTTAATTCTTCTGAAGTTAGCCTATAACAGCAGTTTGCCAAGTATCTATCAATTATTAGAGAGTATTCTACTCACAGCTATCCATATTTTCTTTGGACTTTGCTTAATAGTTGGTTGGTTGGTTACTATTGCTTTTTAGAATATTATTAAAATAAATATCTAATGTATTTCCTTCGGAATCCCAATTGTATCTATACCTTAAAATTTTGTAACTACATGTTTCGTAGAGAAATAAGTTAAAATATAACCTTAATTCTTTAAAATAACCTCCAAACTATGCATAAATTAATAATTTAATTTTAGCATAAATAACGTGCCATGCTGGACGTCAAGCATACATTGAGGTAGGGGCTGACAGGATTATCAAAACCAGTTTTTACGGATTATCAGTCCACTCGTGACCAGGATCGGTGCAATTCGATCGAAACTTTGGGTAACCAAAATAGGTATTGTGTGTTGTAACTGTTATCGCGATTAAGTTCCGATTTATACATCTAATAATTATTAAAACCGGTTAGTAGAACAAAGCCACCATGAGTCAATTGGTCAAATCAAATGGTCAATATTGTGATTCGTATCATAATCCTAATATTGAACTAGCCTACTTACATACAATGCAAGGCATTGTATCGATCGGTGGTGACGAAGTAATTGGGAAAAACTGGCAATCGTAACTATGGTCGCCGAGGACTCACAAAGCATTTGGAAATGACAGAGCTCTCTATATAGGGACTACAGTATGGGGTTCTTCAAGAAAGGAGTGTACACACAGGTTTTTAAAGGGTCAGCAACGCATATGCGACTCTCCTGGAGTTCATCAACAGGCCGCACGCTTGTTTACCATCGACGTGGTATTAAAATGTTACAAAGCTTTGTAGATTCTCTTTAAATCTAATATCATTAGTTATCCTATCCATCCTATCCATTGTTTACTTCTAGGTACGACGAAGAGTGATAAATAATTACGTTGTCTCTGATTTGTATATCAATATCAAACCATGAGAAACCATTTTGATTAATAAACAACGAAACCATTTGATTCTGCAGTCGCGTATGATACTGTCATATTCAAACACACGTAGGTATTACATGAAGGCTGCTGCACAAAAAAAAATATCATTGAATTCTTTGATATTGTACCTTTTTGTTTGCATGATATGTTATCCTAACTAATCTTACTAACATTATAAAGGTGAAAGTTTGTGAGGATTCATGGATGTTTGTTATGTTGTCACGCAAAAACGGCTAAACGGGTCTGGATGAAAGCACAGAGATAGATTATAGCCTGGAAATGCACAGCACTTTTTATTCTGGAAAATGTACAGTTCCCGTGGAATAGCTTTCACTCAAATTTCCACGCGAACGAAATACGTGTTCTATTTTCAAATACACCTGTATAAGTATGTTAATCAGCGGTCTGGTTACCATAGTTCAGGCTCTGCCAAATTTAGGATTAGATGGCCGTGCGCGAGATGTGTCAAGTTGTATATATATGTCTATGCGAATGTATTGGAGAGAGTAAGCTTGAACAGGTCAGGGCCGCATGCCTGTAACTCGAACTGGTTGTTCCAGGAAAGTTCAAGCCCTGTACCTGAATTGATTGACAAAATATATTTTTTACTAGAAAGCAGCGGCGGGCATAAGCTAGTCTTAAATAAATATAAATACCCCTCACTCAAGTTTTTATTCTGAAAATAATAACGTCTACGTCAGAAAGCTGACAAACAACCAAGCTGTTTGTATGTGTATTGATAAACAACCATGTTTTATTTGAAATGTTTGTCACTCCTGTTTGTAATGTAGTGTCACACATACGCCCTGACCTTTTTTGTATTTAAAATTAATCACTAGTTGTTTCGATAATATAACTGACAGATTGTTAGTTTACAATTTTATATAATTAGCTAACAATGTCTTTGCACTTTAATCAATACTTAAATTAGCCACTCGGCCACGCGTAGCAAAGTGCAATTTAAAAAAATCTATCTCTGTGTCGTTTAGGAGTTCATCGCGATCAAAATAACGTGACACGATTTTTTTTGTATATAAAGATAATAAACCTGAAGAGAAGTTTTGTTTGATTGTTTATTTGTTTGAACTCGCTAATCTCTAGAACTTTCAGTCAGAGTTAAAATATTCTTTTTGTATTTGATAGTATACTAATTGAGGAAGGTTAAATGCTATGTAACATCACGCTACGTTCCTTAGGAGCGAAGCAGTGACCATTAACGCGGTAGACACTGCAGTTAACGACTATTTAATGATTTTGATTTGGAAAAGATATATTTACAGATGTACAGTACCAGATACATTATTTTTGGTACCTTTTAAGTAGTTTTGACACATACAAGGCAGTCCAGTTTAGGAAAATACTTTGCAATTTTATATTTACTCTTACTTCTTATTTGTGTAAACAAGAGTAGGTATACCATTTGTATCTGACATTTATGTTTTGTATAAATGGTTTACAATTAAATAAATACAGTAAACTATAACTGTGATTGATTTATTGAACTTATACCAAGTAAGACAAAGAAAATAAACCAGCGCTGCTAAATATGAAAGCCGTAAAATGTTTCCATAATATTTAATAACACATAAAAAAGAAAACAACTATTTCGGCGTCTTAAACGGGAAATTCTGTACACCCACTATCGCTTTGTAGTAAAAAAACTAGGCATAGGCAGTTGTTGCTACCGGCGCGCGGCGTTGCTTAGGTATAGTGATGTTCCAGTACTCCTAGGAATCCTAATAACCCTGGTGGTGTGTATGTTAAACTGCCTAACACTTCGAACAGGGTACTGTAGCATACCAATCTCTTCGGTATGAATGACGTTCTGGCATGTGAGAAGATAACTGATTCGCTTTTAGCTTGATTTGAAAAAAGGATTTATAGGTAAAGAAGAAAATAAAGGAGGAGACTTGAAGCTCGTATGAAGATATAAATTAAGTTTATTAAAGTTGTAATTCTATAAGTTTGTTTCCAGCTACCAGAACTTCATTTGCAACCTCCCGTTAACACACAGGAGTAAATCCTCTTCTTGTAGTCAAGCGAGCATTAGCACATAGTGCTACACTATTGTGCTTAACCTGTAAAAGCTAGATAGCGTATTGGCGCTTGATCAATAATAGACTTTGTTCATTTGTTGCGGGTTTCAAGAGCTACTAGCATTAAAATGTGGCCTTAGGAAGAATATTGGTTACATGCAGTTCAATAATACTGGATGATAATAATGTGAAAAAAGGAACAAGCGTAAGTTATATCGAAAGTTCGAGAATGAACCCTGAAAGGTTTGACTGTTTCGTTGACTAGATATTGCGTCACCTACTTAGATATATCGCACTGCTATTACTAGACTGTATCAACTCAAAATAGGGTAAATTTGAGATAATTCATTTTTCATACATAAATATCAATTCCCTACGCGTCAATACATATAAAATAATAATAATAAATTGTAATAAGCCAAATTTTTCAACAAAACCACTAAAAATAATTCATATTTTTTTTTTAATTTGTTAAGACAATAGAGTATTGAGTCAAAAATTGGAAATAACTTGTTAACCTGCAATCTCTTAAATAATTCATTAATACAGAAATCCCTTAATTTTATCAATAATCTATATACAGTGTTCACTTTTTATAATCTTTAACAGAAGCGAGTAATCAGTTTTCTGTCGTTTCTGAAAAAAGCTTCATTTTGAGTTGATACACTCTTGTAATACCAGTGCGATATATTATATAAGCTATCTATAAAATAACACCAATTCCATCTTTGGGTTACACCCTCATAGATTGAATTGGTGAAACCCATGTTGAGAGTTCTTCTGTAAAAAGAACTTGAACATCTGTAAAAAATAGAAAATTGCTCTCACTCTTTCTGTTCAAATTCAAATTTTGATGACATAAATTATTTTGATAGTTCAAGAGATGTTCTTATAGAAATACAATCTCTATATTGTTGATCATATTACTTGCTAGATAACATCTCCAGAGCTGTAAGTGTATAGGTACAGGCATATTGTAAATTAAAACCTAACATAACCCACCATAGGTTTCTTAGACACAAATGTCTATAGTACATTACCGAAATCCTTGCTAATTTTGGAGAATACACATCACTATGCAAAAATGAGTCAGAGACGATTAGCATTGTTATATGGGTGACCGTAGGAGGACGACGGCCTTGCAGACTTCACAAACTTTGTCTTCATACACCAACTTACACATACAACGCAACAACATACTTGCCGAACGATTTCGAACCTTAAATCAATATCCAACAAAGGCGTTGGTGACGCTTACTACATTTATTAATGTCATATTCGGTCACGAAGGCCACGATGGTTTAGGTAGCATGTCCTGTAAGAAATTCTCAGAGCCTTGATTCCACCTGACTACTCTGATACACAATTGGCTAATATCCAGTGAGTTACAACCCATTATGAGCCTATTTTGACCAGTATGGAGACCCAAGGTGCGTTTAGTGTCATGAATACTGAGACATTGGTGCCGATTCTATTGTACACTGGACTAAACTAAAACCTGACTTAATTTCTTCATATGAAATCAACCTAGTGATCTTTGTAATAAGGTCTATTTGTTACTAGCATCTATTTCTCAGCGCCGCTAAATTTCAATAAAACCTGTCAACGTATACTCAACTTTATTTCCACGCAGCGAGAGTCTTCATTTATTCAAACGCTGTATAATTGCCGTATAAAAACTTATTCAAAACGAACAAGGATGACGTGTTTTGAATCTACACCTACGAAGACGCTTACTAAAAACACAGAGCAAAAGAGATGGCATTCAACGGATAGCGGCTCTCGCTACGTGGTATTAAAGTTTATTTAAGCGTATCAGACTTTAGTCGACTAATAAATTGCTTATTTAGATAGCGACATATGTTACCTACTTGTTTCAATTTGAAATAAGACCTTGTTTCTAAGCGTACAAGGTTTACTTCTTATATGAAGAAAATTTAGTGAATTTTAATTTAGCGAGTGAAGTAACAGAATTGGGGCTGTACTAAACTATCGCCTGCGTTTGTGGTCACTGCTTAGCCTTTAGATAATAATTAATTACACACACACAAATAGATGCGCTTGTTTACATCTAAGCTACAAAATAACAAATTTCCGATTTTAAAAAAGCGTGGGTGCTTTTTAAAATATTTGTATATAATGTCCCCATGATTTTTTACAATCAAAATTGTTTTTCTACTTTTTAGTTCGTTTGGTTTGCTGTTAAAGAGTTTTATTTATTTTTTTAAACAATCTTTTTTAATATTTTTTAGTGTTGTAAGGTCATTGGGCCTTGATACTTGTGCAAATCTATTCCTCCGTTCGAATATCATCAATTATTGTCTAATCGTTAAAGGGTTTTTTTGTTGGGGTACTTACATTTTTTTATTTATACTCGTGTCACTTTTTGTTTCACTTGGAAAACCCGCACAAGTTAGCACTCTTTATATACTAAGTATTTTCCTTAAACACTAATTCCGTAATAGATATACTAATGTCAGACTCATTGTGTAAGTGAGGTATTCCCCCAATGGTCCATGGTTTTTTCATTACGAGGTAGACAATTTCATAGAAAATAATGAGTACTACCCACGTGCATCACACGATGGGATGCTTAGACAGGTTATATCAAACTAGAAGGTCCACGCAGTTTTACCAGCGTATCACTGCTCCACTCCTAGGGGTTCTAGCGTGATGTTAAATAGCCTTCTTAAGAATTGAGTTATCAAATGCAAAAAGAACATTGGAAATCCGACTTTTGGTTCAAGACATTTATAACGCCTTCTACCTAATAACAATCTCTGTAGCTTTATTAATAGTTAACCTACATGACATCAATTCTAATGTGGTTAAATCGGATATCAGGATTGTTTTTAAAGTGATAACTTCTTAAGGCACGTTTGTGCACTTTTGCTATGGGGAAAAAGCATTGAATTCGTGACCGGCACGCTTATAATACATATACAGATCCACTAGAGGGCGCTAATCTAAACATCGAGTTCTGTCAGTTCCTTATTAATTAATGTCACCGACCTGCTAATGGCCCCAATTCTGTTACTTCACTCGCTAAATTAAAATCCATTAAATTTTCTTCATATAAGAAGTAAACCTTGCACACTTAGAAACAAGGTCTTATTTCAAATTGAAACAAGTAGGTAACATATGTCGCTATCGAAATAAGCAATTTATTTGTCGACTAAAGTCTGATACGCTTAAATAAACTTTAATACCACGTAGCGAGAGCCGCTATCCGTTGAATGCCATCTCTTTTGCTCTGTGTTTTTAGTAAGCGTCTTCGTAGGTGTACATTAAAAACACGTCATCCTTGTTCGTTTTGAACAAGTTTTTATACGGCAATTATACAGCGTTTGAATAAATGAAGACTCTCGCTGCGTGGAAATAAAGTTGAGTATACGTTGACAGGTTTTATTGAAATTTAGCGGCGCTGAGAAATAGATGCTAGTAATAAATAGACCTTATTACAAAGAACACTAGGTTGATTTCATATGAAGAAATTAAGTCAGGTTTTAGTTTAGTCGAGTGTACAATAGAATCGGCACCAATGTGACGTTTTAAGTTCGTCGTTTCTTTTAAGTTTTCACTTCTGTCGGCAGTCCCTTGACTGGCTATTTTATTTCTTACGCTTTCACTCCGTTGACATTCTGATATCTGATAACTAAACCGATTATCATGAAATTTTTCTTTCACGTTGTCATGGGTCAGGTTGTAATGAAAAGAACATGTGGTATCTTTCATCCCGACAAAAAACTCCGAAGGTTACAAAAATAAGTAACTAAAACAAGTACATAAAAGTGTACAAGAATGTTTTACATACCTACTGGTTCTAAATAAAACAGTAAGCAGTGACGTTCACTTTACACCCACTTATAACAAATATCAACGACATTCAAACATGCGAATATATGTGTAAATTAATTTTGGCTGTTCTGGGTAACGTTGAATTATGTTTAATAAGTCGTTTTGAACTGCAGTTTTAACGTACTGTTGCTATGAAATTCAGTTCAAATTAAGTACACTTTATTTTACTTTATTATCGTCTCGATTCGATTTCTTTTTTATAAGCAAGTTGCAGACCCGACAGATGTTGTCCAGTCTTAACTATGAGTATGAATATTGAACAACCGCGCCAACTGTCAAACGACTGATAGTTATGTCAAAAGCGCAAAGGCTACATTAAAAAAGTTAATATGGTCGTTAAGTTTTCTTAAATTTTCTAATTTTCCTCGCAACTTTCTTAATTTTTGCTTTCATAAGACTTCATAAGAACCTTCTCCTGACAATAACAAACACAAAAAAAAAGAATTGGCGAAATCGGTCCAGCCGTTCACGCGTGATGCCGTGACCAAGAGAAATAAGGATTCATCCTACTAATATTATGAACGTGAAAGTTTGTGAGTATGGATGTATGGATGTTTGTTACTCTTTCACGCCAAAACTACAGAACCGATAGAGATGAAACTTGGTAAGTAGATAGCTGGAGACCTGGATTACCAAATAGGCTTCTTTTTATCCTAATATTCCGACGGGATCGAGACTAACGCGAGTGAAACCGCGGGGCGCTGCTAGTTTTTATAAATATAAGATAGACAATATTTGTCAGGCTTTCTTAAATCTTGTTACTTAAATACTATTTATCAAAACTATTAAGGTACGTTTTAAACCGTTTTTGAAATACGGCTGACAAGAGGAAAACGAGAAAGCATTTATCACAATTTGTATTCAATGAGCAGTAATAATCTTATGTTCAGAAAAGCTTGTACAGTTGATTGATGTACCTATACATACCTAACAATAAATGATTGTTCAAAAAAACTAAAAAACAAGCTTTAATAGTAAATCAAATAAAAAGCAAACAAGAGTTCCACTCTCCACCTCCAGGCTCCATGATCAGACCATCGTTACCAAGCCTGATATGTAGGACAGAGTTATTGCTAACACTTCCCATAAGTCCTCTTCCTCCATCCGTTTAAGCAATACTGTTTGTTTTAAACTGTTTTAAAAAGGCAACTCCCGCATTAGGAATTACTCCTGTGTCGCGGGGGACTTTACAAAGAACACTCAGACTCAGGTGGGAATCGAATCCACGACCTGTAGCATAGCAGTCAGGGTCACTAACGACTAGACCAACAAGCCAGTTGCAGTAAGCAATATCCTTTTCTTTTCATTGCCTCCCAATATACTCATTATTTAACCATCTTCATTATAATACTAACTGCGCCCCGCGGTTTCAATCGCGTAAGTCCCGATCCCGTGGGAACAGCGGAATAAAAAGTAGCCTATATGTTAATCCAGATCTCCAGCTATCTACATACGAAAATTGATTGCAATCGGTTCAGTAGTTTTGGCGTGAAAGAGTATCAAACATCCATACATCTATACATTCTCACAAAATATCATGTTTATAACATTAGTAGGATAGGGATTATTCTCATAGTGCCCGTTTGGCGGCAATAGACTTGACCCCTATTACTTACATGAGTGTTACCAAATTTTGTATGGCAAAATGTAGATGTTTAATCACCTCTACCTGCCCCAGTATAGCGGATACTGACTTGTATGTATATAGTACGGAGGTATGAAGAATCCTAGTACGAATGTGTTTTTGCTGAGGTAAAGGATCGCCATTATGACTATTATCTTGACCTATATAAAACCAGAAGGCATTCAATCACGAGTCATCTTTTCGCGCCATCATGATCATGATCAATAACTTCATTCTTAACTATAAATGAGATAATAGTAGAGGAATGTGTACAGACTCCTATTAATGAACTTAAAGACTCATTGCCTATACAAATCATGCAAGTTACTCAAGAAAACTGACCTCATTTTGTGCACATGTTCAAGACTAACGACGGCTGTGAACAGCTGCGAACTGTCAACTACAGTCTAGATAACATGATGCAATCAAAGACATACAAACATTATATGTCCCGCTGTGAGTCTAACTGTGCGAACTGTGGTCTATGTGCTATAAATACTTAATTCAGATATAAACAGAGATTATCTTCAATTAATTGCGAGCCACGTTTCCATTGGGCAGTTCAGGCAAGTGCCCAGGGCCCCGCGATCAATAGGGTACCCGAGTTCCTGTCACGTAACACACCTATGTACAGTGATTGCTCCGAGTTATTTCAACATAAAAGTAAATGGAGTCCCCGAGTTCCTGCTACATACACACTTCTCTAACAAGCCTGAGCTAATAATAGTAACACTGTTATACCAATTAATGCTATACATATAACTGCGCGGTTTCCCCCGCGTAAGTCCAGGCGCCTTATGAACATCGGCATAAAAAGTAGCCTATATGTTAATCCAGGTCTCTAGATATCTACATATCAAGTTTCATCGCAATCGGTTCAGTAGTCTTTGCGTGAAAGAGTAACAAACATCCATACATCCTCACAAACTTTCACGTTTATAATATTAGTAGGATTATATTTTTACACATTTATATATTTTGCGCGGAACCCTAATTCTTATTCCAAAATAAAAGTAGCCTAACTTATAACACCAGCTATCTGCCAGTGAAAGTCCCGTGGAAATCGGTCCGGAGATTAGCCAGAACAAATAAACATACAGACAGACAAAAATTTTAGAAACTGATTTTTAGGCATAGGTATCGTACAAATAACTGTATAAGCTAAAAAAACTATTATTTTAACAATACAAACAGACAGTTAAATTTTATTTATATGTATTGATGATAATACGTTATAGGAGATGAGCCTAGCCCGAAAACTATATAACATTACCCGGTGCGGTAATCGAACCTCGGACGTCGTCTGGGATCGTGTTACGAATGAGACAATTTAATACATAATAGATTATTTCAAAAATAGAACGAATAATCCAAACGATCTTCAGCTTTCGCCACGTTGTCCAAAACGGTCTAAATTGGCTCAATCTATGATGATGTCACACGCCCGTAAATATATGTCTGTCACTAATTGACAACACAATGCCAACTCAACTTAGGGCTTTGATATTTTTATGACGTCATAAGCCAGTGCAGAACCATATTCGACAGTCTATTATGGACTGGTTTAATTCTTACAATCTAATTTTCTTTTCTGTTAAAAATTACTTAAACCTGATTTAAAAATAAATTGAGATAATCTGCCCTATTTATAGGCCTATTTTTGCCTCTTCCTAGTTAGGTAAAATGGTAAAAAGCACGTGACGTAGTCAGCAGACCAGACCAGAGGACCCACATGCAATTTGCATTACGCTGCATGCATTCTAAGGACGAAGCTATTCAATGGAATTTCGCTCACGAAAGTATATCATCGCCAATTAACAGCCAGTTACGGCTAATGATTCTAACAATAAATTTCTACGGCTCTATCACTCTCTTTCCTAACTACAACCAAAAATATTCATGGGAGAGCCATGCTTCGGCACGTATGGGCCGGCTCGACCGGATTGATACCACGGCCTCACAGTAAACAGTGCAGTGAAGCAATTTTTTCATTTTCGCCGAGTGAGTGAGGTAACCGAAGGCCCTAACCCTTCCCTCTCCCTCTCTCCCCTCCTCGATTCCTATTCCTCCCTTCCCCTAGTCCCACCTTAAAGGCTGTCAACGCACTTGTGATTCTTGAGTTGCAGGTGCTCATGGGCGGCGGTAGTCATTTATCATCAGGTGACCCGCCTGCTCGTTTGCCCCCCATACGATAAAAAAAAATATTGTTACTCTACGGGATTATTATTACGAATTTATTAGTTACTAGGTGTTGCCCGCGACTTCGTTCGCGTGGATATATTGATGTGCTATTCCAGACTATAATCTATCTCACATATAATATAAACCCACCTAATGAGTACAAGGTATACAATTTCGTTATTTTATTACCAAGAGAATGTTTAAATGTATCTTTATTTTAAAATGTTGCAGCTGGAAAGCGCAAATCTCTTGTCGTTTAAAGTTTCTGCAATTTCATGCTCTATGCACAGAATGCTCAAACCGGCTGGACGAAGCTGGGTCATGGTACTTCTTAAATAGTTTTCGAAATGATCTTTTAGCAATTGTTGATGTCACTGGCAAAAATGAATGCAGGCAATACATATTATTATCGGTAAACTGCTTGCCAATATGTCGTCTCCTGGCAAAAAACAGCTAATTCGGCAAAACACGACTTTTATGCCAGTAAATTGAACAAAACAGCTCAGTGTACTTATTTATCAATAAAGAAAAGAAGTAGAAAAAAAAGAAACAAAAAGTATTTTTGCAATAGAACGACCGGACTATCTTCATTCTTTCTTTTAAAGTTAGCCCCTCACTTTTTAGGCCAACCCAAACACTTATTTAGTAGCGCTAACATTTAATTGATAAGATATACTAACGATATCACAAACATTTATCTTTAGAAAGTGTCTAAATCAACATTTTTTTATCGTTCAAAACACACACTTGGCACTCGTACGAGACTTTGTTATGTCATTACAGCCCACATGTTCTGCACCGCCTTTATCTGCATATATATCAGACACAAAGATTCAGTCACATCTGCACACGTGCAAAGGAATCTATTGTTTATATAAGAATCTTATTCGTGGGAGAGCCATGTTTGGGCACGTATGGACCGTCTCAACCGGAGTGATACCACGGCCTCACAGAAAACCAGCAGTAAAGCAAATGAGTGAGGTTACCGGAGGCCCTAACCCTTTCCTCTCCCCTCCTCTCCCCATCTTTCCCCCTTCCCCTGCTCCCATATTAAAGGCCGGCAACGCAGTTGTGACTCTTGAGGTGCAGGTGCCCATTGGCGGCGGTAGTCATTTACCATCAGGTGCCCCGTCTGCTCGTTTGCTCCCGTATCTAAAAAAAAAAACTAATGACGCTGAATTGTTTGTTGTCAGTCAGATCTGAAAAAATATTTTTGTATTTGATAACCCTATGCTTGAGGAAGGCTTTAGGCTATTTCACATCACGCTACTATACGCTACCGTCAAATAAACCGACCGTCCGAGTCCGACGGAGCTGAAGAGGGCGTTCATGTTAATATACCATAAAACATGGCAACTTTGCCCAAGTGACCTTCTCCTGACTCGAAAACTGCATCTGTCGGTCTATACAATGCAAAGATACAGTTTATCATACCAACACGTTCACGACATCACTGAGTATTATCGAGCGTATTCAGACTTCGGAACAAATTAAAATCCCTGTCAGCTCACTGCCCTCAACAACGTCACAGTCAAAACATTATTAGGCGAACGGCCAATTATTTCTCCTCAACATTCGAAGTCCTCAACTACTTACTCAAGAAATATTGTTCCACTATTTAATAAAGTAAGACCCAGTTGTAATTATAATAACACATTTGGTTTTATTTCTAGCAGAAATCTTATTTATGTGTGTTAACTATTATACGTTTTATAAATAGCCTTACATTAAGAATTGAAGCCAATATTTTGTTTTGATTACACTTCTATTTGTGAACACAATCGATATTAACGGTTATGCGCATTCGAGTTATTTTCTACTGTTTTTCTTCCTTCTTTCTTTAAAGAATACTGCTCAAAGAGTTTTTTTTTGTAATGTCATAAGAGTTGCCAGCCCAACAGAGTCCCCTGTTCCTATCTGTTGCAGATGCTAGACCAAACTCTGTTAGTCGCCGAGCAAATTCAGAGACAACGAACCCGTCTAGTGTATCAGTAATTGAAATATGAAAGATGAAAGTATACGCTGTTACGGTATGAGTGCAACGCCGCTTGAGACAGTATATCACACAAAATATTTTTTTTATAGTACCTATTAAATATTAATTTAAAAATATGAAAAAAAAAATGGTGTCATCAGAAAGGTTGAAAGAATGAAGCCCCGTTATTGAAAAAAAATGTCTCGATTATTCAAAATGTTATTACAATTGTTACCTAACAATTTTTTTCCAATCTTTGTTGTTACAAATATCGACATAAAAGTTTGAATATTTGATCTAAAATAGTTTTGCTTGATGTCTGGACTTTTTTATTCGAAATTTCCTCCTCTTTAAGGATCTGTTTTACAAAATTCTTTTAAGTTCTTAACTAAAAACTGAATATCTTTTTTTTTCATCTTATTTTGTTAATAACAAATGCAATTTTTTATGTGCTAATAAATCCTTGAGATACCTCTTTCTATTTCTTATTCCGAATCGAATGAGCTATCACACATATTTTTAGGACCGGGAACAAGAATTAACACGTTTTTTAACTTGACTGGACTATTAGAGCGTATGCGTACGATCAGAAAGCGCGAACTTGCTCGCAAGCACAACGAGAGTGACCCACATGACCCACATTTGGGACCGTATTGAGTTAAGTTGGAACTCACCTCACTAGAGTTCTTCAACATATAGATCATTCTTAACTCTGTAAAATTCAAATGGGTAGATAAAAGGAACATAGACGATGCCACTTCTCTCGCATAGACTGGGTGACTACAAAGACATTATCTGCTACTACTGCTACTTATTGAGTTGAATTGAGAATTAATATTAAGGTTACACAATTTTTTAAGGTTATTGATCTTTCGGTTGTTGAACGAGTTCTCCCAAAATTTTACGACCGGAATGAAATATAGGGAAATAATACTCCTAAACTACGAACACGTTGGGCGTGGGCCGCTTGGATGTTAAAATATCAAGTAAACTGGACATAATCATAAATCAGTCCTTAAATTTTCTACTAATAAAATAATATTATTATCGTGTAATTGCGGCAAAAAGCGCTCGTTAATGTTTAACTGAGTATTTTTCTCGGTTAAATAAGTTAGTAACGTAAATGACAAACAATGCATCTTCTACTTCTCACTGAAAACGGGAGTGGACCGTCTTTTGTTAAGTATTTCTTCGCGTTTCGCGTTTCCGACGGCATACTGAAGATATCGAAAAGCTGAGTTCTTTCGAAGCAGTGGATGGCCTGGTACATACATTGGAAAGGAGAAAACATTTGTAGAAAATCAGCAATACATCATTTAATCACCGGACCAGAGAAGGCAGCTCGCGTTTCTCTTGCACTTCTTGAAAGTGTCAAGTTATTATGTCCAAGTTAGTTGTTACAAGAGACCGAATTATATATGCAAATATGCAAATGATATTTGCATTTGAAATTCAATATTTACCCCATTCTCGGCGGAAGTTGCATATCTAACATCTAGTGATGATGCATATTTTCGCTATATTTATTATATTTTTCGGTAGGTTCAACAATAGGGTATATTATTAAGTGTACCAATAAACTCCATAGCTAAAATTTCACCAAATACCATTTTCCACCACACTTAGAACACTTAGGTACCTACCTGGCTGTTTACGTTTACAAAAATGTTAAATAATTTTCGTTTTGGTACATTATTATCGTCTACAAAGTTGATACATTTTGGTATTGATAACTTATGATTGAGTAATTTAGTAATTGTATGCTAATTTAGAAATAAAACATTCAAACCTACCACTTTTTCCTTTTTTTTATTTTCTAAAACTTTAACCAAACATTAAAGCTATGTTTCACTATGAGACATGTCGACATAGCCACCGCGTTTTCACTAGGGGACATTTTCCGGTGACCCTGTCGCCCGACACGACATTCACGTGTCCGATCAGAGTACATACAATCAATTACAATCTGTTTGGACCACACTACTGGCATCGCAACACAAAGCATCACGCGTTCTCAGTGTCGGGCGACTGCTGAGGGACACGAAAGTCGCGCGCGATTACTCTCGTCGAGGATCATGTCCCGTGACCCGCGTGCAACGTCACAGGACACGTTTATTTAGTGTCGGATGACAGTGTACGCCACAAGTTGTTATTTCATACAAGTTTAATTTTACAGACCTTACTTTGAGTAAAGAATATTGATAATGACGTCAGCCTGACCGAAGTGAATTATCCAATGATTGATGTATCTTTCTACGAAAGCAATTCACTTCACATAAGAGCAAATGCACGAGTTAGGTACTATATAAAATGCCCAAACCACTGAAAAAGTTAAGAATTACATTAGAAGAGTTCCCTTTATTTCTTCAGGACCCCATCGTCAGATCCTGACCTGATGACAGTGGGATCAACCATAAAGTCTAAACTTTCAAACAAAAAGAATCTGATGAACTGAGAACCTCCTTCTTTTTTTGAAGTCCGTTAAAAATAAGATTTTCACACAGTTTAAGTATACGGTACTATTATATATTCTCTGCCTATACATCTATTTACTTCCTAATAAACATTTGATGGAATAGCAATCTTAGAAAAGCAAGATGTTACCTTGGCTTTGTTTTTATTTAAATAATTATTATCGATTTTATGCGCGTGTGTTGATAAGATAAATATTTAGGTAGGTAATAGGGTTGTCGCTAATAATGTTAGTTTAAACAAAACGTAATTTGTTGCCTGTCGAATGCTAATTGCAAACGGTAACTAGCTAATATAAAGGTACATTGGACAGAAGTGTTGGGCCGACAGTAGCCTCTACAGTAGTTTTCAAAACTATGTATTATGTATATGAAAAAACACTTAGACCATTTTATAAGTTTCTGAAAATCTGTAAGCTTTTTTTAAATCCTAATAATCAAATATTTGAATTCTAGGAATTGACTTTTCAACTTTATTCAGCAATTAGTTTCACGGCAAACTAATTCTAGACAAATTGAATCAAGTTTCACTATCTGTACTTTATCACTATGTTTTAGTCCTTTACCCGCTTGGTTACTTTTATTAAAATACTATCTCTTATTACCCGCGACTTAACTTGCGTGGAAACTTTGGTGAACCGTACATTTTCCGGGATAAAAAGTAGCATATGTACTATTCCAGACTATAATCTATCTCTGTGCCAAATTTCATCCTGATCCGTTAATCCGTTTTTGGGTAAAATAATGACATACCTGCAACCATACATCCTCACAAACTTTCGCCTTTATGATATTAGTAATATGTTAGGCACTTTATAACTCACGGCGGGTGTAAAAGAATTGAATATTGTATACATAGGAGTTCCATATATAATAGAGGTGAGTACTAAGAAAGAAACAGAATAATAGAGCAGCTATAAGTAGTGAAAATTGAGAACCTAGTAGAAAAACCATAGAATCCCCGGTCACGCACCTCTGACTTTTTAAAGGTTATATGAATAATTTAAATGAATCATCACCTACTTTAGTATAGAGGGTTAACGTCGCGTCAAAATATGCACAACTGAAAGTCCTCCACTGTTCTAGAAAGTTTGTAACGAACGCCAATTAATACTGCGTTGCGCCGCCCTGACGGCCCAACCAATTTCATAATGACTCAAGCATTCACCACATCTATTAACTAAATAGTTCAATAATTAATAAAAATTGAAATAGTTAAATATGTTTCGAACAGAATACAAATCTTTTATCAGCTATTATTTTGGATACCATTTCTTTAGCGTGTGTAGCGACAACCCTAGCGTACAGCTTGTCAACTGTTGATAAAAAATATCCAGAAATTTCCAACATTATCTCGTAACACGTGAGATATAAATTGTACATATTATGTATATGTATACTCTCGGTAAATGCACTTTAGGATAACTTAGGAGAGTAAAATAGCTTTTTAATGTTCTTCTTCTTCTTCTTATTTTTTGTGTGTACCTAGTGACTTTGTCAGTTATTTCGTAGTATTTTGTTTTGTTCTCTGCTTCTCTATTTGGAACCTGTCGTAAAGATTTTAAAAAGAGGTTTCGCTTTTATGAGAGACATAGGTATATTTAATTCGAGGGTTTGCTTCCTTAGAGTATCAGCACATTAGTACCTAAAGGTAGCTTTCGTTTCATGAGAGGCCGTATACGAAATATGGCCAATTTTGCTGATTTACGTGGTTTTACAGACGTGATTTTACAATTAAAATACTATATTTCTATAAGTTTTTATGAACAACATAAAAGATCACTTCAATTTAGATCTAATGTATGAGCCACTTTTTTACTTTTATTAATAAATTTTGATTAATCGACCTCAAACCGGTGACTGTTTTGTAATTTTTTGCTGTAAGAGGTTTAGAATATCACATATTTACGAACGGTTTTGAAGTATCAAGGGTATGAAAAAATTTAAATATATTGCTGTAAAAGTCGTCTAAACAATGTATGTAATACTTTTCACCACTTTAATATAAAAAAATTGAGTAAAAAAATGTTTAACTTAGTCAAATTTTACAGAAAATGGACAAAATTTTGCTTTTGATTTCGGCTACGTGGAACTCTCATTCATAAAATTACAACAACAGAAATAAACTTCAATTCAAAATCAATCCATTTTCAAAAAAAAAATTGCTAAACATTAAAAAATATGCTAATAATTTTTTTTTTTAAAACAACCTAAATCTCGCATTATACCTAATTTATAATAAAAGTAAAAAAGTGGTTTATTCATTAGATCTAAATTGAAGTGATCTTTTATGATGTTCATAAAAACTTATAGAAATATAGTATTTTAACTGTAAAATCACGTCTGTATAAACACAAAAGTCAGCGAAATTGTTAAAATTTCGTATACGGTCTCATAATGCAATATTATCTATCTCGTTTAATCACATGTGTACTGAAAATAAGAATAGTATACGAGTACTTATTTTACACCCGTTATCGCGATCGGTGCAATTCGACCAAAACGTTGGGTACCAAAAAAGGTATTGTAATTTATAGATATTATCGCGATCAAGTCCAGAGTTACAACTGTAAAATGTATGGTTTTATTGTATTATCTACATACGTAGAACACAGCAGATTGCATCAATGTATCGAAGCAGACGATCTAGAAAAGATCGCAGATTGCATCTTTGCGCCCTGTTGGAAGTCACTAAGGGAGGCCCGATGTTTAGCAGTGGAAATCCTATACTTAGCTGAAATCGAAGACGATGTTGTAAAGAAGCATCTGTTCCCTACAGAAGACTGCGGTTCCATAGCAGTACTACGTACAATAGCATTGTGCTCTCTAGAGAAAATAGGGTCGGTATAGTTAGCGACGCCGCTGTGGGTGTTAAGCAATGGTATATAACTGCCGTCCTTAAGCTAAAAATCTTTATTATGTGTTGGTAATAGGCATCGATTTAAATGTATAATAGGAGATTTAAGCAAATAAAATCAAAACCGACTGCTTTAAAAGCAAACTAAAGAGATGGCATAGGCATATAAAACATAGAAATCAATATGACAAATATCAGAGTATATTCTATTATGCAATATAATTGTAATTACATATATTTAACAGGAGATGCAGTGGAGAAAATATGAATTGATAATGGCTGCAATTATTTAGTATGAAACCATAATTATATTAGATTGCACGTAGTTTAGATACTGTAGATAGTACACGGTCCCTAAGTATAGATGGCGACAGCAGTGATCAGTGAATAATTATATAGGTGTCTTGACTTGTGTGTTATCTATAGATATTCCTTATCACTGTATGTATAACTTCTATCATCTGTTGTACTCTCTATCTTTATTCAGAATATTATACACGAAGATACACATTCATAAATCGTATCATCTCTAATAATTACAGGTTAATCTTATTTAGTTAGAATAAACTAAACTTAGTAGGGTTATTTTAATTTGGTCGGGTTATACAGAGTTTGCCGCGAAAACGTAGTCTCGTGGTATTGATCTCTGGTCACGTTTTTATTAAACGTGCCGTTGCAGCGCATGTGTAAGGTTATTGCTACGTATGGACACTTCTAGACTGTTCCTTATAAGTGGGGAACTTTGAAGTGTAAAAACGGTGATCTGATGATGTGATTAGTATTATTTTATAGTATTAAGTATTAATATTAATTACTATGCAAATACAAATGGCAGGACATACTTAATTTAATTATAATGTAAAAATATTTTGTACCTATGATCCACAATAAACACTTTGAAGTTTGAAGAATTTAAAGTAACGCAATAAAGCCTAATTAACCGCAATTTGTTACAAATTCAATCTGTATCAGTTATAAAATGTAATCAATTCCATTATAATTAAGAAATTATCATAAACGAGTACGTTAACTACAGAAGTCAACAGAAGTATAAACCAACTGAAAAATGTATAATAAAAATATACTTATAGTTTAAAAATCTAAAAAATACCCTATGCTTTTATACAATCAAATAATATGAAAACATGATAAGGTAGATATACTCTCGTGCGACGGGTATACTGGTGGTGCCATTCACGGATATGTCGCAACCGTGACATCTTTGTACGACCAGGTCTCCTTTTGCCGGCAAATTTTCCCATCATTATTAGTTGCAGAAGCTCGTAACGGTCATGCCTAAACACGTGGCCTAGATATGCAACTTCTGCGCTGTTTGCGCTCTTTACTAAGTGGATAATATATGGTGGTAATGGTTAAAACAATGTAAGTATACGTTTCGATAATCGTTTTTGTGTTACATATTTGTATGATTCGCTCATTAAATAATTGGTAATTTCAGAACAGCGCTGGCAACACAGACTGCAGTCTAGAATGCTCGAAACAAGTTCGGGTAACTTCGGGTTGAATCGAGTTCCCTCGCGTCGCGCGTAAGTCGTGTAACAAACAAACAGTGGCCAGGCCACTGCTCGGCGCCTCAGCGAACGTACGCGATACAACGATTCTCTATCACCCGTTCATCGTTTTACAAATTTAATTTTTTTATCATTGAAATACCTATTCAGAACACAAAAAGGTCATTTTTAAAATATAACATATCTTTACATACTTAATAATATAACAGTCCAATTTAGATAACGAAAAAAGGAAACAAAATTAATACAAAACGACAATTCTATTTTTCCCTTAAGGTTACCAATCAGATAACTAAAATGGTTCACATGCTTTTATATTTTTTCTGAGTCATACCAAGCTCCACAGCTTAAACTGGTTAAAAATATCAAATTTCACACGGAGATTATAACATAAAAGGTAGGTCAAATATACTGATAGTATGTAAAATGTTTATTCATAATATTATGTTGATAGTTTTTTATCTGTTACCAATTTTTTTCTATGGTCCATTACTGTAAAAGAAATTATACACTGTACGTTCTTTCACTATGAATATTCTGTGATAATTTATCAAGAGGACTAAGACTAAGTATTAGTTATCAAGTTATCTAATACAAAATATACAAATATTAGAATCTATTATGTATACATAGGAACGATAACACGTTCAGCCACAGCAATTGTTACCTAATACATAAATAATATTCTAGATGGTGTATGTTTACGAGCAATTTATGAGTATATTGTACCTTGAGTTCCTCATAGTGACATAATCTACACATTCTAGAACTTATAGGTAACAATAACACTCATATGTAGATAACAGGCTCATAGTAAAGCAGATGTAATAAGTATTGTGCGCGCTGTCAATTCATGCTGAGAGATCAGTTGAGCTGCTGAAGGCGTTATTGTGAATTCTGCTATGCATGATGAGCATTTGTAATTTTTTGACCGCATTTGTTTTTAATTTAGGGACAGCGGTAGAAAAATCAAAGGTTCCATAGAGTACGGATCATACTTTTTTTATTTAAATGCTCAAAATTACAACACTCGACTCAACTTTCCTGAATTACTCAACTTTGTTGATTATGTACATGCTTATGTTACGTACTTCGTTATATGTATTTAAAAAAAGTCAATTATTCTAAAAAAACAGAAATCGTGTTAAAAATGGAACAAACGATAACAAATGATAAGGGATATCAAACAATAAAATTACAGAATGTAGCTTACTAAACTTCCTTCCACCAAAAGGATGGAGGGGTGATGTACCTATTCCGAAAATAAGTTATATAAACTCCATGGGATCAATTACATTGTCCAAAACACTGTAGAAATAGGCATACAGCAGAAGCCGCAGATATCATTAACAATAATAAATTAATGCAAAGAAGTTCAATAATAATGCTACTTAAATAACACTATTATTTAACTACTTCAATAATAAAATTAAAGCCACACATATGCATGATTATACCCAGGGGGTGGGCAAGGGAAGGTAACTGACCCCTCCCCTCTGGCTTTGGTATGCTTATATAGTATCTAGTTTAATAATGTTTAAGTCCAATTTTTTATTTGCCCCCTATATATTGACCATCCAAAAAGATTTGCTCTTTATGGGCCAAAATCTGGGTGCGCATATGCACACAAGCACAAGCAAAACAACAAATTCCATCGACGCGCTCGATACTGTTAATTGTAACGCAGTTCGAACGAAATTTCCTTCGGCGGTTACTTAAACCTAAGTATGCCGTATGACCCTGCCAAGGGTTTTGCCAAGTGACGTATATGGCTCTTTGAAAAGGGTATTTACAAGGTCAACAAACGCGCATTATGGATGAAACGTGAAAAGAGGTCCCCGTACATGGTGGTGCCAATGACCATAGACATTGACAACACCATCTAAATACGTCTTTTCATCACAAGGGCGTGAAACTTTGTTTGCTTCCTTAATGGTCGTAAAATGCTTAACTGAAAATGTATAATATAATATTATTCTCCTACAACATATTATTATCAATTTAAGGTAAAATAACATTTTTATATTTAAAAAAGAATACCATCGTTACTTGTTTAAAAAAATCGAGATGATATTCTGCTAATAATCCCCTATTTGAAATTCACTATTCCATATTTGAAAACAGACACAGTCATTCGACTTGCCGCCTTCCTGAACCATTTAAAACAAAACATATTATGTGATTCTTAATTCTAATGAATGGTAGGTATAGAATGACGTCAACCCGTCAAAGGTCACTCAAGTTACTATCGACCTATTTATAACCACTCCCTAGATGGGCTAGTAGCTACATTTACATTTTTGTGAAAGCGGGCGGTTACCCAAAAAATAGGATACATACGAAAAATACAATAATTAAGTAGCAGTACAATGGGTGGTCTTATCGCAGTCTGCGATATCTTACGGACAACGTTTGATGAATTATACTGTATAGTAATAGGTAACTAGTGGTGCACATTAGTCTGACTTACTAAAACAAAAACACACATATTCATATAATTATATAAACACATTACAGAGAAATATATACATATAGGTTATTACAATGATAGGTAGTGATCCTTGACGAGTTTTTGGAAAATAGTTAGTGACTGCCCGTCTAGCTTCTGGCAATGCATTCCATAGACGTGCAGTTTGCACTGTAAAAGATTTGTCAGAAAAAGTTGTGGAGTGGGTTGGAATTTCCAGCGTCAGGTTTTCCGATGATCTTAAGTATCTATTATGTGTGTCGTAATAATGAATGAATTCGAAACGTTTGTTGTATTCCGGCGAAGGCGAATTGGAAGCCATTTGAGTTTAGTACGAAATTCGGAGATATGATCATATTTGAACAATAAATTTGTGGAAGTACTGATTTGAGTCATCTGAGTTAATTAATTAAGTAAATCTTAAACAAAGAATTAGGTGTATTTTTATATGTTAGTAAGCATATAATATCATTTACTTGTAGCAGAGGTAAAGATCAAAGGTCAAGAAACTAATCCAAAGTTTGTGTACACGAGTATAAATAAATATTTGGTTTTTACTACCTATACCAGGGATCACCAATTAGTTTTATTTGGATTCGTTTTTTAAATAATATGACTGTCGATATAAACTATACACTCATACATATACAGGGTATATTTGAAATTAGAACACTTACTTAAATCACTGAAAGAGCATGACTCTTGCATGCAGTTACAAGAATAAAAAAAAAAAAACTATCCGATTACAAGTTACGGCCGTTTGAGGTTTTTTTTATAATTTTTTTATTGTAAATGCATGATAGAGTCATAACTTCAGTGGTTTAAGTAAGTGTTCTATTTTCAAATACACTCTGTTTATAGTAATATAAATAATAAAAATATTATATTATAAATATTTATGAAAAATTCCTACGACGAAAAATCTGGAAATGGTTTGATTAAATAATAAACAAATGCAATGCAATTAACAAAAAGTAGGTACCAAAACTTTTTAAATATTAAGGTGAAAATTGACATTTCTTGCCTTGAACTATATGTCTGAAGGTTGGAGTAAAGTTGGTGCACACAGTTGTACTACACACAATATCCAAAGCTCATGACAAGAAACTTCCGTACTTTTGTGTTTACGAACTCAAGTAATACCAGTTAATTTATAATGGAAACTTATTTAAAGATGATTAAATTTCTATATATTGTATCTACTGTTTACCTAAGATCCCCACAAAATAGACCGGGTCGCCGCGTCGCTCGTAAGTAAGGCTGAGATATTAGTATGTTGCAGTTGCTATGCATCTTTACCTCTTATAACATCAAAACCAGATCAATTAGTTAGAGAATCAGAAACCTTTGAACTAGTGCCAACAAATATTGCTCGCAGTTTTAGATTGAAATACCATCGAAACTTATAGTGTTCAACTTTAAACCTATTCAACGAAATGATCGTTTTATTTAAAATATACGGTTTTACTCAGTCCTGCCGCGCCGGTTGCAGGTGGCAGGTCTGGCAGGTCTGGCACCTGCAACCGGCGCGGCAGGACGCCTCACCCCTTGATAAAGGGCCCCCGTCGGGTCCGAAACTAGTGAGTAAAACCGTATATTTTAAATAATATGAATACCACTCACGAAAGTTTTTATTCGAAATTCTCGTTACCGATCATGAGAGACAAGACATTAATTTTGAACAATCACATTGTTTAACTACTATCTACAGTGTGTATTTGAGAATAGAACATTTACTTAAATCACTGAAAGGGCATGATTCTAGCATGCAGTTACAAAAAGAATTTAAAAAAAACTTTTTTTTTTAATTTCCAGGTATTTTTGCCTCCATTTTTCAGAAAAATAGTTTTAAGTGTGTGTGTGTGTGTATGTTACAGTGATTTAAATAAGTGTTCCATTTTCAAATACAACCTGTATATCCCACTAATATTATAAATGTGAAAGTTTAGATGGATGGATGGATGTTTGTTACTCTTTCACGCGTAAACCACAGCAACCGATTGCGCTGAAACTTGGTATGTAGATAGCTGGAGACCTGGATTAACATATAGGCTACTTTTTATCCCGATATTCCCACGGGATCGGGACTTACGCTGGTGAAACCGCGGGGCACTGCTAGTGTATAATAAAATCAAATCAAGAATTCACTATGTAGGATTTCCATTTTTTTATTTAAAAGTATAATTACTTAAAGAGTATATTATATTTTGAAACAATTTTAAAATGGTGGGCAATGACGATGGCGAAAAAAGAAATCGGATTTAGCAGAAAACATACTCATCTCGCATAAAAAATTCTTCGAACAGATCATTAGTCTGTTTTAACTGGGGAGTCATGTAGAGGATGACTCAACTCCGAAAACTACTGTTAGAATTATTGGTAGTCAGTGAGTCGTCTTATCTGCTGTAATAGTAGGTAGGTATTGATTGATAGTCCAGACATGTTTACTATGCCTACTTATACAGCATCTGTATGTACGCCTTGCGGTCGTTTTGAATTATCCAAGTGTACTAATATAGTATAGAACGAGTCATGTTTATGGGCCGTGTAAACATGCCTCGTGGGGCAAAGCGGTCTTAGAATGGAGATCTTGGGGTGAAGACCACAACGCGTGAAGACGATAACGCAAGAAAACTGCAGGGACGAATTGCATGGAAGTATTGCAAAACCAGCTTAGATGGCGCAATCTGAAGAAGGCCTACGCAAAACTACTTGAGAGTGGATGAGAAAAAAAGAATTGTATAATAAAGGCAAAGAGATTGTTTATCAGGTTGAACGCGTTATCTCTTAAACTACCGATCAGGTTTCGGGATCGGAAAAAACTTCTTGTATTTGAAAGCCTGGTTCTTAAGGAAGGTTATAAATTTATAAATTATTGAACATCAGGCTAATGATCCTTAGGAGTAGTAAGTAGTAACCAGGAACGTTGGTGGATATGCCGGGAATGGCTAATCGTTAATAAATACAAAATGTTTTTTTTCAATCTAATGGATAAAAAAATATTGCAAAACTAAAATTTCAACCACAGATATTGCCGTGATTAATTTTTTATCTTGATAAACGACATTTACATACATAGTACGTGCAAACTGAAATATATGTGTTATCAAAGTGCCTGTATTCTTGCTCATTCATCATGACCGAACTGACATTCCCATCATTCATTTCGGTCAGTATGAAGTTTTAGTTGATGATTATAATAAATCACATCGTCAACATCACATCTTTGAAGTACAGCTGGTAGTGCTGGCGCTGCTGCATCAGAAGAAAGCCTCAAACGGCGTAAATACAATAATTTAATCGGTAACTATGTTTTTGAGCCGGTTGGGATCAAAACGGTAGGGTCATGGGGTACGAGTGCTCGTTCCGTTTCTATGGAACTAGCTAAGCGACTGATCGACACTTCTCGTGAACAGAAGGCGGGCCTATTTCTTGAACAGAGAGTTAGCATTGCCATTCAACGTGGCAATTCTGCCAGCCTTCTGGGAAGACTGCCAGTAGGCGACGATGTGGAGGAATTTTCAACTCAATTCGTCAGAATCTTCTTTTTTAATGTATGTTCACCGATTACTCGAAGACGCCTGAACTAATTTGGAAAATTCTTTTTTTGTTTCAAAGAAGATACTTCCCAGGTGGTCCCATTTAAATTTTATCGAAATCAGTCAAACGGTTTTTGAAAAATCTACAAATATCTAAAAATTGTATACGTCGATGATATTTTCGTTTGCTCTGAAACATCACTGTCTAATTGAAGCAGTGCGTTTAGTTGTCCTACCCATATTATATTTAAACAAAATACATCTACTTTCCACTAAAAAGCACATTGAAGTCGGTGATACTTTTTTTTTAAAGATAATTATTAATTAGATTTAATATACTTAATTATAAGTATTGCGAAGTTAAGTCATTTTGCAGTGTTAATTTATATTAATGGTTAATTGCTTATAGTATTTTTTTTTTATAATATATTGATTAAGTTTTTAGTCAGTTAGAGTTTTTACAATTTACGTGTACGTGAGAGAGTAGGCTCTCACACGTGGGAAGTAAGTGCGGTTCTACGTTCTTTTTACTTCTGGCTTAGCAATACAAAAATCTTTAAAAAGTTAACCATATATATATGTAGGTATATTCTTTTTGTAATAATATAGTATTATAGGACACTAACTGTTTTTGTAATATTTTTTATTGATGCTCCGCTCCTATTGGTTGTTTCGCCTATACCGCCTACTTGACCTTAATTTTCTTTTTTTGATAACTAGTTTCGAACAAAAAAAAATGTTGATCGAACAATGACGAACAGTTAACGAACAGTTGAAATAGCAAAAAAAATATATAAAAACGACTTCTCCCCGCCAACTTGAGGGTATTTTTTTATTTTATTTAAAAAAAACTAAGATCGAACAAATAAAAATTTTGATCGAAAAGTTAAGAACAGTTAAAGAACAGTTGAAGAGCAAAATAAAAAGTGTAAAAAACGACTTCTCCCCGCCAACTTCAGACAGCCGTGCATTATGGTCTTTTCTCTGTTTGACACATTTTTTGTTTGCAGTACGAGCTTGGCGCGCATTGATATGATTCGTATTATGACTTTGGCAGAGCAAACCAAAACCAGTTTTTAACTTTGATTTAATTGAATAAACGATTTCTCTTTATTTTCAACAAACAGTATAAGGTGGGTAAGAGGTGGCGGGAGGTAGTCAAAACGCACCTTTAATCATAAGCTGAAACGATATAATGAAAATGACAGAGATAAAAGATCGTCGTTCTCTTTTTGATTAACTCGCGCGTACATGGGCGTACATGTCGATACCGATAAAGTGAGCGAATTCAGTAATGAACCATTCAAGACCATAATAAAAAAAATATGAAATAAACCTAAATAACTTGTTATTTTAGTATCAGGTAATTATTTAGGTAGCGTATTACAGAATTAAAATTAAGAAAGTATTGATATAAAAGTCAGTTTGTACTTATTTCACTTTTCACTAAAATATGTAATTCAATAATTTTGATATAAACGGAGTAAGTAATTTTAAATATTGCAGTTTTATAAATGAGTATTCCTATTTCACGATTTTACAAGATTATTTTCATATAAAACTGCAACATTTCCAATTACTCCGTTTATACCAAAATTATTGAATTACATATTTTAGTGAAAAGTGAAATAAGTACGAACTTTTTTTAAACTCCTGAAATTTTGAGTAAATTCAGTTTATGAATAAAGTTGCGAAAAGACGCCTTGAGGGGTCAATACCCAGCCTCAAAAACTTTATTCTCTTAAAAATCTTCCAAGATATTATATGAGTTACCTATTTCAGTTAATTTTACAGGATCTCTTAGATATTTCTTTTAAAGTTGTTTCCTCTAGCCGATGATGCACCGAAAGTATTATAAATACGGTTTCACCTTACTCCGAATTTCCTTCATTATAAAACTATTATAGTGCCTTCTTTTTTTAAAGTTTACGCAAAGAGCCACTAAATAATATAGAATACGGAACACAGAGTATGTAGTTCCATAGTTATAGTCCATTTATCCTTCAATTCATATTTCTAAAAAAGAACGAGGTCGTCTACACGCAAAAAAAGTGTTTTTTTTTTAATTAAGATGCAAGACAGTTAAATATTTATAAATCCAATGGTAAAAAGAAAATAAACATTAGTTCGACCTCGAAATGAAATGGCAGCACAAAATTTCCGGTTTCGTTGGCTAGAGATGCTTGCTAGACAGCCGGGGCAACGGACTATAACCGAAATCTGCTTGTACCGTAACTGACCAACACCGATATCAGTGTACTTTATCATTTACACATTTTTTTGTTACACCTAATAATTGGAGATCTTACATTATTATGCCGTACACATTCAGTACTATAGACGTCAAAAATTTTCAGACTCGGAATAGGTACTAATTTTTTTTTAAAGCATAGTTGGAACTGGCTTTAAAACACGGATAAACATACTTATTATAAGTACTTACCGATATAAAATCACCTAGGCCGATACAAATAAACATACATTTGAACGTTAGACGTTCAAATATTGGAATCGTACGTAATCCATTCATCATTCATGTCATTACTGTGGATTTTGATTTTATATTTTTTTACAGCACCATGACACAAAGTACACTAGGCTTTGAACAAATATTTCTATAAACAAATCAAACAAATAATTAGCTATCTACTTACTGGCACCTACTGTTAACAGACCCCGTCAGCAAAGGGATCTATTATGAAACTTTACTGTTAGTAAGTAGTAGTAGGCTTTGTAGGGATGTAGTTAGTTAAACAGGGAGCATGGCCAACTTTTTCCACTTTCTCCTACAAACTTTTAGTAGAATTACCCAAGACTAAAACAATTCTAAAAATCAAACAACCGAATACCAAGTTTCGTTAAGAAAAGCTGAAAATACAAAGACTACATCTATACAACGCCATATCAGCTAGACCTGAAAGAGATGCTTACCTCGGAGGTTCAATAGCTGACGTGCTTATAAAATCAGCTTATTATTTGCACAAGGTCTAAAAATTCACTTTGAAGGTCACAGCTAAGCAATATTGATTTTTCACAATATGCGCTGGCTGAATGTCACATAACTATGTCAAACCGCCTTTGGGTTCGTGTGTCATTTGGAATAAGAACAGCAGAATTTGAGTTCAAGGTAATCACACTTTCCGTATCTAATAAAAAATAAAAATACATGTCATATGATATATAAAATTAATATAGTAACAATTACGATACCATACCTTTTTACTCATAAAAAGGTATCGTTTCGTTATTGACACTCCTGTCATTAATAAAATAGTTACATTAATATTTTCATTTAACAGAATACGTAAGCTTAGTAATATGTATATAATTATATTATTGAAATGAGTGTGATGAAAATAACTAACATAACCTTTGTTTTATATTTAAAATATTCTTTTGATATTCAAAACATCTACTCCAGGGAATTTTCGCCCCGTGTTCAGTTACCTACTCTCATAGGTATTGCGTTTAACTTTGAGTGATGTATTTTTGTAGGTGTACACCTCAATTATTTTTTAATTGTTTTTTTTATTACGCGAGCTGCGAGTGTGTACAAATACGTCAAACGTAAACAAATGAGACTTAATATTCGTTGATAATTACAGAATCAACGTTAAAAATGAATCTATTTTTATTTTCTTTACCCTCCTCTCCTCCTAAACCGCTGGACCGATTTTGATTATTTTTTGTGTATATTTGAGTGGATCCCTGGACGGTTCAGATTCACAACTGGACCGGATAAGTGGCGCTGCGCTAGGGTTTCACGAATATATTTTTAATTCGGACAGGACAACAACTGTCTGGTCTGCTAGTTATTTATAAAATATTTGTTTCTGAACTTCGTGTACCGAATGCTTTTCTTTTCAATTCAAACCCAGATAGAAAACCCCTGTAACATTGTGTCCGACCCAGGCATCGAATTCTAGACCACTGACGTAAACAACGGATATTATGTACGTAAATAGCCGTTCCTTGTACAACTCACGTCATTACGAGATGGCAATCAGCAAATATGACCACATAAGTTACTGTACCAACCGTGAAGTCATTTATAATCTGTCGACCGTTTCCAAGTTAAAATAATTTATTTATGGTATGTCCTACTAGGTTTTGCCTGCAGCCGCGCTTGAGTTGATTTAAGTTATTTTTATGCCCCTAGGGAACAATGCCCTTTTCAGTACCCCCTGCATGTAAAATTTTATGACGACCGGTTCAGTAGTTACTTTGTGAGTCGTGGCAAACGAACAAAATCACATACGGATTTATGGTATCAGTCAGGACAGTCAGCGACGACGTCTATGGCTATCCGTCTTACAACGATCAATAACCTTGCCGTCCGCCATGATCAGATGTTTGCAGAACATGTATACAACGTTAAGTCAGATCCTCAGCCAAAATAAACAAATATACTTATGACGTTATTGACCTTAATTTATTTGTGGATCTTCTTGGCATTGTCATTATAAAACTTTACACACACTTTCAACGGAGACATCTGTGAAGGAAACCCAAACTATGTAGGTACCTACGCTATTTACTAAATAAAGCGAAAACATAAAATGAAAATACAGGAAATGAAAAACGATATATTATTTTCATTTCCTTTTCGACTTTTCCTCTGCGACTTTTACCTAACTAAGTTGGGGTCGGCTTTCAGTCTAACTACGATACGGACGAACTTCGATATTTTACGTGAAGCGACTACCATCAGAACTCCACAACCCAAGTACTAGGCGATATTAAAGTTCCGTAGTTAGACCAAGTGGTCGATCTTTTTTTAGGGCTCCAACTACCTGTAACGAATGCCACAGATGTTCGTATGGTAACCGGGACCGACAGCTTAACGTGCTCTCCGAGGCACGGAGGGGTCTCAATGTGTTAAGAATGTCATGTCAATGAAGTCACCCACCCTAAGACTGACCTGGCTGGTATTACTTAATCTTGCAATGTGCTAATCTACCGGTTACCACTTAGTCACGAGCCCCCTTAAAAAACGATATATTATCACACACTTTAAATGTGAGTAGGGTTTTACCTAATACAAACAAATAATTCGTAAAAAGCTGAATTCATATATTGATATGTCATTAGAAATCTTTTCACCTCTTTTTAAGCAAATTTCCCGGACGTAGAATTGTAACATTTGGAATAGTTAACGTTTGTATGTAAATGAAATTGTAAAAGCTAAAACTTTATTCAATTATTACGTGTAAAGGGCTACATCAAGCTACACGCGTCCAGTATATATCTTGAGCTGCCGACAGTTCGAGTTATCTGGTCACGAAAGAACACAAAACATTAAAAACTAGAGATCACCTGGTGGTCGACTCCGACCATAATTGGTCGGAGTCGACCACCAGGTGATTTCCAGTTTCTTTAAATCCTTCCAACTTCCTCTGCATATTGTTTGTTTTAAACGAGACTTGTGTGCATACAGTACGAGTAACGAGTGACGAGTAACTGTATAAATCGGGACTTGATCTACTCAGTAATCTGCCTAATCACGGTAATACTTTTAGTTACCCCGACGACGACGATTCGATCGATTACTTTATCCATTGCTGTGAAACCATTATGGCCATGGTTCGGTGTGAGAGAGTATGGGATTCCGCTGTCTCGTTCTTCGAGGAAGTGATTTATGCCAAAGAAGCGGCGGAAAGGGAACGTGAGAACTCTCGTACCGCAGAAGACGCACCGGGCGCCGGAGAGTGCAAATGATCTCCGGCCTTCATGTCTCCATGAGCGCTTACTTGAGAGTGATGGGCAGGGTTAGCAGAAGCAGGCCTGAGACCGAAACTATTCCGCGCGCGCATTTCTAAGTCTCGTAGTACCTAACTATAATCTTATCTGTGGCCTCGTCTAAGTCCCTAAAATTCAACGGGCTTACATGTATTTAGTTTCTAGGGTACACCTAAGCAATTAAATTCCGATTTGTACACCATGTCGATTTTTTATTTAAAGTAATTATTCTGAAGCCACTAGAAAGACAAGACAAAACTGAGACACACAGACACAGGGAGACGATAACCGAATCGATCGGACCAGAAATAGTCTAGACTTCTAGAGTCTCTTCGCACTCGTCAAAAAGGAAAAAAAAATCGAATCTATAATAATGTTTTATTACAAAATGAAACCATTGTCACACGTCTCTCGTGCAATAAAAGTGTTGTCAATATTATGTAGGTAAATTATGATGAATGATGTGACGGGCCTGTTGGTCTAGTGGTTAGTGAACCTGGCTGCTGACCAAGAGGTCGTGGGTTCGATTCTCACCCAGGGCACAGATTACAAAGTAGTTACTACATAATATTTCTTAATAAGTAAGCATGTTTATCAGCAATCTGGTTACCATAGTACGTCTCTGTACATACTGCCTGCCTGGTTTGGAATACCTCGAACACAGCCATCTCAAAATATTATTATTAAGATAAAACATTATCAACAAAGATTTTTTATTCTTAACCTTATCCAGCATCCTAAGGCAACATGGAGGTGAAGCACCAACCTTTTTGCACCAAAAAAAAAAACAGAAACACTTCCTTTTTGAAGACGGTTAAAAACTTTAAAAACCTATAAAAACATATGGCCAGTACACCTTAAGTGTACGTTTACTAAATTCGTAGGTTCTAGACTCTCTCTATACAATTTTAGTTTGACACACATTTTTGGTGTGTGCTATGTAGGTTATTACCTACTACAAAGAACGCCCTGATTTTCTACCAGCCAAATAGACCTAAAATTAATTCTCTCTATAATTAATTCCACGAATACGAAATGTTAACAGTATTCGGAGAATTTCAAATATTTTGTTTCGAAATTTTAACAACTACTCATTTAATTATGTAATACTAGCTATGTCCCGCGGTTTCAACCGCGTAAATTCCGGTGCCGTTCGAATATCTTGATAAAAAGTAGCCTATATATTAATTCCGGTCTCTAGCTATCTACATAATAAGTTTCATTGCAATCGGTTCAGTAGTTTTTGCGTGAAAGAGTAACAAACATCCATACATCATCACAAACTTTCACATTTATAATATTAGTATATTTTTTTATTTAATCATATTAAGACATGTTTGTCTATTATTTACTTACATTTATTCCAGCCCAGGACATGATCATTTGTACAGAACAAAGTCTGTTTGGGTGTAATGTATCTAGAATATAATATGTATGTTTTTAGTAGGTAATATATAAGTACGTTTAGTCTGGTAACCGTATGTAATGCACTACCTAGACTCTGCCTAGTTTGGGATCAGACCGCCGCCGCGCCGTGTCTCAATTTATTATAATTATGTATGTGATTTTCTCAAGCCTAATATTTAGGCAGCAGGCTGAAAATCACATTTTAATTAAAGATACAGTTTAATGTTTTTTTAAGAAGAAAGCTATTACGTGTCTATATATAAAGCCATATTTTACATTGATAGAAAGTATTGTAGTGATTATACAAAAAAAAAATATTATACATTCTAAGTTTAGTCGGTTGTCCATAAGGGGCCATCCATAAATTACGCCACACGAATTTTCATGATTTTTGGCCCGGGTGGATTTTTTTAATTGATCTTACTTATGGAAATATTTTAATAAAACAGTCAGTATAAAAATGAAAAACATGTAAAACTAGGTTAGGTAAAAAAATGAATTACTGTAAACCATTTGAGCGGACACTCACGTGGCAATTTTATTGGCATCGATGAGCGGTTCTCGTTGTCAATTAACATTCAAAACATCAAAATTTACAAGTAATGTGTTCTTTGGTTGGATGTAGTTACTATCCAAGTCGGCTTTAAATTGAGCGGAAATTATTCAACTTTATAAGGTATCAGTATTTCATAATACTTTAGATTATAGCTATGGAGTGGTATGTAGGACTAATCCTTTAATTATTGAACGATAATTTTTGATACGCTAACTATAGAAATATAAACAGCAGCCGTTAAAATAACAGGATAATAAATATGTGGATAACGCAGTGGGTTATACATAAAATTATGTAATATATAAAATTGTATTGTCATAATTAAGATTAGTGTATAACTGTTTGTTTTTCCTAAACAAATAAATAAACAGGTTGTTTCCCAACCACGTCCCAACGTCCGTCATTCTTTAAAAAAAACTCTAGAATATAAGACTGCATAATTATTTTTGTTTTTGTTTCCCTGTAATGACAACAACCCTACGACATTTAAAAAATGGCGCTCTCTTTACCACACTTAATTTGACCGCAATCAATTAAAACGGTTTACACATTCACTTTCAACATTTCGTAGACTAGGCTTCCGGCAGCGAGATAAATGAACTATATCTCAAGATGTTGATACTCGAATAAAATCGACTATAATCACATCACGATTTGTGTGCATTTCTCCAGCTAGTGCGGAGGCGGGGCGAGCGCCGCGCGTATTTTTACTCTGTGACGTCAGGACTTGCCTCGGCCTCCGCATTGTATGTGCGGTCACGAAAACAACCGGGGCAGTAGCGAGAACTGTTGGGTAATATCGTACATTATTTGTCGGTAGACTAGGTAAAGTTCAGATGGCCTCTGTCATCTAGGAGCTCCTGGGAGGTTTCTCAGAAGATTTAATTAATTTCAAAATTTCGTTGACACTGATCCACTAGAGAATCCATTGTCACCTGGTGGTAAGTCAGTACGCCGCTCATGGACACTTGCAACTTAAGAGTCACAAATGCGTGGCCGGCCTTTAAGGTGGGAATAGTTAAAACAGGGGATGGGGGTTTGGCCCTCCGGTAACCTCACTCACTCGGCGAAACAACACAAGCATTGCTTCATGGCCGGTTTTCTGTGAGGCCGTGGTATCACTACGATCGAGCCCATACCTGCCGTAGCTCTTCCACTAAAGAAAAAAAAAACAAAAAAGTAATATTTTTCGTTGTTTTGCTGTATTTTTCTATTCTTTTTTTACAATAATTAATTAGAGGGTAGTTTTTGCTAAGGTGATCTACGTGGAAAATAAGTCCAAATGGATATACTTATAATTTTTATCTGGTCTTTAGGACTATATGCAACTAGGTAAGTGGGATTGCTGTACGAGGCCTTCTGCTTCGTCAGAGGTTCTAACAACATATAAATTTATATTTATTAAAAACAACATTAAAGACAACGCGGCAATTCCCGTGACCACGATAAAATGTAAGTTTATCAAGACGTCGCGTCGCGATATCAAAAGCATTTATTTATCTGCAAAAGTATTATAAAAATGTTAGTACCTAGTTATTTAGATTTTTTTTTATTATTCAGACAGTACATGTCAGAAATTTATTTTATTTTACAGAAATCCCAAATCTTATATTAAATGTCGCTTTATTCATAATGCTAAAGATTTGTTTTATACAAAAACTATAAGATTAATTTAAGCTTAGGTCGCTAGTTTCAAAGCCCTACTCAGCAGCGCCAAGGTTCATCGTGGTGGCCGTGTCCAAAGATTTCCGTTTAGCAGCTGTTAACACCACAAAAATAATATTTTGTAAAATTCAGTGATTATTATGATGGAATTATAGATTGAAATCTTAATAAAGTCCGTTCGGCATTTTTTCCCGCATTCTCATTGAAAATCTAGCGCGAGCATCCTGATGAATGACAGACGACATGAGTTCCTCATTTAGGTAGTGCTTATTATTTTGGCAAACATTCCTGTTGTTGGAGACAAGACTAAACGTATGGACTACAAAGCCAGCTCTTCCTTTTTTGGACGTCAATAAAAATAATTCACATCTCACAAATATTTAATATCCTAGGTGCCCACGCATTGCGGAATGCAATTCTTAATATTTTAACAATATAAAAAACTTAGTTACTACTACACGAGCTTCTGGCCTGTGCACTTTTTTGTAATGGGTGCAGTTCTCCTCAAAATATGTGTAGTACCTAGGTACCTACAAAGGGTAACTACCATAAACTTAATATACTTACATACTAAGTTTATGGTAACTACCTACTACGCCTAAATATTTTTTAACGTGACTGCAGTTTTATCATCATTGAATCGTTGCTAGTAACATTAGAAAGTTAATTTTACGAATTGCTCATTGCACCCATCCAGCGCAAAATGCACAATTGGCACTAGTACAGCATTAGGACATGACACTTATACGCCACTCTTCTCCAAAGGGCCCTTCAGAAACCTATCTCATCTCAAAGGAGAAGCTATTAGTGACCAATTTACCTATTATCTGTAATTTTTCATAATAAATGACGGAATTCGGTATATATGTAT
This sequence comes from Callimorpha dominula, assembly GCA_949752705.1. Classification (NCBI taxonomy): domain Eukaryota; kingdom Metazoa; phylum Arthropoda; class Insecta; order Lepidoptera; family Erebidae; genus Callimorpha; species Callimorpha dominula. The sequence continues at coordinate 1,629,218 of OX456992.1, forward strand.
ACATGTTAAGTAATATTATGTATTAAATTCAGTCTCTGTAAGTTCCGCGACAGCTGCCATACACGTGAGCGTGCCGCACCCGCACGTGGGCCGAAATAAACTTGACATTAATGTGATTACGTAATCTAACATCGAGAACTATTCTCATGAATGAATAAATCAAACAAACACGTCCATAGTATTTTGTTTATTAGTCATTTTTAACAGCAATTATAAGTGATAAGTAAAGTCACTTTTCTTGTCACTACACAACTAATACACAATTTTCACAGTTCCGAAACACAATCCAACACAGCAAACAATGTTTCAAGAACATCTCTTCTGCAATTGCCAATTCCAAGTTTCCAAAGAAACCTAAAACTTACAATTACTGTTGTCACATATTTACAGTACAAAATATTTACAACTTAATCAGAATTAAATAAAAACATCAGTCTCACTTAGCCCCGTACTAGAACGCATGGAGTCTACCCAATCAAACTAAATTTTGGCTAGCCATTTACACAATTACAGTCAGTAATTAGGCAACACAAATGAGTATATTCCTACACTAGTAGAAATCTCCCATTACTAATTTTAGCATATAATTTAGTTGGTTCTGACAGATATCACTAGGAACCTGAACCTAGATAACTGTTGATTATTAATAATTCACAACACTGACAAATTATAAGCATGTATAAAGCTTGGCAGAATCATATCAAAGGCCTAATCAATATGATTTTCCCAACTCCAATACATACTATACTGCTTTCTCCAAATCAAGGCAATTCTGTCAGAACTAACTCAAATTATACTTAAAAACAGTTCTAATGAGATATCCAGTCTGAGAATTAATTGGGTAGTGTATCCATGAGAATTTCTTTCACATTCGTAGACAGGCGGTCTGGAAATTTGATGTCAAATGCAACAAGCAAGTCGCCTTTCCGTGTTGGCTCCTTGGGTAATGGTAGTCCATATCCTGGGAACCTCTTCACACTGTGTGGTTTGACAACCTCCGCTTGGAGGTTGACCGTCAATTTCTCACCCGACATGGTTGGTACTTCTATGATCGTGCCACATAGTGCCTGTAACAAAGAAAAAGCATGGTTTTATTTGTGATGTCAATATTCCTATGACTCATCCTCATAACATAAGGGCAGTAGTGATAACAGTAGTGTTTATAATTTACAATAAAGCTTTTACATTTATTAACAGTATGCTGAATATGTGCATCATTAGTAGACTCCATTATTGTAAATATCATGTAATAGCAAACCCGAGATGTTAAACAGTACAATGAACTTAAGCTATCACTGAAGGTTATTAACATTATTTCAAGAGTATTCTAGAACAATATTTTATTTCAGAATATTTGATGTTTCTATGTAGTGCAAAGACCAACACACAAAAGATTCTTACCTGTTTTAATGAAACCTTGGCTGTATATCTAATGTCACTGCCTTCTCTCTTGAATAGTGGGTTGGGCTTGTCTCTGATGATAAACACAATGTCTGCAGGGATCTTATTACGACCCTGGTCGCCTTCCTTCTGGAACGTGATCTTGGTGCCAGCCTTCCAACCAGGTTTCACATGGATAGTCAACACCTTATCTTCCTTTTTCGATGTGCCATCTGGTTGTAACACGCGGCGCGAAATCTTCATCTTTTTTACGCAACCACGGGCGATATCCTCAAGAGACACGTATAAATCGTGTTCAATAGGCGGGTCTTGGGTCTTCTCCTTTCTGCTGGGAGATCCGTGGAAGTTGAAACTATGGCTACGGAATGCGCCTCCGGGCCCGCCTGGTCGCGCTGTACCCATTCCCATGTTAGAAAAGGGATCCATGTCGACATCCATATCGCGGTCAAAGAACATCGTCGGCCCTCCAGTGCCGCCATTCAGATCGAAGAATGCTTGGAATGGACTCGCAGAACCGAAGAACTGTGCGAACGTCGCCCTCGGATCCCCATGGAACGTGTATGAGAACGACTGGCCACCACCAGGGCCATTGTGTGATCCCATTCCTCCCTTGAGGCCTTCCTCGCCGTGGGCATCGTAGATCTCGCGTTTCTTCTTGTCGGATAAGACCTCGTACGCCTCTGCAACTTCCTTAAACCTCTCCTCAGCACCAGCTGCTTTATTCTTGTCCGGATGGTATTTGAGTGCCAACTTTCGGTACGCTTTCTTTATGTCGTCATCAGACGCGCCTTTTGATATTCCCAATATCTTATAATAATCTTTACCCATTCTGACGAACTAATCCTAGAACAAAAAACGATTCCCGTTAGCCTTCGTGTCTGACACCATTTTTGGAGATGTGGAGCGATCGTCCGCACCAGGAGACGGGACGATTTTATTGAAAAATAACGTATTTAATTATAGTTTTGAAAAGAAAAGTAATTATTAAAACTATTAAACACTTACCTAATCAAAATACGCTAGAAATATGGTCCAAATAGAAAGGAACAAGCGAATTTTAAATAAATTCACACACAACACAACTTCACACCTCACTGTAGTAAATTCACGTTTGAATGAAACACGGCGCCGTCGTTGCGCCAAAATATATACATTAAAACATCTAGAACGTTCTAGGGCCTTCAAAAGATGCTAAAACGAGACAAAAACTTGACTCGGTGGGCCGATTAGCATAGGGTAGAAAGAGATAAAAATAAATTTCAATGTTCAGAAACACAAGCTTTTTAGCGAAGTTCACGTCATTATCACGTTCCGATTATGGAGAGGCGGGGGCAATACGTTCTCTACTACGAACCATTTTTTTTACTGACATACATTTTTGTTCTCACTGGCCATGCCGCCCGTAAGCAAAAGTCTTGCTCTGAGATCTAATACATTAATTATGAGATCTAAATTATAGAATCATGTTTTTTTTATTATAACCTATTTTTATACTTTTTAGTACATTATTTTTAAATGTTAATAATATTGCAATATCTGATATGTACGCAGTTCCTGTTAAATACAAGTTTCTAGAAACATCCAGATTATTCTAAATGTCTGTATCTAAACATTTGTAGGTATTTTTACGATTTCGATCTTATACACCACTACTTAACTATGTTAAATTTACTTATTTAGGGTTTTTAGTGATTATGAATGGCAAGACATATCTTGCTATTAAAGAATCTTAAGGTTTTATAAAATTATGAAGCTGCTTTAGTTGTTTCGTATAAAATGTGTGCCGTCTGATGTTACCTATACTCTGTCCATGTGTCCTGTTTATTTTCTTTTTGACCGTTACTTGAGAACGTAACTGTGTCAGAGTTTGTAAAATTAAACTTTGAAACGCGCAGTCAGAAAATTATATTTCTACTTTTCTTTTAAATTTAATAAAATTTCATTTTAATTAAAATTGATTTTTACTTTACATCGAATAGGCAACGTCAGTCATCACTAATTGACTAGGTACTTATAGAACTGTCAAAAGAAAATAAATTAATGGTTCAATATTTCTGCTTATCGTTCTACACTACTCGCGAGGTTACTTTACCGGAACCGGAGTCGGAATCGGAGTTTTTAACTTTTACTTATCGGAATCGGAGTCGGAATCAGAATCGGAAGCAGAGGCGAAGTCAGAGCCGTTGCCATCCCTCCTCTGCCAGCCACCTTCTTCAGGTCGTCTGTCCATAAATTAAATTAAAATTGTCGTCTAAATTCAGTCATTATTGAATTTAGTCAAGGATAATCGCATTTAGCAGTCTGTTGGCATCGTAAATTCAGAAGCTAGGATGGTTTCTGAATGACTAAACCATTTAGAAGCCTAAATTTAGTAAGGTGTAAGGGGATTTAGTTACGGATTTAAGGCGCAGCGTGGGTTTCCGTGCGTGAGGACGTGTATTCCCGAATATAAAAGAATATTTCCGAATATAAAATAATATTTACGAATATTAAACAACTGAATTTTAAATTTTGGTACGAGTTTCCCGTTGCATGAAATCTTAATGTTACGCCGTTACGTGTTTCTTTTGTACGAATACTTTTTTGAAGTGATACTTCTTAAGAATCTTTGTAATTTGAAATTCTATGAAACGGAAGCATCACGATAAAGTTACTACGATAAAGTTCCTATAATCTTTGTCTTTGCGCCTGGCCCACCAAGCCTTCAGAAAATATGTCAATGTCAACGTGATGTAATTTTTGTGCATTTCCGTATTAAATTTATTTAAGTTGTTTTTACTCTATATTTCACTTATACTTAATTTATTTTTTACAAATTTACATTTAAATCCAACCTAAACCTATATTGAAAACGAAGTATTCTTTGTTTTGTAAGTTGTGTACAGTTGTAACTGGATTGCAGGTTTGCTTACTGTTTATTACTAAGGCCATTCTTTATATATCTTGATCTGTAATCTGTATCTGTACCTATTGAATAAAGTAAATATAAAATATTTTGACCAATAACTTTTATAGAAATTATCTAAAATTTAATTTATTAACATTAGTAAATTATTTGTGTTGATTTTACTATTTATTATTTCTCATTCTCTTGTAGGCAATTTTTCTGAAGTTTCACTTCTGCCGTGTGTAAATTGCACACATACACTTTTTTTTTAAAGACCAATCCCGCATTAGCAATATTCCTGTGTCGCGTGGGGGCTTCACAAAACATTCAAACAATGGACACAAAGAAGATCCAAACTCAGGTCAACTATTTGTAGATCACACAAATTTTTGTCCCGTGTGAGATTTGAATCCACAACACTCGGCGTGGCGAAGTGGCGAGGGGACCACTTAAACATTACGCCAGCTGTGCAGTCAAATATATTGTATATATATTATATTAAGTTTATGATATATATATATATGTAATACTGTCTCGTAGGATAGTATCGTCACGCTAATAATACATATATTATACAGATCCACTAGAGGGCGCCAATCTAAACATTGAATTTTGTCAGCTCCTTGTTATGTATAAATATATATGTTTACTTCAACTTCAACTTTTGATTTGTGGCTTTGTGGAGCTACCACAATTTCGCCAATGTCATGTGTATCCGAAGGTCTGTCAAAGGATTCTAAATAGAGTTGTGGTAGAGCCAAAAAACAAAATTATTTTTGTAGAGATGTAAAGACTATATAAATAATTGTGAATTGTTGACTTTTACAGGCATAATCAAGCATGAGTAAGACAGCCATTCATGTAAATAAATTGAAAATAAATACAAGAATAAAACAAACAAAAATAAATATTGTATTATGTTCTGATCTCAATATTACAACTTAATTTTATTTACATTGATATACTTGCCTAATATATGTATATACAAAAGGGGTGAAAACAAGTGATAGGATCAATTTAAGGGATGTGGGGCGGGGAATATGAGGAGGAATGACATCATAAATAGGGAACCTGGTCTTAGGACAACTAAAGAATATATGGTCCGCATTTCCTTCATCAAGGCCACACTCGCAAATAGAGTTAATCCTTATTCGAAGTTTTGCTAAAGATACCGGAGTGCATGAATAGTTCAGTCTTAATCGACAAATTGTAGAGGCAGTACTTTTGTCTAATTTTGGAAACTTCGCAAACCAGGGTTTAAGTGGTATTTCTGGTTGTATATCACCATAAAATTTGCCTCTTACAGTTTTCGACATTCGCCACATCCTAGACCAAGAGTCAAACAGATGGGATTTTAAAGATGAACAAATATCATAAGAGTATATTTCCGAATGGTCAAGAGAACCAGTATAGATGGTGTTTCTAGCACATGAATCAGCAGTTTCATTACCTGAAATCCCTGAGTGTCCAGGAATCCAGGCCAGGACAACGTTTATGTTGAGCCTCTGACATTGAAATAGAAGATGTCTAATTTCAAAGATAATAGCAATACTGGAATTAGATCGAAAAGGATTTGAAAGAATAGCTCAAAGGTAGCTTTTGGAATCCGTAAAGATTATACTGTTGTTTAAGTTATGAGATTTTATGAAGGAAATAGCTTCCAAGATAGCAATGGATTCACCTGTGAAGACCCAAGAAGTAGCTGGGCATTTATAGTTTAAGATTATACTAGTTGAAGGGATCCAGACCGCAACACCAAATGGGCCACTGACCGAAGTTTTAGGAGTTTATAAAAAGTTTATTTGCTTCTATTGAAGACTTGTTGATTTCCAAGTCCAGAATGATGTTGGGCTGGAATACTAGAGCTTCATAGGGTATAGAAAAAAGAGGAAGAACGGAGTTTTGGAAGAGAGGATCATGGAGCCGGGTGAATTGCTGGTAAGCAAGAAGAAGACAAGGGATGCTGTTATTAGACGCGGGAAGCAAGCATTAATTAAGTTGGACAGCTGCTCTAATTTGGTAAGGAGAGGATGATCTGAATTTTGAACACGTTTAAAAAAAAATCTGTTAGCTAGAAATTGTCTACGAAGAGATAGAGGAGGATCGCCACATTCAACTTGCATAGCGTTTATGGGGGAGGATTTCATCGCTCCAAGAATAATGCGGAGGCACTTCGATTGGATTTTATCTAGGTTTTGGAGGCCAGAATTATTACAAGGAGTCAATACAAATAGGCCGTAATCAAGGTGACTGCAGATTATGGCATTGTAAAGTAGTTTCTGAGAAACCGAATGGGAGCCCCACCAAACCCCAGAAAGGGAGCGAAGAATATTAATGTTCCTTTCGCATTTTTGAACAACGTAATCGGTATGGATGATACCTGACAACCTGGAATCTAACCAAACTCCGAGGAATTTAACTCTGTTGTCCTGCGGAATGTCTTCACCACATACTGTTAAGTGAACTTGAGGAATCGTACGTTTCTTGGTGAATACCACGATCGAACTTTTAGAAGCTGATAAAGAAAGGCCGTGGTTATTTAGACACTCTATCAAGTAATCCAGAGCAGTCGACAACTGGCCAACCGCTGCCTCATGAGATTTATCAGAAACATATAATACCAGATCGTCAGCGTATTGGAGACTTCGAGCATATGGACCTATCGACAGCTCTAGGTCGTAAGTGTAAAGGCTATTTAAGAGAGGGCTCAGCACCGAGCCTTGAGGTAGGCCTTTCCAAATCATCCTGGGTGACAGAGAGTAGTCCCCAGTTTTGATTAAAATTGATCTTTCTAAAAATAAATTACAAGTAAAGCTAACTAATTTTTCTGGAATTTTGAGGTGGTAAATGAGTTAATTTTTGAGCAGTAGAATTAGGACGTTATCATACGCTGACGAAATATCAAGAAAGGCTCCCACCAAATATTCCTTATTAAGAAAAGAGATTCGAATGTCAGAGGTTAATAAGCCAAGATTATCTATCATACTTCTACCTTTTCTAAATCCATATTGAGACTTATCCAACAATTGTCTGTTTTCCACAAACCATTCAAGACGATGTTTTATCATGTGTTCTGTAACCTTACATAAGACAGAAGACAACGCTATAGGTCTGTTACTATTTGGACCAGCAGAACTCTTGCCAGGTTTGAGAATGGGGATCATAATTTGATTTTTCCATGCCTGGGGAACAGAGTCTAATTCATAAAAACTGTTTACTAAATTTAAGTAGTATTTTTTGCTTTTATCGGAAGCATGTTTTAAGAATGAGTAAGGGATTCCATCCATTCCAGGAGAAGAATCTAGAAGACCGTCTAGAGCCAGTTGAAGCTCGGAGAATGTGAATGATTGTACAAAACAATTTTGGGGAGGAACAGGAAGTGACAGAGAAGGAAGGCAGTCTAAGTTTGGGACGGAAGGAGGAGCCAGTTTATCAGAAAAGGCTTCAAGCCACGTTGAGGGGTAATTGACCGCCATGTCGAGATTGTTACAGGATTCTCTGAACCGTTTAATTTGCTTCCAAACTATAGCGGAGGGAGTCCTTGGAGAAAGGTTTTCACAAAACCGAACCCAACCTTCCTTCTTTTTCTTTGAGAAAACTTTTCTTGCTTGGGCAGCTTTCATTTGGTAGATTATAAAGTTTTGAGTGGTCATGTCACCATTGTAGGAATCTTCTGCTCTTTTTCTTTCGCTAACTGCCGCAGAACACTCTGAATCCCACCAAGGAGTTGATACTTTATAATTAAAAGGTTTTTTTACAGGAAAATTTTGATCAGCACTTGAAATAATACAATTAACAAAATTATTGTAACAATCTACCTGGTTGTTAACATCAGGGAAAGGAAGATCATCTAGTTTATTTTCAAGGGAAGAAGCAAATGTTGGCCAATTGGATTCTACTATCCTATACTTGAAGGTAAAAAGCTTCGCACGGGAGAGACCCTGTTAGATATTGAAATAAGAATGGGGAAATGATCACTACCGTGAGAGTGAGGTAAAGTATTCCAAGAAATCGTGGAAGCCAAAGATGCTGAACAAATTGTAAGATCAACCGCCGATTTGGGGTTTTGAGAATGGAGGTCTCTTCTGGTGGGAGAGCCGTTATTAATCACACAGAGATTTGAGTCATCCAGAATCTCTAGAAGAGACAGACCAAAGGAGTCATCGTGACTAGAGCCCCAAGATGAGTGGTGGGCGTTAAAGTCACCCATTAAAATAATTGGTGAAGGAACTGAAGAAATAATTAACATAAGATCAGGGATTAAACTAGAGTGGGGATGAGGAATGTAAGCAGAGAGAAAGGAGATGTTAAGAGTCCTTACAGCTACCATATTTATTTCTGGAGAAATGGGAGGGAGAGGGATTTGAGAAAAAGAAAGTGATCGCTTGATAAATAGGGCACTACCTGCATATCCATCAGCTCTATCGTCCCGGAGACACGAGTAGCCCGGCACCCGAAATCGGGACCCGGGCACCAACCACGTCTCCGAGACGGCGATAACCGAAGGAAGAAAAGAGTTAATTAAGTTTAGAAGCTCATGCTTTTTAGGACGAAGACTCTTCGTATTCCATTGAAGGACTACAGCCATAATTGGGAGAAAGAGACAGGATTTGTGTTAGTTTTTGGGCAACGTTGGGCGGTAAGCAAGATTTTTTCCTTGATATCAACTCAATAATCATCGTCAACAACAACTCTAACAGACCTTCATCTTGGGTAGGAGAGGGACCTGCTCGAGAAGATAGAAGCGAATATACGTTTGGTAAAGAGGACGATTCCTCAGAAACTATGGCCTGATGTGCAGCTTTGTCGTAAGATTTGCCTAAAGGGGCCTTGGGACGCGGGATAGAGGTGACAGTTGTTTTATAAGACACAGAAGTGGTTGGAAGGATATGCTTCTGAGAAGACGATAAGCTTACAGAATATGGGAGAGGAGACTCTCCGACGACTCTAGAATATAGTTTGGAGGCCCGAGGGAACTGTTTGGCAGCTTCCTCATAACCGATATTTTCCTGAGACATTAACATTTTAATGCTTTTCTGCCTTCCCTGCTCCGGGCAATCCCTGCTATTAGCGTAATGATTTCCCAGGCAGTGAACACAGGAAGCCTCAGCCGCGGCAACGACACAAGTCTCTCCTGAGTGGGGTTGTGTACACCGGAAACAGCGTGGCTTAGAACGGCATTGTGTTTTAATATGTCCAAAACGACAACAAAGATAACATTGAATAATAGGGAATTGGTAAAGCTCTACAGGAAGGGAAGAGTGGTAACTGAAGATTCTTGAGGGGAGGGTTTGGCCGTGGAACGTTATGACCACAGACTGAGTGGGGACCCAGGCTGTTTTATCATTTTCAGTGATTTTTCTGTTTAACCTCCTAGCTTTGAGAATCTCTCCACATCCATCGGGAACCACTATGGATTTAACAAAATCGGTCATGGACCAATATGTTGGAACCTCACGAACTACACCCATTTTGGTGATATTGTAAGAAGGGATGGTTGCGACGTATTTGTTGTGGTTTAAAATCGGGTTATCCAAAAAAATATTAGCATCTTCAGCTGATAAGAATTCTACGGAAATTTTATTTCTCCCCACTTTTTTAACCCCATCAGTTGAGATTTTTGATATCTTATTTGTAAACAAAAATTGGCCAAACTTTATAGGTCGTATGGAGCTACCGGCTGCAGGGTCTGGTTAAATCCGTGAAACGTGAACAATAAACGGGCCTTTATCTGAAGGCTTATATAATTTAAAACCAACCACGAGACTGGGATGGACATATAAATTATCTATAGAAGGGACTGACATGTTATTTTCGGTAATATTCCTTTTCGGTTCCCCGTGGCAAATAGCATCCTCATCGGTGAGGCGACGCTTACCGTGAGTCACCACCTGAGACGGGACACTACCCGAACCTCCAGGGTCCGGAGGCTCCGGAGGAATAGGAGAAGATAGTTCCATAATAGGAGCCACTTCTCCCTTACATTAAATATGAAGTAAATATATAAATACAAAAATTGAGAAGAGAAGAATACAATTATACTATTTATAACTAACTACTTACTGTAAACGTACTTAAATATCAATAGTTTTGCCTGGAAATTAAAAGAAAACAACTCATCTAAACAATTCAAAAATTGAGGTGATCATCCGTGTGACAGCTAGCCAACCGCCCACATTCTCTCTTTAGATGTTTATATGTATGTGTTTTCACTTCTGACGTGCAGTCCTATAACTGACAGTTTTTTTTAAATTCAATAACGACTGGCCAAGTGGCCATTGACATGACATTAAGGCAAGTGTAATAAGCAGTTACGCTGTATGCTAATGTATTCTAAACTATATTATATAATATTTGTCATCGTCAAATTTAATAACAGATGAGGGTAGATATATACTTATACCGGTACTATTAGTAGCGAAGGGTCAACTCGACTTAGTAACTCGAGTTGCGTATAATTCGATATTACTTGAATTGGATTCTCCTTGACTTGAGTTTGAGCTAGATGTACACGAACTAACTTAAAAGTAATTGTTCATTTATTAACGCTTTTTTTTTAGTACCTCTTTTTAACAATGGAGTAGGTACTAAACTGATTTCATACTAAGTTTGGTAACTTAAAGGTAGTTCTAAGAAGACCTTGTTTATCAAAAATATAAATTTACTATATTCTCTCCGAAAAATATCAGTAGGAAACAATATAAGGTAAACAGCGGGATACTAATCTAAGCTCAGCACTGTTTACTCTGTTCAGTACAAAAATACACTGAACATTAGTGTTGCCGTTTGATAGTATAACGATAGTTGAGCAAAAGCAATAATATTGATAGCACCGTTAGTATAAATACTACCGACCACAGCAATATTATCGATAGTAGCGAGTTCAATATCGAATGCACTATCGATAGCGTTGATACTATCGATAGTAATGTCTAATCTACGTTTTGATGCCATTGTAGAATGAATCCACCTTAGTTATTATTGTAGCATAATAATATTAATTATCAGAATATTTACATCAACCAATATTCATAAACACTATACTTTGAATCACAGCCTGCTATCGATAGCGAAAAAATATAGATAGTATCAATTGTTGTTACAATAGTAGAACTATTGTAACAATTGTCGATTCGATACTAATTTTGAAATTGAGCTTTAATACTATAGATAGTATTGCAGTATTTTGATTCTATTTTACCAAACAGAGCTGTCGATTCTATCGATATTATAGATGATTTCCGAGGTCAACTATCGATAGTGCGGCAACGCGGTGATGATAATGCGGTCATAGAACCACTGACTGAAGCCATTTGATTTTCGCCATTGTGGCGCTAATAACATAATGGCGGTCCTTGGAACTAATATTAGGGATGTGACATAACACGATAAAAAATATTGCATCACTTTATCGATAAAATGCTTATATGTATACTTACGAGGCATAAAAATAATTTCACGAAGCTATTTATACTTTATTAGCATTTAATCACAGATTACTAAGTAGTTACCACGTAACAGATAAATCACTCCCTACAGAAACGTCCATACCTACCGTTTTAATTACCTACTCTCTCCGAGCGCCTTATATTGATTATTTTAATTAGGAACTAAATAATTTATTGATGTTTAATATGATAATAATTTTTCACGTTTTTCATTGTTGCTCTGCTTCTCTTTGTCGTAATGTGATGTTATATAACCTTCCTCGACAAATGGACTATCCAACACCTGAGATTAGCGCGTTCAACCAAACAAACAAACTCTTCAGCTTTATTATATTAGTATTTATTCGTAAATCCGTTTCAAAATTATGTATTTTCTTTACTTTATAAATATTTAATAAGAATGGTAAACCATTATTATTTTTATTACAGAATTTACTATTTGTATTCGAAATAAATAGCTGATTCGAATGGTTTACCTTTCGAATTAAGTAGGTATTTTATTTTAAAGAAAGGGCATAAAAATCCTATATAAGAATAAGAAAGATTTTGTTAATTTTTTCTCTTACTGGATCTACATCCATGTACAGCACATAAACTACCAGGAACCATGTCAATTTTCACCGTGAATTTGACAGTAGATAGATAGATAGAACATTCTTTATTGTACACCACAGTTAGACAAAAATTAACACAGTTTAGAAGCAACATACTAAGCGGTAAGTACAATGGGCGGTCTTATCGCTAAAAGCGATGTCTTCCAGACAACCTTTGTATGGAAACAACAGAGGAAGATAATCGGTAGCTGGTGGCGTACCAAAAATATTTAGAACTGTAACAATTAAATAATAATAAAGGAAATTAGGTGAAAAGGAGTATGTGAAGTATCTTCTACACATACGTACATATAAAAACATACATGTATATACATATCAAATTACGTTTTTGTACTTTAAAATTTGAAAATAAAAGCGCGAGCGCTCGATGCAGCTGTCCTCAACCCACTGCGCGAGACTGCGTATAAGGTCTGCTAGCGGTTGAGCAGCCGGTAGGGGTTCAGCGCACGTAAGTGAATCGAGTAGCATAGGCCTGATTTAATTAAGAAAACAACTTTACAAACAATTTTTAAGTTCATTAAAATGTAACCCTCTGCGAACTACTAACGAACAGGCTGCTTTCATAGTGAATAAGAGGTGGCTTTCATAGTAAGACGCGGCTTTCATAGTGAATAAGAGTTGGCTTAAATATCTCGACAACTATTTGACAAATTTGGCTAATATACCTACGATCTTTAAAAAAATATTTGCTTTAGAAATCTACTAGCGAAATTTTGTAAAGATCGGATCAACGATACTCTAATTATCATCGAACAAATAAACACATACACGATACATACAAACTCCAATTTTCCACTCTTGATACGGAGATCTCAATTCGCTCTATAAATAAAGAAACCTGACTCAATTTTCATGTTGAAAGGGTAAATGCATGGGGTACGAAAAGAAAAACAAAATCAAAATTATTTATTTCAAGTAAACCCATTGCAGGTATTTTTGATTCTCAGGAGGAGTCAGTCAGTATAAGTCGGTCGTGAAGCTAGTTGCCTGTTCCAAAACGTAGATCCTTTGGAGAAGAACAGGCAAGAAACTCCAAGGACATTATTGTTCAACCTGGTTTTTTTATTACAAAGTTACTTTTTACATTGCTAATATGCTCAATTTAATGTGAGAACAATGTAACATAATATTGTTTTAAAATTAAAAGAAAATCACAGAGGTGATAGGCAACATAGAAAATTAACTGAATACTTAAGCGACTACACAGTTGTCACATGTACAATTAATTTTTTTCTAATTAACAAGAAATAAAAGCGTATCATAACTACAATATCAACAGTGTATAAAATAACATCAATGTTCTATAAAATTAACAACGTCAATAATAATAATCAAAATATCAATAAATCTATAGGTCAGATAAGAAACAAGACGAGTACTCATTGACAGTGTGACTGTGGAGCAAGACCGGCATTTTGCCAAGCATTTTTATCATCTAAATAATGATCTAGTTTATAATATGCTCATTTACATAGCGTGCGTTTTATACAAGTTTTAAAGTTTTTCTTATTTAGTTGAAGAATGTTATCAGGTATTTTATTATAGAATTTAACGCAGTACCCCATAAAAGATGTTTGCTCTTTTGCTAGCCTAAATTTTGATTGAACTAATTTATGTCCATCTCTAGTAACATAATTATGTATTTATTGTGTTAAATTGCGTTATTGTTAGACGTTAGTGATCTGTGAAATTCTTTAAAAATAAGTTGCAAAAATGATTTTTTGTTCTTCTTATGGGTGACGTAAGAGTCGGTTATGGGACAAAAATCGGAAGACAGCCAGCACCGTCTACCGTAAAACCATAACATCCATCACATAAAATCCATAAAATCTTTATACTGATTCAACATATTTAAACTGTCTTCATCAATCAACTTCTTTTTTTTTTAAATCAGTAACTACAGTTTTCAAAGAGTTATCTTCAACCTTTTAACACTTTGAGATAAAACTTTTAAACGAGCACGTGACATATTGAGCAATTTTTTTATACGCAGCATGATTTTATTTGTAGACCTAATACTATTTTCATAGCGGTGATCGTGATTAATACTTTCACAAACTTCAGTAATAGTTTTAGATTTTTTTTGAGGTTTGCTTGGGTCAGCCTCTGTAACAGTAAAATATTGTTTGCTGTAGGTACCTTCTTAATTACATAACTTATTACTGAAGTAAAATTAAGGATTGGGTAGTAACCATCAAGATAAGTATGCTCATGATCGACATGAACAGAGCTCAATTTTCTTTTTACCCTAGCAGCTTGAGAAACACACGGTGTTGGGGTAACCATGTCATCACGTACAGAAGATGTACTCCCTGGAAATACAAACATTGTCATATTTTTATGCTTACATCCAAAAATACAATCCTTACATAGTATAAAACAAAGTCGCTTCTGCCGTCTATCCCTCTCTTTTAAATTACGCAACGGAATAAAATGCGGTTTTCAGCAATAGATAGTGATTCAAGAGGAAGGTTTATACGTATAGTTTAATATTGTTTTGTGTTAATTTGTTGAAATATGACGATAATTGTTTACCACATTGCACCCGTGTGAAGCCCGGGAGGGTCGCTAATAAACCGAATATTTGTAGAATCAGAATGAGACATAATCTCTAAAAACTCACCATAAAACAATGTAGGTACACTGCCATAGTTTAAATTTGTACGTGAAACATGTTTCACAAAATAGTCATCGGTGAAATGTTTACTGCACAAATGGTCATTATATCTAGGGCTCCAATTTTATTTTTTCATGTTTTCTACAAATGACTGCTTAGTGAGTGTGTCGGTGGGAAATCTGAAAGTATAAAGCAAACAAGTCAAACATACAGAATACCGTTGTAAATAGCGAGTTAGATGCTAGGGTTTACTTTTACTATTTAGAAATAATAATGAGGAGAATAAAGAGAAATAATTATGAAGAAAGTTATCGACATATTATCGATATGGAATAATCGCAACCCTATTCATTAACTGTTTATTTTTTTGATTAATTAATAAATGAAATCTGAATGCTATTTACATTTAAATGTGATTAAATTTAATAAAATAAGTATATAATATTGTTAAAAAGCTTCAGACATACAATTGAAAGCCAAGAAATTCACTTACTTGTGTAACGTTATTCCGCTGCCTTTTTGGTACCGAGTTTTACAAAATACACAAACTCTCATTGTATAAATGTTTTGTATATTATTATCAAACAGCAAACTCAAAATGTAAAGTCTTATTTTACGACAAATAAATAAAGCAACAGAGACGCGTCAACAGAACACAATGGCTTTTTGCAACAGATGTCAGTTTTAGTAACCAGGACTTCAAATCGGCACAAAAACAACTATACTTTCTTATGGAATATTTAGTCCAGCGTACTTGTATAATATAGAGGTCAGTGCATAGAACGCAATACCTACTAGTGGAAAGAACTTAATAGCTTTTGACGGGCCTATTGGTCTAGTGGTTAGTGACCCTGACTGCTAAGCCAGTGGTCGTGGGTTAGATTCTCACCCAGGACAAATAATGTGTGATGAGCACGTTAATTTGTTCTTTGTCTGAGCGTAATTTATCTATAATATGTATGGTGTGCGTTCGCGCAGCGGAATGTTGTTGAATTTAAAGATTTTAATTATGCAGATATTTAGTGTATGACGTCGTGTAATTGTGTATGGTAAAAAAAAAATTGTGCATGCAGCCATTGTGGAGAAATTCGCTATTAACTGATTCCGCTGGGCGAACGTTGTCCTGGCGGAATTTTCTTTTTAATCCATGGACTTAGAAAAAAAAAAATGTGACCAAAAATTAGTGTGTATTTGTGTGTAATTGTGTATGTATGAATAAAATTAGTGCATGCATAAACTTCGCAGAAATTCAAGTTTCCGCCACGCGAACGTTTGGCCATTAGCTAGTTTTCATATAAAGCGCTTATATAGAGAGCTGTAGATTTTTACTTACGTTGTTTTGAATCTGTTTATATTTGTTTAAAACGACGTTCTAAAGGAATTGCGTAGTAAAATGTATTCCAATAATTAGTGTATTAATTCAACTACTCACATGCAAAATTTCATCTCATTAAATTCAGTAATTAAAGAGAAACAATTAAAATACTGACAAAGCATCGAAAACCTACATAACCCGACCAAGTTCGGATGGCTACAAAAAAGCGTCCTTTAGAACGTCGTGATGTTTGACTGCTTTGTAAACAGTGGTCTATTCATGGTAAATTGTCCTATAACTCTTTAATTACCAACGGAACATCATTGATACTTAGCAAGATGTTGCACACTCTTACAAGGTTTGTATAAACGTGAAAATCTAGACCCCAAAGTGCATACTTTACGAACTAAGACCTAATAAGCGTATTTTACGTTTATATTTTTATCTTTTAAACCCTACGATTTTTTCTAAATCTGTTTTTTAAACAAATGTAAACAAATTCAAAACAACTTATGTAAAAATCTACAGCTCTCTATATAAACGCTTTATATGAAAACTAGCTAATGGCCAAACGTTCGCGTGGCGGAAACTTGAATTTCTCCGAAGTTTATGCATGCACTAATTTTATTCATACATACACAATTACACACAAATACACACTAATTTTTGGTCACATTTTTTTTCTTCTAAGTCCATGGATTAAAAAAAGTTCCGCCAGGACAACGTTCGACCAGCGGAATCAGTTTTTAGCGAATTTCTTCACAATGGCTGCATGCACAATTTTTTTTTTACCATACACAATTACACGACGTCATACACTAAATATCTGCATAATTAAAATCTTTAAATTCAACAACATTCCGCTGCGCGATCACACACATATGTATGTATTTAGAAATATGTAAGTATGTTTATCAGCAGTCTGGTTACCATAGTACAGGCTCTGCCTAGTCTGGGATCAGACGGCCGTGTGTGAGATGGGTAGAGTTGTTATTATTAGTTTTATTTTTGGATAAATAGTAAAAAAAATGCGCTGATTAAGAATTTCGATACCCGCAGTGTGGGCAAGTGGGGTCATCATCAAGTCATTTTTTGTTCTCCTTTAATTTCCCTACAATTATACCTGTTTAAAGTAACTAAGTGCTTTTGTTTAACAGAACTTTTAATTTTTTTTTTGAAAACGCTTTCAAGATATTCAAAAGCGCTTCTTTGAAAAATAAAATGATGTAAAGTTTTATACGTGGCATAAAAAAAAGGTATACCTGAAAATATCGTTATAAAATGGCAACACAAGGCTGTCACTTTGGGCTGTCATGTTATGACTGTCATCTTTAATCAATGATGATATAGTTATTATTAGTACACAAATAAAAAGAGCAATATTAATAATTTATGCATTGGTTTATCTAACGAGTCTTAGAAATAAAGCGTGTCGGCAGCCTTTGTAATCTATGTCGTAATACTTCTCATAAAAGTCTTGAACCAGCTCCTCGACCTGCGAACAATGTCCAATGATATACTTCAAAGTAAATGCGATTCTTGTTTAGAAATAGCCCACGAACCATTTATAGAATGCGTTGAATGTGATAGTAATTTGTGTACGGCCTGTTTCGCATCGGGAAAGGAAGTTGGTCCCCACAAAAACGACCACAAATACGCAGTGCGACGAAATGACTTCCCGTTATTCGACAATTGCAATTGGTCTGCGAAAGAAGAATGCAAGTTGCTCTCTGCACTATCAACATATGGCTTCGGCAACTGGGAAGAAATATCAAAAAGTGTACACACAAGAACAAAACTTGAATGCCAAGAACATTACAAAAAGTATTACATAGAAAATGTTCAGTACAAAGAATTGAAACAGTTACCAGAGACAGAGCAGTCTTTGTTTCCAAAACCGGTTATACCTTATTTATACAATACAGACGTATGCACAAACCCACCCAGAAATAATAACGCTGATCAACATTTGGCTGGATATAATGCATACAGGTCAGAGTTTGAACTGAGCTATGATCACAACGCAGAAAGTATATTCAGTATAGAAGACACTTATTCAGATGAGGATGATGAATGTATGGAGGCATTAAAAGTATCATTAGTGAATGCTCTAAATAATAGACTTCGAGAGAGACATAGACGGTACAAAGTAATCCAACGCCATGGATTAATTATGCCCAATAAATTGATTTCATGGATGCAGAAGTTTGATTCTACTCTAACCAAGCAGAAGGCAGAGAGGTTAATGTCTTTCATGCAGTTCATGACAGGAATGCAGTTTGATGCATTCATGGAGTCTGAAAGTCTAGAATATGAACTTGTGCAAAGGATTTTGAGATTGTCTGAGTATCGTAAGAATGGTATAAAGACACTGTATGCAGCCAAGTTATACAAACAATTGAAGAAGGAAAATGATTTAGTTGTTAAGGAACAGAAGTACGCCACAAGTGTTATGGCCAAAAAATTTGATAGTCAATCTCCTGTGAAGCATGTACAGTTGTTTGGAAAGAACAATCAGTTGCTGAAGTACAAACGGACCTCAATGCCGTTGGAAATTGTTGATTTACCAGGATTCAACCGTCTTACAGAGGCTGAAAAGGTTCTGTGTTCTAATTTAAGACTGATACCAGATAATTACTTAGATATTAAGCAGCAACTTATTACACAGAATAGTAAAATGGGCTTCCTCAGATTGCTAGACGCAAGGAGGATAGTCAAAATAGATGTTAATAAAACAAGAAAGATTTATGATTACTTGTTATATGAAGGCTTCATTAGTAAACCTGGAGTGTAAGGTTATATTAATTACTTGCATAACATGTCTGTTTAACTCTACAAACAAACCACAGTGAAATAAAACATGATTACACATTTTTTTTTTCATTTTTAAAGTTATATTATATAATGTGTATGTGCAGACATCAACTAGAAAATTGTTTGCCAGTAAATATTGTTGGTTAATGAATATTACAATATGTTAAACTGGCCTGAATTTTATTGCACAGATGTAAATTATGATAAGATAAGCATGTTGCAGTAATGCAGTACATTTTCATTTAAATCCATAATTATGTATGTCAATATTAAATACCTACTCCAGATATATTGGATTCAGATATAGTTCTTAGTGGAGAACCCTGTATTGCATATGGGCAATGAATATCAATGTAACAAGGCTTAGGGGATATCTTTTAGATTATATGCTGCCAAATGGAGGGTAGATGATGTTTCTCTATGACATGGTTGGTTTGGCCAAATCCACAACAGCAATACCTGTCACGTGTGTGGAATCTTATACCTTTGTTATGCAGGTTTCTTTTCTCTTCAGTTCTTTGAAAGGACTTAAACAAGGTCATACCCCATACCCCTCGGAACTGGATACCAACACACCATGCACTATAGTAACATCATCAATCACAAGGTTGTGGCTTATTGGAGTGTTACCAAAGTATTGTGCCCCCAGATTCTTAACTCTTTAGGTCTACATAGGTTAGAAACCATGAGGCATTTTTTTTATACAACTTCTGTTTTAAGAATGATTCCTGTGTTGCGGGGGACATTACAAATATTGAAACAACAGACACAAAGAACACCCAGACTCAGGACAACTGTCGAACCCACAACACTTGGCGCGGTTTAGTGACAAGGCGATTTTAACTATTGTGCCATCAAAACTATTTTAGAATATTTCTTAAATTTATTTTGTCAAAATTACTTCATTGTGTAAATAAAACTAGTTAGATATTATGAAATATATGACGATGAATATTCCTTACTAACTTTAGCTCACGGTTTTCCTCCTTTCAGTTTTTTTATTTTCAGCACGATAAGTAGTATTTCATCTTCTCTAAACTACTTTTCTGCTAAATTTCAATGTGATTGGTTCAGATGTTTGCTCATGATAACTAACAGAATACCGAATATCATTCTTAGTGTTACCTTAACGTCAGAGCTGGTCAGAGTAGTAGAAAAGTGATTTTTTTTAAGCTCCCGCATGAGCAAAGATCCCTGTGTCGCGGGAGCTAGACACTTTACACACATTGAAACAACAGACACAAAGAACGCCCGGATAGACTGGGGACCACTATTTGTGGAACACACAAGTTTTTTTTGTCCCGTGTAGGAATCGAACCCACAACACTCGGCGCGGCACTTTAACCATTGCGCCACCCGTGCACTCAAGCAGCTGCAGTCAGAACTGTTTATGAGATTAGTGCTAATAAAAAAAATAAACTTATACTCACTTTGAAACCAAACTTCTGATACAGAAATATGGCAGGATTCGTTGGTGATACATGAAGAGTCACATCTTGGCCGGAGCAAGTCTACAAAAGGAAAGATTTATCAAAACCTGATCATTACATGTTGCTTTTTATTTTAATAACAAGCAGTTTTATCTGCGTTTATGGTCACTCGTCCGCTTTGTCCTAGTGTGATGTTACATA
The DNA here is from genome assembly GCA_949752705.1 of Callimorpha dominula. Lineage (NCBI taxonomy): Eukaryota > Metazoa > Arthropoda > Insecta > Lepidoptera > Erebidae > Callimorpha > Callimorpha dominula. The sequence goes on from OX456992.1 coordinate 1,649,945, forward strand.
GCCTATAACCTCCCTCAGTGAATACTCTATCCAATACAAAAATAATTTTTCGAATCCGACTGGTAGTTCCTGAGATTTACTCTTTTAAACAAACAAACAATCAATCAAAAACTCTTTAGCTTTATAATATTTGTAATACATATGGTTAACAAGCGCACAATTCACACCATAACGTAACGAACCACCAGAAGAGTGACCACTTACCATCTGGTGTCTGGTGGCTCATTCATTTATACTAAAGTGGTATATATTCTGTTAACGCGTTTCTGAAAAGATTCGCTTCTCGCTCTTTTCACTTTACAAATACATTGTGTTAAAATACATTGTGTTGAAATACATTGTGTTAAAATACATTGTGTTAAAATAAACTTTAAACTTAAATTGTGTCTTGTTACTTATGTTTTTATTTAACCTTACCAAACTAAATATTTGAATGCTATTTTAATGGCGAAATGCGTCCTGTACTTATTGTTTCATCTACTGATAATCTTTTGTACCACATTGATGCAAATAAATTCATTCATTTCATTATTATTATCATTAAAAAAAATCAAGATATAAAACATTGCATTATTTATTATACCCGGACAATATGAATAATGACAAGTAAATAATACTTATATGTATATATCTAACCTGCAACAAGTGATACAGCATGAAGGTGGCAATCTTGGCGTTCCTCCACTCGGGGCGCGTGAGTACGAAGGAGATGTACGCTTCCCCGAGCCGCGCGCCCGGCACGAGGAAGGCGCAGCCCACCACCAGCTTCTTGTACGTCACCACGCAGCTGAACTCCGGGTACTGCAGCGCCTCAGACACTGGCCCGACAACATTGATTGGCTTTAAGATCCCTACATTAACTCTTTATGTGTCATATCACACAGCACTTCAGTCTAGATCCAAGCCAAGAATAATCTTTATTTGTTCACCATTACAATATTGCTTTTGGCAGGCCGGGTCCTCTCCGCAGTGCAGGTATAAAGCTACAAGTACACGGCGGGGTTGACTAAACGTGCCGGGTCCACTCCTCAGTGCAGGTATAAAGCTACAAGTACACGGCGGGGTTGACTAAACGTGCCGGGCCGCACGTTAGTTCAATGCTCGATCACGCGCTGCGTCGCGTCTACCGTTCATATTCAGACTATCGAGTTATTAGTAACTAGCATAGGTTTATTTGTTCACAAAAATAAAGTAATAGCCACATAACTTACTGGCAATAAAATATTCAGATTAAATTAGTTCTTAAAAAAAAGGACAACCTTGACGTGTCGTGGCATTGTCCCAGACTGACAGGCTGTGCGACCTGAATTGCGACTTTATTGCGTCGGAACAAAGATCGCTATTTATTTAAATGATTTGGTGGGACTTCTGTACCTATACTATTAATTATTCTGTGCTTACAGTAAGTATGCAAAGTTGATATGTAGAAAGGGCAGCCTTATCGCTAAAAGCAATTACTTCTAGGCACCTTTAGGATGGAAAAAAAATAATAACAATATATAAAAGAAACTAATGGGTGGTTTTGGTGTGGAAAATAAATAAAGAACTTGAGAGGAATCAGAATGTGTCTCTTAAAGACTAGGTAGATAAACATACTTATACTAGCGGACCCGACAGACGTTGTCCTGTAGGAACGTAAAAAATATTATTCCTGTAACTCTATTGCAACGAAATCTACCGGGTCCAACTGCAAATCTAAACCAATCTCGAATCCACCTGAAGCCACACAAAAAATTTCATTAAAATCGGTCCAGCCGTTTAGGAGGAGTTCAGTGACATACACACGTACAGAAGAAATATATATATTAAGATAAATAAATATATACCTAAAAATACATATTATGTATATGTATGTATTTTAATATACAGGTGTATTTGAAAATAGAACATTTACTTAAATCACTGAAAGGGTATGACTAGCATGCAGTTACAATAAGAATTAAAAAAAAACTCCGTTCGTTCAAAACGGTCAAATCAGTTTACAAGTTTTGACCGTTTGAATTTTCAGGCATTTTTACTTCCGTTTCTCATAAAAGCAAGTGGAACGTGTAAAGTTAAAGATTTTATATCGTAGGTACATATTTTGTTTATTTTGGAACTGTTCACTCAGTTTTTGAGAAAATCCATACGTTTATTGTTGTAATCATATTAATTTGAACAGAAAATTGTTAAACAAATTTGAACACAATTGGAAAAAACAAAACTTTATGCAGTTAGACTCACCATCGATCCCCGGCCAGAAGAACTGCGCGCAAAGGTTGTTCACTGCGGCGATGTGTTGCGGACGGACATACGAGTAGTCTAGCCCAGCGCGGGGAGGGGGGGAGTAGTCCTTTATGTGCCTGTACGAACCAACCGTAGAGTAATAGAGTATTCATAGAGTAGTGACCACTCAAAGGCGCCAAAAAAAAAACGATACAGGAACACTTGAGTGCGAATGAGATGGAGGATAGTAGTTAACAATGTAGTAAATGCTACAACTGATTTTCTGAAATGTATGTGCGTAATGTAGCTCATTGCAATCGAAGGCTCTGTCGTCTAACAGACTAACATTGCAACGAAACAATATTGATGATCTGTATAATGTAATTTTTTTCATTGATAAATAAAATAGGCGTCTTCCAACTCACTTGGTGGAAAGTGAGGATGAAGACGTAGCGGCCCTAGCTACATAGGTGGTGCAAGACCCCAAAGTAGCGCCTCTATAAAATTGAAAACCTCAATTTTTCTATGTTATTTGCCGTAAAAATAATCTTTTTTTTTTCGATGCGGCCGCATCGTTAGCATCGCCCTGGGGCCGCCCCTGGTGGTACACGCCTATCCAAGAGAAACCTATTCACTTTACTCTCGTTCCAGGATTCTAATTGTTTGAAAAAATAGAAGCAGGTATTCCGGACCTTAGTGACTCGAAATAAAACGCTGTCAAAGCGTTTAGTTCGACTTTTTAAAACTAAATGCGACAATGGCAGGATGGAACTTCTGTCTACGTCTAGTAGCTCGATGACGGAATGGTGCGGGTTTAACTAGACACTTTAGTCATCATCTAATTTTAGTGATTTTGTAAATTAAACTCTGACACTAAAACATAAATTAGAAAATCCTGTATTTTTTTTTATATACAGCTATATATTCTTACCGGTTGGTCTTCCGAAGCAACTCATCAGTGAGCTTGAGCCACGTGGGCGAGGAGTGCGCGTCCCTGCGGATGTAGGGCTTGAGCGCGGCGCCCGAGTGCGGCGAGCGGAAGGGCGTGGGTTCGATGTGCGAGAGGAGCAAGGTGCCGTAGTTTGTGCTCGCTATCGTTCCGCTTAAGTTATCTATTAAATACTGCAATCAATTTATGTTGCATTATTTAAAATTAGTTGAGGACTCTTTTTGTTATAGAACCTAAAATATGGCATGTATTACGTGGGAGAGCCATGCTTCGGCACGTATGGGCCGGCTCGACTCCGCTCGATACCACGGCCTCACAGAAAATCGACAGTGGAACAATGCTTGTATTGCTTTTCGCCGCGTGAGTGAGGTTATCGGAGGCCCTAACCCTTCCCTCTTTTTCTATTTTATTAGACAAAGAAACAAAATAAATGATATTTTGAAAAGCAAACTCTCACCGAACGCTGGAATCTGTCGAGAACTCGTTCTGAATTGATCACAACCCTGGGATCCTCCGTCACATATCCACCAAGCAATTTTACCGATCTGTGTGATAATAATAACAAAAAACTTTTGCATCATTTCAAAGAATATATAATAACTCACTAAATATCGTAAAAAAAGAGCTTAAAAATCAATGTTTTCCAACCCGTGGTCCGCGAACCCCTTGTGGTAATGGAACCTATTCCAGGGGGTCTGTGGACAAAATAACCCAAACTAATCATATCTTGTTCTATGAATTGTAGAACTTGGATAAACACACTTATTTTTTTAATGCATACAAATATTTACACTACGCGGGAATCAAACTCGTGAACTCTGAAGTTACAGTCGAATGCTCTTCCCACCACTTATAATGTCAAACAAACTTACTTGTCCAAATCAAAGATTGGCAAATGTTTATGCCTTTTAAGTCTTCTCAACGCTAATTTCGCCCTCAGCCTGTACAAGTAAGCCTTCTTATTCGGCTCCTTGACCTTTGGTATCAGATTCTCCACTTTCTTCAGCAGCTGAATCTCATCATATTGCGACATCTCCACTATACTACCATCTGGTTTTGGCGGTGGATCTTCCCAGGGAAGTTCTACAGAGTTTAGTTCAGTGGAGAAGAGAGATTCTCTTCTAATAGGCTTGTCTTCTGCTGTGGTCTTCTTGGGTCTGGGTTCGAAGGTCTTCCGAGGTTCCTGGTCGGTGTCATGACCGCTTCTAGAGTCTGAGTCGTAATATAGCATTGATTGTTGGAAAGAATGAATGCTTGATGAATCACTCTGTAACAAATATTTAAAAAATAATATCATCATCATCGCCCTGCCCTTTCTCCTAAAATCTTTTTAGGTTCGGTGCCATGTGTAACAAAGCAAAGGGTTTTGACAGGCTTTTTCTATAGCCGGCTTTCTGACGCATACCCTCCTTGAGAATGTAGCCGTTTTAAGACGGGAAGAAGCAAGAAGGTAAATTAGAGTAAGGAAAAAATGGGTAGAGAGAGGAACCTAGGGTAAGGGATACCGGAAGTCTCGAATGAGGACCGGAACTGAGATTGCCGTAAGCTCGCAGAGGCTGGGGTCGCGTAATATAAATCCCATCAAAAAACATAAATGTGAAATGGGAGCCAAGTTCAATATTAAGAATACGCATGGTTGTCGACTTCGAAGACAAAAGAATTAAGATTTAAATGGGTGCCAAGGTGTGTAGATAATCCTGAAATTTATTTATGAGAACGTACGACATTCTTAAATAAATTTAAAACACAAATTCTTTTTTTTCCGCTACTATTAAAAAATTTTACTTCTTAATTTTTAACCGTCGATTTTTTTTCACACAAATCAGATAACTTCCGAAAAATTGAAGCATAAGTTTTGACTTGGCTGGTTTTCACATACAAGTTATCTTATATTTGGCTAATCAAATTATCTTTTTTATTTTATGTGCAAGTAACTGTTTTTATATTGTGAGGTCAACATATCTTACTATTCTAAAAGTTTGGTTTGCTGATAAAAACTAGCCCAGTCAAATCTTGTGCTACAATGTATCTAGCTATCTGATTTGCGTAAAAAAGAGACAGTTTAAATTTAAGGAGTTATATTTTGCTGGTATTATAAGGAGTAACTTAAGCTACTTTTATTTTAGAAAAAGAATTAGCGTTCAATGCAAATTATATAAATATGTACACGAGCGAAGCCGCGCAGGAACTGTTAAAAAATAAATATAATGAAAATATGGTAACATTTGTAATGCATACTTACTTGCACTGGCGGTACATGATGGGTGGGCGTGAACTCAAAGCCCCTGAACTCCATGTGTGTATTCCAAGAGTACGTGCAGTCTTTAGGGGTCAGCAGGCCGAGGGACTCGTCGAAGGTACCCTCGTCACCGATCTCATTCCTTCAATAAAAATAATCTCAGATAATAAATACCTAAGCTAATAGCATACTTTGGCATAATGTTTTTTGGCATAATGTTGTACCTTGCGTTTATAACTTTTTTGAAAGTAATCTCACTTATATTATAAATGTGAAAGTTTGGATGGATGGATGTTTGTTCCTTATTCACGCAAGAACTACTGAACCGATTGCGATGAAACTTGGTATGTAGATAGCTGGAGACCTGGATTTATAGCTATGTACTTAATTAAATTTCACAAACAATTTTTGGTGGATCTCACCTGCTTACAAGATACTACTAATAACTCCCCCTTTAGATAAAAGGACCTGTCTTTGTTAAGAAAGTCGGTATATAGTTACCTGCTATCAGAATCCAGTTGATCATAGTAAGATGTGCTGGATATGCCACTGAGCTCATCAGAATCTACCCTCTTTTTTTTACACGGTACCGGTTCGGAGGGAGAAGGTAGCACTCTTGGAGGACTGCCCTCATTGTTTATTAGATCTTTGTAGCCTGCAATATATACAACAAACAAACACAAATCATAGTTTTTTATACTCTTAAACATTCCAGAATTGTAATTGTTTGGGAAAATAGAAGTAGTAATACTCGAACTAAAAAGGAGCTGACAATGCAGTTAGTTCGACTTCTTGGTGTGTCGACAATAAAAGGATGACACTTCTGTCAGCTTCTAGTAATCCGATGAAGGAATGGTGAGGGTTCAACTAATTCGAAGGGAGCTTTCGCATATTCAACAAACGACCAAACTGTGTAAACTACCTTTAGGCTGTAAGTGGTTTACAACTTACCCATCTCCGTAACTTTCATGAGGAAGAGATTTTTATCAATCGACATTTGGTTGCGCGGGCGCACTTTAGGCTTGTCACGCGCGATTTCTTGTACTGAAATATATAAAATTAATAAATTGACACAGCAGCGCACTAGGGTTCAAAAGGCGAATAGCATATGTAACTTACGGACTATTCTTACAGCCCTGAGAGATTGATTTATTTAATCTTTACTAATATTATAAAGCTGAAAAAGTTTATTTGTTTGCTTGGTCAAACGCGCTTATCTCAGGAACTACTGATTCGAATTGAAAAATTATTTTTGTGTTGGATAGGTTATTTATCGAGGAAGGCTATAGGCTATATATAGCATCACGCTACGACAGGAGCAGAGCAATGAACAATTTTGTAAATACGGGGAAAATTTACAAACGCAGTCGAAGTTGCGAGGGTCAACTAGTTTTTCATAAAAATAATAATCGATATAATATGTGAAACTAAAATGTAACCAGGTATATCTTTATATAAAATAATTTTGCCCTTTGCGATTTAATGAAAATAATTGTTTTTATAAACGAACAAAAACCTCAATGCTGTCTTTCTGATTTTTTCATAAAATCTTTTCACATTTTGATGACCACAATGCATAACATATAAAAAAAATAGGCAGTTGTGGGACTGATGAGTGATGAACTGATGACAGAAGTGAAAACTTAAACGAAACAACGAACTTAAAACGTCACATTAGCAGGTTGGTGACATTAATTAATAAGGAACTGACAGAACTCAATGTTTAGATTAGCACCCTCTAGTGGATCTATATATGTATTATTAACGTCGAGTTCAGTGCTTTTTCCCCATAGTAAAAGTGCACAAACGTGCTTAAAGAAGTAAATTCATATATTATGCGGTTTTCCTTAACTTACTAATATGTGCTGCTACAGCAGGTGAGAAATTGTGTAGAAGTTTCCACCAGCCGGTCTCGCCAAGCACCACAGATCCAGATTTGAAAAACAGCTTGTTGTAAACTGATAGAACACCAGCTATTGTACCCACCCAGTTCTTTTTCTGTTTGCTGCAATATGTTAAGAAATATTGAGTGTGGTGGTCATGACACCTAAACTTAAGACCACTTGATAAATGGCCTTTGATAGGCCCCAAACGAGTTAGGTGTCCCTGAAATAAACAGGTATTAAATAAATATCTTTTATAAATATAATCCAATAAAAATAATGATAAGTTATGTGACATAACTACTACATAAAAATCTATCTATACAAATAAATACTAAAATGTGTTCATTGGTAAGTGTGATACTTGAGAATGGCTGCACCGATATAACCAATGCTTTTTTTTTAATGTCAATATGGTTTTATGGAAAAGAAAATTTTCTGAATTGTCCAGAAGCAAATGTAAAAGCGATGTAAAAATTCAGGAGCAACTGAAAAATCTTTTATGACAAAATTTGAAGTTTTGACAGGACCATATCTGCCAGGTCAGCTTGCATTGTATATTTTTTATCACAAAGTTAATTTACTTACGCCTGAGACCCAAATAGTGATTGCCAGTGTCTGTCAATGAAAGCACAAATGTGTGTTTTGTAGTGGAAGTAGCCATGGTTGCTGATACCGTATGACTGCATATTCAAATGGTGCAGTGTCAGGTGGATTACATTGACCCTGTAAAGAGCAGTAAAGGTTATTAAACTGAATACCAAAAAAAAATAATACTATACTATATACTTTCTAGACTTAAACTAAGCTTATGAGGACAGCCAGTGCAACCTTGTCGAAACGTCAGGAAATTCAGAGATGTGTAATACCTATTTCGTGATCGCGTTAATACCCGTATATGTACATAATTTTAAGTATAGCTTGTACTGCAAACAGATACACATACTTAGATATTTGTTGTAAATTTTCCAAATAATATTAACATGAAAGTGTGTAAGGATGGATGGATTGGTGGATGGCTGTTTGTTAGTCTTTCACCCAAAAACACATACATAATGGATTTGGATGAAATTTGGCGCACAGATAGTTTACGACCTGGATTAACACATAGAATAGTCTTTACCATGGTAGACAAGCTTTATGTGGGCGAAGACGCTGACATAATCTAGTTTCTAAGATCTACATATAGCACAGACAACAGATACAAATATTTGCATTGTATCCATAGGCACTGGCAAAATTTTTTCCAGCATCTGCTTCTACACATTGAACTATTAACTTTATAAAGTATTATTTATAACAGTTTCTATCAGCACACAATATTTCTGAATATTCAGGAAATACTTTTTAAAATATTTTCTTAATTTCTTTAAAAACATTTTCGATTTATGGAGAAATGCATCAATTTGTATTCAAATAAATAAATAAACATCGCATGCACAGGTTCGTAGTTTGGCACATTTGCTGGCATCTCAAATTCCAAACCAGAAAGACCAATAAAATAGAAATTTCTCCTACTCAACTACAGCATGGAAACATTTTATTGTAATTAACTTTGTCGTCCTTTAACTGCCCTCTAAGAAAATTTAAGATTTTCAAAATATAGGGAAGTTACCCATCTGTTCCGATCCAATTTAAAAAAAACTGAGTTTTCAACATAATTATCTTGACCCTTTAACCTTAGTCCTATAGGTATGTTCGTGTGTGTATATACATATGTACGTAAGTTCGGAAGTAAATAATCTAAAACTTTTGAATATATTCATAGATTAGGATCATTGACATAATAATAACAATATGTATATGTGACAATATATATATATATATGACGGCGCCGCCACCTTGTTTTTAAAGCAACACGTGCAACAGGCTACCCCCACTACTAAAACCCTATAAAAGATATATTATAACTCAATGCAACATGTGCACTGGGCGACTGTTCTCGAACGAATGAATTTCCGCTTTGTCGAGCGCAGCGCTCGACAAAGCGGAAATTCATTCGTTCGAGAACAGTCGCCCGGTGCACATGTTGCATTGAGTTATAATAAAGTATTGTAATTGTGTAAGTGTGTGGTAATTAAAGTGAGTAATAAATTATTATAATAATCGAACTTTATTACTACGAATAAACTTTGTGCTTTGGAAGTTTGCTGTTTTTTTATAAAGAAAATGTTGGGCCCTACTCCTATATATATATATATATATATGTGTGTATGTGTTTTCACTTCTGATGTGCAGTCCTACGACTGACCGTTTTCTTTATTGATATAAGCAGCCTGACTCACTTAACAATTCTTTTTTATTTGTATAATAACATTGACTTATATATTAATTATACTATTTGAATATACTTACATTGTTTATTTGTAAACAATTAGGCATTTTGTCAATATTATACAATCGATAATGGAGGCACATTAGTAAAAAGCACTTACCAAGGAAATCTATTTCGCGTTATAGATTCTGTTTTATCTGGAGAACAGTCTTCGCAAGTAAAATCGAAGAAAACATCGCAAGCAAAATCACCGGGAGTACCAGGTCTACGGAGGCACGTCAAGTGTACGAAGCAGATACAGCTATCACATATCAAACCTGGTCTGTCTTGTTTATTCTCTGCTTCGTTACAATATTTACACGTAGTCGCCATTGCTCCAATAATAGATTCTTGTAAACAAACATCGTTATCAGGCTCCATAGCGTAACCTCAAAATTATATCGGACTGTCAGTTTGAAGTTTCGAATTTGACAATTTTGTTTTTGTAAGTGTTCCGATACACACTGAAAGCATTGTAAGGTGTGACGTCGAGTTAGTATCCTGCGAAGCCGTTCCTTCTAGTTAGCTGTATTGGTTACTGTTTAAAACAGTATACTGGCAGTTGTTAATTCAAGTCAATTGTAAAATCACTTAATAAAAGTGTCAGTGTCACATCACTGAGAGCACTTTACCTAGAAAACTCCAGTGTTTCACTGACAACTTTCATGACGTTCCCTACGACGATACTGCTGCAGTATACTGCGTTAGTCTACAATGGAAAGAATTTCTCCCCAGTACGAGTACTGAATATCTGCTCACTCAGTGTATATCGGAACATCCCCATAAAATCCACTGACCTATAATGTACGCGTACTTGTACAATAAAGGTCAGTGATAAAATCAAACATCATCATTGATAAAAGAAGAATAGAGGGCATGCCAACAACAAAATAAATAAACAATAACAAATAATACATTTGTCACTTTTGTGACATGATGCCGTTATAGGGTTGAATAGTGCGTGGTTGGTGGTGGTTCATCTGTCATCAAAAGCGATTTTCGAAGGATTTTAGTATCGAAATGTGTCTATTTAGGTTGTTGGTATTGAAACGACTAATAAACTAAAACTAAAATGGCAAATGTTGCATTAGAAGATGCAATACAAATTCGTTTTAAAATTAAGATTGACTTGTAATAATATCTAAGTTGTTATCTGGCTACTATCAACAAAATTATAACTTAAAAATATTTGAGACAATCAGGTACACAGTATTGTGTTCGTGTTTTGTTGTAATCTATATAAAAAATGATTGCTTTCCAACTCTAAAGTCTACCTGCTACTAGTAATGGAAATTAATGCTAATTCACTTTAATTTCACGATCATGCGAATTCTCATGTCTTAGCATGCTATTTGCCAATGCTAATGCTATTTGCTAATTCGGTAATATTAAATATAGATATAACTTAATGAATAGTAAATCGTTGAAACTATATTATTTAAAACGCGCAATTATTTTGTGAGACGTTAACCATGTAATACAATATTATTATAAACTAAAGACAGCACAATAAAAAACAGACAAGTTCAAAAACTAAATAATATGTAAACAAACCTCTCACGGTCAATTGCTAAAACGATTTTAAGATTTATCTATGCTAAAGATCAACAAAACAATCGGATATACATCAAGTCCCATACCTATTACCTACCAAAATTAATAAACAATAATAATTAGGAAATGATACGCATTCATGCAAAATGCAACTCTAAATACGTGCATTTCTTTTAAAATAAATAATAACTCCTAATAACTCCTATGCACGGCCTCTCTGCTATTTCACAGGTGTGACGTAGGTAAATTAGCATTAGCATTAGGCATTAGCAAAATAGCAACGGCACGACGATTTATTTAATTTCATTTAGTTATCACGCGGATGCGAAGGAGAGCACACGCTGTGTGAATGTAAAGCGTTAACGAACGAAGTGCAATGAATTAATACGTTCACGAAATTTCACAACTTCAATTAATTTGCTAATTGCTAAATCAGAATTCACAAATTTAATATGAATGTGAATGCTAATTAATCCATCGCTACCTGCTACTAGTAAATTTAAACAGAAGTATGTGTTATTTTTAACCGACTTCAAAAAGGAGTAGGTTCTCAATTCGGTTGGTATTTTTTTTCATCTAAACACCTTGAAATATGAATTTAATTTTTGAAGGACTCCATTAAAAGGTTATTAAAAATTAAACCTGCTCGGCTTAAGCAAAGACAACAGTTATAAACCATACTTAAAAAGTGAATAGAAAAGGTTGCATATGCCTAATGTAATGTAAAGAAGACCTCAGACCTATGCATCTTCTTGGTTAATGTATGGCATAATTCAACAATGCAATAGCACAGAATTTTATGCTATACTTGCACCACAAAAGAAATTAATCAAAATACTTAATAAAGTAGACAAAACACACTTTCGCAAACTACATTTTCAGTTTACATTTGATATTGATTTATATCTAAATTATAGATTAGTAAAAGAATAGATAGAACGTAACGGTATTTTATTATTTGTTTTAGGAAAATACTGTGTGTAGGTGAATAAAATATACGATGAATCGTTGCTAATCGACGGTGTAGTGGATGAACGGCGTTTATTAAATATTTGCGACGACAGCATCTAATAATTGTCAACGAATATGAATCAAATGGTTTTATACTAAGGACAAGGAGACATGTTGTTGAAATATTTATCACTACTTTGTTGACCATCATAAAAAACTTGATTAAAACTTTTTTTTAAGAAAGGCGTAAACGAGTGCACGAAATAAACACTTAATGAATCTCAGTATTTAATCGTAAAAAGAGTATGGTGGTTTCTCAATTAAAATAAGCAAACAAAGTAATATTTCTTTAGTTATAAAGAATAAATATTTGAAAATAGAGACAGATATTGTGCAATTATAACTGATAAACATATGTATCAAGCAATTTTCAATTTATTTTAAACCAGGGTCAACAGCACACATGATAGGGAGTATGGGGATCGCATTACGTGTCACAGCAATACAATCTTTATAGCGCTACTGTACGTTTACTGTACTATATCATATCTGTCTGATCCTTTCGGGAAGATAGACATGATTTAAATTTCCGTAATACATATCCATACTCTTTTGAAAAAAACATTGAAAGAAAAACATGTTGATGTTCCATGAGTAATAATTCTAATTATTTTATTATTATTGAATTATCGATATGGATATTTTCAAGAAAATCAGTGCAACACTATTTGTTAACGTCAATATCTACTCTTTCTCTTTTATCTATGAACATCATATATATAGTGCTTGTAGATGTTTTGACTCCTTAGATAAATTTTTGATCGATGTAGTCATATTAGATTAGCATGGTGGATAATTTATTAGGAATGTTTATAAACTATCCCACAGTAAGTATTATCTTATCCGTGCCCATAGCCATATGCCTTGGGCCGTTGTACAAGAGGGTTATCTAGTAAAGAGTCTAGGGAGAGTTGTGATAGCTTTGTCCATATTTGGCATATAGATATATATCCGATCACACTTAGAGGTGGAACCATTCGCGGCTTTGCCTTATTCCTGTATCTGATAAAGCAGCAGGCTGCCCAGCCCATTGGCCAGGTTTCAAGGAGGTCGAAGGACCATGCGGGTTTTACACACATACAGTTAAATTCGTTAAAGAAATCAACAATGAGCAATTCAGTTAAATTTAAATCATATAATCACCAAATCATTAGTTATGATTGAGCTTTATTCACGTTTATTGCAGATACAGGTAGTGAATGAATAAGACCAATTATTTTTTATTTTTATTTTTACATATGATTGTGTGGTTGTCGAATATTACTTTGCTGTTCTTGAAAATGGTTAATCCACCTCCTGATATGTTGTTTGTGCATGTCACGGGTTATTTTCACAGGTTCAGGGTCGTTAGGGTTACTGGGCATAAGATCTAAGTGGTGCGCTGCATCTGGTATGACCTCTGCGTAAATCGTTTCACTAAGACTGTCGAGAATGCCACCTGTTGAAAAAATGTGATTTAAGTAGGATGATATAAATAGGGTTTAGGTCTCTGAATTTGCAAGCAAGCTATGTAGGTATAGTAAAGATCTTGAGACTGATTACACTATAAAGCATAAAATTTGGTTGTCTGTAAGGTCGGTTTACGGACGATAATTTTACGTGATAACGTCATAAGAAAACAGTGGAAGGGAGATAGATGGGTCACAAGCCGAACACTTAGGCCGATCGTGCCTCTCTATTGCTTGTTCCGTGCTCTCGCTTGCACGCTCGGCTCAGGCGGAACGTGACAATGAGTCATGCTTCTTCGTGCGTGCAGCCGACGTTCATCGATTTATAAGACGTTATCACGTCAAAAATAAATCAAAGTTTTTGGGTAAATCCATTGCTATATTACTACTACTAATGTAGGGATGGCATTCCTTGCGTTAGAAGTTGACCTCATAGTCTTAGAACATTTTTACCTCCAGTCCAAGGATCCTTCATGCCATTACTGAAGACAATGTTGGAGGCCGCTTGAAGCCTATCACCACCGTATTCTATCCTCGCCATCTCCGGTCGTGGGTAGACATTGTACTTCTTGTGACAGTCTTCAGCAAACACTGTGTAGTTCCATGACATTGGCTCGAACATGTCGGTGTTGCCGTTTGTACACATAGGCATCACCATCTCTGTACAAGCCTGCAAAAAAGAGGTTCCAATTTTTAAGCAGATAGAAACCGAAGATGATGTGTGACGTGATGGTAATACAGAAAAAATAACGTATTAGAAAAACCCTTTGTGGACAAACTACAAAAAATTAGCTTACTAGTGGCACCTACAAAATATATATGCTATCATGCCAATGTGGTATGTATCATTCTGTAACTACAAGCAATCCTGGCTTAATATATAGGTTATATACCTATCTTCACTGCAGAGGTTGTCTATTTGGATTTTTTTTAAATTTTCTTTAAAATCGGACTTACTTGGTAGTCCCAGCCGGCTGCGTCTAAATTCCCGTAGTTGTCTCCTTGCTTGTAGTCAGTGCAATTTATCTTTTTGTCGTAGTTTGAATATACTTCTAACACTTCGCCGATGGCCTGCAATCGAATATCATAACTTGGTATCAGAATTTGGTAGGGTAATACACAGGAATTATTATATTTCAGACTAAATATATTAGGCTTATAATAGTTAGGAAAACAACATTGTCGTATATTCAGTTTACTGTAATTCAGGAGGAAGGTAAATCCTCCTTTTCTTTTAAAAGACAAACAAGACCTTACTACGTTCTCGGAATCATAACGAGTTTCTAACCAAAGTAATATTAAATAAACTTATAAACATTACCTTCAAGAGCTCCTCCCCAGCCAGCTTTTTTTCTAAATACTGGCAGACGTATCTAACGGGCTCACCCGGCAGTGGCATCAGGAAATCCGAAGCATACGGATAGTTCACCATAGCCAAAGTGGTATACATAGAATTGAGGAATTCCAGTAGAATATCTACATCTGTTGAGTTCTTGATAGGATTGCATAGCTTCCAGTTATGATGGAGCCACTCCGAACCGTTTGCATTTGAGGAATAGTTTCTGAAACAGAAACATCACTCTTTTTAGCAGATTGAACCAGAGAAATAAATATTATACAGTTGTATAGATACAAGGTTCTTAGGTTTTTAAACGTTTGGCATCTTGTGAGTGATCATCTTAATTTATGATAGAAATGACGTGCTGCTACGAGTGCAGATCGTCACACGATAACTCGCCGTTGTACTCATTGCTACAGATATTATTCCTTCGGTGCATTCCAGGTTAATATCTCCTATTCAATTTATGATAAGGAGTAATTCAGGAAGTGATTTTTTCTAATCTACTTTTGGCCAAATAACTTGACGCTGCCGAATTCTACGTGTGTGGATGCGTTTGTGCGAATTTCTATTCCTGTGCACGACACTCCAAGCATCCTTGGGTGGACCGTGCACAAAACCGGAGGGAGTAGCAAGCAAACCGCACTTAATGGTGTGCCAAGTACTGCTAGATTTCTGGGGCATTGCCTTTTTAGGATTTACCCAAGTCATCTGCAATAGACTATTTGTGACGGAACACTGTGAACTTTAGTTGGTTCGATTCTGAATTTCCTACCTCTTTACCGTTAGCTCCGATAGTGAAGTAATGATCGGGGGAAGCTTTCACACCATAAAAAAAAAAAATTATGCGGATGAAAAAAAACCCAAGCTTTGTGTTGCCAATGTGTTTCCATACTTAGATACCTTATCACACTCCAGGAGTCCCTGATGTTACTGGAACAGTTTATGTTGACGTTCTTGAAGCTGGATGTCGCAAGACGATTGAAGATATTACAGTTCGTCATGCCCGTGAACATGTGAACTGGCGCTGACGCGGCGATGGCACCGTTGACAATATGAGGGTACTTTAAGCGCATGTATGCCGCTAGCATACCACCGTATGACCCTGAGAAGAATTTGAAATTATCATACGTTATCTGTACAGAAAAAAATGATGGGTATTTTTAGCTCAGTTAAATAAGTTAGTACAGGCGCTACGTAAGTTTTGTCGTATGCAAACTACATATTATAATATTATGATTTGAAGTCATAGCCATGAACTCTAAGTAATATAAAAAAAAAGAAATTTGGAGGCAAGGAATCGTTTGTTCGATTTTTTTATTAATATTCTAAATGAAAATGGCGGACTTTTCTCGTTAAGATAGTCATGTAATTATGTGTGTGTGTGTGGCCTAACTGAACAAATATGTTTTGAGCAAATAACTAGTGTACTGAGGGATTTTTTTTTATCTCTATTTGTTTAATTCTCTATTCAACCGCGGCAAATTTATCTTGGAGTATCAAGGTCCGGCAGGTCCATAGAAGTGACTACCGATAAGAACATTAAGACTACGAAAATGATTGGGGGAAGACCGACGTGTGATATATCGACAGATCGAGGAAACCCTCAAGTTAAATGCACCAACTGTTCATCGGATTCTTCACGACCATATGAAGGTACGAAATCTTGTTCACTCTGGGTACCAGCAACAATTTTTTTACAAAGTTAACAAAAGATGAAAGAAAGTAGTTTAAACATGTAAACGTGTATAAGTAAGCGTTATTTCAAGACAGGTAAGGGCACAGATGATAATATTTTATACCATGTGTAATTTCATAGTATCAAAATTCTAAGATATTCTTTCAGGAGTTCGTTCCTAGGCCTCGCGCGGCCTTCAAAAGACGTACAGTAAAAGGATAATGTCCGTAGTCTGACATAACCTTAAAGTCGTTTTTTAAAAGCTTTCATAATGTTATCAAGAAGTAAATGTGTCTTTGTTTGGTCTGTTAAAGTAAAGTTAAAACTCAACAAATTGTTATGAAAGTATGGAAGGCCAGTTGTGGCTATTTCCTTACCTCCAAAAACGATGACCGGATACCTGGGCTTCATGGAATTCCCTTGTAGATAGTTGATCAGGTCAGCGTAATCTGCCAGCGCTTGCGCAGACGATAAGTACCCGATATTTTCATTTTTCAATGATTTATCTCCGAACGGCATTGATTCACCATAGTATCTAAAGTCAAGATGACCTATATTAGTTTTTTCTTTCATTTTAATTTGCTTATGTCAGTTTTCGGGAGATGAGAAAGGTAATAGACATCTTAAGACAATAATCTACAGAGGTGGCGAATGACTGAATTAAGGACGAATTCCATCCTCATTCCCACTGCTCGAACTCCTGTACACCAGGATCAACAACATGACCAACGAAATATACGGACGATGAAATATCCTCTATGTTGTTTGTTTAATTCCAATAAATATATCCATCCTGCTACAGAAACTCCCTAATTGACAAAAGATCAGGATAATAATGCTATAGGTACAAATCCCGATTGAAGCTATTCATTAATTAATTGTGTATGCTGCCAGACTATACTCCTCTAGGATATGGTGAGCTAAATAATCAGTTTGGAAGTTGAAAGTGTACCAACCTGTGTTCAGCGAATACTATCTTGGCTTTGAACTGCGGAGCTATTTCCCACATGAACCCTGTGTGTTTTGCGAACACTTCTATTTGACCCTGAAACAATAAAATAGATAATAAGTTTCTGACTCGACTTTCCGTTACTATGCCTAACTTGAAGTTTTGAAAGTAGGTTCAAGTCGGTAGAGTACTTCGAACACGTAAGCTTTTTATTGGAAGGCTAGCCTTATTCACAGTATGCTACTGTAGATATTAATTGATATCTTCGTCTATTGTAAACCTGTTAAAAGAAAATTTACCTTCAGGGATAGAACAGCATGTAATAAAAATAGAGTAGGTAACAGATTTCATAGTTTATTCTTGGGATATAAAGGACGTGCGCGACGATTGACACAAAAGTTTTTGTGTGAGATCCTACTGGTCAATTTTTCATTTTACCCCTCTTTGCATTATTAAAGAAACATGTTTAGATGTGTCTGCTTATTGCTTATTTTATTTAAAATACCTATACCAAATTTTATCAAAATCAGTCAGTAAGTAATACCGCTTAAAAATTCCTCTCTTTTTGAAAGGATCTTCGAAAGGGATCGGATTTCCCGGCAACAACCAAGTCACCATTTCCTTTTAATATTAAATTTCTAACCACTCCATCTTTTATTGAAGCAATAGCCTTGTGTTGCGTATGTGGGACCAAATTAAAGTTATTAAAATGTAAGTGATAATGGGAAAGTTTGGATGGATGTATGGATGGATGGATGTTTGTTACTCTTTCACGCCAAAACTACTGAACCGATTGCGATGAAACTTGGTAAGTAGATAGCTGGAGACCTGGATTAACATATAGGCTACTTTTTATCCCGATCGGGACTTACGCGGGTGAAACCGCGCGGCGCTGCTAGTACACCATATTTAATCAATATGTAAATATGGTACATAATATATTATATGTTATTTGTCGGCAATAACGTCAAGAGCCATGAGATTATTGTAAGTAACTAAGGCGATCCTCGACCGATGTCTGATGTATAAAAGTTGAACATGGAATCAAATGATGAACTAGCATGGCGTGTTGCAGGATCAGTTTAAATTTGAAGTAGTTCGATTTAGTTTGAAGCAGTTCAGTGTCTCGTTTAATTCCTTGTAGTGGAAGTGACTACACATACACACCTTTGGAAGTTATGAATTAAATTCTTAGTAAAATAGGTCAACTGAACACGAGGACGGTTTCTTCAAAGATCAAACTCTTATTTGAACTTACTGATAAAGATACTGATTAAGTATAAACTTTATAAACAAAGACGACGTAATCAGTCGAATGTATTTACTTAAGTGATAAAACCGTAAATAAAACATCTCAGTCATGTATAGCTTATAAGATAAAACCGTAAATAAAACATCTCAGTCATGTATAGCTTATAAGATAAAACCGTAAATAAAACATCTCAGTCATGTATAGCTTATAAGATAAAACCGTAAATAAAACATCTCAGTCATGTATAGCTTATAAGATAAAACCGTAAATAAAACATCTCAGTCATGTATAGCTTATAAGATAAAACCGTAAATAAAACATCTCAGTCATGTATAGCTTATAAGATAAAACCGTAAATAAAACATCTCAGTCATGTATAGCTTATAAGATAAAACCGTAAATAAAACATCTCAGTCATGTATAGCTTATAAGATAAAACCGTAAATAAAACATCTCAGTCATGTATAGCTTATAAGATAAAACCGTAAATAAAACATCTCAGTCATGTATAGCTTATAAGATAAAACCGTAAATAAAACATCTCAGTCATGTATAGCTTATAAGATAAAACCGTAAATAAAACATCTCAGTCATGTATAGCTTATAAGATAAAACCGTAAATAAAACATCTCAGTCATGTATAGCTTATAAGATAAAACCGTAAATAAAACATCTCAGTCATGTATAGCTTATAAGATAAAACCGTAAATAAAACATCTCAGTCATGTATAGCTTATAAGATAAAACCGTAAATAAAACATCTCAGTCATGTATAGCTTATAAGATAAAACCGTAAATAAAACATCTCAGTCATGTATAGCTTATAAGATAAAACCGTAAATAAAACATCTCAGTCATGTATAGCTTATAAGATAAAACCGTAAATAAAACATCTCAGTCATGTATAGCTTATAAGATAAAACCGTAAATAAAACATCTCAGTCATGTATAGCTTATAAGATAAAACCGTAAATAAAACATCTCAGTCATGTATAGCTTATAAGATAAAACCGTAAATAAAACATCTCAGTCATGTATAGCTTATAAGATAAAACCGTAAATAAAACATCTCAGTCATGTATAGCTTATAAGAGAAATTAATTTTTATTTTTAACAACTTTTCGTACTTATTTAGAAGTAAAGTAGGTCTGCCTGTTGTAACAAGAGGTTAGTATTTACTAATAAAAAATATCAGTAGTCAGCAAGCATTGCAGGGGTCCATTTTTTCTGATAACGCTTCTCAATTGGAGCAATATTTTTATTTTCTTTAAAAAAAATTGAAAAAAGTGTGGATTTACAAAGCTTTTATATTGAGGTGACCACTTATTATTCAAAATATTCAAGTTTTTAAGATTAAATTAAAGATCTCTTCATTATCTCTTTTTAATTATAGATCATCATCGTTATCATCTTCTTGCCCTTTTCCTAATTTTATTTGAGATCGGCGGTTTTGGCTGGTTTCCTTTATGGCCGGCCACCTGCCTGACAACAACCCTCCTTGGGAATTTAATCGTTTTCAGACGGGACAAAGAAGGAAGGTAAATAGGGATGATAAAAACGGATAGAGCAAGAGAGCTAGGGTAAGGGATACCGCAAGTCTCGGATAGGGAACTGGGACTGAGACTGCAGTCCGTCCTGCGATTGGAGAGGCTGTACTAGGACAGGGACATCCAATGGCCATTTAATTTCAGATATCTACATCAAAATTTATTTTTACAGCTTTTTCACATTTATTTCTAAAAGAATATCCACGTATGTAAAATTATGTGGATCACGTTTTAATGAAATTAATAAATACCTATGTAACTATCAAATAATGTAAAAAAAAAATTACTATATTATACCTAATTACAGTTTAACAGGTTCTGTTATTTTATGTGATAACATTACATTTGTTTCTGCCCTCCCGTGAAGGAGACCATTCTATGTTCATAGAACTTAAATACCTTAGTAGCAGAATACCAATGAAGTTTTTTAAAACTTACTTTTAAAAATTACGTATATTTAGAATAAATAACGGTTTATCAAGTTTAAAGTCTGAAAAAAATACCAGTTATATACCACGCTCAGCGAGCTTACATTTTTACCTGGTAACTGTGAAGGTTGCTTCATAAAGAGTAATAATGGTAAATTATTCTTCAACAATGAGCGATTAGTGTCGGCTTTGTCGAGACCCGGGACCAATTAACATTGTTAAGAATTTGATTGTGTACGTTCGGAGTCCAGTTATTTTAAGTCACTGACCGGTTTAGTCTGTTTAACTTCAGTGTAAAAATTCTCTGATAACCCTGTACTCCATTGAGGCAAACTAGAGACAAAATGTAAACAGCGTTTAATTGCACTTATCTTAGCCGTCCATTACACGGTAGTTTTGCCACAATCAAGATGGTGATTGACCTATAACCTATAGTCTAATGCAGTGATTGATGGTTGCATGATATTGATTGTCCAAAATTTGGATTTTTAGCGCGCTACCATGGCTTTTGAGTTAACGTGTTATGGCATTTTTTCAATCATTCGTCATTCAGGTCAGCGCACGGACAGCGATCGAGTTGGACATGGATCACGCTGAAGAGACGCTCGCGCACTCGCGCAGCCTAACACCGCCACTCCTATTCCCATTTAATGTTTTAAAGTCGGAGAAAGAATTTACATTTGAGACTCTGAGTTGTGGGATACTAGGAATCCGTCCGTAAGCAAAACGAATCGTTCCTTGATTATAGGAATCAGGCATCAGTGATTTAAATAAGTGTTCCTTTTTCAAATACACCCTGTATATATAAAAATGAATTCCTATTTCCCTTGGTCACGCCATAACTTGAGAACGACTTAACCGATTTCGTTCGTTTTTTTTATGTTTTCTAATACCTACTTTGTAGAAGGTTCTCATGGAACGAAAAATTAATTAATTTGTACAGATTTTACCAAAACTTCCACGTTAACGAAGTCGCGGGCCACAGCCAGTAATACTATACATTACATCTGTATTATTTAGATAATAATACAAATTGTATACATAAACAGATTGTTATATAAACATTGTATATTTATCTTATTCATTTTAGTTGTTGCGCACTACGAGCTACCTACTACTATGCAAAATAGTCCACCATAAGGTTGTCTGAAAGAGATCGCAGATTGCGATAAGACCACCCACTGTACTGCTACTTAATATAATATCTCTAGATTGTATATACTTTTTGGTGTGCAATAAAGACCTATCTATCTATCCATGTAACATTTCATGATGATTGGTACGACAGTTATGGCGTGTGTAATCGTAACAATCAAGTCTTGCATTTTTAATGTTGTTTGTGTTGCGACTAATTAGGGTTCTAACTTTTTACATTAATACTAAGCTTACTACGGCATATTACTATCCGCACTACCTGACTCCAGAGGTGGTGGGTTCCATTCCTATCCAGGACAAATAATTGTGTGATGAGCATATGTATGGGGGTGTAATTTATCTATAATATGTACATACATATTATAGGTAAATTACACCCGGTATGGGGGTTACACATCCACAAAGATAAATTACACCCCCAGAAAAGAAAAATATAAGTAAGTATGTTTAGTCTGGATACCATAGTACAAGCTTTGCCTAGTTTGGCATCAAACGGCCGTGTGTGAGATATGTCAACTTATTATTACTATTATTTATTGTGACATTTTTCTCAATAGGTATTATTAGAACTGTAGTACCATTTAATAAATGATAAATAGAGCATGTGTCAAATAATTATATCTGACATGTGTGACATAGACCGTGAATCAATTATAATTGACAATAACGATAAACAAAGTCTGGTACAATACCTTTTAAATCTATATGTTAATACGTTCTTTGTGGGGTACAGTTTTAACAAAATTTCGCTCACGGAATACTTAAACTTTACATGCATTTAAATGTGTTATAAATGTAATAACTTAAAAAAAAAATTAAAAACCTCTGCCACAAAACAAACAAAAACGTTTGAAAACAAAAAAACTGATGACTTTGAAACGGTTGAACCGATTTTGATATAACATGTCTAAGAACCACCGCTAGAAAACCTGTTTTCAAATAAAAAAAAACACACATACACCCACACATAGTGGTCAATCTTATAACACCCCTTTTTGCGTCGGGAGTTAAAAATAATGTGAAAACAGCTATAAAAAGCTACAGGGATCCAATGTGAATATACAAGTAATACTGCTTCGTAATTAGCAATAGTTACCAAGTAACTATTATCTTATCTGTGGCAATACTAATCGCTGGTGGTCGAAATGCGACCATCAAGCGATCTCTAATAAACATAATAATATTCTAGGACACACATTTAACACATTCTTGGAAAACACATCGCTATCTGTGGGAGAGCCATGCTTCAGCACATCGGCCCGGCTCGACCGGAGTGATACCATGGCCTCACAGAAAACCGGCAGTGAAGCAATGAGCCCTAACCCTTCCCTCTCCCCCTCTTCTCCCTTCTCCCCATCTCTCCTCCCTCCCTTTCCCTATTTCCACCTTAAAGGCCGGTAACGCACTTGTGACTCTCGAGTTGCACGTGCCCATGGGCGGCGGCAGTCACTTATCAGGCGACCCGTCTGTTCATTTGCCTCCTATCCCATAAAAAGAAAAAAATATCTAAACCCAAATATATCTTGTAGTTGTACAGGTTTTGGAAATCGGGTAAACATATTTAGATATTTGTTTGTAAATAAATTCATATTCTAACACCCAGCCCAATGCAAAAACATTAATCATGCACAAACGAAATAGCACTAAGGTGGTACCTTTTCTGCCACCAGCAACGTAGCTGTTGAATTTACTACCGCCATAGAAATTGTCATAATAAAATAAGTGGTTGTTATTCAGCAAACGTGACCACCTGCGACAAAGACGGGGGAGGGGGGGGGGGAGCGATGCGTGTGGTTCGTAACTTATGGATTGCCCCTAATGTGTATTAAGAAGAGTCATGTAGATTATCTACGGGTAGAAAAAGAACCAACTCAATTTCTAGGCATGCAGTCGCTTAAAATAAGACTTTATTGCTGTAACTTAATTTTTACACAAGTGTTTAATTTGAACTTATACTATCGGCTAACGGTTCATCTTCTTCTACAGCTTGTCATACGACAAAGGCTTCCTAAGGTTTTTCATTTTCGCCTGTCTTTTGCTATTCGAATCCAGACTGGGCCAGCAACTTTCTTAATAGGTTGTACTTTTTAAAACAATCGCATATATTAAAGACAGCGCGGTGTCAATTCCGCTTAATAAATTGGACCTGGAGAAATGCAACCACGATCGGTGCAAGTCGAACGCGACGTAGAGAAATCAATAGTATTTATTATACACACGATTATAACCCCTTTATCTTTCTGTAATGTGTACAAAAGTCGCGAAAGTTTAATAAATAATAGATAATGTCACTGACCTCATTACCGGTATAAAAAAAGATGGGCCCGTTTCCTTGATCCCAGTTATCATCGTTCACCAAATACTTGATGGAAAAAGTTTCATTTCTCTGGAATCCAAAATGATCCAGAGGTACCTGGAACTTCTTAGTTTCATACTTGTACTGTGCACCCACGAAAGCGAATAAAGACACTAATAATAATATTTTGTACATTTTGTGTAAATGAAAGCGACACGTCTGCTCTGTTTGGTATCCAACGTGATAATAAGTGGTTTAAAGTAGCTGGACAGATATTTACGGTGCTTATGCAATGTACATAACATTGCATACAGTTATGTACAATAGCGTTAGAAGGTTGAATTATTACTGTTTGTAGATATATTAAACAAAAACATCTTTGTGTTTGTGATTGTGGTATTGTACGAACTTTTTATGATCGTAATATTTTTTAAACTAAAATTTGAAGATGGACAGAAATATGCAGTATTTAATTTTAGTGTTCCGTACAAACTTGTCTTCATACATAGTTCGTCCGTCTCGAGAATCGATTCTTGAACATTTTTGCCTGTTTTTACCGAGTGACAAATTAAATTTTGCTTTTCTGAATGTATACTCCCATACTGTATATCCCATAACACGTTAAAGTAAATTTTCTAACCGTAAAATATAAATTTGTAATCGCGTAAAACCATTTCTACATGATCGCAAGGCTGACGCCTTAGCGATTACGTTACCGTCGCTTAAATCATCTCTCTGTCCATACACCAATTTTGTGGCATCGATGTTGACTAAAACTAACTAATATGACGATCGGTAGGACTAGATCCTCACTCTTTTTGTGCAATACACACAACCTACCTGATAGTAAGCGGTTACTGACGTCTATAAAATGTGACATTTTTACACTGCTTCAGTCAATGATTTCATGGCGTGCTTAGAAAGGAACGGAGACTACTTCGAAAAGCAATAAAAATATTAACAGGCTTCTATATATCATTCCGTATTGCGAGTAAGTCGGCAGTATGTGAAGTGTGTGTTGCAGTATTTCCAAGATGTTCAGGCTGCGTTGAAGATTTTAAGGTATGATCCCGGTTGAAGAAATGACTATTGGAGCTATATATTAATAATAATAGTAAAAATTAAAAAGTGTTGCATTGAGCTTTCAAGGAAACTTATTATTTTGGAAATAATTTTATGGAGTTGGAGTACATGAAGAAACCAACTGTGTGGGACGGAATCAAACGCTTTAATTTAGTCTATGTACATGGTGCTAATGTTTTCTTTGTCGAAATAGCTAGTTTCATTACTACTAAGAGTATTATTAACTGTTCTTTGCAGCCTTGACTACTTTTTCGATATCCTTTATGTTTTTCTGCAAGTACTTATATTATTTTCGCTAACATGTTAATGAATAAGTTCCGCTATGCATGCTGTAAGTATTTTGTGGATATACTGGATTCTGGTAATCTGTGTCTTTTGGGATCATGTAGGTGAGTCCTTCGGTAATATAATGTGGCATTGCGTCTAGTGTCTCAATGTATTTAGTCTCTATATTATTATGGAACGCAAAAGTTTCAGAGTAAGTATGACACTGTTCCTCTTTTTATGCAACCCTTACTGGATGAAACACCACTTCAAGCGAATTTACGAGAACTTCCTATAGGAAGCTTTTTTTCTGTTTCCTAATAGCTGTAAATATTTACAGCTATCAGGAAACAGAAAAAACTTCCTGGCATTTGCTTCGAAGGAAACCGAATCGAATGCCTATTGTGTACCGTACCTATTTGGTAAATAGAAGTATCGGTGTAGTAAATTCAGAGTAATTATGTAGATAGAATTAGAGCCCAGGGTTTGAGAAACCACGTTATTTCTATAGGAATTCGGTTAGACAAAAATAATGGCAGAGTGCTGTATTGCTGCTGATGAGGAGGTCTCACTAAAGCCAAGCTAAGCTGTCAAGAAAAGTCGATTGAGATATGATTGGCAATGCGTAAATGATAGTACCTATTGCTGGTGTGAGTGTTCTTTGATTCTATCATAAAACCCTTGGTGAAATACAAGAATTAAACCTTATTGAGTTTAATGTTTTCCTAAAAACCACCGATGGGCCGCGACGCCCAGATATGATCACCTCGCCTGGTAGAACGATAATTATTCAGAACAGTAATCATTGGAATATTTATTTGACCACTGTTTTCTTAGTGAGTTTCTTCTCGTGTGAAATCTACATATTCAACACTCATTTGACGATTTAATGCATCGCTAACAATGGTCTTGTTTTCAACTCTCTAGTCTCAACTCTAGTTTTGTAAATATTAAAAAAACTATACGTACTTATTAAAACAAACTTATTTTATTTATTACTTAGGTTTACCATGTTTACAATTAAATAATTTGTCAATCAATGCTGTAGATTTCTATGAATAAAATAAATTAATAATAATTTATTTTATCACAGTTCCTATAAGTTTAAGTGTTATATAAGACGTCGAAAAACTATAGTTACTACATTAAACATTTAAAGTAAATGATATGATGTAACAACGTGTGATGACACAGATTATCTTGTACATGACAATGTGTGACGTCACACGTTTTCATAGATCTGTTTTGACGTTTAGTAAAAAGAAACCGATTTGACTTGACAGTCAACTAATACTAAAGCTATTACTAATCAAGTGGTTACGGGGTCGAATCCCACCCAGTGCAGCACCGACGTGAGCCCACTCCTGACACAAGCTGAAGGGGTTGATAAAGATACTAACAATGTGGCACCACGTTACTAGAAATCTTAAAAAAGAAAAATTATCAAAAGAGTTTAATAACTAAATAACCAACTTTAGCGTCTATAAAATAAAATGACATTTGTTTTCACGTTTTACGACGTCATAAATGTTTTACATTTAACACTTTTGTTGCCACAGATCCAGTATAGTTATTATCGGAGCTCATTTGACCCCTGCCTCAGCAGGACGTACTTATATACCCGTCCTACCTATAATATGTTCGTCTTATTATATGCGCAAATAGATACTTTTATCAATAATGGCGTGCTCTTATCTTACTACGAATTACTTGTAGAATAATTATGTATTGTAACATATTGAAGTGTCAAGTAAGTAGAAAACCTTCTCGTAACGCACTCGAGTCGACGGAAGTCACAACGCTTGATTTCTGTTTCGACGAATGGTGTGCCAAAGCGGAGTAACCGTACGACTGAATCTTACAAAATATTATTTATGTTGATAAAAGCGGAAATTCCAAAATGGAGTCCGAAAAAATTCAAAACAGACTACGAGAGAGCAGCCATGAAAGCCATTGTTGACGTTTTAGCTTGTGTTGAGCTCAGGGGTTGTTACTTTCACTTTAACAAAGCAATTTGGGCTAAAGGTCGGGAATTGAGTCTTACTAATACAAAAGACATAAAGAAAAGACGTTTGGTGGCACTCAGCGCAGTTCTTCCTTTATTACCAAAGTCTGAAGTAATGAACGGATGGGCTTACATCATGCGCCATGAAAATGACGATTCAGCTGTGAAAAAGTTTAAAGCTTATATGGAAAAACAATGGCTAAAGGATAAATTTATACCAATATGGAATGCATTCGGGGAGAAACACAGAACTACAAATTCTTTGGAGTCTTGGCATCATAAGTTAAACTGTACTGTAGGTAAAAAAGGACCCAATTTGTTGCATTTACTGCACTGTTTGTATGAAGACGCTGCTTTTTATTCTGTACGAAATCGTCAAAGGCATACTGAGACGCCAGTGACGAAAAGAATTGAAAAATATAAGATCAAAGACGAATTTATACAGGACGCTCAAATAGAGTTAATACATGGTGATTTGACAGTTGGACATTTCCTTGAAATGTTGCGAAATTAATTAAAAAAAAAAACTATGCTGCTGATTATAACTCTTGAGGTGAATTATATAGGGCTGTCTATGTTATACGTAGGCTAAGTCATAGAAGCAATGATATTGTTTACAATATCATTGAATAG
Organism: Callimorpha dominula; assembly: GCA_949752705.1. Taxonomy (NCBI): domain Eukaryota; kingdom Metazoa; phylum Arthropoda; class Insecta; order Lepidoptera; family Erebidae; genus Callimorpha; species Callimorpha dominula. Next base: position 1,678,177 of record OX456992.1, read on the forward strand.
AAGTCATAACTTTGAGTACCTATGTGTAACGAGTTGTGTCTCTGAGAATCTGAAATTTACTTTTATAGGACAATATTATGTAAATTATTGAAAACATGTGATTATCTGTGATAAAAATGCTTAGGTATTTACAACGCTTTCATTAAAAGAAATATATAATAATAATTATATTATTATACATATATTTATTTTAATTAAAACTTAGGTATTTACAACGCTTTAATTATTATTGTAAAATAGTTGAATTATCTGTGATACAAAATTCTTTATTTACTTGATTATCTGAAATATTTTATTTTTACTGTTTTTAATTAGGTATATTTTAATTTTAGGTACTTGATATAAAAATATTAAGGTTTATGGTTTTAGTTTCGTTATTTAATTAGTGTAAATTAGATGATTATCTGTGATACATAATAGTGTACTTAGTTTTCATTAGTCACTTTCTCAACTATATTTGATTATGTTAAATCAGTGTCACAATTTTATTACTTATCAAAGTGTAAAATGGTTATTATGCACATGATGAGGCCATTTTTTTATTTTCTAGTTAATTGTGTATTAAAAAATCTAACATAATCTATTAAAACATTTTAAAAATCCATGACATGTTTTATTTTTATTTCCATATTTTAAAAATAAAAACCAGCATTCATGGACACTGCGAACGAACGAAACTTTTTTTTCCCGATCGTCAACACTGTGAACGAACGAAACTTTTTTTTCCCGATCGTCAACAGTGTTGACGAAAGGGTGTTACCGAGCGGGAATAACCCGATTTGACAATTTAATACAAATGAATAATAATCATCAGTATCATCACTGTACTCAAATGTATATAACAATTATAAAAAGAGTCCATAATCCAAAAAGTTTAACCATTTGGAAAAAATATTCCTGTTGGACAAATTAGTTTTAGTACACAGTTTGATCACGTTGACGAAGGGAAAATTACCTTCTGGTTAAAAGAAGGCAATTAAAAAAAAATTGTGTCCGATTACCAAGTTTGTCAGTGAGACGATCGTCGTTAATGGATTCTTTCGAACTAGAGTATATGGTTAGGTTCTGATCAACCATCAACTGTAAATCATTTATGTAAGTCAAAAAGGAAAAAGGTCCAGAGTCCAGTTCGCGCCGCCGCGCCCGTTACAATTAAAATTTTTCAAGAAGTGTTTAGGAAGACCCTGTGCTGATAGTATCAATATACCATTATTCTGTGGAAACGGGTTTAATAGATTAAAAGGGCACCTCAAGGGCACTTGGTACTTAGATAGGATATCATTTCACAAAAATAATACAAGTTTATTCTAAAGGTGGCGATAGTAATAAGTGGTACACTTTTTAAATGATTTATCTCTGCATCACCCTAAAGGCCAGTCGCTACTTTAAGTACAGGGCTTCGGTTTGGTTAGGTTTATTTATCTATGCTTTTCTAAGACAACAATTAACTAAACGAAAACGAGGAAAAAGCTGTAGGGTTAAAAAAAATGGATAGCGAGAAGAAACTTTTGGAGCAACTAATTCTTTATATCTAAAATTAAAATTGGAGAAAAAAGAAATTTCATAAAGATCAAGATATTAGTTCTTGCCTATATTTAAATATAATGATACAATAATCTATGACAATTAACGCTTATAACCGATAATAGCGTACGATGTCTCAGTATAAAACGTGCGATAAACCTCTCCGTTTAATGTTGACTAAAAGAAAAAAGTATTAATAAAAAATGTGAATTTATTGCTTTGTTCACGTTCTGTTCATTACTTTCTAACTGACCTGACATACGTTGCCCTTTGAAAATGTCATTAAATTTGTTTTAATTGTAACGAATAAAGCCAGTTATACCCAAATTTAACAATTTCCCGAAAAACATCTACCTTTTTTTCCCTAAAAACCTTTATAACGTAGTACTATTATTAACATATAAAAGAAGGAATTAGTGGAACCAGTCCGTGATGCGCTTGAAGGTAAACCGAGTATCTGTGGAAATGAATCAGTACATCAGCATGCACATCTCGGATGAGCTCACAATTTCCTGCTATCAACTGCTTAAATACTAAATGTTCTTGTCCGTGATCTAATCGGTCAATTGAGCAAATAGTTGTTATTAGCTTTTTATTGACGAGCAAGTGTAATAATGATAATCATATGCTGCATTTTAAAGACTATCGTAATCGCATCAGATCCAGGCTAATTAAACGTCTGTAAAAAACTTACTCCATGGATAGATATTATTTCTCCCAGCTGAAAATTTTGAGATGCTAATTGGCGTTTCATAGAAAACAGAGCTGTAACAAACTGTCTGTACTTGGTCTTCATATAATATATTGCTGGACAAGTTCTCATTAACTACACTCAAATTACGTAGGCTTAACCTTGACCAAACATTTCTATATAAGATCTGTCACATTAATTTAGATTGTAATGAATTAATGAACCAAATATACCTAGTAGCTCACACTCTATTATATTCGCATACCTAGTAGTTCTTGAAGAATACGAAACACATATAAAGTTAATCTATTCGTCCCTAAATCAAGCAGAACTAACACTGGAGAACGAGCCCCCCTAAGAAGAATTATGAAATCATATAATGATAATTTCACTGACATAGATATATTTCACTTATCAGCTTCAAAATTAAAAAATGCTTTTTAACAAAACGTCAACACATGTACTTAGTTTCAGCCTTTCTTTTCTTTTTTTAAATTTTTTGTTTTTCTGTACCTTATAATTCTGTTATTTTGTCCCTCACTAGTATGCTACCATTACTTTGTAACATTATTTTGTGGATAACGGTGCTGGTTGCGTCATTAATTAAAATAATATTTTACAAACAAGGAAAATTTGTAACCTATTATTGCGCACTTGTTTGTTGTCATGAATAAAATAAAACATATTTTATAATTTTTAACATAATTTTTAATTGCACCTACTTCTTCTTTTCTTTGCATCACCCAAATGTCGACTGGTAGAGAATGCCTTGGGCATTAAGTCCACCTATGTACCTACTGTAAAAAGTTTGAATTAATAAAAAATAAAAATGAATGAATAAAATTACAAATATTTTTGTTACAGCTCTGTTTTCTATGAAATGCCAATTAGCATTTCTATAGAAAATTTTCAGCTAGGAGAAATAATATTATCTATCCATGCAGTAAGTTTTTTTTACAGATGTTTAATGGTTAGCCTTGGATCTGATGCGATTGCGATAGTCCTTAAAATGCAGCATACGATTATCTTTATTGTACTTGTTTGCTCGTTAATAAAAAGCTAATAACAACGCGAAATGTTATGAGTCAACTATTTGCTCAATTGACCGATTAGATCACGGACAAGAACATTTAGTATTTAAGCAGTTGATAGCAGGAAATGGGAGCTCATCCGAGATGTGCATGCTGATGTACTGATTCATTTCCACAAATATTCGGGTTAGCTTCAATCGCATCACCGACTGTTTTGACTAATTCCTTCTTTTATATGTTAATAATATCTTACAAGATGCATTTCATTTTCTATAATTCAGTCAATTATTATTTGTTAATAAAGAAGCAAACCTAAGGACATGAAGGTACTTTCAATTAAATAATCTTCTTAATAATAAGATCATATAAGATTACAGGTCCACTCATCATTTATTAAACTTTAATTTTATTTGAGCATATTTTATTGACACACGCAGGTTTTCAACTGTTATCATATAACATTAGAGGAAGATATTAGCTCCTCGGTCATCGTTACTTGCATAGTTTGCTTTCATCAGTGCATTCGATGTCAGCTTTTAAGAGAAAATCGGTTCTGACAAATAGGATATCTGCCGCGGATCAGACTCTCACCAGCTGATTACTCAAGGCTTTACGGCGGTTTATAGCTAAGAAACCTCTTAATATCTACTCGGACAACGAAATATCTATACTAATATTATAAAGCTGCAGAGATTGTTTGTTTCGTTGAACGCGCTACTCTTAGGAACTACTGGTTCGAATTGAAATATTCTTTTAGTGTTGGATAGCCCATTTTTCGAGGAAGGCTATATAACATCACACTACAACCAATAGGAGCGGAGCATCAATGAAAAATGTTGCAAAAAAAAACGAGGAAAATTTACAAACGCGGACGAAGTTGCGGGTCAGCTAGTCATTTATAAAATTTCCAATTTTTTAAAATTGTGGTTCTTTGTCTGAGAGTGTAACACATGTTTTAATTAGTTTTCATTTTTTTTTTTCATGCATACGCCCTACGCCCTAACTATTGGTGGTTTACAGCAGGCTAGTTTCAAATCCAAATTTTTACTAAACCGGTGTGTTTGGAATTTGTCACTTAACATCTGAGAAACTAAACTCAGATCAGGTTTGAGTTGAAGGGCTTTTAAACTCCCGGCCACTCACGCCGGTATCTTAAAATTCAGAAGACATACTGTCGCACACTCCACTTCACTCCAGGTCATTTCTGTACAACACGTTACATCTTGTCATCAATATATTAAAAAAATTATGACAATATTTTTGACAAAGAATTAAATGACTTAAGCCAGAATTGTGGTTGAAAGGCAAGATCTCAACGGCCGAGAGTATATTGCGACGTCATCATCGTCTTAATAGAATTAGTATAGTAGTTAAAAGTTATTCATAAGCAGTTAATTTAAGTACCTACGAAAATACGTACCGACACCAGTGTACGTTATGTTGCTGGTATAATATGTGAAGGCGTTTTATTTAACTAAAATTGATTTGTTAACGGTCAGACGGGCAATAATGTGATTCAATAAGGGTTCCTTTTTTTTGGGGGAACGGAACCCTAAAAACACTAATACAGAATGGATGAGGCAAAATCAGACTTACGGCCTGCGGCATATAGAAGAATGGTGAGAAGAATCGATTGCGCGAGTTCAATTTTAGTAGAAGTTGGAAGAAAATTACGTAATTTTCTTAGAGAAGCCGCAGAGGCAATTATTTTGAGTGATTTTTTTTAAATTATGTATATATATATACGGGAATTAACGGGATCACGTAATAGGTATCACATTCCTTTGAATTGCCTGACTTTTCAACCAGGTTGCACTGCCCTTGGTCACAGGCTTACTCATTCTTGTTTTTGCTCGAGCCCGCCGCGCCGGCTGCCCAGCCTAACGGACAGGTTTCAAGGACCGTGCGGGTTTTACATACATAATATACAGTAACATTAAATCAATCACATCTTATATGGCATATAATCACCTGCTAGTTAGTTATGATTGTACTTTATTTATTTACATTTAATGCAGATAACGTGACAGGTCGAGAATGAATAAGACCAACCATAAATAGACTTAGCATTTATTTCTACAAAGATCGGGAGGTTGTCGAATACTACTTTGCTGTTCTCGAAATTGGTTAATCCAACTCGTGATATAGTGTTTGTGCATTTTACGGGTTTTCTTCACAGATTCAGGGTCGTTAGGGTTGCTGGCCATAAGATCCAAGTGGTGTGCCGTATCTGGCATGACTTCTGTGTAAACTGTTTCACTAACGCTGTCGAGAATGCCACCTGTAAATAAAATGTCGTTTATGTAGGTTGATTTAAACAAGGCTTATGTCGGCGACAAAGATCCCGCTGACACAACGGAGTGCAAGAAGGTTCTAACGCGCACTCTGGCAATAACGCAAGATAGATTTTTAAGTTCATTCTACACAGTTTATATTTCGTATTTTTATGTTTTAAACTTGGATTATTTTACACTAAGCATGTCTTGAATATAAAATGACTGATTAAATTACGTAGCAGTACAGTTTTGGTTAAATTTCTTGTGATTTCTTACGTAAGGTACGGATAAGATACAAACAAGAATATAGTATTTTTCTTACTAGTATTGAGCAATTTCTTCAGTCATTAGTTGTGAATTAAACCTAGATTGCATAGATTTACATATTAATATAAGAATTAGTGATATGTTTTGACCGTAGATTGTTTTCATAGATCTCTGTTTAATAAGATACGTACCATGTTAAATTATAATGTAAATAGTTAGATACTAACTAGAAAATAATTTTACAATTAATAATATTCTTATAATACAATTTAGGCAATTATGTTAATTTTAAGGAATATGTAACTCGCCAGAACGAATTATTTTACAGTTTTTGAAGTGAAACTTCTTTAAAATCCTTGTAATTTGAAATTCGATGAAACGAAAAAGCAAAACATAATATTCATAAATATGATTTAGCCTGCGAGAGTATGAGACAGAATACAAGTATCAGTGTTTCCTTTAATCTTTGGTTAATTAATTGATGTTAATTATTTAACACATCTCTGTTAATTTTACCAATTATTTTTATATAAATTATCTAAAATTAAACTTATTAACATTAGTTAATTATTTGTGTTGTTATTATCATTTATTTCTCATTCTCCCGTAGGCTACTTTTCTGAAGTTTCACTTCTGCCGTGTGTGAATTGCACACACCCACACTTTTTTTTTGTTATAGAAACTTTTTGTTTTCGATTTTATGTAAATTTTGTTCCAATGTATAGAATAAGCTTTAACGCATAATTTGATGTATATATCATATCATTTTGTAAAAGGATTATGATAAATAGATGCTTTCAAAGGGTTCGGCTTAAGTAAAAATAGGACTTAAAAGGGTTCAATTGTACGCGGTCCTCGATATGGGCGGACCGGAGCCGTTTGTCGGTACGAGTCAGTCGCAACATAGCTACCGAGAGGCAACATGATTAGCTACAAGCTGAACTCCGAAGCTCTTCAAGACTACGGTGTTTTATTTGCCTCAAGGTGTCCCTTCCGAGGTCCTTCAAGGGTGCCTTCAAGATACGCATTCAGGGATGTGTGGGACGTGCGTCATCAGCGAAAAGTAAAGGGAAGCGCACGTTAATCAAGTTGGATATTGTTCCCAGACTGTGTGGATGGTGCCAATACCACCCCCCCCGCAGTCGCCATAGCTTAGGTCACAGAAAAATTTGCAATACGCTATTTAGGTATAGGAGAGATCCTGAGACTGATTACACTATAAACCATAACAATAATCAATACTGTTAGGTAGGCCCTTTCCTACTACTACCACTCGCTAACTAGGGATCAAATGAAAACAACACACGCAGGCCATCTCTGTGTTAGAAGCTGACCTCCACGGTACCAGAAAAATGTGAACAGGTCATATTTTTACCTGCAGTCCAAGGATCCTTCAAGCCATTACTGAAGACGATGTTGGAGGCCGCTTGAAGCCTATCTCCACCATACTCAATCCTCGCCATCTCCGGTCGTGGGTAGACCTTGTACTTCTTATGACAATCTTCAGCAAACACTGTGTAGTTCCATGGCATTGGCTCAAACATGTCGGTGTTGCCGTTTGTACACATAGGTATTACCAACTCTGTGCAAATCTGCAAAAAATTAAGTTCCGATGTTATTCTTAATTGGATAGAAACAGAAGATAATGTGCGACGTGATGGTAATAGGAGCAAAATAAAGTATTGTGAAATAAAGTTTGTGTACCTACAAAGTGATAAAACTATGACAAGAAAATGGCAATGAGCTTACTGGTGGCACCTACAAAATAAATATGCTTTCATGCCAATGTGGAATGTATCATTCTGTAACTACAAGCAATCCTGGTGTATAGTTATATACTTATCTTCAGTGCAGAGGTTGTCTTAAAAAGAGATTGTCTGTCTATTGGATTTTTTGGCGTCCTATGAATCGATTCGGAGAGAGAGAGAGAGAGAAAGAGAAAATATACAGTATATTCTCTCTCCCACTCTCACTCTCTCTCACAGCGTCTACATTATGTTATATAATATATAAGGTCAAGGAAAAAGTATCTTAGAAGTTTAATTACATTTCATTATAATATATATGTACCATTTTGTTCGATAACTTGTCGCCATCTTGTAGGTAGTGTTATAATCCCGTTGCTCTAGAAATCTTGGAAGTTTTGATCATAAAACTGCGACAAGTAGTTTTGACAGTCCTACCTTGATGTTAACCTAACATTACCCAAAGAATTCTGAAGAGACCGAAACAGATGAAAATCCAAATTGACGGTATTGCTCGGCGGCAAAAGCACATAATGAGTGATGCTTTTCCAATCCCACTATACATACAGCATCACCTTATTGGGCGTTAATCCGGGTTTCGCTACAGTCTGTGGAGCTTGACTACCCTTTGACCATGATCTTTTTCGCACGTTCTTGTCGTAGGTTATCCACTTTTCATCACCAGTGATCAATCTTTTTCAAAAATGGTTCGGTTTCATTACGTTTCAATCGAGAATCCCAAATGAGTACACGATTCATTAGGTTTCTTTCAGTGAGCTCGTGTGGCACCCAAATATCGAGCTTTTTTGTTTAGTTTGTAACTTTTTCAAATGGGTCAAAACTGTTTTGTTGTCAATCCTCAGGTCCTCGGTTATGTTGTAACTACTAATATGCCGATCTTCCTCCACTTTTCCAGAGCGAACTACATGTTTGACATCAAAATTCCCGGACTGTAAACGCTTGAACGAATTTTGTGCTACTCTTACTGACACCGCATTAGGTATACAAACGTCACATTTTTTTTTCGCGGCTTGAGTCACATTTTTCCCTTTTTCAGAACAGACAAACAGCTCCATCTCCTCTCTCTTCACTACGTATTTATTTCATACTGCCCCCACCCCACCAACGCATTCGTTATAAAAGTAGGGTCAGTATACCTGCATCTCGTTCCCCAAACCAAGGTCCCGAAACTAAGTGCGCCGGCACTAATTAAGGCTAGTTACCCGGATGCCTATCGGTCACAGGAGATCGCCTCTCGTGAAACCACACTCGCAACGACCCCCCATTCGCAACCGGCACACTCCCTATTGTCCAGATAGGTACCGGAGCTGTAAGGCACGCTCACTTCCCGCATATTTGCATAATAATATGCTCGCGGTAACACCGCTAGGTGTAGGTGGTAGAGAAGCCAACTACCAGTTTCCAGCTGATACCGGAGCTGTGGGCTCGCTCACTTCCCGATCTACAATCATGTGTAGGGTGTCCGGATCAGTGTCTAGTCACCTTTCTACTTGCTAAGCAGGCAAGTTCCCGAGCTGCATCGGTCCGACGGGACCTCTGCTAAAGGACGCTCCAAGCCCCGCAGCGGAAAACCAAGGAGCCCTTCGCCTTAGACCGGTTAATTCCGCTGCTCGCTGCTTGCGAGAACAGACGCTCCACTAACAGTAGTGGAGCAGACGAACGTGCCCGTTCTCTGCAGCTAACCACAAACCCCCACGAATCCAACTCCAAAACCGGTATCTGACAGCTTTCACCGTCAGAGGGCTCAGGAACCGGTTCCCGTGGTACCCTGATCTAACAGCCGGACCCGTAGTTCCGGCTGCGAACCTATCTACTCCGGGTGACTAGTAGATAGTAGATAGAACAGACAGACAGAAAAACAATTGAAAAATGGCGGGAAAGTATTTTTGACTATTTATACTTTTGCTAAATGTCCTGTATTTATTGATATTAAAACCAGCCAGATACGAACAGTACAACCAAAGAGATTTTTATTCAAATACGTAAAGACGTTTTCTCCGACCTATATTATATCACCATAAGATTGTAAATTCCAGTCATGCAACGGGGCTGACACACACACCATTTTTTTTATTTGCTTTAAGTTCAGACTTACTTGGTAGTCCCAACCGGTTGTGTCTATATTCTCGTAGTTTGTTTTCTTGTAGTCAGTGCAATTTCTTGTTTTTTTGCCGTAATTTGTATATACATCTAACACTTTTCCGATAGCCTGCAATCAAATATCATAACTTACAAAAGACATTTGGTCTATTACAGTCAAAAGATCCGGTCCCCGGACAGATATTGCTCACTATTTTCGTGTATCCATATTATTGTAATTGCGGAGGAAGGTATATCCTCCTTTCCTTTTAAAAGGCAAATAACACCTTGTTTGCCCCATTAGTGGTAAAAGGGCAGCGATGCCCTGATGCAATTTCTACCAATAGTTTCTAATCAAAGTAATATTAAATATATGGTACTTATAAACACTACCTTTAAGAGCTCCTCTCCAGCCAGCTTTTTTTCTAAATACTGGCAGACGTATCTAACAGGCTCAGCCGGCAGTGGCATCAGGAAATTGAAAGCATAAGGATAGTTCACGATAGCAAAAACGGAATACATATTTTTCAGGAAGTTCACTAGGATATCCACATCTGTTGAGTTCTTGACAGGACCGCACAAGTTCCAGTTTTGATGGAGCCACTCCGAACCGTTAGCGTTCGACGAATAGTATCTGAAACATAAAAAGTGTTTCTCTTAGGGGACTGGTGTGTAGAGGTTTTTAGATATTAGAAACTTTGGCATTTTGCGAGTGATGTCGATCTTTTTTTTTAGAGGACTGGTGTGTAGGAGTTCTTAGATATTAGAAACGTTGGCATTTTGCGAGTGATCTTATTTTTGCTGCTACGAGTGCAGATCGCCACACGATAACTCGCCTTTGTACTTATTCCTATATACTTCATTCCTTTGGTTAATTGCATGGGCTATCTACGAGTTAATATCTTCTATTCAAATAAGAATTGAAGTGGACGATTCGGGAAGTGACCTTCTCCACTCAACATTTGGCCAAAGGAAGAGTTTCCTCACGGCCGGTTATGCACATAGTAAAAAAAATACCGATGCTTTGTTTTTAATATTTGGGTACCTTATAACATTCCACGAGTCCCTGATGTTCCTGTGACAGTTTTTGTTAACATTCTTGTAGTTGAACGAGGCGAGATGATGGTAGATGTTACAGTTCCTCATACCCGTGAACATGTGAATTGGCGCTGATCCAGCGATAGCACCATTGACGATATGAGGGTACTTTAAACGAATGTATGTCGCTAGCATACCACCGTACGACCCTGAGAAGAATTTGAAATTATACGTTACCTGTACAAAAAAGAATGATGTTTTTTTTTAGCTCAACAAAATAATAATAGCGCATGTATACCTGCTGATAAAACACACTAAATAAAACTCGAGAGAGCGCAGAGAGCGGTACTTAAAGTTATCCACTTCAAACAATATAGATTCCCAACCTATGAATTATATTTTTAATCGCGAGAGTACAAACAGTGAGGCAACTATCCTCCGAACGATTCTACGCCTCCATCTGCGTGTACTTCAGCCAGATACCACCAATAGAAGATCCTGTAGAGGCTACTCTATACGCCGCCCAAACAGAACCTCTTTTTCTACTTGACAACTTTCTATTTTCAGTTATAAAAGTTAATACCTGATGTAAAATTAGTCTGAGAACTGGGCAACTATTTAGTGTAGGTTCTTGAGGACTATGAAAATTTTTGTAATAGTAAGAGAGAGATAGTTAAAAAGTTAGATATAACTTTAAGATATAAAATCAATAAAAAATCAAGATTTGGTAGGGGGCCGCTGGTCTTTAGCCAGACCTCGACTTTATTTTTCAAGGGTCTTTCGAGGACTATTACAAAATTTTATTATTATATTGCATTTCCTAACACACACAACCTACAGAAGACAATCACTGAAAAAATTAGCAAATACGCAGAACTCAAAGAACGCAGAAGTCACTAGAATCTGGAAACAACGGCGAGTACTTGCATAAACATAACCAAGTGGCCAGGATATTCCATCTAAATCACATCTCCTACTAAATGCAACAGTATCAAAATCCTAAGGCGTCCATGACACGGTAGGTTTTGCTGTCAGTTTTACCACAACCTAGACAGTGATTGACGAATAACATATCGTCTAATGCAGTGATTGATAGTTTAATGATATTGATTGCCCAAAATTTTGTCACTCATTGCGCATCCATCAATCATCACCTTCGAGTGAACGGTACAGTTTTTGGGGACGGTACATTTTCATTGGGTACCCCCAGTCTTTTTCAGTACTCCTATAATGTTTATACAAAATTGTATGATGATCGATTGAGGAGTTAGGGCGTGAAAGCGTAACAAACAAACTCACTTTCAAATTTATAATATTAGTTAGGATTTAAGATTTCATTATGGACTCGATAACAATGTCTAAATTACTTATGCCACGTTCCAATAAACAAAAAACGATTCGTTTTGCTTACGGACGATAATATTTTTTTGCCGTCCGTAAGCAAAACGAATCGTTTTTTGTTTATTGGAAGGCGGCATTAGACGACGTTACGGACACCATTTATAGTGTTTGTTTTTAAGTTAAAAGTTATAATAAGTATAATATACTACTTTAGTAGATATTACATGTTCGTTTAATGTTATTTATTTGATTTTACGAATAAAAATTTAGCAACATTGTACCCAATTTAAAGAAGACCACCAATTAAATGCTTTATTAGAGGATATTAAAGAGAAAATAAACATTATTAAATCATACTACCGCCCGGAGAGAACTGGAAAAAAATGTCAGCTAAAATATGGCTATATATAATTATGTCGCATCTTCGGTCATTAGTACGGATGCGAGAGCAGCCTCTATAATAAATTCACCGGAAAGGAACACAAGCGCCATCTATCGGCGTTACGCAGAGTCTAGGCGGAGGGTGTTGGTGTGCCGACGAACGAGTTCTCTACGTTTAGTCACCGCCGAGTCAACACTAACCTAGGAACTGTACAGTGTTTCTTTGCGTGTTTACAATGCATCTGTGATTAAAATATCAAAAGAGAGTTTTCTCATCACCCCTACCCACTTCATGACCACATTGTGCCTAGTCCTGTGTCTGAGGACCTATATATATGTTCATACAATATTGGGTAAAAACCTATATTCTCTGCAAAATTTTTAGTATAATTGACGTCAATCAGAGTGAGCGTGCAGCATGTAATGGACGCCTTAGATATTGTTTTATTGTTTTAGGAGTTCATTCCTAGGCCTCACCTGCCTTCAAAAGTCTCTATAAGCAATGCCATTAATACATTACAAACTGCTCACATAGCGAACCCCCGTTCGCTATGTTCCCGGCGGTTTTATTAAAGCTTTTATAATTTTATTTTATAAATAACAATAAGTGAAAAACAACATTGTTTGGTGTGTTAAAGTCAAGTTACAACGTTCAATGAATTGCTATGAAAGTATGGAAGGCCAGTTGTGGCTATTTCCTTACCTCCAAATGCGATGACCGGATACCTGGGATTGATGCAGTTCCCTTGTAGATAGTTGATCAGATCAGCATAATCTGCCAGCACTTGCGGAGTAGATAAGTACCCGATATTTTCATTTTTGAATGAATTATTTCCGAATGGCATTGATTCACCATAGTATCTAAAGTTAAGACAACCTGCATTAGTTTTTTCTTTATTTTTAATGTGCTCATGTCACTTTTCGGGAGTCGAGAAACGCTTTCACTCACCGGTAATCGGAACTAGCGCCACATTTAAGGACTAAAGATGATGTCCGCTAAAGATCAAAGATCAGTATGGAAGTGGAAAGTGCACCAACCTGTGTTCAGCGAATACTATCTTGGCTTTAAACTGCGGAGCTATTTCCCACATGAACCCTGTGACTCTTGCGAACACTTCTATTTGACCCTGAAATAATATAATTGATAAAATGTTTCTGATTCGACTTTCGGTTACAATGCCTAACTTGGTTTTGAGAGAAGGTTCAAGTTGGTAGATTGCTAGGTGGGGCTAAAACACGGAAGCTTTTCATCGGAATACGCTGGCCTTTATAAGGCCGTGGTATAACAAAGTCCCCCGCTGCGTCTGTCTGTCTGTCCGTTCGCGATAAACTATTGAACGGATTTTCATGCGGTTTTCACCAATAGGTAGAGCGATTCATGAGGAAAGTTTAGGTATATAACTTTTTAAAGTTTTATGTAAATTGGTTGAAATATGATAATGATTGTTGAAGATGTCTCTGCTACCCGTGCGAAGCCGAGGCGGGTTGCTACTATATTAAAGGCACTTTTAAAACAAATTTGGAAAAAAATATTTAAAAACTATACTGCCTTAGGGTTTATAAAAGTCAGCAAAGCAGGATACGACACATAGTGCAACTTCACATTTACTGCACGTTGCACACGCACAATGCTCTGTGAAGATGTGTTTTTTGCGTCATTTTGAAACGATTTGTTCATATATTCGATGAGTGGTCTAAGTTTATACAATTTATTAAACATTGGTTCTCCTTTTTTAGGCATTTGGCTGTTATCATTAAGATGCAATTTTTTTTGTATTATAGTCATCAAATCTGCAAATTCCGGAACACAAAATAAAGGGTCACTTGACCAATATAAGTCAATATTAGCGAGTGGGTGTACACCCATAAGCACCAACATCTTCAAATATCTCTTTAGCAGAAATATTCTCCCAGTCCTTTTCTTTATTTTGAAGAGCATACAAGTTAGTTTGTTTTACGATGTGACATATGACTTCTTCGGAGTGAACTTCTTGTTCTGTAGTATGAGCAGGGGTCGGAAATCAAGTTGTAAAAGTCAAGAAAATCAAGTTTAAGATTAAATCAACGGACTCTCTTATTATCTCTTTTTAATTATAGTTATATCTATATTAAATTATATTTATTGCAGCTTTTCACTTTATTTCTGTATCACCTCGAGGCTTGATGGTAAGATAATAATCACTTATGTAAAATATTGTGCATCAAGTTTTAATCAAATTAGTTGAAATAATTTTATCAATAGACTATCAAATTACGTAATTTCTTTTAACTATACTGTACCTAATTACAGTTTAATGGGTTTCCCTTATTTTATATGATAACGTTACACGGTAACGTTAATCGGTTAACGTTAATGTATGTTATAAAAGCGTTTATTATCTATTAATTTACGGGTCCTCCGGGTAGATACCACAGAATACCAACAAGGTTTTTATACCTGACTTTTTAGTTGGCGGTGTTCCTATCAAGTGAAGAAGTAGACTATAATCTTACAGGCGCGATTCTGACTCGCGCACCGAAGGTTCCGTAGGCAAATAAACTTATATGTACCGTACCTCAAAAGGTTAAAAAAGGAACCTTTATAAGGTCACTCTCTTGTCCGTCTGTCTGTCTGTCTGTGCGTCACCACCGATTTTCTCAGGAACGCGTGGACCTAGCAAGTTAAAATTTGTACCAGATACTGAGGTCTAAAATCAAGATACTGAGCCAACACGATAAAAAGATATGGGAAAATTTAAATTTTCGCGAAAACTTGTAAGTACCAAAATGTACCTTTAAGGTCTGACAGCACAAGTGAAGGAAAAAACCCGAAAGTCGTTAATTTATTGTTATTCTACTTCCCACTAATATTATAAATGTGAAAGTTTCGATGGGTGGATGGATGGATGGATGTTTGTTATTATTTCGCGCAAAAACCACCGAACCGATTGCGATGAAACTTGGTATGTAGATAGCTGGAGACCTGGATTAATGCATTGGCTACTTTTTATTCCGATATACCCACGGGATCGGGACTAACGTGGGTGAAACCGCAGACCCTGCTAGTATCACATTTGAATAGAAGTAATTACCGAACAAGTTACATATCTCTTCGCCGTTATTTGATGATATTTCCTCTAATTTTAACAATGATGGGTAAGAGTTAGCACACTGTTTCCATTTCACATACTGCCAAAATGCTCTAGGGTTTTTACATACACTTCTTCTCGTGTACATTCTTCATTTGCTATCCATTGTATTTGTATGTAAATTGTAACTTTCTTTAAAAAAAAAATCGTTCTTCTACACCTGCCATGTCCCTCACTGAATCACCAAAAGGTTGACTGGTAGATGTTGGCAATACGCCAGGGTTTCCATGTTCAGAGTCCATTACAATGAAAATACCCACTGACTTAGTTTACTTTCACACAACCGCTAGCACAGTACTTATCTCCTTTTTCACAATACAAACGTTTTTATAAATAACCCATAGACTTAATATACTATTATAGTATACTAGCTGCGCCCCGCGGTTTCACCCGCGTAAGTCCCGATGCCGTGGGGATACAGGAATAAAAAGTAGCCTATGTGTTAATCCAGATCTCCAGCTATCTACATACCAAGTTATATCGCAATCGGTTCAGTAGTTTTTGCGTGAAAGAGTAACAAAAATCCATACATCCACACATCCATACATCCTCACAAACTTTCACGTTTATAATATTAGTAGGACTATGTTTGTAAAATAACCTTACAATATATTTTTAAACGGATAAGCGACTTAAACCTCTTTTATAACAAATAAAAATAAATAAAAAGTTTATTGTCACAAATATAAATAGATACACGGCCCAAAGAGTATACAAACACTACGACAAGGCCTGTGATTTATATGATACAATAAATTATGGTATCTAAGGCGCTTAAGGTACCGAAACTGAGTCCCAAACTAGGCTTGAACCTGTATTTTGGGAGACAGTATTCAGTCGTGGATGTACACTGTTGTGAATTTAAGTAGCAGCTCTCACTGTGCGGCGCATTACAAGTATTTGTAAGTATAAACATAATTTAAAGGATATGTGTGTGTGTGTGTATGAAGCCTCGTGAACGTCTCAGCTGCGGTTCCATCGGGGGGGGGGGAGGGGGTTGAGGTGCAGCAGCAGCAGGTCCCGCGCACGTAGAAAAAACTATTATTTTTAGTCATTTAATCCCGATTGAGAATTGTATCAAATTAAAGCTAACCCAATATAGTGATTTCTTCTCAATTTAAAATTTAGAAGATGACAGTTTATATGCTATAGTGAATAAATAAAAATGTTAGCTGGCTGTATCCCGGTGGAAAGATTGTCAGCTGATACCCTGAAAGGTGTAACGCAGGAGCCAGACGGGAGTATCTATTGCCTATTTAGACGCACCAGCTGACGAGTTTTCCCTCGGCATACTGCCAGCTGACTTTTTTTGAACTTGCAAGATCATATTTGTAGCGGCTTACGATTTTTCATCCGAGAGGATATGACGTACCTAAAGTTATTCGACATTATACTCCATACACTAACTGAAAGATGTAATTTTATTGTAATGTTTCGATTTAAACAATATTCTTTAGGCTAAATGGCTAGGTTTAGGTTAGGTCAGAACTGTGACCATAACGCACGAGCGAAGCGAACGTGCCGCGGTAGGTAGAGGTGAGTGCCTGAACTGAATTTTATGACAAACAAAGTACTTAGTCAAACCACCAACTTAAGGGAATTTTTTTTTTAAACTAAGAACGAACAAAACAAAATTTTGATTGAACAATGAAGAACAGTTAACGAACAGTTGAAATAGCAATAAAAAATGTACCCCCCTCCAACTTAAGACAGCCTTGGTTTTGGGAATATTTCTGTTTATTTAGCTAAATAGCCCAAAAAAGGGTTTTAGGCATGTGACTACATGCCTAAAACTTACCTTTTTAAAATAATAGAATATATTACAGCCAGTAGGTCTAAATTCCGCTAAATAAATGAACCTAACTGAATGTCTTTGACCACGACCAGTGTAAGTCGAACGACGCTTAGAGAAATCAATGGTATTTATTTATATATACGCAATAATCATAATGTATGACAAGTCGCTAAAGTTTAAAAAATAATAGATAATGTCACTGACCTCATTACCGGTGTAAAAAAAAATGGGTCCATTTCCTCGATCCCAATTATCTTCGTTCACCAAATACCTGATAGAAAAAGTTTTATTTCTCTGGAATCCAAAATGATCCAGGGGTACCTGGAACTTCTTGGTTTCATACTTGTACCGTGCATTCACGAAAGCTAATAAAGACACTAATTGTAATATTTTGTACATTTTGTTTTAAAGAATGCGACCCATCTGCTCTGTTCGGTATACAACGTGATAATAAATGTTTAAAGAAGCTGGACAGATATTTATAGTGCTTATTGTAACGGGTTAACTACTACTTAACTTGATAACACTGACAGGGGATAATATTTAAAATACTATTACCGTAATTAATACCCTGTTGACTTACCCGGCTAAAATTTTCTTAAAAAGAGGGAAGGGGTATGGAACTCGAACTGGCAGTTCGAGTTCCATACATTCCATACATTCCAGACAGTCCATTCCTCCTCAAGATAGTATTTTTTTTCATATTGTATGTCGTGTGTTATCGTGAGTGGTATTCATATTAATTAAGGATATACGGTTTTACTCACGTGTATATTTCGGGGATGCCCGCCTAGTTTCGGACCCGAGGTTTATCAAGGGGGTGAGGCGTGCTACCGCGTCGGTGTCAGGCGCCAGACAAGATTGGCGTCTTTCCTAACAATTCAATTGTCGTAACGAACGTTGGGATGTGGACACCTGCGTTTTCGTTGCGTTGTTCATTGCGAAGTCGTTAATCACAGCTACTGTGGTACATACTGATCTAACTGTATCCCTGTTTGGAGTCAAAACTGTTTTGTAGGACGTAAGTTTCAAGGCCGGTCGCCAGGCTGGAGGCAATGCCCACCCATTGTCTCTGTTGACGTTCGGACGACGGCTTATTTCGATTGCTTTTCGTATTTTTTCGTTTTACTCAATATTTTTCAAACAAAACCAACGCTAGACAATTGTTTAGCAGATGCTGAACCAGTACCTATTCGGATGGCGCGTGATGCACACGTAAATAATGTACACTTATAATAATTATCTAGCTTAGTTTTATTACTGCATAGCATATACTGGGCCTGTATCTCAAGCGTCGATGATTTAAAAAAGAAATCGTTTCTTTCTTTCACATTTTTTTTTCTTTTATCTCCATTTGAAGTTAACAATTAGATACTCAACGTCCAGTCAGGTAACATTTAAAACTGTTTGGAATGACCAGGGAAAGGGCCGCAACACCGCAGGAACACGGTGTACATATCACGGCGGGAGGTGACGTCCCCATCCATAATACACAGGCATAAATACCACAAAAAACGTTCCTTACCTCTCGATGGGACAAGGGTTCAATGCATGACGTCAGCTTCGTCACGTCAGCCAGGGCACGTGGGAACACAGGCCGCTGGCCTGTCCACCACCTAGATGTTATGGGGTCAGGGAACTCGCCCTAAGACAACATGGACCTTTTAAACCATTATTTTTTACTCTTGAGCCAAATCAAATAAAATATACTCCACCTAATCTCTGCGTCAAAATTTCTCGCCTTAATCCTAGTCATCGACCATAAACAACCCATGGAACACTTACTTACCATATATTTCGGTTTAATTTTTTTTACAACGTTACATTATGCAATGTTATGTGCAGTTATGTACAATAGCGTTAGAAGGTTGAAGTATTGCGGCTTAGATTATATATAGGTCCAGATACCGTGACCAGTACAAAAGTCACCGTTTACTTTGAAGCCACTTTTTGGAGCTGTGTGAGTTAATCCCGCCCAACGCGAGTGTCAACGTACAATATCTGCGCTTGTGTGCGTGACGCTTTTACTACCAGTGCATAGATGTTACCCCAAAATTTAGGGACTTTTTTATGAAACATAATAATTTTTTTTTTATGTAAGTAATATTAAATGAAGACATTTTAAATGTATTTAAATGTGTTACAAGTATTCGTTTATTTCATTTTTTTTTTTAATCGTTTAGTTAAAAAGACAAATGTAAAATAAAATTAAGCTACTTAGTAGGAACTATTTATATACTCAATGTATCAGGAAACCGGGGCATTGTATCTTGTATATATATATGCATAAGTTAAATTTCAGTAAACCTAGTTGGAGAGATTGACGTAACTTTAAGTATTATTTACATCTGAATAATGCCATAAAGGTGGCGCTCAGATCGATGACTCGATCGATTTTAGCGGTAAAATATGAAAATAGTTTTAAAAATTAACAATTAGGTTCAACATAGTAGAATTTATAGTATTTATCTTACTTCCAAGTACGTAATTGCAAAATTTTAAATCAGCTAACTTAGCGAAAAATCATATCTGACCGTTTTTGTAGACCGTTTAATTTCCTACAAGAATATGTATTGATTTTCACAACTTGTTAATTCGTTGGACCGCGATAAATTTTTAATAAAAAAAATCACGTTATTTAAATGGGACATCAAAAATCACGAAGCGGCACCTCTTAATAGTAATATTAAGAGCTGCTGTTTTCACATGCTTATTTTTACGTCATCTTGAACAATATTTTCATGGTAACTAATGAAAAAAAATCAAGTTTTTTTTGGCCCACCCTAATATATATATATATTTTTTTTTATGAACTATCAAGAAAATAGCAAAGTTTTACAAGTCCTAAATGCTCTATAGCTGTGTTCGTTAGGAGTAGTAATAATAAATTATAATACGAGTACAATCCTATAGCCAAAGAATCGTTTGACGGACACATTGAACTTCGGGCGCTAGAGCTTAGAAATTAAGAATATTTGAAGGATTCCAGTTTCGCGAACATTAACAGTAAGCATATTTCTCGTCTTTCTATAAATAACAAGTTTGGCAAAAAAATTTATACATACTGCTAGAATGCGTTATGGGTAAATGAAATCCACGTCCCTGGCAACATCTCTAATAATGGCGTCCGCAATTTTATTAATTTGAAATTTTGTTCTATTGTTTATAAATTACATTACGAAATAGAATACTTACGTGAAATATGATGTTCGGACACTTATGATTTTTTTTTTGTATAATTTTTACAGGATGTAACTGCACAACCAGGTATTTTTGAATATTATATAAATAGCGCCTCTAGACTTACTTCAGCGGCGAACGTTCGCTCGCGTGTGATGAGTGAGTCGCTTGTATTTGTATTAGTCGCTTGTATTTTTTGGCTTAAGTTTTGGGGCGCGGAATAGGCATCTGGACCTATATATAATCTAAGTATTACGGTTTCAGTGTCGTTATGACCTCATTTTTACTGCATGTAGAATTTTAAATAAATAGTGTGTTATCTATTAAGACCAAGACATTCTAATTTTTGTTTTTAAAGTAGAGATAAAAGTTTTTAAATTACGTACAAACTAATGAAAACTCAAAACAGATAATATAAATTTTACTCAACAACTGTTTAACAGAAAAATAACAAAACTGCAATTTCATTATGAACCTCATATTTATAGCCGTGACATAAATTGTATCCCTTTTATTATCTACGTATGAACGGGAATTAACGCGATCACGAAAAGGTATTACATACCTCTGAATTGCCTGACGCCCACCGGTATCATATAACCCCACGGCCAGAGTAACGCGTAGAATACGATCTCTTATCCAGGATAACGAGGACCTATTTTCAGAAGACGAGTACAACAGACTTTATGCACCAAAGTCACATCAGCCACCGAAATTATATGGTCTGCCCAAAATACACAAGCCCAACGTGCCGCTGCGGCCTATTGTAAGTCAAATTGCCTCTCCTACTTACGATCTCGCGAAGCATGTTGCGTCAGTATTGCAACCACTTGTAGGCAAAACACCGTCTTTTGTGAAAGACTCGCGGCACTTCATACAAATTATAAAAGATCTCAAGTTGGAACCTGATGACGTCATGGTGAGCTTTGACGTGGAATCACTTTACACCAATGTTCCAATAAAAGAATGTATGGACGTCGTAAAAGACCTGCTGAGAGACCACGAGTTGCCGTTCAATTATATTGATCTACTTGAACATTGTCTAGAGGGCAACTATTTCCTTTTCCAAGGTCAACATTACCTTCAGATTGATGGTGTCGCAATGGGTAGTCCTGTAGCCCCTGTACTAGCCAACATCTGGATGGAGCATTTTGAAGAGAAGGCGTTGAGTCTCGGCCCGAAGACCGTTAGGCTTTGGAAGCGATTCGTGGATGACATCTTTAGTATCGTCAAGGGAAATAAACAGGAAGTAGATCAATATTTACAACACCTCAACTCCATTCACCCCAAGATAAGGTTCACATATGAGGTGGAGGCGGATAGGTCATTGTCATTTTTAGATGTCAAAGTAACCGCGAGGTCAGATGGGTCCTTGTCGCACTGTGTGTACCGCAAGCCTACTCATACGGATAGGTACCTACACGCCACGTCTCATCATCATCCCCGACACCTGCAGTCTGTTATGACTTCACTCAAGAACAGAGCATACGATCTTTGTGACCCTGAACATTTGGAGCGAGAGCTGGATCATGTTCAGGAGGTACTTAAAAGTAACGGATATCAGGTGAATGGAACACGGAAGCAACCGACAATGAGACGCAAGCATCCGGAGGTGAACAGACAACCAGCCTACATGCCATATGTGAAAGGAGTAACGGATAAGATCGGCTCCGTATTAAAGAAATACTCCATTCCGACAGTATACACACCAGGCATAAAGGTTCAAAACATCGTGGGTACACCGAAGGACGTCTTGCCGTTACAAACTCCAGGTGTCTACAAAATAAACTGCAGCTGTGGTAGTTCCTACATAGGCCAAACAAAGCGGACCATTGCTGAAAGGGTCAAAGAACACATCGCTGCTGTGAAGAACCGACAGATTAGCAAATCAGCGATTGCAGAACATGCACTCGAAGCGGGCACCAATCACTGGATTGAATTTCACCGTACGCAAGTCCTCTCCACGGAACGTCACTTTTACTCAAGAGTTGTACGTGAAGCGATTGAAATTAAAAAACACAAAACTTTCAATCGGGAAGATGGTTTCAAATTATCTACAGCGTGGAATCCAGTGATAAAAAACATGCCACCTCGCTTTTATGCGCAGTCGGGTGAACACCAGAATAGGGCCACATCGGTTTGCTTACAGAATAGGGACACTGTTAGTATAGTATGTGACGGTACATGGCGAAACGAAAATATCAAAAATATCAAAAAAGTGGAGGTGGATGAAGAACCTTCTACCTCACGATGTCGGCGACGGAGGGCGTGCACCGCTGAGCCAGTCAGCCTGTGACCACGGCCAGTGCAACCTGGTCGAAACGTCAGGCAATTCAGAGGTATGTAATACCTTTTCGTGATCGCGTTAATTCCCGTTCATACGTAGATAATATTATATCATGGAACGCGAAAGTTTAAAAGTTAGTGTATCCCTTTTGTTTTCGTGCATCAACAGCAGAAGCAGGTGATGCAACAAATACTTGATAGTTACTAGTGCGTCACCTAAATCGCTAAAGCCAATAAATAATTCACCTACCCTTTTCTATTTTAATCGTGTGGCAACCCCCACGAGTAATCACCTCACCGGAGCTAACGGTGAAGTGGTACGTCGGTTTCGAACCGACTAAAACCAAACGGTGTTCCGTTACAAATTTTTTGTTAGAAATATTTTTATTTTATGATTTTTTTACACCATCAGCTCAGCTGCATGATGTGATGATTTCTAAACGCAAATACCTGATAGAGTTATGAAAAAGTAAAGAGAAACACTTTTCGTTCCTACAATTTACGAGGGTTTCTCTCAATTATATCAGGATCCCATTATCAGATCTTGACTTCCTTGACTTGGTGTCATCCTTGTCTTTCATTATCTAAAAAAAGAAAGAACAATTAAAATCGGTTCATCAATAACGGAGAGAAGGATGAACATACGTAAAAGGAAAAAATAAATTATATATACGGTCGAATTGAGAAGCTCTTTTTTTTTCGTCGGTTAATAAGGAATTATATCCCTAGGGAGTTAATTACAACCCCTAAGGATATAATTATACGGTCCAATGAAATATATTTAATTACTAGCATTTCCCGCGCGGCTTAGCTCGCGATTACATATTTATATATTTTGCGCGAAACCCTAATTCTTTTTCCAAAATAAAAGTAGCCTAAGTTACTCCTTATAACACCAGTTGTCTGTCAATGAAAGTCCCATGGAAATCGGTCCACCTGTTCACTAAAAAACTATTATTTTGTCATTACAAACAGACATTTCAATTTAATTTATTTGTATGTATGTATTGATAATTGTTTTAACAAATACTTACCTAAAGTCAATGTCTTATAGTTCGTATTTAAATACCTTTTAGAATTTGTAATTAAGTTTTTAACCGTAAACCAATCGATAATTAGAGCTGATTAAATATTTATTTTGTATTACATTTATCTTTTTAGGAGCGAATTAATGATAAGTGAGGTATGTCACACCACATAATTAAATAGAACTGTCTGTACATCGTCTGTTTGTTCCGGCTATTCTCCGGAACGGGTAGACCGATTTTCAGGGGACTTTCACTAGCAGATAGCAGGTGTTGTAAAGAGTAACTTAGGATACTTTTATTTTGAAAAAAGAATTAGGGTTCCGCGTAAAATATATAAATATGTGCACGCGATAGCGCTTCTTCGCTAATCGTGCGAAGGACCATTTTTGTCAAAGAATTGGGCACCAATAAATCCGACACTCGAAAATCCGTGGCCTTATGTAATTGCATTACCTTTTTTGCCCAGTAATAAAATAATGGAAGGATGAGATTTGTCTATACCAGACAGGCTGACGCCGGACTGGAGGTGCGCGGGGGCTGAGGCGGCGCGCGGGTGGAGGGCCGGCGGCGGGCGTCCGCGGCGGAGAGGGGCGCGCGGGCGGCAATAAGACAGCTCGCGCCGCGATGCGCTTCGACACTTCAAACTTTTTTACCACGACGAAATTACGGCGTCGATGAAGCATTGTACCTATCTTGTTTTTAAATATTATACCAAATTCATATAGTCTACGAATTTTATTTTACTTCTCAGGATAAAGCTATCGAAATACATCGTTGAAGCTACAACAGATTATATTAAGTCTGAAATATACATGACGGGTGGTCGGCGTTTTGATTATTTTTAAAAAGAGTGACGTCAGCAATGCTGACATCACACTCTTGATCATTTGCCATTTTATTCAAATTAAAACTTAGTACACTTTCAATAACTTTTGTTCAGTGACAAAATAGTTAGTAAAAATACAATGACTCACAGAGATGTGTTCCGTCCGATGGTTCGTGTGCGAATGACTAGCTCTGGGGCCATCACCTGTATTTATAGAAACCGACTACGCGCGCGACGCACGTGTTCAAGTTTTAGGTTAGGAATGAAACTATGTAAATAAATTATAAACTTAACAATATTCTCGAATAGTTTTAAAGATAATTTGATTTTAACATTAATTCAACCATGTAATTAACAATCTAGAAGAAAATAACATTAACTTAACTATGTAATCAAACGAAATTGGTTAACTACACAGACATTTGTGTTTTTAAACAATTATTTCATAATCCTAATGTAAATCAACACTTAATTTACTTATTCATAGATGTAACTGCATCTTACAGATTACTATATGTTGATCAGACGCTTTAAATAATGTAATTGCGCCGATACGGCCATTCTGACAGGCGGTGCGTGCTCTGCACCAGCCTGTGTTTTAGAATTGTAATTATCTGAAACAATGACAGTTATTTTTGTTTTTTGAGTTTGGTATCTGTAACCAGTAGTGCTATCGATGGGGATATTTTATAACTGCCGAACATTTAACTTATGTTGGGCTTTTTGTAAAATATTTTGTTGTCAACCATAATGTTTTGTACTTTAAAAGTACTTATGTATTGTTTGTATTTTATTATGTGTTTCGACCATCCATCACGTCTACACACATTTTATTTATCGGAGATTGCCTCGTTGAAATGGGAAGTTTATTTCTCGGAGATTGCCTCGTTGAAATGGGAAGAAAATTATGATGCTGTGCTCTGGGCGGTCCTGTTCGCCGTGGTACACAGAGGCTCTATTGGGAAGATGAACAAGGTCGGTGCTGTACTATACACAGAGGCTCTAAATGGTAAAGGATAAGAAGTAATTATTTCTTTATAAAAGCACTTTGTTGCTCACCATTTATTGTGGATGTGTGTTTTCTGTATTCGAGTTTTGTGTTTGCTGCTCTAACACCTCAGTTCGTGAGGTGGAAGGCACTGGCTGTGTTGCCCCAGCTGGCATTGTAGGTTGTTCATTTTCAACCGCCGATACGGTTGCCTCATCATCTGGTTTTGGAGCACGCCGAAGCTGATCATGCGCAACCTTTCGTGGTCGTCCTCTACCAACCACTTTTTTTACTAAATAACGGTCGTTTTCCAGCACTCGACAGATCTCGTAAGGTTCACTGAACTTAAGATCTAACGAAGTTTGATTACGTGGATTGTTTTTTATAAGCACGTAGTCTCCTCTTTGGAAAGGATGGATCTTAGCTTTCCGCTGGTTAAAGCGATGTCTATCTTGCTCCGCAGATAAGGCCATTTTTTGTTGTGCATGTTGAGTCAGAGCTTCCATATCCACCGTTTGGTCATCAATATTAACGAGACTCAGGAGTTCTGGAGGCACACAATTTTTGCGTCGGGTAATGAGAGTAAGTGGAGCTATTCCAGTGACACGATGAGGAGTACAATTTAAAGCCAACTGCAGTTCTTCGAGGACACTGTGCCATTGCTCAGTCTCGTAATTTTTTATCATAATTAATGCGTTCTTTAGTGTCGCCACTATTCGTTCGGCTTGTCCATTCGCTCGGCTAATTCCTGGTGCTATGGCATGGATATTGATTCCAACTTGGTCACAATAGTTTTTAAACTCGCCGAGGAATTCTCTCCCTCCATCAACAATTATTTGTACAGGTGTGCCAAATAGATGTACGTGGCGTTTTAAGGCACCTAGTGTACTGTACTGATTTTTGTTGGTAGCATAGTGAAAAAGTACGTACTTTGTGAAGGCATCAATTGTAATGATGACATACTGTTGATCGTTTGGAGTCCCCAGCTTTCGTGTTATATCCATATGTATAACTTGAAATGCAGCGCTTGGTTTCTGGATTGGATGCAGTTGGACTTGTACAGCACCTGATGATCCCTTAGATGTCCTGCATATCACACAATTGTCTACAAAGTTGCGAACAGTGGTACTCATTTTATCGAAACAATAGGTTTCTTTGATTTTCTGCAAAGTCTTTTCCCAAGCAGGGTGTTTAAGTGCTGTATGGTAGGAGTTTATTATGCTCCACTGGAATGATTTGGGTACAACTGAAGAAGCACGTTCCCCAAAAACTTGGTCCTGTATAACTTTCTTTAAAACATCATCTTCTAACCTATAACCATCTACTGGGTTGTTGTCTCGTAGAGTATCCATTAGTGGCCGTAATGTTTGATCGCGTCGTTGTTCAACTTTTAACCAGTCCAGATCTCTTGTCATGACATTGACTGCAAGTTCAGTTGGGTTTCTGCTGAAGAAATCAGCGTGTTGAAGGCGTTCACCTTTACGGTACTCTACTTCGAAGTCATAGTTCTGTAAGAAAGCCCACCAGCGATGAATTCTTGGAAGTAGATCTTTCTTGTGTTTAGACGCCTTCAAAGCATTACAGTCGGTAATGACAATAAACTTACGACCATAAAGGTACTGACGAAAATGCTTAATAGCGCGCACCACTGCCAGTGTCTCCAATTCGTACGAGTGGTATCGGCTTTCAGCATCAGTAGTCCTCATACTCATGAAGGCGACTGCATGCTGACGTCCTTCAATCGTCTGTACGAGTACTGCACCAAATCCCAGACTGCTTGCGTCGGTAAATAAATGTATTGGTGCTTCTTCTTGAAATATTTTCAGTATGGGAGCTGATGTCAGAATCTGTATAACGTTATTCCGAGCTTCCTCATGTCGATCATTCCATTCCCATCTTGCGCCTTGTTTGGTTAATTCATATAATGGCACCATAATACGCGAGAAGTCCGGAATGAATCTTCTGAAATATCCCGCTAAGCCATTAAACTGCCTCACCTGTTTAACTGTTTTGGGTAATGGTGCTTTAACTAGAGCTTCCACTTTCTTTGGACTTGGACGCACCTGTCCATTCGAGATGACATTGCCCAAATACTCTATTGAGCGTTTAAAAAAACTGCATTTGTCAGCGTTGATTGAAAATCCAGCTTCCTGTAAGGCTATGAGGATGCGCTCAATCTTCGATATTCCTTCCGTGAATGCCACACATTTGCTTAGTACGTCATCCACATAAACTTGAGCATCGGTACCAAGCAGTGAAAATAGGGCTTTATTGATGCATCTCTGATAAACTGCACAGGCATTGCTCAGCCCAAATGGCATGGTCACATATTCGTATAAGCCATCAGGAGTTACAAATGCTGTCTTTTCAATTGAAGATTCTGAAATTGGGATCTGGTGAAAACCAGCAGCCATGTCTAAGCTAGTATAATATTTGCCATTGGCCAATTGATCAATCTGGTCTGCAATTAGTGGTAGCGGGTAATGATCACGCAATGTGTTGGAGTTCAGTTCCCTAAAATCCACACACAGACGATCATCGCCGTTCTTCTTCTTGACCAGAATTATTGGGCTTGAGAATGGCGACTTGCTTTCACGAATAATCTTATGATCCAGTAGCTCCTTAATAATTTCACGGACTTTCTCTCGTTCAATTGGGCTCAGACGATATGGTCTTCTTTCGACGTATTTGTCAGGATTCTTGAGACGAATTTCTAATTCACCGGTGTTAACTCATGTTGTTGGAAAGCCACGAATAAACAAGTGCTCATATTTATTAAGAAGTGAGTGTAATTGAGCAATCTCATCAGCATTGGTGAGATCGCAATCCAGTTTGTCAAAGATCGGGTTCTTAGTGTTCAATTGATTGATTGATTGTTGCCGAATGAGTTTGGTTCCAGTTGATGTGATAATCATACTTAAATTCGTGTTGTTGATTAAATTCATCCCAACTAGTATGTCTGTAGACATTTCGTAGTCTGGCAGTATATAAAATTGTAATTCAACTCTGATGTCATCAATAACACATATGGTAGACAGCGTTGTTAGGGACAGTACTGGAAACCGTCCAATCCCTCTCAAGTAGTTTACCGTTTGAGTCCTTTGTCCCGGTAATGCGCCAGCAATAGTTTCTTTCATGATTGAGCATTCTGCTCCACTGTCAAACACGGCTTGT
Source organism: Callimorpha dominula (assembly GCA_949752705.1). NCBI lineage: Eukaryota > Metazoa > Arthropoda > Insecta > Lepidoptera > Erebidae > Callimorpha > Callimorpha dominula. The sequence continues at coordinate 1,706,976 of OX456992.1, forward strand.
ATGGACTGCAAGCCTATTTTTATATTGATAGGTGCAAGCTTGAGGTTTCCTATACAGTTCACGTTTGATGTTAATGAAAGTTCCCGTCTAAAGCACACTTCATAAGTGTGACCTACTTTTTTGCAGAATGTACAGGTAGGTGTGTTTATTTGCTTTGTATCCTTGCTTGGTGGTGCAGCATTAGTATCTGGAGTTTTGGGCTTGAATCGACAATCATTAGAGTTATGATTGTTTCTTTTGCAGAAACGGCAGGATGAAGATGATTGGGTGCTTTCTGAAATTCGTTGTCGTTTGTTTGGCACCGTAGAATTTGAACTTGGATGTGAACGTTTTGAGCGTATGGAAGAGGCAACTGAAATTAGTTCAGGAACTGTAGTTGCCCTTGCATTTAATAGTTCTATTCTCAGGCGCTCATCATTAATACATCCAATGACGGCTTCCACGGCATCTTCATTGCCAAGCTTATCCTTGGTGAGCCTTTTCCACAACACCCAGGCGCGTGATAAATATTCTGCTATATCTATTGACGAGTCGTAAACATGTTCACGAAACCGAAGAATGTCTCGAGAATATCTGTTTTCCGGTTCAAATGTAGTTATGAGTTTATGGCGGAGTTCTTCCCAGGAGGATGTGGTTACCATCCAGTCATCCACCCACATTTTGGCTCGCCCCTTCAAGAGACCACCAACTTTCATGCGTACATCAAAGTCACTTAGTTTGTATGTCTCAATGGCTTTATCAAGGTGTTGGCACCACTCCCGTACCCCGACATTGGTATCAGGGTCGAAGGATGGCAAGTAGATGTCATTGATCTTGACCCTTACTTCAGTGGGCTTACAAAGGCGCTGAGACATTTGTTGCATCATCTGCATCATTTGCATAAGAAATTCTGGAGGTACACCCCCCATGGGTATGTTAGGCATGGGTAAATTCGTCAGCGTTTGCGTTTGTTGCTGTGGCGGTGATGGATTAGCTGATGAAGTAGAAGCGGGAATTTCTTCGAATCCCACTTCTGATGACGGGTGGTCGGCGTTTTGATTATTTTTAAAAAGAGTGACGTCAGCAATGCTGACATCACACTCTTGATCATTTGCCATTTTATTCAAATTAAAACTTAGTACACTTTCAATAACTTTTATTCAGTGACAAAATAGTTAGTAAAAATACAATGACTCACAGAGATGTGTTCCGTCCGATGGTTCGTGTGCGAATGACTAGCTCTGGGGCCATCACCTGTATTTATAGAAACAACTACGCGCGCGACGCACGTGTTCAAGTTTTAGGTTAGGAATTAAACTATGTAAATAAATTATAAACTTAACAATATTCTCGAATAGTTTTAAAGATAATTTGATTTTAACATTAATTCAACCATGTAATTAACAATCTAGAAGAAAATAACATTAACTTAACTATGTAATCAAACGAAATTGGTTAACTACACAGACATTTGTGTTTTTAAACAATTATTTCATAATCCTAATGTAAATCAACACTTAATTTACTTATTCATAGATGTAACTGCATCTTACAGATTACTATATGTTGATCAGATGCTTTAAATAATGTAATTGCGCCGATATACATATTAGACGAAATTCAGTTCATAGCTAAATCCGAGAAACTAAAATTAAATAGGTTTAAACTATACATGAAGTGGTTCTGGTTGCGTGATGCTGAATTTATTAAACTCTGGTGTGCTTTCGGCGAAAGACATCGAATAAACAATTTGAAAGGCCTTTATCTCCGCACTCCACATGAAGGGATTATTGAAGCTGTCGAGGCAACAATAAGATTAAAAGTGAAATAATAAATGCGCGTTATGGATCCGACAAGAAACCCGTCTCTACTTTTTTGTCAATATGTTTCTAAGTGTCAATAATCCTGCAGTTAAAAATATCAAACAAATATTTAACCAAAGAGTCAAGATAGAAGATCCACGAAAGTCAGAGACTATTGTCTAATGCCAGCGCCAAAGAGTATACAAACACTACGTGGCCAGCGCTGTCAACAATACGGCCACTCAAAAATAATTGCATGCATATAGGTGTGTGAAATACGGAGAAAGCCATATAAGCTCCGATTGCAAGAAGAAAGATAAATTGTCTCCTGCAAATTGTACTCTTTGTCCGTGCGACCACCGAGCTAATTATAAAGGCTGTGAAATATACAAAGAATCGAGGCTTGAACAAAGAAAATCTTCACCCCAAAGTGAGGCAGTTTGGGCAAAACTTCTCAACCCCACCAGCTAATATGACTCCGCCTGACCCGACAACAGACAGCGCAAACACAGGAGCAACAATTAATTCTCAAAAACAGACGTACGCTGAAGTTACTCTTGGTAAGAATGACCAAGTATTACAACAATCCAACTGTAAATTGGAAAACATCTTACACAAACAGAGCGAGAAAATAGATTTATTTATTCAACAAATAGGTTCTCTGTTGGGGCTTATCACTACTCTCGTCACTAAACTGTCAAAATGACATCAGTAAACGTAGCTACTTCAAACATCAATGGCCTTGCACCCAACATCCATGGAGTGATATTTATTAATTCCAACCAACTAGACATTTGCCTTATGCCTGAATCGCACACCACATCAAGAAGCAGAATATGCATCCGGGACATTTGCCTTATATCTGAATCGCACACCACATCAAGAAGCAGAATATGAACTTGTCACGCCTTATCTTTTAAGAACAACTGTAAGCATAAAAGACCGATCCGCACTTCTCGCTATCTCAGCAGTCTATTGTCCACCACGCCACTTCATCAAAGAGGAAATGGTTTCAAACTTCTTGGGAAACCACTTTATAGCTGGAGGTGATTTGAACGCTAAACACTCACACTGGGGCTTACGACTAACGGTTACTAGGGGAAGGAAACTGAAGAATAGTGTTCATGCCAACAACTTATTGCCAATGTCAACCGGTGAGCCTACGTAAATCAACAAAATTCCGCACTTGTTGGACTGCTTCATCACAAAAAATATATGTGTATACAGTACTGCCATAAAATCAAGTCTGGACGGTTCCTCAGACGTTACGCCAGTTATTCTGATGCTCAGTTCATTGGCCATACCCCGTGATAGCTGCTCGGACTGTCTCTACAACTTCAAAACTGACTGGAACTGTTTTCGAGAGTTCCTCGAGGCAAATATCGACCGATATTTGCCTCGAGGAACTCAGAGAAGTGCGGATCGGTCTTTTATGCTTACAGTTGTTCTTAAAAGATAAGGCGTGACAAGTTCATATTCTGCTTCTTGATGTGGTGTGCGATTCAGATATAAGGCAAATGTCTCGGATGCATATTCTGCTTCTTGATGTGGTGTGCGATTCAGGCATAAGGCAAATGTCTAGTTGGTTGGAATTAATAAATATCACTCCATGGATGTTGGGTGCAAGGCCATTGATGTTTGAAGTAGCTACGTTTACTGATGTCATTTTGACAGTTTAGTGACGAGAGTAGTGATAAGCCCCAACAGAGAACCTATTTGTTGAATAAATAAATCTATTTTCTCGCTCTGTTTGTGTAAGATGTTTTCCAATTTACAGTTAGATTGTTGTAATACTTGGTCATTCTTACCAAGAGTAACTTCAGCGTACGTCTGTTTTTGAGAATTAATTGTTGCTCCTGTGTTTGCGCTGTCTGTTGTCGGGTCAGGCGGAGTCATATTAGCTGGTGGGGTTGAGAAGTTTTGCCCAAACTGCCTCACTTTGGGGTGAAGATTTTCTTTGTTCAAGCCTCGATTCTTTGTATATTTCACAGCCTTTATAATTAGCTCGGTGGTCGCACGGACAAAGAGTACAATTTGCAGGGGACAATTTATCTTTCTTCTTGCAATCGGAGCTTATATGGCTTTCTCCGTATTTCACACACCTATATGCATGCAATTATTTTTGAGTGGCCGTATTGTTGACAGCGCTGGCCACGTAGTGTTTGTATACTCTTTGGCGCTGGCATTAGACAATAGTCTCTGACTTTCGTGGATCTTCTATCTTGACTCTTTGGTTAAATATTTGTTTGATATTTTTAACTGCAGGATTATTGACACTTAGAAACATATTGACAAAAAAGTAGAGGTGGGTTTCTTGTCGGATCCATAACGCGCATTTATTATTTCACTTTTAACCTTATTGTTGCCTCGACAGCTTCAATAATCCCTTCATGTGGAGTGCTGAGATAAAGGCCTTTCAAATTGTTTATTCGATGTCTTTCGCCGAAAGCACACCAGAGTTTAATAAATTCAGCATCACGCAACCAGAACCACTTCATGTATAGTTTAAACCTATTTAATTTTAGTTTCTCGGATTTAGCTATGAACTGAATTTCGTCTAATATGTATATTTCAGACTTAATATAATCTGTTGTAGCTTCAACGATGTATTTCGATAGCTTTATCCTGAGAAGTAAAATAAAATTCGTAGACTATATGAATTTGGTATAATATTTAAAAACAAGATAGGTACAATGCTTCATCGACGCAGTAATTACGTCGTGGTAAAAAAGTTTGAAGTGTCGAAGCGCATCGCGGCGCGAGCTGTCTTATTGCCGCCCGCGCGCCCCTCTCCGCCGCGGACGCCCGCCGCCGGCCCTCCACCCGTGCGCCGCCTCAGCCCCCGCGCATCTCCAGTCCGGCGTCAGCCTGTCTGGTATAGACAAATCTCATCCTTCCATTATTTTATTACTGGGCAAAAAAGGTAATGCAATTACATAAGGCCACGGATTTTCGAGTGTCGGATTTATTGGTGCCCAATTCTTTGACAAAAATGGTCCTTCGCACGATTAGCGAAGAAGCGCTATCGCGTGCACATATTTATATATTTTACGCGGAACCCTAATTCTTTTTTCAAAATAAAAGTAGCCTAAGTTACTCCTTACAACACCACTTTATAGCTGGAGGTGATTTGAACGCTAAACACTCACACTGGGGCTTACGACTAACGGTTACTAGGGGAAGGAAACTGAAGAATAGTGTTCATGCCAACATCTTATTGCCAATGTCAACCGGTGAGCCTACGTAAATCAACAAAATTCTGCACTTGCTAGACTGCTTCATACAAAAAATATATGTGTATACAGTACTGCCATAAAATCAAGTCTGGACGATTCCTCAGACGTTACGCCAGTTATTCTGATGCTCAGTTCATTGGCCATACCCCGTGATACCTGCTCGGTCTGTCTCTACAACTTCAAAACTGACTGGAACTGTTTTCGAGAGTTGCTCGAGGCAAATATCGGTCGATATTTGCCTCGAGGAACTCTCGAAAACAGTCCAATTCCAACTCAAAACAAATGATGAGGTTGACGATGCCTGTCATCACAAACCTAATCCTGGTAGTGGCTTGGACTAGTGCTCCTGAGCTAAAAGGTTCGTCCTTTAATTGTCCCGATATCAGTTAAAGTAAAAAAAAAATAACTGAAAAACGTCGCCTCTGTCGAGCTTGGCAGATGTCACATAGGAGTGCGGACAAACTAAGTTAAGCAACAGTCCTCTCCGCCTTTTAAATCTGGAAGCAGTTGAGTGCGTACGGATCAGGAAAAATCAGAGGCCTGGCTGGGTAAGGCCAAATTAGCCTCGAAGAAGCTTGGCGTGCTGAACAGATCGAGACAGTATTTCATCCACCGCCTACAAAATCATAAGGTGTAGGTTTGGCCGCATATGGAATACTGTTCTCACATCTATGCAGGAGCACCCCAGTATCAGCTTCTCCCTCTGGACCGCATTCCACGGAGAGCGACTCGAATCGTCGATTGCCAGGATATTTCAGATTGGCTTGACCCCTTGCCGTTGCATAGAGATGTAGCTTCACTCTGCATTCTCTATCGCCTGTATCATGGAGAGTGCTACAAGGAATTGTTCGGACTTATACCGGCTTTTATCCCCATCACCTGGATAATTGGCAATTCACCACATTGGATTGTTGCTTAAAGATTAATTTCAAGTCGTATATTTTAAAATATTATTATAATCAATATTATTATAATTTTAGGTCAAGCAGTCCGATAAATGTGAACTAGTTAAATTAGTACTTTTATAATAATAAATTTTCATGCTCAGCTCTTAAACAACAATCAAGGGCAATCTATTTTTAGGCTTAAATGAACCGCTGTTAGCATTGGATGTTTCATTATCACAAATTATCAACCTACACTTATCTAACGAACATTACAAGGGACAAGGACAATTCCCCTAAAGATGTTTTATCTTCTATCTAGTAAAAAATAGCTTATTTTACTGTATTAGAACAAAAATTACAAATTGGAGGAAACATAATTAAATATATGTATCTTGTATATATCTGTGACATATTATTTTTATAATATTTCATCTTTATGCACCAGACACTGTCCCAGAACACTCTCCATCCATTGGTTGCCTGGAAGAGATTGCCTTGTGCGATAAGGCCACCAACTGAACAAATCTGTCTATAGTTGTAAGTTTTTATTTTGTATTTAATACCTGTTGTACAATAGTTTTATTATTAATAGGATAAAGTATCTACTGTTCAAACAATTGAAATCAGTTAAGCCATAACCAAGAAATCAGTAAACATCATTTCAAAAACATACACGCAAACATAGCACCTTGTATTTTTTAGGTCTTTAAAATGAACGAGGTCGACTACTAAGGTCGTAATTGGTCCTGCGAGAACACCAGCGTTTTAGAGCAATCTGTGACAATAGCTGACGCAGGTACCTTATTTGATCTTCGATACCAACCAAGTGTTAAGACGTATGTTTATTGTGTAACTTGTAGAAGATACATATAAAATACTTTTCTTTCTCTTTTTTTCTTTTACTAATATATGGACTGGACAGTTTGTAAGTAACAGGAACAATGGTTTTTGCCCGACTTGGGTACTTCTCAAAACAAGATATGGAAAGGTGTCATGACTAAGTACACCAGTATGGGCTGTTTATACCTGTATGCATTTGTCTGTGCTGGTGTTCCAACGCCAAGCACTTTGATCCGCTGATGCCGTTAGCAGACATCCTCCAGCGGGGCTGAAGCACCCCTGACAAAAGTTAAACCTAAATAACTACTTTATAAGTATCATGTACACCAAGTATTGTGTGTATCCGTGTTTTATAACATAGCTCGCACAGCTATGGCTACTTTGTAACTCAGAATATTATAATCAAAAAAGTGACATTATGAATCGTTTCCAAAATATTTTACTTTAATTTTACGACTATAGTAAACTCTCTTTCTCTCATGAAGCCAAGAGTATGAGTTTCCCCTACCTAAGATACCTCCTCGCGATGTCCTTTTATGACAGCTAGCTCCATGAAGTCAGCCTTGACGTCGTAAATTCGTCGATGACGATAAGTCGATGACGTCGCCATGCGTTTGCCAGTCCATTCTAAGCAAATGTCGAGGACCTTAAACATTAAAATATTAAATTAAACAAATTAAAATATTTAGGTCAAGATCATTAATTTCATTGCTTATTTTTATTCAAACGGTAAATTAGTATTTTATAAATGCCTTAATTGCATGAGGAAGAAAAAACATACACAACAAAACATTTTTTAAGCGGTATAAAGCTCTGAGAGTTCCGGTAATCCTCTGACATTCGTTAGTTACCTGATCGCACCAGTTTAACATAGATTCGAGATGGAGGCCCAGATCTTTCACCGATCGACAAATGGGTATGGTAGTACCGTTAAAAGTCATAGCTAGAAGCGTCTCGAAGTCGAAACTACTCCTCGATCGGTGACTACCGATTATAATGGCTTGGCACTTTGACGGGTTAACTGATAGGCTAGGATAACTATAAGACCAGTCTTTAATAGCTGCCAGATCTCTATTAATCGTGTCAATAGCTGTTGTTATGTCTTCAACCTTAGCTTGGGAGTACAGTTGCAGGTCGTCGACATACAGATGATAGGTTAGGAGATTAGTGAACACAGAAAATAGCAAAGGAGAAAGAATACCGCCTTGAGGGACACCGGAGTCAACATGACACCAGCTCGAAGAGAGGTCATCGACACGAACTGACTGCTGGCGTCCCTAAAGATAAGATGAGAACCACTCCATTGTTTTAGGCGAGATTATGAGATAGGAGAGAATGTATAAGAGTATATCGTGACTGACGGTATTTATTTATTTTTATAAATGAAATCAGATAACTGTTTATGCACACAGGATTCTAGCACTTTAGAAAGGAAGGGAAGAATTGATATAGGTCCAAAGTGATTAGGAAGTGTAGAGTTTGCGATTTTACTTAAGGGAATAATATAAGCTGTATCTAAGGAGAATCTAAGGAGAAATTAATAACGTGGGAAATTGCAGGTAAAAGTTGATCAAGGATAGTTGTGACCATACATCTGCTGATTTGATCATACCCGCACGCGTTTGATTTGAAAGAAACTATGTTCTTTTTGATCTTATCCTGTGCAACTGGAGAAAGGTGCAAAGAGAAGAGAAGAAGTAGGACAATTTAGACCCGATAAGTAATTAATAGTACGATACTTGGTTTGGTGATCTAGACAAGCAGATGTGGAGAAATTACGATTTGTATCTTCTGTAGATTAGCAGTTCATTGTTTACCCAGAGTTCCAAGGAACTTCCAGGTGTTGACGGGGGAAGAACAGGTCCTCACCGGTAACCTAACTACCACTAATCAGGCAGTTTTTAGTTCCAAGCATAGAAACCCCATTGTAGTATTAAAAGCTTTTAAAGATATTATATTAGAAATGACTGAAGATCTGTGGGGAATATCGTTCAAAACTTGTCAATCTATTGTTGGAACTTCCGCTCCCTACTAAGCGCTAACATTTAATTTCTGTGTAGATCAAGGGGTTTTCCCTGATCTCACTAAATATATTAAAAATATACCCTTATATACCCACAATGGGTATATTGGTACCGGAGACAATAGAGATTGAAATAATTATAGGCCTATTTCATTCCTGCCGGTATTTAGCAAGATTTTCGAAAATATGATCTTTTTTAATCAAATACTACTTAACTAAAGGGCGTTGTACAACTGACGCTGGACCTAGCTACAGCATATTTTTCCGCCTGGGCGAAAGCTCAAATTGCTCCAGATATCGTTTGCGACCTCTCAAAAGCATTTGATTGCGTAAGTCATGAAACGTTACTGCTAAAACAGACATTGTAAACAAGCCCACTGTTTGCTAAAATTCCGATAAATAGTTTGAATTTATTAGGATCAAGGTTAAAATGGGCGTGCGATAAATCGATAGGCCCGTTTCTCTTTCTCATCTGTAATAATGGTCTTCCCCTTTTACTAGATAGCCAACCCAAAACAGCATTATTTGCTGTCACATCATGAATATTTAAAGTAGATAGACGTGCCAATACTTAACAATGTGAATAATATTATTTACCGAGTTTAAATGGGAAGAAAACTTAATTGTACATTAAGTCGATTCTCGTTGCCTAGCGTGAGCCAACGGCCGTCTGATCCCAAACTAGGCAGAACCTGTACTATGATAACCAGACTCCTGATAAACATACTTATATATTTCTACATACATACATATTATAGATAAATGACACCGAGACACAGAACAAATTATCGTGTTCATCACAGAATTATTTGTCCTGAGTGGGAATCGAACTGACGACCTCTGGCTTAGCAGTCAGGGTTACTAACCACTAGACCAACAGGCCAGTCAAAATTTGCTAATGAAACTGCCTTTTTAGGGATACCGCTACATTCTAGATTACAATGGGGCCCTCACTTAACATCTCTCAAAGCGGCGCCGCCAAATAGCAGAAATATATATATATATATATATATATATATATATATATATATATATATATATATATACATATATATATAATAGATATATATATAATATAGAAATATATATAATAAGACTAGTTTACTATAGTTATTTCCGCAGTGTCATGTTAGGACATGACACTGCGGAAATAACTATAGTAATCCCTACGCAATAAGATACCATAGGTGGTATCTTATTGTGGGGGCGTGCTGGAGATATATCCTTTATTTATTCTGCAAAAAAGAGCTATCAGAGCAATTATAACCAAGAATTCCTTAGGGATCTATTTAAGGAAATTAAAATCCTGACGGTGTCTTGTCAGTATATTTATGAAAACAAACGATGTGAAAGACATAAATATTTATATTACTAGAGAACGAAATAAATTAGTTCAACCTAAATTTAGATTAACAAAAGTGCAAACATCTTTCATGGGGTACTGTATTAAATTCTATAATAAAATACCTCTTCTTCCTTAAAATTCCTCTTTATTAGTAAAAATGCACACTTAGTAAACAAGCATATTATAAACGAGACGATCATTTAGCTATTTATAATCGACGTAATCGGAATAAAGAAATTAACATCCTGACAGTGCCTAGAACTTATGAAAACCATATTTATGAAAACATCATGTATGTCAAGAAAAAAATTGCATATCTTTACAAAAGTGCAAAAGTCTTTGGGCTACTGTGTTAAGTTCTGTAATGAAATACCAAACGTGGAACAAGTATATATTTAAACTCGATGATTATTTAGCTGATAAAATGCTTGGCAAAATGCTGGCCTACCTCCACAGACACATTGTAAATGAGTAGGTACTTGTGGTAGTTCGTTGGGGCTGGTCATTTCCGAACTGCTGTTACTTACATATAGTAGTAGTTTATAGTTTAGAACAATACGTTACATTGTCCTCACATTTAACTTGCCAGAGATTTGTAAAAAACATGTCGAAAAAGAGTGTCCTTGGAGTTTCTTGCCTGTACTTCTCCACTGGATCTACGAATTGGAACAGGCAACTAGCTTAACGACTGACTTAGTCTGACTGACTACTAAACCCGTCAATTCAAATATACAAATAGTGGTATAATTGAAAAAAAAATATAAAAAAAAATATATATAAAAAATAGTCTTTAGATTCTGCTTCACCTGAATTTTCACTTGTGTGTTCGTTTCTATTTGACATGTATCTATTTATTTTAAGTGACATTGTTAATTTTTACATAACATTTACATCATCTATATACTGTGTTGACATTTTAAAAATAATATATATCATGATTTTATAAACTTCATTTGAAAAAATGGATTGATTTGATTGATTGATGATTGAATTGTTAATGTAAGAACTGTGTAGTCACTTATTAGGTTTTATTTCACTTATTATGTTGCTTGCAGTTCTGAGAATGTCATACTCGCCTAGAAGTCCTGCCGAAGGTAGTGTATGTGTCTGTTCGTTTGGCTCCCTTCAATATGGTTGATCGTTGGCCGGGGGCTGGTCATCTTGTCTGGGCACGTCTTAGTGCTGGGGGACTACAATACAAAGTCCGTTGCGTGGGCTTCCCCCCAGGACGTACGCACGGGGCGAAGCCGTAGAGGAGTGGGCGGCCTTGGTGGGCCTCTGTCTTCTAAACAGAGGCTCCAAAAATACGTGCGTGCGACAGCAGGGGGGGGGGGTCGATAGTGGACCTTTCGTTCGCTACCCCTGCTCTCGCCGCTCGAGTAAGGAACTGGCCTGGAAGAGGTCGAGACGCTCTCGGATCACCTCTATATCCGATTCGAGCTCTCCTGGACCCAGGACCCCAGAAGGGGTCACACGGCGCGGCGTTCTTCCCGCTTCCCGTGGTGGGCTTTTACAAAGTTGGATAGGGACCTACTGGAGGAGGCAGCCATTATTTACTCTTGGCTGTCTCCGCGGCTTCTGACCGAGGAAGCAGACACGGGGGCGGGCCGCTTTCGCGATGCGATTACGCAGATCTGCGATACGGCCATGCCCCGCGTTCGTGGTCGTCGGCCTCCAAGGAAGGAGGTCTACTGGTGGTCCCAGGAGTTGGCGGACCTCAGCGTGGCCTGTACCTACTCGTGCCCGGAGGTCCTACACCCGCAGCCGGCGGCGTCACCGCGAAGATGGGGAAGAGGACCGGCTTCATGAGGAGTAAAAAGATCCGCGGAAAACTCTGAAGCTGGCCATTAGCCGCGCCAAAGAGGAAAAAAGAAAGGAGACGCTGGAGGGTCTCAATCGTGACCTCTGGGGTCGCTAATATCGCGCGGCGCAACAAAAGCTCCGCGCGTTGCCCCCCCCTTACGGAGACTTAGAGAGACTTACGGAGAGTTTATATAAAAGTCCTTAGTTTTTTCTTGTAGACACCTGAAATTTGGAAATTTGGTAGTATATTGGTAAGACACGTCAGTTAAGGGTTTTGCGACAGCGCCAGATTAAAGGCATCTAAGGGCTCTCGGAAGTTTACATGAAAGTCCTTAAGTAAATTGTAGGTGATACGAAGTTCACCAGGTCACCTAGTCTTTAAGAAAGGAAATAAAACTCACGGAAGGCTTTGTTCCAAATCAATTCTAGCTGTTTTTTAAATCTACATATTTATTTTTCTAAACATTATAAGAATAAGAAATACAAACTTTAAATAAATTGTACAACAAACAACACTTAATTCGGAACTGGAGTATGGTTTTATTTACTATCGAACTGAGATCTGCGATATAAATATAGGGATATTCTATAATATAAATCAATACCTAACATATATTCAAATAATATCTAGTTATAATCTAAATATTCTGGATGAGGATGAATATCAAATTCGTCAATTACTCAATATTGTATAGTGTTAGGTCGTAAGCGATCTTCCGATAATAAGAAAAGTTTACTAAAACTAATAATATAATCTGTATTTAAATGCCCCCTCTATTATATAAAAAAAAATCTATCTAAAGATTTAATATTGTTTGAAATGCATTTAAATCGTTTGTTTAAAAAATATTTAAATCTTCAGGATTTAGAGTTACATTGAGTATTAACTTCGGCTGTGAATTAATGTCAAACGAGGTGAAAAGGGTTCAAGTATTTTCTCAGTTAAAAAAATCTAACAGCTATGGATTAATATTTTTGATAATGATACAATTAAAACATCATATTACTAGACATTTCATAAGATAAGAAGAGGTAATCAGGTAGTGAAAAACATAATATTCATTATTTGATCTCTAAGACCCCTTCTTTTCTTTTAAGTTTTTGAATGTGAATGCCTGATGCTCATGTTAATTGACGCTAGTAGAGGTTTTACACTTTAAATGCAGATTGGTCGTATACTGTGCAATTTTAAATGAACTTTTCTCATTCTTTCGCATATAAATTATGGAATGACAATTTTATAATATATATCGAGCGAGTCGACTCACATCTTATATTTTCTAAGCGACAGTAGCATTCAGTTTACTTGTTATGGCTATTTAGTAGTGTTAAAACCCTTGTATTCATCTCTCTGATATTGACCCCTTCATGTACATTCAACCATGAGTTCTTTGGCAGTTACTGACACCTTGACCTCATCCTATTGCTTGATCCTACTTTAACTCTTTGATCTATATTCGTAAGTTCCCCCTTGATTTTTATTCATCCTCGTTGAATTATAACATTACACAGCGTCGGATGATGAACTGAGTACTAAAGTATTAAAGTATAGTTCATTTAAAAAACGACTAACATTCAACAATCCATACTCTTTTTAATCACTCCTGGATTAGAAAAACAAATACCCATAAACAATCCTTCTTTCTAAATTTCTACAAAATAATTGATTATAATTTACACCATTATTTCCTCAGTAAAGATTTTGAACATGGGCGGTGGGTGGTGAGCGTGATGACTACAACCACCAATCCAATCACCTCCATATCCTGCAGGTGTTGTCCTTCGAGGCGGTGATGATGGCGTCACCGGCATAAGAGTATGCGCAGGAGAAGATCTCGCCCTGATGCCCAGAGAGTACCTGGAAGAGAGGTGGTCACTTGTTGAAATGGAATTGGTTTCAACGACGTAGTTACAATTTTATAGAGAAGACTTAAGAAAGCATAAGATGACCTCCTTCCTGGCTTAATGATCCCCTGCCTGGGAAGACAGGACAAGGCAACATTTTATTCTCCGGATAAACTTTAAAATGTTGACGTTTCCGAAATTATAATTGAATACTCCATACTTAAGCCATAGTCAAGTGCAATAAATTTTTATGTGCAAATAAACCGCTGTTGGCGTTGGATGTTTCATTATCACAAATCAATCTACACTCATCTAACTAACATTACAAGGGACAAGGATAATTCCCCTAAAGATCTATTGTTTTATCTTCTATCTAGTAAAAATAGCTGATTTTACTGTATTAGAACAAAAACTACAAAGTTGAGGAAACATAATTAAATATATTATGTATCTGTGACATATTATTTTTATTTTATTTCATTTTTATGCACCAGACACTGCCTGTGACGTATTCTCTCCATCCCATAGTTGCCTGGAAGAGATTACCTTGTGCGATAAGGCCGCCAACTGTACAAACCTGTCTATAGTTGTAAGTTTTTATTTTGTATTTAATATCTGTTGTACAATAAAGAGTATTATTATTAATACAATAAAGTATCTACTGCTCAAACAATTGAAATCAGTTAAGCCACAACCAAGAAATCAATAAACATAATTCAAAAACATACACGACGAACATAGCACCTAGTATTTTAAGGTCGTCCACTAATATATCCAATCCTTCATCTACAAGTGTACTTCATCTACATCTACAACTTTAGGTACAGGAACAATGGCTTTTACCGGACTTGGATACTTCTCAAAACAAGACATGGAAAGGTGTCATGACTAAGTACACCAGTATGGGCTGTTCATACCTGTATGCAGTTGCCTGTGCTGGTGTTCCAGACCCGAGCACTTCTGTCCCCTGATGCCGTTAGCAGACATCCTCCGGCGGGGCTGAAGCACACCTGACAAAAATTAAACCAAAATAACTACTTTATAAGTATCATGCACATCATGTTGTGTGATACGTGTTCTAGAATATACAGTGAGAGCTATGCCTACTTTGTAACTCAGAATATTATTATCAAATTAAAAAAAGTATGAAACGGTGAATCGTTTCCAAAATATTGTCGTTTACGACTATAGTAAACTCTCTTTTTCTCATAAAACCAAGGGTATGAGTTTCCCGTACCTTAGATACTTCCTCGCGATGTCCTTTCATGACAGCTAGCTCCATGAAGTCAGCCTTGACGTCGTAAATTCTCGCAGAACAGTCGCTGGATGACGTTGCCATGCGTTTGCCAGCCCAATCGAAGCAGATGTCCAAGACCTTAGACATAGAACAAATTGAGATTAAGGATAGGATAAAATAAAAGATAGGATAGAAATTTGGATCAAAATCATTAATTTCATTGTTTTTTTTTTAATCAAACGATAAATCAGTTTTTTATTGATTGCCTCGATTGCACGAGGAAACAAAAATAAATAAATACCACCGGAGACGTAACGAGGCCTGGAAACTAACAGTGGGGCTAGTCCACAAGCTTCAAGTCGCGCAGTGGGCCATGGAGCGAGCTGTGCTTGGAGTCGCTTATTGGTAGAGGCCTATGTCCAGCAGTGGACTTATCACGGTAGGCTGATTAATTGATTGACAAACATGCAAATAATAAAAAACCTATTTTTTTCAAAATCTTATGTTACACTTAATTTTATGAAAGCTGTTAATTACTTTTTTAGGGTTCCGTTCCTCAATAGGAAAAAAGGAACCCTTATAGGATCACTTAGTTGTTCATCTGTCTGTCAAGACCCTTTTTCTCAGGAACCCGTGGACACATCAAGTTGAAATTAATTCCAAATACTTATAGCCCGGTCAATGAAAATACCTAAATTTTGGATTATCACGCATTTTTATTTTTGGATAAATAGTAACATGGGAAATCACTAAAACTAACGGGCTCATAAACTTAAGATGGTTTTTTGATTTTTCTAAGCTGGTTTGACTAGTTTTAGTAATTTAGAAAAAAAAAAATGGTGCATTTTGCAACGAAGGCAAAAATATAAAAAATGATCGTTAATAATTTAAAAAGTTTAAAACCGATCTCGCTGAAATTTATAGCACTTTTTAATATCATCAATGACAAGCTACAGTTTCAGAAAGATTTAGATTTCTACGTACGTTCTGTAACTTTGAGTTATGAAATGTTGAAAAATACGCTCTTTTTAAACTTTGACCATCATTTGCTATTAAAAAAAAGCACTTAACGACTTGAAATAGATTTCATTTTGTAGACAATTTAATGAAAACAAAAAAGCTTTGGGCACATATGACGAAAACGTACTGGAAACGAGATATCACATGAAAAAAAAGTCTTCTTTTTTCTTTAAATTGTAAAAAAAAATTACGCCCCACTTGTACAGATCGAAATTCTTAATCAGCGCCTTTTTTAATCACTCCTGTTTATCCTAAAAAAAAAAAATGCGTGGTAATCGAAATGTCAATTTTTATCATAAAACCTAGCTGAGGTTGACTCGGCTATTATGCCTGCCTTACAGCTCCAAAGAACCCCTTGAAGCTGTAACAAAATCAAGCTGCCAAGTCAACGCCATCAAAAGATATTGCCATTTAAGCATTTAAATATTTAGCAGGTAAATCAAAACCTTTAGGGTACTTACACTACTTACCATTGACCTAGAATCATTAATTTTGGTAAAAAGCAAGGACTGACAGCACAAGTAAAGGAAAAAATCCGAAAGTCTTTAAATTGTTATTATATCACATTAAAAATAGTTTTTGTGATTACAAACTAATATTTTGTGGTTGGAAAGTTGACTTCCTCGTACATTGATGTATGGGAGAGTATTTTTATAACCGCAAAGTTAAGTTTGTCTTTCGGAAAAGATGGGTAAAATCTTCGAGAGTTGTTTACCAAGATGGACGTACTATCTACATTCAAGTTTGTTTGCTTACGGAACCCTCGATGCGCGAGTTAGACTCGCACTTGTCCGGTTTTTTTATAACTTCCATTCAATTTGACTTTTTTTTTTGTAGTTTGAGTAGAAATACCTACCTTTACTTTTAGTATAGTTTGTATTTGTATATCAATAATTTTTAAATCAACAGTGGTACTACAGACCTCACCAGTATGCCCAGAAACGGTTGCGAGACAAGAACTCTGCCTCGCATCCCAGAGCTTAGCGCTACCATCCAGAGAAGAGGACCCCACCAGGGAACTGTCCCAGTTGAACTGCACGTTCGATATCTCTCCGTCGTGGCCTTTGAGGACCGCTGTCCGACTAGAAGATGTAAATGTTTCATAAAAATAAATTGAATAATAACTATAATAAAATATATTATGTCTTAGTTACAGGTTGAATTATACCTACGCGGCATTCTTATTAAATAATATATTATAATTATATTCCAAATACATACTACTGCTTGGTTGGGATTGGTCATTTCTGAACTGCTATTATTTACATATAGTAGTAGTTTGCGCGACTGTTTAAAGTTTAGAACAATACGTTACATTGTCCTCACATTTAACTTGCGCATATAAGCAATGTAATCAGTGATATGTAAAAAACATGTTGAAAAAGAGTGTCCTTGGAGTTTCTTGCCTGTTCTTCTCCACTGGATCTACGAATTGGAACAAGCAACTAGCTGCACGACTGACTTAGTCTGACTGACTACTACTCCTGACAATTCAAAAGTACACATAATGGTTTAGTTGAAATAAATGATTTTGATTTTGCTACCACTTACACGACCTGTCGCCTAAGTCCTAACCCATAGCTTGCAGGAAGACGACAATGGGCAATGTAATGGCGACCGTTATGTCAAAAACACACAAAGGAGTAACTAACATCACATTACTTAAATGCCAATAAAGTGCCACTACAGGGCCTATTCTTCTATGTCAATTTAAATGTATTAAAAAGTATTTATTTTTAGATTTTACCAAGTGAACGTGAATTTTGATGGATTTATTGATATTATTTAAATTGTTTTCTTTTCCAAAATCAATGTGTGCAACAGATAACGGATCATACTTTCTTGTGTTGTTCTCTAATTTATAAATGAAACATCATAACCATTTTTAAAACTGGTGACTTTTATTTTGTGACCTAATTGTCATAACTTACATGAGTTAAAAATCACAAAAGAAACACGAAATAACGCTAAAAAATGGATAATGTAGGTATGTATATTTTTCACTACATAGCAATTGGTGAGTTAAGAAAATGCTATGATGTTTAAAACAGGGGCCATTAGGTTCTTACACTCTTGTATAGCAATTTTCTTTGTGTATATTCTGTAATATTAAAAGATAAATAAATGACTTACTCAGGAAGCCTGGTGTCCCATAACGATATAGTACCGTCGAAGGAGCCGGTGATCATCCTCTGACCTTCGTTGGGGTCAAATTGCAGAGCAATCACTTCAGCGGAGTGACCAGCGTAAGAATGGATCTCCTGGCCTGCAATTCAGAATATTTTGCAAGGATACAGGACTTGGACATAGAAATAATGAGGTATGAAGTACCCTGATGAGAAAAGATCCAACCAACGTTACTTGTAAAATAGATTGTAACTTGGCAGGTATATAAGCTTTAATCTACTAATAAAGTTTTATATATACACAAGAGATTCTGGCAAAGAGATACTATCTCATAGTTTAAAGTACAAAAAAATGCAAAAAAATACCGCTTTGCGTGGATACAAGAATGTTGGTTATATATTTTCTGCTTAATATGCTCCAATTTATCTCATACGTAAAAACTGCATATAGGTAACATATTATTAAGTATCTATTGTATTTCCACCAAGTAATATTTTCTAGCAAACATCAAGAGTTAATATCAGTTTATGCAATGTAATATATAAATGAATTTAAACAGTGTATTTAAAATATTCACGATAAGGTTAGACAATTCTAGGTTGCTTTTTAAAGTCGGTTTAAGATTTTTACAATCTTCACTTTGTTTCATTCATCTAATACCAATAATTCTAGGCCATTTAACTCCATTCATCAACGCCATTCCTGATCCTGCATTTAAACTCTTTTCATAAATTTTAATGGACACCTCTTTTGTATTAAACTGAGTTGGTTCTCTTTGCCATTTATACTTTCTCTAAAAACAACTTAGTTTAGACGATACGCTACAGATGGCGTTACTATACCGTCAATTCCGATTAAGTGTTTCTGGAAAGGCGTGATGTGAAGTAATAAAATAATTTTATGGATGTTTCGCTTAAGCAGATTAATCAATCATAACTGGATTGACACAAAGATGAATGTTACTTGATTTAAAGTCAGGTAGAAAGTCACTCTTTGTTTCCCAAGTAGATAGACATTCCATAAATCAGATGAAACGTCATTTCTTTAAAGCAACAGCTAAATGTAATATTACAAATCTAATATTAGAATTATAATATGAGTGAGATTATAATATGAAACTTTACCGTTCTATTTCTGCATAACTATTGATTAGAAGTAAAAGAAGTCAGTCGGCTATTAAGCCTACAGTTAGTATGTTTTATTGTCTCTAGTCACGAGAAAATCGGTTTAAATGTTAGGGGGGGGGGGGGGGCTTGGTCTACCCAAGGGAGAGAAATATACCGATTGCCATGAAACTTGGTATGTAGATAGCTGGAGACCTGGATTAACGCATAGGCTTTTTATCCCGATATTCCCACGGGACTGGGACTTACGCGGGTGAAACCGGGGGGCGCTGCTAGTAATACGTAATAATAATTTCTTTATATATTATTTATAATGCAGGTACGCGGGTAAACAAATTATTTCAGTTATGAGGATAATTACCTTTTGTTTTGTATTAGTCAAAAATTTGCACAGATCACACTGTTGTGAACAGATTCAAACACTGATAGTACTGAATGACCTTGCTTACAAACTCATTATATGTATTGGTGGAGTTCAAATTATAATTGTAAATCGGTTTCAACATTTAAAAAACCTATTGTTTGTGTTTTGTCATTTTTCTGTCAATGATAACAAGCCAAGGAGAAACCTCAACGGGTTGCCAAAGACAGGAAAGGGCATTCCGAACCTCTACAAATATGTGTTTACCAGGCAGGTAAGGCAGGTAGGTTCCCTTAAAACTGTAACATCTTCAAATGATCAATTGATGCCTCATGCAGAGGCAAAACACGTTTAACAATAGATTTCCGTCATGCAACTCCTTATTTAATTAGCTGATAATTTATTGTTAGTGATTTTGCAAACCCGTGTGCAGTGATGGTTTTAGGTACCTAAAGTTTAAGAGTTTTTAATAAAATATCACAATGTAAAATATCCGGGCCCGCAGCAGGCCCGCAGAGGTAGTTTTCGTGTTTTTTGAATTTTTGGGATATTTCCCTTTAGGGGGAATATCCCCCATTCGTTTTTGACCAAATTAACTACTATTTACTAATTCAAATTAACCTTCATTTTTGCCCTTAAGATTTTACGTCCAAGTTTGAAAGCAATCGGTGCATAATTGTGACCTATATCGTGCCGGTAAAATTGAGGTCCATACATACTCGTACATATATATATATATATATATATATATATATATATATATATATATATATATATATATATATATATATATAAACTTTTTGACTGGTGGTTGTGTTGGGTTCTAGGGATCATAACTAGACCTCTCCTGTGTAGAAATTTTTGAAAAACTCGACAACTGGTACAAAACCAATAGGTAGAATTTCTTCGAAATCTACCAAAAATATTTCATAATACATTTGAAAAATAAAGTGGAACAATTTCCTCAACATTTATATTTTTATATTTAACACACAATTCATAATGTATTAATGAATATCTACAGTAACGTCTAGGTACATATCTATCGCCGATAAAAAATAAAGAAAACCGCGCAAAACTGAACAGACAGAACTATTACAAGGAATATTCAATAAATCATATTTAAATATGCGTTTTATTTTTTAAATTTCTTATTATTCTACAGATTTTAATAGTTTCAAATTCAAATTCAAATTCGTTTATTTGCGAAAATGTGGTAATACAAAGCTGGTAAATATACTACAAAAATACATCCAACACATTTGCCACACTAATTATTATGTTAGTGCTAATAAACAGACCAAACATTTTATTTGTATTTGTAATTTAAATATTCATTAACAGAGTAGAAACATCTGTCAACAAGCTATCTGAACAGTTGTCACTTAAATTTATTAATAGGTAGATGTCTATCATCTATGTCATCTTGGGGTAGGTGATTGTAGATGCGCACTGACATTGTATAACTATTTCGACTACATATTTCAGTTTTTATTGGGGGAAGCACAAGATTATTTGGATATGGTGTATTGAATTTGTACATATCTTTCTTCAAATTAAATAAGTGAATATTATTTTTAACGAAAATACATGTTTCATATATATAAAGACACGGTAGAGTTAACAATAAAAGTTTACGGAACAGAGGCTTACAGGTTATCCAGGGTGCTACGTTGCAAATCGCTCTAACACATTGCTTTTGAGCAATAAATGCTCTATTTATATTTACAGAGTTGCCCCAAAGCACTATGCCATATCTGAGTTTAGATACCACAAATGCATGATAGGCCTCCAGTGCTGTTTGTTTGTTAGCAATTCTTGTTAGTCTCCATAAAGCATAAACAAACCTATTAATTTTATTGCAAATATTGTCTATGTGTGCTTTCCAATTACATGTATGATCCTACGTTATACCAAGAAAAGAAATTTCATTAGTTTCAGATAAAGATTCACCATTATGATTTAAATTTAACTCAAGCTTTTTACCTCCTTTAATTAATTAATAGTCCTTTAATTAATTAATAGTACCACTAAGTGTCAATTTAGAAGATGCCGTCGGTCAGGGATAGATCTCCTACAGATGATTTATCTCGCACAAGGTCACAAATGTTTATCGGTGAAATAATGAAGGTGATGATCTAATCAACCATGAATTAAAAAAAAAAAATAAATCGTATACTTTTTGTGGTATTGGAATAGGGCTCCGTTTCCGCATTTAGACTCATATGCGGTCCATCATGCGTTCAGATTAGGCTGACTAGTTGAACCAGTCTAGCTCTTTCCAGAAGCACAGAAGCCTCCTGGGGCTTTCGACAGACGGACGAATATTCCTCCCTTTAAATCTTATATTTGGTACATATATTTGTGTAACCTCAATCGCATCGCTATTTTCTTCTACGCGACGGGCTTTGAAAAAAAAACTCCACCGACAACCTCGAGATAAATGTAAACTTATTACCTCCAGGGTTTTTAAAACCTAATTATTAATTAGTTTACAAAAAATAAAACCGAATTTGATTTTTGTATCCTTAGCGTCTCTTTCTATTATATTTAGATTTTTTCTGTAACCAATTTCGTTTAAATAAAAAGAAATCAGCCCACAAAAGTCATAATATCGCTTCACATACAATACGCCTGGAGTTGGGTTTTTTAGACTGAGTGACTGAGTATATGTCCCCAACCCTTGCCACTTGTCACCATAATGTAGACAAATCGGTCACATGACTCCAACCAAGAAAAGAAAGAAAAAATGAAAGGTATATAAAAATAGTAAAGTAAGTTACCAGTGCGTGTGTCATACAGCTTGGCAGTGTGGTCCATGGAACCAGTAGCGGCCAGATCACCCTTAGGGTTGAACTGAGCCGCCACCACCTCACCGCGGTGACCCATGAGTGTCGCTAAACATTCTCCGGTCTCAGGGTCCCAGATCTTTGCTGATTTGTCGAAAGAACCAGTCAGAACGCGGTTGCTGTAACAAATTTTTAGAGACCGTAAATTAACCGTGTAGTCTACGGGTACTAGACCCGTAGACTACACGGTTAATTTACGCTCGCACGTAGCACCTCTCGCCACCGACTTGGTGTTTGAAAGAGTTAGGAGACATCCAGTTATTCCTGTAAGTATCAAGTACCATTCCAACTTTTATAAGAGGACTTCTTTGATTTACATTTTTTTTTCAATAATAAGAAATAGAACAATCTGGTCTAACTACAGAACTTCGATATCGGTTCGGCCGTATCGTAGTTAGACCGAAAGCCGACCCCAACATAGTTGGGTTGGGAAAAGGCGCGGAGGATGAATAAGAAATAAGACTTGGCCTGTCTCACTCTCTTCATGCTACCGTTAAAAATCTCGGTAAAGCTCGAAGTGTTTATTTTAAAATAAACTCTTACATGTAGACATGACACATATTAGCTAATAGGGTCACCATAGTCAACTGTTTTTATTATTTTCGATCTAATTTGCACTTAATAGCTAGTTCCGAGAGTCGTTATTCATTTGTCTTCAATGAGTGAGACTTTTGTACTTAAGTAAATTAGTAATAAATATTCTGTGGCTTCACTTTCAATAAATAGTACCTAAATTATGTCATAGTACATTACGGCGGTAGTTATGTTCGCTTATGCAGAATATTGATTACCATAAAAATACAATAGACGACCTTGATGACGCATAGGAGATTCAGGCTTAGTACTAACGAGTACAATCACCGCATATTATAAACATTCCTATGGTATGTGCATATTTGGGTTGTATGTTTGTGTATGCTGAGATACTCCTATCTGCTATCTTTGCATACACAAACATTAATCCAAAATAGAGCTAATATTAACCGCCATCTATCTGTATGCTCACATATTATTAAGTATTTTCTAATAGTTAGTAGCTATTAACCGCGTTTATTGAGAAGGCCAACATTAGGTTTTGACTCGTCTAGTTACTTCTTCTTTTCTTTTTTCAGGTAACCGTACGTGGATGAACCTTTTTCAAGGAGTCAAGAAATAGTGAACGAGCCCGTCGTCGTCTCTCGATCGTACTTCATACCAAAAGGTGACAGAAATCATAAGATGGTGGTATTAATCAGTTGAAATATCGGACCCAACGGGGGCCCTTTATCAAGGGGTCAGGCGTCCTGCCGTGTCGGCAGCAGGTGCCAGACGCTATACATTATTTTCGATAAAAGGAAAAGGTAAACTCGGGGAAGCCATGGGTGTATTACATAATATAAATCCGTAACATTAATATATTTATCAAGGTACTAACCATGCTGGAAAATTGAAGCCCACGGAGTATACGACGTTCTGATGTCCAGAAAAAGTTTTCAGCTCAAGACCTGACTCCACGTCCCACAGTTTGCAGGTTCTGTCGTAACTTCCGGAAATACACCTGTAATATCATTCATATCTATTATAGACCTTTGTTATTCTAGACATAATCGATACCTTAGCGAGCAAATTAAAAGTAGGTATCTAATATATATAATTCTCGTGTCGCGGTGTTTGTAATTAAACTCCTCCGAAACGGCTTGACCGATTCTCATGAAATTTTGTGTGCATATTGGGTAGGTATGAGAAAAGGACAACATTTATTTTTCATACCCCTAAATGTTAAGGGTAGTCCACCCCTAATTTTTTTTTGAATGTTTAGATAATTTTTTTTTTATCTTTTTATGATACAGCATTAGAAAATACAACCCTGAATTTTCAACCCTCTACCTCAGCCCCTGTTTTTTAATAGCGATATTAGTATTTTTACTTTCATTGGTACAATTTTTTAAAAGTATTTAACCGATTTATTTAATAATCGATTGGCGTCAAGTCGGAGTCAAACTTTTTTTTTATGGAATAGGGGGTTAACGAGCAGACGGGTCACCTGGTGGTAAGGGACTACCGCCGCCCATGGGCATCTGCAACTCGAGAGTCACAAGTGCCATGCCGGCCTTAAAGGCGGGAGTAGGAGAGGAGGGGAGATGGAGAGATAGGGGGGAAGATAGAGAGAGGAAAGGGTTAGAGCCACCGGAAACCGCACTCACTTGGCGAAGTACAAAGAAGCATTGCTTCACTGCCGCTTTTTAATGAGGCCATGATATCACTCCTTTCGAGCCCTTAAGTTAATGAAGTACTTTGAGTTAAGAAAATGAATGGTTGGTGTTTTGTTACTTTTATAGGCCGTCAATAGACCACAGCGCTCCATTCTTCTTTCAGTCATAGACCCCATCCCCACAATAAGTTAGTTATTTTTTATTTGACTACCAAAATATTCATTAAAAATAATTAATATGGCAAAACAACGTGTGCCGGGTCAGCTGGTTTACTTATAAAAATGCCCATCGAACGCAAATAACCTATAATTTATGGAATAGTATTTGAGACAAGCGTCGCATGTTCAACGAATTATAATGAGTATAATGACATACATTTTTCCCACCAGTTTCCAATTTTCCCACTAATTCCCGATTGACGGCAATGGGCTTGCCCAAAGATGCTTGCCCCTACTACGTGAGTGGGACAAAATTATTATAGATGGCAAAATGTAGGTGATTTGTACGCCTCTGCCTACCCCTAAGGAGATACAGCTGTGAGTATGTATATATATTTGGTTATATAAACTCTTTATTGCACACTGAAAAATATTAAACATTTGGTGTACCTATCGCAGTCTCTTACAGACAACCTTTTTGATGGAATATCTTATCTAGGACTTTATAGTCATAGATAGGTAATCTCTTTAACTTTAAAGTTACCATTTAAAAGCGAAGAGCTTTTTAACTTTAATGACAAGTAATAAAAAGCAATATTTTTTAAAACGTTCCATATAGTCTGGATCATACTTTCTTGAACATACATTTTCGGAACCAGGCATTTTGGGAATTTTATTCCCAAAGTGCCTGGTTGGCAAAGATGAAAAAATTTAGAGTGTATTGAAAAGGAATGGAAGACGATGTAATGGAAGGAAAGGGATATCGCTTATACTGATGGGTGTGTGGATGTTATTAGGAGTGTAAGCAATAGTTTGAGAAGGTTTTTTCACACATACATCTAAACTAATATTATAAAGAGGAAACATTTGTGTGAATGTCGCACACAAAAAGTAATTCACACAAAAACTACTGAACCGATTCCGATGAAACTTGGTATGTAGATAGCTGAAGACCTGGATTAACGTATACTTTTTATTCCGACATTCCTACGGGATTGGGACTTACGCGGGGACTTACGCGGGTGAAACCGCGAGGCGCTGCTAGTGGTCAATAATTTTCAACTCGGACCTCGAACTGGCTATTGTCACGATGCCCAACCCCACTAACTTCTATTCAATGTAACTTAACTATTTTTATAATAAACTAGCTGCACCCGCCAAGCGTGGCAATGCCATTTTTTTAAATAGATTTTTTGGGCTAGGAACCCTCGCGGGCCTCCCAAACCTACCAAAGGGTCATCACAATCTGATCAATGGTTTCCGAACGACAAGACAAACATACAAACATTGATTTTTATTTATATATATAGATAGGTATGTTGTTTTGTTAATTTGAGGCTCGGCGCAATAAAGATTTCTGTACGAGATTAAAAAAGTCAAAAAATAATGATCAAAACAAGATAAACGCTCTGAGCGGCAAATAACGTGGGAAACGCAAAAAAGTAAAATTACCATTTTAAATGTACAAACCTGTTTCCAGTTTTATCAAAGGCAACATTGGTGAGTGGCAAGACATGTGTCATTAGCGTCTTGTAAATGTAAAATCTCTTCCCGGTGGGACCCTCGTGTTCGATGCGTTTCTTTAGCATCGACAGGCATTTCTCCAGCTGACCGCGAACTTCTTCGGTGATGAGAACTTCCTTCTTGTACAGGCCACTAGCTACCTCTTTGATGTCTGAACTGAGGAATAAAATAAATAATTTTAGGAGCAAGCGATTAATGGCAATCATGTCATGGTTAAGAGACGTCTACCTACACAACATTATAAACGCTGCCGCAGCGACAGCGTCGTTTTTTTTTGTACGCCTAAACCGCTAAACCAGTTTTGATGAATTTCGTTATAGAGATTGAGAGGACCTTAAAGAAAGACATATCTGAAGGTGGTAAAATAGGGGTTGAAAGTTTGTATTGAAGAAATTTTACGCAGACGAAGTCGCGGACAACCGCTAGTATTTAATACAGGGTGTAGAGGGGTTGATACTTACGTTAAAGCCGCAGGGTAGTACTATCTTGTTGATAATATTTTTTATTTATTTTGTATATGGGGGCTCGTGGCTAAGTGGTAACCGCGTAGGTTAGCACATTACAAAGTTAAGTAATGCTAGCCAGGTCAGTCTGGGATGGGTGATCATTCTTAACACATTGAAACCCCTCCGTGCCTCGGAGAGCACGTTAAACCGTCGGCCTCGTGTGCCATACAAACATCTCTGGCATTCGTTACGAGTAGTTGGAGCCCTAAAAAGTCCAACACCTGGTCTAAGTACAGAACTTCGATATCACCTAGTACTTGGGTTGTGGAGGTCTGATGGCAGTCGCTTCACGTAAAATATCAAAGTTCGGCCGTTTAGTAGTTAGACTGAAAGCCGACCCCACTTACTTGGAAAAAGCCGCGGAGGATGATGTGTATATGACTAATAACTTTTTAGTGGATTTTTTTACATTTATTGTAATAGGTCTCTCTTAGGGTGGAGATATCCGGGGACCTCAGTTCGATAGGCTTCGTCAATCAAAAGGAATATTCATAGGACGTGGCAACATTTATAAAATGAAATAGCTGTAATTATGTTAATTAATTGTGATAATATAATTTGTGGTCAAAAAAAGAGATCCTTCTAAAACTTACTCGCTGTTCAAATCTAGGAGATCAATGTCCTTGTTCTTGACAACTCCTTTTTGGAGATACTCCAGTATGATCCCAGGAGGGTGGTACCTCAAGTGGAACTTCAGCAACTTCATGATGGTCACAAATCAGTGGTTTACTTGAAATACATTTTTTTACTGGTCTTTTTATTTAAGGAGTAAAATCGTTTTCAAAAATTGACGGTGTTATGTCAATGGAATGGTTGTCATGGTCACCAAAGTTGTTTATGAGTCTATTGAAAAAACAAGTAAGTAAGTAGGTCACTAGGTCTTATTTATTTATATATTCCTCTAAATTATAAAAAAAGGCTTATGAAAGCTGCCATCGAAGCCTGGGAACTGTCGCATAACATTATTTTGGGAAGACTGGCAATGGGAGATATTTTAATAATTGGGAATCTATGGCAACACCATTTTAGGTTTTTAAGTGTGACAGTGTGATAGTGAATAGCAGTGAATAGTGGCAATTGTTCAGTTGTTTACTAGATAAAATATTCTGGCTAAACAATTTTTTTTTTCTAAAGATTAGAAGTAAGTGTCGAATTATGTTCATCAACAAGACAATGGTTATAATGGCGTGTGAATAATGTATAAATACACAACAGTTATCTATACAGTAACACGTGAGATTTTTTTGTAGGTACCCCTAGTGCACGGAGGAATTGGTAATTTAGAATATCTACTTAAAGTTTATATTTAAAAGACGTTGGGGAAGCAAAAATGTTTTAAACAGTGGCCTGTCGGTCTAGTGGTTAGTGACCCTGACTGCTAAGCCAGAGATCGTGGGTTCGATTCCCACCCAGGACAAATAATTGTGTGATGAGCACGATAATTTGTTCTGTGTCTTGGTGTAATTTATCTATAATATGTATATGTTTAGAAATATATAAGTATGTTTATCAGCAGTCTGGTTACCATAGTACAGGCTATGCTTAGTTTGGGATCAGACGGCCGTGTGTTAGATGTGTGTAAAAAATATAAATAAAAAAAAACAATATACATTTTATGTTACATTTAAAAATTATGACAATCCACTCACCACACTCATACTAAAATTAATAGCTCGATTTATGTCTAAAATAGGTTGAAATTTTATGAATTATAGTCAAAATTCATAATGTAAATGTATCACGAACGTCTAAATACATCACTACATATTATAAAACAAGTCCCCCGTCGCGTCTGTCTGTCAGAGACCTGGCAGATATTATTATGGACTTATATATTCTCCACGTAAAGATTATCCTACAGGTACTTAACTCCCTGTCACCTTTCCTCTCAGGCTGTATGCAGGGTTTTATAAGTCGAAAAGGTGGATCTTTTGGAGCGTAGTGAAAGAAATCTAATAATATGTAGTCAGGTTTCCGTAGCCCTGTCGACGTCGGAAAAAAATAGTAGTATTGTACTAACGTATTCCGATTAATTGCTAATACTACTAATGCGAATTAATATAATTAAATGGCCATCCTGTTTCAAACATCGTTTGAATGATTGTCACTGAATGTAAACATCGATTTGTTAACCGCTTACGAAATTCTGATTAATGAATCTGAAGTTGATTGTCCTACATCTTACTACTCTGGTTAAAAGGAGGATCTTTTATGATGATGAGTTTGTTAATTAACACGCTTACCTGTAGATAACTGTATTTGTATTGTATAACTATGTAAACAAATCTTGGACATCTATTTTTACCTACTTCTAATTTTTTTTATGGTCAGGTATCAGGTGACCCGTCTGCTCGTTTGTCTACAAACGAGCAGACGGGTCACCTGATAGTAAATTACTACCCAAGGGCACCTGTGACTCAAGAGTCACAAGGGCGTTCCCGGCCTTTAAGGTGGGAGTAGGAGAAAAGGGGGGAGAGGAGAGGAGAGGGGGGAAGAAAGGAAGGGGGAAGTGTGAGTGCGAATAAGAATTCAAGCATTGCTTCACTGCCGGTTTTCTGAGAGGCTGTGGTATCACCCCGATCGAGCCGGCAAATACGTGCCGAAGGTGGACACTCGAACTCTTTTTTTACTTTTTAATTACGCTCGCCATTAAAAAAAACCGTGTTTTTTATTTTCACTTTCATTCTGAAGTTTAAAAAAATGTTTGTGTTTTGTGAATGGTTGAGAGATACATTTTTCAATCGAATTCAAGTTTTTAACTGAAACCTTGTTCTACTAAACCCAAGTATTGCTTGTAGCTACTATAACTTATCAACTGTTAAAAGAAACTTGTCTAACACCGGACAGTGTAATAGACAGACATATTACTTCCAATTTTCTACATTTCACAAGCATATTTCTGTTTCAGTTGCAAGCTTGTGAAATATCGAAGCTTCCGTTTGATCAATATCCCATACTGGTTGGGAAAGAAAACCGGTCTCGCACAATGAGGGTTCCGTAACATCTTTAGGTTCTTGAAGTGAAAACTTCTTTAGGCACGTTTCTGCACTTTTGCTATGGGAAAAGCACTGAACTCGTTACCGTCACGCTAACTAATAATACATATATAGACCACTAGAGGGCGCTAACCTAAACATTGAGTTTTATCAGCGCCTTATTAATTAATCTTTAAAAAATGTGTTTTCACTTCTGACGTGCAGTCCTTAGTCTGACAGTTTTTTTTTTATTTAGCAATGAACAGTAATTAGAGATCGTCTGGCGGTCGAAATTCGACTGTTTTTAATGTTCATTTCTACCATGACAGGTTAAAATATATACTGGACCCCTACAGATTTATATAACCGTTTTTTTATATTTTTTTTTTTTTTTTTTTTAATTTATAGCACATATATTACTGGACTAAAACTTTCGTGAGTGGTATTCATATTAGTTACTAGCGGCCCGCTCCAGCTTCGCACAGGTATAAAATATATAGCCTATGTCATTCACTGAAAATATTATTAAAATCGATCCAGTAGTTATGTAATTATTTACGACATCACATTAGAAACCTCAAAAATAACAGTATTTCTCCACTATTTAATGGATGTTATTACACATATAAACCTTCCTCTTCAATCACTCTATCTATTAAAAAAACCGCATCAAAATCCGTTGCGTAGTTTTAAAGATTTAAGCATCCATAGGGATATAGGGACAGAGAAAGCGACTTTGTTATACACTACGTAGTGAAGATATACGGTTTTACTCACGTGTATATTTCGGGGATGCGCGACTAGTTTCGGACCCCCGATCCCCGACCCCGGATCCCCGAAATATACACGTGAGTAAAACCGTAATCTAATCCGTAACTAATAAGCACATATATTGTTTAAAAATTTTACATTTTGTACTTTTTTTTGGATACATCTATTAATAAATTGTCAAAGACAAAACAGTTCAGTGTCACTTTCACCTATTTTTGTCAACCAATTTTCTTTTTTTTTGTTGGTTCAGTATTAAAGAGCTGTAGTGCTATACACACTAATACAGAGACAGAAAAATACCAAGTCGTATAGAACCTTTAAATACTGAACCCTAAACAAGAAATATTGTGGAAGACACACTACAAGTGTTGTAATGCAACTGCCGTCAAATTCGATAAGTGCATTAATTCGTTATTGCTATGAGAAATATAGTGAGGAAACTTTAAGGACTCCGGTGACCGTCATCTTCGAACTAATATAATATCTACTATCTCTGTCTAGTGGTTAGTACTGCTGACTGCTGAGCCACAGGTCGTGGGTTCGATGTCCACCCAGAATAAACAATTGTGTGATGAGTATGATCATTTGTTGTATCTGGGTGTCATTTATTTAGTAACTAGCAACCGGCCTCGGTTTAGCGCGGGTATTAGAGACATCTTTAAAAATCATCATCATATTTCAAACAATTTACACAAAACCTTAACAAATTATACACCTAAGCCTTTCTCATGAATCACTCTGTCTATTAGTGAAAACCGCATGAAAATCCGTTCAGTAGTGTTTGAGTTTATCGCGAACAGACAGACAGACGCGGTGGGGGACGTTGTTTTATAATATGTAGTGATATTATAAGTCTTCTTAACAGTATTTAGTCTGGTCACCTAGTACAGGCTCTGCCTAGTTTGGCCTGCCTAGGCGGCCGTGTGTGAGGTGTGTCAAGTTATTATTATAATCTGTAGCTGCCCAGCATTTTCAAGGTGGATTCGTGATTTGAAATAAGAACAATTTAAGAGTTTTCTAAGGTGTTGCCTTATCTACACTTTTTCATTGTGCTTCTTTACAAACAACACACATACGGACCGCCGACCAATTTTGTGCGGATCTTTAAGTAAACAGTAAAATATATAACGGAAACTTAATCTTCTTTTATTAAGTTTCTGTTATAATTAACAAAAATTAATTGCTTGAGAACGTAAACACAAAAGTACGGAAGTTTATTGTCAGCTTTGGATAAAATTTGTGTGTGTGCATCAACCGTAAACTTTGGTAGGGAAGTGCCTAAAAACTCGTCTGTAATAATTATTACAGACGCTTATAAATAAGCTTTTTAGTGGAAAGTACATGTATTTTGCTTAAATATAATATGTGTAGGCCAACTAAACGCAGTGCTCCAATGATACAGCGATGTTTCGGAGCAAACGAAAATATCATCAATGTTTACAATTTTCAGATATTTGTTGATTTAAAAAAAAACGCTTGACTGATTTCTAAAATAAATTTAAATGGGACCACCTGGGACGTATACCCTTTGAAACAAAAAAAATATTTTCAAAATTGGTTCAGACGTCTTCGGTAATCGATGAACATACATAAAAAAAAGATTCCGACGAATTGAGAACCTCCTCCTTTTTTAAGGCGGTTAAAAATGGAACGGACCGCGACGGTCATATTATTTAATAAACAGACCCCAAATTAAACTAATTTGTAATCCCTGCTATAGGCTACATAACATCATTAACATCACGCTGTGAACACAAGGAGCATAGTAGTAATCACTATAGTGTCATAAAAATCAAATCTCGCGATGAAGATGAGGTCAAAAATCACGTCGAATATCTTATATTAACTCTGTTTGTTTGTTAGCAATCTTTGTGGTACTAAAACAAAAGTTTGCCATTACCTTTATTCCCACAGAAGTTTTCTACACAAACCCATGCGACATATTAGCCGCGGAACAAAAGCCAGGTGGCCCACATTCAACACTGGCTTGAAAGCTCCATAGAAGGGCTTCATGCCGGCGTACATATGTACATATTTGTGTAAGTCTGGAAACTGTCTCTGAGACATTTTTTGCATTTAGTTTGAAAGTGATTCAAGTAGGTACTTTTATAGTT
The DNA here is from genome assembly GCA_949752705.1 of Callimorpha dominula. Classification (NCBI taxonomy): domain Eukaryota; kingdom Metazoa; phylum Arthropoda; class Insecta; order Lepidoptera; family Erebidae; genus Callimorpha; species Callimorpha dominula. The sequence continues at coordinate 1,739,694 of OX456992.1, forward strand.
TATAGAGAAGAGATTTCTTTAATTTGGGAAAACAGAATGATGTATTAATATATATAATTATGTTACAGCTTCAAGGGACCGCTGACATAAGTATTTGATGTTAATTTCAACTTGATGCCTCCACGGCTCCCAATGGGTCTTGACAGTCACAGACAGACACACACACAGGCAGACAGATAGATATAACAACAAACTAACGACTTTCGGATTTTTCCCTTTTCTTGTGCCGTAAGATCTTGCTTCTTACCAAATTTCATGATTTTAGGTTAACGGAAAGCACTCCATAGTTTTCGATTTAACTCCAATATGTTCGAATTTGGGCCAACCTAAGGCTTAAATAGTAATAATCTTTTTCGTTGGCTCAGAAGCTTGATTTTTTTACAGGTTTTAGGGACCGCAGACATATTTGATATTAATTTCAACTTGATGCGTCCACGGGTGCCTGAGATAAAGGGTCTTGACAGACAGACAGACAGACGAACAACAAAATAATCCTATAAAGGTTATTTTTTAACCTTTTGAGGAACGGAACCCTAAAAATGTACATTGTATTTTCAACTTGTATGCAAAGTATTATGATTGTCAGTTAAGTAGTTAAGAGTAACAAACAAACTGACATTCGTATTTATAATATTAGTTAGGATTTTATATGTAATATACATAAGAACACTTCCAAAGTTCAAAACAATGTAAAAAACTCACTAATTACTAATTTATTTATATTTCAGAATTAATAACGCTATATGTCCCCAGCCTGGACAGTCAACATGTTCAATTATAAAAAAAAAACTAATATTTAATTCCAAATTCACATCGTAAAGTACAATAAGTCGTTCAATTACTTTCACGATAATAAAAGACGATGATTTTTTTACACACATGAGAGGCTCACACGGAGCCTAGCCTTTATTCATTACTGAGCAATTTCCGGCAAGCGCAACCTGTTTGTATGACGAGAGTACGTACATACACCACAGGCGCTTTTACAATCTTACAACTAAACTACGTAAAGGAATGTAAATTCATTGAATACAACCTTATTTAAAGATGCTAAACTTTTTCATGCAGAAGGAATTTTTGATCGTGTATGTGTTAGCGGCCTTTTTTTTCATTTTGTACTTTCAAAACAGAACAAGACATAATGTTCTCTATTCAAAATATGAATTTAACTGGCATTTGCATACGTGTGTGTTTCGAGGAAGCACGACTAGTATGGAGCCTGAAATAGGCTCTTTATTTAGAGGTGAGGTTCTATTTTTAAAAACCTTAATTATATTAGCACATTACTCGTTCTATTGGTTCTAGATCATAGATAAACACTCTTTTTTTCGGTAAATACATATTTTATTACACCCAGACCTATGTTAACATACACATTTAAGTCATGCATTGAGATATGTCCTGATCGAGAGGTAATTGAACTCCGTCCAATAATTAAGTCATGAGTCATTTATTTCATAAACAAAGGTAGTTTGTGTTGAAACATACATAGGCATAAAATTATTATCGCATTAGTATCAAGATTACAAGCTGTGCATCAGGGACCACGCTACGCATGTACTCAGCCAGGTTAAAATATGGGACCGAGTACTGACCCCTGCGGAACACCGCCAGTTACTTGTGTCAAGGAAGACTTGTGAGCAAATTTTCTTCCGTCTACAACACTTTTGAGCTCAACATATTGTTGTCTTTAGTACATTACTCCGAACTCCGTAATGCTTTTACTCGCTTAAACTGACTAGATTTTAATACTTGTTTTTAAACTTTCGCGACTTTGATAGACTTAATCGCGATAATATTTCAAAGGTACAATACCTCTTGGTTACCCGACGTTTCGATCGATTTGCACCGATCGTGGTCACGAGTCCACTCGTATTTAATACCCTTTGTTGAAGTTATACTTCTTTTGGCGCGATGGAGAAAAATGATGAGAGTGAATTTTTACGATGCGCGCGCACACCGACACCTGAATTTAACATCGTGAAGTTAGTTATAGGTGGCATGAAAATCGATAACTATTTTCAAGTTGTATATTCTAGAATTTTTTTATTTTTATTTTTGATATTAACACGTGTTTCGTAGCAGTACAATTAAACAGTGTGAATAAATAAATAATAAAACCTTTTTTATTTAAATAAAATCTTTTGGATTAATTTTAATACTTATCGTTAATCACTACTGCATTTTAGTTATTTTTTTTCCATACGCCAAAGAAGTGTAACTTCTAACGCGTGTACATAAGTACACACATTTTAATTTTTGTTAACCATTTAATTTTATCTACTTTATTTTTATTAATTCTACAATTATTTTTCGAAAGGTATTATAGTGCAGCTCCTTAAATTTTCTAATAAATGTATTCACACCTATACACCAATTTGTCTCCATTAGTTTTTGCCTAAAAACACCTGTATTTTTCTCATTATATTTCTATAATAAGTTACCTTTTACCTCGTATAATAAATACATTGGGGTTGTTTTTTTACACACCTAGAAGTTGCTTGACCGTCGCTTCGCCGCACACGGCTTTTTCCATAACTTATTTTTAAAATTCAAATAAAAACCGGTTTTCTGTTGATATGAAATCTTGTGCAATTACAAGAATAGATTGACGTTGTTGTTGATAATTAATTTGATATAAAATATGTTTTATTAATAGACAATTCTGTACCACTTGTGAAAAAACCTATCAATCCAAAGTTTACATAGTATACTTTACTTTTTTTAATTAACTGTTAGTATGGGCACAGGTAACAGGGACGTAGAACTTAAGCGTTTTGTTTTTTTTTTTAATATTATAAGTGCACCTATTTATTGAAGCGTTATTACGATCCTTTGTTGAGTGTTTCTTATACTTTTGAAACGGTTGAATGCTTTTAGACCTAAGTTTTTTGATAAGAGCGTTTGAAAGTAAGCCTACTGTTGGCGTATGTGTATATTTCCTCATTTATGAGATGTTAAACCCCGAAACAAGATCTATTGCCAATAATAGTAGCTTGGTGATGGACTTATTTCAGTGATTAGGGTTACCCAAATAGTTTGAGTAGACTGGTTAAGAACTTTAATGCGCATTATATCTCTGGTGTAACAAGCATCAACGGTCTGCATAAACTGATTAAGATCGGCAATGTACGTCATGCTCGTGAATGGGTCTTGTTGACGTTGTCTAACTTATGTATTATTTTAGCAACATAGTTTTCATAACGTTTGCATTTTGACATTGCATAAACTAAAGTTAAGTAGACTCTATTGCCTCAGAGTTACATAAATGTGTAGATAATGGGGCTTAAGTCTTAACTAATATTTTGATAAAGAGAATATAGTTTTCCTTAGAAAAATGTGTCTAAATTTAGTTTTAGTTATAACTGTAGCCTTCAATATAAGTATTGCCAAATATATACTAGGCATACATAATTTCAGGCAGAGGCGTAGAAAAACACCCACATTTGGCCAGCTATATGTAGTTTGGCCCCATTCTCTTAATAAGGGGCAAGCCTTATTTTGCCGTCAACCGGACACTTTGGAAAAAAAAGATGGGAAAATTAAGAGTAGATTTGGTAAGAAGGGAATGCATACCACTACCCATTTGACGTAAATAAATAAATTTGAATTTGCAATGGAGCAATTCAGGGTACCATATCTGTAAATCGAACTGGCTATTGCTAGGAGGTCCGAGCCGTCTAACTATGCCAAATATATCTATAAAAATTTCGTGTCACGTTGTTTGTTCGCGATAAACTCCTAAACTAATGAACCGATTTTAATGAAATTTTGCACGTTGGATAGTTTTTTTAATTTTTTTTTCATAATTTAATAGTTTAATGTTAAGCTAGTTTAATGGTTTTTTGCTAAAACTTCTAGAATAATGAATATCTAAGTTTAATATTGCAGAATTTTCTAATCGTAAACGTTAAAAACAACACCCGCATGATCACAAGTCAATGAAATTTTGATAAATTATAATTGCGTGTCAGTCAGGCTTGGGTGCATAGAATTAATTAATACCATACTTGTCATTGTTTTGGTTGGTGGAGCGTGAATCTATAATTTACCTTAGTGCCAGCCCTAGGCATCCGGTCGAACAGGTCGGTCCGGGCTTTGACCGCTAGTCATACCTGCACGGGAAACACCATGCTCCTGCAAAATTACACTATTAGGGGTAATTTCCCCATTTTTTTGGGTGTTTTAGTGAGTTACACAGTTTTATTCATTTAGTCAGTCAGTTAGTCATGTTTGAGAGATGATCCCAATAACAACCAGATTTTGATAAAATAATATTTGTGGTCGGTAAGTGCTTTACTCCGTTTATTGTAGAAAGTTAAAAATATATAATAATATAAAATCACGTTACTAAGTCCTATTTGCATAAAAATATATATTTTATTTAAAAAATGTTTTTTTCATAATCCCAATTCTATAGCTTTTGATTAAAAAAAAATATGCCGTTTCGTCACTCATTTTGAGCTCAAAACCTCTTTGTATGTCTGCGGATACCAATAAATGTTACCTGCCTTTTGTGGTGATTGTTTTTTTTTTTTCAAAACAGAAAAAAAGAAACAGTGGGTTTATTTTATGACGGGTACTGCTGGTATATTTGTTCATAAATATCATACGAAACAAAATACAAAGGTGATATAACTTTATAACATTACAATAGCACGACTTACACTACACTACACGACACCATGCCCATAAAATTTTAAGTCACTGTCACTAAGTATTTCTTTATTAGTTTTTGAATGTTTACAATCAGATTATTAAATATTATTTTCAAGGTAAAACACTTTCTTGAAACTGGTATACTTTTTACATTGCGCGCGCAGTCTGCCGTGTGCTAGGTAAACGCGCGCACGTTTCGAACGAATTCCAAATTCAAAATTAGCGAATCCCGCGCATGTTAAACTTTTACTTTCTTTTTTATTACGTCACAATCGTATTACGTTTCGTAATTGCAGGTCGTTTTGACGCAACCAGTGCTTTCTGTGATAAAGTGAAGTGGTTTTTTAAGTTTTGTTTTATCTATTGACAGAAAATGGGATTTTGATTGATCTCTGAACAATAACATGTAAGTTGAAAATGTATTTTTAATAGCAATTTATCTTCGTAAGAAGTTTTTCTATCAGTTATTGAGAAATATACACATGCAGCCAGCAGTTAATAGCTGCATAGTTAATGGTTGCACTCAAAATAGAAAAATGAAATGTCAGGAGAAGCTAAAACACATACTATACACATACTACAAATAGTCGTAAAATAGTTTAAATATTATATTGTCTATGTTAGAGATAGCATAGAAACCGCTATTTTTACTCGGGCTACATAATATGTGATAGCATTATGCAAATACATTCAGCAAAACAAATGTTTGCGTCTAGAAACCGATGTATACATAATATGTAGCCTGATGTTGTATTTTTAATTTTTTCTTGTCTACTAGGGTTCTTAGAACTAAGACGCACTTTGACGCACTCCTACACAGATGAGTTTATACTATTTAATCATTGCAAAAGGGTCAAGATTTTGTTGAAAATTTTAATTTTTTTACTTGTCGTTATGTGCTAATGGACAGACTTTTAATAGAGAACCATAACAATTTAGCTAAATTATATATTTGTGGACTAGTTTTAATGTATTTTTTTGATTAAATAGGTAATGGTTATCCCGTTTTTACTTATTAGAAATGTTTTTTAATGTAATTATAAGATTAAAAACGAAAAACGAAATTAAAATTCGAAGAATTCATACAGGATTTTTTTTCCTCGTCGCCCAAATATTTTATTAACTTACTTCAAAGAAAGAGGAGGCTCTCAATGAGTCATAATATTTTTAACGCTTGGAATCATATTTAATAAAAAAAAATCTTTCTTTCTGAACTGATTAGGCGATCAGTGAGAAAATCATCAAACTCTTATCAGCGAAGAACAGCGAAGAATAATTTTTCAAATAGACCTTTTTCAATTTCTAAAATGATTTATTCTTTCTTTGACTATTTATCTCTCGTTAGCGGTTCTTTATTTATTTGAAAAAAGAATTTTTAAATATTTAATGACATACATAAATAGTTATGTTATAAATAGGAAGAACTTCAATTCTCCTGAATACGGCCAAGAAATTTCTACACTTAAACTTGACTCTTTTAAATGATAATTTATTAGTTAACAAATCATTTCTGCATATGCAAGGTCTAACTAAGGTCATGTACTTCTATATCAGACTCTATAAATATTACCAATAAAGGTCTGCAAGTTATCGGAGTCTCATTAAAATCAGTACGTTTAATAAAGTTACGTTTTATAAAAGACATAATTTATTCGTTGTAGGTAAACTGAAGATTGTAATGACTTGTTTGCATTGTATTTGTTAGAGGGCTTTGACTGTGCAGCAACAGCCAATTCGAGTTACAGGCATGAGACCCTGACCTGGTCAGCAATATCCCTTTCCTTCCATTGCCTTGCCTTTTTGCCTATCTTCCCTTTCAATGTACCTATTCCCAATTTTCCCATTTTTAGGGTTCCGTACCTCGAAAGGAAAAAACGGAACCCTTATAGGATCACTTTGTTGTTCGTCCATCTGTCGTTCGTCGTTCGTCTGTCTGTCAAGACCCTTTTTCTCAGGAACTCGCGGAGGTATCAAGCTGGAATTTATATCAAATACTCAAGTCTACTGTCTCTTGGAGCTGTGAAAAAATCAAACTTCTAAGCCAACGTAATCAAAAGATACAGCCGTTTATGCCGCCAATTTTTGACACTCGCAAGGGAATCAAAACCTACAGGGTACTTCCCGTGAAATCAGAATCTCGAAATTTGGTACGAAGCAACGTCTTATAGCACAGATAAAGGAAAAATTGCGAAAACCATAAATTTTTAGTTACATCATATAATAAAAATATTTTACGGAACCCTCGGTGCGCGAGTCCGACTGGCACTTGGCCGGTTTAATTCCCAAAGTCCCCGGCTGACGGCAATAGGCTTGCCTCCTATTATGCGAGTGGGACCAAAATTAAATGTGTACAGCGTATGTATGATTGCATTGTAGTTGTTATGAACGCATTTTTCAAGAACGGGCTAATCCTATTTTCCCGTACATTGCCATACTACCGTAGTAGTATAAAAAAATATGTGCCCAATCTGCCCCGTTAGCAGCCGACCTAGAATTCAATGTTATGAACCACACGATACGACCTTCAAACCTTCAAGAAAAGAGCGTACTCCAATCTCAAAGGCCGACTCAAGAGTCACAAGTGCGTTGCCACCAATAATAAAAAAATGATTATTTAGTATATATTACCATGTAAACATTGAGATGCATTTTGTAATTAATAAAATTTTGTAATTGTAAAGATTAAAAATTTTAACTGGCTTCAAAAAGGAGGTCCTCAATTCGACTCTTTTTTTCGTTGTTTATGTTACGAGATATCTTCGACATTTGTGAACCATTTTCAATTATTCTTTCTTTAATTGAATTGGTTGTGCTCAATGTTGGTCCCATTTAAATTTGAAGAAAATATTCTTCGTGTAAAAGTGGAAAATTAAGGGATGAAGAACACAGATAATTTGTCATAATTTAGGCACATTATTGAGTTCGGACGACTGTGTCGAGGCTGTACACAATTAGACCCCCCAAAGCTGTGCATCATCGAGTGGAGTGGGTTTAGTGTAGCCCCACCCCAGGTACTTATTTCGGACTCGCATTGAGGTCGGTGATACTGTTAAAAAAGTAAATTATTAAGTTTGTTTTAAATCTTTATGGCCAAGAGTGAAAGGCGCGACCTTTGACATTGAAATTAAACAATATACCGCTATCCCACATAAGTTGCTTAGTTTCTTTTTTTATAATTTTTCATTTATTTTCCCTTTTACATTGTTTTCTATGTCAGTAAATGTTGTAAGCCGATGGTGGCGTATGCATCGAGTCGCTCGGCTCCCTTCAATATGTTCTTCTCCATAGGATCTACGTATTGGAAAAGGCAACTAGCTTTACGACGGACTTAGTCTGACAGAGTCTGACAGGTAGGGACTCCTGACAATTCATAAATATCTGTTATTGGTTTGATTGGCATAAATGCTTTTGATTTGATTTGATGTACAAATATTTACCGTTGACACATTTATTTATGTAAATATTATAATAACAAGCCCTAATGAAGGAAGTAGAGTAGGTGTTTATCTGTGTAAATACATCAGACTTTCACGTCCGGTCCTCTTTGTTTAACAAATAGAAATGGTTACATACTACAATTAGTGATAAATTCCATTGATTTATTAATTAGAGTAGGTAATTAGTTGTGTAATAAGGCCACTACAAAAACTATAATATATATACTTAGTTTGAAACAAATTCATAAAAGTAAGGTCAGGGAGGCTAATTCCGCCATAGTTTTTTTAAAGCTTATGTTTGATGACCCATATTCGATTAATGTTACGTTTTATTGCCAATGGTAGGATATCAGACAAATAAGAATGTATTCAAATTTTAAACACAGTCATCATATTTAATATAACTTATTTTAAACATTAGAAGACGTATTTTTCGCTCTAAACGGGGCAATTCCAATTAGCAAGATTTTATAGAAATCGTTAGTTTTTCAAGTATACACATAATCTATACATGCGTTAGTAGAAGACAGACAATTATACGGTTTATAACATTAAAAATATAGTCTTGGTTGTGTTTCATACGTAAAAAACTTATTTGGGGTCTATTCCGGCATACCGAAGAAGGCAGGGGTTTGATGGGTATTTAGTGCACTTTTATTAGACTCGAACAAAAACTTTCGGAAATGGTATTCATATTAGTTAAGATATACGGTTTTACTCACGTGTATATTTCGGGGATGCCCGACTAGTTTCGAGCCCGACGGGGTCCCTTTATCAAGGGGTGAAGCGTTCTGCCGCGCCGGTTGCAGGTGCCGGACTGAGTCTAAAGGGCCCCTGTCTGGTCCGAAACTAGTCGGGCATTCCCGAAATATACACGTGAGTAAAACCGTATACCTTAACTAACACTTTTATTAGAATTGTTGCAATTTAATTCTAAACTTAATTAGCAAAACGTGATTTTAAAAGTAAGTTAATTCTGATAATAATGGATATTTTACTTATAAATAAGCGATATCACTAATAGTAGGTAACTTTGTATTACGCATTCAAAATTGAAAACCACTTTTTACCTCAATTCCGCCAGTTGTTTTTTAATTTTTATTTGTTCTGTTAGACTACTTTATGAAATAAAATATAAAATTAAAAATGCTAATTTTTACTGTAAACATTTATTTGAACGAATAAAGTTTTCGTCAATCAATTCACTGTCAATTGGGAACAGTACTTTTCCCTCATACTTTACTCCCTATGTCGTTTTCTGTAGCTCTGACAAAGTGTTTATAAAATTTCGTGATTGTCGGTTAAGTAATTAAGGCATAAAAGCGCAAGAAACATACAAACGCAGCTGTTGGCTTAGTGGTTACTGAGCTGATGAGGTCGTGGGTTCAATGATGCCCACTCTAGTACAGGCTGCGTGTAGTTTGGGATCAGAGCGTGTGAGGTGACTCAATTTATTACTATTACTAGCAACCCGCCCCGGCTTCGCACGGGTACAAATTACACACCAAAACCTCCCTCATTAATCACTTTGTCTATTAGTGAAAACCGCTTGAAAATCCGTTCGGTAGTTTTTCAGTTTATCGCGAACAGACAGACAGACAGACGCGGCGGAGGACTTTGTTTTATAATATGTAGATAAACTCAAGTTAACATTTATTATATTAGTATGTATTAGTGTGTAACATAAAAAAATGCAAATAATTTTAAACACACCAGCAACTACCACAGTGTATCCGAATCATCGCACCATCCTAAGGTTGCCTGGAAGAGATTGCATCTAGCAATAAGGCAGCTCTTTGTACATTTTCTGTTTAACATAATCCTACTAATCCCACTAATATTATAAATAAGTTTGGATGGATGGATGGCTGGATGGATGGATGTTTGTTACTCTTTCACGCCAAAACTACTAGATCGACTGCGATGAAACTTGGAATGTAGATAGCTGGAGACCTGGATTAACCTATAGGCTACTTTTTATCCCGATATTCCCACGGGATCGGGACTTACGCGGGTGAATCCGCGGGGCGCTGCTAGTTATGTATATGTATCTTCCTCTGTAATATTAATAATGTACAAATAAAGTGTTATCTATCTATCTATATTATTAGGTATTGATAATGACTGAGGTTATATTCTCTGATTGATCTTTATCGTACGAAATCATATGCGCTCACTACTCAGGCACATTACCTCATCATAAGAATAAAAGATCCCACTCACCTTGTAATATTTGTAAAATACCCATCATATTGACAAAGTCTCTGTAACCTGTAAAGAAAGGCGCCTCAAGGCTGAGTGGTTGCGAGCTGCACTGATCGGCGCGGATGCGAAGACAGCCGTTTTTATTACTACGACGCAATGTTTTGCGCGTAACGGAAAATTACTGAGACTCCATGAAATATCAAGTTTGTTAAGCAATTACACAACTTTTTAGGTATATGGGTCGGCATCACACCGGGGCTCACGGTGAAGTGGTATGTAGAAATCCAATTGACCAAAACCACACAGGGTTCCTTTACAGGTGGGTCTATTGCAAGAGGTTAATATAACCTAAGAACGATATCCCAGAGAACCCTGGCAGATCTTGGCCGCCTCTTGAACAGCAGTAGGACACATAATTAAGTGTCCCCCGCACTCTTTGGTGTGGCCGCCTCGCTCAACTGCGGTTTCTTTGCCCCACTCCCGTTCAATCAATCAACACTAACCAGAATATAAATGTAAGAAACAATCTTACCTCTATTGCTATAAACAATCAAAATCACTAAATCACAGTAACTTTTATGTTGTTCGTACCTCAATCAACACTCAAGTGATTGTTAACAACTTATAATGCATGCCTGTCCTTTTAACCGACTAATACCGTAGCACTACCGGAATAACTAGCCACAATAATGTCTATTAGTTCGTTTTGATTAAATAGTGAACTGTTTTATCATCATTATAGTTTGTCCCTTTCTAAACTAATTTTATAAAAAGGGAAACATTTGTGTGTATATTTGTAATGTTTTCGCACAAAAACTACTTTACGGATTGCGATGAAACTTGGTATGTGGATAGCTGGAGACCTGGATTAACGCATAGGCTACTTTTTATCCCGACATTCCCACGGGATCGGAACTTACGAGGGTGAAACCGCGAGGCGCTGCTAGTATTTAATAAAATAACTTCGATACTTCTCATTGTCGTATCCAAATGAAACTTTGTATATATATGTAGTTTGAATGACAATCCTATAATTTGGCATCTTGGAGCTAATGATGAAGGCAGGAGATGAAGAAGGAACTCTTTAATGGCTACTAGTAAACCCTTTGAGTTTGAGCTCATATGATACGTTTTGACGAGTCCAACATACTGTACAATCTCAACACTATTACTATAAACAACTAAATCACTAAATAAGACTAACTGCTATGTTGTCTGTACCTCCATCAGCACTCAAGAGAAGTCATCAACTTATATTGCATGCCTAGCCTTTTATCTCCCTACCATTTTTAACCGACCAATAGCATAGCGCTATTGTCTATTAACTAATTTTTATTAAATAGTGAACTATTTTGTCATCTAAGTATTATAAGTTTGCCCCTATTTTTAAATAAAATAAATACGAGTTTTTGATGTGGTGACAACACGATGGTTTACTGATGAAGTCAGGATGGGGATATTGGAATGTTTTTACTTTTTAAATTAGGTCGCTACTAAATCGTGTTTTTTTTAGTTTTTTTTTAATTATAATTATAATGTTATCGTACCTACTGTTTACATTAATCTAAAATCTGTCATAGGACAGAAGGAAAACTTTCTCGTTAATTGCTAGTACAAATAAGTTTTCTTTCAATGAATAGATCTACTCTACATTGATACGTCTATAGTAGCAGTAGTACCTAGTCAAGATGGCAACGAACGTTTTCACATAGCCACATACCCGACTAAGAAACCTGCAATGTCAATTATTTCTATCTAGTTTGTACCTAAGCGGGTATTAGAGAGTGTATTTGGTGACCATATGGAGTTGAGTCTGCTACGGACATAACGTAAGGGAACTTTGAGATGGTTTGAATATTTGGCAGAAATAAGCAACGACTCATTACAGTCTCAATGAAAAGTGCTCTCGGGCAGTGGTTAGACACATGACATACCTATTAGATTGCTCATGCTACCAGTAGGATAGTGAGAAAGAAGCTGTAAGCGCGCGATCAAAATATGTATGTAGTATCTACCTTATTCCTTTGGTACGAGAGGGGCTATACATATATATATTAATTTGTCTTGTTAAGTCATGCTATTGTATTATTCAATAATCTGTCCTGCAGTGCTTCAAGACTGCCTGTATCGGCAAAAACTGTCTGTGGGGATGCTGCCGGTATGTATAATATTACGGTAGAAACACACTACTGTGTTGTGTCGACATAACACACATTTCCACCTGATAAAAACACGGAGATTCTTGCTGAATGCAAGTAGAGCTTATAAGCTTTTAATGAGAATGAAATGCATCGGTTTTTTAAATAATTATCGATAATGATATGTAGCACTTATGTTGCTTTAAAATCACTGTTATAGCTAAATCGTGAACAATATTAAATATGTAATATACGTGATGCAGTTATATACCCTTGTATAAATTTGTATCACGTGTAGTTATGTACATGTATAATTATTAATTATGTATGTACTATGTACATGCACGGACTATATAAGCCGATAAGGTTACTAGGTATATGGTTTATTTCTTTGGATTTATAGTTCAAAGTCATTAAACATTTCTTTTTTTTTATTTACAAAAAGTAAAAATGATCAAGAAGTCAGGTATATTCTTTAGTTCATGTTCTTACATCGTTAGAGTGAGAAGTAATACATACAATGTTGCAAGAAAAATGAGACGAAGCTATCCGTCTTTTGTCTCAGTCAGCGTACCCGCTTCTTACCTGGCTACTGAATAACTAAACAATGAGACATGTTATTCTATCAGAGGTATGGTTTTTTTTGCCGTTTTTTGTACGAATGAAGATACACATTTAACACAACTCAACTTTTTTCGGCTATACATTTCGCTCCTAAAATATGAGCACATCTGTCTGTAACACTGTGTCTCAGGGAGGTTAGGGATATGAAATTTCAGATTTGGATACGGACATATGAATAATATTATACAGGTTTCAGATACAGGGATATGAAATTATGCGGATATTAGATTCTTAAGGAATTGTAATAGAAAAATAGAGATGGGTGATGATGGGCTTTATTTCTAGGTTATCATTTATAATAAAATTCAAAAAAAAAACACGATTAGCCTAATAAGTGATTATTAGCTGCTCAATTTTAAATGGATTACTTACTACATAAAAATACAAAACATAAATTATAGGTAATTAACAAAACTAACGTTATGTACAACCATTACAGCCTTATAGAAATCATACTAATATTACTAATATTACTTTCACGTTTATGTGAAAGTTTGCGAGGAATTATGGATGGATGGATGTTTGTTGCTCTTTCACGCAAAAACTATTGAACCGATTGCGATGAAACTTGATATGAAGATTGAATTGATAGAGTGAAACTTTTACATAAGATTCGGTTATGGTTTCGGATAGATTTTTATTTCAATATATAATACCAATTTATATAACGTTTAGGCGCCCATTACACGGTAGGTTTTGCTGTCAGTATTGCACAATTAAAACGGTGATTAACGAATAACCTATCGTCTAATGTAGTGATTGACGGTTGCATGATGAGATTTTTAACGAACTAAATATATGGTTTCCTCGCTACATTGTACTTAAACAATACAATGCTTAATCAAGGTCAAGAAGGCAGAAGGTGACTTTGACATTCCTTGTTATAGTCATAACCAAACGCAGATCTCTACACCTAGACAATCTACTTCTCACCGTACAAGCACCGTTTTTTTTTTTCACCTTCTGTGAGGACGTCGTCTCGCAGAAGGAGGCGGCGGAAAGGGTCCGGGAGGACGATCTCCACTCGGACCTAATTCGCCCCCGGCGAACCGGGCGGCGGAGGCGCGCTTACCAGCGCCTCATGCCGCCCTGAGTGTGGCCGCGGGTGGACGGGACGGGTTTTTCCCCTCCACCCGCTATAGTGGCCCCCCGCGAGGAGGCGGCGTCCGCGTGTGCCTGGACGTCGCCTAATTGTCTTAATATAAGCTGTTCCCGGATCCCTCCTACTTAAGGCGCAGTACGGCACACCGTGTGGTTTTAGTCGGTTCGATTCCGACACACCGCCCCACCGAAAACCCCGGTGGGGTGACGGCCCGAGGGGGTTTCCACACGCACCGTACAAGCATCTTGGGCTAACTTGTCATACCTTTACAACTATGTATAAGTCTGCGTCGTTCCCACAGTTTCGTGTGAAGTTCATCACAAAAACACTATTTGTCACCTCACCAGTCTCAATATAGAGAATATTATCCTCATATTTTAAACGTTTATTAAAAACGCGTTCGTGGGAGAGCCGTGCTTCGGCACGTATATGGGCTGGCTCGAAAAACAGAAAACCAGCAGTGAAGCAACGTTGCATTGCTTTTCGCCGAGTGAGTGTGGTTACCGGAGGCCCTAACCCTTCCTTCTCCATCCTCCTCTCCCCCTCTTCCTCCTTCCCCTATTCCCACCTTAAAGGCTGGCAACGCACTTGTGACTCTTGAGATGCAGGTGTCCATGGGAGGCGGCAATCATATTCATCATCACCCGTCTGCTCGTTTGCCTCCTATACAATAACAAAAAAAACTGAGATTTTATCAAATGATCGAAAAACTGGCCACTAATATAATAAAATATTCATGAGAATATTTTACCGACCTAAAAGCTATGCGCGGTCATTAAAAACGCATAGAATTGGTACACACACACCTTCATATTTTTTGTAAAGATAAAGATAATTTTATTACTTGGCTGTGTACAAGTAGGTTTTATACTATTATTAAATAATTACCAGCTGTCTTTGTCCTATTGCTATTTAATTACCTAGGTATGTTGTTTAACGATGAAATTCTATGGAGCGATGTATGTCACGGAACCACACACGGGCATCGAGAGAGATCAATTGCGTGTGATGCCATATCGCGCTGTGCAGTTCGGCAATCTGACCTCTTCTAAACCCTGTTCTGCAAAATGCTCTTCCAAAAGACGCTTTGCATCGAGTACAGCATAACCCACATCATGTTGATATTCTAAATACTTTTGAAGTGACACTTCTTTAGAATCGGTGTGATTTGAAATTCTATGAAACGAAAGCATCGCGATAAAGTTCCTATAATCTTTGTCTTTGCGCTTACGTACTACCAATCTTTGTCTTTGCGCCTGCGTGCTACCAAGTCTTCAGAAAATATATCAATGTCAACGTAGTGTAATTTTTGTGCATTTGCGTATTAAATTTATTTGAGTTGTTTTTTCTCCATATTTGACTTATACTTCATTGATTCTTTACAAATGCACATTTAAATCATACCTTAACCTTTATTGAAAATGAAGTATTGTTTGTTTTGAAAGCTGTGTACAGTTGTAACTGGGCTTCAGGTTTGCTTAATGTTTATTATTAAGGCCATTCCTTGTAAATCTATTGAATAAAATAAAAATAAAATAATTTAACCAATAACTTTTATACAAATTATTAAAATTAAATTTATTAACATAGTAAGTTATTTGTGTTGATTTTACTTTTTATTTCTCATCTCCCGTAGGCTACTTTTCTGAAGTTTCACTTCTGCCGTGTGTGAATTGCACCCACACATACACACACACTTTTTTTATACAAATAAGTTGATAATGTTAGAGGACCCTGGCTTGCTCGAGTTATTGACTTCACTCTCCAACCCATCCATATAAACAATATCCCTTGCCTTCAATTACCTTCGCTTCTTACCTACCTTTCCCTTTCAATATTCTCCCAATTGTCCCATCTTTGATTTCCAAAGTTCCCTGTTGACGGCAATACGTTATTTTGACCAAATTACAGTTGGCAAAATATGGATGTTTAATACACCTCTGCCAAACCGTTCGGGAATATAGCCGTGATTGTATGTAAATAAGTTTGCAAATAAGCACTTGGACTACCTGATGATAAGTAGTGAGCTGGTAACCATTATCCAGAAATACTTGCAATAACAGTACCAAGGATTATAATAAAATAGTTTACAATGGCCCCAATTCTGTTACTTCACTCGCTAAATTAAAATTCACTAAATTTTCTTTATATAAGAAGTAAACCTTGTACACTTAGAAACAAGGTCTTATTTCAAATTGAAACAAGAAGGTAACATATATCGCTATCGAAATAAGCAATTTATTTTTCGACTACAGTCTGATACGCTTAAATAAACTTTAATACCACGTAGCGAGAGCCGCTATCCGTTGAATGCCATCTCTTTTGCTCTGTGTTTTTAGTAAGCGTCTTCGTAGGTGTAGATTAAAAACACGTCATCCTTGTTCGTTTTGAACAAGTTTTTATACGGCAATTATACAGCGTTTGAATAAATGAAGACTCTCGCTGCGTGGAAATAAAGTTGATTATACGTTGACAGGTTATAGTGAAATTCAGCGGCGCTGAGAAATAGATGCTAGTAACAAAAAGACCTTATTACGAAGGACACTAGGTTGATTTCATATGAAGAAATTAAGTCAGGTTTTAGTTTAGTCGAGTGTACAATAGAATCGGCACCAATATCGAACTTTATATCGCATCGATATAAATATCGATACTTTGAATGTGGTAGGGTAGCAACATTGTAAATTGGTAACTTAGTTCGGGCGTAGTGTTGTTATTGGTACTCGTAATTAGTAACGCAACGTTTGGTGTCGACACGTTAGAGAGTGTATATATTCGTGTCCAAAATGTGGTAAGTGTAATCCGATTATACTCAAGTAAGTAATCCTATTCTTTTTCTTATGCTCACCAGCAGAAATACAATTCCACTTTAGCACGGAATACTTTTCTACCACAGTCTTGTACAGAAGAGTCTTCTCCGCTTATTGTCCTATTTCTTTATCAAGTCTTCCAAATTGGCTACCGGTTCAGTGGTTAGTGATACTGCTAAGCCAGAAGTCTTGGGTTCTATTTCCACCCAGGATATATTATATTGAGTTATGAGCATGCTGTCCTAGGATATCATTATTTGTCCTGTGTCTGGGTGTAATTTATCACCCGCGTAAGTCTCGATCCCGTGCGAGTATCGGGACAAAAAGTAGCCTATGCGTTAATCCAGGGTGTCAGCTTCCTGCAAACCAAATTTTATCAAAACTAGTCCAGAAGTTTGCGCGTGAAGAAGTAACAAACATACACACACACTCAAAAACTTTCGCCTTTATAATATCAGTGTGATATGTAATAGTAAGAAATAGACGGCCGTGCATGAGGTTTTACAGACGGAAATAGTGCAAACTTGAATGGCGCTAAATCCGGAATATAAGGAGGGTGTACCAGCAATTTGATCCCAACTTGGTGTAAATATCTCGGTGCAAAAGCCAAGTATCGAGTCTTGAGTTTGGTAATCCATGTATATATAATAGTCTAATACTTGAGGTAAATTTTCCTCTGTTTATCATTATTATTTCCAAGTCGCCACTCAATAACGTTTTAGGGAAACATCTTTTATCGTAGAATGGCTTGCCAAAGTGATCTTATTTCATTATCCGATATGATACAATGAAAAGATGCAAAAACGAATTAAGATAACTTTTTATTTAGAAGTCAACGTCCAACAGACCGCTCCTTAAATGAACTCACTTACCACAACCAGTGCAATGATCGTCCATACAAATGTGAGATAAGGAAATGGTTTGGATTAAAAAGCATTCATAGTACGAGATCGCGCTGATTGCATCTGCAGGTACTATTTTTTCATGAATGATACATGATTGCAGAATTTTTAATTAAATATATTGTAACAGATTTTTGTTATTTAATTAAAGTAAAATGTTTTTTAAGTTAATCCAATGTCATTTGAAAGAAAATTATCTAGGGAATACAAAAACTAGTGGCTACCAGCTTTCGGTCATTTTTTTTTTTTTTTTTGTTGACGAGGTGGAAGATCCTACATGGATGTCCTCCGCCTTGGGGAGGCGAAGGGGTCTGTCGGACTCTTACCGACTAAAAACCACCCCGGTGTTCCACTACTTGCCTATGATCAGGGGAGCGAGAATCGCTATTGCATTCTTCCGCAACCCCCGACAGGCATTGACCCGTCTCACCCTAGACGGGTCCCGTCACCCGGTGCGACCATCACCCATCGGCCGCACGCCTCTGAGAGCGCGCGCGGAACACTGCGTGCTGCCTCTCGGGCCTGTATCTGTTCGGACGACGACTTCCCCAAAAAGTTCGCCGTCCGCAGGCCACTTCCTAAGGTGGCTGAAGGTCATTACCAGCTTTCGGTCAGCTGCAATCTATCGCAACCCAGTTATCTTAAATAGGTATTTTAGTATTGATTACTTTCACATGTTTTACAAGTAAATAATATATTCAATTTAATGAGTTTTTTTTCTCTACACTATAACACATAGGTAAAAAAATGGCTGCATATAGAGGTTGTCCTCATTTCAAATTACTTCTCCCACTCTGATGTATGCAGAGAGAAGAAATGCTAGCGCGCATATTGTTCAAAGGTAAAATACATTAATGTATAATACACACATTAATGTATTTTTCCAATTTTTAAATTTCCAACTAAAACGTTAACATTCAAGCGTCGTGATCTTAGAATATTAAATGAGAATGACAAAGCAGAGTTGTTTCTTAAAGAAAAATTACATCTTTACCAGGGTAATTACGTTAGTAGGTTTATTAGTGAGCTTTATACTAAAAGCAAGAACGAATGGCCGATGGGGCCGAAAGGTTCTGGAGTGGAGACCATGGACCGTAAAGCACAGCAGTAGGACGTCCACCAACAAGATGGACATATTATATATGCAGGTGATATAATTCAGGTCGTTCCAATCGGTGTTCTTGGAAGTCTGAAGAAGTTTCCTTTAGTTGTGCTGTGAGACCTTGGTTAGTTTCAACTTGGTCCTGACAGACAGATGGACAACTTACTGATCCTATAAGGGTTCCTTTTTCCTTTTGAAGTACGGAACCCTAAAAAGCTGCGTTTCAAAAGCTTGTATACAATAATGATTAGTTTCATATTCCTGTCATAAAAATGGACCATGGGGACTTCTAATGTTCTTTTGAGACTGAATAAGTATTCATAGCTCTTAAGAATTTACTTGTATGCAATCTTTAAACAACGGGACATCTGTTTCAGTGTTTCGGCAATATTAAACAAAGAATTTGTTTGCATATTTATACAACTAAGGTCATTAACCTACGAGTTAGAAGACCTTGTAGCGGTACTGAACTGAATCATCTCCTCAATAGGATAGGAAGATATAGTTTATTCCAAAAAATCATTACTTTCTGTAGTCATTAGTTTTTTGTTATATTAAAGAAAAAAATATATATATTTACCATTACAGACTTATATTTTGCGCTTGGAAAATTGAATGCGACGTATATCGATGTATGGGGGAATCGAGAATCGATTTCCGAGGTGGACGCACACTCTACATACAAATTTGTGCGAAAACCTCAGTGCGCAATCAGACTCGCACTGGTCCGGTTGTTTTTTAAAACAACAAAACTTTTTCGGGTGAAAAGTATTGTTTTTTATACCCCTGACAAAGTGTATGCAAAACTTCATGGTGATCAGGAGTATTGGGGCATTCCATTTCAAATGTAACTGAAACCGCGGTTTGACCTAACCTATCACCATTTGAATTCTCCAAAGGAAACTGCGTATTAGGACTCAACCTCTTTGTAAATCTCCGAAAGGACCGGGACTGTTCCAAATTTAGAAATACAGTGGCAATTACAAGACCTTTATAATGAATAATCACCGGTAAGTCTAATACTAAGTTAAAAGGTCTCTAGATTAGGCATTGAAAGTTTTCGGATCGACGGTAAGAATGGGCCACCTCTTCGTCTATTTCTATGGCTAAATAAGGATGGTAGAAGAAAACACAGAACAGGGATGTTTAGATAGTTTGCTAATTACATAAAAATAAGGTGCTATCTCATTTAGAACGACGTCAGTAATCAAGAAAAGATGAACTCATAAAATTGTTATAGCCTCGTTCAGCACACTATTCAACAACAGAGATAGATAAGAGACTTGCTCGTGCAAAGATCTCATTAAAAGGAGTAAATGATCAAACCCTTATCTTATCTTTAACAAATACGGAGGTGTAATTAAACCATGTCGCATTGATAAGGTTATGTCTATAGGTAGGTATGTAGTCTAAGTACAATATGTCCGTAGGCTATGGACTAAGTATTACCTATTTACTAATCTAGGTACCTATTAAAAAAAAAAAGTCAAACGTCATACACACACACACACATATATATATATATATATATATATATAAACTCAATGCTTAGATTGTTTAGATTAGCGCCCTCTAGTGGATCTATATATGTACTATTACCGTGACGGTGACAAGTTCTCTGCTTTTCCCCATAGCAAAAGTGCCTAAAAAAGTTTACACTTCAGAAAATGTTTTCTCAAATGTTTGCAACATTGTAATACTATGGAATTCATCAAGGATGTTTAATCATTACTACTTTTTTGTGGAAACCCCCTCGGGTCATCACTCCACTGGTGCTGCCAGTGAAGTGGTATGTCGGAATCGAACCGACTAAAACCACACGGTGTTCCGTTATAAATAAGTCTATTTCCAGGGACTCGGGTATACCCTAGGAAGGAAGTCCCCGAGATTAATCATTACTACTACCGTGTTAGATAAAGGTGTGCTTAAAGTTTAGGAGCATTATGCGTACCCGACAAAAAAAATATTTAGCTTGAAAAAAAAAAGATTTATAAAAAACTAGCAGAGCCCTGCGGTTTTATTCGCTTAAGTCCCGGTACCGTGGGAATATCGGTATAAAAAGTAGCCTATGTGTTAATCTAGGTCTCCAGCTATCTACGTACCAAGTTTCATCGCAATCGGATCAGTAGTTTTTGCGTGAAAGAGTAACAAACATCCATACATCCACACATCCATACATCCTCACCAACTTTCACGTTTATAATATTAGTAGGATAATAAAATCATGTATTATTTTTTTCGGAAAATGCTTTTCCTGGTGCACGTGCATAGTTTTTAACATGATATTATACATTTTCATGTCAACTTCAATGCTTTCGTTAGATATGTACAGAAAGATCCAGACATTCCATCGTCATTCTTGGTATTGAATACCTACCCATAGTTTAATTCATGTCAGCCAATACATAGGGACAATGAAAGAATTTTCATAGAAAAAAAATCATTAAGTGTGACAGTTATGCCCTCTGTCAGAGTTTGACAAAAACACGTTTAATATTACATTTTACATCATTGTATTTAAGTTATGACCGTTTGAATTTAGAGGTATTATTACCTCCCTTTCTCATAAGAGCATGTGGAATGTGTAAAGTTAAAGATACATTTTTTTTTTGGAATTATTATTGAGAAAATTCATAAAAAGTAATATACATAGTTTTTGAACTTGGTTTTTTGTGGATGATAAAAATACACGTGGAACGTGAAATGACACGCGTCCAGTGTCAGTAGCAATAACAGTCAAGTTATACTGGTGAACGAAATAAACCAAAAGAAATTAAAACTATATTAATATTAAGTCGAAATTTGACTACCAGGCGATATCTAGTGGTCCGGTCCAGTCCCCAGGTGGTCGAAATTTGTCCATCACAATTATTGAAGACAAAAACATATTGTGGAAAAAAATAGTTTCTAACCAAAGTAAAGCTCATTATATCGTATTTATGTGTTGTATAGATAAGTATTCTAATCAGAATCTTCCTCTAACAGACTAAAGTTGCTCAAAGTTTACTGCAATCTAATACTCATATTTACTAATCTATATTGTTATTACACACCGTGTTTTCTTCTAATCTGAATGTGGTTTATGCCCTCAGCAAGGTCAGCGATATGATGAACTCGTGCACTACATTATTGAATTATAAGATAATAATATACCTACACACATTGCACACTGCGATAGTTCAATCTGAAAGTAATGCTCAGCAAATTGAATATAAACATATTCCTACAAGAGAGATTTTCTGCTACAGTTTAATCGAACCAATGTTTTAGTTTTGTAAATCTTAAGCTATTTATATAATACGACTTCCACTTACAGAAAAAATATATTTCAACATCATCTAGCGGAGATAAGCCAAACTATTGTTTATTACTAATTTGTATTTATACAACTTACCAACATCAACAGTACAGTAGGACCGCAGTCTGCCAGGCATGATCACCATGGCCAGGTCGGAGGATCCCCTAGTGTTGGAGGGATAACATTCGTATCTCCACAACTATTTACCACCATAAAGCGCGTTAATGAAAAAATAATTCAAAACTCCATCGTAAAAAAATCTAGGGATGGGAACAGCGTGAAGACTTAGTTAATTTTTGTGGCAATACGAGTAAGTGGAGGTCAGGGAGGCAATATGGAAGATACTCGTATCAAAAAATAAAGTGTTCCGAGCAATTTTCTAAACCGGAGTAAAATATGTCAATCGCACACACACGTTTAAGTTGCCATGTTTGCCAAAATCTCTCGATGGATGGTCTTCCTAAGTTCCGTGGCTCCTCTAAAACGCAACGGGTTTTTTAGTCAGTTCAGATCAGTTGTCAACTCAGACATACTCTCTTTATATTTACACCTGAAGAGGTGATGACGGTTTATATATAAAATATAGAATGTTAGAAAAAACTAGTTTACCTTATGCAGATTCTGCGGACGTGTAGCTACAAAATAATGTATTAAAGTTATTTTTCCCTCGCCTGGGCATGAATATGCAAGGTGACACCGAGGCATGTATGTAAATGGCAGCCTGTACGCAAAGGCTCACCGAGCCAATTTGGTTTCATTCGTAGTATATTATGCTACTGGGTTTACAGTCCGTATAAATTGTTTTGAGTTTAAGTCAACTGTTTGTAATTCGTGATTAGTATTACATTAACTAAAACCTTTTGCCTTCTTGTATCTATGAAATTGCTGTTAACATTAATTAATGTTATATTTAATCGAAATTCGAAATATCTGCCTCGAATTTAAATTGAAAGTGCTTTAATAACTGTGCTAGCGAAAACCCGGTAGCAAAAATGATTACCAAAGGTGTTTTTCTTTCTAGTATTTTCTCTTGCCAAAAAATATTCAAATGCAAAAAAAAGTGGGAAAACAGTTCAGAGCAATTCGGAGCTAGGTCTGATACCTAAGTATGGAGGATGAAGAAGAGGTTCTAATCGGAAATCCTGTAGTTTTCATCAAAATTTACAATCAAAATCCCCTCATTCGGGAGCCAATTTATCAAATTAAAGCATACTTGACTCGATATTGCTTCTATTATTTAATATAATAATAATAATAAATCATTTATTCAATTAAGACACTAAGTGACATTTATGAACGTTAAATTGAAGCTAGAGTTAAAATCATAGATCGGCGCAAACAGACGCCACAGCATGTACTGGATTGTCGAGGTAAATAAGGTGAAAACACCAAAATCTACTGCCTGCTTGTGTCGATCTATAACTTCCAGTTTCCAAAATGCGTAGAGCCCTAAGAGAAGAATACTGGCAAAGAAACTCATGGCCACTCTTTTAAAAGTCAGATCTTCAGGTACAATAGTGTTAGTGTTACACGAAAGGTAAACAGGATGCTAGCTAATGCCACCTGAATTTCATTTTATTGAAATGCTCCAAAAGCTAACGTACTTAAAAAAAAACACTCAGTGATACCGTTGAAGGTTTGAACTTATTAAACATAGAAATCATTCAAGGTGCACATCTACCTTCATTCAGTTACAAAATCTACTGTTAAAAATAATTCGTGACTGGATTAAGAGGCTAGAGCTGCAGTTGATCGAACCAAAATAATAGTATAGGCTAAAGCATCGCTGACTAGTGACTAATGACTTCATACCCAATTCCGAACTATTTTCATCTATCTCACTTGACATAAATAAATCAGTTTATGACTTGCGTTAATGGCGGCTTATAATTTCAACCTGCTCGAAGTGAATCTGTTATAAATAAGGCTTTCAATTCATCGTAATCGACTTTCGTTTTCGGTCGGCCATGGTGCTAATTGCCAAGATCAAAAGTTCGAGAATGGAAACAAAAGCAAAAAAGAATTGTGCGTTCACTTGCGGTAACTGGTCATATGAGTCGTTGATATTGCATTCTAACTGTGCTGTAGTAATACCAGTGGAACTCGTACTTGAAAATAGCGCACGCTTTCGATTTAAAAGTCAGTAAGATGCTCATATCTATATTCTGTACATTAAAAACAATTAAATTTGTTCTGAGTCCGTCCGGGCGTACTACCCTACCGATTTGCTTATTTTTCTTTTTAAATAAGAGGTATTTTACAGTTCTTAAGTTATACTCAAACGCAATTTCCTCCTGTACATTCCTTATATGGTTCATACCCGATCAAAAATGGTGTTGAGTAACGCTGTCCTTCCTCCTTATCCTTACTAATATTATAAATGTGAAAGCAACTCTGTCTGTCTGTCCGTCTGTCTGTCGGTCCGTCTGTCTGTCGGTCTGTCGCCTTTTCACGCCAAAACTACTGAACCGATTTAAATGAAATTTGGTACACAGATAGTCTAGGGCCTGAGAAAGGACATATGCTACTTTTTAATGCCAAAAAAGGGGTGTACGGAGTTGAAAGGTGGGGATGAAAAGTTGTTAGGAAGTATTCTCAATTAGCCTAAATAATTAAAAAATCTACCCAAAGACACTATTCCACGCGGACGAAGTCGCGGGCACAGCTAGTATCTTATATATAGATTAATAGCTATTGCTCAATAATAATACAAATATATTATATGGTTACTAATAATGCCTAATGGAGTGGACCAGGAACAAGGAACAAACATTACGAGTAAACATTTATAACTTCGTCCGTCGTCGTCGTAACACAGTCGTCTGATCCCAAACTAGGCAGATCCTGTACCTACTATGGTAACCAGACTGCTGATAAACATACTTATATATTACTAAATACATATATACATATTATAGATAAATAACACCCAGACACAGAACAAATGACCATGCTCATCACACAATTATTATTCCTGTGGAGGAATTGAACCCACGGCCTCTAGCCCAGCTGTCGGGATCACTAACCACTAGACCAACAGGCAAGAATGAAGGAAGCTGACGACAAACACAAAGACTTTAGAAATGAAGACACACAATAAGAAGAAGATGAAAAATATCTGAGGGTATTTGAATTTTCGAGATGGATCTACATAATATATCGCGCAGCTTCCGAGTGAAACATGAAATGTGAGTTCGATTCCCGCTTAGTGCAAATACATGTGTGCATGATTTTTTGAAAATTTTTCCGGAACAAACAAACAGACAGACAGACAGACAAAAAAACTTCTTGTGATATTTGTACCGTGTGTACATTCGGATGAATTTCGCAAAATGCTGTTATTATATTATTACAAACAGACACTTAATTTTATTTATTTATATAGATTTTCTTTCGCTTTCCTCAAAGTATTTACAAGTCAATAAATTCTAATATTTATCAAGCTCACACAGATTGTTATGGGGAATAGTTTTTTCATCCCATGGGATGGGAAGTGAGCATTTCGTAATATGTAGCGAGATAGTTTACGTGCCAATACGGAGTGAAGGCCTATTTGCGCCGCAACCATTGCTGTGGAAAACGATATGAAATCGGCTTTGTTATTAAATTACATTCCGATTTATACGCTTTGTACTTATTCTCTAGAATATCTTCGCTCGCGTTAACGTACTTGTACTTCTGTACGCATGACAACGTGTAATGTAACACTTCATGATGATCGTTTAGTAGTTAAGGCGTGAAAACTTCATAAACAAACAAACAAAAGACATAAACGACCGTGTGTTCTTTTTGGGAATGACATCTCACTTCTAACTTAAACTGAATGCAGCAATAACCTGACTGAAAAGCTCAACACTCTATTTGCGAAACTACAGAGTGATTAGAAAAAAAAGTGTACCCGACTTTAATGTGCATGTGTAATGATGATAAATTATAATTACAAAATATAAGAAAAAAGTAATAAGTAAAAACGAAAAGTGCCTATTAAATTTGAGGGTTGCCTTTGGTTTCCCTGGGATCCCATCATCAAATTCTGACTTTGTTACAAAGGAACCAAATTAGAAGTAAAAAAAATAAAATCGGTAAACAGTTGGCGGAGAAATAGGTTAACATACATAAAAATATATATATATACAATGGAACATAGAACCTCCTTTCTTGAAGTCGGTTAAAAAAATAATCTAGAACTAAACTTTACAAAAACTAAATTAATGTAATTCCATTCACACCAAAAAAAGCCTCTTGACATAAAATTTGGTTTCAATAATACAACAATTTAATTGGTTATTGACACACATTAATTGGAAGGCGCAAATGCAAAAAATTTGGTCAAAGATCTCGAAATTCTTCTACGCCCTACGTGAAGTGAAGATAATTATTGATATCGAAACCAGTCTCGTTACCTATTGTGCTTTATGCATACGCTTGGCTGAGTTATGGCACTATCTTGTGGGGAAACAGTACCGATGTACCTGCACTGTGTATACTCCAAAAGAAATTAATTAGAATTCTAGCCAATATTGAACAGACAGAGACTGCAAGCCCCACTTCATAAAACTAGAAATATTGACCCTACCTGGTATCCTATTATATAGTCGTATATTTTAGAAATTTGTAAATTTGTACGTAAACAAATAATTTGACAACACTATGGAGGATAAACAAACAAAATACACATTGAGGCACAAAACGAAATTTAACTTCTCACTTAACTTTACATTCAAATACTCCTTATGTTCTGTCAAAAATATTCAATAAATTATCAGAAAACATTGGGAAAGAAACTAAACTCCATAATAAAATAAAAACGCTTCTACTACAAAAATGCTATAACTCTGTAAATCTATCTAATACCTTTAAACGAGCAATTCTTGTATATATGTAATCTGAATCTCGGAAACGGCTAAAACGATTTTCATGAAATTTAGTATGCAGGGGGTTTCGTGGGCGATAAATCGATCTAGCTAGGTTTCATTTTTAGTAAACGTAAAAAAAACCGACCATAGCTCGGTTATCCAGGTACTGATTATTTAAATGTTAAACAACTACCTACATAGGTAAATGAAGCTTAATTCTACCATAAAATATTAACAATAAGATGCAAATATCCTCCTTTCTTCTAATTTTAATGCAATTTTTAATCCATTTTTATTCAATGTGTTGACATATTTTAAATGTATTTTGCCGCGCCCGACAAGGTCCATGATGTCAAACCTAACACCTAAGTACACATTATGGAATGCAAATAAATGATTGAGTATTGAAGTATACTAATATTATAATAATTATTACTATACTTAGGTTTTTTTATGGTATAGGTGGCAAATGAGCAGACGGGCAGTAGGGGAAGGGAGGGAAGAGGGCAAGAGGGGGAGAAGTGGGGGAGGGAGGAAAGAGAGGGAGAGGGCCTCTGGTAACCTCAAGCAATCGCATCACTCCGGTCGAGCATACGTGCCGAAGCATGGCTCTTTGTTTTGTTGGGGCTTGTTTGCAAGATTTTTTCTCACAAGGCTCATCTATTTAGAAACGGGCGCTTATAGATCGACATAGGTAGCTACGGTATTAATTATTGTTATCTATTTTGTTTATTTCATAATTTTACATTTGAAATAGCAACCTATGATTGCGGTGACTCTGTGTGTGTTGATCTATAATTTTCAATTGACATTTGAAATAATTGATGGCCAGTTTTACGAAATAAAGATATTGATTGAATTTGCCTTAATGTGCTAACAACTAACGGTGGGACTAGTCCACAAACTAAAAGTCGCACAGCGGGCTATGGAACAATCTATGCTTGGAGTTTCTTTGAAGGATAGAATTCGTAATGAGGTCATCCGACGAAGAACTAAAGTTACCAACATAGCTCGCTGAATAAGCGCGCTGAAGTGGCAATGGGCTGGCCACGTATGCTAAAGGACCGATGGCCGTTGATTAAACGGAAGATAGGACGCCCCCTAGCCAGATGGACCGACGACCGACGACGATTGATAGACTGGATGCGGAAGGTGGTGGACTGGGTGCTAATGCATAATTTTACATTTGAAATAGCAACCTATGATTGCGGTGACTCTGTGTGTGTTGATCTATAATTTTCAATTGACATTTGAAATAATTGATGGCCAGTTTTACGAA
Source organism: Callimorpha dominula (assembly GCA_949752705.1). Classification (NCBI taxonomy): domain Eukaryota; kingdom Metazoa; phylum Arthropoda; class Insecta; order Lepidoptera; family Erebidae; genus Callimorpha; species Callimorpha dominula. Next base: position 1,768,106 of record OX456992.1, read on the forward strand.
ATAAAGATATTGATTGAATTTGCCTTAATGTGCTAACAACTAACGGTGGGACTAGTCCACAAACTAAAAGTCGCACAGCGGGCTATGGAACGATCTATGCTTGGAGTTTCTTTGAAGGATAGAATTCGTAATGAGGTCATCCGACGAAGAACTAAAGTTACCAACATAGCTCGCTGAATAAGCGCGCTGAAGTGGCAATGGGCTGGCCACGTATGCTAAAGGACCGATGGCCGTTGATTAAACGGAAGATAGGACGCCCCCTAGCCAGATGGACCGACGACCGACGACGATTGATAGACTGGATGCGGAAGGTGGTGGACTGGGTGCTATAGCGCATATTGGAAGAAGCCTATGTGCAGCAGTGGACTGCAATTGATTGCGCTTATCTCTAGAAAGTGTAAGGTTGATCATAAGCTGTCGTTAAGTCTTCCTAAGATGCTACAATTTTTCTTAAAGTACAGCACGATATTTGATGAGGTATTATAATTCAGTGGGATCTAGTTAGTATAAAACACAAAAAAAAATGTAAAAGAAAAGGTTACTATTTTTAATTAATGAATTAACTACATTATTGTCATCACCACTTTCCTTAAAAACTCTGTCGGATCGCTTACGCTATTATATTTTATTACGTTTATGAAATTCTAAATTTATATATAAGGTTCAGCGGTTTAGGCGGGAATAAATAACAGACAGACAGAGTTTTTTGCATTTATAATACATATTATAATAGACTAGCAACCCGTCCCGGCTTCACACGGGTAGCACAGCATATATATTTTCCGACATCTTTCACAATTATTGTCATATTTCAGCCATTTTACACAAAACCTTCTGAATTATACACCTAAACCTTCCTCATGAATCACTCCGTCTATTGGTGAAACCGTAACCGAACCGTATTAAATTCCGTTTGGTAGTTCTTGAGTTTATCGCGAACAGACAGGCAGACAGACAAACAGACGCGGCAGGGGATTTTGTTTTATAATATGTAGTGATACTATTGATTTTAGTGGTCGTAAGATCATACGTCCTAGTAAAGGACTACTCGATAAATACCGTGTTAGATGCATTCCTCCCTGCTCATTTAAGCACGTGACCTGATTGCACATGTCTATAAGGACATCACAATGAACCCCATGGGTCCACCCATCAAACTATGGTGCTCTATCGTACAGAGACCATACGAACAATGAAACAATAACGGGCCTCATGGGAACAGGCCTCCGAGCGTCGCATACGCACGAGTAGGGTTGATGCATTCTAATACAGGAACGTAAACCACACATATTGTAATTGTTTACACAAATACATGTGTTCCAGTTGTCTTGGCAAAACATTGTGATTAGGGATTGGAATTTAGCTATCGAGCTGGATCACGCACCCTTTTGTCCAGCTTTCACTTTTGTTCAGCATCTGGCGCTGGATCCAGCTGTGGGTATCCACATTCATTACATTCTTTATTTCTTTCTTTCGTAATTATTACATGCTATTGGCGTACCTTATTAACACTAAAAAGTTACTCATAACTACCAACGAATATATCGATGTAAGTGTAACTGATTAGTTATCAAAGTTTTGAAGTTAAAAATGTTTAATTTCTTTGAAAAATCGATTAATGAATCCAGTTCCTTCCTCCTCGTCTGTTCCGTTTCTCCTGTTCCCATTTAAGCACGCAAAATGAGGCACCGGGATTCCATGCTCTCGCTCCGGTTGGTCTCCTCCCATGCCAGGCTGCCCACACAACACATGCAGAGCACTCCACAAGAGTTCTTAGTGCAACTTTATTATTATATTATCATTACCACAGACGTTGGGTCTTGGCGACTTACATGTTACAAGTACCTTCTTTCTTCATATTATGTGAGAGGCTCTCGAGAAAATCTAAAACGGTGAACTCAGTTACGTGAAGTTGCGATAATAATAAAATAATAACTTTGTAAAAAAAAATACATGTTGAAAAAGAGTGTCCTTGGAGTTTCTTGCCTGTTCTTCTCCATAGGACCTACGTTTTGGAACAGGCAACTAGCTTCACGACCGACTTAGACTGACTGACTCCTCCTGACAATTCAAAAATACCTACAATGGGTTTAATTGAAATAAATAATTTTGATTTTGATACTCGATACTCATTGAAAGTTCAGTTCAGTAAAATAATAATAAAAACATCACACATCTCACACACGGCCGTATGATCCCAAACTACTGATAAACATACTTATATATTTCTAAATAAATAGATATAGAATTTCTATATAAATTACATCCAGACACAGAACAAATGTTTAGAATGTCAATTTTAAAACGAGGCAACCCTAAAATAATAACATCCGAATATGGGTGCGCACGAGCCGCTCGCGCACCTTTCTATGCGTGACGTCAGACGGATCGATCCGGTTCTGTATCAGCGAGCAAACACAACACACCTGTTGTATTGTATAACAATGAACGAAATACCCTTATTGAGATAGTGTAGCCAGAAGTCGGGCGTCAACTTTAAATACTTAAGTTACAAATCTTTTCTTATTTAACAAGATGTAAAAATATATTATCTTACAGGTGTTTTAGAGACATCACAACTAAATAACGCACGAGTGGTGAGAGACTAGCCTAATGTGAAAAAAAATGATTTTATAATCAAATTAAGTTTTAATATCTTACGTCTACAGATGGCGATAAACAGCCAATTATTTAAAACCCAAATCTTTAATCAAATGTTAACGTGTTTGTAAAAGACTTAATATTTTATATTTGTATTTTGCGATCAGATTGAAAGCTTTTATTAATGGTATCCATTAAGAACTTAGAAAGTATTTCATATTCGAATAGGCGTAAAATTAACGGGAGGAGAAACAAGGTTGAGTGTACAGCCAAATACTCAAACGATACTCAGTTATAAGCTATCGTCTTGCTAAGTGCACATTCGTGAATCCCAGTCGTAAACAATTATCAACCCTCGTCATAATTGCAGTACTAATATAACTATACCTCGTTGTCAACAGAACATCATGTCGGCGCAAGAGGCTGATGGGTGTGTCAATAAGGCTTTTGAGGGTGTCGACGATGGGTTCCACACCATAGACCTGCGCAACGGCAGGAGTAATAATGATGATCACCAGAATAGACCACAGGTAAGTCGAAGATTACTGAACAAGTTATACCCGGCTCTCAGGTTAAAATAAAAACAACTATTTTAGATATATAGGTTTATCTAAACTTCTAATATAATAAAGCTGATGAGTATTTTGTTTGATTGTTAGTTTCTTTGGAACTACCAGTCGCATTCGATAAATTCTTTTTGTATTACATAGAGTATTAATTGAGCAAGGTTAGAGGTTATGTAACATTACGCTGCGACCCTTAGGAGCGGAGTAATGACCACAGACGCAGGTGAAACTGCGGGAACAGCTAGTACAATATATTTTGTAATAGAACGAATAAAATCTTCAAAGAAAAAACAAAGCACTGCACTGTACTAAGTTGAAATATTAATAAATGTCTTGATTAACATTTATAAGTAGATTTAAGTAATATACCATCTATCATAAACATAATAATAAATCTAATAGGCGTCTTTAATTTCAATAACGGCACCAAATTTTTTATTTTTATTTTATTGGGATCTCCAACAAGGAATACACCTTACATGCTATATTTAATTCTAAAAAAAACAATAAGTAATGTGCTTCCGTAATTACAGGAGACCACATCATGCCAAAAATTATACAACATCCTAATGGTTTTTTTTTTTTTTTTTTACAATAAGAAAAATAGTGCTTAAAATAATAATTTAATAAGTAACAAACATTAGTCGGTAGTATAGCCGACTAAAATTGAGAATTTAAAATTAAAATTATAAACTAAATTACAAGTTGAAGTAAAACACCTACTCGTACATACCAGTGAGCTGCGCGCGGATTAAGGATTTATATTTTCCCTGTTTATTTGAGAAAACGTCTATGTCTTCCGAGGCACATGAAACAGAGTTGTACTGATGAACAATCCTAGTAAGCGGCGAGTGTTTTCCCAAATTTGACCGGCAACGCGGTGGTTTGAGTAATAGGCGGGGGTAGCGAGGGACTCTGAGAGGAACGTTAATACTTATTTTACTAAGTAAATCCGGACAATCTATGGCATTATTAAGCAATTTGTGTAGAAATATCAGATCCGAGATGGTGCGGTTTGTTTTCAGATCCATAACTTTAAAATAACTTAGTCGTTCCTCATAGGATCTACAATTCCTCAGATTGAAGCGAAAAGCTAGATGACGAAGAAGTCTCTTCTGTACTCTTTCAATTCGATTGATGTGAACTTGGTATGAGGGATTCCAAACTATACTGCAGTATTCTAATTGTCTTCGTACATAGCTATTGTACAATAGTAATGTAGTGGATGGTTTTTTAAATTCTTTCGATGATCGCAATACGAATCCAAGAGATCGATATGCTGAATTTAATATTTTATCTATATGTTCTATGAAACTGAGTTTACTGTCCAAATAAATGCCCAAATCCCGAATTAGTGTTACTTCTGTTATAGTGTTTCCCTGAATTTTGTATGAAGACTGAGTTTTATTGTGTTTTCTGGTGATTTTAATATGGTAACTGTTGAGATGGTGGTAATGGTGGATGATGGTGGTAACTAAATTAGTTGAGACGGAAGGTGTGAACATTCAACTTAAACATAATGCTGCGAAGCAGTACAGCTCCTCCTCGTTAGTTAGGATTATGTTTCACTATACATGCACTATATAAATATAAATGGTGCACTGTCGGTGCCTTCACTACACTTCTTATTAAACCAATCCGTTGAGTAGGGGAGACCCTGGATATTTGACCAAATTTCAGTTTAAACGCTTGTTTTATTCTTGTTTTGGTGTATAAAACTGCATGCAAAAAAACAATTTTCGTAATTTTTTTTTGATTGATAGAATTGATTAACGCGTTTAGCAAGCAATTAAAATAATTATTTTGGTGTACCCATTTGACTCTTGTCTCATTTCTTTTAAACTTTGGGCAATATGTTACAGAGTTGTTAAATGACGGGCCTGTTGGTTCCTTGGTTTACAAAAAAAAATAATAACACACGTAGGTAACATTTCGATTTTTGGTTGTGAATGGCCTAATATAATGCCTGGAAATTTTTTGGCTTTGAAGAACACGATTTAGTCGTATTTTTTAATAAAATAAATAAATAAAATAAAAAAGCCTTTATTATTCCATTGGCATGTACATTCATGATTAGTAATGGGCTTGGATATTGTTAGTCATGCCATCTGGACCCCTCTTCGAGTGAAGGCCTCCTCCAGATAATATTGTGACTCGTCTCGATTTCTTGCGAGGTTGGGCCAATTTCGTGTTCCGACGGTCTTTATCTCGTCCTTCCACCTTGCCTTTGGTATCCCTGTGCTTCTGTGCCCATGAGGACCTCTCCACATAGTCACGGTCTTCGTCCACCTGTTGTCAGTGTAGCGTGCCACGTGACCCGCCCACCTCCATTTCAGACTCTGTATTTTTTAATATCCGCAACAAATTTTAAGCTAAGCTAAGCTAAGCTAAACGCTTGTGTTGGGAGTTGGTTCACGTCACGTCGGTAGTGCACTGGGTAGGGTTCGAACCTACAACCACTTGATCGCAAGTCCGCGCCATTACGCAACCGCCCCTTTTAACAAGACAGTTGTGTTACGATATAAAAACTTCACATAAAACAGATAATCTAAAGGTTTTTAACTTCTTTCCTTACATCCAGAAAAAAGTATATATTGTAGGATAGTGAATTATTGGTTGACAAAATCTATAGGATACAGAAAGGACATTATCATCGTGAGAAAATATAGTTCCTGAGGGATAGTAAATTGATTGACTTAACGAAGGAGGAGAATTATATCGTGGGAGAGCCAAGCTTCGGCACGTATGAGCCGGCTCGACCGAACTAATACTACGACTTCACAGAAAACTGGCAGTGAAGCAATGCTTGCATTACTTTTTGCCGAGTGAGTGAGGTTACCAGAGGCCTTAACCCTTTTCTCCCTCCCCCTCCCCCCCCCCCTCTTCCTACCTTAAAGGCCGTCAACGCACTTGTGACTCTTGAGTTGCAGGTACCCGTTGGCGGCGGTGGTCATTTACCATCAGGTGACCCGTCTGCTCGTTTGCCCTATAACATAAGAAAAAAGGAAGCCGCGCTCAAAACCTAGTAAATCATAAGCTAAAGTAACTCTGTTTTTAAAGAATACTCGGGAATTATATAACACATAAATGCCATTATATATTTAAAGCAATGGACGCTATACAGGTAAATGGATACCACGCCATGGCAGATGTTTGTTCCCATACAAGTGACAGTCATTCCTCCAGTGCTAAGGATAAATGGTTTCAATGTGTGCGAGCTCTTTTATGTAAGATAAATGTTCCAATAGATTTCATTGGTGTATTCCTGGTCACGTTCAACGTACTTTGTTGATTGATGCGGTAGCCATTTTGGTGTTTAATCATTATTGATGTTATAAATGCGAAAGTTCGTAGTACGTTTCATACACCATGCTGTTGAAATGGCTGGATTGGATGGAATGTGAAATTGAGATAGTTTTTTTTATGAGGATTAAGTTGGTATCAATGTTGCCGGGTTTATTCGTTACCTACGTTCTCCTACTGCTTCTGTTTTTGTTTTAAGTAACACCTTAAATGAAATAATAATATCAAAAATTATTACAAGGATCAAACTTTTAAGCAGAACAAGAAAACCAAAAAATAAAATAATCTACGTATTTACTTAAATGCAAAATACTCATAACTCAAAGGCCGGCAACGCACTTGTAACTCTCGAGTTGCAGGTGTCCAAAGACAGCGGTAGTCACTTAGGTACCATCAGGTGAGCCGTCTGCTCGTTTGCCCCCTATAACATAAAAAATACAGCTAACTGTCCATATTTATTACGGATACCTCAAGCCAATTACATCCAGTACGCACTTAATTGGTATAAAGAAAGTACATTACTAAACGGTTAACGTATAGTTAAGTGCCACTCTGAAGCTATTCTCGATTTCCCTCCAAAAGCCATAAATATGGCGCGAATTTCATTAAGTTCCAAATTCAAATTAAAGTCACGTCAAGTTCGCACGTGCGCAGTACTGCTACGGGGTACAGATTAAAGAGTAGAGTGCTCTCGAGCTCAAGGAGGTTAAATTAATTTATTAGTGTCTATACTTCCGTTTAAAATTAAAGGAGTCTTTCCGTTAGAATTAAAAGTAACAAGGATGTAAAATTTAATTGTGATAATTTAAGGACTTAATAATGAATATTAATGTTATTTATGTTTTTAGGATTTCACATTATTAGTATGTTTAAACAATCAAATCGATTTTATAAAACTGTTTATAAAATATTTGATAAGGGATGAATATTATTTTGCATGTTATTCATATTATTGAAATGATACGAATCCCTCCAGTTTTTGTTTTCTAAGAATTTTTTTTTCTATATCAACCTGAAGATCTCTGAGATCCAAAATTTACAATCACATCAATAATTAAATTTTATCTTAACTAGAATCACAAATAAGAAGACACTTTTTAACAGCCTTTTAAAACAATTTAATATTATATAATTTAAATATTACCTGTATCAAGAATTAAAGCTTCTTATTTCTTCACATATACTACGATATCCCTGTTTATAAACGGTGGTGGACGCTATCAGCCCTCAGTATAGCGCGAGGGCTCGTCCCGCCCGCCCATATCGAGAGTTCGAGACATTCCACAACGTGCGCGCGAAACTTTTCACGGTGTCGAACAGATTTCCCGAAACGCGGGGAGTGTGTACGGAATGACATAAATACTTTTTGAAAAAAGAATCAATTTGGAATTCGTGTTTGAAATGGTAATTCATTTGTTTTTAATTTAAAAATACTTGTTTTTTTAAATACTTACCGATATTTCTTTTTTATTATTACAAATTTGTATGTGTTTTCGTTTTAGTTGTCCAATGTGTTTGTCGAGGAAAAAGTAGCATTTAGATTTATTATTAATTGTTAGCTGACCCAATAGACGGATAGGATAGGATAGGATCTACGTTTTGGAACAGGCAACTAGCTTCACGACCGACTTATACGAACTGACTCCTTCTGACAATTCAAAAATACCTACAATGGATTCAATTGAAATCAATTATTTTGATTTTGGCGTCCTGCCATAAAAAGCACTTCCAGCTTCCCCTTTTTCTGGGCAACTTTTCTAGCTTTTCACAAACCGCTTTTCGAAAACCGACCGTAAAATAAATAGTTAGTCAAATTGGTCTAGCCGTTGCCAATTTATTTTTTATTTATATAGATAAATATACAACATATATTAAATAAATATCAAAGTTCGGCCGTATCGTAGTTAGACTGAAAGCCGACCCCAACTTAGTTGGGAAAAGGCGCGGAGGATGATGATAGATAAATATACAACATGTTAATATTTAATCTCAAATTGAGCTAAATACTTTTCAAGATATAACGTAAAGAAAAATGTTGGATCCTCTGTATTAGGTACAAAATACACCAAAAGCCTAAATTTATATACCTTACATCCTATATACTAATGCAGTGGCTGACCGCTAAGTCAAATCAGTTAATCTACATAAAATGTCTAAACAGTACGATCTATAGAAACTTGATGAAATAACAATTCGTAACTTCGTAGTTAGCTTTCGTCAAAACATTTTCTTACATTTAAAAATAATACCAAACGTGAAAATAATAACGAAGCATAGACCTAATTTCATGAAGACTACGAAATCATTGATTTTAAACAAAGGCCTACCTAATTTTGCACTAGGTACGCGGATGAACTTTAATAAGTACGTCATCATCATAGGATTTTTATTCCTATTAGAAAATATTTACAATCCATAGATTTTGATGCGAGAATTGTAAAAAGACTTTGTAAGAGAGATAGTTACATTTTGAGGTTCACATTACTTGTTTCAATATTAATGTTCTTCATACATTTATTTTTTTCTAAAATTTACCCAACACCCGTGCCACCGCCCTTGATGTGCAGCAATAAAATTACCCAACACACTACATGTTCACAGTCTTGGGATTCGTTTGCATGTTGTTGAAGCGGACTGATACAAACCTGCACCCGGCCGAGTGTTACCTGACTGGGGACACTCTCTTACATGTCTTTTTAGAGGCGAGTAAGGTTTGCTTTGTTTTAAGAGGAAGGTGGCAGAAAATGTAGAGAGCTTGCCTGTTGGTGGGAGGTTCCAATCCGCACAGTAGTCGCTGCTCTGGGCACAAGTTAAGTTTGTCTTTCGGAAAAGACGGACTTTTTATATACAAGATTGTTTGCTTACGGAACCCTCAATGCGCGAGTCAGACTTGCACTTGTCCGGTTCTTTTTAGACCTACAAGTATCACATTACCTTACCTAACATTCATAAATATATACAATAAACAAATACATACAATTAATTTCCATTCCGCATTACTTAAATAATTAACTCGTTAAAAGTTACAAAGCATAATTTTGTATTGTGAGGTTATTAATCCCTAAAACTTTACCTAACGGTCACGAACAAAAATAGTCAATGATCGATCACATAATTACTTTTACTTACTTCAAACCTTGTCACTAAAAAACCTTGAACCCTGAAATAAATCACTGATGGAACATATACCTACCTATTTTTAGAGATCCATTCAAAAGGAAAAAGAAACCCTTATAGGATCACTTTGTTGTCCGTCTGTATGTCTGTCTGTCAAGACCCTTTCTCTCAGGAACCCGGGGAGGCATCAAGTTGAAATTAACATTAAATACTCAAGTCTGCGGTCTTTTGAAGTGTTAAAATATCTAGCTTCTAAGTCAACGCAATCAAAAGATACGGCCATTTAAGCCTCAGATTTTAACAAATGTGAACATTTCGCAGGTAAATCAAAACCTATAGGGTACTTCTCATTGACTTAATTTGGTAAGAAGCCAGGTCTCACAGCATAAGTAAAGGAAAAAATCCAAAATTTGTTGCTATACCTCATTAAAAAATATTTTTTGTGATTACAAACGTTAATCGAATCTAATCTTTGAGAATCGATTCCCAGATGGGCGTCCTATCTACATACAAATTTGTCTGCTTACGAAACTCTCGGTGCGTGAGTCAGACTCGTACTTGTGCGTTATCTTTTTTTTTTTTATTATTATTTTCGAGGCACTACACCGCGCTGGTCCGAGTGTTGGGGCTTCCTACACAGAAAAAATAATCATGTGGTCCACAAATAATTGTCCCAAATCGGGGTATTCATTGTGTCCGTTGATAGAAAGTTTTTAAATTCCCCGTGACATAGAAATAATTCTGCATAACTCATGCATGCATAATTTTCTTTTACTAAAAAGCTATACTTGTAAGGTCGATAGTCTATTTTAGTCTACCTATGCCTCGTTGTCGTAGACCTTGAGCAGAGTAACGACCTAGACTTGAAAGGGTTTTGATTATCGTGTAATTATCCTGCGTGTAGTGAGCTATAAATTATAGTACTTTATGGTAACTAATTAGATTAACACAGTATGAAGAGATTTAATGATGTAGTAAATATATTAGAAATCTTAGGAGTGCAAATCTAGTCGCGTCCTAATTTAAGAATTTTGTTGATATCCCACTAATATTATAAATGTGAAAGTGTGGAATGATGGATGGATGGATGGATGTTTGTTAAACTACTGAACCGATTGCGATGAAACTTGGTAATGTAGATAGCTAGAGACCTGGATATAGGCTAATTTGTATCCCGATATTCCCACAGGATCGGTACTTACCGGTAACTCGGGACTTAATGACAATAATATTTATAAGGTACAATACCTTTTTTGGTAAAGAAAAATCCCATTGAACTTTTTTAATAGGTCCTAAATTCTGATACATAAATGAGCTTTTTGAACTTTTAGAATTAAGGACTTAAAAAGGGGTAATATAAAATCCCATCATGATCCACAATCTTATCAAACATCGACATTTTATCCACTATAATTTGGTATTTTGATATTTAACTTAGAGGGTTCAGAGGTTGCGACTCTTACCTTCTCGGACTATTACTTATCCACAATCCATCCGTAAAGGCAATATCCTTTTCGATCCATTTCCTTTCTTTCTTACCTTTCCCTTTTAATATACATCCAATTTTCCCATTTTTAATTCCCAAATTGCCGCTAGCAATAGGCTTGCCCCCTATTACGTGAGTGAGACCAAACTATAATAGTTGGCAAAATGTGGGTGTTTAATACACCTCTGCCTACCTCTTTGGGGATACAGGCGTGAGTAAGTTGGTATAATTTAGTACCACTCAATTAATAGGGGACAAGTCTATTGCCGTCAACCCGTAAGTCTAAAGAACCTTTATAACAACTAGTTTCTTTTTTAAATCGCAAACAAAATAGACGTAATACCAATTGAAGCTAACTATTCTTGACGAGAATAGTCCCTTATTTGTGCACATTGGTACACAAAGTGCAGGATATATGCTGTTGTGACTACTTGTGACACAATGTTGGTCTCCGAGCCCATTGTGTGGTTCTATGGGCCGGTCGCCATTCAGGGTGCACGTGACGAGTCTAAGAACTCAAGTGATTTTATTTGATCGTTTATGAACGTAGGCATCTAGCTAATATAGAGGTGTATATCACAATATTTTTTCCTTTATACAATAATAGACTTTTAAAAAAGTGTCGCCAACTTCGATGCGCCTAAATCTATCTAATCTAGTACCTTTAAACAAGCAATTGTTGTATAAATGTATATTTATAACCTGAATCTTGGAAACGGCTCCAACGATTTTCATGAAATTTAGTATGCAGGGGGTTTCGGGGGCGATAAATCGATCTAGCTAGGTTTCATTTTTAGAATACGTAAAAAAAAAAACGAGCAAAGCTCGGTCATCCAGGTCCTCATGATAAATTGTAATAAGTTAAGTATTCTTCTCTTCATCCCTTAATTTTCCACCCTTAAAGGTGGAATATTTTCTTAAAATTTAACTGGAACCGACCTTGAGTATAACCAATTTAATATCATGAACTACTTCGCAATATAAGTGGACTTTGATAGCATGCGTTTTAACAACTCTAAGTTAAGAGTAGAACTAACTAATCGACTACCGTTTTATTAAAAGACGGACTAGTAGCATTAAATTAACTATAGGAATACAAATAGATGTTTACGAAGTGTCCAAATATCTCCGGAAATCACCGGGGAAAGCAAAAATGCTTACATTTTTTTGAAGTACGGTTTTTTTTTAAGGCGGATTAACTGTTAATCAGCCTAGAATAAGCCCATACAGGGTTCTGTACGAGTATATTCATGTCAATTACGGAGGTATGATTCAAATTCAAATTGCAAGTCTTAAAGCGAGGAGTAATCAGAAACGCCCACTACATCCCGTTTTATCTTCGTATTGTATCTTTATATTTTTATTAACTACGATACTACATCTTGTAAAGATTCAATTATCTTTGTTTTAAGCATTTGCGTTGATACTGGTTATCTGTAATGCAACAATTTCCAAATTGGTCGATGGAAACCGCAACACCTTTTCTGTTTCTGAGAGACATTTTAAGATGTGTATATCGGGACTTTAGGTATTTTATGTTATAGACAGCTAAGGTCAAATTTTAGAAGCCTTATGTGGAGTCGTTGTTGACAAATAGTTGATGTAGATTGAAATAGTTGGAATTAAAAAAAAAAATCTTTAGGGTATGCTTTTCGTGGTGTAGGTGCACATTTCTTAACTAAATTTTATTCATTATTTTGCTACACCACCTTAAGGTAGACTGGCGGGAGAATGCCTTTGGCATTAGGTCCGCCTCTGTACATGTTGTGCATAAAGTATTAAATAAAATAAATACTATGAATTTTCAAATCAATTTCAATGACTTTTTTTGTGTAAACCTTTTCAAAAAAACCTGGACATTCCATCACCATCCTTGATATTAAATACCCATAGTTTCATTAATGTCAGCCTTTTTTTACGAAATGTCATCGGTAAAAAACATGAAACCGTAATAAATAACAATTATTTAATTGCATATATGCGTGTGCGACAGTAAGAAAGTTATTAAGGCGTTGTTACACTGGTTTAAACGAAAAGTTTAGTGTTGTCCAGAACACAAATCATATCGATCAACATGTCAGTTTATAACACACAAAGTTTGCCGTTTTCAACTATTTTTAACATGCTTTTAGTAGCTTCTTGCAACTAACTAACTATGTAAGCAAATCTTAAAAGTCCTAACTATGTAAACAATTATGTAAACAAATCTTACAAATTGTAGCCTACTTCTAATTGTCTACTCGCAATGATACTTTGTATGCATATGTAATTTAGACAATACTATAATTTGCCATCTTAGAGCTGATCTGATCATGGAACCCGGAGGTGGATAGTGGACCTCTTCAGTGGTTACGAGTAAACCACTCGAGTATGGACTCGTATATGATTCGTTTTGATGAGTCCAATGGATTAAGTTTTGTAACGATGGTCTGCTTTGCAACTGCTAGTACACAAACAAACCATTTGCATATTCATTTACTAAAATATAAGATCAAATAGTTTTTCAAAACTATGCATTGACTCATACGTTATTTATTTGAATGTAGCCAGATCCTTTAGTAGGAAACGCCCACTCCGTATATTATTAAGATGCCTTTGAATGAGCAAGCAACTCAAAAGAATAAAATTGAATGATTTAATACCGAGTATTAAATCTCACTTCAAATCCGAGGAAGTTCCGGTGCAATGATATAGTTTGAAGTGATTATGTCACGAATTGTATGATCTGCATTCATATTAAATATATATAAGGTCAAATTGTGTCCGTGTACCTCTATGAATCATATTGATAATGATTTTCTTCGCAGATAACACAATTATGAGATCGGAGGTATGGAACCTCCTATCTCGGCGCGGCGAACACTTGAACCATTGCGTTATCCGTGTCATAGATTTAAATTGAAATAACATATAGTTTGTTCAGATTATATAAGTAACTTACGTCGTACATAATTTTGTATTTCTTATTTGTCTTGGAGATCATTAAAAGTGCTACATAATACCTTCCCAGACAAATTAAAAATTCAGATATCGGTGTCCAAATAGAAGCGTCATGGGGATCTTTGGTCTTCCATATTGATTACCTACAAAAAGTCCAAATAACATATATGTTACGTAAATAAACCGAAAGCTTGCTTAATGACGTATGTGAATTAACGTAGGCCATATTGGCCAATCGGATGAAATCTTGAGTTCGTTAAGGCCGATTCACACGTATATCTTGAGTTCGTTAAGGCCAATTCACACATATCTACCTACATTTTGTAAAAGATTGTGTATTATGATATGAGTCACATTTCACCCGAGCGAAGCCTGGTTTTCATCTAGTAATTAATTAAATTAGTCTATTTAATTTTAAATTAACGTTGATGAAGAATTAAGAGTCACATGCTCATTGTTTCACTATTTTGTTCGCTTTCACTTGGAAAAATCCTTTTAGTAATATGAATAATCTTGGTTAAAATGACTTTAGGTCTAGCAATTCTCTGATCTCACACCAGGATCATATAAAGTTCCGGTGTACACAGCATCGTAATTTTTTTCCTTCTTAACGGCTGCGAATATGTAAACAATTTCTATTAAATAAAACAATAAAACCCAAGGTCCGAATATGTACTAGCCTAATGATGTTATTTATTTCAGGTCTAAGACCATTTAGGTTTTAACTCAATAACATATCACCCATCTTATCATTTCCCAGGCCGAACCAGAAACTGAGCCTCCCCCGACCAACCCCGCGGAGCCCCAAGAAGATCATGCTCTTCGCTGCGGATGGGGAATGTTCCGGCCGAGCTGGTTGCAACGCTTCAGGACTGCCAAGTGGGCACTCTTCTGGCTCTGCTGGGCTGGAGCCATACAGGGTAAGTCTTTTATAATATATTATACAAGTTTTTCTGCAGTGTATTCAGTACATGGCGATCTAGGAGTACCGTACAATCTTGTGGATTAAGGATGAAAAATACTTGTCCGAACGTCTTGAATTACTCTCAGACAAAAAACGAAGTACTTCTATTTCATAAAATGTATGTACAATAATAATTATGTACCATATACAACATTGCATAAGCACATGAACCTAAGGTATAGTAGGTATATCTTTTCTATGTGTTTTTTTTATCGTTAAAAAAAATTATATTTTATTTAAATTTCACATTATTTTGGGAGACTATAAAGAGATTATAACACATACAGCTAACTTTTGCTAACCTTTTAACTTTTGCTCCACCCCTTGATAAATGCCTGGATCTACATAGGCCCTGTCAGGCCCAAAACTAGAGGAACTTTCCCGAAACACATACATACACGAGAAAAACCGTAATCGTTAAAAACTACGAATATGATTCACGGAAATAACTATAGTAAGATAAAAAAAATACTGTGTCGGCGTATTTGCACGCAAAATCTTGATACTGTTCTATTTTTATACATGCAAATCTATTTAATTAACATAACCGATCACCTAGTTTGTGATAAACGTATATAGAACCAAAGTTTTTGCTTAGAAAGTACACGCATACACACACACACGTGTTTAGTATCGTGAGAAATTGTGTGATTCATACATATACTTTCCATATGAAATTTGCTTCCGATATGAATCCGTGTTAATGGAGAAACACAATGCAATCGTTTTACATTAGTGTGAAATAAATACTACTCTATAAGCAACTAGTTCAATTCATAACGAAAATTGTGTTGCCAACTGTATTTCCAAATTTGTAGTGAAAAAATGTTGGCGGGTTTATAGGAGGAAAATGTGTAGTAGCTAAGTGGTACGAGGATGCGTAGCAAAGGTTGTGAGCATATCCACCAGAGATAGCTGAGCGGTGCAAGGATGGGTAGCAAAGGTTGTGAGCATATCCACCAGAGATAGCTGAGCGGTGCAAGAATGGGTAGCAAAGGTTGTGAGCATATCCACCAGAGATAGCTGAGCGGTGCAAGGATGGGTAGCAAAGGTTGTGAGCATATCCACCAGAGATAGCTGAGCGGTGCAAGGATGGGTAGCAAAGGTTGTGAGCATATCCACCAGAGATAGCTGAGCGGTGCAAGGATGGGTAGCAAAGGTTGTGAGCATATCCACCAGAGATAGCTGAGCGGTGCAAGGATGGGTAGCAAAGGTTGTGAGCATATCCACCAGAGATAGCTGAGCGGTGCAAGAATGGGTAGCAAAGGTTGTGAGCATATCCACCAGAGATAGCTGAGCGGTGCAAGGATGGGTAGCAAAGGTTGTGAGCATATCCACCAGAGATAGCTGAGCGGTGCAAGGATGGGTAGCAAAGGTTGTGAGCATATCCACCAGAGATAGCTGAGCGGTGCAAGAATGGGTAGCAAAGGTTGTGAGCATATCCACCAGAGATAGCTGAGCGGTGCAAGAATGGGTAGCAAAGGTTGTGAGCATATCCACCAGAGATAGCTGAGCGGTGCAAGGATGGGTAGCAAAGGTTGTGAGCATATCCACCAGAGATAGCTGAGCGGTGCAAGGATGGGTAGCAAAGGTTGTGAGCATATCCACCAGAGATAGCTGAGCGGTGCAAGGATGGGTAGCAAAGGTTGTGAGCATATCCACCAGAGATAGCTGAGCGGTGCAAGGATGGGTAGCAAAGGTTGTGAGCATATCCACCAGAGATAGCTGAGCGGTGCAAGGATGGGTAGCAAAGGTTGTGAGCATATCCACCAGAGATAGCTGAGCGGTGCAAGGATGGGTAGCAAAGGTTGTGAGCATATCCACCAGAGATAGCTGAGCGGTGCAAGGATGGGTAGCAAAGGTTGTGAGCATATCCACCAGAGATAGCTGAGCGGTGCAAGGATGGGTAGCAAAGGTTGTGAGCATATCCACCAGAGATAGCTGAGCGGTGCAAGGATGGGTAGCAAAGGTTGTGAGCATATCCACCAGAGATAGCTGAGCGGTGCAAGGATGGGTAGCAAAGGTTGTGAGCATATCCACCAGAGATAGCTGAGCGGTGCAAGGATGGGTAGCAAAGGTTGTGAGCATATCCACCAGAGATAGCTGAGCGGTGCAAGGATGGGTAGCAAAGGTTGTGAGCATATCCACCAGAGATAGCTGAGCGGTGCAAGGATGGGTAGCAAAGGTTGTGAGCATATCCACCAGAGATAGCTGAGCGGTGCAAGGATGGGTAGCAAAGGTTGTGAGCATATCCACCAGAGATAGCTGAGCGGTGCAAGGATGGGTAGCAAAGGTTGTGAGCATATCCACCAGAGATAGCTGAGCGGTGCAAGGATGGGTAGCAAAGGTTGTGAGCATATCCACCAGAGATAGCTGAGCGGTGCAAGGATGGGTAGCAAAGGTTGTGAGCATATCCACCAGAGATAGCTGAGCGGTGCAAGGATGGGTAGCAAAGGTTGTGAGCATATCCACCAGAGATAGCTGAGCGGTGCAAGGATGGGTAGCAAAGGTTGTGAGCATATCCACCAGAGATAGCTGAGCGGTGCAAGGATGGGTAGCAAAGGTTGTGAGCATATCCACCAGAGATAGCTGAGCGGTGCAAGGATGGGTAGCAAAGGTTGTGAGCATATCCACCAGAGATAGCTGAGCGGTGCAAGGATGGGTAGCAAAGGTTGTGAGCATATCCACCAGAGATAGCTGAGCGGTGCAAGGATGGGTAGCAAAGGTTGTGAGCATATCCACCAGAGATAGCTGAGCGGTGCAAGGATGGGTAGCAAAGGTTGTGAGCATATCCACCAGAGATAGCTGAGCGGTGCAAGGATGGGTAGCAAAGGTTGTGAGCATATCCACCAGAGATAGCTGAGCGGTGCAAGGATGGGTAGCAAAGGTTGTGAGCATATCCACCAGAGATAGCTGAGCGGTGCAAGGATGGGTAGCGGAGCTGTGAGACGGTGTGCGAAAATGCGTTGCGGACTCTCAAATTCAGTGATACTATTGGTTGATCTCTCGACCCTTAAAGACGGTACTCGAGCTCCATATCTGTGGCTTTATGTAGGTTCTGGCAAACAGGTTTTAAGAAAGTGGGATTAATAACAGGCAATCAATACTCAGCTTTCGAAATGCAATCCTGAGAAAATATGAGTATAGCACGTTATATGAGTGTTATTTTGAGGCTCTATCAGTGAGGAGGCGCAAGTCACCAGTGTGCAGAGTGCTCCGAGGAATTATTCGGACTTATAGCGGCCCCAGCGTTTCGCCATCGTTCAACGTGACAAAACTTTCATCCCCATCACCTGGATAATTGGCAATTTGCGGTTCTCCACAAACTTTTTGCCTCGCACAACCAATCTGTGGAACAAATTGTCGCCTGCGATATTTCCGGACCGATACGACCTTCAAACCTTCAAGAAAAGAGCGTACTCCCATTTCAAAGGCCGGCAACGCACTTGTGACTCTTGAGTTGCAGGTGTCCATGGGCGACAGTAGTCACTTACCGTCAGGTGACCAGTCTGCTCGTTTGCCCCTTATAATATAAAAAAACCTGTTTCTAATAAAGGTATCTTTAAAAGTAGCGTAAATATTACTTTGTAACGCCTTTGTGACTAGTTTCACACATTTTTCCACAGATTGTGTGCGACAAGGAAAGTTAACAATGTCCAAGTTCTTATCTTTTGTCATTTGATTTGAAGGTCTTCATTAGAAACATATCGAAGAACCGGCGGTGCTGGGACACTCGTGCCAACTGCCACACAATCATTTTGATGTAATCTCTAGCAGAAAAGTTAATTTTTACCTGCCTTGAGTACTACTTTCTTCTTGTTTAGCTTTTATTATTCTTCGCAATGCTAGCTCCCGAATGTGGTCCCTATCATCAAACATATATAGGTTTTCTGTATGAGCAGAAAAGTATTTCTTTTAATACGTACTGTACGTGGGAGAGCCATGCTTCGGCACGTATGGGCCGGCTCAACTCCGCTCGATACTACGGCCTCACATAAAACCAGCAGTGAAGCAATGATTCATTGCTTTTCGCCGCGTGAGTGAGGTAATCGGAGGCCCTAACCCTTCCCTCTCCCCTATTCCCGTCTTGCTCCTTTCCCCCTCTCTCCTCTTCAAACTCTTTCCCCCTCTTCCCATATTCCAACATTAAAGAGCGGCAACGCACTTGTGACTCTTGAGTTACAAGTGCCCATGGGCGGCGGTGGTCATTTACCATCAGGTGACCCGTCCAATACCATAAAAAAAAAAAACAGAATCCACAACAGATCTCTTATTTACGGGTAAAAATCGAGACTGTATAATCAGTAAAAAAATACGTTTGGCTTTTTCTTTAAAAATGTATTTCTCTTGATTATGAACCAAATGTAATTGACAAGCAATTACAAATTCCTGATGGATAACAACAACATCAACATCAATCATCATCAACGTTAGCTCAGATGACTCTAAAACAGTTGAGTTTGTTTCAAACTCTTAGGGCTTTTTCTTGCCAAATTGAGATACTTTTTGAAATAGGATTTCAGTAATTGAATAACTCTAATGGCCCAGTGAACGTCCGCTATTCATGTTTTTATCGTGTCATACGACAATCTCAGTCAACCTCGAGAGTAGATTGTATTAAACTATAAAATACACATTATTATGTACAGGAATTGAAGTGCGAGCGACATATGTATATTGCAATTTATTACATTGTTTACAGAGTCGCTATTTGTGTAACTGCCTTCAAAAAATCAACATTAAGTACGTAAATCCTATTTTCTATTGCATGCTGATATAAAGACTTTAGTGAACCCTAAAATGTATACTTTGTTACTATTCCTATTTAACATTGAACGCACGTAATGGCTGATTTCTTTAGACAAGATATATTTTATGGCTTGTTTATAGTCTGATACAAGAATAGAACAAGGTATGTCATGAGAAAGACATCGTAAAATACAAGGCTAAAAGTTTGTGCAGTCGTCCAAACAGCACACTGATTGATGTATCTTTAGGAAGTGTGAATTGCCTTAACTTTTTCTCCCCCTTTGCGCGTTTATTAAACCCCAAACAAACATTAAAGGGATAATTAAATAATCCAATATAATTATTTGTATAAAACAGTCTGCTTCTGCTTACCGCGGGGATGAATAAATTTTATACGGTGATTTGCCTATAAAATCAACTGGCTGTTCCAAATAAAAACTTATAGCGAGTTTAGTCATTGAAGAAGTATATACATTTATTATAATATATGTAATAGTATAAAGCTCTAAGCTATATGTCTGACAAAATTATTTATCAAGAGCTTTTTTTTTTGTTTAAGTAAGTAAACATTACTTAAGGATTGTCCATTCATCACGTGAGGCTCGAAAGGGGGGGAGGGGGTGTAGTGAGATATCACGTGTTGTTATTTAATCGCGCTATCTAATCCCACTAATATTATAAATGTCAAAGTTTGGATGGATGGATGTTTGGTGGATGGAAAAACCACGGAACCGATTGCGATGAAACTTGGTATGTAGATAGCTGGAGACCTGGATTAACGTATAGGCTACTTTTAAGGACGGTCCCTCAAGAGTCTTACGCTACGTCCCCTTTTAATTTGAAAGGTCGCAATACAAGACTTGGTACTCGTTTTGCCAATCCTGTAAAGAGCTGACAAGAGTGGTGTAGCCCGGGCATCGAAAATGTTATTGATTATTGATATTATGGCTAATTTTCTGGCGCTGACTACTAGCTTCAAGGCTAAAGACTGCCTGACTGACAATTAAAAACTACCTTGAATTGGTTTTAATAGAAATAAACGAATTAGACTTTTTTATATTTATTTATTGATAATTTGCATAAGTTTTTATATAAAATAAATTTGCCAAACTGCATAGCAGTTTGTTTGAATTTATATCTTCTAGAAAATGCTTGTAAAGTTGATACATCCGTAATCGCAAATATTACTTATGCTCCGACCGACCAACCTCATTAACAGCCGAAGATCTATTACATTATTCATACATCAATATCCACTTAGGTTCTGATATTACACACACACATGCACATACACTTTTCAAATGTGCTTATAATGGCTTCCTTTATACATTCCGCGTTTCCCTTATGACTTACACCGATAATGGGCCGTTGTGAAAACACTCCATACTCATTGCACAGAAAAAAGGTTAAAAGCCAGGCAGTATTGCTGGTTACTGGAAGGGTTAATTTTATTTCTTTAGATTACAACAATATTTAACATTCTTTTTAGGAATATCTGTTGTCCTAATACTATTATATGTTTAAAAGAAAGAAAATGCAAGGAATCTCAATATAGGCGCATTGAAGTCATTGTACGTCTTTCCAGGTTTGATACGACATTATAATTCAAGCTGTAAACAATTTTAATCAGAGTTTTATCTGTTTTGATTTTGTGTCACTTTAGATTTAAACTCTGTAATAAATAAGTTAATTGTATTTTTTTACTTGGTTAGTTTATCTTGTTTTGTTAAGAAGTTCCTTTGGCCGTCTTCCGGCTCCATCATCAGAACATGTCTATGGTACCATATTATTGTATTGTCACCTAGATACAGATGTACACCTAATTTGAGCCCAATCGGATATCGGGAAGTGGTTCTAATTTAGCTTCCGACCGTACCGAATACACATACATATGTTACAAACATTATAATAATAATAATTTATTTTTATTTTACATAGCCATTTTTACAATACATTGGAACCCTGCCTCCTGTGGTAGGTGATAACCCGTATTACAGGAGACAGTGCAGAAGCATTACAAGTTAAATAAAAGATTGTAAAAAAAATATATGTTTGAAATTAGAATCTCCATTTAAAAAGGGCAATGATAGCACTTAATATAAAAAAAAAACAGATTTGAGTTAAGAACCTCCTTTGAAGTACAAACACTTCAGAGTACATGTATATGTATAGACTCGTAAATTAACACATGTAATTGACGATCGTCATATATTATTCCGTTGTTTTAAAATCTAAATAGAGACACCGCAACTCTTTTAGTTTAGTTCATAAATGTTCGGAAAAGCACGTACACCACTGCAATCTATAAAATAATCTAATGCAAGTAGTGTGTGCACCTTGGAATCCGTTTCTTATGAGTTCTCAGTACATATAACAACCTCGTAAGCGGTTTAGAAATCAATGCCATGTTTGCTTTTATGGACTAACTTTTTTACAATTCTCATTTGTAGATATTTGTGTATGTATGTATGTATGTATGTATATGTACATGTTATGTTTGTGTACATATTTGTATGTATGTTTATGATATGTATTTTATCCTATATACTTTGTTTATGTATTTTTGTCTGATATTTAGTTCACAAATTTACCTAATAAACTGTAATGTTTTTAATGCACCTACTTCCTATTTTCTCTACATCACCCGAAGGTTGACTGGCAGAGAATGCCTATGGCATTAAGCCGCCTCTGTACTCTAAGTGCATAAAGTTTTAAATAAATAAAAATAAATAAATATATATCATTTGTAGATATAATATCAAGTAGGAAATATAAATAAATATAACATGTACCATTTTGAGCGTTTCTTCGGATCGAAGCAAGTAGAACATGGACTATAGGTGGTGTTGTATATCAGGCTGGGGGAGAGCGCGCACCGGCGAGCGCCACTGACAGCCGCGCTCTGAACCACCCAGCACCACTGCGGCACCCTTATTTGCAAAGTAGCACTCATTGAGACTCTTGCTGACAATTCTATTAATATCTCCCTGAAATAGATACCACATCATAGAGTAACAAAAAACTAACAATCAAAATGTAACAAGTATTCAAAAGCCATTAGGAAGCAACATGATCTCGCTTCACCTGTATGTGTACAGTACATTTATATAAAGTTATTGGAGTAGGTTTTATTTTTAGGAACTGTGAGCTCCTATTTCTAAAAATCTTTCAGTGAAAAATGTAGTTTTAATTGCGTGAAAATATTTGGCATAAATAATTTAAAGGGATCACAATCATAATTGTGGCGGTAAGTCTTGTCATTAAAAACATTGGCTGAACAGGCCATATTACTTATTATACTCCTATTGATTGACGCAGCAGCTCTTGGGATCTGTTTTTAACAGGAGTCGTACTACCCGGGGTGAAATTACGTTATTAGGTGATACCATAGGCCTAGTAGTGCAATATGATATGGTGTTGCTCAAGTGGTACCCAAGTTGGTCAATGCGCAATTTTTTTTACACATACACATAAGTTCTGATGCAAAATATTGCATAAATTCAACGGCGCATTGTAACAATCACCAGGCATTAGTAAGTATAGGCGTCTTGCCTACAAGGTCGAACAATGTTAGTAAACTATATTCATTTACAGGTCAAATCATATTGACCTTTTTCGTCATAATAGCCTGTTATTACCAACATGAACCTAAATTCCTCAGTTTTCAATATCACATCAAATGAAATCTATTGTAAAAAAAATTCTAAAGAGGGGACTCAACTTACCCTACGTTTATTTAAAGAAACTTACCATTGAAG
This sequence comes from Callimorpha dominula, assembly GCA_949752705.1. Classification (NCBI taxonomy): domain Eukaryota; kingdom Metazoa; phylum Arthropoda; class Insecta; order Lepidoptera; family Erebidae; genus Callimorpha; species Callimorpha dominula. The sequence continues at coordinate 1,791,590 of OX456992.1, forward strand.
CTAGGTCTTGGACTTGATATACAGAGGGAAGTTATGTTTGAGAATTCGGTTTCCTGTCTCCCTCTATCACTGACCTAGCTTCAATGGTAAGTTTCTTTCACTTCCAATTTCAAAGACGCTACATATCCACATAAAAACATACATACGAGTAAATAAAAACTTAATTGCACCACTAACCACATCCAGCACATTAAAATCCATGTCCCAAAAACTTTGTTCCCCATAAATCTGCATTAAGTTTTGCGGAGCGGTGTGCACGAGGAGTTATGGCTCACCAGTACCGCCAACAGGTGTACATTGCACCCTGTATTATGCCAGCTAATGTTTTTTGATGTCCCTCTTTGCTTCGTGTCTTTTATATTGTATTTTTTTTGTGACATATACCACAGCGCTTTCTAGAATTAATCTAAGCATAGCCTATACTGAAACACGGATAATCATTCTTAGATACATTTGTTGTAAATACGTAGGTACATTAAAAACAGACCAATACAAAAGACATACTCAGGCATACATTAGCTCATAACCAAGCTAACACCACATAGACCGACAATTTAAAAAGTTTTCTTGCATGATTTCATTGTCTCAGTGTCGTATTCAGTTGTTTTAGACTTGTGACGTTATTAGATTAACAGATTACTCGAAAGAAGCCACGTTCAACCTTAGGAAAGACAAGAGGTGTTGCCGCGAGAAACACTTCAAGCTAAGCATTCCTACCTCTTTTATTTATAATTTATTACTTAGTGAATTGTTATATAGAACTATAGTACATGTTATATAGACCTGTTAGGTATATATACATACTTGTAATTAAATATAACATATTTAGCGGTAATTAACCTTGTCTATTAACGATATTGCAAAGCGGAGTCTCCTGATACAGGCATACCAGTTGCTTAAAAGGAGGCTACAAGTACTGGTTATGTTAATCAAGGCTTTTGTGACAAAAGATTATTATTTTACAACTACTATACATTTGATATAACGCTGTCATGGAAAACCTAAATATTAAAATAAAAAAACTAACTCAGATAATACGTTCACCTATATACTTTTTTCTACCCCGTCTCTCTAAGTCCAACTTGAACTGTTATATATTGTGTTTTATAAAAGGTCTTCACGAAGGTTTCTAAACTCGGCAAAACTTGATAAACAATGACAGTGCATATCGCTTAGACTTTTTATTAATTAGAGCTCCGACGGAAAACGACAAAATAAAATGGACACACGATAGAAACAAGTCAGAGGTAAAACCAGAGCTCGGGGCCTTAGGATTGATGCTACTGGAAAAAGGGACAAACGGACACCTCCATACCACATTAAAACTCTGAATTTATTAATAAAGTTTCTGCTTCGATTATTTCAATGATAGGACAGCTTCAAATTAAGGAGGTTATTTAGGGTTTCATATTCAACATTTAATCATTTTGTAAGGAATGTGTCAATTTACACAATATCATAGAAGGGCCAGTTAGACCTGCCCCCTGGGAGAACCCGAGGGCAGGAAAGGAGGGGAATATATGTGGATACACAATCCTTTATTAAAGTTCTTATTGTCATTAGAACCTTGCACTGGTCTTCAAAGTAAATAGGCGTAAGAGTACATAAATAATATCAATATTTGTGTTAAGTACTAAAAAAAATTACGCCGATTTCTGAAAGGCAGATCAACGCAAACATTAACTAATCGTATCTCAAATCTCCTGTCAAACCACTTTGATTTGATCATCGGATCAGTTAACGGAGCTTATGTCAAATGAAAAGTTTAAACAAAAATCTTGTCAAATGCCATTCGAATGTTCAATGAAATTGATCATAGATTAGTTGAATTATGAACATTCGTAGAACAAAAGTTGTTTATTTTTTTTTGAAAAAGACAACTCCCGCATTAGGAATTACTCCTGTGTCGCGGGGGACTTCACAAACATACAAACAACGGACACAAAGAACACCCAGACTAGGGAGGGAATCGAACCCACGACCTCTGGCTCAGCAGTCAGGGTCACTAACCACAAGACCAACAGGCCAGTTTAGTATATATAGTATATGTTTAGTATAACTTATAGAAGTTACCTGTAAAAAATCATAACAATTTTTACAATAACCCTGCATATGTGAGTTATACTAAGTCTCCAAGCTATACCTACGTGTATCTCAAATAGTTACCAATATAGTCTTTTTTTTATGGTATAGGGAGCAAACGAGTAGACGGGTCATCTGATGGTAAATTACTACCGCCGCCCATGAGCACCCGCAACTTAAAAGTCACAAGTGCGTTGCCGGCCTTTAAGGTGGGAGTAGGGGAAGCGGGAATAAGGGGCGAGGAAGGGAGAGAGGAAGAGGGAAGGGTTAGGCCTCCGGTAACCTCACTCACTCGGCGAAAAGCAATGCAATTGCTTCACTGCCGATTTCTCTGTGAGGCCGTGATATCACTCCGGTCGAGCCGGCCCATACGTGCCGAAGCATGGCTCTCCCACTTTTACATACATATACATATAAACACACTTCGGGGTAGGCAGAGATTCGTTTCTATCCTTTCATACCTCAGGGGCACCTTCTTGTGTCTTTAAACCTTACATTTGGTTTTGGATACTTTCTTCAGAAAACCACCAATTTGATCAGGGTATGGTCTACTTGGTCAACCCCTACCTTCCACAAATATGTGAAAACACTTAATAGCAGTGCGAAATAAAAATTTAATAGATATTAGATTACAAAATCAATTTAAAACCCTATTTCTGCAAACAATTGATAATAAAATCGTTATCGCAAGCAATTAATCTGGCTTAAAAACTTTTTTTTTATTAAATTTCTACCGTAAAATAATAGCCAGATTGCAGAAAGTAATCCTTTTAAGTGGAGCAATAAATGTAGATTCCTTCCCCCTGTATATCAGTTAATAAACGTATTATATTCGTGCGCCCTCTCCCGGTGTTAAATATAATATCAATGATTTGTGGATCGCACTTTAGTGGACTCGGTAGTGAGCTAATATGCCGGAAAGAAAGATAATAAGAAGACTGTAAAACTCTCCTGGTTTAATCATAGGTACCACATTATGAGGGCATTTATAGTAGAAGCTAGAGGGTTTAATCTTTACTAATATAATGCAGCTGAAGAGTTTTTTGTTTGATTGTTTGTTTGTTTAAACATGCTGATCTCTAGAATGCAAGTCGGATTTAAAAAATATTATTTTTGCATTGGACAGAGTGTTCATTGAGGAATGTTATAAGCTATTTGACAATTAGAAGCGGAGCAGCGACTATAAACTTGAATGATAATTCAACTGAACAAAGTTTCGTCGACAGAAATAGAACTATGTACTAATTCTTGAAAGAAAATCAAGCAACTTAACGACGATGACGTAATAGTCACTAAAGCGCAGACTATTAGTGCTTTTGTTATTTATTTTATTATTTAATCTGCGTGTGAAAGAGTGATGTTAAACATACATTACATACATACTGGCATGTTGGTCTAGTGGTTAGTGACCCTGACTGCTAAGCCAGAGGTTGTGGGTTCGATTCCCACCCAGGATAAATAATTGTGTGATAAGCACGATCATTAATTTGTTCTGTATCTGGGTGTAATTTATCTATAATATGCATGTATTTAGAAATATATAAGTATGTTTATCAGCAGTCTAGTTACCATAGTACAGGCTCTGCCTAGTTTGGGATCAGACGGCCGTGTGTGAGATGTGTGAAGTTATTATTATTATTATTTAAATAAATAAAAGTGCTATTCTACTTATGTCAACTTTATAGGATTGATTTTCTTCTTCATTCTTCAGCTATTATACTATATTATATTAGTATATATTAAAATTATATTTCTGACGCGTTTATTTAAGTGACTGATCTAACGCGTAAAACATTTTAAGAACACCTTACGGCCAGATAAAGAAGAAGACGTTTTGCAAATAGTCCGACAAAGGTTTAAACCCATGCGTAAAAATCCTTATGCTGCAAAACATCTAAACACACTACCTATCAAGAAAAATCTACTAAGGCCATAAATACACCATTTTTTTTCCGCTTTCTAGTCGAAGTTTAGAACTGTTCAAAGTAAAAGCAGTAAAAATGTCTAAGTTAAATGAACCGCAGCTGGCACACCTGTTGTCGTCTAACTTTAGCCCAACTTAGTTCAAGTTTATGGACAACCAACAAAAAGTTTTGTCTACTTTTCTTTATGGTTTAAAAATACTGAACACTTATTAAGTTACTATGGGTGTTTGAGGTTTATTGAGATTTGGTCATTCCGTCTGGGATCTCCGTACGACCATGATCTTGTTCCAGTCAGTTCTCGCCATAGGCGAATTATATTCCACATGGCGGGTAATTATTCCATATTGTGTCTCAATTTGATTATTTACTTTTGTTACTTATTTTTCAATTAAAGGTAATTAATAAATTATTGATGTGAGTAATTACTGTTACATCTATACAGCGTGGAAGTACCACCGTAACTTACAAAAACGGCTTTCTTTGGATACTTATCACAATGCAAAAGTTAGTTCATCATAAAAATGCGAGTATAAGGATTTACAGTCATTAGTTTGATTTTTACGGTACGGTGAATGACCTTAAACGTTCACCGTCGCGCCGTCGAAACAGCTGATTGCATAAATGTTGTTAATTGATTACATTGCAGTTTTTGACCGTATGGGTATTTATTGATTTTTTTTCAGTAAAATATTCTGTTTACTCACTGTGATATCACTTTTAAGCAAAATAATTAAAAAAATATAATTTTCCCGCAGAAAATTCCAATGATTTTCCACTCAGAATGATTTAATAAGGCAGAAGAGTTTGTTTTCTTGTTTAAATGTCTGAAACCACCGTCGGCATGACTTGAAAAAATAATTCCGCAAATTCTTGAGAATGGCTACGGTTATCGGCTTAATGTCCTTAGGGGTGGAGAAGTGACTACAAAAGCGGGTAAACTGCAAGGCACGGCTAGTATGCCATGAATGTTGTATCCACAAGGCGTTACAAAATCTCCCCGTACTCACACCAAATTCCCCGTCAAAGTATTTGACTCGTGATTAAATACCCTAATATAACCGCCAAATTTGATACGGTGATGACTTGCGTACATTCCACGACAGCCACAGCGACCCAAACTGAATAATGTAAGATATTAATCAAAACTTTGACGTTCATTAACACACGTAAATTATTTCACACCTTCTGTAGAATTAATTAAAAAACTTTTGACAGATTGGGTGAAGATTATGGAACGTTTTCCTATGCGGCCTTTTTATTAGATTAGGGGTTGATTTTAATTTATTATTATTACCTACCCGTACTGTGAGTATCTAATCGATTAAACTATAGTTTTCACTAGTCTGGCTTATGCGAACAAGAAACATTCTTCTGGACCTTGCAATAAAGAACCTACTTCTTTACTACAAGGTCCAGAAGAATGTTTCTTGTATGAAAAGAGTTCATACGTGGTACGAAGTAATCAAACCAAGTTTAATGAATCATACAAGGTAACTTTTAAGAATAAGATACATCAGATTTCTACTGGAGTTTGAGAACTTCTCTTAACTCTGTCTCTCTTCTTTGGACTACTCGGTTGGAGAAGCACCTCTTACTTACAGAAGACAAAGTTGGGGATTTTTTAAAGTGCTATGTTTTAATTGATAATTTGACTGGCCTGTTGGTCTAGTGGTTAGTGATCCTAACTGCTGAGCCAGAAGTCGTGGGTTCGATACTCACCCAGGGCAAATAATTGTGTGATAAGTATGACTATTTGTTCTGTGTCTGGGTGTAAAAATATTTAAGTATGTTTATCAGCAGTCTGATTACCGCAGTACAGGCTCTGTCTAGTTTGGGATCAGACGACCGTTTGTAAGATGTGTACTGTCAAGTTTGGATCCCCATGGAATTTATTAAGAAAAACTGTGACTTTTGTAACTTGGTCAGTAAAATTTGTCTTGTATTATATTTTTAAGCATAAAATAACTCTTAAAAGGGATTAACGCTCTAACTTGTAACTTTAAAGAAATGATCTTTGATAATCTTCCTTGACTGACCACTGTAAATATTATATTGTGCGTTGTGAAAATTCCTAATCCTGATCTACAACGGACATTACTGAACTCGTGACCGTCACGCTAATAATACATATATAGATCCACTAGAGGGCGCTAATCAAAACATTGAGTTCTGTCAGCTCCTTATTACTTAATGTCACCAACCTGCTAATGTGTTTAAGTTTAAGTTTTCACTTCTGTCGGCAGTCCCATGACTGCCTATTTTTATAGTATTTACTAAATCACAACACATTTCCTTCTCCGATACAGATTGTGTACTCCAATATAACCCAAAACTTTAGCGCATAGCATGCAAATCATGCACTTAATATTAACTAACATGAAAACAACTTAAGACGAACTTAGTCGAGCATAAGTTTAAGTGAAGTGGGGTAATTTATCAGGCGACAGGTGTTGGCTAATTTACCGTTTAAACTTACGTACAAAGTTGCCCTATAAGTTGAAAACTTATTACTGCAAGCCTGGGTACGTGCAATGATGAAATGCACCGAACTCATCTATAGATGTAGGGTGTGACTGACAATTAAACACTTACTTAAATCACTTACACACACAAAATTAACACGCATAATTTTTTAACTAAGCTTTTATAGATTTGCTCATAAACAGATTGAATAATTTCAAAATAAACAAAAATGTGTGCGATTTAAAATCTTTAACTTTACACATTCCAGCTGCTTTTATGAGCGACGGAGGTGACAATACCTAGAAATTCAAACGGTCATAATTTTCCAACGGATAGTTTCTATTTTCAAAAATCTTTTTGTAACTGCATGCTAGAGTTAGGACCTTTTAAGTAAGTGTTCCACATTCAGATATACCCTGTATAGATGCGTTCGGTGCATTTCATCTATTTATATATATTTTCTCCCATTTTTGTCAACCGGTTTTCTTTACCTCTTTTTGTTTAGTAGTTATTGACAAGTTTTAGTGAAATCAATAAAACAAAATTTGGATCAAATATTTTTTTCTATATAAATAAAGTAAGAACTACTAGAAGCAGCTAAAAGCGTCCAGTATGTCATGTACGGAAAATCTATACAATGATAGTTCAAGTTATACTGGTAAATAAAACATTCAAAAAACATTTTAGATAGGGTACATAGATAGATTATACATAATTTGTACACAAGGTTATTTTGGTGACTTCCTCGCACCCTCGCAGTGTTGCCAACACAGCGTTATTTCGACCTGAACTAAGCATAGCTTCTACTACTCGTTATACAACACTGATAAATGTAAATGTTGCCTTCTTTTGATATACATACCTACAGATTTATGCAAAGAAACACACAGACCAAAGTTTAAAAACTATCTCTAGTAAGGGTACCGAACGCTTAGCGTAATAGCTAGTCGTTTGATGTGGTTTAACCCGAGAACTTCTCTATAATATTGTGGAAGTTTTTTTCCATATGCAGCCATCATCTACTATTCATTGTGAAACGAGTGAATCTTATATCCGCGCCATACTGATTAAACGGTCTGATTTTTATTATCATTAACAGAGTATATTTATAACGTACCCACGTGTAAATTTAGTTCTGTAACATTAGTTCCGCTTAGACCATAAAACCGTTACTGAAACTAAAGTATTAATATATTAGTAATAATAATAATAAGTACTTTTGTCAAACTAATGAAGGATAATATTTTTGAAATACATTTTATTCGCGTCAAAGCAGCAAAATGGTTTTTAATGTCGTATTGTAGTGATTTCTCATTGGAATGTCTCAAATCTATCAAAATAAATATCCCTAGTTACTCAGGAACAATGTAGCTGGATAACCTAGTGAATGGATTTTCGATGCGGAAATTACCTCCAACAACCAATCTCACAAAGTTTCACTAACTTTATGATATTAGTACAGGAGCAAACAACATTGCTGTTTTTTGTCTTTCTTCTTCTCCGTCTTGTATGAAAATGTAAGGTAAAGTAATGTCATTACATTACTTTACCTATTGTACAAATATTCAAACACAGCTGTCTTTGTGTGGTAGTAGTTCTGTGTTTGTATAAAGTTGAATATACGTACACGAAAGTATGAAAAATAATAGAATGTCTCTGTCTCTATGAAAAATAAAAGAAAAAAATATTTTTTTGCTTAATAAATCTTATTTATAACAACAATGTTTGTACTTTTGCCATGAGTTCGTGAAGTCAGCGTGTATCGATGCATATTAGCGTTAAGATAAACGCTATTAACTGAAACGAATTCGATAACAGACTGCTGATAAGCTAGGTCTGTAATGTGCAATAACAGTTTATGAAATCATGACTATATATGGCTGCACGTATTTCCTACTAGAAATGCTCACTATGTCAGATATGAAATACTATTTCTTATTCTGAGGCTGGACTTTATAAACGCAAGTGATAAATATCTACATTGCTCGTTTTGTACTGATTTTATAATAATTACGGGTGCTATGCACTACTTGGCAGTATTAAATAGACATCGGAATTAACAGAGTTTGGATTTACATACATACAGCCAGATTTACAATATAAATAGCCAGAGGCTACTGTCAAAAGAATGTTCCTATGAATGACAAAATTTTAAACAGACTTATAAATAAAAATAACTATGAAATGTGCGATTTTATCCATTATCGATATCCGACTGGTGTCGAGATAAACATCGATATTAAAATATCTGCATCTCTAGTCACACCACTACCATACCTTCGATATAGTCATTCAATACCCCCTACCAAACTAACTTAGCAACAGAAGTAAACGAGAGTTTACTTCCCTGCCCTAATTAATTAATATCGAGTATTCCATAAACAAATATTTGCTTCATAAAATACGTACACTTGATTGAGTTGATTTTTATTTTTGGTACGTATAACGTACGTAAGTAATAAGTATTTATAGTTATTTTACTCGCAAGTTATTCAGACAATCATTTTATTCTCTTGTTTTCAGATATATTAGGAATAGGTGATACATCATAACAGGGATTGACAAGTTCTATCTTAGTATTACACGCTGTTTTAGTATCATCCTTGGTATCACCGCTAGAAATTTATCGGCATATTATTAAAAAATAAAATTGTAATAAATTAAAGTATAATAAAACTAAATAGACCTCAGTATCTGGTATAAATTTCAACTTGCTAGGTCCAACCGTTCCTGAGAAAATCGGTGGTGACACACGGACAGACAGACGGACAAGAGTCATTTTACAAGGGTTCCTTTTTTTAACTTTTGAGGTAGGCAACCCTAAAAACATGCTTTAATGGCAAAGCGAAATAAAAAGTAAAAAAGTGATCCACTATCCCCCTGGCTTCATTATCAGACCATCGTTACTAAACCCAGTCTCTGTTGGGCTCGCCAAAATGAATCATATAAGCCCAAACTAGAGTTTACTGGTAGCCACATAAGAGTTCCACCATCCACCTCCGGTCTCCATCGTCAGATCAGTTCCAAGATGCCAAATTACAGTATTGTCAACCAAATATACAAAGTTAAAATATACAAGTATACACATTGATACGACATTGGAAGATTGTAAATTCCAAGACTTGCCTCTTTAAAAAATTAGCGCGTTTAAACAAACAATACTCTTCAGTTTGATTACATTTATAGATGAAGGTAATATATACCTGTAGGTTTAATAAAATAGTTGGAGAGGGTAAATATCAATCGAAGAGCATGCTCGGATGCAGCAGTGGCCAGTGGAGCGCGTAAACGCGAGTTAGGAGTTTGATATCGTTCCCAGGCAGATTTAGATGTAGTCTCGTTTTATTTACACCGATAAAGTTAATATTGGAAATGTAAGGATAGTCAAACGATGATCACATTCATAAAAATACGCTTTGGAGTCCATAGTGAGCATACATTTATTTGGAATAACTGAAATATAAGCAAATGTACACTTACTCGTACACTGATATCCACGGAATATATTTTTATTGGTAGGCATTGCACATAATTCTGTATAAAATATATTAATTTTTCTGAGTGGCAATGTTGATTTTTGGTTGGGATCTCTGCGCTACAGTCGAACTACCAACATGTCACAGAGGTTGCCTAATACTAAACTCATCAATAGTAGCTACTAAATAATAATAATAAAACAATATACGGGTTAACATCAGAACCTACCTTACCGTCGGTTAAAAACGGGTGACTAATTGAGGACAAAAAGGTACTCAACTTTTTTTCCTTTAATTAAATACCCATTCAAATAGTAAACTATACTACGCTTAGCAACAATTTCAATTTTTAATAAATTATGTGCTATCAAAAAGATAACATGTAAAAAACTTTTTAACTAAAAAAAATCGAATTAAAAAAATTTACTTATAAATACTTTATTATACTAAACGCTTCCTAGAAAAATGTAGAAAACGTTAATGAAATAATCATGAATATTGGTCATTAGCTTATTAAGAAAATCGCGAAGTGAATTAAAAAAAAAGGTTTGTTGAAAAACACAAGTCTCGCAACTTACAACATTTTATAGAGACCGTATTATTTGATATCTTTAAAAAATATAATAACTTGACCATTCATTGATTACCTTTCATTCATTGGATTTACAAACGATGTCCTCAAAACAGAGCTTTGTAATCCTGTAGTGTTTTAAAACTGTCCAAAACAATTCTAAAACTGTACTAACTTTTAAACTTTCGCATTATAATGTAACATGTTGACGGGAATTAACGCAATCACGTATTTAAAAGGTATAACCACCAGGTGCACACACACACAACATGCACATAAGTAAGGCGTCTTTTATTTATTTATACCTACGTTTATTTTTATTTTGTTATGTTAGTTTAACGTGCCTCCTTCATTTAACTGGTGTACATCTTATTTTATACTTAATACTTAGTCTTAATCAAGCTAAAAAAACTTAAAATAAATGGTGTTTTTCCTGGTGTGGGGACCTGGTGATTTGTACCACAGGCAATATTTGCCTAATCTCAAACACCAGCTCCTCACAAATTAGAAGATATAAAGCTATGAAAGTAAACTAAAGTATATGTGATTGTAATAGATCTATATTTTATGTTCTTTTTGTGAGGAGAAATAACTAAATAAATAAATAAATATTACCATACCTTTGATTTGTCTGACGTTTCGACGAAGTAGTACTGGCCGTGGTTCTAAAACTAATACCACAAAAGGCTGCAAAATAATTGGTTATTGAGTAAACAAGTATAAATATGGCCAATACAAGACGAGTGTACTCAGTAATCGCGATCAGCGGACCGTGCCGCGCCAGAGGTGCACCGGGCGCGACCGAATATACTCCGAATATTAGATTCCGGTTCAAGTGGATGGAAAATTATCCAAGATTTGTTTACATACATAGTTACTTATATTTAATAACTAGCCTTTAGTTGCAGTGTAGTGTACTCAAATCTTGAGCTTAAGCTGAAATGAGGAATGAGTAAATAAATTCAGGTCATGAATCGGTCAATTGTTAATATTGCTTCGGGAAGGTGGTAATGAGGATGGTCGCCATTGGAAATCCTTATTTACTTAACATGGTTAATCGTGTTTTATCTTATTGGATTGGTTTTAGTAAGTACTATATACGTACTAATAAGTACTAATAAGTAGTACATACGGTCTGGTGATGGATGGTCTGAGTCGGCTAGCCTAATGTCTTTTGCTGCATAGTTCTACCTAAATCAGACTAAAGGCTACCCTAAATTGCCTCTGACAACATCCGTACACAGGTTATTTTGAATCATTGAGATCAATAAACAATAATTTACATATTATTGTGGCCACTTTCCACATACAAACTACGAAGTAACTACTGATCTTGCATTGCGCAATGAAACCGTTTAGTATATATATAACTTCCCAACATGAACCTTTGAGCAGCGGTCCGCCAGGCATGAACACCTCACCTGGTCAGAGAATCCTTCCTTTATGTAGGGACGTAGGGACGTAACCTAGTTCTTCTCAAATACAAATAAAATTCCATAGTACGAAATAAAAATAATACCAAAGATCCTTGCATCCCGAAACCTATGGGTGTAACAAACGCGTAGACAGCCATTTTTATAAACCTCATACTTCAGATAACTATGGCTGAGAATCCTGTGCACTTAATTTAAGCAACCACAGAAATAATTTCATTTCAAACGGGACCATTATTTTGACGGTATATATATTAATATTTTATTTGTACCCACTGTAACACCATCTTTAGTTATTCCGTGTGTATTGAGTTGGCGACGCAAACAGTTTAAAGTGTCGGAGACACGCGACCACCGCTGGCAGCTAATATTGTACCATGTACATACATTGATATACATCCATATGACCTGTGGGATGCAGTTAAATGGAAACTGTATTTCTTGTTCCTTACAGCCTCCGATGACACACAGTGCGGTAGGTTAGACGTAATATATTAATCTTAATTATTTTATTATTGCTGTGACTTGTATTTTTACAATACTAATGCGGTCTACAATCTTACTATACTATACTGCTATCATAAATGCGTAAGTTAGGATGGATGTTTGTTACTCAATCCCGCCAGAACGGGTAAAAGGATCTGGATGAAATTTGTTTACAGAGATAGATTATAGTCTGGAATAATAGCACATAGGCTAATTTTTATCCCGGGTAAATTTACGTTTACCGTGGGCTTGATGTGAAATGCCATGCGAACGAAGTCGCGGACAGCAGTTAATTTGGGTAATAAATATTTAACAGTAGGTACTCCTACGATTGGTGCAATTCCATCGATACGTCGGATAACCAAAAAAGGTATTGTACCTTGTAACTTCTAATATTATTTACATATTTACGGGAATTAACGCGATCACGAAAAGATATTACATACCTTTCAACTGCCTGACGTTTCGACCAGGTTGCACTGGCCGTGGTCACAGGCCGACTGGCTTAGCGGTGCACGCCCTCCGTCGTCGAGATCGTGAGGTAGAAGGTTCTTCATCCACCTCCACTTTTTCGATATTTTTGATATTTTCGTTTCGCCATGTACCTACCGTCACAAACTATACAACCCACACGAGACAAAAATTTGTGTGATCCACAAATAGTTGTCCCGAGTCTGGGTGTTCTTTTTTTTTTTCTTTGTGTCCGTTGTTTGAATGTGTGGAATATTCCCAATGCGGGAGTAGTCTTAAAACAAAGCAAAAACTTGCGAGTTCTGAAAGTGTCAAAATTTGTAAAGTTATGGTAGTTTAAAAAAAAAATATTTACCCCTGCGATACCAGTTAAGTCAGAGTTATACAAACTAACTAGAACGCGCAAGTGACACTGAGAGTATTAAGACTTAAAAAAATAAGATTCTTTATTACTTTTAAAATGTGTTATTATTTTTTATCTTAAGACCAAACATTATGATGACAGACATGATTGAATGATAGCAAAAGTAGTTTCTACAATACCTACCGTTTTTTTAAAGCCTGGAAACCCCATTATTGGTTATGTCGGACTCGAATCGACTAAAACCAAAGGGCCTACGCCCGTATAGCCTATGGTCGGCAATTGAGGTATGCCTTAGAAGGGTTACCTACAACGCAACTCCCGACAGACATCGCCTGCCTGTCAGGACGTCAGGCAGCGTCGAATAGTGTACCTTGCCCCCCTAACAATATAGAAAGGCACCGCTCCAGGCATGATGCCGAACCCGTTGCTGTTCAAGTTTTACCAAAACTTGAATAGAGTTCTTCATTGTATGGTCCCCTATATATGTATGAAGCCGTTTTTACATTGGTGATATTTAACCTAATAGCACATATCTAAATATATAAAAAACGGTCACGCGACTTTAATGCTGTAAGAAACAGTCTCACAACCACTGATATAAACTATGAAAATCACTAACTAACAGTAACTGCCAAGTTGTTCGTACCTAGAGGTACGAACTTCTCTTCGCACTCAAGTCAATCGATCTTCACTCATTTCTACCCTTTTATAATCCCACTATTCGTTAATATTTATCAATCGACCAATAGTATTGCGTTACCGGTATAACCAGTCAAAATAATGTCTATTAACTTATTTTTATTAAATAGTGAACTGTGTTATCATCTGTTATAGTTTGGCCCTATTTTTAATAAAATAAAAAACAGTTTTTGATGTGGCGACAACAATGCTTTTTCGGATACCAAAAGTGCCCAACGCCAACGCTGCAATGTGCCGAAAGAAGTATTCTGTTCAAAAATCAATGTTTGTTTGTCCTCTATGCATTCCGAAACCATTGATCAGATTGTGATGAAACTTTGATAGGGTGTTCTGGGGACGCCCGCAAGGGTTCCTGGCCCAAAAAATCTAAGTTAAAAAAGATATTGTAACGCATGCCAGGTACAGCTAGTTGTTTATAAATATTAGCAGAAAGCTGAAATTTTTAAACAACTAGCACCTCTAAGTACCTACATTTAAACTTTTAATATTCAAAATTTCACATTCCTCTCTAAGCGCGCTTGCTTTAAAAATGGGAGCAAATTAAATTATCTTATCACTACATAATACATGTTATAAAACAAAGTCCCCCGCTGCGTCTGTCTGTCTGTTCGCGATAAACTGAAAAACTATTGAACGGATTTTCATGCGGTTTTTCACTAATAGATAGAGTTATTCATGAGGAAGGTTTAGGTGTATAATTTGTACCCGTGCGAAGACGGGGCGGGTTGCTAGTCTGACATAATTAATGAATTCAATTCGTTTGAAATGCATTCCGGCATGTGTTTGCCAAAATGTTTTCATATCAATTAAATAAAACAAGGCATTCAGAACGGTCGAAATAGGCCATCAGGTGCTTCGAGAAACAAAGAGGATAAAAAATCACACTAGGAGAAACGTACTAACGTAATACCTAATGGCATATAAGCCTTCACCCTCTGAATGACACTTATACTTACTTTGTTCTCTTCTGCAGGCTAAGGTTTGTTCTACTCTCTTTAAAATCAACCTCATATCAGTAGCGCTCTGTTATAAATCTGTGCAGTTATTTTAACAGCTGAAGTAGATATCTAAATATTTCAACCTGTATATTATTATATACGTACGTGATAAAATTAATCTAACCGTCAATACTCTATTTTATTAACACCCGAGATCAAATTCCCACACGTCTTTAAACATTGATATTTAGTCAGGAGTCACGTCTTTACCGGTTGTGGCTAGAGAAACAGTGATTGATACCACAATTTATAATATACTAAAGCTGAAGAGTGTTTTTGTTTGTTTGTTTAAACGCACTAATCTCTGGAACTATCAGTCGAATTTAAAATAATCTTTTGTATATGATAGCCAGATTCATGAAGAATAGTATAGGCTATGTAACATCACGCTACAACCCTTAGGAGTGGAGCAATAACCATAAACGCAGGTGAAAATGCGGGGAACAAACACATAGCTAATATAAAAAAAACTTTTTTTTATTTTTTCCTATGTGTCTGTGCCGGCTAATCTCCGGAAGAGGTGGACCGAATTTCACGTGACTTACTGGCAGATATCTGGTGTTGTAAGGAGTAATTTAGGGTACTTTAATTTTGGAGAAAGAATTAGGGTCACGCGCAAAATATATAAATATATACACGCGTGCGAGGCAGCGCCGGGAACAACTGGTATAATACTATAAATGGGAATATGAGTTTGTTTATTTGTTTGTATGTTACACTTTCACGCCTAAAGTCTTCAGTCAGTCATCGTGAAACTTATAACTACAGTTTATAATAAATAAGAAACTCAAGTTAGTTTTATAGCCCTACGAGCAAGTAAATTACTAGCGGGATAATATTGAGTGCGTCAGATTAGCGAGTGCGCCGAGAGCTGATCAGCTGACTGAGTAGGGAGTACCAGAGAGTACTAAAAGGTATACTAACTCATTTAATGTTCCCGATTACTTCTTTCGAGAGTTAATTAAACGTGAGGCGAAGCGTGACTACTTAGGTACAAACACCAAACATAATTCCGGTGATGACGTAAACAAGGTGGTACAGTAAGACGTGATCATTATGTATCTATGGGTAATAATATTAGTGATCATGACAAATAGTTAAGACAGCTCTATCGGAACATGATTTTTCTCGTGTAAATGAACATTTCTGAACAACGTGTTATCTACTTTAATGGATTTACAATGGAATTAAAATGAAAATGAGGTTACCGGAGGCCCTAACCCTTCCCTATCCACCATTCCCGTCCTTCACCTCTTCCCCTCTTCCCACATTTCCTCCCCTCCCTCTCTTCTCCTACTCCCACTTTAAGGGCGGCTACGCACTTGTGACTCATGAGTTACAGGTGCCTATGGGCGGCGATAGTCATTTACCATCAGGTTACCCGTATGCTCGTTTGCCCCCTATACCACAAAAAAAACTAGCTACCCAACAATCAAAATTGTATTAAAATGCTAAATAGCAATCTAGCTTCACGTACTCAGAGATCTCTCATCTCATTCAATGCTTTTAACTTCAGTACAACCCTTAACTACATCCAACAAAAACACAACCAACTTATATTAAAACACGTTCAACCACTGTACCGACTACCAGAGCGGGTTCAGCACATAATTTTCAAACTAATTTCAAGTTTGTGACACTTTTGAATAATAAACAAAACTTGCTTGAGGCAAAGGTGTGGGAAAAATGTAACAATTATTGTTGGTTAAATTATGTTGCAACTAGCAACCCGCGCCCCGGCTTCGCACAGTTTTACAATAAATCTTAACAAATTATACACCTAACAAAAACAAAGTCCCCCGCTGCATCTGTCTGTCTGTTCGCGATAAACTATAAAACTACTGAACGGATTTTCATGCGGTTTTCACTATTAGACACAGTAATTCGTGAGGAAGGTTTAGGTCTATAATTTGTTAAGATTTTGTGTAAATTGATTGAAATATTTTGATGATTGTGTGATATGTTGCGGAGGACTTTACGCACATTTAAACAACGACACAAAGAATACCCAGACTTAGGACACCTATTTGTATAACTTAGAAAGCCATACCTCCGCCGCGCGCCGGCTCGACCGAAGTCATACCACGGCCTCACAGAAAAACGGCGTGAAGCCATGATTGTGTTGTGTTTCGCCGAGTGAGTAAGGTTACCGGAGGCCCTAATTGCTCTCTCCCTCTTCCCCTACTCTCACGTTAAAGGCTGGCAACGCATTTGTAACTCTTGAGCTGTAGGTGTCCATGATGCCCCCTGCATACGCCGCTCGCACAAAAATAAAAAAACACAAATTTTTGTCTCGTGTGGGAATCGAATCTACAATACTCGGCGCTACATAGTAGCGAGTCGAACCACTTCAACCATTGCACCATTCGTGGTGACAATTTTATAATATACTATACAATTAACTTAATAGTCATAGTAATAAATATAATAACGTTGGCCTCCGTTAATTTTCTAAATCTAATACTTTCTTCAGAATAAAATAGAGAGAGTCGCAAATCCCGTAGCATCGAAATACATCACTAGCCGCCCGGGACCGTCCCGGGACAATGCCATTGTTTTCCGGGATTTTCTTCAGACCCAGTAATACCGGGCATTAGTTTGGATTCCAAATGGACATATTACCGTGCTTTGGGACGTTCTTTCTAATTCAGACTATAAGTAATAATGTTCGTAGTTTATGTCTCTGGGAATTTAAGTATTACCAAGAAAGATGGTGCTAAATATTTGAAATAATAATAATAAATATACAGGCTGTTAAAGACAGGTGTGATCATATTTTAGAGTCGTGTCGTGGAAAAGCATAATACACCGAAAAAAATGTTTTTTTTTTTAACTATATGTAAGTTTTTGTCTACATCTCGAAGAGTACGCCATCAACTATGTTTTTAACCCACAACGCAAAAAGAGGGGGGTTATAAATTTGACGTGTGTATTGTTTATATCTGTCTGTGGTATCATAGCTGGTAAATGGATGGACCAATTTTCATTTAGTTTCTACTTTGTTTGAAAGGTGACTTGATCGAGAGTGTTCTTAGCTATAATTCAAGAAAATCTTTTCAGCTGTTTGAAGGTTATATTCTTTTTAATCATTGAAGGGATTTTGGAGTCGGGGACATTTTCAATTTATACTTGTTTTACATATACTGCGGAGAAACAAGCTCTCTGTACGGTTTGACAGTGATGGCAATTCAGAATCCAATATCAAAATGCATCCTTCTGAACGTCGCGTAATCCGGTAAGCCGATTACATGAAATGACATGATGGACGCTAAATCGGGTTTTTAATAATACCGTTTTTGTTATCAAAATAAAAAAGAATGTATATTAAAAATTTACAAATATGAGTCTCACTGTTTGTGTTGATTTAATTGTGTGATTTACAATCACATTAACGGGTATTACCTTGGAACATTTCGCCTAGGTTACACTAGCCGTTTCGAGAAGCTAACTTTGGCCTCTGTAAGCTCGTCGAAACATAATCGTATATGATGTGGAACGCGAAGGTTTAAAAGTTATAATTGTGTAGTTTACTAATTATAATTTGTTGTCATGTTTTCTTACAAGGTTTATATAGTACTAGCAGTTCCCGCGCGGCTTTGCTTGCTTGTACATATTTTTACATTTTACGCGGAACCCTAATTATTTTTCCAAAATAAAAGTAGCCTAAGTTACTCCCTATAACACTAGCTATCTGCCAGTGAAAGTCCCATGGAAATCGGTCCACCCAATCCGGAGATTAGCCAAAACAAACAGACAGATAGACAGACAGACATAAATGTTTATAACTGATTTTTAGGTATAGGTATCGTGCATATAACTGTATGAGCTTAAAAAATATTTTTGTGACAATACAAACAGACACTTCAATTTTATTTGTTTGTATTGATTTCGAAATTATTATTCAAAGATAATTAACTTTTAAAGAAAGTATCTACGACTTCAATCCGCGTAACTCATGATTCTTTGGCACACTCTACAGCCTAAACCGTTGAATATATTTCCAGATATGAGTGTGCTGTTAGATTTAGTGTATTCAGCTGTGGGATGATGTATTTTATTTAACTTTTTAACCGACTTCAAAAGTGGAGGAGATTCTCTATTCGAATGGTTTTTTTTCTGTGTATGTTACGCGATGTGTTCGTCATTATTGAATCCATTTCAATCATTCTTTTTTTAATTTTATAAATTGTACTCAAGGTTGGTCCCTTTTAAATTAGAAGAAAATATTCCACCTGTAAGGGTTGAAAATTAATGGATGAACAATACAGCTTATTACAATTTAATATGATTTGGGCGGCCAATTGTCACTTTGAATGGTCTCGTCTTACATGTCGGCGATACGCCAGGGTTTCCATGTTCAGGGTCCATCATAATAAAAACAAAGCACTATAAATTACTTAGTTTATTTTCACACACCCGCCAGCACAGTACTAATCTCCTTTTTCACAATTATACACACGCCCATATACACATACTTGAAGATTTTTTTTACAGTATACACTATCTAGTAAACAGCGCAAGTCATTTCGTGTATTTAATCAAAATCTTTACTAATCTTTGCATTCAAAGTTTGGCGAAACGATGCAAAATGGCCCCGCTTCATGACGCTGCATAACTAAAATAAAATCAATTAATCATCCCTTGTTAGAACCTTTTATATCTATTTTGTAAGGTATTAGCGAATATCGTGAATAAAGAAAGGGGAATATACAAGAAATGGGATAATATAATATTTATTCATTATATTATGGTTGGATTTCAAAGAATAACTGTTTACCGCAAAACTGCGTTGCTGAATCTGTACAAATTATCGAATTTCGTTTTAAAAACAGTTTTACAACACACATTACATGACATTACTAGTAATTCCTACTGTAAGCTGTTGATGTACGACGTAAGTAGAGTTCAGACACGCAATTTTTGGATTACATAGTTACATTGAATCTTGACATAATAACACTAGTATAATTATGTATTCTGTGATACTAGTAATATTTTTACAACGATATTGTTCTTTTATTTAGTACTAGCAACCCACCCCGGCTTCGCACGGGTAGCAGAGACATCTTTAACACTCATCATCATATTTCAACCAATTTACACGAAACTTAACAAATTATATACCTAAACCTCTTTCATGAATCGCTCTATCTATTTGTGAAAACCGCATGAAAATCCGTTAAGTAGTTTTTGAGTTTATCGCGAACAGACAGAACTTGTACTAAAACACGAATAAACATACCTAGATACAGCTTGTTTGAATACCGGCGAACCGGAGAGTGGTTACCGAAGCCCGTAACCCCATTCCCCTTAATACTCCTTCCTCTACTCCCTCCTCAAAAGGCCGGCAACGCACCTGTGACTCTTGAGTTGCAGGTGTCCATGGATGACGGTAGTCACTTACCATCAGGTGACCCGTCTGCTCGTTTGCTCCCTACCACGTAAAAATCAACATACATAACACAAGATACAAGATATTTTATTTGCATAAACATGTGTACATTGACGATGTTAATTAATAATTATAATTACTGGATTCCATAATCTATTAACATACAAGAAAATAATCATTCAAAATTTAATGTAAACAATTTGAAACTTTACAATTATTATGGAGATCATGATACATGATATACTTATAAAGTGTTGTCATTCAAAAAATCCTCAAGTTTGTAATAACAATTTTCACCTAATAAAGTTTTCAATTTTGTTTTAAATTCGTCCATGTCTAGGACACCTACACATACATGAAAACATTCAGACTAATAGAAATAAACATATATTACATATACGTGTATACAAATATTTGCACGGAGCAAATAACAACTTAATAAGTCATAAATATCAACGTCAGCATAACAAGTATCTAAATAGCATATTACCGGTGCTTTACCGTTAACAGAACTAGAAATAACAGTTATTAGTACAGGTAAAGAACGTATCTATTATTAATTAATAAATAACTTTGGAGTTGATTTCCTTTAACCTGATGTGTAAGTCAATGAACTTGACTTCAATAGAACAGTTTATAACTTTATCCCAGCACCTGAAATATCATTGCACTTTTAAATTTTAACCGACGTAAGTACAAGGTTCTGTATTCGATCCGTATGTGTGTATGTTAGTACTAGCAACCCGCCCCGGCTTCGCACGGGTACAAATACACCTAAACCTTCCTCATGAATCACTCTGTCTATTAGTGTAGTATTAGCCTATTAGTTTAGTAGTTTTTCAGTTTATCGTGAACAGACAGACAGACAGACGCGGCGGGGGACTTTGTTTTATAATATGTTGTGATGTCCGCATTTTATTGTAGGGAGTGATTTATCTGTTACGTAGTAACTACTTCGTAATCTGTGCTTTATCTAA
The DNA here is from genome assembly GCA_949752705.1 of Callimorpha dominula. Classification (NCBI taxonomy): domain Eukaryota; kingdom Metazoa; phylum Arthropoda; class Insecta; order Lepidoptera; family Erebidae; genus Callimorpha; species Callimorpha dominula. Next base: position 1,812,927 of record OX456992.1, read on the forward strand.
CATACTAGCAGTGCCTCGCGGTTCCACCCGTATAAGTCCCGATCCCGTCTGAATATCGGAATAAAAAGTAGCCTATGCGTTAATGTAGGTCTCCAACATGTAGATAACATACCAAGTTTCATCGCAATCCGTACGAAAGAGTAACAAATATCCATCCATCCATGCATCCAAACTTTCACATTTATAATATTAGTGGAATCTGTATACTCCAATGTGTCATAAAGAGATCTATATATATATTTTGTTTTTATCTCTAAAAAAGACGACTCCCGCATTAGGAATTACTCCTGTGTCGCGGGGGACTTTACAAACATATAAACAACGGACACAAAGAACACCCAGACTAGCGTGGGAATCGAACCCATGACCTCTGGCTCAGCAGTCAGGGTCACTAACCACTAGACCAACAGGCCAGTCAAATGGTTGTAAAATATATACCGCACTTGTAAATACACCATGAACAATACTCCGTTTTCTAAAAACTTTTAAAGCACTTTCATGTTTAAGATTTCATGTAAGTACAGCAGCTGCCCTAATTATATTTTATGGCAAAGTATGCCCCTAAATTGGAATTAAGTAGGCTCAAAATTTTAATAATCTTGGTGTACCGCAGGGCGATATTTCGTGCCAAACGTGACTGAGCATGAAAATAACGCATCTGAAGCTAGGCCCTTTGTTTGAACTACCCTCTGCTTAAAACGATCATGTTATAACAAATGATGGGTGGAATATTTTTGGAAGAAATATTTTTACGTTTATACATTTATTAAAGCTTACAACTCAATTGCTATAATGGAAGTTATTATTTTATAAATATTACAAAAATTCGTAAGATGTTGTCCTGTTGTCTTTACTTATCGTGGGAGAGCCATGTTTCGGCATGTATAGGCCGGCTCGACCGTAGTGATAGCACAGCCTCACAGAAAACCGGAAGTGCCGTGTGAGTGAGGTTACCAGAGGCCCTAACCCTTCCGTTTTGTTTTAAATATATTTAAAAGTAATGAAGGGTCCTGTGCTGCTGGTCTACTAACTGGACGATGACCGGCTGAAGCGCCTCCACGGTGGCAAAGCCAGCACGTGGAGCCTCTAGCCAGGACGACCAACGAGCCATGGGGGCTCGGCGAGCAGCCTGACGCCATTCGCGTACCTCTTCGGGCGGGAGCCGACTGCCGCTACGGCCCGGAACTCAGCTGCCCGCCGATATACTTCGGCGAGCACTTCCACCTCCAAATCTCACAGGGGAGTCTCGGCCAACGCGCACACTGCCTCCGTCGAAACGGTGCGGTATCCGGGTATGGCTCTAACCGCCAAAACCCTCTGACGACGCGAGACGCCTATTCTGGGCGGACAGAGCCTCCGCCCACACCGGTGCACCGTACAGTGCCATTGACCGGAAAGTTTTACAGTAACCATACTACAAGCTATGCTTAATTTGGGTCTAGATATGTACCTAGTGCTGCATAATAGGTCCTAGAATATTATTCTTATTCGACGACTAATTTAAAGACACTTGGTCAGTAATTCTAAAGTGACCTACAAAATTATTTATAGGTATCGCTTGTTAGTGTACCTACAGTTCGTTATTAAAAACGCATTAAGCACAATCGATTTAATAGTAAGTATTGCTTGTAGCCTTAGCTTTATAAAACTCAACGCTCGGGGCGCGATTCCACTCCATGAAAGCGCGAAATTTTTGTCTACACGGAAGGTGATGCTATCTATCGCAATTCATACAATTGAAATATCTACGAATTTTAAGTGAATTACATTTTACTATTCTACTTACGCACTTATATCTTTCGCCTATTTTGAGTTCTCTCCCGGCCATCTTAACCATAGTATTGAAGAAAGCGTTACTATAAAGTTAAACCCACCACTAGTGAGTTTCCCTAATTAACCGTTGGTGTGGTTCGTAAGCCAGAAACTCAATAAATTGCCAAAGATAGAGAAGGCAAACCAAACTCTATCAGCAAAATATATTATACTAGCAGCGCTCCGCAGTTTCACCCGCGTAAGTCCCGATCCCGTATGAATATCGGGATAAAAAGCCTATATGCTAGCCTATAGCCTATATGTTAATCCACGTCTCCACGTATCTACATACTAAGTTTCATCTCAATCGGTTCAGTAGTTTTGGCGTGAAAGAGTAACAAACATCCATACATCCTCACTAAGTTTCAAGTTTATATTATTAGTAGGATACAAGTAGATACAAGAAGAAGAATACTAGTAATGTGTGACCCACGTTACTAGTATTCTTTATTAAAAAAAAAATATATATATATATATATATATATATATATATATATATATATATATATATATATATATATGACATGTCCCCGAGAATCCGTGAAGCTTAATTTTACAATCTCACAATATACGAGTACATACAAAGCAACGCAATTTCGATTGCTCGCACTGATATTCAGTGGTTATCTTAATCCATGATCTTTTTGAAACAAAAAATTGGAAAAGTTGAAATTGCCAGCAATCACATCAATGGCCTTCATATCAATAATGGCTATGTCACACGTGTATATGAGAATAAATCACAGGAAACGATTATATGAATCTTTTTCCTGGAAATTATTTGATACTGCTGATAACGTCTATTGTTTTTTATTTTAAATCACTAGATTAGCAGTCACTAGATTATCTATGGCAGTCCGTTGAAGCAGAGAAGCAACATTGCTTCTCTGCTTCAACGGACTGCCATGGTGGAAAGAACATGTGTTCGAATTGATCTTTGCACCGAGATACAGCCAGCTGACATTTTTATTTATTCACAATAGCATATAAACTGTCATCTGATAAATTTTCAATTGAGAGGAAATCACTGAACGTATAAGTACCTATATATTTATTTTACGTTCATGTGACCAGCTGACGTATAATCTACCGCTCTATAATCAGCTGACTTTTCTTTTTCTTCAAGATTGGGTGAGCTATAATTTGATACAATTTTTAATCAGGAGGAAATGACTGACCCCCGACCGAACCGCAGCTGACGTTCACGAGGCTTCATGATACAGCTCTCTGAAGCATTTTACGAGTTTTCACCCGAGAGGGAATTGGTCATGCAAATCTGTTGCTGGCTCGCGGGCCATAATAGTCGTCGTATTTCAATGGAAACTGTCATAGATAAAAAATATGTATAAGATAAAAAAATAATATTTCGAATTCCAAGTTTAATTTCGAGGTGTACCTATTTGGCCTTACATAATTTTCTGGGCGGGGACTTATATGACGTGATTACTCTGGATATTACTCTGGATCTTATATAATCTTCTTTATCTTGATCTTAAATAACACTAGCAACCCGCCCCGGCGGATAATTTTTTAAGATTTCGTGTAAATTGATTGAAATATGTTGATGATTGTTGAATATGTCTCTGCTAACCTTGCGAAGCCGGGGCGGGTTGCTTGTATATGTACATGTTGAGAGTAATTTAGTAGCTAATAGTACGGAAACTGTCAAATGACGTAAACCAAAAAAAAAACTGCTGAATTATGGTAGAAATTCGACCACCAGGTAATCTCTAGTATTTAGATAAACTACTGTTGAGGAAGGTTACTAAACTACCACTAAACTTTGAAACTTTAAGTGGTGGCGGAAAGGGAACGGGAAAGGACTAGCACTCTCCCGTCCCACAGAGGACGCACCAGGCGCCGTAGAGCTCCTTATGACCTACGTCCTCCACGAGCGCTGGCCTAAAGCCGCCGGGTATATTCTGAAGAAGACGTCGAAACAGAAGCAAACAGGATGCTTTTATTAGCTTCACTTTGAACAAAACTTGGAAGTCAATTTTAACGTACTTCAAATTGTCGAATCGAAATAAAACTTTGTACATTTAGTTCGGATGACGGATACTATAATTTGGCATCTTAAAGCTGATCTTATTATGGAGCCAGGAGGTGGATAGTAAGACTCTTTAGTGGCTACTAGTAAACCTCTTGAGTTTGGACTTATATATATATGCTTAATATCTGTTCTGTGTAAGTCTTAGTTCACACTAATATGACTTTTTCCTGATCACATTAATGGTAGTTGACGGTGAATTAGACCGGCCCACTGTTAAATACCGGCTTACTCTACAGCAACGGACTCCCCTTACACCTCGGACTCTTATATGATTCGTTGTGACGAGTCCATTATATTAGGTTTGTAACGATGGGATGATGATGAAACGAGGAGGTGATTATTGGAACTGATTTTACTTTTTAAATCAGTTGGCCATTAAAACGTGCCTTTTTTACTAAACTATGTAATATTATTTACTGTCGGACCTTTTTGCGGCGGGTTGATAGGGTGAACAACGTACAAATAACACCATTGGTCTTTAAAAATACCGGCATCGGTAGACTCTTGACGTCAGAAACATGGCTCTTCTGTTCGTTTGCCAAGAAAGTTAAAAGGATATAGAAAATACTAGCAGCGCCTCACGGTTTCACCCGTGTAAGTCCCGATCCCGTGGGAATATTGGTATAAAAACTATGCGTTAATCCAGCCAGATCTCCAGCTATCTACATACCGAGATTCATCGCAATCGGTTCAGTGGTCTTTGCGTGAAAGAGTAACAAACATCCATCCATCCATCCAAACTTTCACATTTATTTATAATATTAGTGGGATAATAATAATATGTCCGTGCAAGGGGCAGAATGAATGTAGCAAAAATTGAACTATGGAAATAGTTGTATAAGCTCAACTAATTCAGGAAATGTCTCCCAGATAAATCCACTATTTATTTACGAATTATCCAATGTTTCAGTAATTGTTACTCTCAATAAGCTAAACAAAACACAATTAATTCCTTAACAATCCTAATAGCAATTACAATGGCACATAGTACATTATATTACCGGCAACACGACAGTGTTCATCATTCAGTGTCCAGCCCCGGACATAATCGAACCGAGCTGGCAGGTGCCGGAACGTGAAACTTTAATAAACGAGCGAACAGTTATTTCTGACTGAACTATTTTTGACAAACGGACTACTCATTGGAAATTGATTTGGTTGTGTTATGCACATATTTGATTGAAATGCAGCTATTTTTTCCACGCCAGACGGTACTATCCTACTGAATTTTTTTACTACAGTTATAATTAAAAGAATCGTGAAGTACAGTTTAAATTTGAAGTAAGGTATCATGCGGGTTACAGGTTCATTGCAAGTTTACTGAAGTCTCCTAGGACTGTACAAAGTGTGTAATGTTGTGGTTATTTAAATATTTACGTATTCACCCTTTTAACATAAACGATAACTTGAGACCAAGTTAAGTTTTTTTTTTTGTTTGTTACACATCTCACACACGGCTGTCTGATCCCAAACTAGGCAGAGTACTATGGTAACCAGACTGCTGATAAACATACTTATATATTTCTAAATACATACATATTATAAATAAATTACACCCAGACACAGAACAATTGATCATGCGCATCACACCATTATTTGTCCTGGGTGGGAATCGAACCCACGACCTCTGGCTCAGCAGTCAGGGTCACTAACCACTAGACCAACAGGCCAGTCGACCTATTAGTTTCATTTGTCTTGTCATTTTTGTCCACTCTAAGGGTCATCATTATCATCATTTCGGCCATAGGACTTCCACGGCAGGACATATATCTCCCTACATAACTTTTCAGAAGACCGGTTGGGATGGGCTCCTGGAAGAAATTACATTTAGCGACAAGGCCGCCCTTTGTACATATCAATTTTGTATGACCTTTATTGTAATGGTGTACAATAACGTTTATTCTATTATATTAAGAGCATAAGTAAATATTAAAGTTTGTTTTTATTTTGTCATCAGGTATGGTTGTCAACGGTTTCGTGAACGTGGTGATCACTACTATTGAAAAGAGGTTCGGCCTTAGGTCGATGCAGACTGGGGTCATAGCTGGAGGGTAAGACTATCTCTTCAAGCTATATCGGAAGATATTAAAACTTTTTGACGTACAGCAAAAGGGGTTCATTCCAATTATCAATAATGAAATATCCAGAGTTATGCATTATAATCAGATTATCATAGCCCCAATATCTTTAAAGATTTTATACGTACTGAAGGTTCATTTATCACGACACTTAAGACACTTAAGTAAAAAGCGACTCTCTCGCTACTACGTAAATAAGTGCAAATTAGTTTGAAAAAAATACAATCAAAAATGTAGATCATTTGTTTCTGTCTGGGTGTAATTTATCTATAACTAGCTTTCGGCCGCGGCTTATTTTCCTATTCTCGGGAACAGTACTTTTTTCTGGATCAAAGGCACTCTAAGTCCTTTATTGTACCCTTGACAATGTTTTCGCCCTGATTGGTTGAGTAATTAAGGCGTGAAAGCGTAACAAACAAACAAACTCACATTTACATTTACAATATTAGTTAGGAATTTAGGATATGTATTTTTTACTAATATTCGATTATATATATGTTTATCAGCAGTCAAGTTACCATACTTTGCCTTATTTAAGCGGTGTCTAAGTTATTATTATTCTAAATCATGCCACTGGGAACCATTAATATATCGCACTGCTATTACAAGAGTGTATCAACTCAAAATGAAGCTTTTTTCAGAAACGACAGAAAACTGATTAGTCGCTTCCTGTTAAAGATTATAAAAAGTGAACACTGTATATAGATTATTGATAAAATTAAGGAATTCATGTATTATTGAATTATTTAAATGATTGCAGGTTATCAAGTTATTTCCAATTTTTGAGTTAATACTCTAATACCTGAACAAATAAAAAAAAATATGAATTATTTTTAGTTGTTTTGTTGAAAAATTTGGCTTATTACAATTTATTATTATTATTTTATATTTACTGACGCGTAGGGAATTGATATTTACGTATGAAAAATGAATTATCTCAAATTTACCCTATTTTGAGTTGATACAGTCTCGTAATAGCAGTGCGATATTTAGCTATCCTAGGAGTTGGATTTTTTTATTCAAATTTGATTTGTGTTCTAACCTTGCATAGGTTATAAGTTATAACACAAATCAAATCTAATTTAGGTAAAAAGAAATAAAATCCTGTCTACAATTCGCGGAGATATCGTGTAACAGAAATAACTCTTATAAGCCACAGAAGGCTACATAGAGAACTGAGTTAAACAATGGGTTACTATTAAGGCACTATATTTAAAAACGAGAGTAAAGAAAAGAGAAAGAGAACGCTAAAATGGTCTATTTGAAGAACCATTTAGTGCATTCTCAACATTGTTATCATTATTTATTCAATTCATTATATACTCTAATTATCAAGACATTGTTAATTAATATAATTGCTATCATCATTTATTTAGTTATCAGGAATTATCAATTTTAACGTAATTTGTAATTTACGTAACATAATTTAAATGCTGCAATCTCTCTCAGTCTAAAAACAAGAATACTCGTATAGTTTTTAGCGGTAATATCTAGTATAAAAACTGTGGATACCTAATTTGCAAGTCGTATGGAATGACAGTCATGGATCATCATTCCATTACCATTATGAGTTTCTGGTCTTAGGCTCAGAGAGGCTGACGTGAAAATTCTGTCACCATTGACAACGATTAGTAGTCCTGCACTTCGCTAGAGATCCAACAAATGTAGTGAAAAAACTTAAAAAAATGGTAAAAAAAATCAACATGGCACAGGATTTTACATCGCTATGTAAACTGAATCACTCAAGTTCGCTGATCTCTCTCCATTTTTAAGTCAATTCCTAGGAAATGTACAATTAAATTTAAATATATACCCAGACTCATAACAATTATCTGTAAAACACACAAATAATATAATTATCTCAAGCGGGGAACAATTGTACATTTGCTAGGTGACTTCTCAAAACATTGTCATTAAAAGTGACCGAAGATGTACACCATGGGGTTTTAGTTGGATAGGATTCCAAGATTCTGACTTGCCGTTATCCCCAGTTTGGTTCCACCTCTTATCCAAATACTTTTTAGTTTTAGGTTAAAGTTAAGGAGTTTTATTTCGTTTTTGCTTCCATAGGTATGACATGGCCTCTTTCGCTTGCCTGGCGCCAGTGACTTACCTAGGCGGTCGTACCAGCTCCTCCAAGCCTCGCTGGCTCGGCTGGGGAGTACTCCTAATGGGCACAGGGTCGCTGCTCTTTGCGTTACCCCATTTCCTCGTTCCTAACTACAAGATTGCGGGGGAAGCAGTTGATGATATTTGTACACCTAACAGGACGGTAAGAAGCAAAATCAAACGTATCATTTGTCATTTTTTTTTTTGTGAAATTATGCCTTGATTAATCTAAGTCCTAACTCGTGGTCACAGCGTTACCTTACTTAATTAAACTCAAGCAATCCTTTAATAACAAACAAAATATTGTAACTCATAGCTGGACACGATTAAATTCGCAATGCTCTATTTATCACTATCACTACATATTATAAAACAAAGTCCCTCACCGCGTCTGTCTGTCTGTCTGTTCGCGAAAACTGAAAAACTACTAAACGGTTTTCAGTAATAGACAGTGATTCATAAGGTTTTGGTGTATAATTTGTACCGGGGTCGGGCCGGGGCGGGTTGCTAGTACTAATATATAATAAAGCTGAAGAGTTCTCTTGTTTGATTGTTTGTTTGTTTGTTTAAACGTGCTAATCTCTGAAACTTCTAGCCGGATTCAAAAAAATATTTTTGTAAATGATAGCCGGATTCATGAGGAATAGTAAGTATGTAATATCACGGTAGGACCCTTAGGTTTGAACGGCTTGTCACTGATAAATTAAATTCAGCCAATACTTTCAAAAACAAAATTATGACGAATTAGTAACTGTGTCCCTTTCTTGAATATATTCCTAATGTATTAGAAGAGAGAGGTAGACTTATATTATATTACATAAATACTTTTAGTTACGTCACAATTATCATTACGATGCGATGGCTAAGAAAAAGACAAATGGTCTTCTGTCTATCACGTGTCTTTACTCGGTGCTGTTACTAGTGGAATACTAGTGGAATAGTGTAGTGAATTTCTTAACATAAAGCCCAATAACAATTTGAATTTAGATCTGACGCGGTACTGATACCCAGGACCGTACGATCAAATCTATCAAATGCAAGAAGATCCAGACCAATACTTTTCAGTTTTATTATGTGGGGTCCAAACTGGCATACTGTAAAGGAGCGAGCCGAATACTCATTATCTAGAGTTATGGGCTGGCTATCAAATAACCTTCTCACACTAAATTTAGCAAAGACTAATTACATAGCTTTTTCGCTGAACAAATTTACCGACCCTGCAAAAAATTTCTCTATTAAAGCTCACACTTGTACAAAACGCGACGTATGCAACTGCCTAGAACTTACGCGGGTCGAAGAGGTAAAATATTTGGGCGGACAAATCGACCACAGACTGAAATGGAATAAGCAGATAGATTTAGTCACAGCAAGAGTAAGGCGATTGATATACGTCTTTAAATCCCTACAAGATGCCCTACCGCATGATAAATTAAAAATGGTCTATCTGTCTCTATGTCAGTCTGTGATACAATATTGCATTACAGTCTGGGGTGGAGCAGCTAAAACGCACTTTATTTAATTGGAGAGGGCACAGAGAGCGGTGCTAAAGGTAATGTCAGGGAAACCTTACAGATACCCGACTGTGAGCCTATATGCAAACTGCAAGGTCCTCTCAGTTCGAAAGCTGTTCATCTTGAAAGCTGTCCTCAGGAAACATCGTGATGTGCCCCACCCAGACCCAAATAAACGCAGCTTATCATCTGTATGCCCTCGTGTGGCTTGTAGAACCTCCTTCGCGAGAAGACAAATGCAGTATAAGCGCTAAATTATACAATGAATTAAATAAGAAACTAAATATCGTTTCAATAAGTAGACATGAAGTTAAAGTGAAAGTTACTGATTGGCTTCAACAACTCGATTACGAAACAACTGAAGACCTGCTTACATTCCTATTCCTAAATAAATCCCACTAATCTCGAATTACCCTCAATTACATACACACAAACACACGCACGCACGCACGCACGCACGCACACGCACACGCACACACGCACACACGCACACACGCGCACACACGCACACGCACACACACACACACGCACACACGCGCACACACACACACACGCACACACGCACACACACACACTTTTATATTATATTAGAATTTTTATATAAAAAAAAAAATTAAGTTTTAAATGTTTTGTTTTATTTCTTGATCAATATACTTTGAACTGTCATTCATGACAGATCAACATATACTGGGTGTATTTAAAAGAGAAACTACTACTACTTACTAATTCTTTTTTCATTACGTTAGTAAGAAAAATTTTAAATTAGTGTTTCTGGATTTTACCAAAAACTGAGTGAACAGTTCCAAAATAAAAATATATGTACGATTAAAAATCTTTAACTCTACACATTCCACCTTTTTTATGACAAACGGAAAATACCTGAAAATTCTAACGTTCATTTTTATTTTTTTTTCTTTTTTCAAAAACTCTTATTGTACCTGCATGCAAGTCATTCCCTTTTAGTGTTTTCAGTAAGTGTTCCTTTTTCAAATACAGCCTGTATATTGGATGCGCGTAGCTTGATGTAGCCTTTGTCCCGTAATTTTTTAATTTGGGACAAATTATCTACATATAAACTTCAAGTAATGCAAATTTTACGCTCCTCAGTTTCCGAAAAATTCGTACAATGAATTCTCTTCACGTATTTATGTGTAGGTTACAGATATAGATTAACTATTAGTAAATATATTTCTAGCATTTACAATAGAATCAGTAGAAAGGGTTTGAACTTTGAATTTAATTCTAGAATAATACAGCATTTAGTAACTAATAGTCAGAATAAACCAACTGCTGAATAGTTGGAAACAGCTCTTCTATGTCGGCATATTAATTAAAATATTAGACAACTTTCTAATCAAAAGTTATGAACTCAAGTATTCATTCAATTCCCTAACACAACAGGGTAACGTCGGCATAATAATATACTTACTATTATTAAATCTGTGGTACACCGTGCAACTAACTGTCCATTAAACATCATTGAGCTAGCGGTTACGAATCTTGAATTTAAATATCACCTTATTTTGACTATTTTTAGGCATATTTTTGCTTGCTTGAGAGTAGGGTGACCAGAGCTCGGTAAGTTAGGGTTGGCAAAGCATAAAGGACAAGTTAAAAAATTTAATATGCAAAAGCAAATATGAATTACAAAAGTAATGAACCTACCAAAAAAATTAAGAAAATCTATATTTATAAAATTATATTTGTGCTCTAGTTTCTTGACGTACAACGACGACGTCGACACAGACGTCGACGTCGACGACGTTACGAAGAATTTGAATGTGGATGATTTGTATACAGTTCGGCTATAACAATCAAATAATTGTCATAAATAAGAACGAAATGACACATTTTTACGATCGCCAAACCGCAGAAATTATAAGAATTTTAAGATTACCAAATACTATCAAAATTAATACTTATACTTAAGAATGACCGCATACATGACAGTGTGAATAAAGATATTAAATTTTTTATTGTTATCTTGTGTTTTTTATCTAGTCAACCAACCCTTGTGATGGCACCGTACCAGCGGAAGGTGGCGCGTGGGCAGTGGCAGTATTCGTCTTCGCACAATTGCTACACGGCGCAGGAGCAACTCCGCTTTTTACTCTCGGTGTCACTTACATTGACGAAAACGTCTCCAAAAAGATGTCCTCTGTTTATTTGGGTAAGTGAATTAGGTTTCATGTTAAACAATATGCAATAGGGTGACCAGTTCGTCTCGTTTGAAAAGATTCGATTTCGACTACCGACTATCGACTACAAAGGTAGGATGATAAAAACATTATATGAGAAAAAATATATGAACTTTGAACTAGTATAAGCGTTGTTGGTAAGCTATCAATTTGGCACTTTATGTACTTTATAATTAAGCTGTATTTTCTATTCATTAACTTGTGGTATTAAGGTTAATATTGATCAACATAACATTTCAACCATTGTACGTAAAAGACCAAAAGCTTTTCTAAACGCATTTATTCAAAGTTATGAGCCCGCCCCAGGGCACTCGTTCCCCGCAGTAAACACAAGAAAGCACTCGCAATGTGACCGCGTTATGTCCTAAATGATATGGACCCTACACTCCACACGTGACCATTAGAACATTTTATTTAAAGTGCGTATAATGATAATGGAATCCATATGAAGAGAAGTATTATTGCAATGGGTTCGCAGTTTTACATATTATGAAGTAGTATTACTTATAAATACTTTTTTTTTTTTACACTATATCAGTTATGAGTTGCAACGGAATCTGTGATATTTGAATCCCAGGAAAAAAACAAGTGAAGGAAAAATAAAGACAAACCTATTTTAGTAGTTTTAAAGAATTTACTGGGGCAACATAAAATACGAACATGCCAGTACCTGATATTATTATAATGTCTGTGTCAAAGTTGGAAGAGCATTTTTTTATTAGCTTTTAATTAGCTTCGCTTGTAACTAACTATAAAAATATCTTGGAAGTCAATTTTAAATTACTTTTTTTTTATGGTATAGGGGCCAAACGAGCAGACGGGTCACTTGATGGTAAATGACTACCGCCGCCCATGAGCACCTGTAACTCAAGAGTTGCCGTTGCCGCCCTTTAAGGTGGGAGTAGGAGAAGAGGGGGAGCGGGGAGGGGTGGGAAGAGGGGTTAGGGGGAGGGCCAAATAGGGGAGACGGATGGGTTAGGGCCTCCGGTAACCTCACTCAAGCGGCGAAATGCAATGCAAACTTCTCATTCTGGTATCGAAATGAAACTTTGTATGTACATGTAGTTTCGATGACAATACTATTATTTGGCATCTTGAAGCTGATTTCATTATGGAGCCAGGAGATGGATAGTGGAACTCTTCAGTGGCTACGAGTAAACCCATCGAGTTTCGGCTCATAAGATTCGTTTTGACGAGTCCAATACATTGCGCTTGGTAATGATGGTCTGATGCTGCAGCCTGCAGAATGCAGTGGACTACGGCTTACTTCTCTCATACTGAGAGGAAGCAGTATCTGCTTCCTCTCAGTATGAGAGGGCTGATATCTACAATAGTTTTTTATATTTCACTTGGTACGTAACAATATGGTATATTTAAATATACATATATATTGTTATGAGCCGGTATTCGGGATTAGATATACACCAATTTATTTAATTGTATAAATAAGTAGCAATTAACACAAGTCACAGTTAACTCGCACTTGTTAACTCGCAGTATCGCTTAACTTAGCTTTTTACGTGTGAGAGCCATGCTTCGGCACGTATGGGCCGGCTTGACTCCGCTCGATACCACGGCCTCACAGAAAACCGGCAGTGAATCAATGCTTTGATTGCTTTTCGCCGCGGGTGTGAGGTTACCGGAGGCCCTAACCTTTCTCTCCCCTATTCCCGTCCTTCCCCTCTCCCTCTTCTAATCCCGCTCTTCCCCCCTCTCCCCCTTTTCCCCTATTCGCACCTTAAAGGGCGGCAACGCACTTGTAACTGTTGAGTTACAGGTGCCCATGGGCGGCGGTAGTCATTTACTATCAGATGACCCGTCTGCTCGTTTGCTCCGTATACCATAAAAAAAAAATAGAACAGAATGTAAATTTCGCATTGCAACTTCTTTGAATAGTTCAAAAAACGTCTCATAGAAAGTTCGTGAACTTTCCTAAAACATCTCGTACAATCTACTTGACTATACCGCTGTTCAAACTTCTAGAACTCAGTAGAACATTCTTATTGATAGCTTATTAGTTCCGTTATTCGCTAAAAGATATGGCACCATCTTTAACGAAATCGTCTCAATTTAGTTCCGCTACTCATAAACCGCCGCCACCGTTTTAATTTGGCGACGACAACAATATTACATACCTATAATATGTAGATTTAAGAGAAAATCACACATAAGGGGCGTCGGTATAATGCGTTTCTGTAGTCTCCCGTCGATTAATTGCACTTACACAAAGCATCCGAATACTGTTTGATTATTTGCTTTGCACTTGGTGGGATCTTGATTCAACCAAGATACGTTCGTGAAGAGAAGTTAGAAACTTCCCATTTCCAAAGAAATGTTTACATAATCACATGATCAAATACTGCAAATAATAATCGTCACGAAATTAAGCACAAGTGAACGATGACGAATTTAATTTGATTACCTTTTTGATTAAGTTATCGTTTCTTTTTTGTAATTTGGAGATTCCCACGATGAAATGGAATGTTGCAATGTAACTGTTCTCACTAAAATAGCAGATTGTTTTGTTCACATCAATAGGTCGTTGCCCGTTACCTGGTTGAAGCATAGAAAGCATTTATAATCCCGATGGCCATTATCCGCCTACTGAACACCAAACGTTTATACAGTTGAGTGTTACAGCGAATTTTTCGCTTTCAGAGATACCTTGTGTTATGAACTTGCCAACGATAGCACATTGACTTTTTTCATTAAATGTTTTAGTCAATTGCATTCATGGAGTCATTAAATTCTTATTTATTTTAATAAAGATGTTATATGTCTTTGGTATTGCAATGGTTGGTAGTGTGCGACATATGCTATCAAACTTCAATCAAACCAAACTTTTTGAATAAAATATATAAAAAAAAAAATTACTTCTTTACCAATATACCTAAGTAAACAATAAGTAAACCTTACTTACCTACCTACCTACCTACTTAATATTATTTAATTACTAATAATAAGTTTACATTATTAACTACTAGCTGCGCCCCGCGGTTTCACCCGCGTAAGGCCCGGTACCGTGGGAATATCGGGATAAAAGTAGCCTATGTGTTAATCCAGGTCTCCAACCAAGTTTCATCGCAATCGGATCAGTAGTTTTTGCGTGAAAAAGTAACAAACATCCATACATCCACACATCCATACGTCCATACATCCTTACAAACTTTCACGTTTATAATATTAGTAGGACTATTTCAGACATCATTAGACTTCATTATTCGAACAAATAAACTTGAATGACATGTAGGTTTGTTGTGGTATCTTTTGTATCGTTGTCCTCCTGATGTATTTTAGGCATTAGCTATTTGGCGTAATGATTACATTTTGGGAGAAACAATATCAACGTCCAAAAATTTCCACTCAAATATGTGAATTGATTTCTAGAAAACAATTAAGAAATAGTGCCAAACAGTCAGCTACCTACACTCCTGTGTTATTCTTTACCTAGTTTTAACCACAAGGCATTTACTATATTTAACTGTACCCAGTAGAAAGAGGGCTAGACCTAGTTTTCGACGAATGCATCTACCGGCTACAGCTGCTATTAGCCGTGATTACCGTGAATAAAAAGTATACACCTAGGTTTAATCAATTGCTATCGACGGCATCTAAGTTTAGCCAGATAGAACTAGGAACCGTAATTCGGCATTTAGCCATAACATATATACCTATATGTTATGGCTAGATTGACGTTCATTTTGACGAAAATGTTCAATTGATGTTGCGTTGTGAGAATCAGATGAACATGTACGATTTTTGAAGTGTAAGCTTTTAGACGCCCGTTGGCCACTTTTGGTATGGGGAAAAAGCACAGAACTTGCGTGACCGTTACGCTTAGAAACATATATACAGATATGTGTATGTGTTTTCACTTCTGACGTGTAGTCCGACTGACTGACGACTGACAGTTTTTTTAATGTGTTTTTTCAAAAACTCTAAATATCGATATTATTTCATC
Organism: Callimorpha dominula; assembly: GCA_949752705.1. Taxonomy (NCBI): domain Eukaryota; kingdom Metazoa; phylum Arthropoda; class Insecta; order Lepidoptera; family Erebidae; genus Callimorpha; species Callimorpha dominula. The sequence goes on from OX456992.1 coordinate 1,828,649, forward strand.
CAACACCAGAATCAAACACTTCAAAATCCAATCTAAATTTCCATCTCTTATAAAAATGTAAACAAAGCTGAGTGATCGGGTCTCCCTCTCTCCTATGGAGTCTCGGAGGACAAGGAAACGCATTCAGAGCGCCGTCAACCACCGTCGTATGGTGCGATGTGTGCCACTACAGATATCGAGAGAGTAAACCTTGCCTCCACATATAGCTACGCTTTAACGAGAGTAAAGTTTTTAAGAGTTATCGCCTTACAGTAAACGGTGGCTTATTAAAACCATGGGAATCTTTAAGATCGTATTGTTATTGATATGTTGAGGTAGCAGGTAGCAGATATCGGTAAAGGTAAAATACAGACCAGTGACGTATTAGTAACCAAATTAGATTGAAATGTATTTGAGATTTCGCACCATACGTACTTATTACAACCGCACTTAATATAATACGCACTTTTAAATTGTACGTGTGATGAAATGGGCATGGAAAAATAATATTATTATCATATCTGCAAAGTCCGAAAAGAAGGTTATCCCACTGTTTCAACAGAAATCACACAAATTTAGAGCTTATCTTACTACGGATATGAACAGGGGGTAAATGTATGTACGTCTTTATAGCTAATGTTATAAATATATTTATTCCAGCGCTGATTTTGAAATAGTATGTTCGCACAATATACACTGGTGCCGATTCCGTTGTACACTCGACTCAACTAAAACCTGACTTAATTTCTTCATATGAAATCAACCTAGTGTTCTTCGTAATAAGGTCTATTTGTTACTAGCATCTATTTCTCAGCGCCGTTAAATTTCACTAAACACTCTGTCAACGTATACTCAACTTTATTTCCACGCAGCGAGAGTCTCCATTTATTCAAACGCTGTATAATTGCCGTATAAAAACTTGTTCAAAACGACGTGTTTTTAATCTACACCTACGAAGACGCTTACTAAAAACAAAGAACAAAAGAGATGGCATTCAACGGATAGCGGCTCTCGCTACGTGGTATTAAAGTTTATTTAAGCGTATCAGACTTTAGTCGACAAATAAATTGCTTATTTCGATAGCGACATATGTTACCTACTTGTTTCAATTTGAAATAAGACCTTGTTTTGAAGTGTACAAGGTTTACATCTTATATGAAGAAAATTTAGTGAATTTTAATTTAGCGAGTGAAGTAACAGAATTGGGACCATTGTAAACATCAAATTAAGAAACTATTTTTCTACATACTTACTACGCTTTGTAGCTTACACAAATCCATACTTTAAATATGCATCTACCTCTATTAAGCCCACGATGCCAAGAGAATTTTCAAAGTTATGTATTTCCATTTTGCGGACGAGGCGCAATTTTTATTATTTCACTATGATTCCAACATCAGACAATTTCAAAGATTAGTCATCGTGCAACATCTCGTAAATTACATATACCAGATGACAACAAAGTTTTTTCTTCGAAGGTTTCTGAAATTGTATTAAAATGTTGAATAGGGGGTAATTAAAACTCTCTCAATAATATCGCCACCCGGTAAAAAAAAGTGTCATATCACATGTTAGGTACGTTTTCACATTTTTATAGCATTGAATAGCAAATCTTGGATTTGGTCAGCTGTAGAAACATCTAACTTTTAAACTTTCGCGTTCCATGATATAATATTATCTACGTATTAACGGGAATTAACGCGATCACGAAAAGGTCACGCAATCACGAAACGTCAGGCAATTCAGAGGTATGTAATACGAAAGTTTAAATGTAGAAACTTAGATGATGAGATGTAGAAATGTAGAGACTAGCAGCCCTTTGCGGTTTCACCCGCGTAAGTCCCGATCCCGTGGGAATGTCGGGATAAAAAGTAGCCTATGCGTTAATCTAGGTCTTCAGCTATCTACATACCAAGTTTCATCGCAATCGGTCCAGTAATTTTTGTGTGAAAACATTACAAACATACACACAGATGTTTCCTCTTTATAATATTAGTTTAGATTTGTTCAATTCACAATAAAAGTCGTGTTTTCTCGAAATAACTGTTTTTGTATTGACACTTTTTTTGCCGGGTGGCGATAATTATGTATATACGAAGCGATACAAAGCTATAAAACGCTCGCACTGTAGCAAAACTCTAACCTCTTCTAAGTCACAGCTTTTAACTGTGAAAACAGGGTCGGTCTCTAAGAAACGCGATACTTATACTTTTACTCTTCCGCTCGAGTACTCACGAGTACACGTCCTTGTTTGAACATACTCGTATAATGTGGCAGTCGATCGAATAGAGGTTTGTTTGGTTTGAGAGCGATCGAGTGCGTGAAAGGTTTTAAAAGATTTTTTTAAGGTGTAAGTACTTACGATTATTCTAAACTATATTCTAGTTAATACCTTATTTTTTACCTAATTCGACATTTCGTATTTAAAACATGTTAAAAACGAAGTTTAAAAATGTGCTTTTAGGTTTTGCCTACCGTGAAATTAAAGGAGGGAGCTAAAAATCAACGGTGCGGTTGGTCCTAAGTGCATACATTACCCATATTTATTAGTTTCTTTTTCACTTATACTTACAATTTAAAACATTATAAATGGTGTAGCGTTAGGTTACACGGTGCATTCAGTTTACTGAAACGTTAGGTAACGTACGTTTTCAAAGACTATTTATTATTTTAGAGATGCTTTAAATTGGATTAAAACCCAGGTATATTGAAACCATAAAAACCTTCCTCGAGGTAGAGAAAAAACCAAGTAAAGCTGCGTCAAACGCGTCTTGTGTGAACATCATATGCGTCATATGCATGTGTTTATGTTTGACTTTATAATGAAATGTAAAATTAAATTTAAAAAATTTAACACTTAATTTAAATAAAGACTGTTTAATGTAATAACCTTAGCTTTAGGTACTAAGCTAAGCCGACTGTTCTGTACCTACTTAAAAAAAATCAACTAAAAAAGTATATCTTTGACAGGAGTGTACTACACGATGGCAGTGGTGGGTCCAGCGATGGGCTATGTCATCGGGGGTCAGATGCTCACCATTTACACGGACTTCGTCAGTGTCGACTCCGAAACGTGAGTTTAACATAAAGTATTTATTTATTTATTACATCTACATACATGCTAGGTACTAATGGCCCACCTTGACTTCGCACAGGTTGAAAAAAAAACTATACAGGGTGTAAGTAACACCGTACCGAATCCTGAAATAGTGTATTCAGATCAGACCATCATTCTCAAGTGGTAAATCATTTAAAATTTCTGCCGGAAAAATTATAATGTTTTTTTTTTATTATAAGTGATATCACAATGAGTAAACAGAACATTTTAATGAAAAAAATTAGTAAATACCACATTCGGCCAAAAACTGCAATGTAAAACATTTATGCAATCAACTACTTCGACAGCGCCGTTCGCTGAAGGTCAATCACCGTACCGCACAGTACGCGTGTTGCGTTACACTGCGTAATTCAAAACCAAACTATTAACTGTAAATCCTTAATCTCGCATTTTTATGATGGACTGACTTTTGCATTCTGACAAGTATCCAAAGAAAGACGTTTTTGTAAGTTATTCGCGACGGTGATACTTGCACGCTGTAAACGCCAATCTGGAATTATGGAATTGGGCTAAAATTCTAGAACAGGATTGACTTAACTAAAAACTACCTGAGTCGTGAACTCGTGATGATAGCCAAAATTTGAATTCAAATCCTCATAAACATGTTTACTTATAAATAAAAGACTTCTTGTTTGTATATTATTTTAGGTATTTTACATACAATGCTCTATTAAAACTAAAAAGAAGTATTCACAAAAGTGATTACAGCGCAATTGACTATTCCATACTCTTGTGTCAACAACAATATGTAATGCTTCCCGCGCTTTCCACATCGCGTCTTGTTCATATTTTTTTAATATTTCATCTGGCATGAGGCAGCGACACGGCTTCATTCAGCCAACTTGGCCTCTCGCTTTCATCTCATTGTGAACCACGTACGCGGGCAACTTTTCAGCCAAATTAATTCCACCATTTTATATTTTCATGGCTTCTGGAACGAAATATGATTTTCCGCGGCATGACTTTTGAACAACCCCTTAGCATGGCTTTACTTTTAATTTTGAGGGCCCTTGAGTTCTGATTAAAATAGGTAAAGAGAAACCTTAGATATGTAAATCGATGAGTTTAATTTATGAAAATATGATACCTGGGATGTTTGTTATTATAAAAAGGAGGTAGATATAATTACATTTTTACTCAGTTAAAAGAAGAAAATATAGTTATCATCATTTTTTATGGTCATTCCTTGGATTTGGCGATTCCGCATGGAGGTCCCTGTACCTAACAGTAGGACCAGATACTTGACATCCGCAACTAATTTGATTTGTATTGAAATCATAATCAATATCAAATCATAGTAACGCAGTTTGTGACATTACTTCATTACAAAGCTATACAAACTAAAAATTAATTTATTTGAATTGAATTACAAAACAAAGCATTTCCCGTAGTTCTATTATTCTAATTCATTTGAAGAGTAGTATGCCCACTTGAAAACACAGATTGCTTAAAGTACAGGGACGTACTCTTAATTAAATCCGTAAATACGGCTGCAAGAGAGGTGCAACTGCCATTTGTTTTATTAGGAAGTTTTAATATCTACTAATGAGATAAAATTTGCTGCAGAAAGTTTGTACTTAAAGTTTGAGCTCCAATAACGACTTCATTTATTTAACTCATTTGTGTTGTTGTTCACGCTTTTAAGAGAATTTTTGTTGAAGTAGAAAAGTTTTGTAATAGCCCGGCTATTACAAAACTTTTCATTTAGGTGAAGTATAGGGGGACAAAACAAGTACCCAATAGGAAATTACCTAGTGACCTATCCGCGTCATTATTAGCGACGCGGTGAGCATTGGATTTCAACGTCATGAGGCGCGGTTTGGATTTGTATTGGTGTGGGCATTCTTATGAATGTATGTACAATAAATATATTATGTAAAATGTACAAAAGAATTATATGCGTCATTGAGGCCACAGTTAAAATTTTAATTAGCTTTTCTCCGTATAGCGTAGTACTATGTCGCAGAATACTTATTATAATTATTATTTACAAGGGCAGACACAAATTACCTACCTATACAAAAATATTGACTTCACCTTTCTAACTGTAATGTGGATTCAATTTCCACATGAGACAATTAAATAATTGTACTTTACTGTATTTATACGTAATTTGCAAGTTAACGTAGTCGTTTTTAACGTGATATCTAAAGTTTGCTTAAATTTGCGCTAGATGATATGGTTCTATACATATCGGTTCGAGATCGTAGTTCTGAAATTAAAAGTGATAGTAATTTGTTTAGTTTTATATATATTGGGCTTTATGGTACAGTAAATAATGTTTAGTAAAAGTCATAAGCTTACACAGTGCCGTATTAATTTTATATTATATTTATTAAAACTATTTCATTTTCTAATGATTATTTTACAGACGTTATTTGTCGAAAATCTTCCAAACGTAGCCTGATAAGTGACGTTTTTACGGTCTAGTTAGTATCATTGTTTTACCATAAATTAACATGCATTTAATTGAAAAGCGTAAAGCTAAGATCGTATACATATTAGTCACTCCTGGTGATGACTAAGTAGTTAGGACTGTGTTTAGGCAACTAAGAAAGAATGAATAGAGTTACACCATTGGCGATGCAAGTGTTCATAGAGACCGGTAAATGCTCACTTGTATAATAAAATACATGAAACATAGCAGTATTCACCTTCTATAACGAATATCATAAACCTAGGTAGGATAATGCATGCCTAGTAAGCATTCTATTCCGGCCCTGTGGTCACAATGGCCGCCTGTGTGGCAGGCCGCACGTGGTAAAGTAAACCTCAGATTTACATAAGAAAACAATTCCGTAACGTAAACCAATAATGTACACATCGGAATGCCCACCTTGCATCCCTTGTTTACCCACTTCAGAACAGCACAACGAAAATAGGCAGGAAAATTTTAAAAAGGAAACCACTTTGGCTTCTACTTACCAGTTCTTTCTGTACAAAAACAATATGACGAGTCTCTCAAGCAGAAGATTTTAAATTTAAGCTATTAATTACCTACTTACCTACGTACCTACTTGTACTTTAGGATATTTTACCTCCTTACGTAAATAGAGCCCACTTGCATTGTTTAAGAATAGATAATACTTATAGAACTTTTTTTTAAATTATGCTAAACTCACATAATGTTTAAATTTGTGCGAATGTTCTTCGTCATGTCAATTCAGAACTCATGAAAGGAAACAAAAGTGAGGATATGTTAATTAAAAAAAATAATCACATAAAATGGCTACATTTGCATTATCACGTACTTTCCTACTTATGTAATACTAATACAATTTCAAATTTGGAATCCATTTTTTTAAAGTGAAACCTTCTTCAGCGGCGTTGTGCACTTTTTGATGGGTAAAAAATGTTAAACTCGCGTCAGGTCACGTGACCCTGATGTCCGACCCTGATGTCAGTCCCTATCGAAAATTCGTACGACGGAGCCGAGTTTTTTATATTTATATGTACAGCGCCAGAGAGACATGGAGAGGTCCCTCCCGGAGGGATGGGCAGGGACGGGGACAGAGACAGAGAGAGAGAGAGAGAACTGAACTCGTGACCGTCACGCTAATAATACATATATAGATCCATCCATCCATAATAATACATATATAGGTCGTTTCGTTCAAGTTTTCACTTCTGTCGGCAGTCCCATGACTGCCTATTTTTTTTTTGCTTAGGTACAAACTAACCTACAACAAATAAGTGTATGACGCATACGTGGCCATTTTCTTTTACTAAGTACTTGTAAGGAGTAGATGCGATTATTAAACTAGAATTAAGTTGGACAGTCAAATAACTGACGTGGCTTTAAAATATCCTTAATTTTACTTGTAAAACGCTTTTACATTAATCGTTCCCAGCCTTTAGGACCTCATGAGTACCGAATCTTTGACTAACTTGAAAACAATTATTTTCTATAGTGTTTAACAGTGCTAGGTTTGGATTTAGATTTTTGTTACTATTATTATTTTTACAGATTAGGCATAACTCCAGTAAGTTCTGTGTGGATCGGAGCATGGTGGGTAGGCTTTATCCTATCGGCACTGTTGTGTCTCATCGTTGCCCTACCCCTAATGGCATTCCCTCATGAACTGCCAGGTGAGTTAATGATATATTTTTTTTTATATTATAGGGGGCAAACGAGCAGACGGGTCACCTGATGGTAAGCGACTACCCTCGCCCATGGACACCTGCAACTCACAAGAGCGTTGCCGGCCTTTGAGATAGGAGTACGCTCTTTTGTTGAAGGTTTGTAGCGTGGCAACCAGTGTAAAAGTTAAAGTCAACGACGTTCATTCTGGTAAACTTAAAAAAAAAAAAAAACTTCATGCATTTATATGCATTGTTTTGTAAATAATAAACCCATACAAGGCTGATCTATCTCCGAAGGAGTAGTTAAGGACATTTTTACAATTACTTGCCGTCTACATCCTACATTCCTAGGTTCCGTGCTGCTACTAAATTTTTCCTAACAGAAAACAAAAATCTCGCAGGACATCACTATCGCACGTAAATAAGCGTACGCTTATGCCATGAGGTAAATAAATCCATATATCCATATATCTCGATTTCGTGACTCTTTTCAAAAAGAAACCCTTAAGTAACGAAATTTCTTCAAACCTTCTTCACTTCAGGTGCAGAAGAAATCCGTGCTTCAAAAGTGTCAGAAGCCCACGAGTCTGCGTCCAAGTCGGCAGCATTTAGTGCTCTGCATGAGCTGCCTCGCGCTGCGGCCGCGTTGCTGAAGAACCCAACCTTCCTGTTCCTGAACTTAGCTGGAGCTAGCGAGGGCATGCTGATATCTGGCTTCGCAGCCTTCCTGCCGAAGTTGATTGAGAACCAGTTTGCGGTGAATGCCTCAGATGCGGCTTTATTGTTGGGTAAGTTAGTAGGCATTGAAGATGTTTTGGAGTTGAAGTTTCGGGTTTGGGAAAATAATTATACAATAATGACCGGGTAGACTGACAACTTCAGTATCTTTTTATAAATGTCAAAACGTGACGTCACACCACAGTGTTGTCAAATCATGCACTTTTAATTTGACAATTATAAAATAAATTATAAGTACACGTTAAATCAAAGTAGAGGACAATTTTCGCAGAATTTTAAGATGTTGCATTGTCTGATTTAGATTGGTGACCTTTCTGCTCGTTTGCCCCCGGCTTGGCAGCGGCGCTTGCTGGGTAATACAAGCCTTCTAACATTTTCCAACTTTGCTTACCAATATTCCAGGTGTAATCACAGTTCCGGCTGGTGGAGGTGGCACGTTCCTCGGTGGGTGGCTGGTAAAGCGCTGGCGCCTGGCCTGCGCTGGTATCATCAAGCTCTGTTTCGCAGCCACTTTTGTAGCGGCTGCCTTCACCTTCTGCTTCGTGCTCACCTGTGATGACTACCCGTTCGCTGGAGTTACTGTTATGTACAACAGTCCAAGTGTGCCAGGGTAAGTAGTCACCAGACAGTGGTCAGGAACCCAAGTATAATAATTATACTACTCCTTCTTAAATAATTTCATTTTGAAATTTAAAATGACCTTTAACAGTGTGTAATTCGACTAATAGTAGGCCTGAATGCCTGGCGAATATCTGAACTGTGACTGGATGTGGATATAAATTCCACATAAATGCTACTCAATATTTTTCAAACTCTATACAGTTATAAAATATTTAAAAATAAATGTACATGCTATGTCGTCATAACCTATTTCTATTTGAATACGGAATTGGTACAATTTCAGTGCGGACCGTCTAACAGCTCTATGCAACGTGGACTGTGAATGTGCCAACGCTCCATACTCACCAGTGTGCGGCGCTGACGGTGCGGTGTACTACTCCGCGTGTCACGCCGGCTGTACCAAGAAAACCCTGGCCGGGACAGCTCAGCTGTTCCATCAGTGTTCTTGTGTGATGACCAAAGAAAATCTCACGCTGCCTGCATACCAAGTTGAAGGGAGTAAGTAAAGTTAATTGTTAATATCAATAAACCTGTGCCACGTTGAGAAGAAAATCCAAAGGATCAGGAACTAGAGGGTGCTTGCGTGATGGCCATGGCGTGGGACTTGCTATCGAGTGGTTGCGGGTTCGAACTTCGTCCACTACACTACCAACGTAAACCCACTGCTAACCAAGCATTTACTTTAGTTGAACAGGTTACGTGTACTCTTGTCTCCATCATGTCTTTTTTTCAATAATAATAATAACTTACGACACCTCATACACGGCTGTCTGATCCCAAACTAGGCAGATCCTGTACTATGATAACCAAAACATACTTGTATATTTTTAAATACATACATACTATAGATAAATTACACCCAGATACAGAACAAATGATCGTGCTCATCAAACACTTGTTTGTCAATGGTCGACAATGGCTTGTTTTGACTTGAAGAAAATCAAGTCGACTCTATTTTTATTTCCCTTTTTTATTTTTTTATTGGGTAATGGAACAGGCACTTGTCGTCCAACTCACCTGATGGAAAGTGACGATGAAGACGAAGACGGTACACGCCTATACTAGAATAAATCCAGACTTTGGTGTTTTGAACCAAAAAGGAACTGTCAAAGAGTTTCGTTTAATCGTTTATCATTATTTTCAGTATCTAATTCTTCAGTAACGTATGAAGCAATCAATAGCATCTGTACCACAGACTGTCCATACCTATGGGTTTTCGTGTGTCTCTCTTTTGGAGTGATGCTCTTCACATTCCTCGCCACCATGCCTGCGCTATCAGCTACTTTGAGGTTAGTAAACATAGTATAAGTCTCATGTTGAAATGTCTGGAATTGCGATGCTCTCTTCTACTTACTGAAAGAGTGCGCTTGGATCACGGCTTCCATAGTTTAAGGAAGTACGTAGATACACTTATAACTGATGCCGGAACTATGAATCAGACAGACTCTAAGCGTAACTATTACTGGCAATGGTAAGAAACCAGGTACCCGGTAGCTGTAGATATGAGAAATCTCCTGCTAGTTATGGTTAAGTCCATGGCCTACATTGAGACACGTGAATTCAAAACCCAACATCTGGAAGATGGGGCTTCATGCTACATGTAACCACAGAATCAGTAGAAAGCTCAAGGCTCTATAGAAACTACAGATCGCCTGGTGGGTGATTTTTAACTAGAAGGTATTAAGTTTTGTTTTATATAAATGACGAGTATAACTTGAACTGTCATTTTATAGAAATTCAGTACCATGACAGATCAACATTTACACTGGGCCACTGTAGCTTTTTGTAATTCTTTCACAAATATCCAAATATTACATTCCTTTGTGCGCGATATTGGTTTTAACGAAGAATTATATTCACCTAATAATATAATTAAATTACCTGTTAGCCTTATTGCAGGGTCGAAACCCGTCTTAAAGTTATTATTTTAACCAAAGATTTGGAGAGAACTCAACATTTCTTAATTCAACAGGTGTGTCCGCGACGACCAGCGCTCCTTCGCACTGGGCATCCAGTGGATCAAAGTGCGGCTGCTGGGCACTATACCAGCACCTCTGCTCTTCGGGTTCCTCATTGACCTCTCCTGCTCGCTCTGGTCTACGTCATGCAATAAGACTGGTGCCTGCTTGCAGTATGATAACTACAACATGAGCAGGTATAAATCTAAACTATAACACTAACTAACTAAGAGTAACTTATAAAAATATATGTTACTCTTAGTTATGTTTGGGATCTGAATAACGTTAGGGAGCATCCATTTATACGTGAGTCCTAAATTGAAGGGGAGGGGTTCAAAAAAATATCGTCAAATCAGATTTTAACAGAGCAGGGCTCAATTAAAAATCTCATGTCAACTTTGAACAATATTGGTTAACCTTAACGTTGTATCATTTACAGCTTTATGAAGATATATTTAATCCTTTTACAACTATAACTATAACGTAAATATCACGGGAGAGGAGAAGGGGATGGCACTAAATCTTGTCAACAACTCACGTAATTAATGAATGCTCCCTTAGAGGTATACCTATAAAGAAGGGCTCAACTAATTTCTACACGAATTAGAAAAGCCGTACTGTTGAAGTATTATTGCTGATTGTCATAATGGCCTCTCCACTCACAGAAAATAGAGGACAGTCGGGTACGCGACCTCGGCCTCTGGAAGCTACTACAGTCTCTGTCCCGTTTTTCCTTATACGAAATTTACCTTCTTCCTTCTTGCCCGTCTTAAAATGACTACATTCCCAAGGAGGGTTGGCGTCATGCAGGCTGCCGGCCATAAAAGAAACCATTTAAAACCCTTTGCAATGTTACACATTGCACTTACTCTAATGAAAATTGGGATAAGATCAGGAAGATGATGATGATAATATATACTCGTGTTTCAGGTACATGCTCGGTATAGCGCTGGTGGGCAAGCTATGTTCTCTACTCTTCTTCTTCTTAGCGTGGTGGTTCTACAGGCCCCCTGGCAGTAAGAATGGTAACGCAGTAGTTCCATCGGTAGACCTAGTTTTAAGTGGGGAAAAGACCAACGGTAACGTCACGAATGGGACTTTGGAAAGACCTGCAAATGGTTATTGCAATGCGGGACTTGAATGCAGTGACCACTTGTAAGATTGGGTAATAATTATTTATTTGGTTAATTAAAAAAAGGACAGTAAAGAGACTATAGATGTAATTAAAATGATAATAAACAATTTTAATTACCTAGAAAACAGAGAATAGAAGAAACAAAACTAACCTCTTTTGAAAACTAACGCCATCTAACGCCAGATAATAGAACTAAATGGTTCTTAATTGCACTAGTAAGGTTTACACAAAAACTAACGTTTTATAGAAATAGACAAGATACCAATATAAAGACTTAAATCTTTTATTGAGAATTTTACGAATAAAAATAGTTATTTTTAAGAGGCTTTTTACGAGAAACGACACAAATATCATACATTATACTTAAGTACCAACATGAAAATTTCGCCATCGCAATTTGGCTGACTTTTTGTATCAACTGTCAAGTATATTCCGTTAATATTTCCTATAATAAACTGAGAACATTTTATACATAACACGCTAGCACAACTCAAAGACAATGCCAAAAGGCAAAGATGATGTCATATTTTTTATAACATGATAGATGTACCATATAATTTGCTTTTAACGCAGATTACTGTCTTTTTTTATAAAAGGCCTTTTAAAGCTGTCTTCTCCATTCCTGTAATGTATTATAGTGAGTAGAATTTAAAAAAATATGGGTTTATTATTTACATTCCATAATAATAATAATATAAATAGTTCTGTTGTAAAATATCTGTGATGTAATAGTTTGTAGATAATTGTAAGAGACATCCTTGATATGTAAGATTCTTTTTAGCAATAAGTTTTTAGGGCATGAGTAAGTAGATCAATGCACTATAAAGTATCTAATCAATTCTAAGTAGGTATATGTATTTTTTGCAAAAATAAATTCTACAATTAATAATTTACTCTGGCACTTAACATTATGGTGGAAATTAGCTTACATAGTCATGTGATTCAAAAACCGTTTACCTGTTGTGAGTAACCGGAATCTAGTTGCCGCTGTGCGTAAAAATTAAAAGAAATCACTAATTAATTATTTTTATTACTTCAGTAAGTATAGACAATATTTTTAGTATTTTTTTATTTTGTATTAATATTTAATAATAAAATAGATTACACTAAAGAATACCAATTTAGTAACAATGATATTTTCAGTGGATGAATAACAATATACTAATTGAACTGGATACTAAACTGATGTCCTAGCTATGGTGGAATCTAAGTCAGAATTTGCTTATAACTTTCGTGACTTTGATACATATTAGATGTGTAACTCGGAACTTAATCGCGATAATATTTATTTATTTACACTCGTGACCACGATCGGTGCAAGTCGGGTAACCAAAAAAGTATTGTACCTTACAAATATTATCGCGATTAAGTCCCGCCCCGCGTTACACATCTAATAAGTCAGTATTGTGACGGAACTTATACTACATCTGCTACTACATACACATCGCATCGCATCGAAGTGAAATAAAAATATCCGGGTATAATTATTATTTTATGAAAAACTAGAAGAAAACCCGGTTTCGCTCCGGTGAAATGAGACTCATAATACACAATCTTTTACAAAATGTAGGTAGAATATATAATACGTGTAAATCGGCCTTAACGAACTCAAGATGGCATCCGGCCAATATGGCAACTGCCATTTGCACCATTAGAATTTAATTTAATAATATATAATAATAATATAAAAATATAATAATAATATAATAATAATATATAAATATAAAATAATTAATAAATAATAAATTTAATTTAAGATACTCGACAATCCGAATTTTGCGGATATCTGTTTTCGACTCGAAATCATTATTTTTTATGTTATATTATTCAGTTAAGGTTTCTATCGAGTCTACCGTACCCCTTGACTGAATTATTAATATAGATAAATGCTTTATAAATCTTCTATATTATTGTCTGAGTACACACTTTTTATAAAAACACTGACTTAGATGCCACGGTGTATATAATATTCTGATACGTATAATTATAACTTCACGTATTATTGAACCCACTCCTAACCTAGCTCCTAAAAGCTGTAGAAGATACAAGAATATTAGTAACTTTACTAATATTATTGTATCTCCTACAGCTTTTAGGAGCCACATTGCTGGTATTCCTCATTTAAAAAAAAAGGATATGTATGTCTACTACAGGTAGGTATGGTAGATGAGTAATACGTTTGTCTACATATTACACTTAATATTATTTTCGCAAAAAATACATATTAAGTAAGTATAAGTCTCTTGTATAGTGTGTATTTATCAAAGTAGTACAATAGGGAAGGCACAATTTTCTCGATTCAATACTAATATGGTTAATAAGGGATGCGTGTAAATAATTTTAACATATTCGTTAATATTTCATGTTCAATAGTTGTTAAAAGTGTATTTTGGTTGAAGACTGATTGTTTACTAGACATATTTAGTAAAATGTAATTTATTTACAGTAAAGGATGTGTAGGTATAAAAGGACTAAAACACAATAAATAATAACTGTCAATCGTAGGACTGCACGTCAGAAGTGAAAACATATATACATACACACACACACAAACACACAAACACACACACACACACACACAGCAACGTGAAAAGTCCTGTGTTCAAATCTTGCAGAATGCAAATTTATGCAACAGTGTTAATTTACACACACACACACACACACACACACACACACACACACAGCAACGTGAAAAGTAATGTGTTCAAATCCTGCAGAATGCAAAATTATGCAACAGTGTTAATTTACACACACACACACACACACACACAAACACACACACACACACACACACACACACACACACAGCAACGTGAAAAGTCCTGTGTTCAAATACTGCAGAATGCAAAATTATGCAACAGTGTTAATTTACACACACACACACACACACACACACACACAGCAACGTGAAAAGTAATGTGTTCAAATCCTGCAGAATGCAAAATTATGCAACAGTGTTAATTTACACACACACACACACACAAACACACACACACACACACACACACACACACAGCAACGTGAAAAGTCCTGTGTTCAAATCCTGCAGAATGCAAAATTATGCAACAGTGTTAATTTACACACACACAAACACACAAACACACACACACACACACAGCAACGTGAAAAGTCCTGTGATCAAATCCTGCAGAATGCAAAATTATGCAACAGTGTTAATTTACACACACACACAAACACACAAACACACACACACACACACACACACACACAGCAACGTGAAAAGTCCTGTGATCAAATCCTGCAGAATGCAAATTTATGCAACAGTGTTCATTTACTTGGTCTGGATGTTCCTATGTCTAATATGTGCGTGGTTACTTCAGTCTAATAAAAGTACCTATTCTGAATATTTTTATCCGTTTTCTAGAACTCATAGACTCACAAACTATGCCTAGTATGCACATAGACTTTGTAAATTCGAGGATTCCAAAGGCAAAAATGCAAGACTGCAACACTCCTAACTCTGAAGATGAAAAGTATAAGGTCATTCATTCAGGTCCGGTCCTTTTTAAGGAGAGCAAAAATAACAAAATCTTTTGACAATATTTTAATAAATAACAGGTATTGTAACAGTTATTTTTAAGTTATCTGTGGTGAACCTTTTACTTTCAATAAATAGACTCACTAAACGTTAAATGCTGTGGTTAATGCCTGAAATAAATATAGTTTACGAAACCTCTGAGTTACCTAAGTACCTACGTTATGTACACATCTGATTTTGTTTGCAATTTTATAAATTCAATTTCAAACTTAAGCGGCATTGGGTGTACCTGTTATTACAACGTGAAATATATGAAGTAAAAAAAACGCAAAACTAATGTTAAAATAAGATTTCTAAAGGTATTAGTAATGTATGCAATAAAGATTTTATTTGAAATAAAGCTGTATGTATGCCTTACAAATATTTTAGCAAGTCGTCAGAAACGACTTTATTCATGAATGGATATCAGCAATGCAAAATAATAGAAATCCAAGAGTCAGTGCTAGAAAATGGAAAAAATCTTTACTATTGTGATATCAAAAAATCGTTTTGGGGCGATGTTCAGATCAGACCTTATGCTTTTCATGTCCATATGACCACTTGTGTAACATGTCCTTATCATAGAAATATGTCGTTTCTGGTCTAGAAAGCTTCCTAACTGTTATACATTTATAATGTTTTAGTCCTAGATTATAAATTATTTCTTAATTCTATATTATATGTAATATTTGTGTATAATAAATGGTAAAATAGCAGTACACTAACCTATTCCATCAAACTAGTTTAACAATTGGATATTGTTAGCTCTAAGGAGGCTAGAGTAGAACCAATAACTTCAGATTAATAGAGGATTCTGGTAGAATTTTCTGCATAACGTGTTTTACTCTTTCTATGGTAAGACTCTGCGTGGCATAGATCCAGACGTAAAAAGTATCAAATACATTCCTCTACTGTCTTTGGTGCTTTTTGATTTTCTGCTACCCTAGTACGAGTTCTCAAACTCAAAATCAAAATAAATTATAGCGCAACGAAAGCTAGGCTTGTTGTCAATGTCAATTTATGTTTCAATTTGGAACTGGAATTGGAATTTATGTTTTAATTTGGAATACTTAATATTCTTAAAAAAAACATCCGACTAACATAGCTCAACCACAGCCAATTATTTGAAAATGGAACATGTTTTTTTCTTACGGCTTTTTTACGAGACAAGCTCTGTTCTCTCAAAATGTTCGTTCGTTTCACTCATTTGTAATCTCGTACTAGACGGTAACTGTTCCCCCGAGCACCTACGCCTAACGACATCTGTTGTACCTTAGCTTAGATTTTATAAACACAATTTGTAAATTTTTACATGTTTTATAATGTAATTTGTAATATACATAAAATGCAGTTATTGAATAAGGTAATCAATTTTGAAATTGTACAATTTTACACAGATTGATTGAAATAAAAATAATAAACGAAATAATTGTTTAATTCCATGCAATGGTGGCAAGGATTATCAAGGGTGCCAGACATGCCGTGTGGTTTTACTTGGTTCGACTTTCACATAAGCGCTTCGTCATGCCCTGTCATGCCATTAATGGGGTGTTATCTAGAGGAATAAAATAGCACCCGATGTAATTATGCGATTATTCTCTAGAACATTGTACTCCACACCCCAGTGGAGTACAATGTTATGAAAGATAGAACATTATTGTTTTCCCAAATGAGCGTGTAGGATTGCGCCGGCTCAGCACAAAGAAGGGCCGAAAATGGAACAGAATAGGACAATTAGTATTCTCCCATTCCGCGGAAGATCACTAAGAGAAGGTAATTGTTGCTATAGCAGAAGCAGACTCGTGAACATTTCGACACGCCAATAATAATTACAGATCAGTAAAACTTAAAAACCCTCTTTAATGGCAAACTGAATAAAAAAGTAAAAAAGAGTTCCACTCTCCATCTACTGGTTTCATCATTAGACCATCGTTACTAAGCTCAATCTGTTGGACTTGTCGAAAGGAGTCATATGAGCCCAAACTCGAGGAGTTTCCTAGTTGCCACTGAAGAGTTCACTATCCTCCACCTAACTTTATCGTCAGATCAGCTCCAAGATGGTAAATTATAGTAGGTCACCTGATGGTAAATGACTACCGCCGCCCATAGGCACTTGCAACTCAAAGGAGGAGAAATTTATAAGACATAAGTTAAATATAACTATGCATGTTTAGTCCTGCCAAATGACGTTTCGTATTCTGAAAACGTAGGATTAAACTAATTTTAGTTTGACAGCACTAAAATTGGTTAAGTTACTCAACTTGGTCCAAATTTACTCATTTGCTATTCTGTTGTAAGTTTTATATGTCTAAAATTGTCTAAAATTTGGAACGTCACACTAAAATTAGACGACATATAAATACATGCCGACTAACTTTAGTGATATAAAGATCTTTGAATTTTTGGATAAAAAGTAAATTAATAGTATATTTTTTTATATGATGAATATCAAATATGTGATTTTGGCTTTGTTCGCTTTGGCAGAAAGGTATGTATATTTTAAATTCATTATTTAATAAGAGTGCTTACTGTTTACATTAAAACTAAATAATCTTCAATTCATGACCTGATGAAATTATCAAGAGAGAATAAAAGAATAGAGAAAAACGTACGAGACAATAATTCCAATCCGTTTGAAATGGCACAGGAAAACTAGCAGAAACTTTTAGGCTCTACATCTAAAGCTTTTCATTTACTAAATTATCTCGATAAAGGCTTCATCCCTTATACATCTAAAGGTTTGCTTGATTTTTAATCATTTTTATGCAATGGCATATGAATATGCCCAACACCATAGGTGCAGTAGATGGGACACATTGCAATAGCAAAACCACCGATAACTCACTCTACTGCACCTGGAAATCTGTTTTATAATAGAAAAGGATTTTACAGTATTAACGGTCAGATTGTGAGTATAATCCACATTAATTATAATAATCACTTTAATAAACTGTAATAATAACAAGGTAGCTGGGATAGACTGGCTGCAGATGAGAGGCCTATATCCAAAAGTAGACTGCAATAGGCTAATTGATTGATTAACTGTAATTAACATACCTCCACCGGCTTCAAAATAATAAACTACCTACATATGTAAATCCTAAATTTAAATTTACTGCAACCTATGATCTTATCTGTGCCTATATTGAGTGAGATTAATGTTTATTATTATACTAGCTGTTGCCTGTGGCTTCGCTTACTTAAATTTTGAAAATTACATCAGAAGGGCAGGCTAGCACAGTCCATCTTTGGACATAGCTTCAGTACTGGTAGTATTTGGGTAATTACTTCAGAAGGGCACGCTATCTCAGTCCATCTTGGGCATAGCTTCTGTACTAGCAGTATCTGGATAATTACTTTAGAAGGGCATGGCACAGTCCATCTTTGGGCATAGCTTCAGTACGGGCAGTATCTGGGTAAACTTTTGTTGTTTGTTTTCTGAACTTCTAAGTAGTTTTATGACGTTACATGCAACCTTGCCTTCAATAATTGTTATGCTAGTCAGAAATGATTTGGAAATGTGCAATGGACGGCTTCAAACAAATTTCATTGTCTACATCACCATCGCTGCCTTCATTACCAGCCAGAGCGAACTGTAATAATCATTTTAGCATGTTGCACCCTCTTTAACATGGTTTTTGAGTACAATTGAATAAAACTCTAATTTAGATCATTTTTGCAAAACAAGATTATAATGATTGTATTTCTACATTTCCAGATGATAATGAAAATTATGTGGATGAGGACAATCATGATTCTAATATTTTGCAAAGAGGACCCAGGTTTCTTGATACGGACATGGCATATTCAGGAAAAACTGATTCAAACACATTTAAATTAAACTACTAGTAAATGTTATTTTAATTAAAGCTTTGTTTTTTATTACTAATATAATCCACAATTAACATTAACAAATAATAACTAAAATTTTTAACATGATATAATCAACTCAACAAGAAATCCTGGAATGGAGGCAGTCCCTATGATATCTAGTATCTTTCACTCTATATCTGTAAGCTCAGATCCAGTTGGTCCTTCTTCTTATGCCTTATTGAATCACAGATGTTACGCCCCTTTGTCTTCACTTTTGTCCTCCATAAACTCCAAATCTAGACAAAAATAAATCACAAAGTATTAGTATAAGCATATTATGATATGAGGAGGTACTAGAGTCAATCTGGGCACTACCACTCTCATAATTGGCTTTAAGTAGCAGTATGATACATTAAAAAAAAATTCAAGATTCCTCGGTCCATTTTTCCTTTTTCTATGGAATTATGCAAGCTTACATAGTGATGGTAACTGTTTATCATCAGGTAGCCTGTGTATCTGTTTGTTAATCAATCTCATAAATACTTATGAGACCTTTCACATACTCAAACCATATCATGTATTTTGTATAAATTCTGATTTTAATTGATTTTTTATATTTACTTATTTGTGAACGTACGGTATATCCTCAAACGCCTCTTCACGACATTTTCAAGACAGTATGTTAAAATTATTATACTCAAATTATTGAAAATTACTTATGCTTTCAACAAACAACACTTACATGCTGCCATTGCTGTACAGTTGTTACAGAAGTTATTACATTACAGATTAGTTTGTAGAACTAGTTCGATAACCATGCTTGAAATTCCTTTACGTTTTGATTTGCCAATTTATCTGAAAAAAAATGAAATTGACATGGTGAAAAATGTCATTAAAAAAATTAAATATTATCTTCCTCTGTTGTTTCCATATAAAGGTTGTCTGGAAGACATCGCTTTTAGCGATAAGACCGCCCATTGTACTTGCCGCATAATATGTTGCTACTAAACTGTGTTAATTTCTGTCTAACTGTGGTGTACAATAAAGAATGTTCTATCTATCTATCTAAAGGGAGTCAAAACAATATTGTAACGAAATTGTCTTAATGTTATGTTATGTTATGTAAATACAGTAAAGACGTAAAAGAGTAGAATAATAAAACAATTTAACAAACAAAATTACTTGGTATATAAAACAATGAAAAATTTCTTACCTCTCGCCATTTCTAGGTTATTGTTGATGCGTTTCACAAGTTACAATTTTTTTTTATTATTCTCCTTCATCGTGATTGATTTATTTATTTATAACTTTAGACTTATTTAAAAAAATAAGTTAATTATATTAGTTTTGGATATATGTCAGCTTGACTTGCACAGATTCATTATTAGCTGTTAATTAGACAGATAACAAAAAAGGATATACAGTGGGTTGCCAGCTATGTGAACTCAGTAGAACAGTATTTACTAAGCTATGAGCCGGAAATATAAACTTTGTTTGGTACATAATTATAATGTTCGTAAACAAACATTAACATGCATTCAAAAATCTAAAAATGTTGTTTCAGAAGATTTTATTCTTTCACTCTTTGTCGTTCATTCTTTACTTTTAAGTAGCCGCAACACTCTCGTACTTAACTTTTAGTTATGTCAGATTCAAATTTAGTGCTGTCCTAATAAGAACTAAATTTAATTCAACGAAACAACAGAATACCATGTTCGATATCTCTTGACTAAAATAAAAGATTTTTAGTGAGATTTTAGTTTATTGCGGTGAACAACAGAATTGGCACTAATATCTTTTAATTTATTTTAAGAGACAGATAGCAGTATCGCTATCATATTATTTTACAGTAACAGCCAAGAACTTGGCTAAAACATTGCTTTTATTGAGCAAATTGACATTAATTGTAATTATGCTTTTGCCAAATTGTTGGCAAACAATTATACCACTGACATATCATATAGTGTATGTGACATTTATAATAATTTAAATTAATTACTAAGACAAAAGAGAGTACCTCTTGCAATTATCATATTATAAATAAGACTATAAAAAGTCTAATATCTCAGCTCAGTAATAATCAAGTTAGTAATAAGTTTCATAAATTCATAAGTAATAATAACTTAAATTACATAAACCTGGTTCACCAGAATATTAGGGGGCTGATGGGCAAAGACCTAGAAATAGAACTGTTCATGAACTGTAATGCAGTTGATATTTTTTGCATCACTGAACATTGGTTAAAAAGCGATCAGTTCATGTTCAATTTTGATAACCACCAGGTAGGTAGCCCGTTCAGCAGAGCTAATGCAATACATGGTGGCTCTATGATACTCCTAGATAAGCAATTTAAATTTAAAGAGCACCATGACATTGTTAGTTTATCGGTTGAACGAACTGCAGAAATAGCCTGTATAGAACTCAAGCGTTTTATTGTAATTAGTGTATACAGACCTCCTTCAGCTTTGTATGATTGTTTTGAGTGTGTTATGGATTCAGTATTAGATAAAGTAACAAAATCTAAAAAAAAGTAATTATTTGTGGTGATTTTAATATTAACTTATTAGAAAATTCTGGCTTAGCGACTAAGTTCAGGACACTATTCCAGTCCTACACGAGCCTACACGAATCACAGTCACTACAGCCACATGTCAGTGCCGGATTAAGCCAGCGCGGGGCCTGTAGCAAATTCTGTCAAGAGGCCCTTCGTTTGCTATAGTTTCTCAAGTTAAAGGGTATTAAATAAAACAAAACTATTACAAATAAACTTTTCTGCATTTAATATGGGCAAATTTAGAGATAACACTTTCACTATCGACTTCTTTAAGCAAATTATACTCTATATTCATCAAAGTAAGGTGATTAAGACGTTCTTGGCCCATCGTGTTTCTTAACTCGTTTTTAATACGTTTTAACGTTGAAAAAGAACGTTCGCCACTGCAGTTAGTGATCATGAGAGACAAGTAAATGCGCAAGGCAATTTCTACGTTTGGGAAACACGATTCTAAGGAATTATTTAATAAAAGTTTATAAAATTGCAGTTCCAGAGACTCTTGTTTCTTGCTATCAATAACAGTAGCCACATCTGTTTTCAGCAGTTCAGCGAACTGCACTAATTCGTCGCCTAGGCTACTTTCCAAATCATCTTCGTAAGCACTGACCATACGTGAGGCGTTTTCCAAAATCTCTTCTGTTGTAAGGGATTTTAGCTGTCGAAATATTCCAAAAACACCAGTAATTTCATGATATGCTTCCATACGTTTAGTTAAAGCAGACAGTACGTTATCAATAATGACAATAAACACCTGAATTTCAAAACGTTGTCCAGGTGTTTGATTTTCAACAAAGTTGTCGAGTGTAGTAGAGCCGGTGAAATGGTCGTACTTTGTATTCCGCTTGCTTCGTCTTGAAGTCTGTTGCTGATACTCTTCACAGTCGGTCAGATCTTTGGCTTTTGCCTCAACATCTGAAAATGTAGATCGCATTGCTTGTACGTAGGCATATACTGTTTCATAAAGGGCGTATCCTGTGTTAAGGTCTTGATCAGACGACTGCAGCGAAGCACTAGTCGCTTGCAAGCGTTCTAGGATTCGGTTCCACATAATTGTCATTATTCCCGTTTCTAACTTATTCATCGTTGAAACTAGTCCGTAAGCTTTATTACGGCACTCTGCTTTTTGATCTACATTATTGAAAATGTCTTCCAAAACTTGCTTAATAGTGATAAAACCACATAAAAGCGCCTTCGTAGCATCAGCTCTGGCTGACCACCTAGTGTCCGATAACCTTTTCAAAATCGGAATTTTTGAAGTAGAATCTTTCAAAGCGTTCGTGAGACGACTCCATCGGTAGGTAGAAGCAGAAAAAAACGTGTAGAGGTTTTCAACGAAATCGAAGAAAAGTAATGCTTCTGTACAGCAGTCTGCAGCGCACTTAGCAACCAAATTTAAGGAATGTGCAAGACAGGGAATATATTCTGCGTATTTATTTATTTCCTTAATTCGTGCTTGTAAGCCGCAGTATTTCCCACTCATGTTGCTGGCATTATCGTAGCTTTGCCCACGACAATCTTTGATATCAATGTCACTCTCACTTAAGAAATCTAATAAACTTTGAGCGAGTTGTTCAGCAGTATGACCTTCCATGTCTAAGAACTTAACGAATCTTTCCACTGGTCCAGATGGTAGAACATAGCGCACTATCAGAGTCAGTTGGTCTACATGCGATATATCTGGAGTAGAATCCAATGAAACTGAGTAGTATTTGCATCTCTTAATTTCGTAAATTATTTGATCCAGTATGCTTGATGCAATTAGATGAATAAATTCCTCACAAGTTGTTTTTGATAAATATGACGTATGTCCTTTTCCTTTATTAGCATAACTTTGAATATGTTGAGCCATAAAAGCGTCAAATTGGGCTATTAATTCTAATAAGCCTAAATAATTGCCATTGTGGGGGGAACCAACAATTTCGTCACTACCCCGAAACGCAAGACCTCGTTCTGCTAAAAACTTTATTACTGCAATGATTCGTTTTAAGAGTAGCCTCCAATAATTTTGCTCAGTCTCAATTTGGCTCACAAGTTGAGAATCAACACGCGTATTCTTGTTTTTGAGATTTACCAGCGAAATTATGGCTTGTCTATGTGGAGTGCTTTCTTCATGTCTTGTCAACAAATTGTGCGCATTCTTCCAGTCATCTAATCCATCTTTCGTAAACCGTGGTGACGAAGTATCTGAATTCGTAACTTTGCAAACAAAACAGAAAAGTCGTCCTTTGGTTTCCGAATAACACAACCAGTCTCTGACATGAGTTTTATTCGTTAGTTTATGTTTATAGCTGAAAAAGGACTTTTGGCAGAATCGTGGCTTATTTTCTTTTTCGTAAATTTTCTTTGAAGACAAAAAATCGCTATCCATATGTTGCAGTTCGCTGCTTCCTTTTGCAATCCAATAATCTCTATCGAAGTTGCTCGGCCATTCACCAATATCGTTGGAGTATATTTTACTTTCGTTTTGTTTTAGACTTGAAACTGTAGTGAAATCATGCAATAATATACCATCGACTGCTTTTTGGCTTGAACATGACGGCTCTGGATCAAGAGTACTGGCTGTGCTTTTAACTTCTCTTTGGCTAGAGCATGATATAACTAAATTAGAAGGAATTGCTGTCTCTTCAGCTACAGCATCACTTGTAGAAAATGTAGTTTCATTAGAAACAGTAGTAGTACCACTATTATATGTACAATGAGATGCAACTTCTGTATGTTTTGCTTTATTTTCAGTAGATTCAGCAACATCACTCTGAACATTAAAAAAGTCGAACAGCTTACGTGTTTTTGATAAAACAGCTTCGTTCTTTTTTTCCTTTTCGTCTTTTGCTTTACGCTTAGCACTTCCAGAAGCATAGTGTCGACCGGTATCTCTAGATCTGCTGCTCATGTTACCTATGGTTAGACAAATATTTTTTTAATTAATTGTTTATCTCGCCGATATTCGGACCGGGGCCTCAGACGCCGCAGGCAGGCTCACTACCAACCATGCCATTCGTTTTATGTGAAGCAAATGGAGTCTATGTGAAAGGCTCGACTGTACATTTATTTATCCAACGTTATAAATAAAAAAAAATAACTTGACAAATGCTATTTATATGTATTAAATAACTTACAAAAGTTTTATAAAAGGAATCAAATTTAATACGACATTAAAATAATCAAAAATGTTGCATAGAATAATATTTTTTTTTAAAGGACATGAAATGTAACTTTCTTTATACAACTTAAATGAACGAAAATTAATGAGATTGAGGTATTTGTTTTTATTTATATGCGTTTATAAAGTTTGACTCCGCAAATGTTAAGAGTTACTAAAAATAATTTGAAGTGAATATGCAAAACATAACTAGTAAAATATCTTACCTTAAGTGAAATTATTTTCGTTTATGCTTTACTTCATTTACTACGTACAAAAACAAAAACTCTTCTACTGTGTTTTAAAATAGATAATCGTATGAGTTGCTTTTGCTTACAGCGCAAAGTCAGGTTAGAAAACTAAAAACAGTACTCGAAGCAATGTCAAAACAACTTTTCTCAAGAATGGCTCACATCTAAAGTCCTTTTAAAAGTTTTTTTATGTTGTGCCAAACATAAATGTACAGCATTTTCTTATTGTTTGATAGTCGATAGAATCCTATTTTATTTGATCGGGTTGTTACGACTAGCTCGTTCGATGACAATATCAGGGGATTCCCCTGTTAGTTTTGCCGTGCTACCAACTTGCGTGTAGCGCAGTGCAAGCAGTACAACACAACTTTTGGTGTAGCCAGCGCTCAATTGTAGAAACGTGGTAAAATTTTAAATTATTGTTGTAGATTTTGATACCAACGTTTCTCGTGGTAGGTACGTGTATTTTTTTTACGGTACGTGTATTATAAATTGATATTTTTTTACGGTCAGACAGGTATTAGACCGCGGGGCCCCCCGAGTCGTGGGGCCCGTAGCATTTGCTACTCTTGCTACGTGGCTAATCCGGCACTGCCACATGTATAGATAATATATTTACAGATGTTGTTTATTAAAGATAAGAAAATAATAAATCAGTTAGATTCTGATCATTGCGCTCAACAAATTTATTTTACAATAAGAACGAGAAAGTTGCGAAGAGAAATATTGTGGCAATACCTAAAACTGCCAAACGTTTTGAAAATTTTAAAAATAAACTAGAGACAACATACCATTTTTAGATATAGATTCCAACCCTAATACTTCCTTCAATGTTTTTTTTATGCATTTTGTTCAGAATTAAATTCAGTTTTTACACCCAAAACGATTGTAGTTAAAGGTACTTCCACATTTAGTGAATGGGCTACTATAGGCTTACACAAGAGCAGAAAGAGACTATGAGTTATATGATAAAAGAAATTACAACAATAGTGAACAATTTCACATATATGTCAAAGAATACTCTAAATTGTTTAGGAAACTTTGTAAATAAGCAGTCTCGTTTTCTGAGTTCAAGGATTAAAAGTAGCGATGATAAGGTTAAGACCACTTGGAACATTATTAATAGCGAGATTAGAAAGCAGCACAACCAAAGCAATGAATTTAGTTTGAAAATTAACAACAAACAAGTAACGTCAGATAAAGAAGTAGCCTCTGTTTTTCAGAACTTTTTTACTAACTACACTATTCCTGTGTCGACTACTAAATCTTTGAACTCCTCACCAGCTCTTGTAGAATCAATTTTGAAGGAGAATGTTGATAGGAATGACAGTGTATTTAGGTTTCAACATGTCAGTCCTTTGAAATGATCAAAACTTTCAACACACTAAATCTAAAAAAAACAGCCGACCTCTGGGGAAATTCTGTAATCATTACAAAATCTGTTATTACTGTAGTTGCTAGTCATTTATCATTTATATTTAATCAGTGTGTAGATAGTGATGTATTTCCTGATCTGATGAAATCTAGTAAAATCATTCTATTGTTCAAATCTGGCAGTACTTCAGACCCATCTAACTTTAGACCAATTTCTGTACTAAAAGTATTCAGTAAAATTTTTGAAAAAATTGTTTATGATCAAATGCAAAGTTTCTTTAATTGCCATAATTTGTTACATAATAAGCAATTCGGTTTTATAAGGGGTCGCTCCACAATTGATGCCGGTGTAGAGCTTGTAAAACATATATTTGATGCCAACGATTCTCTAGGCATTTTTTGCGATTTATCCAAAGCTTTTGATTGTGTTGTTCATGAAACTCTGATCAGGAAATTATATCACTACGGTGTCAAAGATACGGTGCTGGATCTTCTTACTTCTTATCTGAGTAATAGAATTCAGAAAGTCGATATTAATGGCAAGCTATCTCCGGGGTCTGTGGTAAAAAATGGGCGTTCCGCAGGGATCTATACTTGGGCCATTTTTGTTCTTAATCTACATTAATGACTTACCTTATATTGTTAAGAACAACCACGAAATAGTATTGTTTGCGCATGATACTTCACTCTTATTTAGGGTAAAACGTATGTGTACAAATTTTGACGACGTAAACGATGCTATTTCGAAAGTGGTTCTCTGGTTTAACGTTAACAATTTACTTCTTAATGGAGAAAAAACTAAATTTATCCGGTTCACTACTCCAACCGTTAAACAGCTGAAAATGACTATACTACTTAATGAAGACGAGTTGGAACTAGTTGATACTACAAAATTCTTAGGCATTACTCTTGACTTTAAGCTTCAATGGGGCCCTCATATTGATAAATTATCGAATAGACTCAGCTCAGCAGCATACGCAGTTAGAAAAATTAGTGAACTGACGGATGTTGAAACAGCCAGATTAGTTTATTTTAGTTATTTTCATAGTATAATGTCGTATGGTATTCTACTGTGGAGGAATGCCGATGATATTCAATCTATCTTTGTGCTGCAGAAGAGGGCTATTCGAGCAATTTATAACGTAGGCAATCGTGATTCACTGAGGCAGAAATTTAAAGAAATTAACATAATGACGGTAGCGTGCCAATATATTTATGAAAATCTAATTTACCTTCATAAAAATAAAGATCACTTCTGTAAAGAAAGTGATATACACTTTTTTAACACGCGTAATAAAAATAAACTTGTTGTACCTGCCTCTAGGCTCCAAAAAATTAACAAGTCGTTTCAAGGTCGATGTGTGCGATATTATAATAAAATCCCAGATAAGATTTAAATGTTAAGTCTAAACAAGTTTAAGTCTACAGTCAAACGACAGCTATGCCTTAAGGGCTATTACTCAGTAGGGGATTATATACAGGATAAAAACGCTAGGGATGGAATTGTAATAGAAATCTAATGTGAGCTAATATGTTTCTTATTTTCCATCTCTCATGTTTTTCTTTTCTTCTTTTTAATTTTTTCCTTAATTTTCAGTTTCCCTATTGTCTCATATTCTTTTTTTAGTTTAATTACTTTTAATTTAAAAAAAATAATAGCACACAACAAAATGATGTGATATTTACTGAATATTGTTGAAACTGTCTGGTTTTTCTTTTTTAAAAGAGTGGCCGTGAGTTTGTTTGCCCGATTTCTTCTCACAAGGCTCAACCATTTGGAAACGGGTGGTTATAGATCGAAACAGGCAGATGTGATATTATGTTATCCATTTTGTTTTCTTTAATCATTGTACATTTGACGAAGCAAACTATTGTTGCGGTGACTCTGTGTGTGTTGATCTATAATTTTTAATTATAAAAATTATAGATCAACACATAATAATTGATGGTCAATTTAATGAAATAAAGATTTTTTTGAATTGAATTGAATTGAAAGAGTCACATGTGCGTTGCCGGCCTGTGAGGTGGGAGTAGGGGAAAAGGGGAGAGGGAAGGATTAGGGCCTCCGGTAACCTCACTCACTCGGCGAAAAGCAATGTAAGCATTGCTTCACTGTCGGTATTCTGTAAGGCCGTGGTATCACTCCGGTCGAGCCGGAGTCCGGGGCCCAATGTAAAGGGTCTAGCGGAAGATACAGTCCTTCAGGGCAAAGTGATGGCGGTGTCTCGTGACATCGCCAACACTTTGAACATCTTTCCTTGGAGTTTTTATAATAATGATCATTTACTTGGACATATTTTAACAACGCCACCTAGAACTAAACTAAGCAGACCTTGGACGGACCGATGACCTAAAGAAGGTAGCTAGGATGGATTAGATGCGGAAGGCGAAGGATCTGGTAATGGATACATTGAAACAACCACCCCAATAAGGCATATTCATGCATACAAATATTTGAACAGGAATCGAACCTGCGACCCCCGGTGCGGTAGTCGAAGGCACTAGCACGCCACAGAGGTCGTCAGTCGTCGGAGTCGGAATGCCTCTCCACTCTATACCTACCGTATCCTACCAGACTCGGGCTCCTGCGAGACATTTTATGGGGTGCTCAACAGGGCTTGCGAAAAGATTTTTATTAAAACAAATTAGATAAATATATGAATTAAATATATTGAACATTAAAAATACTTAAAATTTAATAAAATGCCTTATAGCATATTCATATTAAAAATGTGTACTTATTGTAATTGCATCAGAGACAGAGTTAACAATCTCACAGAATCTCAGAAAAACTTAACACCTTGACTGTCGTCGAATTCCATTAATTCACATCTGCCTTTCACTTCTAATATTTTTAAAGCCTTCACAAGTACATTCATATCCAAACTGTGAAATTCTGAAACAAAAAGAAAACAATAAAATATTTTGGTAATATGTCTGCTACTGCTAGGTATAGTTCGTTAAACCAAGATTATTGTTGTTTGTCTGTTGTTATGTGTCACTTAAAATTCAGCATGGGTCGGTTCTAGGTAATAATTCCTGGCAATATTGTTCATGTTAATATCATTCCAACCATATAGACCGGGGGGGGGGGGGGGGTTACCAGCTGTTCCCGGATCCTTCCTATTTAAGGCGCAGTACGGCACACCGTGTGGTTTTAGTCGGTTCGATTCCGACACACCGCCCTACGGCCCTAAGGGGTTTCCACACGCACAAAAAAAAAGGTTACTGCATTTGTTGGCATGAAAATTCAATTTGCAATAACATCTATAGCATAATGATATTTAAATTTGGTTCCATTAAAAATTGATACAATAGAACATACCTTCATCGGCAGTGTTATCTCCTTCCCTCAACTCAAAAAGTGTACAAACAGAATTATTCATTCCATTATTACATGCCCAGTTATAGATCATATTGCCCCACTCATCCAATGAATGCCAGTATATTTCCCACACATTTTTACTTTTATCTACAGGGGCAGCTCTACCAGTCTTTGCCATATCCTCTAATACTGTTAATACGGCCTCTTGAGATAATTTTCTGTTAATTTCCGCATTGTTGAATAAAGGAGTGTTCTGTGATTCTCTTATATCTATTGTTGACTGTTTACTTGCTTTCAAATAGTCTATGATCAGCGTTTCCCATGCCTCCAGTTGCTTAGCCCTAGTTTCTGAATGTGGTTGGATCCTAGAACAAACAAGACCTTTATTATTACTAGTATTAAGGTTGGGAATATTGACGAGAGTGAGATGAGGCTGACAAGGTTTTTAGTTTACATTATTTATATGTCATCATAGTAGTGTCATCACATTTATGTGACATTGCCGCTGTACGTGAGAGTGTTCAGGAGACTCCGAGGCAGTCGATTTCTCGCCGTGCACAAGAACTCGGCCTTTCGCAGACTTCAACTTGGAGAATTTTGCGTCGGGACTTGGGCCTGCATCCGTACAAGATCCAACTGACCCAAGAGATCAAAGTCAATGACCATAGACAACGCCGTGTGTTCGCTGAATGGGTTTCGGAACGCTTGGAAGAGGACCCCGATTGTGGCCGAAAAATAATCTTTAGCGATGAGGCACATTTTAGGATGAATGGTTTTGTTAATAAGCAAAATTGCCGTATATGGGATGACCACAACCCACATGAGGTTCACCAGGTGACAATGCATCTACAAAAAGTTACCATCGCTCAGATTCAGCCGGATCTATGCAGCAGAGTCATTAAAAATTGGACCTCTCAGATTCGTGCCATCATATGATGCCGCGATAAATTTCGTTAATATCTCACACACATCTTGTTTTATTCAATTTTAACATCGACCCGTCCTTGTTGAAAGACCCTTTATTATAGACATATATATGTTAATTATGTGTTTCTAACCATACTATATGTATGAACCCATTATGCTTCTGATGCGACACAACACAATGCAGGTGTGCATTAAGGTTCAACAATACTACTGACACTAACTTTAACTCCTTAAAACTTTTGCTAACTTGAGCTCATCAGATTCTAATAATGTAATGAGCACAGAAAGATGAAAACTAATTGATTATTATCACTATAATTTAATTATACTTACACTCTGATTTATTATTTAAGGACTGAAGATGTTTCATATACATTTCTACTATACTCTCTTCAGTACATTTCCGTTTCAACAAAGTAGTCATTGGTTTAGGTTCTAAATCTGTTATAGCTATCTTGTAATATAATCTAGTAATTGTTTTACTGCCATCTTGGACATCAATATATGGCATGCCCTCAACATATTCTATTGAGAAACTTATCATAATTGAGCAATCTTTTGCTACAGCAGAAATCAAAGACAAGTGTATGGGGCTTAAGGTCTTCAAAAACATGTCTTTATTTTTCTGATCCTTCAAATCCAACTCTAGTTCTTCAAGTTGATCTAGTACCTTCTGTACATAGTCATAAGGTTGTTCAGTGATATCCAGACAACTATATATTTCTGTTTCTGACAGTTTTTGCAGGTGCAGTAAATTATAAAGAAGGGAATTAGGTTTTAAATTATTACTTTCATCACATGCTGATGTTCTTTCTTTAGGTGTAGTTGGAAATATTGTTTTTGATTCGGTAATGAGAATATCAGACACAGCATACTTTTCATGAAGTAAAACTTCAACAATGAAGTCTGCTAATAAACTCTGGCCACTAAAAGGTGTATTTAATTTGATAATTTGATCTAATTCTTTGCTCAACTTATCATGATACAATACAATTCCATCTTTAAATATTTTTAAATTATTTTGTGGATTCAATAACAGACATTCTATAGAATACTTCATTCTTTTTTTAATTCCAGAAAATAAATCCAAGGGACAATATGCACTTGTTTGATTTACATCCTTCATAGAAACTTTTAAATACTGTTTCAAACAGTAATAACATCTTGAATGCATCCTTAGACTTGATGACATGTAACCTTCTTTAGGTTTAATTTCTACACAGTAGGCAGGAGACTTACACTTAGGACTAACAATGGCCAGATTGGTAGTTTTGATAGCAAATTGACTAAGTGCAGTCTTATTTAAACGTATTTTTGGACGAAACTCTTGCAAGTTTCTGCATAATTCCGTTAAGCTATTAGGAGGTAATTCTACTATCTCTCCGACACCATAGTGGTAGTTTTCTAGGAGTGGCACCATTACTAAATTGACGAAGCTTAATGAATCCTTTAGGTGTTCTATATGCACCGGTTTTCCGTCTTCTTTGATAAGACGTAGAACATAATTGGTGTTTTCTAATTGTAAAACGATGTGAACGTTTCCTTCGCTGATATATTTCCAGGATTTACCCAGTAGCTTCATATTTACCAATGGAATGGGAATGTTAGTGTTAAATATATTGAACTTTACTTACGTAAAGAAGGGAGGAAAGTTATACTGCCAAGGCCACGTGATTTCTGCCATATCAATTCACTATAAAATATTGAGAAACAAATTAATTAATTTAGAATTAATTACTAATAATTACCATAGAATGACGAAATTTATAGCAGCTGATTATGTACTGACTTTGACATTTGTCACTAGTGATGGGTCATCTCGAGTTGCGCTTAACTTGATTAAAGTCGAATTGCATTTTCCTTAACTCAGGTTTGGGCTCAATGTACACAAACGAACTTAAAAGAGATTATCTTTCATTTTATGAGCGTAATTTTGTTACCGACTTCAAAAAGGAGAAGGTTCTCAATTTTTGTGTTTCATTCTTTTAAAAGAATTTGTTGTACTCTAAACTATCGACTTTACTTACTTACGCACTTAAATTTGAAGAAAATATTTTACCTCTAACACAGCTTACTTTGTAAAATAAAATAACTGGAGACGCCTCATACACGGCCTTCTGACCCCAAACTACGCAGAGCCTGTACCAGACTGGTGATAAACATACTTATATATTACTAAATACATACACATTATAGACAAATTACATTAAATGATCATACTCATCACACAATTATTTGTATTGGGTGGGAATCGAACCCACTACCTTTGGCTCAACAGTCAGGATCACTAACCTAACCACTAGACGTACAGGCCAGTAAATATGCGGTACCGCTCCGTTACGCTTATTAATTGCCCTGAAATTCACGATGACTGTGGTTCTCCGTGTCACTGTAATAATTCAGCTTTTGCGTATAGGGGCAAACATTATTTATAGGTACCTATTCCGTTTTAAATCAATAGATGGACTATTGATTTAATTAATTTAATTTAATTTATTTATAGATCAGTGCTGAATGTGCTGATGAATTTTTGAGAAAAAAAAATGAACAGCATGAGACCTACTGGAAGAGGAGTTAAATATTGTTGGAATGAAAAATAAATTGAAGTCGACAAAATTGAGAATTGTGGAACGGGGTGAATTTTTAGGGGTTGACAGACTTGATAGTGGTATTTCACGGTTTTGCAAGGAAAGTTGACCTTCTATTGATAATAAATAGATCTACAAATTTGTATCTAACATTTTTCCACAAACCTCAAATCTTCTAGGAAAATTGGAAAAACCAACTTTTTA
The DNA here is from genome assembly GCA_949752705.1 of Callimorpha dominula. Taxonomy (NCBI): domain Eukaryota; kingdom Metazoa; phylum Arthropoda; class Insecta; order Lepidoptera; family Erebidae; genus Callimorpha; species Callimorpha dominula. The sequence continues at coordinate 1,861,994 of OX456992.1, forward strand.
GTTTTTAATTTTTTTCTTGCTCAAAATTTTTAATTTTTTTTACGAAATTTGGTGAACATATATCTTATTATCTTCCAAGTAACCTGTATTTTTTTTTGTAGCGAATTATAGATTTTTCCTTCTTTTATCAACATTTTTTTTTTGCTAGCATATGTTATATATATATGAAAGCTTGAAAAAAAATTATTCAGTATATATATATATATAAACTTTTTAACTGGCGGTTGTTTTGGGGTCTAGGAATTATAACTAGAAAGAAATTTTTGAAATACTTGAAAACTGGTACAAAACTAATAAGTAGACTTTTCTTCGAAATCTACCAAATAACACAGAAAAGAAAACTATACAGCGTAAGTACAGAAAAAGTAATAAATTATACCTATCACTTTTGAACGTGGAAAAATAGTTATTTATTTACAGAAAGTAATTATATCCCATCAAAAATATAAAATGGGAGCCAAGTTCAATATCAAGCACATGCACGGTTCCCGATTTCACCTACAAAAGAATTGAGTTGTAAATGGGTGCCAAGCTGCCAAGTTCTGTAGATAATCCTGAAATTTATTTATAAGAACATAAAACAAAAAAAAAAGATACAAAATCTTATTTTTTTTCTCCTACCACAATTTTTGATGATTAAAAATATAACTTCTTAATTTTAAACGGTTGCATTTTTTACACCAATCAGATAATTAATGTAAATTGAAGCTCAAGATATGACTTGGCTACTTTTTACAACGAAAACAAACATTAATATAGGTATGATAATATATGTATTAACCTTACAATATAAAAACAGTAGCTTGCGTAACAAAAAGAAAATAAGTTGATTAGTCAAATATAAGATAACATATATATGTAAGAACTAGCTAGGTTAAATCTTGAGCTTCAATTTATCATAAGTTAACACTGCTTAAAACTGATTACTAGTTTTTGTGACTGAAAGACTGTCTCTAAGAAAAATTAAAAAAAAGATAACTGTCAAAGTTTGACAATTGTAGCGCAACCATAATTTTGCTATTATTGCAAAAAAGTTGTATTTCTAATTTGTTTTTATCAGAGCTATGCTATAGTTTTTGTCTTACAAAGTTTTATATAAACTTAAAGCAATGATTACACTTAATAGGAAATTAAAAAAAGAACATACGGTGCCCAGTAACGGATTAACTATGGAACCAGTGAAAAGAATTTCTATTCGGGATAAGCTGCTGATCAAAGAAGTGCAGGAGATGAATGAGAACCTGCCCTTAACGTGTAGTGTCCATTTCGAGGATCCAAATGTGTTAAATGAGTTTATATTGACTGTTACGCCTGATGAAGGGTACTGGGTCGGGGGGAAATTTAAATTCAGTGTTTTTGTAACTGAAGAGTATAATATGGCTGTAAGTACTTAGCAACCTCGTTTGTTTTTTGGTATTGTTTTTTTTTCGTTTTATAGCCTACGTACATGGAGACTGACTCGCCGTGATGTCTTCAGTAGTATGATATGCTTAACACTCGCTAGTCTCACTCGTGAAGACGATCGTTGCAATCCGATTGAAGTATCAGGTAAACAAAGAAATAAAGATAAAGTGCCTTAGTACTTTATATAGTTCTCTATACTAATATAATAATAATATAATAACACATCTCACACATGGCCCAGAATAATTAATTAAAAAGGTGATAGGCCATGTAAACCATACTATGATCCTTGGGAGCAAAGCAATGACCATAATCACAGGTAAAACGGCAGTATCAGTAGCATCGGGAAGATTTATACTTATCTAATATTTATTATTAAATAATCTCAGATGAATGTCAAATCCTACTAATATTATAGACGTGAAAGATTGTGAGGATGTATGGATGTTTGTGATTCTTTCACACTAAAACTACTGAACCGATTGCAATAAAACTTGGTATGTAAGATAGCAGCTAGAGACCTGGATTAACACATAGGCTACTTTTTATCCCGATATTCCAGCAGCATTGGGACTTCTGCTGGTGAAACCGCAGGGAGCAGCTATTCTAAGATACTCAATACCTTTATGTAACCTTTTGACTGTCTGCATTTATTCTAGAAAGTTATCTGATATTTTGAGCATGACGAACCATAGTCGAGATACTGATAAAAATCACTACTAGTCAAATTACCATAATAATCGTCACACATTACTTTCAACTGACAATGGTTTGTTAATAATTTAGCTTAATTACAAGACAAAGAAGTTTGTGTGTATATACCTAATGACACCTAAAGCCCAAGACTGTTTGTCGTTTAGATAATCGTTGATTTTATAGTAGGATTTCCTAATAAGGTTATTTTTTACAGTTAGCTTTGAATTTATCTACAGGAAGGTTGATTACATGTATAGGAATTTTATTATAAAAACGTATACCAAGACCTTCGAACGAGTTGTGTACTTTATGTAAGCGATGATAGGTACCAACGAGTTTAGACTTCTTTCTTGTATTAATATTGTATATATCACTGTTTTTCTTAGAGTCATTAATGTTGTGCCTAACAAACATAATATTTGCAAATATATACTGTGATGCAACAGTTAAAATACCTATATCCTTAAACAACTCTCGAAGAGAGACTCTAGCACCTAAATTGTATATGGAGCGGATGGCTCGTTTTTGGAGGATAAAAATCATTTCAACATCAGCCGCCTTGCCCCAAGCCCCTTTGTCCTATGGTGTACTACTATACCATAGGACATGACGCTGTGAAAGTAACTAAAATAAACTAGCCTAGCTGTGTCCGTATCAGTGAGCTGACGTACCTTCCAAACTGCATAAGCTGCCGAACTAAGCCTACCTGCAAGGCTGTCTATCTGGGCTCCCCTCTGTACTCCCCACTTACTATTTAATGTAATTCCTAAGAATACTGTTGAGTCTACAATACTTAACATTTCATTATTTAGAGTTAAATTAGTACCTAGCTGTTATACATTTGGCATAGTAAATCTCACACACTTTGTTTTATTTGAATTTAGTAGGCGATTGTTAGTTGAAAACCAATACAATACATCATTTAGTGCCCTATTCACATCATCAAAAACTGTTTTCTTACGATCGACTGTAAAAATAAGTGACGTATCATCAGCAAATAGAACTACACAGAGATCTTTTAAATAATAAGGTAAATCGTTTATATATATGCGAAGAAGTAGAGGACCTAGTATAGAGCCCTGAGGAACGCCCATAGTAACAGGTAATCCATAGTCGTTAAATATATGTGATTGTATGTCCGCACTCCCTGGTCCCTTAAGCAATGAGCGAAGTGACTTGTCACACGACTGTACACACTCGTGTTGTTTTATTTGAACTTAATATGTAAGTACTATTTTATATTTTTCAGCCACCAAGAGTGAAGTGTCTAACTAGATTGTGGCATCCTAATATTAATGTCGACGGTGATGTTTGTCTATCACTGTTGCGGCAGACCTCTATAGATGAACATGGATGGGCACCCACTCGAAGACTGAAGGATGTTATATGGGGAGTTAATTCTTTATTTACTGTAAGTACTATCCTAGTAATGAACAATAAATATAGTTTAGGACTGAATTAGAAAGTAAAAAAGAGTGTATCCACCTCCCGGCTTCATCATCAGCCCATCGTTACGAAGCGCAATCTGTTGGAATCGGCAAAACGAATCTTATGAGCCCAGACTCGAGGGGTTTACTAGTAGCCACTGAAGAGTTCCGCTGGCCACCTTCTGGTCCTCCTCGTCCTCCTGGTCCAAGATGACGACCAGTTTTATTTGTGGGAGAGCCAGGTTTCGGCACGTATGGGCCGGCTCGAGCGGAGTGCTACCACGGCCTCACAGAACACCCTCAGTGAAGCAATAATTTTAGGTAAATTTTTCTGTAGTGACGTTCGGAAACGGTTAGCGTAGCCATTGGAATGTTACTCGCGTGCTGCTGACGCTGTAATAGATGTATAGTTTCTAGCTAGCTAGTCTAAAGTAACGGTAGCACGAGCAACCAAAGATAATTATTATGCTCTGAGATAATCATTATGAATATCTTCTACGATTTTTGTTTCCCTGTTCGATCTATCAAACTATGATAGACAATAGATACATTTCAATAATGCGCCCTCTATTAAGGATAAAAAAAAAAAAAAGGGGTATATAGAGCTCGGACAATCGATGCCGCGCAGGTTCTTTATATAATTTGAGTCTTATGATCTCACTTTAGTAGTTTGATAGAGGCAGACTGAGTTGGAAAAGTGTCAACCGTATGCTTTCACTCTATCAGAATCAGACAGTACGCCGGCTAGTGATTGAAGGTCTCTCTAGACCTAGAAAAACACAATATTCCTCTGAAAATTGCGGTTTTTACCCCCGACACAAAAAGAGGGGTCTTATAAGTTTGACGTGTCTGTGTCTATGTGTATCTGTATGTCTGTCTATGGCGTGGTAGCTCTTGAACCAATGGACCGATTTAAGTGCGTTTTTTTTAAAGGTGTCGATCGAGAGTGTTCTTAGATATAATTCAAGAAAATCTGTTCAGAATGTATGATTATTATTTATTTAGCAGACGTGATTTTCGAATTAAAATCGTTTTTCTGATGGCAAAGAACTTTTGTGTATGAGTGTTGCTCTTATTTAAAAAAAAGTTAAAGTGTTAGAACACATGACGAGATTTTTTTTAAATAAAATTCACCTTTTCCACGCAAAGTTCACTAGCATTCGACTCATTTTTTATAACAGTTGAAGTCTTCCGTTCCAGGATCTATTAAATTTCGAGGATCCGCTCAACTTTGAAGCTTCGGAGTTGTACAACAAGAACAAAACAGAGTTCCAGGCGAAGGTACAGGAGTACATGACCAAAGGGAAAAGATGAAACAAACGCAAATATGCATCTATAAATAATTTATAGAGAACCGTTTGGACGATCCAGACGTAAATGGAATTCGGCATGGAAATATTTTGAAGTATGTTTATGTATTTGATAAAATGTTTTTTTACATAGTGCATCTCTTTTTTATATATAGAGTATAAAAATGAGAGAATATTGTTATAATCTTTTCCACATGCATCGGTACTGTGATGTTTGATATTAGAAGTTTCTAGAGGGATGATAAGTTTGAATCGAAATAAATTAATCGGATAAAAATCTCATTGAGTCATAGTATCATATTGAATAATAACAAATATAACAATAAATATTTAATTTTTATTCGATGTCTCTTAGCCAGCGATACAAAATGAGATATCATACTACACATACACAATTACAAACCCGCTGTAATGATGTTTTAACATCATGTCTCGAATTATAACATTGAATAATATAGTAGGAACATCGTATAAAGTAATCGAATAATAGGTTTTATTAAACAATTGATTATATTGTCAGTTGCTTTACATTTATTTTTAACGACTTCACACAAGGAGGTTCTGTATTCGATCCGTATGCATGTATGTTAACAAGTGATGGACCAAATTTCTTGATTGTTTCATTAACGTATTACACATATTCTACATATTCCAGGAAGGTTTTACTATACAAATACATTATGTATTTATTAGTTAATTTTTTTTCACAATCAATTTCGTTGAAGCTGGTTTGTTATGAATTTTTTTATTAAACTTTGGTTACTAACTAATAAACACAGATATTTAAAAATAGTTCACTAAAAATATTAAAATAATCTGTATATTTAAAAATTAATTCCTATTTCCTTGGTTACCGTATCACGCATGAACGGCTGGACTGATTTCGCTATTTTTTTTTATGGTTTGTTGTTGTTGCCAGGAGAAGGTTCTTATGAAAGAAAAAAATAAGAAAGTTGCGCGATAAATTAGAAAATTTAACGAAGGACTTGCGCGGGTAAAACCGCGGGGCGCAGTTAGTATAAAATATTTTTTATTTAACCACCTACGTATAACGTAAACCTTGTGTTTTAAAATACAAATTGTATTAATCAAATGTCACAGTACATTGCTATGTGTAGAAGATTATATTATAAGGATTTGTGCTTCCACTATAGACATAAAAACTGCCATATACTGCGATAATGTAAATGGTGGGTGCAGTTCATAAGTTTTCGTCACTTTATAATATCGCGGGATAGTTTATAAACCAACGATTCTTACAATCTTACGGTGATACCTATATATTGTGGTGTGGCTCATAGATAATTAGGTATCATCATCACGTGATGATATCTAAAACCTAAAGATGCGTATCTTTTCTTACTACGTGTCCCGCTCCTAATAAGTAGATATATACTCCTAACAAAAGTTTAAATTACACTGATGAGCGTGGAGTTTACACCCTATAAGTTCGCAAAATCTGAAAATTTTGAGCCGGTAATTAATTATTACATTTTAATTAAATAATATATAATAATTAAAATATTTTGGGCCTTTTTTTCCTTACAAAGTAAAAACATATGAGTCACTATAATATATGTTTCGGTCAGTTGTTTAATTTTACTAAAGTGAACTGAAATATGCTTCATCGTTCACCTGCTTCCCGAGAGTGAACTAAAATAAAGTATTAAACAGGAACCGTCCAATAATGTCGCTCTACAAATACGAATAATAAAAAATGTAAGTGCGCCGTCACAGCTGGTCAGAGGCGTAGTGAACCACCCCCTCCCCCCCCTCCGAGCCACAGAGCCGCGCGCCGCGTCGACAATAGGACATTTAAAAAGTATTTTTCACGACCTAGATGATTATAGAAGATTGTATCAGTGAATTATATGCTTATTAAATGTCTGCCTCTGACAAAATGATTACCAGGAAGGTATATTACCTCTAGACAGAGTGGGAGTTTCTTTTAAATTTTTAAAAATATTTCCATTCCGAATTTCAAATCCAAAATGTCTATATTCTAAAAATAATTTTAACTTAGTAATATTGGTGTGATTTTTGTAAATAATCTTAGATTTATGTTTATATACATATATTATGCAGCTATATGCCTACTATTTCTATAACAGTTTCATAATGGTTGTCTCGTATAGGGCGCTGTACCTATGCACCCCGCACTCTTTCTCCTCCAGGAGTGAGATGCCTCGTGTGTGGTGCAATTGTTTTGAATTTGCCTTGCATATATTTTTAAGTTTATAGTTCCTTATGTCAAATATATCGACTGTCATGTTGGTCTAGTGGTTAGTGATCCTCACTGCTGAGCCAGAAGTCGTGGGTTCGATACCCACCCAGGACAAAAATTGTTTGAACAACACGATCATTTGTTCTGTGTCCTGGTGTAATTTATCTATAATATGTATGTTATGTAGTAATATATAAGTGTGTTTATCAGCAGACTGGTTACTATAGTACAGAGTCTGCCTAGTTTGGGATCAGACGGCCGTGTGTGAGACGTCTGAAGTTATTATTATTATTGTAGTCCTGTATTTTATATTAGTCTGATACTATTTTAAAATTTGCTCTTATTTTATCATTCAGCTATTAATTTTTATTTTCACTTATTTTAAATTTATACTTGTTTGAAAATTGAACGCAATTTGTGATAAAAAACATCAGAAATATTCTTACTACTCAGTTAAACATGGTTAGAGATAATTTTTTAATAAAAATATGTCATCAGCTTTCTCCTTTCCACATTTTCCGAACTTACAATAACAACATTTAATAAGAAAGCCTGTCCCAAGTGTCAAAAATTACTTGCCTCAGAACAATTGCTGTCATTTGACATCGATTGAAAACATTCAACCGATATCAAATGACGGCAGTTAAAAAAATCATTATTATATATAATACAAACCACTTTTGGGCAGATAATAACATGAACGTCGACCTTGGCTTTTATTGTTAATTAATATATCAGATCAATCAGTATTGCGTGTATATACGCACCTAGTTACATCACGTAGTTATTGCTGTTTTGCGTGCAAAGCAGAGTGATCTTGAATGCCCCACTTGGGTTCATTTCACTCATTGTAAACACCTATTGTTGTAAAAGTATTCGAAGACAAGTATCACGTTTAATCTTCGATTGTTTCATTGCACTTTTCATATAAGTACTCGGAATAAATTGTGCACTCTAGAACCTGGAACCGATCACAATAATTGCACATCCCAAGTGTTTTTCCATTGGTGTTTATTCCATCCAGAGCAAACAGCAAGTCGCGGGCGTAAACTATTCTTGTAAAAATCACACCAATATTCTAAAACCACATAAGTCGCCTAGGATCATATTGTAACATTGCAATAACTATTGTAATAGATAATAAATATTATCATATATTTATTAATTATACAATACTATGAATTTATCATGAAATCAAATTGTTTATAGATCTGTCTCATCTTATTATTTTATAATAAATAAATATTTGCATGTATTGATAAGGATATAATTGAAAGGGTAAATTCAGTTAAGTGGTTGTAAGAAAAATAGTGATTCAGAGATTAGTTTTTAACGACTTAAAAATAGGTCTATTGTTTTTTTATACATAAACAGACAGACATTTAAACAGACACCTCAATGATGTTAAGCAATTACTGAAAATCGTATGCAAGTAGTATAATATCGTCCACAGGACACCGGACCTTAAATACCTTCTTTACGCTGAAATCTGAATTCCTCCTTTAACGAATTACCCCATTAAATTATTCTCTATTATATTACCTGAACTGTTGCCGGCTGAGGCTTCGATATGGCATGCTAGTCGCTTATTACCAAGTCGTTAAGACCCGGTTGATACACCGGAGCCCCGGTTACTCTACCGGTTGAAGACACTTGTGGCCTTTGAATATTCCAGTGAGTGACATTTGAGGAAATATTTTATATAATATGTGTACACTCATAGAAAAAAATGTAATAAAATGCGTTTCTATGAAATCAATGCTCTTTATTAAGTTCAATTAATACTGGAGCATCAGTTATACCAATTAGTATAAATAATAAATAGTAAAATTTGTATACAATAAATAGCTTAATATTACGAAAATTGTTGTGATATTTCTTCCATTATGACTAGATTTCGTCTGGTAGTGTGTTTAAATAAATGTATATGATTTGTGACGAATGACAGGTTTGTAGGACCCACTTGGATTTTTTTTTATTGTAACTCGTAATCATTGCTGTCAAATTTAAGTCCCAGTACTAAATTATTCATTGAATATAAAAATCTAGGGGGCTTATACTCAACGACGATTACGACAAATGTTGTTTGAGCAGACCTTTGGTCTTATTATTTCAAATGTTTGGTTGGTTTTTGCGTGATTGAATAACAAACATCCAAACTTGTACATTTATAAAATTAGTAAGATATAATCTTCGCTATCCAATATTTTGATCTGTCAAAATAATACATAACATTTAACTGAGGAAAAACGTTTCGTTATTGACAGAATCAACGATAGCCAAAATTGTAGCCATTATAAAAAAATATTTTTAACTGACGGGAGTTTAAATGACAGAAATTCCGGAGTATATTTACATAAGTTACATTTATCTTACTAATATTGTAAAGGCGACAGTATGTGGGGATGGATGCATAGATGTTTGTTACTCTGTCACGCAAAAACGGGGTAGATTTCATCAAAATTTTCGCGCGAACGAAGTCGCGGACAAACAGCTAGTTTTCAATAATATCTTAATATTTATCATTTTAATATCAACTTTGTGGAAATTATAATAATGTACCCAGGTTTGAAACCCAAATCTCATAATCTACTGTTAATATACCGAAAATAATAACTGATCTAAACCAAAACCGAGATAATAGATATGCTAAAATGCATTACAAATATCATATCTACGATCTTATTATAGCAGGTCCGTTATAAATGTCATTTGATATGCCCTACCCCCTACCAATAAGGTTAAAAATTCCAAGTGCGTGCTAGTTCAATGTGTTGCGAAGGTGGTGAGTAGTTCGTCCTGGATGCTGTTGGATCGGGTGAGGAGTCTGGGGGAGACTGGTCCAAAGGCCGCAGACATGGTGTCCGCCTGCGACGCCTCGTGAGCTTTCTTCTCGTGGTATTCGTCGGAGAACTCCTGTGGATAGACAAAAAGTTTATTTTTAAAAGTTTCGTTTTAACATAACAGGAAATAGTATTATTTATGCTCTTAAATCGTCCAGAAATACTCGCATATTTGTTTATAAAACAATCACGTATCATGTAAGAGGTGAATGTAAAGGTATATTTTGCATCATTACATTTAATCACAACGGTTAACATAATTATATTGATTGTTAACTTACAGCAGCAAGATGAAAATATACGTAGGGCCAAAATATAGAAAAATCCTTTAATTTTTAGAGCTCATGCCTCAGATTTTAAGTCTATAGCATATTTAAACTCCCAAAGCATATTTTACCTTTAGTCTGTTGCCGAGAAAGACGGCCCTCTCTCTCTTCTTGTTCATGAAGTCACTTTGTGTTAGCCACCGGTGCTCGTAGCACTCCTCGGCGGATGGTCTCTTCAGCGGAACTTTCTTGAACAGGAACATTAGGAATCTTGTCGCTTCCTGAAAGATAAATATAATAGTAGTGTTTTGTCTTAGGTTAGGTTAACACGGACTTTTGTTCGCAACTCTGTGAGCTATTTTGCGTTGGTGGGAATAAAAACTATTCGAGCCCTAACTCCCCAAACAATCCCAGTAAGTGTTTTGTCCTTTATGGTATTGATTTAAGGCGATGATGCGTGATGAGGTACTATTCTGGAGTAAGATGAGTAGGTACTAAGAAATAATTTGGAGATAACGTTTATTTTTTATGTTTGTCTGCCTGGTGGTAAGCGTTTTTTATAAACACACTCAACAGATTATTTAACTCAACCACTACCAGTCTACCCGGACTCGACGCGACGGGGGCTCTTTGTCAAGGGGTGAATGAACTTTTCGCGACGTTGTTTATTCTAGTACGTAGTTTAGACACAAGGGATGGTATCCCTCTCGGAGACTTTATTTACATTTTGCAGACCTACAGTTACTTCTAATAATTCTCCTTATCTCTCTCTCTCTCTCTCTCTCTCTCTCTCTCTCTCTCTCGCATACCTGAGTGATCTCCTTGTAGAGATGTTCAAATCTGTATCTAACGAAGGAGATGTTCTGTTTCGTCTCTTGGTCGTCCTGTCCCCTGAAGGGTGATACTCCTGACAGCATGATGTATGTAAGTACTCCGAGGGACCAGATGTCTGTCTGATGATACGCTGGCTCGTCGTTTATTATTTCTGGTGCTGTAGTAGACAAAAGCAAATATCGGGTTAAGAACGAAGCTGTAAACTGGATCAATATAAAAATTTCTGGGAATCGTAATTCAGATTGCTCAGAGTGTCCAGTATTTATCGTTCTAAAGTCTTAAAATCAAAATAGCCAATTCAGTCAGACGCAGTTATTAAAGAAGGATTTTTTGTGGTACTTGTTGGTACTATATAATGTCATTGCCTTACCTTTGTATTCCAATGATCCGACTTGCGGCACACTGGTACCTAACTTGTTGACTTTGTGCGCGGAACCAAAATCGACCAGTTTGATTTGAATTGACCTAACGGACGCCATCACAACGTTATCAGGTTGAAGATCCAAGTGGCAGTATCCTCGCCAATGCAGGTATTGAAGGCCATCAAGGATTTGAGTGACAATTGTGGCCACCATTTGTTCAGTGTAGTCGTGGCGGCTAGATAAGTAAGTTAAAATATCAGCTCCTTGTAGTTTTTCCATTATTAATGCAGCGATTGGTGATCCAGGAGCTTGGTAGGCAGCTAGGAGGTTCGATATTCTTTCATGCCTAAGCCTCTTTAAGCAATCGAATTCTCTCTGAACTTGTATTTCGGTTTCGGGACGGATTTCAAGAATCTTCGATACCACTAGAGTGTCGTTTGTTCTGTCAGCGCCCTTTACAACAATCGAGAACTTTCCACGCCATAGTTCTGAAACAAATGTGAAGCGTTCCGTAAAGGCCTCTGACGAAACCCATTCCATTGGATTATCCTCAGTGCTATAATCCAATTTGGGTTTTTCTTCTTCCAGAATAACTTCTTGGCCAGATTCCGTTAGCTGCTGAAGATGCTTCATCGCTTTGGTCACCGCGATCTTTTGTGACCCGGTTTCTTTAGTCTTTATTAAGTTTGTGGGGATGCCTTTGTCGCTCCATCCAATCCTGTTACGTGAAGATAATCTGAATTGATAACTGGTGTCGGGTTGCAGACCGCGAACTACGAAGAATTCATGGTCTATGTTATTGGCGACTTCCTTCCATTCTACACTATCTCCGGCTTTGTATTGAAGACTATAGCAAATAACTGGACTGTTTCCATCATATTTCGGTTGCTTCCATCTGAGGAGAACTTCGGTGTCTGAAGTTTCGGAGGCAGTTGGGCTATCGGGTGCATCAGGAGTAGTGGCTTCGACAATTCTCGTTCTTGTAACAGTTTGACCTACTTTGTTCCTTGCTACAACTTTATAATAGCCAATATCATGATGCATAGATGGCTCGAATTTGAGTGTTGATCTACCGTCCCCATCTTCAACGATCTTGATGCGCTGCCCTTCAGCTAAAACCATGTCGTTTTTGAACCACTGGATTGACGGTTTGGGGTCTCCTACTGCGTAGCATGATAGTTGAGCTGGTTCACCTTCACGGATTGGAAGTAATTGAGGTTTTTCTCTAAAGAATGGAAGTTGTCCGTCTTTTTTGGATTCCATAAATGCCTGCGCTTCAGCATAACTGTCGAGCCTAGTCCCAAGCTCGTGACGAAGTCTTCGGATGGTATAGGATTCAGTGCCATAATTGTTTATTCTGTCGCGACGTTCATCATCGATTTCTTCGTCCATAATGTCCGTGAAACGACGACGCTCGTGAACTATCGGCGTCTACAAAATAAAAGTGTCCTTTTAGAAGTGCATTTTCACTAAACGAGACTTCGTTTTAAGCACTTTTGTGGCTTTTGTATATTGGAGGTTAGTTGATACAGTACTTACCCTAGGATCGTACGTGTCTCTAACAGCGAGGTGGTACCCAGGCGAGCGAATGCACGCCACCTTCATGTACTCACGTAGACGCACCGGGAATTGCGTGTCACGCAGCTGCAGTAGGTACGTATCGGGGCCGTTTTGGTAACTGTAAATACAAATATGTTATCAGTGCATATACTCCGTGTAATTAGCCTGGGCTTTCTAATTACGAGACAGTTAATTAGATTGTTTAATGTTTTGCCACTTCTTGTTGAACCTGACTTCCAAGAGACTGGACTTATGGTACTTACTGGCTTTCGGACTTGGCAGAAACTTCCCAGTCGGGGTGGTCCCATTGTTTGAAGTTCAAATCAAACTCGCCAGGCTTACGGTCGTGAGGTGCATGGTCACGGTCTGGAGTGGCTGCAATATATTTGATGGTTAAAACTAGCGACGAATATGTCTGTATGACTTTGTGCCATTGTGCTGTATTGGTGTGTTAGCTTGTAGGATGCAGGAAAGATGTGATCATGATGGTTTTGGATGTTTCTAGATCATATAATTTCTAAAATTCCATGAACCAAATAAAATCTGCTTAGACTAGAGAAAGTATCGCAAAACTCCAGTGAAAATTTGTCTATTTACATTAGGCTCGAACTTCCCAGCAATAGCCAGTTAGAGTCACAAGTATGCGACTCTGTCCTGCTCGCCTTATGCCGCGTTCCAATAAACAAAAAGGATTCGTTTTGCGTCCGGACGGTAAAGTTTTCGTCGAAAAATCAACGAAATTTTACCGTCCGTAATTACTGTTTATTCTCCCTAATCCATCCGTATGAACAATATCCCTTTACTTCCATTCTCTTCCCTTCCCTTTTAATATACTCCCACTTTTATTATCTTTAATTTCCAAAGTTTGCGGTTGAGGGCACCTATTACATGAGTGGGACCAAATTATAGTTGGCAAAATGTGGGCCTTTAATACACGTCTGCCTATCCCTTATGAATTATATACACGTGTTACAGAAGGATGTGGTCAAATTTTAGGACCGTTATGTGTTGCCGACAAATAGTTGAATTAGCTTAAAAAAAAAATAATTTGAAAAAAAAATAAAATATTTTTTCTTCGGAAAGTGCTTTTTGTAATGTAGGTGCACATGTTTAAACAACAGATTATGAATTTTTATATCAATTTCAATGATTTTGTTTTTTATTTTTTAGGCAGACATTTTCAAAAAAATCTTTCATTTTCAAACACCTTTCTGTAACACCTGTATATAACGTCATTTTTATTTGATGTAGATCTGTCATTTTATTTTTATTCACTCTCACTGTAGCTAAAATGAGTAGATACTGAGAATTTACGTAAAATACGTCTACGCCGAATATCAAGTTCATCTTAGATGTTTGCACCTAGGATTTTCCCAAGCTTTGACCATTATATAACCATATGAGTTTTCTGGACATCGACTTTGATGTAGAAAAGTTAGCAAACACGTATTTGTCGTTAGAGAGGAAATGATCTACTGTAGTAAACTTATGAACTAACCTTCTGGGGTGTATATCTCGCCTGGCGGATAGACCATCTTGCTGGGGTGATCGAAGGCCCCACTGAGCGGTCGGCGGCGGAACCACGTGCGGCACTGAGCGTTACTCGTCCAGTCCCTATAATAGTCGATGGTTTTACATTCGAACTAGGTGCTAGATAGGATTGTATGTAGGTACCTACCTACATGTTTGTAGGTAAGTGTGAAAAGAACAGTTAAATTAACATTACGGATACCTACCTACCTTAGAGAGAAACAACAGAAATAGTTTTTTTACTTGTATCTAGTCTATTGGTTATCTTCTTAATATATAGAAATCAATGTATGTTTGTTCGTGTTTTATGTGCTGCCTGCTGTTCATCATGACATTTTGTATACACGTACTCAGGGATACAGAGAAGGACATAATATTATAGTACCTTTTGGCTTTCTCAACCAGAAAAAGTACTACTTGTAAAAAATAATAGGTCGATATTTTGGAAAAACTCGTGAAATTTGTCTCGTATCGTCCAGGGAAGCTACGAAGGCCCCCTCCCCCCCGGGGTTCATGGCCTACGTAGCCACATGGAAGGACTATGTTACTGATATGAAGATTCAGAAGTGATAGGGGAAATATTTCGAGATCCAAATTGATCAATCGAATATTAGGTATATATAGGTAGGTCGAATCTCTACCAAAGTTTAAATAGAACTGCTCACCTATACAGATTGTAATAGTTCCTCAGTCTGTCGGTGGTAATCTGGTACTCCTCTTGGTAGATCCTGTCGGCAAGAGTTAGCCAGGGGTGTGAAAGTGCGGTGTTAACGTCGATACGTTCATGCCAGTTGATCACCAAGAGCTTCGAGATAAAATCTCTGCTTTCCTTGCTGAGGCGAGACCACCATTCTGTAGAAATATGCCAATATTGAGAACAATTTACTAAACTTAAGTGACGAGATTTGATGTAGTTAGGATTCTGATCTTGAAAGCATTTGTTTGCACCGTGGTGTAAGGCAGAAACTGTGTCAGTTGCCAAATTGAGGGTTGTAATTTAGGAAATTAAAAGGTGTTTCCAAATTCCACACAACCACGTCTAGCCTAAAGGTATCTGGTTACAGTAGGATATTATTTCATTAAAATTCTTATTAACCTCACCTTCATCGTGCCATTCCCATCGACCTTCTTGGATCCTGGTAAGAGTCTCCCTGTCGTTTACACCTCTGAACGGAGAATGTCCACTCAGGAGGATATAAGTTATAATTCCTATACTCCACATATCAGCTCCAAAGGAGACTCCCTCTCCTCGAGCGATCTCAGGAGCTACGAACTCTGGCATCCCGTAGTCCAAAGAAGCGTGTTCGTTGAATCGGATGCGGCGGGACAGACCGAAGTCACACAGTTTGATTTCATCACTACCGGCATGGGAGAGCAGGAGTTCTCCAATCTAGAGTAAGTTAAAGTGTTTAGTTAAACAAAAGCAATGTAAGTAAATTTTTATTTCAGTTGTAAAGTTATTTTTTATACTTTCTTCTACTTGATCTTAGGGCCAATCGCCTCAATCTTAACCCCTACAAATAAAATTCAAAATACTAACCGTCAAACCTAAATGCGCTATACTGTTATCGTGCATATATTTGACTCCCCTCAAAACTTGTCTTATGTATCCTGCGATTTCCCTCTCTGTGTAGCCCTGGCTTCTCAGCAATCTGTCCCTAACCAGTTCACCTCCTGCTGCCAGTTCCAGAACCAGAGCTAGGGTATGCTCATGTTCGTAAGCGTCATGTAAGCGGATGAGATGACGGTCATTGAGCATGTTCATGATATCTAATTCGTTCTTCATGAAGGGTTTGAGAGCAGAGTGGCCGTGCATGATCTTGGAGGCGTAATTGCGACCTGAGAAATTAATTAAGGCAGTATAATTTATGTAAATCGGATATTATTCTTGTATATCACACCATGAAGCATAGTTGTATTGTTCAATATTAGAATCATCTAAAATACAGATTTCCAACGGTTGAAAGGTCGACCATCAGCTCGTTTGACACTAATAGCGTGGTAATTAATTAATTAGCCAATAATTGCTGTACCAAATGCTAAGTTCTAAAATTCCTGTAAATAAATTATATGGTTTATAAACTATACAATCTGTAAAAGTTACAAACAGTTTAAAAAGTTAATGTAGAAGCTATAAGACAAAATCACAGTACACTGTATGGGCTGAAAAATTCAAAAGATTTTAATTTACCAGTGAGTCTCTCAGCGGCATGGTATACGACTCCTTGCACTCCTCGGCCGAGTTCGTCACCAAGGTCGTAAAAGTCACCGAATGGTTTCAGGCTTGGTTTCACGCGAGGCGGGTGCTCACGAATTCTGACGAACAAAGAATGAAAAAGGTCAGTAATGTCTTCATTAATTTATGACTATTCTAGAACAAATATAGGTATGATGTAATGAGTTATGGTACCTGTCTGAGTATTCATGTTCCAACTCTTCAACATGCAGCATGGCTGAAGAACTAACAGATCCGGCGACGTTTCTCGCAGAAATGGAATACAGACCTTCGTCTTTCAGTATAGCGTCATTGATTATCAGGATGCAAATATCCGGCTCTATGAACTGAATCTAAAAATTACAAATATTTTAGTAAAAGAAAAAAGCAACCTGAAGTAAAGTGAAGTGAATGAAGTTATTTAAGTGAGAGGAGAAGAGTATAATGTGATTTCCAGATATTTCTAAAAATCTATGATACTGTTTAATATCAACGCCAAACTGACTGGATAACTTAACATCAGCTTTTAAAATACAATCCGTAGTATAGTGCACCGTAAAACAGTCCGAAACCAGCCTTGACCCTGCTAAATGTTAATTTTATATCGTAAGCTAAGTATAGAGATAATTTTACTTGTATATATCACCTTGGTTCTAGAACTGGGTGCAAGGGGCTGCCAGTCCTTATACCACTTGATATCAGGGTAAGGTACTCCAACAACCCGAGCTTCGATACGAGCAGTCTTACGCTGTAAAACAACTGTTTCTTCTGGACGTCTGATGAATGTGGGGTACTCAGCTACTTCAAGCCGGACTCTCTGACGAGCTTGACCGTGTTCATTTGTGGCTACAGCTTCGTACCACCCAGCGTCGCGTTCTAGCATTCTAAAAAAGTTGATGTTTTTAGTACCGTTTAACTTGCCAGCTTTAAAACACTCATGAATTAGTCAGGTAATATTTTGTCAATATTAAGCCACTTAATACTGCCGGCAAACAAGACCTATAAAACACTCACTTGTTAATAAACAGGGTAGCCTGTCCATTCCTAGTGTAGCTCCAATCGTATCTTCCACCAATTTCAATAGGCTCATCGTTGAAAAAGTACGTCATTTTAGGCTTAGGGTAACCGTACACGAACCAAAACAAATTCACATTGTGGCCCTTGACACCATACTGCGAGTCATGCTCTTGACGCAGGAACCGTGGAGCTTGGGAATAACCATCATGAGGAGGTCTTTCGATATCGAAGTCCTTGGGGAAGTATGGAGAAGTTTCCGGTCTGAAGTCAATACCAGGGTCCAAATATGGAATGAATTTAGGTGGGTCGGGTTCCAACTTAGATCGGTGTGTAATGGCGTATGGTGATGGATCGCTGACGCCGTATTTGTTTTCGACGCGGATGCGGAATTTGTAGTCGCGGAAGGGTTCCAAATTCCGGATATCGCAGACGCAGGAACGGAGTCCCGTGCGGGCTGTGAACCAGTCACCATCGGGAACTTCGCACATCTCCACCTGGAAAACATTTAGATGCATGAGAGAAATATCAAAGTAATTTATTTGTTCAAGATGGTTTGATAGCTGTTTTAGATTTACATTTTAAAAGTTTGGTGTTATAAAGGAATTCGGTCAAATAATAACTAAAATAATTTACATCCAAGAAAAAACTTTTCGCCTATTTTAGGAATCAGCGGTCTTAACAAACCTTACGTTCTCAAGATCATGTCTTTGTAATATATTGGATTGACTATTTTACGATTTTCTGTATTTTTCATATTCCGTAAATGTATATTTTGATAATTACAAAGAGTTTACTGACCTGGTAGGTAACAGGGAACCTAGGCCCATGAGGTATGGAAGGTTTCCATGACAGGGTGAGATGTCTATCAGCCATGCGAGAGATGATGGGTCTATCTGCCAGAGGCATAGGGACTCCTGTCTTCTTCATCTTATCGAAGTCTGAGTATTGGTCGGAGATTGGTCGCTTGCCGGTGTGAGGTTCTAGGGCTAGAATGGAGATAGTTCAGTTCATGTTAACCTTATTTATTTGAATTCCAGTTTCGTAATTTCGCCGAGATACTTAGACCTATAATTTTTAAGTAATTTCATGCTATTCTGATTGCTGCTCTTCACTTATGAATCTAAGACGAGTTGTTTTTTTTTTTGAATTGATGTTTACACCCACCATCTGTCAAAGTTGTCAAAGACCTAAGCATTACTCTAATGTCATCTCATTATTAAAGAACACGTGATGTTCCTTCAATGAGAAAGGTCTCTTTGTGATGAAGGGAAATCATACCACTCTGTGATACTTACTGTCATAAGTAAGATTGGCAGTACAGAAGTCTTCTCCGTGAGGGTTGAATATCCTACACTTGTAGGTGCCCACATCGCTGGGGTCTACTCCACTCAGGGTCAGTCTCAAAAGACCCGTGGTTTCCTTGTCCATTCGGATACGTTCGCATGGGAACAGCTTCTCATCGTTACGGAACCTGAGAGGAAAGAAAGAAATCGTTAGAAAAATCCATTGCTTAAAATATATTATACATTCCCTTGGGTACTTTACAAGCATTCCACTGGTACTATCATGTATTCTGTGGCATTACACAAAAACGCACCAGACTAGACAAACAATCTGTGAATTATACAAATAAGTAGATGTCCCGTATAAAACCTGTAAACATTTTGGAATGAAATAAAACATGGAATTGCATTGAAACCACATGATAATTACGATGACAGTTGATGAAATAATATTTGAAATCACTGTGATCAACCCGTAATCTTTGAACCCTCAGTTTCTATGGACCTAAGGAAAGCGAAATTTTACATTAGAACGTTTTGATCACGCGATGAGCTAACTTGGAAAGGCTGTTCTAGGTGTATTTTTATATAAAAATACTGGTTAACGACATTAAGTAACATTCAAACGTGTTTCTAGATTGCTGAATATTTCTAGACCTTGGATCAAATATTGATGTCTGGAAAATCACAAACGTAGTGGAAGGTGAATGCAATGATGTACATTGCGATCAGCTACTCGGAACTTATTTTGATACGGTGTAAAACTGAAGCAAAATGGAAAATAAATGACATATTCTGTGAGAATCGATCTAGAGAATTGTAAAAGTGTTAAAGAGGATAGTTGGTATTTGGGAGACTTACCACTCAACGTCAGGGTCAGGTGTGCCAGTGGCGCAGGCGGTGAACTTGGCACTCATGCCACGGAACACTTCGATGTCTCCGATCTTCTTCAGGAACGATGGCGGTTCAACCTTTTGCTTGCGAGCGCTGTGTGAAAAATTGTCTTTTTTAAAATCATAATAAAATTATTACTATATACATACTAAATATTAATCTATATTAAACATTAGGTAGGTAATTATTACTTACCTAAACCACAAAATTTTCTTTTAAGAACTTACGATCCAAACTTAACGACTAAATTAGTACAATTAAAACTTAACAGACATTAATGTAGCTCAGACAAAAAAAAAACATAAAAAACTACCTAGGCGATCCATATATTTACTAATATTTTGCAAACTTTTATAACATTCCTACCAGTCTACAAGTTTGCTCACATATTGATAGCCGTACTAAAATCTTTAGTATTGAAAATGAGTAGGTATACCTCTCTCTTTAGGATTCGAATCGGCAACTACCTAAGTATCTTGACTAACACTAATTACTTACATTTTATCAACAACTTCTAGATTGGCCTCGCAGATGGCCTCACCCTCTTTGTTCTTGGCCACGCACTTGTACGAGCCAGTGTCATCTAACGTTAGATCTCTTACGTAGAGACAGCAAGCATCTCCATCTCGCTTCATAGTGTACTTTTCACTGGGTTTTAGGAGCGAACCGTTTTTGTACCAGGTGATATCTGGGGAGGGAATACCGAAGACGCGAGCGGGGAATTTTGCGTCGAATGTTGGAAGCTGTAACAAGAATATTTTGTTTTAGATAAATGTCAAAAATGTTATCCGGAAACATTCTTACTACCTCTTGTTTAGATAGACTGGGGTGATAAGTTTTGTGAGACAAAGTGAAGAAGTTAAGTAAGTACTATCTCTAATGACAGTAGAAATATTGTCCGTAAATTAAAGTAAGTAATTCTAATGGAATGATTTTAAGATAGGTTACGATATCAATATTTCAATAAAATGAGGTTTTGACAGTTAAATTCTCTAATCTTACAGCATTACTCCAATAAATGGAACAGCAGCTTCAATACTGTTGAAAGCGTACAGGAAAAATATGTAAAGAAACATGTACCTACCGTAGAGCCTCGAAATCGCTTCACGCGACTATCTATTATAAGTACGAGTTCTTCAGTTGATGGAAACAAATTTGATAAGTCGTGATCAATCCCGGTACATAGTTTATGCACATTAATCAATCACGACAGATCAATGATTTATTTCAGTTAATAATCACGACGTTCAGGGTTAAACTATCGAAAATTCAGTAAAATATTACTGATTTATTTATAAACTATGTAAAACACGTATTTAATGTTAAAATCTTGTAAAAAAATACCATATAGGTACGTGCCTGTTGCAAGTCAGTAAACTTCTGGCTGAACGTGGGAGGCTGGTAGACTTTGCGCACATTAATCTTGCCTTCGGAAGTATCCTCACCCAGAGGATTTACTAGCTTCACGGCGTATACTCCAGCGTCTGGCAGCTCTACTGGGTTGATCTCTAGTCCCACCTGTGTCAAAAACTTATTTAGTTTACATCCACTTAGGGTGGGGTAATATACTTATAATAACCTGGACGCTTATTCTTAAAATATATATTTGTTATCTTTCATTTAAAACTAACCGTTGCCACAAATTACTTCAGTTTCACATTAGATTCTTCTACGAAGTTTTCCTTTTTTTATTAGAAAATTTTGTCGGATGCAAATGCAAGCGACATGATGCACTTTCTCGGCGCAGAGATGGTTTTGGGACGTCCTGATGAAGTTTTATTCTTTTCTTTATCCAATATTCTATTTCTCGAAGAAATAGAATATTGGTGCACTAGAGCCACATTTAGCCATAACTTTATATAATTTGTAGTACGTTTGTATACCCTTCAATCAATTAAACAAAATTGAATATATATTATGGTATTAGGAGTATTCATTAGCACTGCCTTTTCCACTAACCCTCTTTCCATCACAAGTGAGCAGGATCTTCTCACTGGGCTTGAGAGGTTTTCCATCTTTAGTCCACGTGACCTCCGGCACGGGGTTACCCACAAACGGAGCTGAGACCGAGAGCGGCTGTCCCTCCTCAGCGGTGAGGTCACGCAGACCGTGGATGAATTGCGGACGCTCTTGTGGCGAAGAGTCATCTGTTCGGCCTAATAAAATGTAAAAAAAGTGATTGAGGAAACTGCATGAACTGTTTTAAACATCTTAAACATGCCAACCGTCTCTCTTTGATATTGTATAGGTACATAGGCTGCACTAAAAGTATCGGGAATGGAATATTTCCACTGTTTCTGTCATATTAAAATCTTTTTAATTGAAAACACCTTGGTTTTAGAAATCAAATACCATTTATTTATTTAAAAAAAGATTCCCGGTCTTATCACAAGGTTTTGTCAAACTTGTTTAGTCGTTGAGAAAATGGAATTGACTCGAGAAAATTCAAGAGCGATGATTTATCATGACTTTCGAAGTGGATGATTTCTGCATTTGGTGATGAAGCCCCATCCAAAATCACAATTTATCACTGGTTTGCTGAATTTCAACGTGGACGTGTCAAGCTCAGTGATGATCCCCGTCAAGGTCGTCCAAAAACTGAAGTCACCCAAGAAAACGTTGATGCTGTGCGTAAGCTGATTGAGGAAGATCGACATGTGACATACCGCGAAATTCAGGCAACTTTAGACATTGGCATGAGTCAAATACAAATAACCTTGCATGAACAATTATGTCTAAAAAAGTCGTTTTCCCGATGGATACCGCATTCGCTCTGTGAAGAGCAAAAAGCGGCTCGCGTTACTTGGTGCGTCAGAACTCTCGAAAGATTCCACGCAGGATCCTCAAATGCTGTATACAACATCGTATCAGGTGAAGAATCTTGGATATACGCGTACGAACCCGAAACAAAAAACCAGTCACGAGTTTGGGTGTTCGAAAATGTGTTAAAGCCAACAAATTTGTTCGTTCACGGAGTGTTGCAAAAAAAATGGTGGCCACGTTTGTCTCCAAAACCGGCCATGTTGCGACAAAGAACGGTTAATGCAGAATGGTATGCTAGCATTTGTTTGCCACAGGTCGTTTCTGAACTCCGTAAATAGAACTGCAACCCCCGCATCATCCTCCATCACGACAATGCGAGTTCTCACACCGCGCACAGATAAAAGAGTTTTTAAAGCAAGAAAACATAGAATTATTAGACCATCCGCCGTACAGCCCCGACCTAAGCCCTAATGATTTCTATACTTTCCCTAAAATAAAGAATTGCGTGGTCAGAGATTTTCATCACCTGAAGAAGCTGTGGACGCCTACAAAACGGCCATTTTGGAGACCCAACTTCCGAATGGAATGATTGCTTCAATGATTGGTTCCATCGTATGGAAAAAATGTGTGTCAAATTTCGCTCAGAATACTTCGAAAAGCAATAAATACATTTTTAAATAGTAATGTTGTGTCACTTCCTTGATTCCCGAAATTTTCAGTAGTACTCTTTGTGTAGTAAGCTAAATCGATTTCTGTCTTCTTAACATCGCCAATCGACGTGTCTCTTAGACGCTTTCCTTGTTTAGTAGAAAATATTCATATTCTGGCAATGTCTTATTACTAGTCTCTTAGAGTAATTCGACAGTCATTCATTAAAGTATTGATAGCAAAAAAGCTCCTACAAAAGAAACTACATATTTCCCTTTTTTTGGCAACACTAAAAACATTAATTACTAAACAAGTCCGTAAATAATGTTAGAGGGCTCAGACTTCCCGGCAATGGCCATTTCGACCCTGACCTACTCCAGTTATTGCTTAGACTCCCCAATCCATCCGTTCCTTTCAATGCCTCCCCTTCTTACCTACGTTTTCCTTTCAATGTAGGAATTTCCCCACCTTTAATTCCCAAAGTGCCCGGTTAACAGCAATATACTTGCCCCCTATTACGTGTGTGGGACCAAATAGTAGTTGGCAAAATGTTGGGTGTGTACTGACTCTGCCGGACCCTTGGGGATACAGGCATGATTGTATGTATAAAGAAAACAAACACAAGAGAAAAAAGTGCTGACCCGTTTTGTCTATACTTATAATAATAGATACTCACTGGCGACAGTAAGATCAGCAGAGCTGCCGCTCTCGCCCTTGTCGTTGATGGCAACTACGCCATACTTGCCCGCGTCGGCAGCTGTCGCCTTGTCCATTAATAAGGCGTGGGTGCCATCCGGCTGCGACACTATACGAATACGCTCACCGTCCGGGACGATTTCTTTGCCATTGTAAGTCCTAAAACACATTCATCTTAAAGTAAACTTTTACTAACAGTTTGAATTTATTGAAATATAAATGATAGTTTAAAAAAACTAAAAAAACACGCTTTTATTTAAACTTTTTTTTTTATTGAATATTGCATTGTCATCGGTATTTGACAGGTGTGCAAAATTTGAATGAAATCTGGCCGTTTAAAGTGGGTCAAAATCGCGCCCTAAGGAGTTGGTTAGAAACAAACATACAAACATACGAGTGAAGCTAATATAAAGCGTGTAATTACATTGTTTTAATGTAATTCTTCGTTCTTTTTCCTTCAATTCTTCAGAAATTCAATTACTCTTTTAAAATTAACTGAATATGTTTAAATCCTTGTCATTGTCACATGCTTGATTTAGGTGTGAATTATATTTTTGCAGGAAAACAAAATGACGCAGAAAAATTAAGAATTAAAAAGAACGAATATTTATCTTTGTAATTCAGATTGTCTTAAGTAAAGACATTATTAAAAGACTTGTCGCAAACATGAGTGTTGCTTCTAATTCTACTTTCATGTTTGCTAAAACGCAAAGATCTGATCATGCCAGATGCAGTCAGCGAACCAAATATCGTTTGAGACTTGGAATTTGTAAGTAGGTACTTTAATTTTGAAGATGATAGTTTTGAGTATTTTAGTCAATGATTTGAGTGCTGTAATACTTATCCTAAACCAGAAACTACGGTAATTTTCCAAATTAGTTGCTTGAAAAGGTTTAATGATTAAGTTTTTGTTAAGTATACCTATTACATATTTTTAGTACAATCAGTAACATCGACCAATGTGTCTGTAAATGTGGCAAACGATTTTAATAGATCTGACTGTCGTCTTTGTAGAGCCTAATATTCCTATAATCTTAAAATATTTCAAAATTACATAAAATGTAAGAGACGTAAAAAGGAAATGTAAAATAGTAAATGAACTTACCATTTGATCGTAGGCTGGGGATGACCAAGCACTTTAACCTCGAGTTTGACTGGGAATCCTTCGATGACTTTAGTAGGCTGAAGTTGAGCAATAAATGCGGGCTTGCGTTCCTTCTGTGTTACATCCACCTTCGCTTTGGAACCGACCTGTTGAAGGAAATTATATTGAAATCTTTTTTCCTCTTATTATTTTTTATGGCATTGGGGCAAACGAGCAGACGCGTCACCTGATGGTAAGTGACTACTGCCGCCCATAGGCACCTGCAACTCAAGAGTCACAAGTGCGTTGCCGGCCTTTAAGGTGGGTGGAGGAGGTAGAAGAGGGGTGTGGGGGGATTAGGGCCTCTGGTAACCTCACTCACTGTGCGAAACACAACGAAGCATTGCTTTACTGCCGGTTTTCTGTGAGGCCGTGGTATCACTCCGGTCTAGCCGACCCATACGTGCCGAAGCATGGCTCTCCCACTTGAGTCTTACCATATGTCCAATAATGTAAATACGACCTTTTAACCTGGGTGATAAAGTTCGTCTTCCTCCTCAATTTTCAATTACAGACCTTATACTTCGGAGAAAAGTTTTGTCAAAAATATTTGTCACTTTTATCCAAGCACACTAGTTTCATACCAAAATTTTTTTTTAGATATAACGATACCTCTCCGAGTTTGTTTGTGACAGTGAGGGAGTATACACCCGCATCTTCAGGTTTGCAGTTTTCGATACTCAGGCCAATCAATCCGCCAGGCTGGTTGATGAAGTTGATGGCTTGCGATGGACGGACTGGAAGACCTGCATTAAGAAAAAAAATTGAGGAAAAGTTTTATTTTAAAGACAATATGTTCTTGTTAGTACGTAAACAATAGTTCGAACACCATCCTGACACATAAAGACCCGGCACATAACTATATAGACTTAAAAATTGGACTAATTGAACTTATACATATAAATCGAAACGAAATAGATATTTCTCGAGGAAAATTATTTCTTTTATAGAACAGTGCCTTCATACGTAGTCCAATTCTAGTTCTGACTGTAAAATTCAAGATGATTCTGCCATTTCGACTTTTGTGTCGATGTGATATTGTCTTATATGTTTATGGATGGGCTGGATATTACCTTTCTAATAGAAAGACATCTGTCTTTACACAAGACAGATGTCTTTCTATTAGAAGAAGTTGTTTTCCTTTTATTTCTTTTTAGCTTCTATGTATTATGTGGACGTATGACTTCAAGACATGAACCATATTATAAATCTAAATAAGTTCAAATTAGGAGCACTGAAGAAAATTTAAATTCATTGTGTATACTTATGAGATACGTACCATCCTTGAACCATTTGACTTCGGGTGCAGGGAACGCCATAACCTTGGCTTCTAGCTTCAGCGGTTGTCCGACTACAGCTTTCACATCCTCCAACTCTTGACTGAAGGACGGCTTCCTTGGGGTTGCTGAGAAAATGTTTTTTTTTAACGGTGAGGGTTTATCAGATCAAATTCTAGCCTTTACCGTTTATTGTAATTACAACTTAATTGAATTTACTTTTTAACATTTGCATTAATGTGTATCATATATACCTATATATTTTTATTGCATGAGTAGGTATGTTATTATCTATGTTTAACAAAAAAAATATCTTCTGTTTCAGAATATCTATGCCTGTAACGCTTTGTTTATTATATTTTCAACAATTAACCACCTTGTCCACCTACAGTTTTAATGCATCTGGAAATCTCTATAATGGCGACGTACATAACGAAGAAAGTGAATGTCTCTGTTGTCCACAAGAGATAGACAGCGGAGAGAAAAGAACAAAATTTTTCGAAAACAAGGAAGACTAAGACAAAAGTTAGTATCAGCACAATTTTTTCTCAAATGGAAGCAATCCTTTTAGAACCACATCGGATACGATTGATATCATAGTCGTGTCATAAGATACGACTGTGACATCATCTTTAACTATGATTTAATTTCTTGTTGATAAATTCAATAAGTGACGTACGATTAACAGCGACAGCGCACAACGCCGAATGCTCTCCATGTGGGTTGCTGATCACCAGTTTGTAAGCGCCACAATCACCGGGGGTCACGTGGTCAATCGTTAACTTGATTGTACCGTCAGGAAGTGCGGTTTGAACCACCCGGGTGTCGTCTGGTGGGAGTGCTGTACCATTCTTGAACCTAGGATAGCAGATAATTTTGAGAAACTTTGTCAAGATCTGGGCTTTGCGGTAAGATAAAAAATTTAAAAACATTTTTGATAATTATCTGAAATGGGAAAAATGTTAACGTAGATCTCGATAAAATTCTTGGACTCTTAAATATCAACAAGGGTGTCTTTTCTACTTACTTATTATGATCGCTATCTCTAATTTGATATTCCATAGAGTGTACCAAAGTGGCGACCCCAACATTAACTGCCAAGACCCTCACTACTGTACGTAGTCCGACCCAATACTTCCACCACGAGCGGCCTTTCACCATCTCAGTAACCAATTGCTAATCAAGTAAACTAAAACAAAATTTGTAAGTTCGTACCATTTGGCCGTAGGAATAGGGCTACCATCAACTTTAGCCTTCAGCTCTAAAGGTTCTCCTTCATCCACATCCTTTTGACGCTCCAGTTTGTGTGTAAACCCTGGTGAATTCTGTGCCAGTGAGATAACGGCTTCGCAAACTGCTTCACCAGCCATACTGACGGCTCGTACTTTATACTGAGGAATGGTATCTGAATTAGAATTAGGTATCGATGATTGTTATTATTTGTTTTATACGCGCGTGTGGTAGTAAAAAAATACTCTGGTGAAGAGTGATTTAAGCACGGTTCCCATACCGCTTCAATTTTGAAATTTCATTAAATAAAATTTCCCGGTCTATATCAATACCTGAGTCGCGGAAATTCCCGCGACTCAGGTAGTCATATAAGTACTCTAATAGTATTACGGCAGACTTATAATATTGTTATACAGATTTTATCTCACCTTGCCAGCATCACTAGCGTTGAACTTCTTAATAGCCAGCTCACTATCAACTTGTCCTCCAACTTCGGTGGTGATAGTGTGCCGTTCATCATTAACGATCTCTTCACCATTACGGTACCAGTGTACCTCTGGCTTGGGGACACCGTCACAACGAACCTTGAATGTAGCATCATCGTAGTCCTTCACGTTTTCCTTTTGAAGAGATTTGGTGAAAACTGGCTCACCGGCTGTTGGGAGACAAATGATTTATAAAATTATTTATTTGATTACGATAAAAGTATGATTAGAGATTGCTTCGGTTATTTTTAAATTTTTAACTGTTGTCCAGAGTATGATTTTGGTGATAAATATAACCACTTGTTTACCGAACGAACATAAATTCCTTTGACCTACATACGAGTGTATTTTTGTCCCTGTTTATCTGACATGCATACTACATATTATTATTATTGTCACTACAACTTATTTTGCACTATTTGATTAGTTTTGGTTGGTTGGCGTTTGGAAAATGTTACAAGTACATAAGGATATATACTTACTACGAACAGTAAGTTTGGCCTGTTGCGCTGCTTCGCCAATTTCATTCTTAGCGGTAACAGTGTAGACGCCACCGTCATCCACGCCGATGCTTTTAATAGTAAGCTGATACTTCTCGTTGGCCTTGTCTTCAATGATCTCGTAGTTGGAAGTTGGCTGGATTGTGTAGCCGTCTTTGCTCCTATAAATTATTGTTATCGGTGAGTGTTTAGTGAACTGTATTTGAATTCTATATTTAAACTAGTTTTAATCTAAGAAATCTAATCATTAAAGTAATCTTAGGGTCGTGATTATTACCTAAACACTCGAGAAAAGACTAAATTTAAACCGTTGCAACTTTCAAAAATCTAAAGAGATAGAAAAGGATTTGCTTAACTGAAAGCCACAAGTAATCACAGAGTTTATAAATCAGTGCTCTATTCAGAAGGTAAACCTAAACACTATCTAGAACATTTAATTAGCAAATTCCAACTTTATTTGTTAACAGTGACTGGGCTTTTGAAGTCCTCTTGTGCAACCAATTTATTGTAAAAGAAATTATTCTTCTAACTATTTATGTCATATTCTTCCGCTCTCTCTCTAATTGCAATTTCAAAAAACATAAACATAATCTTTTTTTTCAAGTTTATATATCTTACCATTTAACTTCAGCGATAGGATTGGCTTTGATATTAGCAACGAAAGTTGTCTCCTCATATGGTACCGCGATGACGTCCTTCAGACCTTCGATTTCTGGTCTCAACAGGATATCCAGACGGGCTGAACATTCGCCAAAACCATACTTGTTCTTAGCTTGGACAGTGTATTCGCCAGTGTCAGTGTGACGGCCTAAAAGAAACAATTTAGGTAACCGATTTAATCGAACCCAATAAAGAGAAAAGGTTCACTTGACTAACAAGCTTGTCTTGTTGTGCACTCTTATCTATATTCACTTTTACCTATCTACTCACCAGTAGGTATGTGTAAGGTGAAAGTACACTCCTTCAAGCCATTTTCAATGTCTTTAGAATCGGCAGAGGTCACAATTGTTGCATCAGGTGTAAGTTCAACTCCATTGAGAAGCCAGGACACGTGTGGCTGAGGGTCGGCCGTACATACCGCTTGCATGGTAACAGGCTCTCGTTGCATCACGCGCTGGGCCTCAAGAGGGGTGGTAAACTTTGGCTTGCGGAGTTCGGCTTCGGCTACAGATAAAACGTTAGTGATTAGATTGTTTCTGGCTCTGTGAGTGTCAACTTGAAATATGAACATCATTCGTTAACAGTTCCTGATATGAATAGGTACTTTCAAATATGTTACCTAAGAAGAGAAATATAAAATAAATAAAAGAGATACGTAATACTTACGTGATACCGACAGCTCTGCATTGAGCACCTGCTTGCCGAGGTTATTACTAATTTCGCATTGCCAAGGACCCGCATCCTTCATCTGAACGCTGTCAATTTCCAATTTGTAGAGATCTCCATCACTGGTGATGTGGACTCTGCCACAAGGCTTGACCTCTTTGCCGTTGTGTAACCAACGAACTGTAGGTTTCGGAGTACCGGCAGCTTGGACCGTGTATACTAAGGGGAGGGATTCGAAGGTATGGCCGTCTTTCATATTGCTCTGGTCTAGTTTGGGTGGTGCTGTGGATTTTAAGATAATTGCATGTTTAAAACAGATTACAGTTAGATGATTGAGGTGAAAAATTACAGAAGTATAGAAATATTAATTAACGGTAGGTATTTTTTAGACGTCATTTTTTAATTCTTCATATAATACAGAAGTTAAGAAAAAAATTACCTCAAATAGAAAATACTTGCTTTCTATTTTAATCATAGTTTTCTTCCAAAGTGAAATAACATCAATAAATATATTAACAAGAATTTAATACTTAATCATTTTGGTCAAACACAAAATACAGAAAGTTGACAAGGCCAATTTTTATATAAAACATTGTAGGTAAGCAAATTTATAGTATCACAAACAGATTTCAAAACGATGAAAGAGACAGTTTTTACAATACAAGTACAGCGTCATAAAGAAAAAACAGACATCTCGGTCTAAGCTAAGACAGAAAGCTTTTAAAGTAAGAACATATAATATTTACATTTGAAAGTATAGAATATGTTCGCAGTATGTACAGCAGTCATCACTATTTTTTGAAAAATCTTTTATTTCTTAATTACTAGAGCATTAAAAATATCAACATCGATACTTACAATTCCAAAATGAATCAATGAGATGCATTGTACTGGAGTTGTGTCGTGATTGCGTGTTTTGGTACTTACCTTTTTACGAAGATATACTTATGTATTTAGACCTTATTCCAATTAAAGCGCAAGTGACATGCAAGTGCCGCACTACTTTTTAAATATATTTCGCTTACCTTGATGATATGATGATTTTTGTGAACAGTCTAGTATTTCTGCTGCACCGAGCTCCAAAGATTAGTATGCCAGAAGGGAATGTTATTACGCATGCGTGCTAAAACAAACATACGACAGCATTAGTCAATTATGGAGAAACATTTGAGGGACAATTACATGGATATTATCTGCCATTTTCTTGAAAATCTAAGACAAGGAAAAATAATTTTAGAAAGTTATTATGATCAGTTCAAATTTTAGTTAAAAGTTTTTGAAGAAAATGGCAGATCGAATATATTCAACATAAGCAATTCCCATTTTCAATTGAAAGCACTCATTTTATTGTTATTTTCCGCGTGTTACACTGCGTAGCGTTACATTATCAATGCCAGCCTCGTCCATCCTCTTCAGTGTATATAATATTTTGACTTAACAATTACCTTTTTCAACTTCCTCATTTAGAATATCATCTAGAATGCTTCTTTGTCTCTGGCTTCGTTTTAATAGAGCTTCCAGGTCGTCATCAATCTCCTCCTCCTCCAAACGCTTTAGTTTAGCTTCACTTATTTTCTTTCTTTCGACAGTCATTTCTGTTATGTCTTTCGTCATATTACCAACATGTTTCATAGGGCTTAACACTAACTCCTCAAAAATTCTATTTTTGACGTCTTCTATTTTTTTATCAAGTGATTTCATATCGTTATCTAATTCCTTCGATATGTGTATAAGTTTGTCTGTGATGTCGTTCTCGTATACCTTTTGTGACTTTTCTTTAACGATTACTGATTCATCATTGTCTTCATCAAAAAAGTAGTCTTCTTTATAAGAGGATTGACGAACGTAGGAATCTTTACTGAAGACTTTTCTATTTTCATCGATATCAAATATAGATTTAGAAAGATCTTCAATAGATATCTCTCTGGATAAAGATTCATTTTGCCAGCTCATTTCATCTTCTGAGACAGACATAATTGATATAGTACGATTTGAACCCTGTCTGCCACATCGTGATGCTCTATCAGCTTCAGAATCAGTTTGTGGCTCTTCAATGATTCCATATACACCTCTTCTTATATGATCCGGTATTGTATAATGACCCGTATCAGTTAAAAAGTAACTATGACTACCTATTTCTTCAACTTCTAAAGATGTAGTGTGAGGATTATTTGGATGTATAATTCTTCTTCCATTAAAATCATCGTCACCATCATAATAAATTGACTTTGACGTCATTTTGTGCAAAGTGCGCGTTTCGGCTGGACCTACCAGTTAAAATAGTATTATGATGATTTTCCACAATTTAATTAACTATTTAGAAGATTTAAGTGAGATGTAACTAATGCATTATGTGTAATTTAATTAATTTTGTAATTTTATTATGAAATATTAAATCATGAATATGGATATTAATACGTGAGGAAAGAAGGAAGGAAGCGTTATACTGACCTGTAATAATAGCGCCGTAAGACTTAGAGCTGCTGACTTTAGAGACTATAATAGATCCATCACCGTCTGTCTTGAATGTGGTAACTGTTTCGAAAACTCGGCCTAAACATACAAATCACACTAGGGTTGTTAAAAACACAGTGTTAAAAACATGCATTTATTGTGTGCGAAAACATGAATTTCTCGCATACTAAAAGCTGTTTGCTATTTCGAAGAGAGTAAGCATTGCAGCGTGTATTATGTATACCTTCAGAGTCAGCACTTAACGGTTCTTCAGTAGCTTGTTTTTTAATCGATTTACGCTTGGGTGACTTTAGGTCTTCAGCTATAGGCACTTCTTCGATAACCTCAGGCTTAGTGGATCCTTTCTCTCCTACTTCTTTCTTGGTAACAATCTCTTCAACCACTGGTTTCTTGTTCTGCTCATTATGATTTTCATCCCAAATGGATTTGTCCTCAGCTGTTTCTGGTTCAGAGAAAGATTTCTTTCCGGCATCAGTTGGGGTTGATTCTATTTCTTCTATTACCGGTTTTCTAGGCTTATCATCATCGACATCATCCCAGAAAGATTTTTCTTCAGCTATTTCTGCTATTGTAGCAGATTTTTCAGCCTTAGTAGGAACCGGAGTATCTGGTTCTTCGATAATAGGTTTTTTGCCTTTCTTGTCATCTACATCATCCCAAAAAGATTTTTCTTCAACTTCTTCAGGCTCCGTAAAAGATTTTTTAGCAGTTCTCTTTGATGGTTTGTCAACCTCATTTACAGTAACCTTTTTAACTTTATCGTCATCTTCGTCATCCCATATTGATTTTTCTTCTACAACTTCTGCTTTGGTTTTATCTTTCTTTGCTTTCTGTTTTTCTTTTTTACTTAAGTCATCTTCCAATACCTTCTTCGCCTGTGAACTATCATCATGGATCTCATTTTCAACTATTTCTTCTTTAGTGAATCTCGAATGAACCTCTCGTGCTATTGAACACAATTAAAAAATGTGACAATAATAAATGGATTAATATAATGGGTACATGTAGTAAAGACATCACAAATGGTGGGTAAGGTAATCAATGGGTGTGCAGGATAAAGTGAATACAATGGTCGTGAGTGAACTAGATCAGCATTCTCGTCTATTGAATGCTTCCATGGATTAAATACCATTACTCATGGTGGTATCTATGACACCAAAACAAACTAACGTGCGTAAAGTAGTATCTAAAATTATATTTCACTACTAAGTTAACTATAACTATTTTACCATTATTTGCATTATCCATCGGAGTGCCAATTCTGTCGGTTCTTGACAGATTCGCTTTCAGGTATCTTACCATGTGCCAGTGTGAAGTCTAAATTTGTGCCTGATTTATAAATATGTGATAGATAGGTGTGTAGTGTAAGCTGTAACTAATTCGACTCAGTGAGACACTAAAGACGCTTGCGGTTTAGCGTGCGGGTTTTCAAATAATTTTGGTGCACAAAATTTTGAAATATTTCGAATTTATGAATTCTTGGGTCCAAAAAAGTTATATTACTGCCAAATAAGATTTTTCACCGCTTATTTCGATGATAATACTTACTATGTACGGTGACCGTGCTCTTTGACGAGACACTACCCATTTCGTTTTCAGCTCTTACTTCATATTCTCCACCGTCTTCTTCCTTTATCAAAGTAACGGTGAGATGGTAGTTTTCCAGCCTACAAGAAGAAAGTATAAGAATAATGTAGTGAATATTTACTGAGCCTGGTTAATCATTTGGGATATGTCTTCTACTTCGTTAACTATTTTTAAAGGTATCAATATAAGTCCACAGATAGACTGTTATATTTTTATTTTCATTTTCCGCTTGTCCGCTCTTTACCTATTCATCAAATTAATATTTTAAAAGTAGGTTTACCTCTTAGTATCTCTTTCAATCTTAATCCTGGCATCTGTGTTGACTTCTTTGCCATCTTTGTACCACTTGACTTTGGGTTCTGGAGAGCCTTCAACTTCCACGTCCAGCGTCAATGTTTGACCTGCGTCTACTGTCATGTCGATTAGGCTCTTTGTGAAGCGTGGTTTTCCTGAAAAGTGTTACAGTTTATGTTAGAAACGCTCTATAATGTGGGCTTTTTTATGCAAACTTTAAACCAACTTGGTCTTTAGCTTAAGTTTTCTTTTGGAAAACATTCTTGTTTATGAATGTATTACATATATATCAATGTATTCTTTAGTAGTCTTTAATTCTTTATTCTGTTATTATAATAAGGAACTGCATTGTTTTGAACATATTTGAATCCAGAAAGTTAATAATTCAACTTATTGGGATTAAAATGCATATATGCATATTAAACATTTCATCGATTTAAACTTTAGATAATGATGGTAAATTTTCTTAACAATCTCTTTCAGGATATTTAGTGTATTTAAACAAAATATATTGACAATTTATGAGTTAGAAGGCAATCGTATCTTACTGTTGACAGTAAATGTAGCAGAACAGGAATCCGCGCCCAGCTCGTTAGAGACTTTACAGGAGTAATTGCCGGACAGCTCGGCGGATACCTCTTTGAGGATTAGCTTATGGGTGTTGCCACTGTCTATGCGGGTAAATACGGACTTCTTCTCAGTAATTTCCACGTCGCCGAGGTACCTAAAATAATAAAAAATATTAAAATTTTGTTTCCAATTGTATGCTAGCCGTCTACACGTACATGTGTGTACATCTTACTTAGATTATTTTCAGATTTACTCTTGACTGTATATGTAACACATATCACACCCGTTCCTATACTAAAAGTATTCAAATACTTTAATATAAGCAACATATAATACGTTTGTTTATTCGCTGCTTAGTTAAAATCTTGACAGGTGTAGTACATATTTACATATAACTGCAATTAATCCTCTTGTAGTGTGTCTAGGACTTCTAAATGTATATAATAAATAATATGATTTATCAAGCTTATCGAACCTTCGATATACGCCAGTGATGTTTTGCCAGATACGTGTTTATTACAATCATTGTAGTTCTTTCTAAAGTAGACAAGACTAGCATGAAAAAAGTCGCTCTCTGTATCAGTATTGATACTTTACCTTTCAGGGCTCATATTCTCTGTACAATCCTTGTATCCATTTAAAGTATACCTATTAATTAAGTATCTGGATAAAGAAAGTTCGTTGACAGTATAAATAAAATTTCTGGTTAAAGAATGACTCTAAAAGTTCCTTACCATTTAACAGTTGGTTCAGGGAACGCTTCCACAGAGACCGTAAATTCCACATTGACGTCTCCTGCACTAGCGGTGGTATCTTTAAGCTTCTTAGTGAACTGGGGTGCGGTGCGGACGTTGAGTAAGCACGAGTCGGAGGCGCTGCCGTGGACGTTACGAATCTATGGAATATACATATTTATCGATAAGTTGCTGTAAAACTTTTTTTCCTTTTCAGTCCTTTGTTAGAGAAAATCCACATACCTTCTTGTTACACGATAAAGTGTTAAAGAAGTCCAATAGTAGAGATCCTGATAAATTTTTGGTACCCGGGCAAAGACTTTGTTTATATTCCAAAATGCATGCCACATTACTATAAAAACTAACAATAAACTACTTACTAGGTGAAGTCAAATTAAAAGATAATGTATTCCATTGGTTATTTGACAAGTCTACTTAGGTAGTTACTGACATTTATCATTAACGAATTTACTACATTTTAGCTTTAAATATTTCTGTACATAACTATGATAGAGTATGTGTAATTTTAATGTATCTATTTAGCATTTGGCTCCACCATATTATTAGTGATAAAATATCATTCATTCTATCATTCCAAGAATTTATAAATAATTTATTTTCACGACACTGTTCGTCTGTTACTGTCTTCTATGTCCCTTTTCTTCTTTCTGTTTTTCTTTCGAATATTTTTGGCAAGATTATATCATTAGGTTTCACCTTATATACATATTCCCTCTTCGCTTTTCTACGGTGTTCTATGAAGATGACAGAGCTTTCTTGGTACGGTGGTACCGTTTTTAAAGCCTTCTCATTATTCTAAGCTTCTTTTATGGACGCCATATTAAATTAAAGCTAACAAAAATGCTGATTTAAAAAACCTCACCTCACACGAGTATTCGCCAGCGTCAGCCCTTGCCGCCGAGGTAACTACCAGAGAGTGACCTTGACCGGATGACGAGATCTTAATAGACGATGATTCGGTTATCTCACTTTTGTTCTTGAACCTAGTTAAAATACATATTTTATAAAAAAAAAACAAAACAGTTTAAAACTTATAATGACGACAGGAGAGGCATTTAAAAGAAAATAAAAACGAGAAGACTTTAACAATTCAAGTTAGCAGCAATACACTTATAAAATCCGTGGGGTCAATCACACTTTATAAACATTTAAGGAACAGGTTACAAAAAACACCAGTAGCAAGCTTCCCTGCTCCTGAGCAGGCGCCTGACGTCTGCAAGTCGAACAAGATCTGCAGTGATCTACTTTCTTTCTATAAAAAAAGGCAATGCCGTGTTGCTTACCATTTAACACTTGGTGCTGGTTCAGACTCCGTCTCAATCTTGAAAGTGACCGTTTCCTTCTCCTCACAGACCTTAGTCTCACCCATCTTCTTAATGACCCTCGGTGGTGAGGTGACATGCCACTGCCAGAAGTCTGAGCACTGATTTACTTCGTTTCTAGAACAAAGTATGATATATATAAATGATTTTCTTCGATCATATCCAACATAATGTGATGGTTCAAAAAGTTGATGGATTCATTCATGAATACATGCTAATAGAAAAAAGCACTTTAAGACTAATGATTAAGTAATTAAATCCTTTAGAAGTTACTGCTATACTTTATATTCTAAAACATTCTAAAAACATTCAAGTACCTCCTAAAATATTGTTGCTCGAGCTGGAAGTCGAGCTCCGTTGAAGTTAAGTAAAAAAAATCAATCAATAAGTATTTTTTTTATGTTAATCCTCGCCATGTCGGAAGATCCTCCTTTGTGTTGTAGGGACACAACACCCGTTCCTCATATATAAAAAAATCCTTTTGTTTTTTTATGTAATATACAAAGAAATCTTACTTGGCAACAACTGAATATGATCCAGAATCGGTAAGCTTAGCATCCTTGATGGTGATCTTGTAGATCTGTTTTGACTCCTTCACGATTTGGATGCGTTCGCTACTCTTGACTTCTACGCCATCCTTATAAAATGATACATCAGGGGACGGAGTGCCTTCCACTTCGACGGTCACGGTGTGGGTGGAGCTCGTCTAAGGAAATTGGTAATCAAGGTAAAATAGTGATGTGAATAACATATTGATCGGGAGATCCAAAAATGCCAAAAATCTACATACAATATTTTTTAGACGTAGTCGTGTGGCAACGTTCATTCATTGTCATGCATGATAAGCCTCCCCTTATGAAATCATTTAGACGTCATCGTCTGGCAACTTGATTTGCTTTCAGACGGCGGGAAATGCAAAAACACAATATACTATCTTATATATATATTTAAGAATTAAAAGATATTTTGCGTTACTTACCATGCAGGTCTGGTTCTCAATCTTCTTTTTGATTTTGGGAGCTTCCTTGATCACAAGGTGAATGGTAGTAGAGTCTTCTCCCAATTCATTTGTAGCTGTAATATGGTAGTCACCAGCATCAGCCTGGGTGGCGTTCTTGATTACCAAGGACATACTTTCATCGTCCTCGTAGAGGAACCTAGAACAAAATGTCAGCAGGATTTAGTTTTCTTTCTTTCTTGGTTTATAATTTTCAGCAGTCAGTTAGCGGTCATATCATCGTCGTATGCCAGTAGGTAACCTACTGTTTGAAAAGGGCAAATCAAATCTTATAGTACGAACCAATTGAAGTAAATGTAGGTATTTTATGCTAATACGTGTGAGGAATATGTGATCGCAGAAACTAACCCTAAAACTATACAAAAGACCAGAAATTGGCGAGGTGGCACCAGGCACCCAAATCAATAATAATAACCCTAAAACTAAATTTTTGATAAAACTTTCAGTGGTGTTAAGATAAGATTCAGTAAGGCGACAACGGCGGCTTCTGGATGCTTGGAATAGTTAGTTCACAAAAAGGACCCAACAGCAATAGTCCTTGGCTATCTTGGACACTTGGGCTTTAACACCCATTACCGAGCGTATTTTAAAATTCTCTTGATCTATATCAAGTATACTCACTTGTGTCTGGTATCTGCCTCGATGATTTTACCATCGTGTTTAAACAATATGGATGGTTTGGGGAAGCCTTTGCATTGCAGTTCCAATATAGCTGAGGCTCCAGCCGATACGATAGCCTCGCGGTGTTCAATCACAAGCGTAGGCTTCTCAGGCTCTCGGTGGAGTTCATGAACAGCACCTAAATAGAAGGGGATAGATATATCTTTTCTTTCTTTTAATTTTAAGTATTGTTGCTTGGTATTTGAAATTACTGCAACTGAAATCAATGGTTCAAATAATGAGGGTTTTTAAATTTTATAATTTCAGTGATTTAATTTGGGAAATATTTTACGCAGTTCCAAAAAAATTATAATAATATTATACAGCGTTATTTAGACCAAAACTAAGCATGTCTTGTTTGGAACGTATATAGCATACGTTCCAGAATACGGATAAACATACTTGTTTACATTTTTTGCAAATACATACATAATAATATATTATACATAGCAACAGCTAGACAAATGCAAATACACATATTCATGCATACAGATATTTGCACTTAAGAGGAATCGAATCCGCGACCTTTAAAATTCAAAGGTTCTAAACCCGTGCCACCATAGATTGTTGTGACAAGCCACTTATTTTTTAGGCTTATATTATAATATGTACAATATACGACATCAAATTAAAGTATTTATACAACAACATAATTAATACATTTCTGAATCCATTGCTCCAAGACTGTAAACATATATTTCCATTATTTCCATGACCGTTCCATGCTAGCAAGATAATAATAATAATATTAGAATGTCTTCTCACTTGTTCTTTTTAAATCTTAACACTAAACAAGCCAAGCTGTTTTCTTATTCTTACCTGCAGATCATGGCTTCGTTCTTTAAGCTAACACCAACCAGCACAAAGATGCAGACATTCATGCATTCATATGTACATATATCATACGCGAGAAAAATATTACCCAATTTTATTCTCTTAGCTGTAAACTCGGTCCTGGTCGTGTCACAAGCATCTGTGACAATTATTTTGGTCAAACATTAAATGCAGAAGTTTTCGAAAACTTACAACTCTTTTATAGTTAATCGACGTCAGATTCAGAAGTTAGTGTCCAAGTCACAAAACTTATGGAATTACAAGTACTGTTGCATTAAACTTTTTCATTTTCTCTCTCTATCTCTTTTCCTCTCACACTCACTCTCCCTCTCCGTTTCTTTTTGTGTTGTGGTCTAATCTAGATTTTATTTGAATGAAAGGAAAAGCTGATGGTGTTGGGTTACAGTACTTGTGTAATATGGTGAACATGCAAGCGTAGTGGGTAAAAGGTGCTAAACTTATGGGTTAAACAGTGGAAGTATACATTATATGGCTACCTTGCACAGTAAGTTCAGCAGAACAGGAGATGTTGCCAGTACTGGTTTTGGCGACGCACGTATAGATGCCTGCATCCTCTGGTTTAACGTGCTGGAATACCAAGGCCAAGGAATCTTCGTCGTCTCCCAACAGTACCTATTGAAATATGAATAGTAGTTATTTGATGAAAAATAACTAATTTGTTATTAGGGTAGTTACGATTTAGAAATCAGTAGAAATGTTTTGCACAAAGTATGGATTTTTTTATTTAAAATATTTCCTTATGAAATCTAGTAATTGGACGATTTTTATGTTCTGGGTACAATTATTTAAATTTGTTTTCTGGTCAGAAATTTTCTGTAACAACATGGTACCCAGATATGCGTATCCAATTAGGTGGGACAAATATGTACTTGACAAAACGGGGGTTTGTAATATACCTTTGCCCCTAAAGAGGCATAAGAAATTAAAAAAAATACACATTAATGAGGACATACAATATGTACATTTACATATTATGTAATTTTAAATGCGATTGGGATTGGCTAGCCTTACTTTGAATCTCTCCTCAGGATCGAAGGGTTGTCCATCTCGCTTCCAAGAAAAGTTCGCTTTCTCTCCCTTTTCCAATAGACCTTCTCCTCCGGGGAGAAGTTCACCGAAAATATTCTTGTCATCTGTATTATCAAAGTTCGGTTTTGAAATTAAAAAAAGAATCACAATTATTAACTCTCCCAATTTTTTTAATAATCTAAATTAGGCATTGATCGTGAGGTACATAACCCAGGAAGAATAATTAGTTAGACCTTAGTTACCGAGCAATAGGAATAGATCATGAATATTATCGCACCGAACTCCAAGACTATTAGAAGTTCAGTCTAATAGTAGTAAACAATTTTAGATATTTATAGTCTTTGTGATCCATCCGTAAAAACAAAAACTGGACCTCCGCCAATTTTTTTTTAAATATGTCATTCAGTCATCATACAGTTACTATTTACTATACTATTCAAACAGTTATGTATATTAATTATCATTTAAACTCTTAATAAGAATAGGTCAAAAGCGTTTTAGTTCTTCAGCTGATCTTAAGATTTATTTTGGGTAAGAAAATTCGTAGGAGGATGGCAAATTTCCAGCGGCAAAAACTTGACTTTATTGACGTAGTGAGTGCAATAATCGACGTAAATACAGTGAAACCTTAAATTTGAAAGACAACCTAATGGATTTTTTTTAAATTTATTTATACCTTATAATTATATAGATGGTTTTACTACTTGTACGGTGCAAAGACCGTACAAGCAACTGCGTCATTAATCATTCACTTAGTCTACAAGGATATATATTTCTTCATTACAATACCGATAGTAACCTCGCATTTCAGATATAGTTCCGTCTAAAATGTTGTACCAAAAGTATCAAGTCCAAACTGTTATTTAAACTCGTCGTGAGTTGAAACAACAGTTATGACACTGGATTCTGAGTATGAGTCTGGATTCAGTAGGAGAGTATATAGTAATTCTGGAAACTTACCAACTACATTAACGGTGGCCTCTGAAGTCACATCTCCGTAGATGTTCATGGCTCTGCAGGAGTACTTCCCAGCGTCGGCGAGTTGTACGTCAGCAATGACCAGCTCATAGCAGCCGCGATCAGCGCGAGTGCGAATTATAGTAACGCGATCTGATTCCGATGATGTGACAATTTCTTTGTCGTCGCGGTAGCTGAAGGTTAAATGAAAAAAGATATATATATAGTAATAGAAATGAACAGGTAACAGGTAAAGATGATTTTGGGATCGAAGAATTTTAGCAAAAATACAAACTGAATACAATGGTGATGAGTCTAAAAGAAACGAGAGTGTCTAGTCTGGTCTTAAAGTGCCAATATCTCTTTAAACATTAAAAAGTT
This sequence comes from Callimorpha dominula, assembly GCA_949752705.1. Classification (NCBI taxonomy): domain Eukaryota; kingdom Metazoa; phylum Arthropoda; class Insecta; order Lepidoptera; family Erebidae; genus Callimorpha; species Callimorpha dominula. Next base: position 1,903,831 of record OX456992.1, read on the forward strand.
CTTTTTACTGGATACGAAATAAATTGTTTTAAAAATATCTAAAGTAACACTCAGTGCTTCAAAAAATGTAGCGTTGTGTAGTACGTTGTGAGTACCTAGGCATAGTTTTGAATTATAAAACAAATTTTGTGACATGAATTTTAAGATACTAATTATCAAATATAATTAATATTAAGTATACTTTAGAAATTCTGGCATAATCCTTACTAATATTGTTGATGCGAAAGTGAGCACGTTAACTGATCATAAGAAATCGCGAGTAAAATCGCGGGTAAAATTTTTCCAATAATTCATGACATTTTTAAAGGATGTCATGTAATATGCTGTTAGTCTTCAGTTGTGATCGTTTGATGTGTATTTTGGTAATAAATGCAAAATATGTATATTTCAATCGTAACTAGGTACTTACAATTGCACCTCAGGATTAGGGTCGCCTTTCACTTTGACCATGAAGCGGAGATAAGTGTTCTCCATGATCTCGGTATCTTTTAACGCCACAAGGAAGTATGGTGCTTTCAGAGCATTTCTTTGTTTTCTTTCTTCAGCTGTTACTATAACGTTTGATAAAGAAAAACTGTCAATTATCACGGACATTGATATTGACATTTGAGGCAGTTTACCTTAATCTGGTTTTATCACTTTTGTCAGGTCTTTTTAACAATTTTATTTGTACTAATTTTCTTGAAACTTAATTGATCCCAGTCAAAATTTATCAATGATCAAGCCATGGCCATTCCAAAACTGGCATGGTTACTTGCCTCAAATGTATGTAATAACTACAATAAATTTTCTTGTAAGTAAACGTGTACGGTACTTGTTGTTTGAGTGCAAGAAAATACAGGAAAATTAAGAAAGAGTTTATAAGATCTAACTACTTTGTTATACGCATTAAAATGTCTTAATCGATGATCGCGATGACCCATGCAGAAAGAAGACTTATTTCTATAGGTTTTATTGTAAAATAGTTGGATTTGGGGAAAGAAGTATTATAAAACTAGCGCATTTAATTGATTAACTTATCCAATGTTATCCAATTTTTGGATTCCAGTAACTAAGTTTTCAACTACTTTCCTCAAGTCTATAAAAAAGAATAGAAAAATGACACTTACGCTCATGAACGACTAACTGAGCAGTACAATGAGTATTTCCTTTTAAGTTTTCAGCTATAGCCGTGTATACACCTGTATCATCTTCTCTGCAGTGCTTCAGTTCCATTCTGTGGCTGCCATCATCATCGGAGATAATAATGCAACGATCCATTAGAACGTTGGGGAAAGGCTTGTTGTCTTTCAGCCATGACACCTTCACGTCAGCACTCTCACGTAGAACACATTTGAAGATAGCGTTTTCACCAGCTGAGGATTCAAATGTTTGTTAAAGCTCTAAGAAAAGCTGTAAGAGCTCGTACGGATTTTTTATACAGCGTCGTCATTCTGTTTTGATGATGAGTTACAACTGTCTGTTAATATTTTTCAACGGAGTTTAGTCATTATCAGTGTGACTGATTTTAATCATATTATTATTTGAATCAGCTTCAGTATTCCGTACGAACCCTAACAAGGCGTAGAAAAATGTTCATGTAAAAGCACTGTTATTTTAATGTGTCGTGTTAGTTAGTTGACTAAAAGCATATGTACAAGCTCTAATAGTGTTTCTAGTTCTATAATAATTGTAATGTGTTTTATAAAACTATGGTAGATATACTTACGCTCAATGTTTTGGCCTTCTAAGGTGGTCGTGAACAAGGGCTTGCCATCGTATAGCTCAGATTTAGTATTTATTGATCCATTAGAGATTTTAGTCTTAGAATACTTGCTCTTGTAAGAAGAATCGCCATTTTTAACAGTCTCATAGCTACTTTCAGTCTTAGAAGAAATGCCTTCTACTTTTTCACTATCAACGCTTGCCTCGATACTATATTTCCTTGAAGCGTATTTTGCAGCTATGCTGTCAATCTTACTAGTGGTGTCGGACTCGATACCGTACTTAGTACTTTCAGTTTTACTTTCATGGTTGGATTCTATACCGTATTTAGACGCGATGTTATCAATTTTACTGGTAGTGTCAGTTTCACTGCTGTACTTTGATTCAAGTCCATACTTGGAAGCGATGCTATCAAGTTTACTTGCGGCAGAATTATAATCATCGCCATACTTTGAGCTTTCAGTTTTATTTTCGTAGCTTGACTCGATTCCGTATGTTGATCCCCCATCAGTTTTAGATGATGATGAGTACTTGGATTCGTAGCTAGAGGAAACAGCTCCTTCGAGAGCGCCTCCTGATTCGTACTTAGAAGATTCTAAGCGCGATCCACTTTCACGACGTGAATAAGACGATGTAAGTCCACTGCCTTCATGGGTTGATGAGGACTCGTAGCGACCTCCACTTGATAATGTTCGATTGCTACTAGAGTATTCTACAATAAAAGAAGAAATGTTATGTAATACACCCATAGTTATTCATCATCCTGCGTGCCTTTTCACAACTAAGTTGGGGTCGGCTTTCAGTCTAACTACAATACGGCCGAATGTCGATATTTTACGTGAAGCAACTGCCATCAGACCTCCACAACCCAAGTACTGGGTGATATCGAAGTTCTGTAGTTAGACCAGGTTGTCGGATTTTTTAGGGCTCCAACTACCCGTAACAAATGCCACGGATGTTCGTACGGCAACCAGGACCAACGGCTTAACGTGCTCTTGGAGGCACGGAGGGGTCTCAATGTGTTAAGTATGGTCACCCATCCTAAGGCTAACCTGGCTAATATTACTTAACCTTGAAATGTGCTAACCTACTCGGTTACCACTTAGCCGTGACCAAGCTAGCCACACCCATACTTATTATTTAAATAATTGATAATGACAATATAAAGATATACGATTTCGTGTAATAATGAAGGTTCTTACCTCCAGACAGCCGCGAGCTGCGGCTGCTATACCTAGACATTTCTTCGTCAACAACTTCTGCTGTGTTTACAGTTTGACCGTTAGTAACAGTTTGTTGTTTTGACTCGACGCCAGTTGAACTGGCTTCTTTTTTATTTTCTGAAACGGATTGTCGAATACTTTCTTGAGAAGTTATTTCTTGAACATCTAACTTTGGTGATGATACAGTCACTTGTGACTCTTCAACTTTTGCTGTACTCTCTTGACTAGTTAAATTTTGTTGTGACTCTAGTTCAGCAGTTGCTGGTTGTAATACAGATTGTTCAACAATCACTGATTGTGCAGATGTTGCGACATCAGTTGATTGAGTATTATCTGAATCTTTCTGTGTGATATCCTGAGATGACTGTTCAACGATTGTGTTGTGAATAGAACTTTTTTGAGTCTCTTTTATTTGGGAAACTTTTACCTCAGACGCAGCTAAAACTGTTACTATGCTAGTTTGTTCCGATACTGAAGCAGACGCAGTATTTTCTGTAACTTTAGAGGTTTCTACGGTTGCAGAGGATTTAGTTTCTGTAGCGCTAGTAACCTCACTTTTTTGTGCACTAGTAAAACTGGTTTCAGATGATCGTACTTCACTATCTGAAGAAACTTCAGTTTTTGAGATTTTAATTTCTCCCTCTCTTTCCAAGGATGCTTTTCGTTTAGTTTGAAGTTGTTGGGACTCTTTTGCTATTAGAACTTCTTTAGTTTGAACTTCATCAACCCGAGAACGCTTTTCTTGGGCTTCTACAACTTCATCGACCTCTGTATACTCTCTCTTCTTCTTTGTTTCCGGTTCCGGCTCCGGTTCCGGTTCTATTGGCACAACTTCAGGTGGTAACACTTGGAGATCGTCAGCTGCGTGTTCCGCTAACGCAACTGAAAGAGTATAGTTGAATCTTAAATCTTTTGAAAAGTCATGTAATTATAAAATTACTATCATAAAGATAAATAAGTGGAAAGAAATAAAGTGTTAAAAGATAAATAAAAAAATCAAAATTTAAAAGTGATATGTTAGTTTATATGAAAATAATTACCAACGTCACTGGCGTGTTGTCTAATCTCCGCGAGCCAGTTAGTCTTGACGTGCTCTTTGTGAGCTGTCAGAGTAATGCTAAGTGGTGAGTTCTTCTGGCAGAGATCAAACTTGAATTGCTCACCAGGGATGTCCTTGACTTCAACGTCTGGTAACTAAAAATGTACAAAGCAGAATAGTATCTTTTAATTAACAATTTGCCCAAGATATCATTGCTTAACCATAGAAACAAAATGTAAAAGATTATAATTTATGGAAGTAAATTTAATAAAAATTTCACTTAAAACTTGTAAAGGTTTTTATCGTGGGAGAGCCATGCTTCGGCACGTATGGGCCGGCTCGACCGGAGTGGTACCTCGGCCTCAGTGGGAAACCGGCAGTGAAGCAATGAATGTATTTCTTTTCGAAGAGTGAGTTAGGTTACCGGAGGCCATAACCCGTCCCTTCCCCCCCCCACTCTTCAACTACTCCCACCTTAAGGGCCGGCAACGCACTTTAAGCTAATGGGACTATATATAATAACTTTTAAAAATATTTTCAGTTGTTAAATGCAAAAAAAAAAGAACATTTATCAACCTTATGATTCTACATCGAATCTTTGGATGGCAGACATTGCTAACTGCTGTAAACTTTCTATATTTTTCAGAATAAATAATTTACTGCCTATAGGTAATAAAATATAAAGTGTGTTACGTTAAGAAATAGCATACAATCCAGAAACTATTTTGGATTGTCTCCAAATAGCAATTTTTTGAATTAACCTATTTTTGGAGTTGGATTCAAGATCGCGCTGTGTTAATAAATTGAGATATACTTAGCAATGGGTAGGTTGACTATTTCACGAAAATCATATAAGAGTTTTCAACGAACGAAATGATTAAGTAACGTTAGAAAATTACACTGTGACTTACTATCACAATCAAAATCATAATATCAAATAGCATAATTATACTCGATACATATACATTGTGTTAATCGGTTGATCAGAAATAGTCAGAACGTCTAGCTAACAAAGAGAAATGAAAATAAAACGTGGGAGAGCGATGCTTGGGCACGTATGGGCCGGCACGACTCCACTCGATACCACGGCCTCACAGAAAACCGGCTGTGAATCAATGCTTGCTTTGCTTTTCGCCGCGTGAGTGAGGTTACCGGAGGCCCTAACCCTTCCCTCTCCCCTATTCCCGTCCTTCCCCTCTCCTCCCCTCTAATCCTCCTCTCCCGTCTTCCCCCTCTTCTCCTATTCCCACCTTAATGGGCGGCAACGCACTTGTGACTCTTGAGTTACAGGTGCCCATGGGCGGCGGTAGTCATTTACCATCAGGTGACCCGTCTGCTCGTTTGCCCCTATACCATGAAAAAAAAATTACATTAATGATCTAGTGTTATAATATTATACCTTGATTATATCTTTCAGTTCAAAAACGGAGCGATCATCAGCGACCCTCTTGACTTTACAGATGAGGATTCTAGCCTTGAAGAGGAATAGGTATCTTTCTCTAGCTTTTCCCTCAGTATCGGTGACTGTAAACCAATCATGGGTGAGCAGACGACCAAGCTTGTAGATGTTTCCACGGTAGCCTTCGATGCTAGCGATGAATTTGTTGTCAGTAGCACGATTTGGAACACCGAGGAAAAGTTCCAAAGCTTTCTGTAGGTCAGAACAATCTTCGCCGAGACGTGTTGAGTATTTTACTAATTCCTGGAGAAAGGCATAGATCTTATAATCCGGCAGTTTCATGATAATATGGAATTAATTTCCAGTGTTCACTCTACTTTCAATATCGTCTAGATGTATTTGGGTCTACTGATTTGACTGTAAATAACCTTTCGTTATAATACATTTTTATTTTCAATCGATCAAGAACAACAGTTCGAACGAAGTACATGTGCGACAATCGTAATATCTAAACATTACAAACCTTAACATTTACTATATTGTATTGTTTCTATACATACACTGTTATATGACTATACGTTTCTGTTGGATAGCTGCATAGCATGTTTAAACATGTTGAATCTTTTTACTTACCTTTAGCAGCAGTTGATAGTCGTTGATTCTTTGAATTGGTAGCTTCAAATGTTCAGTGATGCCCTTGTCGTCGCCGAGTTTGTTGGCTAAGTCCTGAAATATATAAAAAAATATATATATTATCAATTGTAAGATTCTAGAGACGCAAGAAATCAGGATGGCACCTAGTCGCCTATCTTTTAAAAAAAAAGGTTCGTGCTCTCCTCTTCCGTAAACTGGCAAAATCATCAGAATCAGTAGAAACATAATGTGTTTATGTATCTATTATTATATATTCATACATGTATGTATGTATCTATGTATATATTTTCCCGTACATATATATCTATTTCTTCTGATATTACACTCATTCGTATACTTCTTAATGCACCTACTTCATTAATTTCTACACCACCTCAAGGTAGACTGGCAGAAAATGCCTTAGGCGTTAAGTCCGCCTCTGTACATATTGTGCATAAAGTATTAAATAAATAAAAAAATAAAAAAAAGATATTAGGACTACGGTAAAAACCTGAAAATCAACAATTCTTAAAAGTAGAAAATGATAGTTACGGGAAATAATAATAGGTAAGTACAACGAATAAAAACTTTCGCGAGTGATACCTATTCATCATAATTTGTATATCTTACTCAAGTGTGTATTTCGGGGTTGCCCGATTAGTTTCGGACCCGACGGGGGTCCTTTATTAAGGACTGAAGCGTCCTCCGGGTTAATACCCTGACACGCTTTACTCCACTTATATCTTTTATAAATAAAAATACAACGTAGACAAAACTTGTGATTTATTAGAAATAAAAACATCAGAAATAAAAAAACAAGTCTCGTTTTTTGAATAACAAACAAAAAGAGTTTGTTCGTTTTAATGGACTTACATTCTACGGGTCTGATTTACTCCATTCATTTAATGTGCTGGGTAACCTGTTTACTCAGAAAGGATGTATAGGCTAAAGGAAAGCGCGAAAAACTGCAGTTAGAAACGTAATAAGGTAAAAAAGGAATAAAGTTATAATATTTTACTCAGGATTTAAACAATTTAAATAATGCCAGTAAGATATACCATCAACAATTTATTACAAATAGGTGACAGTTTAAAAAGTAAGTTAAAATTATTGTCTCTAAATATGTTTATTTCAATTTTTATCCTTGAATTGAAAACAAGTTTATTTTAGTCTTGACGCTATTAGCCTTGACAGACGACATCGAATAGATGTTTATGGGTCACGCGAAATGAAAATCGTTTTATGCACGTAACATAAATGTTTCACTGTACTGTTGAATTCTTTACGTTATAGAATTCAACAGTACAGTGAAACAGTATTCTTTATTCATATTCCATTACTTTATGCAAACACATTAAAATTTGACCTCATTAGTTCCAAAGCATTGGTTGCGATTTGCAATTATTTTTGCTTGTAATCCCGAGGTCTGGGTTCGATTTCCTAGCGGAAATATAGATAGGTACTAGTTTTTCTGTTAGGCCATTTTCAATAGCACCCCTGACTTGTCCCCCTATTTCCTATAATGTAGTTGGTGAAATAGAAGTGAAATAGACCTCGCAGATACAAGCGTGAATATATTATTATACTTTGTAAATTTAATCTGATAGTAAGTGACCACCTCCGCCCATGAACACCTGCAACTCAAGAGTCACAAGGGCGTTGCCGGCCTTTGCGATGGGACTAGGGAAAGAGTGGTTATTTATACTGACTTAATAAAAGTAAGTGGTGTTTTCCTTTAAGTAATTATAAGTGTTCTATGTGTAAGTAATTGTTGTTGAACCTTAAAACATAAATAAAATAAATAATTTGTCTAAAATATGTTAATATAAACAGAGTTGTTAAATCGACTTGTTTTATAAATGGAAGAAATTATTACATGTAGTTATAAGCTTCCCTCGTTAACCCCCTCTTTCTCATAATTAGGACTGAAATATGAATATTATGTGTACTAAGTTCCAAAAAACTTACTTTACTGACGGTGTTGTATAGCATGATTTTTTTATATATTCCTAATGATAAGGTTTAATAAGAAATCAGGATTTTGTAAATCATCTACGTGTGTATGAAAACCCGTAGAGTGCAGCCTCAACACTTTGGCAATGGAACCGAAATTCACATGGGCGGAGCCATGTCTGTTAGCTTAGTTAAGTTGTGTATATGACTCTTTGCCTTGAACTTAGCTTTGAACGACGATGGCAGCAATTACAGGCCTATAGCTATCACCTCCCTTCTCTCCAAGGTGGTGGAGCGTGTAGTTAACGCGAAGCTCCTAAAATACTTAGAAGAACACGATTTGATCAGCGACCGTTAGTATGGTTTTCGCCGCGATCGCTTGATTGGTGATCTTCTAGTGTATCTCACACACCGGTAGACTTCAGCTGTTGAGAACCAAGGCTTGGAGAGGCAAGGAGAGGCTTTCGCGGTCAGCTTGGACATAGCAAAGGCGTTCGGCTGTCACCTGGATGTCAGCTTGGGCTTCTTAACTCAGTCCAAAGATGTGAGAATCGTCGACGAGCCTAAACTCACAAGCCTTATTGAACCCTTAAGCCTAAGGAGAGATTTTGCCTCCTTGTGCGTGCTTTTATAATGTGTTGTGCTCTGAGTAACAGTTTGATATGACGCTCACGGCCGCATTCTACCACCGCACTGCTCACCGCCGGCAGGGCATTCACTCATACATTAGAACCTAAATGGTCGCACACGGTACGGTTCCAGGGGCATTTCCTCCAGCGATCGTTCCGGCTGTGGAATGAGCTCCCTGTCGGGGTTTCACCGAAGGACTACAGTATAGGGTTCTTCAAGAAAGGAGAGTATAGGTTTTTAAAGGGTCCGCAACGCGCATATGAATCCTCCGGAATGGCAAGCGTCCATAGGCTACGGGAACCTCTTACCATCAGGCGGGCCGTATGCTTGTTTACCACTGACACTCTTATATATCTGGAATATCTCGGCTACGCGCTCAGATAGGATAGACATCGTCTGCTCCAACTAGTTATGATGGGTAAGCTAGAAGGAAAAAGACGAGCTTGGCAAAGAAAAAGGAGTAGCTGCCCAATATCTGGGAATGGACCGGTATTACGTCCGTCGAACATTTGTTCCGCTTGGCCATCAACAAAGCTGACGGCCAACCTTCAGGAATGAAGAAGCACTTAAAGAAGAAGAAGACACTTATTAAAAAATAACTCACCGACTTACGCGATTCAACTATCATCGGCTTTAAATTAATTTCGTAGTACAAGCATTTATACTATTCGCGTGTGATATCGAAGGAACATAATTAATACGGCATGTGTCTAACACATTCATCGAATGTCACACTAATTGGTTGGTGAACGTCGATGTTGGCACTTATTCAAATGAATATCGATATCGTGTTCAAATTAGGTTGGTTTAATCTAGTATTTGTTGATAGGTTGTCATTGTAAAAGATAAGATTACGCATATTTTTGCTTAATTGTTGTCACCATACATAATATACCGGTACATTTGTGAGCAATGAATCCAGGTCACATAGATATAAGATACCTGAAAATCCGGGAAATCAATAATTCTACCTTAGTGAAACACATTGTGTTAAATAGACAATTAAATACTTCTCAAATGAAAGTAATAAACCATCTTGGTTGTTGTAAAATATGTCATCAAAATAGAGGAAACCCTCAGAAGTTAAGGACAGATGTAGTGGTATGTGTTAAGTACTCGTATATAGAACCGCGGCGCCGTGGTTATGTCTTGCTTGCTTCCTGCTGAGTAAAACACACGTTAGTGGTTTTTGAAATCGGTTTAACTTTTTTTTAAGTGTTTAAAATATTTTTGTTTTAAGATGAGATTGTTTTTTCTTTCTTAATATAATATTCCTGATTCAAAGTTTATTACTTTCATTTAAGGAGCATTTAATTGTCTAAAAATAATTAATTATTAGTTTTCATTATTAGTTATTTTAGATTTCAAGTATCATTATGTAATCTGAATTCATTGCTCTCGAATGTATTAAAATTATTTAATCATAATCTAAAATAGAACCCTTTTAATTTATCAATTTTATTGTTTATCTTTTGCAAAGAAAAAATATTTTGCAAAAACACTATTAGCGCTATACTTGTATGTTAATTTTGTAACTTTCAAAAATTTCTTCACTTTGACTCATTGACTGATAGACAGCAGGCAGCTACTGAAGAAGTAAAATCTATTCTGTAATGCAAACAAAACCGATAAGTCTACACTTTAAGATCGTGGTTGTTTGAGACCAGCTTCACTTTGGTATCTTCTGCTGTCTAACAACCACTGATATAAACTATGAAAATCACTAAATATGTTCGTACCCCTATTCGCATTCAAGTCAATAGATCATCACCTTTTATTTCTACCCTTTTATAATCCCACTATTCGTTAATATTTATCAATCGACCAATAGTATTGGGTTACCGGTATAACCAGTCAAAATAATGTCTATTCACTTATTTTTATTAAATAGTGAACTGTGTTATGATCTATTATAGTTTGGCCCTATTTTTAATAAAATAAATAAGAGTTTTTGATGTTGTCGACAACAATCGTATGTAGTACTCGTATTATAGACTACTGTAATAGGGAACACGGTATTCCACACAAAATATTATCATCCAGAAAATATTTCTGTAAACTATATCAAGTAGGCGGAGACACGTAATGGATTTTCTAGTGTTCTGCAAATTGTTACGGTCAAAAAAGACTGTCCTCAAATTCTTGAAATACTGACATTTCAAGCTCTAGTTGGATATCCTCGAGGTCGTACTACGGCCTTGTGTCCAGTTGTAGCAGGACCGTCCTTGGCCAAGTTTCCCTATACAGTTAATTAGTTTTAACGATGTGATTGATGTATATAATGACGAATCCTACTAATATTATAAACGTGAAAGTTTGTGAGGATGTATGGATGTATGAATGTATGGATGTTTGTTACACTTTCACGCCAAAACTATTGAACTGATTGCAATGAAACTTGGTATGTAGATAGTTAGAGGCCTGGATTAACATATAGGCTACTTTTTATCCCGATATTCCCACGGGATCGGGGGTGAAACCGCGGGGCGCTGCTAGTGTCTTATATATAGGTCTATATATTTATAAGTATGTCTAAATATATAGGTTTCTAATATTTCTCTTATTATCTTGCTGTGTGTCTTTGTTTGTAATATATCTTCTATACCAGGGATCACCAATTAGTGTAATTTTGGGTCCGTTTCTACTTTTTTTACAGATTAGTTCCAAACCACCTCCCTAACCCCCTCCTAGACAGCCTTTACATCGTCACGTTGCGTTCAAATGACACAGTTGCGTAGTAGTATATAACCATCAATGAAGAATTCAAGAACAAAAGTACAAAGAGTTATTTTTTTTGATTAATGTAAAAAATAAAATTCTTTTCCTTGATCTGTCTGAAGTTTGGAATAATGTTGGTGCATACAGTTGTGTCCAACACCATACACAATATCTACAGTTACGCTAAGTATGACAAGAAACTTCCGTACTTTTACTCAATTAAAACCAGTTAATCTATATATATAAAAATGAATCCCTATTTCCGTTGGTCACGGCATCACCGACCGATTTCGCTAATTTATTTTTTTGTTTTTGTTATTGTTAGGAGAAGGTTCTTATAAAAGAAAAAAATAAGAAAGTTGCGCTGAAAATTTATGAAACTTAATGAGGGCCTTACGCGGGTGAAACCGATGGGCGCAGCTAGTTTAGAATGTAATCTTAATCAAAGAAGATTAAACTTCTGTTATATATTGCTCGTTTGCCCCCTATAATAAAAAAAAAAAAACTGGTTACCTAAGGTCCATATAAAAGGTCGGCGGTCCGGTCGGGTCTGATCATTAGATGACTCCTGTTCGATACCTACATTGCTATGTAATCGGGAAATATTGTTTGTCACAAAAAAAGTAGAGGGCGTTAGACTAGGTATATTTTTACCGTTCCCGGATCCCTCCTATTTAAGGCGCAGTACGGCACACCGTGTGGTTTTAGTCGGTTCGATTCTGACACACCGCCCCACCGAAAACCCCGGTGGGGTGACAGCCCGAGGGGGTTTCCACACGCACAAAAAAAATAAAAAGGTATATTTTTACCGTATATTTTCAACCAATGAAATATTTGTAGCATACCATCTTTTGTTTAATGTTTCGTAGGTGATATAAAAATTTCATTTCATTTACATATGAATCAACAGAACAAAGACTAAATTGTTTTGGGTACTTATTTCAATTATCTTGGTAAGTGGAGCTGTCACTTTAAACTAGAGAAGTTTTTATGGTTTCTTGGTTGAATTTATGCACCTGTAATGTATGACGTAAGAGTTTCGTTGCTAAGGTTAGTTTCAGACTATAACTAAGTGACTTCTATCATAAACCAGCTTTTATCGGCGGCTTTTCTCGCGTTAATTTAGATTTTCACTCTGACTGTTTAATAGTTATTTGTCTATTGCTAGGGAACAGGATTTTTTTTTAAACCCGTCACTAAAAAGAATAGTGCTATAAGTTTAACGAGTGTATCTGTGTGTGGCATCACAGCTTCTAAACCGATAGACTGATTTTGATTTAGCTTTTTCTGTTTGGAAGGTGACTCGATCGAGAGTGTTCTTAGCTAAAATTCAAGACAAATGTGTGAAATCATTCGAAGCTCATCACTTTTAAAATCATTAAAGGGATTTTAAATTAATGCTTTCTTCTATGTCCTATGCTATGTCCTTTCCTATAGCTCTGACGTGTATGCAAAATTTATGATGATCGGTGCCGTTGTTAACAACAAACAAACTCATATTGATATTTATAATATTAGTTAATATGCACCGCTTGCTCAGCGGTTGAAGTTCCGAGTTAGATAGGTTTTAGATACCCATTTGGCACACAAGGGAAAAGGTTACAGAGGAAATAGCTAAGGCGTTACTTGGGCTTTTAATCAAAAACATGCGGTTTCGTACTCCACCCAGTACTCTGCTGGCGTGAATCATGCTGATTTTCATCGTGATTTTATAAAGAAAATAATAGAAAATTCTACAGGCTCATAGTAACAAAAAATAAAATAGAGTTCCACTATCCACCTCTTGGCTTTTTATTAGACCATCGTTACCAAGCGAAATCTAGGACTCGTCAAAACAAATCAAATGAGCCGAAACTCGACGCTAATAAAAGCGTATTAAAAAACTAGTCGACGCCACATCATTAAAAATTTAACACTCCCTATGTATAGCTACACTCGTTAAGTGGGTACTTGGTACCTTAAAAAGATAAAGATAAACAACTTTACCAAAACAGTCCGTAACTTGAGATAAAAGTAAACACTTCTACAAAATGTTAAATTTAACTAGAAAGTGTAAAATTTGAAGCAAATAAATTAATCAACCAACCAGAAAACAAGATGATAGTTATGGCATAAGTATTCTAAATCAGTTTATTCCACCCAGGTATTACGATAAAGCATGTTTTACTATAAACAGTTCAGACGATTGGCGTCATATGAGCCATATTGAGATCAGAAGTTTAGTCTGACTACATTTGGGAGCTGATAACGAGAATCGATGATAATATTAATCAAACTACTTAGACGTGTTATAAAATAGATGTAGATAATTAAAATTATATAAAGTATGCAATACATTCAAGCAATATAACATTAAATAATAATCTAGCAGAGGATATGCTATTGAACAGGAATTCAACGAAATAAAATCCAATTAAGTATAGCTGAACCAAATACAATTATAAATGAAAATGGATGAGGATGGGAGGAGAGAGAAAGATTCCTTAATTTACCAAAATATAGTTTCAGATTCATCAAAGTTTACGCAGATTGAATGAAATGTGAACCTTGAAGACACAAGACCATAAGAATCAAATCAAATCCTATGTACGTATCTCTTTGGATTACACATCTTGTTGCAAACTATTCGCAAAATGCAGACGAAAGTCTAATCTGTTTCAACTAATAAGGTATGTGTTTGTTGGGAAGCATTCTTCATCAGTTTAAGGTTTTGTAAGCATTGGTACCATTAATGAATAAAAATTGCGCTTCCACAAAACCAAAAAAATAATAATCTAATGTATTGCAAAGGAGAATGTGCATGTGCACTCATGATATTTACCAAACATACGAGTACGTCACTGAATGACGCAAAGCTGAAGAGAGTGAGGTTGAAGACGTAATTAGTAAAAACAAGTCGAAGTAAAAGAATTACACAGAACAGTACAACAGTAATACAATCGTGCAATTTATTATTCAATATAGCTACATAAATGTTCGGCATATCTGCACGTCTTACTCAGTATATCGTATCTCTAACCACATGCTTGTTATTGGGTAGATCGAGAAACTATTTCATACTTGCTGGCGTATTCCTAACATCCGCTTTTCGTTTTATACTATACGTTCCTCCATTATCGATTGTTACAAAAACTTAGTTCACCCTGACGTATTTATAGGACTTGACTTTGCGTTACTATTTGAGACTGTGCGTGTGCTTGATGAGTATTGAACAACATTTAAAATTACAAACAAGAGCTAATTGTGTGTCTGCGAATGTTCTGTTTTGGGATGCCCTATATTATTCTGTACTGAACTTTTCAATGATAGTATTTATAGCATAGAAGTGTATAGACATTATGAGTTGCCTCTACTAAGAGCATGGCTAGTGAAGTCAAACAACACTACAAAGGATACACTGACAAATATATACAAAAGAACGTGTTTAAACACCATTGCTGTATTTGTAAAAAGGAACATCCGTGTATATGATATATAGAAATGTATATCTAATGAATAATTAGTTTTTTATAAGATCACACTTTGCCCATCCTCCTCAAATTATATATATTGCCTTTCCCCCGCGTCTTTACTAGCATAAATCTTGGTTTCTGTGTGCCTTTACCTATATCCAGTATACAATCAGTGAACTGCATTTCCTCAAAATGCGTTTGAGTAGAAAACATTCAAACATCATCACAAACTTTCACATTTATTATTTGGATAAGAATTACATCACAAATACTGATGCTAACAACCTTGTTACATACAAACAGAAAATTGTTTTACAAAGCTTGAAAAAGAGGCCGTTAATGAAGTTTCTACAAAAATACAGTTAGTCTTAATCAACTAAACTATTTTATATTACTATACATAATATTGGGAACAGAGAATATATTTAGGAGGCCTTGACATCTCTGCCGCACGAATAGTATAACGTTGGTGCAATATATGTTACTCAAAAACAACGGCATTAGATATATTTAGATTCAAAACATTCGTCAGAAATGAAGAGTCCAGAATTCTGACGGTAAAATTTATTGGTCCTAAAACCAATATTGACGTTCATGTTAGCAAAATGCGCGTCCTTGTCCAGTTTAATTTTGCATTGATATTTTAAAGAGTCGTGCATCTAGAACTTTGATTTCATGAATGGGAGAAGCTTGTAATCTATTTTATTTTGTTACAACGCTATTTCGTTGATTTCTACTGTTAATTTAATTAGATAAGGTTTATTTTCATAGTTAGCTGTTTAAAGACATCGATAAATTTCAATGTCCTTTGACAAACCAAAGTAAATCTGTTTAAGATTATTAAAGTATTTCGTAAAATTAATTGCATTTTAGCGTATGTTTATTGGTCTAACAAGCAACTATAACGGGTGTCTTCTATTCATAAAGGTCACAATCCTTAACTCAATAACAGTTATATAGTTTTATAAAACTCTGGAATGCATCTAAATATTTTAAGACAGTATTAAAAAATATTATATTTTCTTGCTGATAAATGTCAAAGTGACCTTGTTTTGATTTGAGACGAGATCCATCTGTAATGATGTAAAATGATTTATTTGGGGTACACCTGATGGTATTGATCATGTATTTGAAATATGCTGCCAATAAATCATATTAGTAAATGATTTTTTTTTTCTGGATTAAACAAAAAGATGACATTTCTAAGTGGTCTTAATTCCATTGGTTTCGCTTTCAGTAATCTGTCCATTAAGTAGCCAGGAATAATGTTTGTCATCACAGTCATGAAACTTCTACAAGTTATTATTTAGACGTATTCCATAAACTATCATTATATTATATTCAAATCAAAGATTTTTCAATTCAATCATCAAGACCAAACAATTTCTCTTTGTTAATTACTGTTTTTTTTTTTTATTTTCATCACCATCGCCATACAAAAAAGTGTTGGCGCTGAACTGGCTTATAATGTTTGAATTACTATTAAAAATAGTGAAACTAATCAGTCACATAAAAGCAACTATTACTGATATATAATAGGTTGGCAATGAACTCATTTCTTACTTTCAACGCTATTTTTATAAATATGATCAAAGTTTAGTAGACGCTTTTCTTGTTTTAGAAAACTTAGGATGTTATTTTATTTTTTGCGTTAATTTAATTAAATAAATAAAATATGGATAATTATGTTATGTTATTGAAAAATCGTGGTCATGTTTCAATATAAACGATAAAGATCTAGAATTTTGAATTAAATATTATTTCGACTAAGAATGATCAATTATCTGTAATTTTTAACAGATTTTACAAAGAGTTTAAACATAACATACTCAGCTCTGTCCTTAAAAACATATGTAAAATTTAGGTCAAGGTCATTGAGCGCAGCTTTAACACATATCCTGCGCACGCACTCCCCAGAGCGTGTTCACGGCACCGCGAACAGAAAAATATAACATCGGTGCGAAACTCCTCCCACGCTACACTAGAAATAAACCAGACGCGATGCTTGTAACACTACACCCGTAACATTGAAACGAAGGGGAAAAAATCCCGATATTTTTGCCACAGCCAACAGCCGGTCTAAATATAAAGCGTCAAACGCTAATTGTGATGTTATAGCCGTACCTGAGTGCGGGGCAGTCAGTAAAGGTATCACGAGAACACAATCACAGTCACACACTTCACTCGAGCGAGTGGTCGAAGGTCGAAGATGCGCTGGAGCGAGCGAGGTGATCGCGTCCGCGGCTTCCAAGCGACTGTTCTTCTTCTGCCCCTGTACACTTCGCCCGCTAAACATAGCACAGCCGCTCACACGATGAATTTCAGAGGATAACGCCATTTCACTGGTGACGCGTTATGTTATCTGTCGGGAAACACGGGACAGCTTTTGTCCGGTTCGCAAGGTCGACAAACAAACCTTGAAACATCCTTGATAATAGTAGATACTTAAGCTATGACTCTATTGCGGTCAGAATGTTCGGCATGTAAAGTGTCTGTTATAATTAACAGGTGATCACAATTCAAATTAATTAGTTTTGAAGTTGGTTGACACGCCAAATCTTTGATAAGCTGGCATTAAATGATTTGTTATTTTCTTTCGGATAACTTATTACATATGTGTTTGGATCGTTGTGCCTACATTACGATACTTCATATAAAGTTGTTTACCGAAATATTTGCGTTACAACAATGGTTAGTATTTCGCAACGTAAATGATTAATCCAATTAGAACATCACACATTCAATAGTTGCAGTGTGCTTAAACTATAAACATGTAAGGCTAAAGTAAAAACTTTAACGTTCTACAAAAGATCACATCACGGACTCGAAAATGATGAGTCAAAATTAGGCTATATCTGATTTTATTCTTCGTCGCAGCTTCGGTTAATATGAATACCACTCATGAAAGTTTTTATTCGAATAAACAAATTATTATCGTAGTAAAGACGTGGACGGAAACTAAAGACAATGTGCCAGTCTTGGTTGACTTTCTCGATGTATTCAATACGGTCAGTCGCATAAAAATCTTTTTCAGTCATACCTATTATCTTAGGCTTTGAACTTAAGAAGTTGTATATCCTTTTTTATTTTTACTGTACTTATCTCCTAATAAATAATCTCATAATCCATTTTCCTATCACATGACTTACAGGTCCAATTCATGCCAGTACTGTCTCTATTACTTTTTCGTCCTCTACTTTAACCAAAGTAAACGTTATGTCTTTATTTTTTTTTGAGTCTACTTGTAATTTGGACATGACCATCATTAGCTCCTCGTACTAAGCTAAAATCTTGTGTAATGGATACCCACCCATTGTTTTCCAATTCGCAACCAACTCCGACGTACGTTCGTAATACTTATTATTGTTGGTCATTCTGAATACGTAATCCTATAGAATTATAAGCTTTAGTCAATCAAATAATACACTAATAACATTATTTCTAGATTTGACTCAGTTATGACGAGGATGCGAGAAGCGTAGGATTTTCTATTCTAAAATGTTGTTCATTTCCAAATTGTTTAGTTGGTAGTCACCATATACTATTTTAGAACCGTTTAACTGTCTACAACAGTTCGAGTAACTGCATTAGAGTCTTGTTTGACTCTAGCATAGCTCTTCAGTGATTTAAATAAGTGTTTTATTTTCAAATACACCCTTTAGGGGATAATTCTTCTTGGCTTTGAGGAATACAATACTGCTTTCTTGCTCACGTTTTATGCTCGTCTGACTCCTCGATTGTAATTGATACAGTAGTGAGCTGCGATGCCTGGTTGATTGTCTCTGGGTTTTACATGGGTCTTTGTGCTTAATATAGCATAGATTTGGCATGGTGATGGCACTAATTATGGACATGTTAAGTCTTTTTACGTTTTATAGTATTACATTCATGTTTTTATGTGCACAAATATCGTATAGTGATAACTAAATTTATGAATAGTATGAAAAGATGAATCTTTCAGTTAAATTTAACATAGTTTAATGTGAATAGATATTTTTAATTCAAAATGTAAAAGGTCGGAAATCATCATTAACGGACACCTAAAACTGAATAATGATCAACCAGATATCAACATAATCCAATAATATAATTGCATTTATTTGCATTGCATTTATATATTGGACACATTCACCTGACTGACCTGACGCTGCGCGCTGTCTAAACAGCGGCAGCGGTCGTTTACAAAAATTATGTATGTAGGTAGGCAAATAGTAAGTATATTAAAATAAAATAGGTACGTAATCATATATCAGCTTTTATTTGAGTTTTATATGGTCTAACAGAATTTTTGACAATTATTCATTTAAAATATGAACCATCAATTTAAAATACTTCTTAAAAATCTACGTACTTTTGTATAAATAGTTATCAATTATTTATCAATTTCACCAACTCCATAGAATCCTCTTTTATTTAGTTTACTTATTATTTCTATTCGAACTTGTTTTCTATACCATATTTTATCGGGTTTGTCAGACCATCTAAAAGAATTGCTGTTGTGAATACCATAGTCTTAATTTCGTATTGGTCTTTACCAATAGCTTCTGTTCTATTTTGGAAAAAATATTCCTTCATATTTTACTATGACAAACTATCCGGGTTGAACAACAGCTTTATATTTCGAAGGTTCTTGGTCATCTTCAGATTTTTCTTCACTTTTGTTTTTGCGACGCCTTTTGATCTAAATAAATGATAATAATCTGTGCTTAAATCCACAGGATTTTCTTTGCTTACACTGATTTACTTTTGCTCTACTGGTTACTAAATAGGATTTTTCCTTTTTCCTCATCTTTTACCCCATTCCCGTTCGACGGAATTATAATACCCATTGAAGTTTCTACTTGAGTCGCCACTAGAGCTTTAGGACAAGAAAAACCTTCTCTGTTTCAGATTGTAAATGTAAATTGTTGGCATTTTTTTCTTCATTACTAGGAATAACTGAATTCATGTTAATAGTCTGCTGTTCATAATTATCAATTTGTTGAATATCAGTCACTTGATTCTTTGTACTTAAGGAAATGGATGGATTAATAGTTAACTGCTCCGGAATTAAAAATTGGTCTTCGCCAACAGATTCTTCAGGTCTTGATGCGAAGGTTGCTGTCAGAAACATGGACACAGTTGCATGCGTTGGTAAGAGAGTGAAATCAATTGGTATGTGTAAATAGCTGTCAAAGTTTTTTTCAATCAAGTCAAGATTAGTGCCAGATTCCACGGTATTTGATGTCAGACGAGAGGAAAAGAACCTTCGACAAGTTCTGCTACAATTATATCTTTTTCGTGTAAAGGTATAGTAGAGTTTATATTCATAGAAAACAAAGCTCATTTCAGTTTTTCACTGGCATCGTCCCCTTTTTGATTTATGTATTTTACAGGCGCTTCAGTTTCTAAACATGAATGTTACTTTCTCGCAATGTCTTTTTGTTTATTCCAAAGGCGGGAAACTGGTTCAATATGAACAATGGACTAGACTTTTCCCGTTAAGTTTATTGTAGAGTGCGATCCGTGGAAGGCCGAATCTCTGCGCAGCTTTAACGATTTTTGTACCATTTCTAACCGCTTCTGTGGCGTCCAGTATATGTGATTACTAGTCATGGTAAGTAAGTCTATACAATGACAGCTCATGTTATACTGGCCAATGATAAAACCATGGTCGAAATTCGACCACCACGCGATCTCTAGTCATTATATTAATTCTTTGTACCCCTTTTTGAGCAAAATTTCTCATAGTCCACATAATAAGCCGGAAAGTCTGGAAAAGTGGTGGAACAGCACCGATTTCAAAAATTCTTAGTTGTACTTGTTCCTTAGACCTTTCGGAACATTCATAACCACTAACCTCTGCCTTGGTTTGAAAAATAAAAAAGGGTAGTTTTCCCACCCCCAATAGTAAAAGTTGCACCACTTTTACAGATTTTACAATATTTGCCGGCTTATTCACTGTATTATCACATCAGTTTGGGATCAGACATCCCAAACTAGGCAGAGCCTGGACTATGGTAACCAGACTGCTGATATATTACTAAACATATACATATTATAGATAAATTACACCCATACACAGAACAAATGATCGTGCTCATCACACAATTATTTGTCTTGGGTGATGATCGAACGACCTCTGGCTCAGCAGTCAAGATCACTAACCACTAGACCCTTGGTCCCAGTTCGCTAGTCAAATGAAAAATTAATAAATAAAGAAGGAAAAGAGATTAAAACCGAAATTCTCAAAACGAAATGCAGCAAAATTGTCAGCGAAGCACGAACAATATGCCCTAATAAACTTCCTACAACAACATATTACTGCGACCATGAACATTAATTCTCCATTCAACAACAACACCACATAAGTTATATAAATGTACGAGAGTTTGTTACCCGTGAGAAATCCGCCTAAACCAATATAACCGTTTTTATAACTCATTAACTGAACAGAGACCAAATACGTAACGAGTAAGAGAAACCACTGGATGTTTACAAGATGTAATGGAGTTATGCCAAGTGTGGAACTGTGTTAGCGAAGATATAATCTTTGACATAATTATAAGCATGTTACAAGAACGGAAATTTAAAGTTCACGGGGTTTTACTTGGAGATTTTAAATTACCTGTTTTATCTATACTAATATAATAGAGCTGAAGAGGTTGTTGTTTGTTTGTTTAAAGGTGCTTATCTCTGCCAGTTGGGTTTGAAAAATATTTTTTGTATTGGATAGAGTATGTATGTAACATTACGCTACGACGTTTACAAGCGAAGCTGTGAGCATAAACGCGGGTGAAACTGTGGGGAAAATTTAGTTTGATTTAAATATGTCTATCTATGGTATGCAAGTAAGAAAAGTATTGAAGTGAATTTGATTCACACTCTTGAGAATGGCAGGAAATATTCTGACGACCTCTGTCGTACGATGGTAGTGCATTCGACTGCATTGTCTGATCGCAGCTTCGATTAATGCCCAGTGTAAATATAATAAGTATGCACGAATGATCTTATACAGGGTGTATTTGAAAAAGGAGCACTTATTTAAATCACTGTTTTTTTTTATTGTCACCCCATGTTATGATTCTAGCATGCGGTTACAATAAGAATTTTTGAAAAAAAAGCTATCCGTTTACAAGTTATGACTGTTTGAATTTCGAGGTATTTTTTTTTTTCACTTTCATCGCTACAAATATTAGAATTGTCGTCATTATTGGAAGATTTGTTCATAGAATCACTTATTACACTCTCAACTTGCGTTGGAGTTGAGTTTCCCTAGAACCATGTTCAGTTGAGAACACTAGCATTCGACGCATGCGCAATGGCTATAAAGTGTCGAACAGCTAGCAATCGCTATACCGTCTGACTGGTGATGTTACGCGCTAACTCTCTTTCACTTTACCTTAAATATTTACAATCTTTAATAGCCAGCAACCTTTATTTGCAGCCAAATTAAATTAGGCAGTTGTATGTCATAATAAACAGAAAAAAATTAGCTTTCATTTCATATATAAATAATAAATGTACGTTGTGAACGTATAAATGTGTCATGTCAAATCATGTCAAATCATACCTGTTTACACCTGGCTGCGACTAGGTGCGGTCAAGTGCGCAACGACAGCTGTGTTTTTTCAACGTCTTTATATATATTGCCGTTAAGTGGACGATATTTTATTTAAAAAACAAGTGAATAAATTAATTTTCCGAAAAATCAATTAACAATAATTTCATTAAAAATTCTAGCGGCCACATTTTGATAGACAGCTTGGGTAGATATATGTTTCCTAATCATAAATATGCGTAAAAGTTTGGTTTTTAGCAAATACTCGATGAGCGCACTAATTCTACAGCCGGATCTCGTACTATTAGTATCAGTCTTTCAAAGAAATAAATAAACACCTCGTTAAACATTGTCACAGGTATGCCATGTAGCCAATTTTTGTAGTACTCTTAAGAATTTCTACGATCAACAAACTTGTGCAAAAGTTCGTATAAGAAAAAATTCAAGTCAAGTTTTCTCTTAACAGATAGAGAGCAAAGCGTGAATTTCAAATCATACTATATATATTTATTCCCCACCGTCTACCGATTTTATCTCAACTATTAAAAAAAGGGATTAGGCAGAAAGGATGAATCTATCAAGGCTAAAATAACGTTTAACAATATGGTTTAGTAGCTGTTGTTGAAATAACTCTTTATTAAAAATGACAACTATACTTTTGGGAAAGGGAGTACAATTTTAATAATATAAATAAAATATATACGTCTACTGTACAGGTAGACGTATATGTTATATATATACCTACATACCTATAAATAACATTAAAGTGTCTGTCTATGGTTTTGAAATCTAGGTTTTTTTTGTTTACTCCTATGGTATGGGAAAACCAAAACCCGTCTCCAAAAATTTGTTGTCTGTCTGATCGATTTTCAGTTGATCTTTTGAAAGTCAAACCTGGCTACTATCCCAGGCGGGCCCATGTCATAATCATCTTTACCAACATGTGTCTACATTATTCCTGAGCCGATAATACCTACATTACTATCTACACATTTGACAAGCAATATATCGTACCAAAATTTGTAATAACCACTGAGTTATTATCTCAGTGGTACCAACGCTAAACATTTGTTTTCTGTAACTATTTCTAAAATTGCCTACGGTTCTGATCAATCCCTAAGCGCCCTGGAAAAGTATTGCCCAATTTTCCAGATAGATATCGATCTATTTAGAAATCATTCTCAACATTATTTCAGAGCTGTCGCTTGATTTACTCCATAGATTTGTCATTTCTGGGCACTTATACATCTAATTTTATCGTGTTTATATGCAAAATAGTGTGATTGCCCTCAATATGACTGGCCAAATTGACAGCATTCACGCCCTGAGATGCGGCGGCATCCAAACTATTCTAGTTTTTGGCCGATTGCCTAACAGCCGAGCTTGTCGGCGCCCCGGCAATCTTAACTCTTTCAACTGTTATAGGATATGCAGATTGATTAATATTTAAACGAAAATATAAAATGATTGAAATAACTACTCGCAGATAATTAAATACTTTGTAGTAAAACAAATTACATTGAAAACGTTTTCATTTGATTAAAGTAACGTGTAAGAAAAAAGTAACTGGAATTATCAAGGTACAATTACCGCCATCTAGTAAACATTTTTAGTTGAAACTCATACTCTACACCAAGCTTCAATCTGTTATAAAATATTTGATAAAGTTGCACTCCAAAGTCATAGATGGCGCGTGGTACAACTATAGTTAGGCAAATAAAGTCTAGATGGCGCTGGCATGTCCCAAATAGACCTATGATTTTAAAACAATAGATGTCGCTGGTGGCGATAAGATATTTTTAACCTATGTAACTTCAGTGAAGTGAACTGAAAATGTTTCGTTACGTTTAGGGTTTTTGCTATAGTATTTTTAATCTTAATTTCAATGTAGGCGTTTCTGAATTAAGTGTCAAGAGATTTAACTGTTACTAGATTGTGCCCTCTGCTTTGCTCGCATTAGTATATTTTGTCAGTCAACTCACAATCCTTCGGCAACAGTAGGTACTTTTTTAATGAAAGGTACTATTTGTCCTTACACCTGACAATGTGTATGTATGATGATCGGTTGAGTAGTTGAGGCGTGAAAGCGTATCAAACAAACTCACATTCGCATTTATAACATAAGTTAGGATTCATAAAAGCACATACACAATACAGATAGGTAGGTAGATACAGATATCAGAACGTATCTCGATAGAGCAAAATATAATTTAATTTACTCAGGTTATAATATATCAGAGTATTAAGAACTTAATTGCAGATTGAAACATCGTACATCATCTCTATAATAATATAAAAAAATGAATCTCTATTTCCCTTGGTCACGGCATCAAGCGTGAACGGCTGGACCGATTTCGCTAATTCTTTTTTTTATGTTTGTTATTATCAGAAGAAGGTTCTTATGAAAAAAAAAATTAAGAAAGTTGCGCGGAAAATTAGAAAGTTTAAGAAAACCCAACTAACATATTAATTTTTCTAATGTAACCTTAGCGCTTTTGACATAACTGTTAGTCGTTTGACAGTTGGCTCGGTTGTTCAATATTCATAGTTAAGACAGGACAACGTCTGTCATTTAAGTCTTTATGAAGCATTCACATAGCATTTGAATATCATAAGAATTTTCCTATTCTTTGCAATAACGAACCTAACCTAATATAAGTTTGCTATAAACACTCTAATGTCCCCTTTTGCATATAGGCATTGTCAAATTCAGACTTAGCTTCGAAAATATATATCTATATATAAAAAATGATTTCCCTTGGTCACGATATCACGCGTGAACGGCTGAACCGATTTCGCTAATTGTTTTTTTTGTGTTTGTTATTGTTAGGTTCTTATGAAAGAACAAAAATAAAAAATTAGAAAATTTAAGAAAACTCAACGAGGCACTTACGCTGGTGAAACCGCGGGGCGCAGTTAATTTTAGTATAATTCACAGAATAAGAAGTTATCAAAGGAAACCTACAAAAAAGATACCTAGCAAAATATAATGTATTTATTTCTATACATAATGATTAGATAGATTAGATCTTTGATCGTTTAGGAGCTATTCACGTCTTTTGTCTGAAACAACGTGTATATTACATATGTACAAAAACTGCTTACTCCTTTAGATATGATCATCAGATTTTGGTGTCTTCAGTTATGTCTTAAGTTAAAACAATCATGCTCACTTACTTGGAAATACTTCTTCACAACTGGATCATTGGCGAGCAGATGCTGCGCTCGAGCCTCATCGCGGCAGTAAGCAACATGCTTGTCAAACTCCCTCTCCATTCGTAGTAACGCACGACCAAGCATCTTCGGCTCCCCAGCGTAGTACTTTATACCCTCCAGTAGGACACTAGAAGAAGAATATCTTATTATCGCGGTGCAATTGCAGAATAAGTAATGAGAAAAATTGGTAAGTTGTAAGAGGGGAATCCATAATTAACTC
This sequence comes from Callimorpha dominula, assembly GCA_949752705.1. Taxonomy (NCBI): domain Eukaryota; kingdom Metazoa; phylum Arthropoda; class Insecta; order Lepidoptera; family Erebidae; genus Callimorpha; species Callimorpha dominula. The sequence continues at coordinate 1,929,558 of OX456992.1, forward strand.
AATAAATCAATCGTGTCCTTAGAATTATTAATTAAGACTTCAAGTAATGGCACCATTCACAGTCTCCAAAATATACTTCAGCTTCATCTACCGGCGACCAGCCGAAGTACATAGTAAGAACTGATCCTGTATCGCGTAATGAAAGTGCGCCACTTCCGGTTAGGTTAAGTGGCCGTACATTTCACACACTCTTAAATTTTGAGTATTTGTAACTAGACAAAGGCGGAGAGTTTTTACTTACATGTGTAACATACCATTTTCTTACAGTATCTACATTTAAATTTAGATTTGCTTATTCAAATCCATACTTACCTAGCTATGGATATTAATAATCAAATATAAATTTAATCCTAACTGTTTTTGCATTTATTTCGTTCTTCCTTGAGTAGTTCTGAAGATTATCTATATTAAGCAGATGTAGGGAACCATTAAAAAAATTTAGTTTGGTTTTTTAATTTGGTAATAATTAGTTTGGTAGAAGGACAATTGGCATAGGTACTTGAAGTTGTATGCGATGGTAATATTAAATGAAACGTTTGCTTTTAAACTTTAAAAACGAGTGCTTCTACTTATCAGTTTAAATGTGTTTAACAAAGTGATTGTTAGGGATTTTAACATAAAGAGGATCTTTATAGAACACAGGCAATAGAAATACAGAGTGCAGGTTTCGTTAGATTATTAAATACTCACGTATTATGAAATTCGCAGATCTGCCTGAAGTTGGAGAATAGTAGCTCCCGATTGTCAAACACGGGCTTGGGAGCGGTAGCTTTGTCGATCGGCTTCATATATCGGGACACGACTTGCAGCATGTCTCTTCCAAATTCCTCCTCCGTTTCGATTAATTCTCGTACTACGGCTCTAGAGACAAGACGCAACATAAGTAAGTACAAAATGATAATATTTGGGAATGATGGCCAAGATGACTTAGAGCTTTAAGGATTATCACCAACGATATATAGATTTAAGGATTATCGCATACTACGAACATACTTTATTTTATTTTATATTTTATTTATTTGGGACAAAAAACGGAAATATACATATGTTTAGTTTGTTCAACATATAACCCACATCATTGTCCACGAGTTAACATTAGATTAAATTAAGCTAAAAAGGAGCGAGATGCGGACATTATCGCTACATACATAATAAAAATTTTATATATACACAACTTTCAGCAGAATCAAATACATATAATATATAGTTAAGCATTCAAATTCAACTTCGATGACAATGGTTTTCCAGCAAAGCAATAGCATTGTTTTTGAATTTTAGGTAAGATTCAGCAAAAATTTCAATGACAGCAAAATGTGTGTTAAAATTATCCGGAAGACGACGGAGCGGTGCTCGCTCTCCGGCGTTTGTTCTACACTTTGTAGTTTGGAACAAACGAGGCGCACGCACCCCTCGCATGACAACCTCTCTAGGCACTACGTAACAAAGTTTATTCGTGAGATTAATACAGTCATATCTATTGTTGCATATTCCATACAATATCATTGCCTTAAGTAGTTTACGCCTGGATTCGAGCGTTAACAATTTATATTTCTGTAACAGTTCAACATATGGCATTCCTGATTGAAAGCATTTATAATGCATGGTGCGTAAGAACTTTTTCTGTACCATTTCTATGCTCTGTGAGTATTTATCGTAGTAAGGACTCCAAATGGGAACAGCATACTCTAGTTGAGATCGAATTAAAGTTCTATATAAATGTAGGATTTTTATTTTTTAGTACGTTAGCTTTTGGAGCATTTCAATAAAATGAAATTCAGGTTCCATCAGCTTGCATCCTGTTTACCTCTCGTGTAACACTAACACTATTGTACCTGAAGATCTGACTTTTAAAAAGAGTGGCCATGAGTTTCTTTGCCAGTATTCTTCTCATAAGGCGGTACGCATTTTGGAAACTGGAAGTTATAGATCGACACAAACAGGCAGTAGATTTTGGTGTTTTTCACCTAATTTACCTTGACAATCCAGTACATGCTGTGGCGTCTGTTTGTGCCGATCTATTATTTTAACTCTAGCTTCAATTTAACGTTCATAAATGTCACTTAGTGTCTTAATTGAATAAATGATTTTGAATTTGAATTTCAATTAGGAAAGTAGAGGGTTTTTTGAAGTCGTTAGAAGATCTCATAACAAAAGCGAAAGGTTTTACAGATAATGTTCTCAATATGAATATCCAAGTAAAGTTTAGAGTCTAGTGTTACGCCTAGATCACGAACGGTTTTAACAGTTTTTAATAGAACATTATCTAAAGAATAAGTATAAGTATGAATATTAGATATTGTATTCTTGGTGAAAGTTATATGATTACATTTTGGGAGGCTTAGTTGCATCTCATTGTCCTTGCAGTATTGGGTAAGTCTGTTGAGATCATCCTGGAGTAACCAGCAATCTTGTGTATTTCTACATGACTTGTAAACTTTTATATCATCCGCGGACATTAAAAAATTGGAATTGATGAAGCATGATTTAACGTCATTTATGAAGATAAGGAATAATAGGGGACCTAAAACTGAACCCTGGGGAACTCCAGACTTAGCAGTAGCACAGTCTGATTCAAAACCATTAACTGTAACGGTTTGAGTCCTATTATGTATATAAGAAGCAAGCCACCTGAGCAGATTACCTCGAATCCCATTAAATGCTATTTTGTCCATAAGTAATTTGTGGTCCACCTTGTCGAAAGCCCTTCGAAAGTCCGTGTACACAGTATCCACCTGAATACGACAATCCATATTTTCAAATAAATAATCCATGAAAACCATAAGGTTTGTGGTAGTGGAACGGGATTTAACAAAACCATGTTGTTCAGGCACTATAAGAGGTCATATATAGGAATTTTTTTTTTTTTTTTTTTTATATTTGAGCTGCCAAAATGACTCTGCCCCGCCTGATGGAGAGCACAAGCACAATCCAAGAGTGGTGGTCACCATCCTCACTGCGACCAAGGACAGTGCTCATGGTGACCAGCACTATGGCGGCCTAGTGAGATGCTTTTTCACGCCCCGCTTAAAGGACCCGGGATCATAGTGGGACGGAAACACGTGCGCTGGAAGTGAGTTCCAGGTTTTAACTGCTCGGCACAGGAAGGAAGACCCGAATCGATGAGTGCGAGACCGTATGTCTACCACCGCACTGTCTGAAGAAGTGACTTCCGAGTCCGGCACGTGTTGTCCTGTAGAGGAAGGGAGAAGGGGGTACCAGTTGGAAGAGCTCTTCAGAACACTCCCCATGATAAAGGCGATAGAGGACTGCCATAGAACCGATATCTCTGCGCATCTGCAGAGGCTCAAGGGACTCGGTGGCTTCAGGACTGCCGACAATGCGGATTGCTCGCCACTGCAACCGGTCGAGAGCGTCAAACAGATACTGCGCCGCTCCATCGCAAAGGTCAGAACAGTACTCCACGCACGAGCGAACCTGGGTCTTATAAAGAAGACATAGATGCCCAGGCGAGAAGAACCCTCTCACCTTGTTTAGTATACCTAACTTCCGCGAGGCCGTCTTAGTGACGCTCTCAACGTACTCGCGCGGGTTGAGGTCGCAGATATCCATGCCCAGGATATTGAGCCTGCCTTGTAGTGGCAGTTGAGTGCTCTGAAAAGTCGGAAGGGGAAGGAATGGAGACTTTTTGGCAGAGAACGCGCACACCTGTGTTTTCTTGGCTTTAAACTCGACTAAATTCTCGCAGCCCCATTGAGAAATGCGGCCCAGAACATGGTCGAGTTGAGCGACAAGCTCTCGTCGTTTTTCTTCAACAACTGCTGCCTTTGCAGCAGGGTGTCCAAAATATAGCCCATGAACTGTGCTATCGTCTGCATAGCAATGAATGTTGCCAAGGGCTAACATGTCATTGATGTGCAGAAGAAACAGCGTGGGCTGTCGCCCACGCTGTTTCTTCCGTCTTTCCGTCCTGACTCTCGAAAAGCTTAGACAAAGTGGAGAGAATTGAGATAGGACGATAATTTTCAATATTTGCCTTGTCACCGCTTTTATAAATAGGAGTGATAAAAGCTCGCTTCCAGACGCTTGGAAAAATGCCTTGTTCTAAGCATTTATTGTTTAAAATATGTAAAGGGATACATAAGCTTTTTGCAGTATGTTTTAGAAAACTAGGAAGTAAGCCATCGGGTCCGGCTCCTTTTGAATGATCCAGTGATTTTCGAGAACTGTCTTTGTTGAGGTAAATATGAGACAGGCACATTAAATTATCTGCAGAGTTGTTAGGTGGTTGCCAAATGGAGGGGTCGAATACTGAAGGTTCATACACGGAATTAAAAAAAGTTAAGAATAAGTCACATGCTTCCTGCGGACTGCTAGAAGACATGTCTTTGTAGTATAGGACATACGACTGATAGGCAGCACATACTCGTACAATATATGATATTAACATACATATTATGTTTTCCTGTATTCACTTTTGTTAACTTAACACTACATGCATGGTGTGTTTGCTTGTAAGTGGTTGTACATTAACCTAAAGTCTACCCAATATATTTTTTAGATTAAGTACCAATGTTACGGCTGTTAGCAAACCATAAATAAATAAGAAAGTATCAAATGTTTATACTGGTGTATGTGTTTATGTATCTCTAACCCAAGATAATATTATGACTGAATAGACTTAGAGCGTCAAGAATTATCATGACTGTATGCATCAATGAATCAATCAACCCATTGCAATCCACTACTGGACATAGGCCTCTCTTAGCGTGTGCCATAGCTACTGATCCTACGCTTTCCGCATCCAATTCATCCCAATTGCTACCTTTTCAGGTCGTCAGTCCATGTTGCAGCGGGGTGTCATATCTTCCGTTTATTATAATATTAATATTATTTATTTTCGTTTATATACTGCTAATATATAAACACTTCGAATAATAACACGACTGTGTAATAAAATGTAACTAGTTTTATGGTTGTTTTATTCTATATCTTTTAAATTATCATGCTCATTTGCAGCTTTAGCATGGCATTCGTTGATTTATGAGATAATAACTATGTCAACAGCTTTCCTACCAATGTTTTAATATAACAGTTTTTACTGCAATTTTATGATTCATTCCTTCTTGTATTAGAAACTTGACATCAAAATTCGCTATAAACAGATCATTCAATAACTCATAGTAGAAATGCATGTCCGCGGTACCTAATAAATCAGGCCCGCGGCCAATTATACCAACTTGTCTCGTTTTCCGCTCATAAAGTCAAATGCCAGAGCAATAATATCAAGTGTCCAGACCAAATTGCCAACAAACTGTGTACATTCAGGTAATTTTGGCTCGCTTTTCCTTGTCATTTCTGTGGCAATGTCATAAAGGTGTCTGAAACTTGTGACTTTTTGACCGGTTTGACAAGTCATATTTATCATTGGAAAGTGTACCTGTAGCTCCGCCGTATTAGCTGCTGCCCCAGTTGACACACTTTAAAATTTGTTTGGGCTCCTGCCGTATTAGCTGCTGCCCCAGTTGACACACTTTACAATTTGTTTGGTCTCCTGTGCTTCTACGGGGTTGGGCCTGCTGTGATACAAACTATAGCCTTCCAAAGCAAAGGGGTTATCTCGTTTTAACAAGTAATAATGATGTGCTGTCTACATCTAAACTAAGGATAGCTTAAACAATGGGTTCCAGAGACGGATGGTTCCAGATTACCAATTAAAATTCTTACATACTATTCTGTATACACACACACCTAGGCCCCTTTAAATAAACGAAAAATCCGGAGATCTCTGTCGTTGTAGTTGAATGCTCCTTATCACTAGAGATCGGATAATCGGATGCATATTTACCTAAAGTTATTTTTTGGATAATAAATTATGGAAGCGGCTTCTAAGTATATTTTTATTTACGAATGCAGTTGTTTTGTCGCGTCGCTACTTGCGCACAAGCAAGTATAATTTGCCGTCTCACTCGCACTCTTACAAAATGCTTACATTTCCTGGGGTTTAATAGGCCCGATTTGACACTTGTTACAACGTAATAAGGTTGTTTTTGCTTCGTCAAAAATCACTGACAATAAAAGTAGGGAAAAGCAACCGTTATACGTTGTAACAGAGCAAGTGTCATTTGTGTCAAACTGGGATTTATTACATCTCATGGAATATAGGTACACTTAAATTTGAATTTCCCGGAATCGCGGGATTCTTTCGATAAAAAAGTGCTTTCCATAACAGCCAACATCTCAACTTTAGGTAAATATGCATCCGAATATCCGATCTCTACTTATCACACATTCGAATACCTTTATGTGCGCAAAGTCAAACTTATATTAAATCCAATATGTTTCGAGGTACCTACGAAGGACTACTCCAAATTAAATCTCTAAAGCCAATTATTGTATCTTGACACTTATCAAATTTAAGACCCTTTCAACTTTGTAACCGTCATTCACTATTAAACAAGCTCCCACGCCCTTGCCTCTTGGCAACGGTCCTGCATGTTCTTTCTCTGAGTCAGGGTCTAGGAAAATTTATGATAATGTTTATCATTGGGCACAGTCCTATAGACGTAACCGGGAAGTATGATGATAGAAATATCTCGCTATTGATCGGTTTGATCTTTGTAGTGTAGAACCCACGACTATCCACGAGCATCGTAAATTATTAACAAAGTTATTCTCTTAAGCTGGATTTCCGTATGTTTGCAATTTTTGCATGTTTTGCTTTACAAGATAGCCACGATGATGGCTAGCAGATACATGTAACCAAAAAAACATTGTCGTACTCGACCGCTCCTCGTAATGCTATATTCCTTGCTCTGTGTCTATCAACGTACTAAAGATTTGCAACACCAGTGGTGTTATTTCGTAGAACTCAACTGACTACTTATCAGAGAAAATGAATGTTAAAATTTTCTGTGGTTCGGATATTTTGTGTATCATTCATCGATTCACTAGAACGTATCGCAACCGTAACGCTTAGTTTACATGACACGAAGGCATCATTTATTTATTTTTAAATAATTTATGTACTTATATTTATTAAATACATTGTATATTTCGTTGGATATTTATTTATCTCTCTCAGGATAACTAGACGATGGCTCACTCCCCGTGAATATCACTCAAGGTGCTCATAATACCAGCGCTGTTTCTTAAGACGTAGCAGAATGCTAAGCTAACGACCATTTTGCCGCCCTTTGTACTTTACCAGATGATTCCTTATATTGTTATTTTTGTGCCATAAAGTTAGAACAAATACTAATAACAAATATATGTATGTTTAAAAAAACGTTGAAAGAGCAATCATGTCCGAAAAATAACTCTAAATTTTATTTCAATATATTGGCCCCAATTCTGTTACTTCACTCGTTAAATTAAAATTCACTAAATTTTCTTCATATAAGAAGTAAACCTTGTACACACAGAAGCAAGGTCTTATTTCAAATTGAAACAAGTAGGTAACATATGTCGCTATCGAAATAAGCAATTTATTTGTCGACTAAAGTCTGATACGCTTATATAAACTTTAATACCACGTAGCGAGAGCCGCTATCCGTTGAATGCCATCTCTTTTGCTCTGTGTTTTTAGTAAGCGTTCTTCGTAGGTGTAGATTAAAAACACGTCATCCTTGTTCGTTTTGAACAAGTTTTTATACGGCAATTATACAGCGTTTGAATAAATGAAGACTCTCGCTGCGTGGAAATAAAGTTGAGTATACATTGACAGGTTTTATTGAAATTTAGCGGCGCTGAGAAATAGATGCTAGTAACAAATAGACCTTATTACAAAGGACACTAGGTTGATTTCATATGAAGAAATTAAGTCAGGTTTTAGTTTAGTTGAGTCTACAATAGAATCGGCACCATTGTCAAATAAACAGAAAGTGTTTAGAAATTGGCTCGCCTTGGATTGATATTTATTGTAAACTAGCTGTGCCCCGCGGTTTCACCCGCGTAACTCAGTTGCCATGGGAATATCGGCATAAAAAGTAGCCTATGTGTTAATCCAGGTCTCCAGCTATCTACATACGAAGTATCCTCGCAATAGGTTCAGTAGTTTTTGCGTGAAAGAGTAACAAACCTCACAAACTTTCTTTTTTTTTTCACATTCAATATCTTCACTACATATTATAAAATATAAAACAAAATCCCCCGCCCCGTTTGTCTGTCTGTCTGTTTGCGATAACCTAAAAAACTACTAAACGGATTTTCATGCGGTTTTCATTAATAGACAGAGTGATTCATGAGGAAGGTTTAGATGTATAATTTGTACCCGTGCGAAGCTGGGGCGGGTTGCTAGTATTATATAAATGTATGTATACAGAGCCTTTTAACAAATCGCTAGCGTCTTGGAAATTCCCATTACGGACACACAACCGTCCACAACGTCTGCCCTCACGCGTCTACCCACGTTCGGGTGGGCGATGATGTCCCCCCCCCTCCTCCGCCGCACCGCACAATTTTATATTAATTTTATATAGTCGTAACTTTTAAAATATTTGACCAAATTACGTACTTTAAAAGACAAAGTTTATCTCTCTGAATATCAGAAGCGATAAAAGTAATTAGTTTGATAAAAATCAATTTTTTTCTGTTTATTTATGGTTCACTATTTTGGTAATAATGGCTTCCACATAAAAGATAGATATATACTGTCCCGGACTTTTTTGTAGAACTATTTAGGAGAAACAATCCCACCGTACATTATATTCGTGTAACTCTTACAGTTTTCCCATCGCACGCCAGAATAGCTCGCAGATGACAGATTTTTTTCGACTTACTTAACACTTATCGTTATATTTTGGCCAATATACACAATATCTTCATAAATTATAGCCTATGTGTTATTCTGATATATAAGCCATATTATTGTACAGTTTCATTAAAATCCATATAGTAGTTTTTGCGTGAAAGGGTAACAAACATCCATACATCCATACATCCTCACAAACTTTCACGTTTATAATATTAGTAGGACATATCCCAGTTGTGTTCAGTGTACTGTTGTAATTAATCAGATAAATTAAGCATAAAGTACATCATTGCAGCCAAGAACCAAAGAACATTACTCAGTCCAGGGCTTAAAATAAAACTATAATAAACATATCTATTAAATAAATGACATTGAAAGAACACAACAGTCATTGGAATGAGAAATTATATTATTTTATTTTCAATAATAACATACACAAAATAATTGAATGGCAGTTCCATAAATAAATTTACAATAGGAATTCAAACCATCTGTTATAACAGTCTTCTAGGAACAAAAGATATAATAAGACAAGGACTTGAAGAGAATACCACCACAAGATACATTTATTTTATTAATGCCACACACGAACCCAAAACATCTAAAGACCGATCATGTGCTTATAACTCAAATAACGTAACATGATACAAACACCTAAAAACAAAGAGTGCAATGTACGTAATTTTACAAAAGAGTACGTTCACACGGAAGCTGACTCTTGCCAAGATTCATCTACCAGTTGATAACTTGACGCGTCGACCTGAATACCTTCAACTTAAATTCGGATGATCATTTCATAAATTGATTATATTCTTGGTATCTTGACGACATATTCATGACAGGAGGAGGGCTGACAGGAGGGATATTAACGATATTGCTTTAATTAAAGTTGAGGATGTTGTCTGCTCCTGACATGTTATTTTGTTTGATTCTGTTTTTTATTAAGGTAGTATCAACAAAAATATTGCATGAAATAAACATATTTTTAATAAACGTCATCGTCAGTGCCTTCATCTTCGACGTTACTCTATTTCTGTCTTCTTGCGAAACGATACTTAATCTTTTTTTAAATCCATAAATACTTGAACCGGTTGTATTGGAGTTGCTTTTAAAGTCAAAAATAACTTTATAGCAATTAAATCGACTTAACAGTCGTATGCAATAAACATTTACATCGTCAATATAGCGTTTGTCAAAAGATCATTAATGTTCAACAAGCTAACTAGCCTCTAATAAGAATTTTGTAGTTATAGTCACCAGTTGCCAAGGTACGACCATAAAGAGGATTAGTTATACACGTGTTAATATTATTGCCAGATATTTGTGGGATCAGAACCATACTACTGTGATTAATCATCATTCATATTCATTTGTCGGTTGACTGGTCAAAGATTGTTTTTTATAGCCTAAACTGTCCCACTGCTGGTCTAGCTTTCCCCCAAATCCTTTTATACATCTTTTCCTGGGCCACCACGAACCAACTAATAAATTAACTAATTTCTACGCTTTATATTATAGCTTGACTTGTATCCATCTATGTAACGGAATCTGTTAACATAGTTTTCACCAACTCAAAGTTAATCGGATGATTAACTTAAAATTTGCACGTATACACTCGAAGACCGATTACAATTACCACAAAACTAAAAATAAAAAAAATAATGTTTGATTGTTAAAAAGTGTGGTGTGGATAAAGTGAAGTTAAAAAAAACTGTTGGCGTTATTTATAATGCCTTATGTAATGTAATTAATGGAGATCCAATCTTTGTTCGGGACACGAAATCCGATGAATAAGCTGATACGAGCTGGTATGAGTCAAGATTATCACAGTACCTATTTCTGGGCTGGTCTAAGCGGCTCCTTCCGACTTCTTTCTCTTCTTCGACATTTATTCAGCGGTCGTTACGCATTTGGCTCACATCACCTGCCCATCCCACTTAGCTTCACATCCTTCCCTACATAGATTATTCCCGTTTTGGAGTGCAGCGTGGTTTTCAGAACACTATCAGTTCAAAAATCACATCTGAACTTATTTTTTAAATAAAGCATTCTCAGAGTGTATTTACACCTACGTCGAAGTCAAAAGCTTTACTAAAATCTGTTGTAATATTACAAAACTACACACTTAGTAACTATGACCTGCATACGAAAACGTTGCTAACTGTAAATTATTTTGTTAGCTACATATTTCAAAATGTTCAAAATGTTGCGATTCACAAGTTTAAGGTCGTTGAAAATGAATTTGCTATTCTTTAGAATGATCTTTGGAATGTGAAAAGAAAGGACAAGGTCAAAAAGTTAAAATAAATATGTCACCAAAGATTATTGAACATGACGTTATATTGCAATATCAAAAACAGTATATTTAGATGTTCTGACTTTTATACTAAATAAATGGACTTTAATTTACATTATTATTTTTAAAAAGTGTCGTGTGTGATACGATACGATACGATACGAGTCGTTGAGTTTTATAGTTTGTGCGTATTCAAATTCAGCCGGTCGATTAGCTTATAACTTTTGGTATACGTTCACGGTTCCTTCACGCGGCAGTTACACTTGGCCCTACTAGTTATCCCTACCAGTAGGGCTAAGTGTAAATAAAATTACACTTAGCCCTACCGGTAGGGATAACTAGTAGGGCCAAGTGTAACTGCCCGTTTTACGGAGCCTTCTTTTACTTGAATATAAAGCGTATAAATTAACTAATTTCTACGCTTTATATTATAGCTTGACTTGTATCCATCTATGTAACGGAATCTGTTAACATAGTTTTCACCAACTCAAAGTTAATCGGATGATTAACTTAAAATTTGGACGTATACAGTCAAAGACCGATTACAATTACCACAAAACTGACAATAAAAAAAATAATGTTTGATTGTTAAAAAGTGTGGTGTGGATAAAGTGAAGTTAAAAAAAACTGTTGGCGTTATTTATAATGCCTTATGTAATGGAATTAATGGAGATCCAATCTTTGTTCGGGACACGAAATCCGATGAATAAGCTGATACGAGCGATATGTCAAAATAGTGTTAAAATATTATCTTTCAAAGATCCACCAAAAGTTTTGGGCAATTCATTCCTTTAAAACTAATCTTCACAGACAAGAACAGACATTTGCCAAAATACAGATACTAATTGTGACATGACTCATTTTAATTGACTCTGAAAGTATTCGTGTCACATTCACATAGAATTTATGACCAAATTAACCCACCTTATTACATACGTGGACTGCTATAGTATTAGTAGAATACTCGTAACAAAAGACTACTTACTAACCTAATAATTGATTTAGAATATATGTTTTTTTAACCATCAGTACAATATTTTTTAATTACAACAAAGATCATCGTTATATTTGTATTTTAAACTGTTGCTTTTATTACACTATCAGTGTGTGTCTAATTAAATACTCACCACCGATGCAATACTCTACTAAATTCTAGTCATTCTAGTCATATACTTACTGTCTTCTCGCTGCCAATGCGTTTATGTCCCTCTCGGTACTCTGCTTCTCCTGCAAGACGTTCGATGGTACAAAACCCTGGCGAGTACGGAGCTCGCCCCCTTGCACGTCCTCTATCACCCGTACCAGCCATCTGGAATCAGAAACAGAAGATATGAGACTTAGCGGTCACGATACATAATATAATATGTTTATACATAGGAGTACTTAAAACGTAATATATATCGTCGTTCTGATTTTAAAATTATTTAAAAGACTTAGTACTTTATGATTAATGTTTATTATCATAGAAGATGAGGTAATTTTTTTGAGAATTCATCACAGCGTTATATGCGAACCCTAGGGCATCGACTTACTTGCCGTTCACTAATATGAGAACACTGACTGGAAAATAAAAAGCAATCTTTAATTAGAAAAATCTTCAAAAAGATTCTCGATTTTTTTGGTCTCGCTGTCAATCTCCCGATCGTGTATGACGTCAGCGATCATTGCTCCCGCTTGTAAGGTAAAAACTAAAAGAGAATTAATTCTTCTATTTTTCCTTCCTTATTTTTACGTTTACATTTGTTTTAATATAATGTTGTCAAAAGAGCGTCTGCTCTTTTGACAACATTATATGAATTACGTAAAATATATAAATATATATGAATTAACGGGTTCCCATCAGGGTATTTGTCTAACTACCCTGATGGGAACCCGTTAATTCATACTCGCATGATCAAACGGTTGGTGTCACTTAGATATTTTTCTCTATTCCCTACTCAAACACAGTAAAACAGCACGACTATTGGTAGCTAGGTAACCCTCGTGCCGCGCATTCAAGACTCTAAAAGCATACCTCGACCCCGGCTTTACATAGGTCCCGTGATATGACAACGTCTAGTTCGTTAAGGCCGTACCGGAAAATTAAGTTTTCCAAAATTCCAGAACCACAACCAGAACGAAATTCCAGATTGCAGCTGTTTAGCTGTCCAAAACATAGATATCTTGGAGAAAATCTTACAAAGGTAAAAAAACTTGAGTTATTTTCTTCCTTTAGGTTAATTGGATTCGTCGTGTACAAAAAATTACAAACACTAGGAATTCATTATGTCAGCCAAGGTGTATTCTCGTAGAACACAATATTTATTATCTCTTTCATATAATATAAACGAACAGTGTGTAGTGAATAACATAAAATATTGCATAATAATAGTGTTTGCGTGACAAAGTGTGACAAGCGGACTGCTGCGATTTAAAAAATGTTCTTTCGACATAATTAAATGAAATTACAATTTAATTCCCCATTGAGAGAAAAGACAAAATATATAGGAGACAAAAACAAGCTGCTTGAAACTTGTTTATAACATATTTACATTATTTTTTACTTTTTTTTAAAGGAACAACTAGTTACACGGAAATACTAATACCTTTAGTTTATATTCAAACTCTGTCTTGGCAAAGGGCTATAGTCATTTGAATAAGTACTCTAAGGGTTTTCCCAAAAGGACATTTCTACATTTACATATATACACTCACGCCTGTATCCCCGAAGGAGAAGGCAGAAGTGAATTAAACACCCGCTATATTTTGGTCCAATTCGCGTAATAGGGGGACAAGGGCCTGCGGCGGATCCTGACGATTTTGATTGAAGTACTGCGGTCTTGGCCACTGTAATAAATCGTCTTTTGTAGTTTGTTTACTATTAGGGAAAGAATAATAATAATAACACTATGTTTAATAATACATAATATTCGTTTTTAGAGGATGACAAATTTTTTAGTTACAACACAACTTTGACCTATTTTCTTAGGTGTCCTTGAATCGTTGAATAATAATTTTGCCATCGTTCACCTTATTAATCCCTATTACTGTAACTTGCACTGTAATATACAGCCAGTGCTGTCTCTTACCCTAGTTCCCTCGCTCTATCCGTTTTCCTTACCCTAATTTACCTTCTTCCTTTGTCTCGTCTGAAAACAATTAAATTCCCTAGGACGGTTGGCATCAGGCAGACGGCCGGCCATAAAGGAAACCAGCGAAAGCCTTGACAATGAAACACATTGCGCCGACTATAAGTAAAATTGGGAAAAGAGGAGGAAGATCATAATTACTGTAACTTTAAAAAACTTGTGTAAAGTGTCGTACTTCTCACACTTTTCCACTTAATTTGCATTCCTCTTGGTTCTCCCTGCTCCTTTTTTGGTTAATCCTAATCATTCAATATATTATAAAAAAAGAAAACAAGAGAATTACTATTAACATTCTAGAGTAGTCTAGATTATAAATTGTACGGATTTCTCATTTTCGTGGCTCGAAAACAAATGACAGAACTCATTTCTTTGACAAAAACAGCTTTATCTAAACCTAACTAGGTAACCGTATTCTCGGGAACTAGTGCTTGAATATGTCTTCGTAATCATATCTTAGGAATCTGTGTCTCGTTTGTTACTTTTTGCGAATTTAAATGTTAAACAGACAATTTTTTGGGCGGTGTAGCAGCTATAATAAATATTACAAGCTTAGTTTATGGAGTAAAGAAGCGTTTACATTTTTGATATTTTTTTAATTATATTGTAAATTATCGTATTATAGACAAGTTATACATACGCGTAGACAAAAATAGAGGAATACATTTGCAAGTACTCTCACTACTTAGTTGACTCTTTCAATAGATAATTACGGCAAGTTGAATTGTAATGGTCCATAAAACCATTAAATTTTCAAAACAACTAGAAAAACAAAAGATTTACGTATTGCTTATTAAAACACTTTTCAGTAGATGTAAGCCCATCAAAAATTGCACCTAAACCTTATTAGTAGAATCATGTTTTAAACATTTAATTTTTAATGTGGATAATAAAAAGGTAATACGCGGCGTTAATTAGGCGTGTAATTGGTACTTACTACATAGATTCAGATAAAATAATAATCCTACTAATATTATAAACGTGAAAGTTTGTGAGGATGTATGGATGTATGGATGTGTGGATGTGTGGATGTATGGATGTATGGATGTTTGTTACTCTTTCACGCAAAAACTACCGAACCGATTGCGATAAAACTTTCTGTGTAGATAGCTGGAGATCTGGATTAACACATAGGCTACTTTTTATTCCGATATTCCCACGGCATCGGGAGTTACGTGGGTGAAACCGCGGGGCGCAGCTAGTAAACTATAAAAGTTATTAAGTAGGTAGTCGTAAAAATAAAAATCAAAATACAGCAAAATGCATAAGGTACCTTCCATCCAAAACCAAAGGTTCCCGAGCGATGGCAAAATTACTTTTACGCGAGCGAAGCCGCGGGTCATTGCTAGTAGTTAGTAAAAGTTTTATTTATTGAAATACATTAGTAATTAGCTACACACACATCTATAAAAGAATGACAAAAGAAAGACCTAACTTTCTATCTACTCCAGAGGAGAAGAATAATAAGAGGATAAGGATATAAGTTGTCCAGCATTTAAAAAAAAAATTGTGTAAAAAACACAGTGTAGAATAAACTTAATAAATTGGACAGCTTCTAAGAACTCAGTAGATACCGTTTAATGTTTGAAACGATTTGAAATAATGAAGCTGGCTTATAATAAAGTACTTCTAATCTATTACAATTTGGAATTATTTCAGAAATTGGCCGATTCATCTTGGCTTGACCGTGTGGGAATAACGCCAATTCGCCAAATCATTTTTGTAAAATTTACGTAGGTAACACAATATCTCTGTACTTTTTAGGTCGATGTTGTCTCGTAAAATTGAGTTTGACTAAAAGACGCTTTTATACGAATTAAGGTTGGTGTAATAACAATGAGTCTACGCTTGTATTTATTAAGATTCTCTTTGAAGTAAGCTCTACAAAGGATAGTAAATAAATCATAGTTCCAACTTTAATATGCACCTTTGTAGCCCGTCAACCATATAATAGGTTCTTTGTACAATAAATTTCAACCTCCTTTCATGAGACTAAAATACTTGTAATGTCGTGTTATCGTATTAGAAATGATTAGACAATATTATGGCAAGAACAAGGCTCTCCATTAGCATATTCAAGAGTGGCATTTGTGAACTTTTTATTTAAGTGCTGAAAAAGAGTAATGTTTTGATGCTTTTAATAATAATAATAAACTATAAATATAAATACATCTCGCATCCAATCACCTTCTGTATGAATGACAGGCACCGACCAGATGTTACGCCAAAATATAATAATAATAACTTCACACATCTTACACACGGCCGTCTGATCCCAAACTAGGCAGAGCCTGTACTATGGTAACCAAACTGCTGATAAACATACTTATATATTTCTAAATACATACATATTATAGAAACACCCAGACACAGAACAAATAATCGTGCTCATCACACAATTATTTGTCCTGGGAATCGAACCCACGACCTCTGGCTTAGCAGTCAGGGTCACAAACCACTAGACCAACAGGCCAGTCATTTATTGTAGGCTGCATAGGCCAATAGGTAAATACCTTAATTTACAAATACCTACATACTAAAATGATTTTTTTAGCTTCTCTTGTATTTAACTATGTAAACAAATCATGGAAGTAAATTTTAACCTACTTCTAATTGTCATATCGAAATTAAACCTTATATATATTGTAATTCGGTTGAAAATACTATAATTTGGCATTGAAGGTGATCTGTTGACGGAGCCGGGAGGTCAATAGTGGAACTCTTCAGTGGTTACTGGTAAAACCCTCGTGTTTGGGCTCATATGATTCGTTTTGACGAGTCCAACAGATTGGGATTAATAACGGTGGTCTGATGATGGAATCAGAAAGTGGATATAACATAATATATATATTATGTTATGTTTAATTCTTTGTTAAACCGTTAGAGATATGAGGTTTTTATACTTTAGATTCAGTGGGAGTGGGAGTGACATAGGGTATATTACATTGCCTTATAATTTATTTTTAATGCAGGCCAACTGTGTTTGAATACTGTTTTTTGTTTTATTCGTCTCCATCTATATTTCTATATTTGAGAAGTCTTCAAAATAAATATATGAACAATTACTGAGCTTAAATCTTTGCGTTTAAATTTGTCATCGGATTTTATATCCTTTAAGTCCTTTTAAATAGCTTACGTATGTACAGTAGGCGCACGAGTTGAATGCAGAGCTCAGGAATGTCACTACACTGCGGGCGTGCGAGGTGAGGTTTGCAGGCGGCGGGGGGAGTTGCTTCTGCCCTTCACCTCAGACCCCGACTGTATTCAACTCACGCGCATACTTAACCTGTATTAATGACAGATTTTAAGTCAGAGTTTAAGTAAAGTAAGAAACTTATTTTATGTACAAGAACATAAACATTGGCTTATATATCAGCTGTTGGTTGTGGCAGATTAGCTGTGGGCCAGCCCTGGTAACATAGCAGATGTTGAAACAGACATCTGTTTAATCTAGATGAGAGGCACTTATATCTCGTATTGCTGTTTGTGTAATGTAATTCACTGATTATTGTCAACAACTGCTATCCTAACTAAAAAGTGCCTAAGTGCGAATTGAGTTTGTTTGTTTCTCCTTCATGCCTAACTACTGAATCGATCATTATAAAATTTTGAATACACCTTTCATCCAGTATGAAGCCGCAGAAAGAAAAGATACTTAAGTGTGTAACGAGGCAGATTAAGAGTTGATGTAATTAGTAGATACATTTTCTTTTCGTTGAATCATTGCAAACCAACCTTATCTCAATGGTCTTTATCTGATTTCAGAAAACTATGACAGACACGAGCAGTTAACTCCTACTTACACATTTTTTAAACACAATATTTTCTACAGCAATTTATTGGAGGAGAGGTCATTGGAATAATACTCCATCTTTATTTTATTCTGTATGTATGTATATAATTATATTGGTTATAACTTTATGTATATGTAGTACATTATATGTAGTACATTTTATAGAAGCTTATTTACGTAACCCATTCTTAGGATTCTTATCTCATGACTCGTAAATACCCACCTGCCACACACATCTCTGCATCGCCCAAAGGTTGACTGTTAGAAAATGCCTACGGCATTAAGTCCGCCTTGTGCATATGTATTTGCAGGAAGTTTAAATAAATAAATAAATAAATATTTTATCTATAGCCTTTAACAGACATATAAATCTACAAATTTAATATTTAACTTCAGAGTATCCTAGAATCAAACCAGTCCAATGACCTCCGAACAATGACGTCACAGTTTACGATACACGCACCACCGGATGCAACGTTATGATGCAGTACTGATATATTGCGAAAGGTAGACCGTATGTCGGTAACCTATTTCTGTACACGATGTTGTAACATACGAGCAAGTACTTTGATGTACGACAGTTGAGTTATGGACTGGGCAGGACGTAAACTACGACCGATATAAATCCTTCCTCGGATCAAATTTAGTTACTGACATTATTTTACAGAGTTGTCAAAACAGAAAATACTGACGTGGAGGTGGGACAACACCATTTCAGACGGAGAACTGTGCTTCTGCTGATAAAGGAGGAGTAGGAGGAAAAGTTAAGGGCCATTAAATGCTTTCTTTAATAGTACAATGCATTTACAGTTTAGTTGTATATAAAAGAAACAGGATTAAGGAATGAAATGTCACTTGAGATTTGTAAAGTCTGTGATCCGAGTTTTGGAGATGTTCTTATAATTTCTGAAGCTACAAGATTATGATTGTGATTTAAAGTTACTGAGGAAAAATATAATTTTACATTAATCAAATAAAAACTTTTCTAAATCTGTTTTGGACATTTAAGCTGGTGTGAAAGAAAGCCAAAAGGAAGTGACCGAGCATTAGGATATAGAAAGAAAGAGGATTTTCTACAGTAGACAAGAATTTCGAGGAATATGCAAATCCTCAAATATATGTTCCGGACTTAAAATCTTTGGCAAAACCAGGACGCAATTAAAATTAAATGTTTGCAATGCGTGTGTTTTAGCGCACCCAATCCGATTGTATGTGGGGCGATGACAAATGAATATGCTTTTTTTTATTTCCGCGATGATTGGAAAAATGTGGCAATGGCGCAGATTTTTTTTATTGATTAGATAACGTTCCTTACTTAAAATTTATCTTATACAAATAGGTTAACCGTTCTTATTTGCTGTTCCGTAGCTATTGACTAATTTTAGTGTTACCAATGAAAAAAAAATTGAAACAATTTTTGTGCTACTTTCGACGGCGCTTTATTTTTTTTATCAATTTAATTCATTAAGATGGTAAGGTTAAAAGTGTGTAAACAGCCAATGAAACATTTTAAGAAACCAGTAGGATACAGTTGCACCTAGTTCTAGCCGGCTAAACCTTGACGCGGTCGATAGCAGTTGGTTAAACTTCTTTTGTGTTTACACCTAATACCAAGTCTAGTCTCCTTTCTACTGTTACTGTTACAATACGGTCGTGTAAAGCTAAATGTAGAATAACACGCTAGTGACTGACGCTTACCTCGTTCTCGCGTAATCAGTTTAGCGCTATTTCTGAATGGGTTTCTAGAAACCAATTCACTGTATGTGAATCGAAATTTTTGCACGTTGATGTCGTTTCCCGTAATGAAATTATTATGCCAAATAGCTAATGCCTATTATACATCATTATCAGGACAAGGGTACAAAAGATGCCTCTGAATCGTCATCTCACTCTAAACTCTCACTGAAACTAGTGGACTAAAACTAGACTTTTAAATATGGCTACACCTGGTATTAGGCAAAGATTTGTCATCATTTGACACCTAGGTTTCACCAACCGCTATCAACCGCACCTAGGTTTAGCCGGCTAGAATTAGGTGTAACCGTACTCCAACTTTTACCAGTAACCTATATTACGCTTTTTGTAAAAAAAAATTACATTTTATTATTCTTATTGATATTACTTTATATTTTGATTCATTTACTGTCTATTGAGGAATTCATTTATTAATCTTAACCTACCTACTTACCTAAAATTATTTTAACCGAGCCATGTTTTTCTTAATTATTTCCTATAGCCCTATTATAAAGCTGGTGAGTTTGCTTTAAAGGATTATAGGCAATATAATATCATAACCATAAATGTTTACTAATCTAAAAATATCGATAATTAGTATACGCATTGTAGTTGCGTAACACCACGACATTATGTGCAAGGATATCTTGACCTAAGGTTTATAAACATACATAATAACACATTTTAATATTACTACTTACAAATTTAGTAAAATAAAATACCAAACAAAACAGAGCTTAACTGTGATTATATACATAAAATTCATCTGATATCTTAATATCCGATATGGTCTAGTGGCTAGGATACCTGGCTCTCACCCAGGAGGCTCGGGTTCGATTCCCGGTATCGGAAGATTCTTTTTGTTTTCTTTATTAACACTGGTATAGTTCCCCTTTAGTTAATGACATCACTTTGGGTTAAATTTAAGATTTTTCGTACTAAACACTAGGAAAAATGGTAGGTATGATTAACGATGTTTTGATTTGTCCAAACCATAATATTAATCGCTATTTTAGCATTCGTAAAACATATTCAACATAATATAAAACATTTTATACAAATATTTAAATACACACAGCGTTTAACATAAATATGTATATTTTAAACGTCTAAAGATAAAAGACTTTAATAGCAGTTTGGCAACAGTAACAAAAACCCGATCTATCTTAGCTGCACTGTTGAAACTATCAAAATATAAAAAGGCCCCGTGTTCACAGAAGTTTTATCTACATTACTAGCAGCGCCCCGTGGTTTCACCCGCGTAAGTCCCAATTCCGTCCGAATATCGGGATAAAAAGTACCCTATATGTTAATCCAGGTCTCCAGCTATCTACCTACCAAGTTTCATCGCAATTGGTTCAGCAGTTTTAGCGTGAAAGAGTAACAAACATCCGTTCATCCTCACAAACTTTCACGTTTATAATATTAGTAGGATGTCATCTATATATTTTCCTTTCTATGGACCTTATGTTACAATTTTTTATAAAAACCTAAGTAATTATTATTGTACAAGTAGACATCTATTTGTAGCAAACAATAGTTCATTTGGTGGTAAGAAACAATTCGACTGAAGTCGATCAATTTATTCAATAATAATGAGTTTTCATTATTGTCCTGATATGCCTGAGAATTTTTTTTTTTTCATAAAACGAGTTCCGATATAAAGCGTAGGCGTCGAAATATTCCGTCACATTTTTCATATTCCATTACGTTTTCTGAATTAGCAGTTAGACATAGATTAAGACCAAATCAAAGTGGACACAATTTCACTTATTTAATTTGTCATTGCCTACCCCTTCGTGGGAACAGGCGTGAGGGTATGTATGTATAAATTTTGATAATTCTAAACATACACAATATTGAGCTGTTTTAAGGCGTTGTGTTATAAAACCAAATTGGTTAAACACAGGACGCGTCTGTCGTTAAGAGTTCGCCGATTTCTATAAATTTGAAGATTCGTTTTAATCCCGTATTGAAAAAACAATATCAGTGACCTGGTGACACTACTCTTCCTGCAGAGATACAACAAGAAGTATTACTATGAAGACTGTGTGATTGAAGAATGATAACTACTTCAATTTAGTTTTACTAAAACCCATCAAACAATCATTCAGATTCACCCAAAGAACAGATATTCTATAAATAACTCTCGGCTGTCCTACATTTATCATCCTACATCGAGTTCATGGCGCAGGGTTAAAGAAATGATCTCTTTAATACGTAATAGTCATCAAAAGAAACGCGTCATAAATTTTCCAATGCTACCATTCGAATGTAACTGTGGCGGAAATGGCGTACTATTTTTGGGTTAGCGATTGACATTTTTCATTTAAAGGGGACAAATTTATGTTGACTTTATATCTTTGTGAATAGATGACAATGACCAAAAGATACTGAATATGCTTGGCATCGGAGAGAGGTCAGGAATAAGTTTATGCATCTTGTTGATATAAATGTAAAAATATATTATGTAAAGAGTTAACATACTGTCACAGAAATAAGACTTTTTAGAGTAATGTTAATTATCATTTTCTGTATATAAATACTAAACAAATTATCAATTATGAGACATATTACGCAGCAGTTTTTAGACCTAATCTAAGCATAGCTTGTACTATGGTTCTAAAAAAACCTATAAATGTACTTACGAGTAGATAACACCCCAGAGAAATGACATATTGGTGTATAAAACATTTGCACTAAGCAGAATGATTAAATAAAATACAGTACGATCCTAAAAATCAAAACAAAAGTCTACCCAATTATTCAGCTGCAATCGATGGCAAGTTACATGAAACGGGAATCTGGCCTCTTACCCTATTTTTAAAAACTGATCTCTAGTTTACTGCATTGAAACGATTCTAAAGATATAAAATCTTAACACAATGTAGCAAAACAATGTATTTAGTTCCGTCAAAATAAGTTCTGGGTATTTTTAGCCAGATTTGTGTAATAACAGGAGGGTTGATATTGTTTTATTAGATAGCCATATTTTTATGAATGATAAGATGGTAAATGGTATGTAAGGTTAAGAAGAGGAAAAAGGAAAAAACCGTGTATGTTAGTTGCGGCTTTGTCTACAGTCCAATTTTGATTATATTTGGTAAAAAAAAGAAGCAGTAAAATTCTGCTCACAAGGTCTACTGTTCTCAGAAACAGTTCTTTAAAAGAACACCTCGCCCCATTATCCTTGTTCGGTATAAAAGAACTGCAGAAGTAGGTACATAACCTTAAGCCTAAGGAGAGACTTTGCCTCCTTTTGCGTGTTCTATCGCTTGTATAACAGGTTGTGTTCCGAGGTATTGTTTGACATGATGGCCTTCATCCTCACACCTTGAAACCTAAATGGTTGCGCACGGTATGGTTCCAGAGGAATTTCCTCCCGCTCCCGCTAACGCTCCGCTGTAGTCTGAGTTCCCTGCTGCGGTTTTTCTGAGGGACAACATTATGGGGTTCTTTCAAAAAATGAGTGTATAGGTTTTAAAAGACAAAGCGCATGCGAGGCCTGTGGAATTACAAGCGTTCATAGGCTACCGTCATCATCAGGTGGGTCGTATACTTGTTTGCCACAGATGTAGTATAATAAAAAATTGTTATACTGCGAGAGGGTACCACATGTTCAGTATCTCGCTACCAGATCCGAGTTTAACAGAACGATAAAAGATAACGACGCCATTATTTTGAAGCGCTCTTTTGAAATCCCATAAAATCTTGGCTGCGATTTACTAGCTGCCGCGTTAAGCCATGTGATTAGTTAAATAATACTGAACTATTTCGCAAGAATCTTGTTTTCTATTACAAATACTTTTTTCAAAACAAAAATTTTAAAATAGAACCTATATGATGCAATACTTCTATATTTAACAAAGAAATAAAAAATAGGTAAATATTCTAAAGTTAAATATTTTCTTTCCACCGTAATCATGCACATATTTACAAAAGAAATAGATAAACAAAATAATAAAAAGGAAAGTAAATAATAAAGTAAAAGCAACATCAGGAAATGACGATTGCATTTAACTATCAGTCGTAAACATTCAAAATAGGGCAAGACAGCACAAACAGGAGCATCAGCTATGAAACTGCCAATTATAAACATAACATTCAAGATGTGAACGCCTCTGAACACCGAAATGAGGCCTTCTCCAGAGCTCCAATATTAGACGCAAAGGTGGACGGTAACTGGGACAGACAATAAGAGAATAGTGAAACTGTATATTACAGAACAGTTTGTCCCACCGAGTGGGTGTGCAAGCCATGCTAATAACGCTAATAATGTACCGTAGATTATTTCGGGAGCGACTTACACGCCAATTTTTGTAACCACTTCACTCAGAACCGTTTTTTTCTCCTTCAAAGTTTCATAAAACTAAACCACCTTTAAGAGTTGGCAGGTCTCCTGAAATTGGATGCAGCTCGCGTATCCGCGAAATTATTATGTAGTTAAGCTTTTTTTTCATAGGTGTGGAGGACGTTGACCTGATACGATGTATCAATGTAATGAGATTATTCATGCAATACAAAAATGCAGAACATTTATGTTACACGAATTTTGTAAACAGTGTTTGTCAACATCGTTGCGGTTTTCTTAATTTAGGACACATGAAATTCAGGTGACATGAACAAGTACTTCTGCAGGAATCGCTCGCATCTTAAAATATTTTTTCTTCGCTTTGGTTATTCATTTTAAACTATTGATACCTCGGGACTAAAAGGAACTCCCTCAATATTTAAAAAATTTAAAAGAAGAAGGTTTTCTGTTAGATTATGTTGGTATTTATCATGTAGAACTATGTTTCGTCTGTCGTGGTTGCTAACATTGTCACCGTTTGAAGAAATACTTTTTTAAGTTATATTAACGAGTAACACAATAATAGATACTATGTCCACTTTATCATGCTTACCAGATTAGAACAATATCGTACGATACATCACAAGACCACCCAAAGGTATTTGATATTGTTTACTTAATATTGTTTATAAATTTGTCTGGTAATCAGAAACCAACTACATAGAGGACCGATTTTTAGTGCTCCACCCCAGCTGTAACTCAACTAGTTAGTCCATGGGTCTAACGAACATTTTGCAAAATTAAGCTTTTTCTCAACATTCTCCCACCAATTTAAATTTAGAATTTTTTTTAAGTAGGTACCTGGGACGTTATGAGTAGATAATTACAAAGCTATGCAGCAGTGACTGTACCAAATTGGGCAAATGGAACATTTAGTGGAAGACAGTCCTTGGCATGGAGCCAGATATATAATACTAGCTAGCTAGGTTTCAATTGCGTTAACGGTCGTACCGTAATTTTACATGGCAAATAAACTTTCTCAATTAATACTCTATCCAATACAAAAATTACTATTCAAATCTGGCTAATAGTGAAAGAGAGTAGCGTGTTTAAACAAACAAACAATCAACCAAAAAAACTCTTAAGCTTTATTATATTAGTATAAACATTACTGCAAAATAGCGAAATGTTGATTGCAAAATTTTCTTATTTGTTAGCTCAACTAATGAAGTAGCTAAAGAACTTTAAGTAAGTTTTGTTAGTGCTTTGATACATGATAATATAAATATATTAGCTTTAATAATACTTATTGATACTCATAAAACTGATTTAGTGTGGAAGCCTCGAGGGGTCCTCACTTTACGGCCGGGGCTAGCGGTAAAGTGGTAAGTTCGAATATGGCCGACCACACAGTATTTCGTCCCAAGTTTGCTACAAGGAACTCGGGTTTAACATAAGAAGAAAGTCCCCGAGAACTTCGGACCTCAGTCGCCTCTTAGACCTGAGGCGGCCACATCATTGCAAGCAAGAAATGCATCCAGAGACTAATCTACACTAACATGTAAAAGTCAAACACAAGGTATATTGCTAATAGAACAGATGAAAATAGTTATGGCTGTCTGAAACAGGTATGTGTCATGTTAATTACTCATAAGAAAACAAGCCAAAACACCTGGCGCTAAGCTTTAGAAGGGACGATGTGGCTATAGATCAAGTGTCATCGGTAAGGCAAACTAATAATAATAATAATAACTTGAGACACTTCACACACGGGCGTCTGATCCCAAACTAGGCAGAACATGTACTGGTAAACAGACTGCTGATAAACATACTTATATATATATATATATATATTACTAAATACGTACATATTATAGATAAATTATACCTAGACACGAAACAAATGATCAAGATGATGAAATGATTAAAACAGCCTAACTGTCCAGTACCTGGGTGATTCTTCATTCTTTTTATTTCCGAGTCATTGTTAGCAACACAAAAATGTTTAAAAATATACCTTATCTCTTAAAATAAACTGGACATATTTGAATACTTGCCATTACATCATATGCTTGAGTGAAAGAATATAGTATTATAAGACAGTTACTGACTATGAAATATTAATATATTTGTGCATGAGAAAAATGACGCAGGAAAATTAAGGATTAAAAAGAACGAATATTCACCCACCTACGTAGTGCCGGTTTTGTCCCTCTGTCACTTACCAGCAGTGTGTGCTAGTTTACCAAATTAGTAGCATAAAAAATAACTCGTGTCATTTCGTCAGCTTCTCATTAATAAGGTCCACCATTATAAGGATTACGATCAGTTTAGCCAATTTAGCTAGAAATGAAGACTTTTGCTTAAGGCTTAGCGTCAAAAAAAAAAGGTTTGGCGAATTATCTGACGACTTCAAAAGTACGAATCAAAATAATGTTAGGGCCAGTTTATTTTTCTTAAACGCGGCTTTAATAAATTATCTGTTTTGGAAAACTGGCCCTGACAATAGAAACGTTTTTTGTCAATTTCAAATTTTCACGTAAGTGTTTAAAGTAAGTACTGGCTCCTGACTAAGTTAATAACTAGCTACTACTAAAAAAATACTACAGCATTATTGAATCGCGACTTGTCATTCAAGTTGATAGCAATTTGCAATAAATTAGATGACAAACAGATGGCACACAGCAAATACTTTGAGTTATTACCTATTACTATTTTATACTATTAATACCTCTCTGCGTTTAACTACTCGATAATTAATTACTCACTCATTAATTACCCTCTTATTTACTTTATTTAATATCGTGATATTTATTTATCTCAAGTGTAAGATTGAACTATTTACTACCTTGCTTTGATTGCCCCTTCGTTTGTTTTTATGTTGCTTCTAAACCAAATAATCACTACTCAAAAGTTCACGAATTATAACGTGTTAGAAATAGAAGTTATATTTTAGGTTCATGCGGTGGATCCCATGAATGAGGAAAGGCGCTAGCAATTTTGATAAATACGTGATTTTCCATACATATACCTTTGTTTGAAACTTACAAATTACCGAGAAAGCAATATTTCGTAAGACATGAGTAACATGAATGAAACTAAAGGTAATTAATATCAATAGGAAGTTGTTTATTACAAAGTTATTTAATAAGTAAACAGCAAGATTGTAGTAGAAGGCGTGAATGAAATAGTCATTCGAGTGTTCGGTAAATTAGTTAATAACGATTTTACTTTTTAGATAAATATAATAAAAAGAAAAGTATTTCAGATGCTTTAAAAATAGCAGTATAATGGTCTATAGAAATATATTAAAACAATATTGAATTCAAACGCCAACAAAATTAATAAATATTCATGAATATTTAAAATAATTACAACATGTTAACTGAATAAAAATAGGATCAAAGAAAGAAAACTGAATTTATTCAAACATTTATTAGGACCGAGACATTAAAAATTACATACAGCAGGTTATTGCTAGCTTCTATATTGGCGATGGTCTTGACCGAAATATTAGAGTACTAAGTCATGTACTAATATTTTTATGTCAGCAGTTCAGACTAGAAACCATTACTACAGTGTCAATGACTACTTACTATATGTAACACGTAAATATGTTTGTGTTTAGAAACAGTTTTATTGATTACTAGTCGTTCCCCGTAGTTTCAGTTATATTTTCTGGTCCGCTTCTAAGAATCGTAGCATAATCTTAAATATTCTACATTCTCCCCAAAAAGTTAGCTATCGAATGCAAAAAGATTTTTGAAGTGATAACTTCTTATGGGAGAGTAAACTGCTTCGTTACGTAACGCGTTACGGCGCCAGTCTGTCTGGCTTCCCTGTCTTCATAGTTCAACTTAAATTAGTTTAGGTTATCACTGTTATCACTGCTGTCGGGCGTCCCGAAACGTCCTTGACATTGGCGTGTTAAAAATCAACTCTTTAGATTTATTTAGATATATGGAAGCACGGGTGTTACGTCCCTCTTACGCAAAGAGAGGATCCTCCAACCAAGCGAGGTGATCATGCCTGGTAGGCCGCGGCCCAAAGGTAGATGTTGGGAAGTTGTATATAAACTAATCGACGCGAGAACTCTCATAGCGCGATGCAGGATTAGCAGATACTCCGTAGTTCAGCTCGTCTTCGCTAGATGATGTTGGAATATGTTTTTGCTGTATGTGGAAGTCACCACAGATATATAATTATCTATATATTAATACGCGAAGATAATTCTTTGTACCCCTTTTCAAGAAAATGTTCATGCACACTTGACAATAGTGTTGTGTGGTTTGTTAGGATTCTTATAAAAAAATTGATACGTGGGAAGCACTCCCTACTTTTACTCACTACTTACTTTTTAATAGTATTGACTGGTTGAAAGATATGTATGCCTAAGAAACAGTGAAGACGATGTCGCGCGCCACAACTAGCTATGCTATTTTTTTTTTGCAAATTAGCGTATTTCGTAACATTACGTATTGGGGTCATGTAGCTTTTATCTGTGGCGGCAACACATCATTGTTATGTAAGAGCGGGACGAACTCATATAACACGGTTACGCTATACTTGTGACATTTTCTTTTTTTTTACTGGTTTTTAAGTTTTAAATTTATATAATAGGTAGAGGAGAATCTATCTACAGTAATCTATCAGTGTAACTAGTGGAGATTTTAAAGCGACTTCATATTTAAATTGCTCTGAAGGGCCAATCTAGGCGAATATAATTGTGGTATTTTTTATTGCTTACTTGAGTAATTCCTTGTATAGTATCTAATGGTCACTTGAGTTACATGACTATCATATACACGGTGGTCTGATCTTGGTTCCACACTCTCGCGAGTTCGGCTCGTAGAGCCCCTCGCATCTATCGTAGCGAGCAAAGATTGCAAAATTTTACTAACTATCCACACTCTCAATATATTCCGTTACCTTCCGCTTCGCATCCTTTGACTCCGCAATAAAAATGGACACAGAACGGAGCGTGAAAGAGGTGAAACGAGAAGAAACGGGCATTAACTACATTCTTGCACTGTTGTCTTGCGTTGTCTTCCCTCCTGGAGAGCGTGGATAGAGCTTAATAGTTTTTAGATGGCCATACATAAATCTTATGTGACTGACTTACTTAGAAGAAGAATAACGGATATGTAAAAAATTATGAAAACTTTGCAATAAGTACGATAATCTTTTAAAATAAGTTCTCTCTGTATCCGTGTACACAGCGGCTGCAAAGAAAGTATTTAGAATAACTAAAATCTTGATTAATAGATCTCCTTTTTAGCATCAAGCTTTCGTAGACTTACCTTCCACTCTCGTCACTTCTGCCAAGGACCTTACTTCTGGGATGTTTCTTCTTCGGTCGAACTTTGATCTTGTGTTTCGCCGCTGACGTGTCGAGGAGCTCTCCCTTGATGTCCAGGCTGGGGTCGTGCCGGTTCTTCCTGGGGTAGGGGGCGAAGGTTATTTGGATAACATGGTAGTTAGTCTATAGGGGAACATGTATACTAAAAGTTATTTGACTGTTTGTAGTTTAATTTGATCGTGTATATGCAATAATGCTCAAAGTAAAACAAGGGTGGATGAGTTATGTGAGTTTTAAGACAAAAATACGATATTATGACGTATTTAATATTGTGCTCACACGTTACATTTTTCAAGACCTCGCTTTAAATTATAGCAAAGTCATGTGATAATAAAAAAATACTGAAAGTCTTATAAATGGAAACCCATCTCTAATTACCGATGTCATTCGACAAAATTAGTTAAACAGTGAATATGAATATATAATGACACTAATGGTTTAATGATGGCCTTGAGCTCATTGGTTGGTTTGATTTTCATATACTATTTAGTAATATATGGAGAATGATGAAAAGCGTGAATGGAATGTTTCTGGACAAGATTAATTACATTGTGAAATTCTTCATTAAAATAGACACTAGAGAACGCGTGTTGTCGAGAAGAATTTCATTTGTTTTTGTCAGACATCGATCACTTGTATCCTTTGTCATGCGACTTTAATCTACACTTCATGGCTTAGAAGTGAGATAAATAGTTAAAAAAAAAGTTTAATTTATCAGTTTCAAAATAAGATGTCTTTATTAAAAATGACGAATTTAAAAAAAAAATTGGCGCTTTACGTCATTCACGGGGTCTATTACACGACCCTAAAATATGAACATACCTTACTGGCTTCAATGGCTCTAGTAAACCCTACGAGTTTGGGCTTGTATGATTTGGTTTCACGAGTCCAACAGATTGGGCGTAGTAACGATGATCTTATGATGGAGTTTGCTATTAAAATATGATTTTTAGTTTTTTTAAACTATATAATATTATAACCCCAGGTGGCATACATACATACATTCATAGCTTGTTAAACTCATGACGTCCTATAAAAAGAAAAGTACCATTAACATAGGCTACATTATACTAGTATTCTCATTAACCCCCCTCCAACGAAGCTGATATACTTTTATTATATCAGGAATATGTTTACATGGGCAGTGACGCACGTCTTCTTCGCTTAGATCAATTAAACCTTAGATACACATTCTCCTTCATATATACACAACATTTCTAAAGCTTACATTGAGCATTTTTCGGCTACCCCTTAAACGTCACACCGCTACCGCGGGTGCGAAGCGTCAAGCGATAGCTCAACTGTGCTTACAACTGCATTGAAGCACAGTTTAGTCACAGTGTAGTAGTGGGAAATCCCATTTCCGCTTTGCTATTCTTTAGGAGGTAGAGCATTCGACTGCATGCAATATCAGGCGTTGCGGGTACAATACAAAATGTATCTTAAGTTGTACATTAGCGGGCGCGGACTTCCCGGCTCCAGCCAAATCGAGTTACAGGTATGCTGACCTGCTCGAGCTATTTTATATTGCTTACACTCCACAATAAAAAAAAAACTCGGTATAAGTAACACCCCTTACCTTCTATTGCCTTCTTACCTACCTCCCCTTTAAAATATACCCTCAATTTTCCCATCATTATGCCGAAAATGCCCGGTTAATGGCAATAGGCTTGACCTGAGATGGACTAAATTATAATCGGCATAATGTAGGTATTTAAAACGCCTCTGCCTACCCTTTCGGGGATACAGGCGTGAGTGTATTTAGGTATGTATTTTGTAATAAATTGATAAATTGTAATGTATTAAAACCTTAAATCACATATCTTTAAATTTAAAAAGCTATAATAAATATATTAAAATTGAAAGAAAAAAGCCAAAATAGTAACTACTATCTCGTGACTGCAATCGCCAACTAGATCCAATACGTCATTAACCGATAAACAAGCTGACAGCTGTCAGTTCGTATCATACTTTTAACTACATTTTCACTTATACTGCTCTATGGAGAACTGTCAGTTAATCGGTTACTTACGTAATCAAATGCTATGTCATTGTTTTATAAGCTATGCGAGTGATTTTAAAAGAGATTTCATTTTTCGATTTTTTCTCTTCAATTGGGGTTTTTTTTCGATAGAATATTATTTTTGGCGTTAAATGGCGATGAAAGAAACACAATTCCGAAAATTTGTCAACATCATTATTCTTGCTCAGTACAAATTTATGGATAACATGCATGGTAATAAGTCCAGCATTTGAACCTTTAGTTTAAACTAGCCGTCCCCGCAGTTTCACCTGCGTTTATGGTCACTGCTCCGGTCCTATTAGTCGCAGCGCGATGTTATATAGCCTATAGCCTTCCTCGATAAATGGGCTATCTAACACTGGAAGAATTTTTCAAATCGGACCAGTAGTTCCTGAGATTAGCGCGTTCAAGCAAACAAACAAACAAACTCTTCAGCTTTATTATTAGTATAGATGAAAGGTATTGATGCACAGATTTGTCATCAAGCATTGGAAATCACTTAAATTTCACCGTTCACAAGTTATCATAAAACGGATTTCCTTCTGTTCATTTCTTATATTTTCATAGTTTTCTTATTCCATATCTCCGGTTCTCACTGAGGTATGTGGTTCGTTTTGGTCTAAGAACACTCACTGGAACAACCTCTTTTCTTTGAGTTTTTGCCCTCTTAAACTGGTTGAGTTGGAGGGAAACTAAGTGTGAACATTCAACTATATTATCAACATAATGCTTCAAAGCGGCACGGGTCCTCTTGTTGTTATAATTACATTTGTACCATCCATACCTAAAATACTTACTAGGTCAGGGCTTGTTGACAGTTTTTTGGATGAACAATGGAGGTCCTTATTGGATGTATGGAAATAAACTATGATTTATGCTAAAAGCTACTTTTAGTTGGCATTTTGCAAAATAACTGCGCTGCCAAATAGGTCATGGCTTAGTAACAAACAACCGTCGTCATTTACTTAGTTATAACAAACTTGGATATGAAAATCTATATTACTGATAATCTGATAATAAATGCAGTGAAAAATAAAACATTAAAATTCTTTTTAGAAGACCTACTTCAAAGACCTTTTCAAAAAGAATAATTACACACATTACTATAAGTAACAAACAGCTAATACTTTGATTGACACATATTTTATACACGAGTGCTGCCTATAAAATTATATACCTTCATAGACGTACATAGATGTCCTCGTTCAGCTGCAATTTTCATAGCATAAGTATTATTTCTTTATTTTTTGCTTTTTAGCCCTATTTTTAAAGCCATGTATTCACTAGGGGATATATCGCGGAGACATACATATGCCCGACTTTCACGGGGTATGGTCCTGCGACTTCGTGACACATTATCGCTCGACATTTACCTTTACCATCACTACACTACCCAGATGTCACTGAGATATCACCCGAGGAATAAGTGTTGTGTGTGTCGCCGAACACAAAGCGTGCTCATTAACCAAAAGAGAGGGTCGACTTTTGACGTGTCCCGCGACCTGCAGATGTCGCAGGCGACGTGGGACGATATCGCGTGCAACGTCACGATAATTTAATTTAATTAAAAGATTTTTGTTAAGACCTGTACTATATTATTATATAGATAGTTGTTTAAGACTGTTTGAAAAGACTGATCACTGCTGTTATGACCATAATATGTCTACTGAACACAGACCTTTTGCCGCTGCCATGTCAGTAATAGCTTCGTGTCACTTTGATAAGATAATCCATTTAACTTTTGAATCAACACTCTAGAAACCGTTGTTTTGTTGACTTACATACTTTTATGCAATAACAAAACTATTGCTATATGAGAAAGGATAAGTAGCGAAAAAAGGTATTTCAACATTAAAACGTCGCCTCAACCACCTTATAGGGCCGATATCGCTCCCCGTGATCTTTTCCTTATTCCCCAAGATAAATTTGCACTTTAAGGGAACTCATCATGTCGGGAAGTCAGGGCAACTGTGAACGTTGAGTTAAAATGGTTATCTTAGGAGCAGAGGTAATTCGGAGGCACGCTTACCAGCGCCTCATGCCGCCCTGAGTGTGGCCGTGGGTAGACGGGACGGGTTTTCCCCTCCACCCGCTATAGTGGCCTACCGCGAGGAGGGAGCGTCTGCGTGTGTCTGAGGTTTTTTACTCGGAGGTGGTGCCCGCGCTTTTGCGAGCAGGCGCCAGGGGGGGTCCGGATGACTTAATGAAAGCGGTTCCTGGATCCCTCCTATTTCAGGCGCAGTATGGCACACCGTTTCGTTTTAGTCGGTTAGATTCCAACACACCGCCCCACCGAAAACCCCGGTGGGGTGACGGCCCGAGGGGGTTTCCACACGCAGAAAAAAAAGGAGCAGAGGTAATTCCAATCGTGGAAGCAACGTTGGAATTATTGAGTACAGTTAAAGGGAGACTATTTTGTCGGTCGATAATATAATTTTCTTTGAAACTGAATTTGCTTGTGTTTTATTGACGACTTCCCGGTACTTAATTTGCCACAGTACTATTTAAACACACAAATAACCCTAGAAGAACGTTATTATTTTGGAAAGTGAAGGTTGGGCGATAGGTAGTTGTTGGAAAAAAACGTATTTATTATTATGGAAATATAGCACTTGTACTACGATAATAATGTCGAGGGCCTTTGCAAATAACATAAGAAGTACATTAGTGTTGTTGCTAGGTACTTCCGAAATAAGGTGGGCGGGTGGGTCTTTGCCTAGGACTCATTTATTTTGCTGAATTTTTAAAAAAGCGGGAGCAATAAGTACTATAAATATAATAAAAAAAATTGCTCATTTGTTTTGTGTCTCCTGTTAGTTTTTTTTGGTTATTACAAAGAGTCCAGATGGTTTAAAGGAAATAAGAAATAACATAGTAGGTGCAAAAGCCTTAGAATTTCTGTTTCTAATTATACAAATAACTGTTCCATGTAAAGATCAGTGATCAAGCGATCACTTATACTATTTTATTTCTACATATAATTTTCAAGGACACACATACCGAACATTAATAAAAAAATTGTCAACCAATAGTTTCAAACCACATAAATTACAGCCACTTGTGACAAGGCTGTGACGTATCGTCGCGACAATACACAGTTGCTGGGTGTAAAACTGTCGATCTTACCAGATAACGTCACATAGAGATGGGACACTTCACTGTCAAGGTTCAGGTTGCAGCAGCCATTTTTGAGTGACAACGTTATGGAATACTATAGTGCTTTGGCGAGAGACAGAAATGCGCAGTGCCAACTGTCAAAACTGATTTTTAACTGTAATTACGTAATATTTTCAAGAAAAAGTATTTTGAGAACTACTCAAAATACTTTTTCTTGAAAATATTACGAAAAAAAAATGTTGTAGTACAAAATTATTCTAGATTCCCGACATTCCTTAAGATTTATTAAGATTGCGTTCACAATATTTGACAATATTTTTAAGTTTAGGAATAACAATAAGGTAACGATTAAAATAAATATACCACTCCTTGGGAAATGAAGTATTTATAGGACTTCGAAAAATTTGATTCTTTAGTACTTTTAAATGTCTTTTTATTATTTTTTTAAACCTTTATTAAAACCGAACACTAAAGTAAATGATTTGGCATTCCGGAGTATGACGTCATAAATCCTTATTTCATACAAGTTTCTTCAGTGGGATATCACGACAGCCCTGCGAAACTTGCAGTAGGTTCAGTCACTACCAAAGAGAGCACTCTTTCTCTTTTGATAAGCCAAGCATTTTGGCAAGATGCATCTAGCCCAAAGGCAAAAAGTGTATAGATGCCACCATTTTTTTCCTCGTAAACCTACCCTCGTGAAATCGACATTCTCGTCAAATTCTAATTCTTTATTTCATAAAATTGATCACCAATTTTTTTGAAACGTGAATTAAAAAATATAATGATTATAATTTAAAATTATAGATCAACACACACACAGAGTCACCGCAACAATAGTTTGCTTTGTCAAATGTAAAATTATAAAAAAAAAAAAAATAACATAATATCATATCTGCCTGTGTCGATCTAATAACCGCCCGTTTCCAAATGGTTGAGTCTTGTGAGAAGAAATCGGGCAAACTCAAACTCAAGCGGTCAAAGCGGTCCACACCACACACCACACGTATCGTTTTGACCTTTATCAAAGTGGAACTGATTTGACTGGACTGTCTAATAACGTATTGATTATAATAATTAAAGAATTATACTAGAAGTATACCCAACTTTTATAACAAAAGAATAACAACAACAGTGACCTGAATAGTTTTAAAACGTTCGCGATGGGTAAATCGAGTCTTAATAGTGAAATATTAAACCATCGGTGACCTCGATCGGTTGAATTCGATCAAAACGTTGGGAAAACAGGCAAACATCCTAAAATACACCCGACTGCTGTGTTGATAACAGTAACTAGTAATTATATTTTAATAAAAGTACAACCGATTTCAATGCGCCTATGTCATCAATAGAAATTAACAACATCATTGTCAAAGAAAAAAACAATAATTTGACAACGTGGTACAAATATTTACATGAATTAAAACTTCACAACGTAAAAGTAATAATTATTACAACTGAGGTCTAGGTATAGATATAGAACTAACAAGATTTGCCAATTTTTTATTGGCAAATGCTATGGCACAGGCTACAAGTATTTTTATTTTTTAAATATCCGACTCGGAAATCCTTAAAAATATTACCACCTTGCATATTATATTTTTCTCTTAAATCAACCAGATCGCAACAAAAGTAGGTATAGTCTAGATTTTGTAAAATTAATATGCTTGATGAATTGGTCAGACGCGCTTTGACGGACGTTGATCCGAGGCTATATATAATCTTTAGGGGTCATAGTGCTAATGACTTTATTTGTTAATTATAAATATATCGTCCTAGAAACTATCCTATTTTCTACTAGTAATTATACGCTGTGAACAACGTGAAGATAAAATGATTTTCATCGTGAGATTGACGTGTTTATTTACGAAATTGTACGTCATGACGTAAAAGTTCCCATTTTTACTTTATAAAAGCCTTTGCAAAATATATTTTGAATTCAGGTCGTAAAATTTCCAGTGAATACGCTATGCTATGAATTTGGAAAGATAAGGTATAATGTTATTTCTCATAATACAATCTAGTTTCTTGTGTTCCTGTTAAAAATTAACTAACATAAAACTCACTTTTCAACCGAAGTAAGTGTAGTGTTTAAAAGTCTGTCAATTCATTAAATTTGAGTCTAGATTAAAATTGAAGTATCTAAAATGCTCTGCATTGGCTGTCTATGTATAATGAAAGTGATGCCATAGTTATTATTGAAACACTGTCGCAGGTAATATAATCTATATACTTATTTATATGTGAAGAGAATTTCTACGTGTACTTATAGTATAATATAGTGAGATATAGAAGTATAGTTTACATGTAGAAGAAGTGCAGAAAGCTACAATTTATAATTTTTTTTTTTAAAGAATACTACTAACTTGGTCCACACATTACTAGTATTCTCGTAAACCCCTCCAGCTAAGCTAAATGCTTGTGTTAGGAGTGGGCTCACGTCGGTAGTGGACTGGGTGGGGTTCGAACCCGCAACCACTTGATCGCAAGTCTTAGTCATTACGCTACCGCCCCGCTTAAAATTGAAAAACTACGTTAAAACGGCTACAAAAAGCTACAGGGGTCCAGTTATATGTTGAGCTGTCATGGTACAAAAAGTCCATACAAAATCAGTTCGAGTTATACTGGTAAATGAAATAAAACAGAACATTCAAA
Organism: Callimorpha dominula; assembly: GCA_949752705.1. Taxonomy (NCBI): domain Eukaryota; kingdom Metazoa; phylum Arthropoda; class Insecta; order Lepidoptera; family Erebidae; genus Callimorpha; species Callimorpha dominula. The sequence continues at coordinate 1,966,661 of OX456992.1, forward strand.
ACTTAATTAATTATGATCGAACCCTCAACCACCAAACGATCTCTAGTATTAATAAAAATAAAGTCTGTAGAGCTTAATAATGGATACTGAAAGTAATAACTAGTTGCAGATTATTATGTTTGTTATATTATTCAAAGAAATATATTTATATGCTAGTATACTACTAGACCTTGCTATTTAGCAGAAGGTATTACTTAAGACTTAGTGAGACAACGAATATTTATTTAAAATTTACATATTTAAGTATATACAAGTTATAAAAATACGCATTAAGCGACTGAAGAGAAGACACTAGGGGCCTTTTAGTTGTAAAGAGAATTAGCATTGCCATTCAACGTGGCAATGCTGCCAGCCTTCTGGGAACGTTACCCGTAGGCGATTATGTGGAGGAGAATTTTATGACGCAAGCATAAATAAGCCGTATTTTTATAAATTGCACAACAATTGTATTATTGACGCATTTTTTGAATTTCTTAACTTTGTTAACACGGTGTGATACAGAAATAGAAAACTAAATGTAATTTTCTACGCTCCACTAACATCAAACAGTTTTAGAAGTTCAGTCTATTAATGGCATTTTCTAATTGGATAATGATTGTGAGCCAAATTGTGATGTTGAATCGACTTACAGCCGAATTTATTAATGAACAAATCTGAAAGCCGATTTTAAGATTTGTATGTTCAAATTTTAAAGCATAAATTTTTTTAAAGTCACAAGTTTTATAAACATTAAAAGTGTTAAAGAAATCTTTAGACTTTACAGAATTAGATGATGTATTCAACTGTCTCTGTAGGATTTATATATTGACCATTCTAATTTATTTAAAACTAGCGCCTCGCGGTGTCATCCGCGTAATTCCCGATCCCGTGGGAGAGTCGGGATAAAAAGTAGCCTATGCGTTAATCCAGGTCCAACTACCTACATACCAAGTTTCATCGCAATCGCTCCAGTTTTTGTGTGAAAACATTACAAACATACACACAAATGTTTCCTCTTTATAATATTAGTTTAGATGTCTGAGGTACCTGTACAGAATAAGTATATACTTATACAATAGTACCTTTATAGATAAGTACAAGAATCTGATACGGTTTTTTTTTTTGTCAGAATAAATGTTTCTCTTTCTTTCTTTCTTATTACCCGTGGTCTACCTACGTGGTTCACCTAGGTGTTCCACGGTTAACATTTTGTACCCGTGGTCCACCCGGGTATTCTATGGGTAATTCAATATAATATAATAATTTCATTTATTTTCCTCACATAAAACTCTTTACAGTTATATACAATCTGTGACTAAGTTTTTAGTGTTGTCTAGTAGGTACATGTGAGGAGCTGGTGTCTGAAATAGGTCGGATCCTGTACCAGGTACCCGCCTCAGATTGAAAGATCAACATTAACATTTTCAATACAAAAAAATACAATAAGATAACATTCAATGTACCCGTGGTCCACCGGGGCACAGATAATATAATACTATACTAGTAACCGGGGTAATCTATGGGTAATTCAATGTATACATCTCAAAGTAAGCGGCTAACAATAGCAAACCGTTAATATTTTGATAGTGGAAGCAGATAAGGTAAACGTAGAGCTTTATTTATTAATCATTCATTGTCTGTACTAGCTGATTGAATAGTTCCATTAAAAACATTAATATATTTACAAATATACATTTTTTTAGAGAAGTAACGATTTTCCTGTATCTTCCAAAGAATACAGGCCCATTGGTTCCGTGGCATAAGTTTTGCTTTATGTTTTTGCGTATTATCGTGAGGATATAGTTAGGAACTTGGTATGTTGTTTTTGGATATCTCTGTTTCCCCTATATCGTTTCACCAAAACTATAGTGTGCAAAATATTGTTGTGTATTGCATCACTGTCTACCGCATTGCGGATTTCATTCACCGATAATTATCTATAAGATTCTAGAAACTTGATGATTTCAGAAATTTTCCATGCAAAATAATAGTCTATTTGTAGGCAGAAGAATAAAACTTTAAAGTTGGGAAATATTCCGACATCTAGATATGTAAGAGGGCTCAGAATAGTTAAAGGGCATGGGAGAGCTATGCTTCGGCACGTATGGGCCGGCTCAATCGGAATGATTCCATGGCCTCACAGAAAACCGGCAGTGAAGCAATGTTTTCATTGCTTTTCGCCGAGTAAGTGGGGTTACCGGAGGCTCTAGCCCTTCCGTCTCTCTCTCTCCCCTTCTCACCCCCTATTTCCCAATTATCCTACTCCTTAAAGGCCGGCAACGCAATTGTGACTCTTGAGTTGCAGGTGCTCATAGGCGGCGGTAGTCATTTACCATCAGGTGACCCGTCTGCTCGTTTGCCCCCTATAGAATAAAAAAAAAAGTCTCAGACTTTCCAGGAACAGCCAGTTTGAGTTACAGTAACCTCCTAAATCCATCCAGCAATATCTTTTTTATTCCATTGCTTTCCTTTCTCACCTACCTTTCCCTTTCAATATACTCCCAATTTTCCCACCTCTAATTCCCAAAGTGCCCAGTTGATGACATATAGGCTTGGCCCCTATTACCAAATTATCATTGGTAAAATAAATTGGTATTAAAACGTCTCCGCCTACCCTTTTGGGATTTCAGATATGAGTGTATGTATGTAGTGTATGTATCTTCTGGGTATTATCGTATGTTCTCTTATGAATCTCCTAAATAAGTATACTTTATTCTTGAATATGAATAGGGTATCAATTTTCTATGAAGCTGCTATTATCAATAATTGAACTTTTATTACAATTACTAATTAAATATGTTTCAGGTGAAACTACGTTACAAATAATAAATCAATTTTTTCTGCGAGGCTGAAGTGCTTATCTACTGTGTCCATATACTAGCAGCCTTCTCCTATAGCTTTTATTCTATATTGACTCAAAACTTTGATATTTTAATCTAATTATGACATTTGTTTCATGATAGCCATTGGCCATTGGCCATCGGCTAGTAAGCGATCACCATTAGCTTTATTTCATCCATTTAGGATTTTAGGTGTGTTATTCATCTAGAATCTTGTTTGGTTAGTCATTCCAAACCCAATCGCGTATATGTCTCTTGCAATTTTACAGTTCAATTAAACATTAAATGAAGTGCGGTGGTAGTCCATATTAAGTTGGCGTGCTATTTCAGTCTGCCACTCTGGCCCAGAAACGAATGACGTCAGCAAGATCGACGTTAGCAGGGTTAACGAATATGTGTATAACCTGTCCTTCATATTGATAGAAGATTGTGCAAATGATACTAAAATATTTGACCTAAATGTAGGTAATTATAAATTATCAAATTGATATAGTTTCTCACTCATCATTAGTTTAAACAGGTAGGTACCGTGTACACACGTACTACATGCATTTATTTTACTGCTAAAATCCTGTTAGTCAATAGGTTTTGTATCTGCCTTGAAGGTATTATATCCTGCGTTGCGTCATCATCAGGAGATCTAGCGTTTAAGTGCGTCCTGCAATATCTGCAATTCTCTATTATATCCTTATATTAAAGGGCTTGCAAATAGATAGTATCATCTTAAGCGTTGCTGTATTTATAACCTAAGGTAATACAACTAGGCTGGTAGTATGTTTTTTTACTAGTTGAGACAAGAAAACACTAGAATATAGAATATATTTATCTCGGAAATCCTACATCATCAATGAGTCAAACAGTTTTGCCAACAAATAGGTCACGGTGGCATAAACTAAAGCTCTGTCAATAACTTCGAAAATATTACTATCATACAATGTTTTGTTACTAGTATATAAGTACATTTAATTAGGACTAGCTTCAAATTGATACGGTGGTGTCATTTGTCTGACCCGAGCAAGGCCCAAAATGTTTGATTAAAAACAGTATCAGGATACTCAAATCATGACGGCTATATCTCAGGCCACTCATTTAGTGTTCGGTGACACGAAGAGGCAAGACTCGTATTTTGAAAATTGATTTTGGTGACCAACGTTAGGTTAATAAATTTAATAATTAATTGTATGTAGTCACTAAAGCGAAAGGCTTCTCCAGAATCCGTCACATTCGAGCCTGGATAACATTTAATCTAAATAGCCTCATGCTATTTCAATTGAGGTTCCCAAGGTCTTAAGAGATCGGTAAACTATGTAGTTTCACGTAAGGAAATTTTTAAACCTTTCAGTTAACAGTTGTCTCTTGAAAGCTTACCAAGTGTTGCAAGCCTTTTAAGACACAACTGTTTTGTATTGTCTCTAGTTTGGCAAATGTTCAATTATTGCTATTATTAAGTTATAAATTCAGTAAGTTATATCCATATTTTATAACCTCTTGGTTAAATACACAATTAGTAAACCACGTTTTTTGAACTTGATTACGGTTAATATTCCGGGCATTTTAAAAGGGTTACACTGGCCGTGGTCTCAGGCTAACTCCATATATTGAGCGTGTATGGTAATAATTGCGTTAATTATCGTTATGTGACGTGAAAGTTAAAAAGTAATTTTAAGTCTTATGTTTATTATTTCATATTCATTCGTTACTATTGTTTAGTTAAGTAGCAGCATTATTATCAGTTAAGTGAATAGATAGTTTTAAACTGTATGTATGTACTGAATAATAAACTAAACTAAATAAACTGTATAACTGTGTGTAATATTTTCGTAAATTTATCAAATAAATATGTAATGCAGTCGTGGTAACCTAAAAACCTTGCAAGGCGGATGTTTACTTAAATTTGAGAACAAGGACTGTTATATTTTTGTAGATACTGTTGGCCATCCCAAGTTTATACTAATATTTGAATTTGTATTTGTGTGTGCTCTATCAGATATGATTCCCTTTTAAAATAATATTTTATGGTCTATAATATCTTAATTTTAATCCTAAATTTGAAACTCGATACTATTATTTTTTCATTTTACTAGCGTCTGTAAAATGTATCGTTTTGTAAATGGACGACCACAAACCAACATCCGTTTTGTGATCGTCCATTTCTATCATGTAAAATAATTTAAAATGTTGACATTCTTTTTATTTAAGGACCTCCACGAATTAACTGCAGTTACATCAAAATCTTTAATAATTATCTTTATCGTATATCTTTATAGTATGACCGCCTTTATAACTAAGTAATAATGAAATTCGTTATTTTAATCTTGGCATTATTATTTTAAGATATATCTGGTGTAGAATTATAACTACCATCGGTTTAAACAATGCATATAATTAAAACATCACAGGAATTGCAGTAGTCATTGAAGATCCATTATTTTAAAAGTTAAAAGCAACTATTTGATATGACACTATAAAGTGTAAGTGGCATAGCTGTTACCTGTACGCATCTGTTTGGCTAACTGCCAGGTTAGCCACGGACTAATCTTATTGCTAACCTGTGGCTTATCTGGGGTTTTTTCCCAAATATTTGTAAATATCCGCTTTAAATTTCACGCGAAACGATACATGACTGTTGTAATCTTAAGATTTTAGAAAAAAACAGGGGATAAAACTTTTTATACATTTGTAATAATTTAAATATTTACAATCCAATCAATTCATTACCATTTCCGTCTTCCTTCATTTGGGATAGGTTCAATATGTTATCTTTTTCTATTCTTCTCGATCATTCGTTCATTTCACAGTCCATCAACTTCAACAAATGTAGTGGAGGGAATTTTATTGATAAAATTCTCTTTACCACATTTAGGTCGTCCCTCTGCATAACATGTCCGTATCACGATAGTCTATTTCTACTTGCCTTTTCATCCACTGGCACTACTTTCAGGTTTCCTACCTTATCCATCCTAGTCACTTGACACATTCATGACAACATTGGCAGCCACATACAGGCGTCATCCGTTCCTTTTGTAGACCAACATTAAGATCCGTACAGGATGGCAGGTCTAAAGATTTAATATTCACAATCATGAACAAATTTTGCAAATGGTTAAATATATTCAAAAAATATTTCAGAGATAGTTGCTCTATTCTAGTTCAAGTCTATGATTTGTATCATAACGTGGTTACAGAATAACATAAGGACTAAAATTTCCCTCTGCATAAAGGCTCAAGTAAATAGGTACTTTCACTTCTCGGCCATAAAGTGCAAACTTACTCGTACCTCTGCTTCGTCCCTACTAAGGCTGAATGTAACCAAGCCAATCACAATGGCACCTTCGCCGATGTCGACATCTCGATCCAATCACAACGAACTCAAAGTACAGTCTTGTAAATTGTGTTGATCTTTCAAGGACTTAGATAGCATTGCACATAAATGAAAAGGGATGAAATATATTGGCAAAGTTTTAAAAAATATAACTTCTAGCAGTCAACTTTCAAAATAATATCATAAGAGTTATGAATCACGTGAGTGACTCATGTCCAGAAATCTATTCTAAATCATTTAGATTTCAACTATAAATATAAGAGAGTAGACATGAACTATATTTTTGTGTGTGATCCTATGACGAACGAAGGAAGGAATATCAGTTTGCAATTTCATAAAAGAAATTTCGTTGCTTAGCGTAAGAAATATTATGGTTTGTATTAAAATATTGATCACTCCTAACCTATTTGATTTATAAATAAAAATACTGAAGACAAAACATATAATAATAATATCTATAAAAATTATTATTATTGTTTTAAGTACCTAGTGTGCCTAAGTATCTCGAACATTTTTGATCTTTTGTAGCGCAAAGGTTTATAAAAGTTAACCTACCTAAACTGTAGTTTAAAATTATTGATCATATTATTACATATGAAGATTTAAATTCTAACAACCACTGCCTACTTGTGCTTACAACAGTTCAAACGCTTGCTTCACGGAAATAGTCTTCACAAGTACTTGTAGAGCCGGATTGATTGCATTTTTCTTTACAGTTAAAGTAGCAGCATTTATCATCAATGGAGTCGTATGATACGTTGTAATGTTTCAATAACATTGCAGGTGCAGCTTCAGTACCCTGCGATGATGTGATGAAACAGTAATTGTTTGCAATAACCCTGTATTTTTACTTCATATCGATTTATTTCTAATATTCTCTTTCTTTAGATTTTTTTAAATAACATTAAAATATAAAACTAGTTCCATCAGTTTATCGTCATCTCGTTTAATCTTTGGTCTTTTGTCTATAATGACGCATTCTGAAGCAAGCCCTTAAAACACCTCTTAGGTTAAAGTTTCGATTAGTACATCACTTTCACTACTATGAACTATGAGTGCAATGTATGCCGAGTCTATCTCCAAGTAACAACAACCTTATAAGTGATGTGTGTGTACCTACTGTATATTGTTTCTTTTTCAGTGTTGACGAGATTTATATAATTCAGAATAGTCACATCAACAAGCATTATCCGATGCACCGACGATTTAATTACCACAGTATCAGGTCTGTGAACTGTAATATACCTGTCGGTGATAATGAACTTATTTTAGTAAAGTTCGAAATTCCCATTATCGGGGACTGATTGGGGTCTATTCTGATAATATGGTACTTCCGTATCAACAAAGCCATATTTAAGGACAACTTGATAATTTATAATTCTAACTAGAAGGTTCTTTCTCCCGTTAGGAAGATAAATCTTCTATTTTTTTATTATTGGAAGCGGCGGTACGGATACGAATGAGGGTTGAAACCCTACCCCGCTCACTACCGATGTGAACCCACTCCTAACACAAGCTTTTATTAGCCAAATTTAGCTTAATGAGGGCTTAACAAGAATACTAGTAATAATGTGTCTTCCATGTTTTCGGTATTCCTATTTCTTCCTTACATAAAAAAATATTATCGACGATACTATCATACACGTAAATTGAAACAGAAGTTGAATTTGATGGGTGATGTAGATCATAACGGATAGTGAAGTTCTTAAAGTGAATTAAACACAATAGTATTTCTACTACCTACCTAAAAGAGCCTAAACTGAAAAGAAACTCAATAAAATTTATTACCTTTATTATATAAGCCTCTTAATGATACACAAACTATTTAAACATAATATGTATAATAATATGATAGAGCCAATGTTTTTAATGATACAATAGTTATCACAATACAGTTATATGTCGATCACAACATAAAAATTATAAGTACAACATATATTTATAACGATATAAGCGAGATTATATACAATGTGGCATGAGTCCGCTCTTCTCTCTTCGTCTACAATCAATGATAGTACATTTTGTAGGTAGGAACACTAAACACATAGTCCAGAAAAGGACCTCTGGTTTTGTAGAAATGGTTCTCGTAACAATAAACACGGCCTCTGTACCTGCATCAATAATGTTTCTTTTTTTACTATGTCAACAGGCGGGAATGATTATGGCATGATGGTCATGATGAATATTTAGATACAATTGATTGAATTGAAATGGGTGAAAAATTAGAGTGGTTTGACGATGTTTGTGAATGATTTATAGACTATTGGAATCAGGCAGTCAGCACGACATCCAGGTTAAAATATTTCTACGAGTCCTTTTGTTTGTTATATAAATATAAAGATGATTCACGATTATGATAAAGGAATTACCAATTAGAATACAAGCGCCGTGTGCAAAGCACCCGTCTCCTTTAATTTCAATGCATGTTATACACGGCGGTGAAATGATAATGGTGATTAATGATCAACAGAACGTGAGAGATGAAAAAACAAACGTGTAAAATAAAACATATTACAGTGGTTCGTTGCGCAAAGGCGGTGCAACGAACCCGCTGCTAAAATTACACTGTATCGAAGTCACGGGAGTTCTGGTCGCATCGAAGCTATTAAAATGCGTTTTTGACATTTATACTTCTTCCGCCACACATTCTTGGTGGCGAATATGATATCAACACTTCAAACTGTCAGGTTTGGTTTGTTGTTATACATGTGAAGTTTCAGAGTATACTGTTACTTGAAAATAATAGCTGTTATTGTTTATATGACTGTCTATACTGTTTCTGATATGTATATAAATTATGTATTTGATGAATTTAATGAAATGATAAAGGGAAAATGCTCGAAATAGATTAAATGTGTTTTATAATAAGATAAAGAGTTAAAAGCTAAACATTTTAACATAAACTTTGGAGTAATGAAAAAATAAATTGGTTTAGGTTGCAAAACTTTAGTAAGACTGATACTGCTAGGAAATTTAATACATTAGTATTACATTTGAAAGTTATTTTTGATGGACTGTATGATAACTATAAACTAGTAGAACTAACTACTGTACAAGTGGGAACTATTTTACATAATTTTATTTTGGTACCCGAGTTCAAGCGGGATAACGATCAGTTTCACATAGCACATGTTTGTAGTTTATTTACGAAACACGTCAACGAGGGCACAGTTGTGCAAAGCTCATGCCAATAATAAATATGTACTTACTTTGATCCGAGGGCTGTCTTAGTATCGAGAACTTCCACAATATCACCGGCCTTTAAAGATACTTCGTCATCTGCAGCAGCTGAATAATCAGCTGATGCTACCACGACATCTTCTACCTGAAACAAAAGAAAATAATCTTTAGTTTTGCCCCAAAATTATTGTCTTGTCGTGTAAGACTTATTCTTTACTAAGTTACCTTAGGGGGACTTCTACTACAACTAGACCTGGACCGATCAGAACTTGCTACAGATCGAGTGGGATATCGTTTGTAACTCGGTGTTGTCTCCAAGCTACTCATACGACTTCTTGTGTTTTCTCTTTCTAATAGAACTCCGCTGTGTCTGCGTGACCATCCACCAAATTTTGTTATTCTTTGATTATTACTTATATTGCAATATCCAGTGAATGATTGTAAGTCTTCATCATCATCGTCAACAATAGGACAACTGTACATTGAGAAGCGATGAGCTGTCGGTTGACTAAGGTTTAATGCTGAAAATACGTGCATTGGCTCAAAATGTCTTATTCCACTTTCGTCAAGGACTGTGTAGGCCACTTCTCCAGTTAGTACAGATCGACTTGCTTCACGTGGTACAACAGCTTGTAATCCTTTTTTCATAATTAATAAAGCGCCTCTATGTTTTCTTCTTCGGAACATGAAGTCTTCCATTGCAAGACTATTTTCTGGGTCTAATAGATTTAATGGAACGTCTTCAGAAGTAAGTAGAAATGATTCTTCGGGAACAATCATTAGAGCACCACTTTCTCGTACTAAATCCCTTAGATTAGGATCTGCGCCAGCTAGTTCTGGATGAGTTTCTAGTGTACGTAGTGCAGACTGTAACTTCGGTGTCTTATTCGCCAATTTTCGCATAACAGTTAACCTTTTTAAAATGTTGAGACTTGTTGGGTCGGCTGCTATTTTAGTCATACTATCGTCATCATTTACTACTGACATTAATTTTGTAGCAACATCTCTCATTCCTAGTATCTTAGCAAGGCCCACGGACTGAATGATTAATTCTTTGACTTTTTCTTTATCGTCATTTTGAATCAGAACTTCGAGTTCTTTGGTACTAGCTTCTTGTACAGCAGCCACAATGGCTTTTTGCAAAGTGTCAGTCACTTCATGATTAGTTTTGACAAAAGAAATCGCTTCTGAAATGCGGTCAAGCACAGTTTGTAAAAGACTTGTGTCGTTTTTAAAAATATTTTTAAATGCCGGACCCAATATTTCATTTTCACTGCTTAAATAGTCTCCCACTCTTTCAATAATGTCTTCTTGTGTAAAAGAATGTTTGTGCAACGAACTGTTTACAGCAATTTTGATCAACTCAATTTTTGGCTGAGATGAGTTTTCGAGGATTTCTTCACACAACATTTCTTTATCTTCTTCTTTTTGCAAAGCATCAAACATAGCAGATACAAAATCTTCATCAATGGCCTTACCTAAAATAGTATCAATAGATTTTAAGATCATTTGATATTTTTCTTTACTGTTATTGTTGGTGTCTTTTTCAAACTGCTCAGCGGTAACTAAAGCAGCTAAGACAGCTGCGGCTATAGAATTTTTCACATGCTCTTGATGAGGAGTTTGTTCATTGCCACCTATAAAACCACTATGTTCATTCACATCCATTCGCTTTTTACTGATTTTTCCTTTTTTAGTTTCATTCAATGATCCATTCTCTTTGTTATTTTCTTGCATTTCTGTTTTCAAATGCGCACTCATTTCAATAATAGAAGATATGATTGCCAGTAGTTGATTTGCTACCTCATCTTTTAAACCAAAATCTGTGACAAATGCTTTTAATGCCTCTGCATTCCTTGTTTCATTTAACACGACATTGATACTTGGCAATTCAGCAGGAACTTGTCTACCAATAGACATTCCGGCTTCAGAGAGTTGTCGCAACATATTTCTGTCAATAGTTAGTTCACCTTTTGTAGATGTAGTATCGTTTGGATTAGTTTTCACTTTCAGTAGTTTTAATTCCTCAGGAGTAACCACAAAACTTTGAACTGAAAATTCAAGACCCTCATCCCCCTCCGTGAGGTCAGGTGCAACAAATTTAAGTCCCTCTGGTGTTTGAACAATTTGGCCTGGGACAAACGTTACACCATTATCATCTGTTTCAATCACCCTACCGGGCACGAATCTTGGCCCTTCTTCGGTATCTACCACTTGACCAGGCACAAACCTTGATCCTTCATCTTCTGTAGAAATGACTTGACCAGGTATGAAAGTAGGGCCGGCTTTAGTTTCTATGATTTGACCTGGCACAAAACGAGGACCGTCAATTGTGTGTATTGTTTGACCGGGTACAAATTTTGGTCCAGATTTTGTATTGACTACCTGTCCAGGCACAAACTTAGGTCCATCAGCCGTATCAACCACTTGTCCTGGTACAAATTGTTCTCCATTCTCTGTGAACACAATTTGTCCTGGTACAAAAATACCCTCCACCATCATACCAGGAACAAAACGAGACTCATTTGCTTCATTCTTTACAAGTCTTCCAGGAACAACCTTTGGACATCCCTCCATTTTGGGTACCCTTGGGCCTGGATAGAATTCAATTCCTTTTTGTGTTTGTACCATGTGCCCAAAAACGTACAAAGATTCTTCAGAAAGAGAGCATGTCTTTATATCAATTGGTAGACCCACTGGAGCGCTTTCACTGAAAATAATATCGTCCACAGACTTTGCGACAGAGAACTGAACGTGACCGTCAGCTTTTACAATGGTTTTCCCTGGCATGAATTTTTCTCCACAGTCGGTATGTACTATTTGACCTTCAATGAACTTGGGACCGTCATTTGTTTCAACAGTAGTGCCAGGAACAAACTGTAATTCTTTGTCACTTGTAGTTTTTGTAATGCCAGGTACAAAACAAGTTTCACCATCTATCGAAACAGTTTGTCCAGGTACAAACTTAAGACCATTCGGTGTAGCTATCGTAGCTCCTGGTACAAAATGTAATTCATCATCTTGATGTACGACTTGACCCGGTATAAACTGCCACTCATTGTCAACTTTTGCGTTCTGTCCAGGAGTGAATGTAATTACACCATTTTCTGTTATCGTTTGGCCAGGTATAAACTGGATTCCTTCCGGTGTTTGTATAGTCTGCCCAGGAACGAAAATCTCCTCTGGACCTGTATTTATTATTTTACCAGGTATGAATTTTAGACCTTCTTCCGACAGCACTGTCTGCCCTTCTGTGAAACGATATGAATCATCTTTATTTTTAATTGTTTGACCACAAACGAATTCCTCTCCATTTGGTGTCTTAACAACCTGACCAGCCAGGAAAAATGATTCATCTGTATTTTCATTTGATACAATATGACCGGGTATTAACCCTGGACCAGTGGGTGTAGTAACACACAAGCCAGGAACAAAAATAGGACCAGTAGGTGTGTCAACTGTTTGTCCGGGAACAAAAACAGGTCCTTGAGGCGTATTAACTACTTGACCAGGTATAAATTTCTTAGCTTTGTTTATGTCTAATGTAAGCCCCGTTATCTTAGCAACTTTCTCCCTTTTCCCTTTTTTTATATTTTTAACAATTTCGCTTAGATTTTCGATCGTAGGTAGCATATCGATTTTATCACTTTCTATCAATTTCTCAATAATATCTGCAGTTTCTACTAAACGTTCTTCGGACAGTTCTTTCACAGCACTTAATATTGCATCAGCGGGGCGCAATTTCATAGGCTTGAAAGGGTTTATACAAGGCACATTTTCTAAAGGAATAGACACTTCGCTAATATTGCGGTCAACTTCATACAGTTCCGCTTCACAATGGTGTGGAGTTATTTTTACCGGCGTCGGTAATTTAGTAGCTTTAGGGACAACATGCTCGTTAATCATATCTTTTTCAAAAGTTTCACAATCCCATGTCTCCATCAAGGGATGCATTTGTTCTCGCCATTCACTAGAACACATAACGATGCTCGACTTTGAGCGCATATGGTGTACATCAAAGTTATTGTAACTGAATGTCTTCACATCTTGTTTCTCATGACGAAATTCTTCTAGTTTAGCTTTTTTAACTTTCCGGTCAAGACGATGTTTTTCTTCTTCTAACTCTTGTACTTCAGCAAGTCTTTCCTTCTTTTCAAATATTTTTTTCATAGAAGACAGGCCAGCAGTACGTTTCCTCTTCTTTTTTTTCTCTTCTAGTTCTTCCATTTCCCTCTGTTTCAAAACTTCAGCATTCGGTCCTTCCCCTTCAAATATATCTATTTCTTCGGTAAAATCCTTGAAGTCCATGGAAACACTACGGCCATGTTTAGTTTTAATTAGCACTGTATCAGAGTCCTTTGCTAACATGACATCTTTGACGTCACCATCACGCACTGCCGCTTCCATTTGAGCAGAAAACACCAAGCTGCATCTTCTTTCTTGCACAGTATATACGTAACGTTTATCTTCAATCACTTGCTTACCTAACAACATTTCAATTAAAATCTTTTGGGCTTCGGTAGAGCCATCGAGAACAGGGAAAATATACCTATAGCCTGGTAAGATTTCATGTTTTCTGTTGCCATAGGTAATTTCAGGTGAATAGTGATGCGGTCCAAGCTCGCCAGACACGTTTGTTATCTTGCATTTTGCCTTCGAAGAGCGGGTGGTAAGAAGAACTGGAATGTAGTGGTGCGAAGGCAGCCCGTACGATTTACCGGTAATCCTGCAGCATCGTTTTGCATCGGCGGGCGAGATAGGAGCAAGAAGCGGGAAGTAGTTAGGCTTTGGAAGCCCTCTACTACGACCAGTGATCCTACAAAACGACATATTGATTTATTCACGCAGTCATATTTGTTTGTACAATATTTTGAAACTCGAATTTGTTTTTGTTTAATAAATCGCGATCGTTGTGGCGGGATAAACGCGTGCGCAAGTGGGCGCGTGTGTTCAGTGCGGCGTTTGCAGGGCGACTAACAACGCAACGCTTCGTGCTTGAGCTCAAGGCGCCCGCGCGTCGATTCGCACCTTAGTCCAGACGGTGTGCCGTATATTTGTTCCGGTTACAGGTTATTTTTAAACAAAAGAAAGATGAAATTATTTTTAAAGCCAAAATATATGACACAATTCCCTGTTCAAAACAACGCAGGAGTGAATTTTGCGGTTTAAGTTATAATTGTTTAAGTTATAATTTTGGATAATTTATTTGATTAAAGTCAAAGGCAGTGAAGTAACTAAAGGTAATTAATACGTTCGGAATTGTTTTGTACCGAGGACATTAATTGTCAAAAAAATAACCGTAAAGTTGCTTGTGCATAAAAGAGAATAAGATTTACCCTACGTTAGACTTGTCATTCAGACAAAAACTGGGAAAACTAATAAACTAAAACTCATTTGCGACATTCGTCTGGCTGTCATGGTTGGCGGTTAACCTCGTCATCGTAACTGCGGTTATTTTTATATTCCAATTTAAAGAGTAGACCTTCGCGGACTGTTGCAAGTCGAGGCGGTCAAACACATGTTTATTTTGGATATAGAACTTATTAGAAAGGAGAGCAGCAAAGGTGAAGTACAGAATCTTAATAGATTTTCTTTTATTAGCTGGAAAATATTGTGCATTGGAGATTTGATAACAGATTCGGGAACTAAGTCATTTTTTTATTGATATGATATATTTAGAAAGAAAATGATTCATTTCATAAAACACAGCATACAAAAAATGAAAGAAAAATAATAACATACGACAATACAACAGAAATGACTTTAAAGGCGTCACTAGTTACGAGAACGCGTGATTTTCGGACCTTGTCTCGTTTTAAGTTTCAATATTTTTTTTAATGTAGACATTAGCTATCTATAAAACTTAACAACCATGAAGTTATGATATTCAGGTATGGCTGTGTCAACATCCATAGCCTTCTTTTCTTGGTTAAGGAGAACATTTTTTATGTCACAAGGACCGCAAAAGCAAATACAGATGATGTGCTAGTTTTTATAGTCCCTTGAACCACGAGAGGAATTTCTAGAAAATGGCTTTTTGTAAGTACTATATATATTTATGGCGGAAAGAGGTTACGTAGCACTTTGTTACGACAAATATACTTTTTTTTTATTGGCTTTTACCGGAGAGAAGCTGCCTCTATAGAAATTTGATGCAATCCTGGAAATCATATCTTCAGATCATCTTCTACATGACCTTGAAAAAAATGAATTCGGGCATATCTTAAGAAATATTATTATCATCACAACGACGAGTTTTCTCAGATGTTTGCTTAAGAGATTAAAAGAGAAGTATTTCTAGAAAAGCATCAACATCTTTCATAATAAACCTCACCTTGGTATAACGTCTAACGGCATAACACTTAGCTAATATCCTGTTTTCAATAGTTATTGGAAACATACCCACGGTCTCATCGTAGATTCAAAATATGTTTTGAAGCCAAACAAACTACGAAATGGCTGTACCTAGAAAATTTTAGTGGTAAACTATGGATAGTGAAATATTTCGGTAAATAGTTTTTTACCTGTCCGGTTATTTCTGTATTGTGTGTGGGACAAAATGGAATAAGCTTATGTAAAAGTATTCTAAGCGTCTTTGATAGTTAGAATTACATATAAGAGAGGTACGGTGTGCCTCTTAATATTAATAAGGATAACGGTATGCTCAATGCTGCCGACTCTTCAATTCATTTTACCTCTAAAATCCTTTCTTAACCTGACACAGAAACCGATAAACAGGAGGTATGTCAATTTAAAAAAATCCCTTTTTTAATCCTTAAAATATTCTCAAATTAAAAAAAAAGCATCTTGTACTTTTTTATTTGGGGGAAATTACCAAATAGCCCAGCTAGCTAACCAATGGAGAATTTTGGTATGCTTTAATTTTGTTGTGTTGCTAAAAACCAAGTATATAGTAAGCCTTAGTTTTACTTCCGAGTGTTCCCTGAGTATTAAATGATAATTTTATAGATTCGTATCAGTATAACCCGATTTCTGCCAACTTCCTTCACAGGTTTATTAGCTGACGACGCTTATATAAGTTTGGCTTTGAGTGTTGTCTTAAAAGTTGGGGCCAATATTTTCCCAATCTATAAAGATATGAAGTATTTGAATTGTTTCCCGAAGTTAACTATAGTTTAAGGAAATTACTATGATCCGATTTTTCTTCATATTTATGGGTTTAGAAGAAAAATCAATAACATTAATTTCCATTTATGTTTACGATTTCAATGAGTAGGCGGCGGAAAGGGAACGAAAGAGGACTAAATCTCCCGTCCCACAGAGGACGCACCAAGTCCCGTAGAGCACCTTACGATATACGGCCTCAATGAGCTCTGGCCTTATTGCGCTGGAAGGGTAACCTAGTGCCTACGAAGAAGTAGATAGTTCTGAGACAATGGCGTTGGTACCTGAGAGGGTTTCCACGCGTTAAAAAAGGATTCATTTAGGTAATTTAATTACTTTAAAATAATTCCAAAACTTTTCCAAAAAAAAATTATATTGTATTGGCTATTACGAGGACGGCAATTAAAAAACATAAAAAGGGCGATTAAAATCTATTGGTGGGCGGCGATCCAAACCGTTTTGTGAATGGGGTCGCAAAACAATCTTGACAGAGAACTGATGTTTGTACAATCCTATACAATTTCACACCACATGCTGTGGACGCGTTGACAAATTACTGGCCATTTATCTGAACTTTTTAGCAAGCGATACATTATGTCTCAAGGTCGTTCGTTTCGATA
This sequence comes from Callimorpha dominula, assembly GCA_949752705.1. Classification (NCBI taxonomy): domain Eukaryota; kingdom Metazoa; phylum Arthropoda; class Insecta; order Lepidoptera; family Erebidae; genus Callimorpha; species Callimorpha dominula. Next base: position 1,983,727 of record OX456992.1, read on the forward strand.
AAATATTTATGAAGTACAATTATGTTTAGTTTTAATTTAAAATATCTTCCCAAATTATTAATTAACTTTATGTCCACGGGACGGCAGTACGGTTTTTGAAAGAAGTGGTTCAATTTTTTATACCATTTGCAACGACGCTTGATGCCTTTGCTTTTACAAACTTTCAAAGGCTACTACGATCGTTTTCCTTCGGGAGAGTTAAATTCTTATTTGAAACCCTTATGTTGTAAACAAATTAGAACTCTGTAATCTTTAATAAGATTTCAATAAATAACGTTTACTTTTGTAGTCTCCCTTCTCTTTATTTACGCGAAACCTTCACCACTTGTTGACTGTGATGATTCTTTGAAAATAAAAATCGATCCGTCCAGTGCCTATGAAGACTGGAATTGTTGAATGAAGAAAGAAGCATTTATATTAATTGTAGGGCAACATTTCAATACACTCCAAACACATCCGTAGTGGACAAATTCAGGATTGTCGAGCATGTCGAGATGAGAGTTGTAATATTTGGCAAAATACTGAACCGCATTGCTTTACTAATAGAAAAAGGGTAGGTTGATCATTTATAAGTGAATTGGAAGCGTCAGGCTTTACAAGCACCTTACCGGGTACCTCGTTAAACCAACCAGAATAACAGCACACAACAACAACAACACACGTGTTATGAGTATATTTTAGGGCACGATTTTATTGCTAACTTGTTTTATATACGAACTACTGCTCGCGCAGTAGTCGACATTCGACAATAATCAGTATGAAAATTTGAGAAAAACTTTTAATTTTAACATTTTTGTCTACTCTATGCGTTTGAAAACCTAACCTATATAGGTAAGGTTTCCATACTCATAGAGGGCAAACAAACAAACATAGATTTTTACATGTCTAGACATATACATATTTTGTATTATGTATGTTTATCAGCAGTCTGGTTACTATTTACTACTACTAATTTGGGATATACTACTAATATGGGCCGTGTGTGAGGTGCCTCAAGTCATTGCACAATTACATCTGAAATAAACTTTAACACCACTTAAAACTATTTTTTTTTTAGGGATATCACTAAAACTTATCAATAACAACAGAAAGAAAGGTTTTTTTAAGAACGTTACTTATGTCAACGAAGCTTTAAAAAATCTAGCTTCTAAGTCAACGCCATCAAAAGATACGGCCATTTAAGCCTTAGATTTGACCAAATTTGAACATTTCAACATTCAACAATCAAAACCTTTCTTTCCATTGACCGGGTACTTTCCATCGACCTAGAATGAGGTAATTTGGTAAGAAGCAAAGTCTCACAGCACGAGTCAAAAAGTCCGAAAGTCGTTAGTTTGTTGTTTTAAATAGTTTTTGCGATTACAACCTTATATTTTGCGGTTGGAAAGTTGAATTTGTCGTGACTGGATCGATTTATAGGAGAGTATTTTTAGAACTGCAAAGGTAAGTTTGTCTTTCGGCAAAGACGGGCCAAAATCTTCGAGAATTGATTCCCGAGGGAGACGTACTATCTACATACAAGTTTATTTGCTTACGGAACCCTCGGTGCGCGAGACAGACTTATGAGACTTATGGGGAAATTGCACTGAACTCGCGTGACCGTCACGCTAATAATATATATATAATAGCGCGCTAGAGGGCGCTAATCTAAACTTCTTCTTCTTCTGTCAGCTCCTTATCAAACACTTGTCCAGTTTTTAGTGTAAGGTACTTACGTACTGACTAGATACAGTATTTAGAAAACTATTTGCAGAAATGTAAATCACCGAACTGCAGTTCATTAGGTTATATATTATTAACTTTAGTTTAATAAGCCCGATACTTAATTGAGATAAGGTGGTAAGATTTTAAGATCACAAACAGCTTAATGTAGAACTTCCTCCTTTTTTTTAAGTCGGTAATTAACAATAACGTTCATCACTTTAAACGTCAATGTTGCTTAATTTCAAGAAAAATCAACAAATACATTACATTTGTCTTTAATTTCTGGGGGTCTCCCTCGTTTTCCCTGAGATACCATAATAAGTGAGGACTACCTGCGGAGCATTCTCCTTTCATACAAGAAAGATTTTTTTAAATCGGTCCATAGATAACGAAAATATTGGTGAACATGCATAAAAAAAACACATACAGCCGAACATAGAACCTCCTCCTTTTGTTGAAGTCTGTTAAAAATACTATTGTTACTATCCTGTCGATTAAAAATACGATTATTACTATATTGTCTATTAAAGAATGAGATACTGTATAAGTATGACATTACACAATGTGAGTGTTTCAGAACTAACCACCGCACAAACCAAGTGTTGTGCACTTACTATGTATTTTCAGAGTTATATTTGTACGACCTAACTGTTGACGTAAAACCTTGGTTTTAATTAAACTTCAGTATGAGAACATAGAGAAACATTGTATGTAAATCGGCCGGTGTTATTATCGGCCTCTTAAAAATATGTTCAGTGTTGCCGTGCATGTTTGCAACTGATTAATTTAGCTGTAGCGTAACAAATAGCCGAATGCGTTACTTAGAAGTGATAATTTATGTTATTTTCATCTTAGAATAAATATTCTTAGAAAGTTGGCTACCTCCAAAAAAGGTTAGAAGGAAGTTTTAATGTCTAGTTTCTTAATTTGGTGAATTATCACAATCATTACATCACAAAAATTACATCGAAAAGTAGGTACTACATAACAGTAATAGGGAATCTATTTGTGAAGTACTAAATGTATATCAAGGATTAAAGACTCCCACTAGACGATACAGTTATCTGAGCCATGGTCGGTTGGTAGGCTGTGTCAAGAGTATCGCGCTTGACAACGATGCTGGTAGATAGCTTCTATCCTTGATGGAGGGCACTTATCGAGCTAGAAAATATGATAAATCTTATTAAACATTCAAGGAATTACTACATAAGAACATTTTTATGGTTAGCAAATTAATAAAAAACCGATTTCTAAAGTTTAGCGATTACCGTATTCTTTGAGCGCTTCAACATAGATGGTAACAAAGAATTCTGCGTTACATTGAATTTATAACTTTGTACCACTAGTTCTAACGTAAACAAATACATCCATGTACTCGTAAATCGAAAAAGAAACTGAAAACTCCCTTTAAAGTCATGTCCATTATAAATTTACTACTGCGTCTGCACTTTGCAATAAAATCAGTTAAGACCGAGCTTGGTTTAAGCTAAATTCATTGATGTGAAATAAATCGGTTCACAAAATCTTTTCTTCAAACGCTTTGATGACATCACCTTGAAACGGGACAAGTGAGGTTGAGACTTTAGCTGGATGTGAGCGGAAATAAATTTGTCATCAGTCTGCCGTACTGTGATGAACGAGGTAACTTCACAGAACGGCTCAAGGTTTGAGAGTTAATTCCAAGCGTTTATTTATTGAGAACTTATAAGTAGAAAAGTGCATATCGTTTGACCGTTGGTTGCACACGTATGTTGTTTAGGGACGCTGTGAAAAGGGAAATTAGGGCTCGGACTTCCCGCCAATCGCCAGTTCGAGTTATGCTATTGCTAGCTATTACTTGCATTCCCCAATTCATCCGTAATAAGCATTATCCTTTTCCTTCCATTATATTTCCTTCTTACCTTTTAAATATGTTCCCCATTTGACTGCATGGATGGCGTAATGGTTTAAGTGGTCACCTCGCCACTACACCGCTCCAAGTGTTGTGGTTGAACCCACACGGGACAAAAATTTGTTTGATCCACAAATAGTTGTCCAGAGTCTGGGTGTTCTTTGCGTTCGTTGTTTGAATGTTTGTGAAGCCCCCGGCGACACAGGAATATTCCTAATGCTACTCCCGCATTAGGAATATTCCTGTGTAGCGAGGGGCTTCATCTTTAAAAAAAAAATCCCTTCTTTAATTCCCAAAGTGCCCGGTTGGCGGAATAAATTACTTCTATAACTTTTCCAAAATCTACATATTAATACGTGAGATGAATTCTTTGTACGCATTAATGGTGAATAGGTGTCAATTCGGTGAGAATTACCCGTAATGGTTCCTACAATTTATTATCCGGATGTGAAATTGGGTGATACTGAGCATCAGTCATCATCGCTCATCATCATGCATCAGTCTACCTCAAACTATACTAACTTTTAAACTTTCGCGTTCCATGATACAATTATGTATAAAAAAAATTAAATTTGCCCCCTCGTTTTTATGCGTAGTCAGATAAGGACATATCGGTTTGCTTACAAAATAGGGACACTGTTAGTTTAGTGTGAGGGTAAATGGCGAACAAAAATATCGGGTGGATGAAGAATCTTCTACCCCACAATCTCAACGACGGAGGGCGTGCACCAGTGAGCCAGTCAGCCTGTGACCACGGCCAGAACAACCTGGTTGAAACGTCAGACAATTCAGAAGTATGTAATACCTATTTCGTCATCGCGTTAATTTCCGTGTAAACACATAATTATTTCTCGGACTACTTGTTTACTACTGCTGCTGCTACTGTTTAATGAGATGTTTTAATGAGATTAGATGCTATTCCAATGGTTTTACTACCCATTGAGAGAAAGCTACGGTAGATGTTAAATAGCAAAACGGATCGCAAGAAAAATCCATCCAAAATTTATAAAAATAATTTCATAATTTCTCAGAACATTGATGTACATCTTAGTTCTGTTTAATATTTCAAAATAAAAGTCACACCGTCCATTGAGAAAGCGGAAATGTCGAGAAGCTTAAAGTAGGCGACACCTGCGCACACGTCGTGTCCGGCGGACGTCAGGTGACGCGGTAAGAATAGACGACATTGCTGTAAGCATCAAGTTCAATCTATTGAAGAAAGATTTTTATTTAAGGCATTATTTTATGGAATAGGGGGCAAACGAGCAGACGGGTCACCTGATGGTAAATGACTACCGCCGCCCATGGGCACCTGCAACTCAAGAGTCACAAGTGCGTTGCCAGCCTTTAAGGTGGAGGTAGGGGAAGGGTGGAAGAGGGGTAAGGGTGAAAGAGGGGGGAGGGGAGGAGGGCCTCCGGTAACCTCACTTTGCCGGTTTTCTGTGAGGCTGTGGTATCACACCGGTCGAGCCGGCCCATACCTGCCAAAGTTTGCCTGCTACAATTATAAAATTATGAAACACTAACTGGTGCACGCGACTATGTCTGTGTGGAATCACTCATACAAATATTCATCGCCTGTTTTACCTCATGTCTTTCTCCAAGATCCCATCTTCTTCTATATCAATCTAAAATTCATGAAAATTGGTAAAGCATTTGAGGCGTAAAAACGCAGCAGACAGTGTTACTTTAGCATTTGTAATATTAAGTGTGAGAGAGCCATGCTTCGGCACGTATGGGCCGGCTCGACTCCGCTCGATACCACGGCCTCACAGAAAACCGGTAGTGAAGCAATGCTTGCATTGCATTCATTTCGCCGCGTGAGTGAGGCTACCGGAGGCCCTAACCCTTCCCTCTCCCCTATTCCCGTCCTTCCCTTCTTCCCTCTTCCCCCCTCCCCCTCTTCTCCTACTCCCACCTTAAAGGGCGGCAACGCACTTGTGACTCTTTGAGTTACACGTGCCCATGGGCGGCGGTAGTCATTTATTATCAGGTGACCCGTCTGCTCGTTTGCCCCCTATACCATAACAAAAAAAAAAAATAGATGTATTTATGAATTGACTTGGTAGAAAGAACATACAATTATAGGCAATTTTAAGTCGCATATGTGTTTTTTTATAATATGCTGATGATAATCGGATTCCCGGTACCTATTTATTTTAGACACGCCTACAGTATATATATATATGAGTACAATATGAAAAAAAAAAGATTAAAAATATTAAACTGAAATTACAACAATCCTTAACAAAACAAGTATGTAGATCAAACAATTATAATGTTAGAAAGTTAGTAGAAAAATTTTATAAAAAATATAGCAAATAAAATAAATGAAGGACAAAAATTGCGATTATGCGAATGATTTTAATATTTTATGTTTGAAGTTATGGAACGAATACTCATAACCCCATTTTATAAAATTCCTCTGCATTTATAACCCTGGAGCTCCAGTCACTCTTTTAGCGTTTTAGGATCAAAAAATTTAAATAGCCGGACGGCCCCCTCTCAACGACTCACTGAATAGGAAACATGCTCGCGTTGTAGGTGACGTTGCACCGCTTCTAATTTGTAAACGGGGTAATGACATCTATAGCGTCGTCGTGAGAATGATCCATCGATGGCAATCGTTGTAAAAAAAGCTCTCGTCGTTAAAATTTGGCACATATTCATATACCTGGGACCTACCAGTCATATTTTTGATTCGTAATGGCTATCTAGATAGTTAGCGTAAGGTAAATTCCTAAGTATCTAATACTTAGGAATTTACCTTTACGACTAACTTGCTAACTTGGACCAAACATACATATTTTCACGAAAAGAAAAGCCCTTGGTCAACAAGCAAGAAAGATGTATTGGCTTTTAAATCTAAAGTCCCAACAATAAAAGCTTACCTGTACAAGGTCCTACTTATACCCATTTGGAGATATGCAGTGCTACTGTCGAGTACATCCTCAAACTCGAACCTCGAAATACTGCAACGGTTCCAATTCAAAATGCTTCGCATGATTACCATTGGTGCATGATTAAAAAGGACTGTTTACATCGAGTACTGTAGAGTACAAGTGCGTTGTTTATTTCACGCTTTCACAAACAATGTTGCCTAAATCTGCCTGGTTACTAACAAAATATTCGAATGATATTTATTAAACACGAATATACCAAGAATCAGGTTTTACACAAATAATCAGAAAAATTTCATCGCGGCCAACCATTTTGCTTTTTATTACAAATACATTTTCCCATGACAACATGCCATTAACCACTTCCCCGAAACTGTTTATTATGTATGATTCGCTACTTCAGAGAAAAATTACAATAAATGTTGGCACTATATTATGAGTGAAGCGAGTGATTGAGGGAAAAACCTCTTTTCTCTGATTTGAGTCAATTTGTTTACGGAAAATGTGCGGCTATAAAATGTGACATACTGTCTTTTATGTGCCATGTGTTCTATATAACGTTCTAGAGTTTGCTTTGAGTACTAAATTGACTGCTGCTTGATGCTCGTTGATAACGTGGCATAAGTTGGTACGTACTTACATAAGTAGGTTTGGTCCGGTTTCGTGAAAGCTCGTAAATATTTTAATAGAAAAACCCAATGACAATTCATTGGGTTTTTCTATTAAAATATGCCGTAGCTGAAGGGAGGGTTGAAACGTCAGCCCCGGCAAATGATAATAGGTTCACCGCTTACTGCGTGGAACTAAGAAATATAACCTGATTATTGATAATTATATGATTTATATGACTGGCCTGTTGGTCTACTAGTTAGTGACCCTGATTGCTAAGCCAGAGGTCGTGGGTTCGATTCCCACCCAGGACAAATCATTGTGTCATGAGCACGGTCATTTGTTCCGGTCTGGGTGTAATTTATCTATAATATGTATGTATTTAGAAATATATAAGTATGTTTATCAGCAGTCTGGTTACCGTAGTACAGGCTCTGCTCTCTCTCTCTGTGGAGTTTGGATGTTTTATTATTACTATCGATCGGTCATTAATGCCCATAATTTGTGGTTCGTCGACTCAAAATATTCATCTTAACTATATAATCATTATATTAATACGTGAAGAGAATTCTTTGTACTCCTTTTTAAGAAAATTTCGCGAACGTACTAACATGAAATTTGGCATATCTAAAGTTTATATATAGAAGAAGTGCAGAAAGCCAAAATTTTTTCAACAATATGTCTTACAACTTTAAAAGTTTAAAAGTCCGTAAACAAAACGAATCGTGTTTTGTTTATTGGAACGCGGCATTAATGAAATTACAACGTCCAGTAAATGTGATTACCTGTCATCATAAACTTATTACATACTAAGTTTTGTTGTTACAAAATTGTTACATAGGCTCCATGTACACTGCAGCCCTCTTTTCATGTTTATTTCACTTTCCATCCAATGGTTGCCTGGAAGAGATCGCAAACTGCGATAATGTCGCCAATTGTACATAGTATTAGCTAGTAAGTATTTAGATATAAGAAAATATTGTAATCTGCTCTGTGTACAATAAAAAGTACATCTATCTATCTATCTATCTAAGTTTATGCCTGTCATGGTAAGAAGTCTATACAATGACAGCTCAAGTTATACTGGCCAATGAAAAAACCATGGTCGAAATTCGATCACCACGCGATCTCTAGTAATATTATAAATGAGAAGGTGAGTTTGTTTGTAACGCTTTTACGCCCTATCTACTCAACCGATCATTATGAAATTTTACATACACGTTGTGGGGTGTACAGAATAAGACTTAATAGCCTCTATTTTTTAGTTTAGAACCAAAAAAAAAATTAATTAAAAACAGATTACAGGTGTAATAAAAGAACACAGTTGTAGTAAAGTGTAGGTATTGGATGAGATTCAAAGAGACCTAGTTTTGTTAACAAACGCAGACAGACACAAATCTAGTGTGTGTATTTAAAGGATTCTCAGAATATACTACAGTACCGAGGTTTTTGTACAGTTATTTTTAGTGCTTATTTCTAGAATATTTTTGTAAATTCGTTTTGGCAATCTATTTATATAACTTTTTAATAAGCAGTTAATGTTCAGAAATCTCTTCTGTGTTATATATAAGAGAGTCCTGGACAAAGATACATACTTCTAGATTAGATTATGCCTTATTTACTAATCACTTATTTATGGAAGATATATATTCATTGGGGTTAGGTGGTATTATACACTTGGCGCCCGTAAATTACGAGTAATTAAGTCATATTTTTCTTTATCAGTTGTTGTTTTGGTCCATTCAAGTATTGCCTGCACGAAAATATTTTAGGGATAAGACCGCTCTTTGTAGATATTCATTTTGTTTATTAAATGTAAGCACTATTACTCACTTTACATAAGCTTAACCTGTGTTTATGTAACGGAATTTTTCAACGCAGTTTTCATCAATTTCAAGACGTCCCTTTAACTCGATGACCGTATCTTTTGATTTCGTTGACTTAGAAGCTTGATTTTTTTATAGCTTCGAGGGACCGAAGACATAAGTGTTTGGAATTCATTTCAACTTGATGCGTCCACAGTTTCCTAAAAAAGGGGTATTGCCAAACCGACATAACGACAGACAGACGCACAACAAAGTGATCCTAAAGGTTCCTTTTTTCCTTTTTGAGGAACCCCTAAAAAACTAAAAAAAAACACGCTATAATAGCAAATCAAAAAGAAGAAAATGATGGTTGATTGTAAAAAAGCATATGGTGAGGGAGATGTATTATGTGGTGCAGGATTGATTTGGCTATATCGTTATCATTTATTTAGTGAGCTCGGACCTCCGGCAACAACCAGTTCGAGTTACAGGTATACCCTAGCTATTGTTTACACCCCACAATCCATCCGTATAAGCAGCTTAATATACTCTCAATTTTACCATAATTAATCCCCAAAGTGCCCGGCTAGCGGTAATAGGATTGCCTATTAACTACGGGAGTGCGTCCAAATTACAGTGGGTAATTTGGGTCTTAGTAAAAATCACTTCGGCCTACCTCTTCGGGGAGACAGGTGTGAGTGTAGGTATGTATATATGTTATACGACGTTATTATTCTAAACATAATACAATTATCAATAGCTTAACTACAAAAGAATTAGAGCGGTCAGTAATAGCTTTTATGTCAATAAAATGCGATGTTATCTAGTTCACTTATCTTGAGACCATCATAAACGCTAACGGGGATATATGTCAAAACTAGTTTGATCTTACATTTTACGACGTTGCCTAATGAACATAGACCTCGTTAGACTTGCCAAAATAATATAGATATAAATTGACCTCGTTGTATGAAATATAAAATTGATTTCAATCTACAGATGTAAACATGCAGCGTCCTGTCATTTGTTAGAAACATTAGCTTGTGATCTATATCACTATAATGATCTACATATGACAATTTATTTAGTTTAACTAAACAATCTTCTATTTATACTTATCTTACTAGCTACGTAGCTTCGTTCGCTTGAAAATTTTGGAGAAAGCTACAATTTTTAAACAATACGTGTTATAAAAACTGACATGAATATAACAACCCTGTGAAAACAGTTACAAAAAAAAAGCTACATGGGTTCAGTATAAATGTTGACCTCTCATGGTGCCCAAAGTCTATACAAAGATGGTTCAACTTTTACTGGAAATGAATAGCTTGACATAAAAAATGAAATAAAAACATAACATTCATATTATTCAAATGTTAGGCAACCTGTAAACAGCAAACAATGAGACTTGTGACTCTTGAGATACAGGTGCCTATGGGCGGCGGAAGTCATTTACCATCAGGTGACCCGTCTGCTCGTTTGCCCCCTATACCATAAAAAAAAATTAAAGAAGACAGAAGTCCGCTTTTTGCTACAATAAATAAAGATTATCGGTATACCACTTAGGTAGTAAAGAGGCATACTAAATCACAACACCAGTGGTTTCACTGGCGGTATCTCCCTATCTGTGGTTTTCATGTTATCAGTAGAACTACGCCGCTGTTTTTATAGTGCAGTTCAACCGCCGTCGTCTGTAGGATACCATTAACTCATTGCTAAGTCCTACTTTTTACTATTGTATCGTTTCAATAGTTTATGTTAACAGTTCAGGGACACACTATGGAGCTATGGAGTTTAGAAGAATAAAAGATATAGGCACTAGAAGCGGTAAGATCTTCCTATCCAATGTTAGTATGTCCATTTGCCACATTATTTGTATAAGGAACCTAGTCAGAGGTATAGATACAATACCTTGAATGTGGATGATGTCACTAAAAGAAACTAGAAAAAGAAAACCATACAACAAAAAGTTTGTAATAAGAAATAGAATGATTTAAAAAAATGTGAAGATGACTCTTCCGTTTTCTCATAAGTCGAGAAAGTCCATCGTGGAAAGTTCCGAACGCAACTCTTGACCATTTTCCTCAAATGTACGCATACATTATTTTTAGAAGTTTCTCTTAGCCAGACAGGCGCCTCATTTCATAAATACTAAACGGATGAGATACTGGTGTAAAATGTTAGGTACACGTTATTAAAATATTGAACTCATGAACGAGCTCACTTCGTCAGAAAACTTGGAATAGATAAAAAGATTGATAGACAGGTACTCTTCATTGCACACCAAAAATAGGATAGAATCACGGAAAAAAACATTTAGATAAAGTAGTACAATGGACGGCGTTATCGCAGTCTGTGATCTCTTACAGACAACCTTTGGATAATTTTACTGTAATAGATAATTTGTGGTTCACATTTCTCTAGTCTTATAATTACTTGACAGGAATAATTTTGTGATAAAAAAATTATTCTAAACAAACAAATGTTCTACTAGACTAGTAGGTACTCTTTTTTTTAATCGTATTCTAAATTTCATGATGACTGGTTGAATAGTTAGGGCGTGAAATTGTAACATTTTTTTGTGAAATCTATCCCGTCGAAACCGTACATGTTTAACTTTTGTGCCATTCGCGACTATAATCTATCTCTGTGCCAAATTTCATCCAGATCTGTTCAGCGGTTTTTACTTGAAAGAGTAACAAACATCCGTACATCCTCACAAACTTTCATAATGCTTAAATGCTTAATAAACGTTTAAGCATTGCACTAAAAGGACTCATAAGATGAGAAAGATAATTATCATAAGAAGTATTATTTTTTAAACTATTTTTAACCGACTTCAAAAAAGGAGGAGGTTCTCAATTCGTTGGAATCTTTTTTTTTTTATGTATGTTCACCGATTACTTGAAGACGCCTGAACCAATTTGGAAAATTCTTTTTTTGTCCCATTTAAATTTTATCAAAATCAGTCGATGATATTTTCATTTGCTCTGATACCTCGCTGTCTCATTGGAGCAGTGCGTTTAGTTGGCATACCCATATTATATTTAAACAAAATACATCTACTTTCCACTGAAAAGCACATTGAAGTTGGTGATACTTTTTTTTTAAAAGATAATGTACTAACAATACCTATCTATGTACACACATATATACCTACTAATAATAAAGCTGACGAGTTTTTTTTTCTGTTGAACGAGCGAGTTGTAAATGTCTGTAACTACAAGCATTGCTTCACTGCCGGTTTTCTGTGAGGCCGTGGTATCACTCCGGTCGAGCCGGCCCATACGTACCGAAGCATGGCTCTTCTCTAAAGTAATTAAGTATAAAAAAAATGTGTGTACTCTCTCTCTCTCTCTCTCTCTCTCTCTCTCTCTCTCTCTCTCCCTCCCTAACTCCCTCCCTAGCTCCCTCCCTAACTCCCTCCCTAACTGCCTCCCTAACTCCCTCCCTAACTACCTCCCTAACTCCCTTCCTAATTCCCTCCCTCCCTAACTCCCTCCCTAACTCCCTCCCTAACTACCTCCCTTAGTCCCTCCCTAACTCCCTCCCTAACTCCCTCGATCCCTCTATATATTCTGTATATATTTACACATATATATAACATAAAGGTATACACATATCTACTTACATGCGTCGAGAATAAGGAGTAAACTCCAATAAAGCATAAAAAGCACAATAAAGCGTTACGCTGCCCTCCGATCACTAAATTTTACTCTTCATATTTTTTTCATACCGGGCGCCTTATATGCAAATCGATTCTTAAGGAGTAAACTCCAAAAATTATTAAGTAAGTGTAAGCATTTTATTATTCATTTTACTAATCATCTAAATGTCTGTTTCCATGTGTGTATCGATGTTAGTTAACACACGTTTAATATTAACCGTAGTTAGTAAAATTAATAAGTAAATAACTTTTCCGGAAACTATTGTGTTATTAGTGTCGCTGTTATTGAGGTGACACACATAGTTGTGTAGTGGAAACTAATAATAAAATACTTAGAGTAAGTATAGTTATATAAGACTTAGATTTGTTACCGTATTCAGTTCATCGTTTATATTTTTAATTGTCAAACCATACGGTAAACGTTAAGACGATAACAAAGTTAAGATATGACGTCACAAGTTGCTATTTCGTACAAGTTTTTACACCGTTTTGAAGTTTGATAAAGAGGAACAGATTTGACCTGAAGAATATCCTTCTATAATTTGAATGATTACCTCCAATGTATATATCGGGAATTTTTGTAAACAACAGTACAATGCAGTGAAAGATGAAAAAATAGCCTTCCCTCTCCTTCCCGCGGAGACGTAAGAAAACCTTCACGGCGTCTGACATATAATTTCATGTAGCAAGGAAACTCTTTGTTCATTGAGATGGACAATGTGTTGAGCGCACAACTAAAAGCCATTGTTTCAACACCAAAACATATTGCTGAAGACAATTATTATGTACGAAACAAACTGCGAGATAAAATCTACTGACAGATTTAATTCTGACATACTGTGCGAAGTGTTAATTGGGGCATTTTCTTGGAAGTTGGGAATAATATTATTGTCTAAATGTAGTTGAATTTTGGACTGCTTTCCAGAAACATGTTCTGCAGTTTTTACTTTGTCTCGAACAAGAAAAAGACAAACTAGCAGAAACAAGAGCTAATGGTAGGCCTATATTATAGGGCTCATAATAATTACTAGGTAAATGATTAAAACTACCTCCAAACTCTCCCAGGACCAGTGTTCTCACTTGTTGGTTGCCAATACTAGTCTCTCCCGTAGAGGGTAAAATGTAAGGCTTAGAAAATTTTGGGCTGACTAGTAAGTCATACACACATATAACACCGTATATAAAAGAAGGGTTGTGGCGTCTGACACTGACGCGACCGATAGCATTACCCCTAGATAAAAAGTTATTGTTAGGCCGGAAACTGGTGGGACACCCCAAAAATACACTTTTCACTCAAGGTCACTATTTAGTTCACGATGTTATGTTAACTTTAAATTGGTAATTTGTTCCACTCAGTATACGTACTGTAGTATATCACACCTCTGTGATATACGTTAGTACTGGTGTGTGAGAAGTCCGCACTGAATTCGATTTAAAGTAGATAATTTAAAATTTATAATTATTAGAACCAAAGAGAGAAGCGGTTTAGCAAGCAGTCAGAGTGAACGGCTGTCAAGGTGCTGGGCCACATCTATGGAGCCATTATAAAGTTTATTTATTTATTTTTTATTGTAGATATATATATATATATATATTGGCCACTGCATCTAAAAAGATGTTTGTTGCAGCGCATGTGTGTTATGAGTTTAAGTGTTGTGGCATCTCTTTTGGTGGACTGAGGAGTCCTATGGGAGCACGGCATTTTTTGCCACATCGATTACAGATAAATTGTGAGTCTGTAGGTGGTGATAAACCACGCCGGAGCTTTTTCTGCTTGAGGTTGAACAGCCAGTCTTCGTCGTGCTTAGTGACTCCGGCATTGACGATGCGGCACCATTCAGGTTTCATATCGGCGCGTTTTTCCCAACCTTCCGTCTGAATACCAAAGCTGTTCATGTCCCGTTTGCAAGAATCTTTAAATATCAAGATGGGACGCCCAATTGGCCTTTTCACGTCCGCTATCTGACCCAGCATGACTTGTCGGGGTAGTCTCTCGGGATCCATGCGATGTACATGACCGAGCCAACGTAGTCTCTTCTGCTTTAGCATGGCAGTAATACTGTTGCAGCGTGTTTTTGAAAGAACTATCTCGTTACTAATTTTGTCCCGCCAGGTAACTCCAAGTATAGTCCTCAGGCAACGCAGTTTGCGTTCTTGTTTAGCATATGTAGTCCACGTTTCCTGCTATTGTAGATAATTCAGGCGCAAATATATTAATACCAGTTTCATGTATTCATGTATTCTTTATTGCATTCCATATGTTACAAAGGTGGTATATAAAAAAGTAATTATGAACAATATGGACCCTGTCGGGCACAGCAAATTAGGAGAGAGGAAGAGGGCTACGTGGCAATTCAAGTTATAGCTTATCTTAACTAGATCACTTACAAGTATTTACTTACCTATAGAGAGTATAGTTATGTTATTTTGTAATCAATTTATCATCTAAAAACTCCTTTACTGTGTAGTATGATTTTGATAACAAAAATTGTTTCAACTTATTAATAAATACATTTGTTTCGCTTACATCTCTAATCTCGTTTGGCAAATGATTATAAATATTTATAGACATAAGTAAAGGGCTGGTTGAGTGCACTTTGAGTCGGGATTGAGGTTTGTGTAATTTGTTTTTGGTGTGTCGTGTAGTATATCTTGTTTGTGTTTCTTCACAAGTAGTATAAAACTCTGGATGTTTTCTGACAAATTTACATAACTCTAAGATATATAAACAGGGAATAGATAAAATATATATAAACAGTTTCCAGCTTCTATGAATTTCACCATCTCCTCTGAAACACCCGATTCCATATCCTCTCAGCCAAGCGAGGCCTTAGAGTATATAGATATTGAAATTGAATAAAATATGATACGGTGTGTATTGACAGGTTCAGTCGACTCTCTCAAGACTTGTGAAACAAGTCGGGTACATTTATCCAACACCCACATGGAAGAAAGGAGGGTAATGCACATTATGTAGGTACTCGTGAATAAGTAGTTTATATTATTACACTGAGGAGCATTACGCGATAGTTTGGGTTCCTACGACAAAACTGTTTGACATCTCGGTCAGTTTACACTAGCCGTGGTCGAAATCTGACTTAAAAGTCTTATACTAACTATTAAGTACTTTGACTTTGAAGCAAGTAATTTCGAAATGCCGATTGAGATTATGGTAATCCATGATACACAAAAAATATATAAGTTGGTACAAGTTAAAAAAACTTTTTCAATATTAGCTTACAAACTGTTCAATCAACCTTAAATGTTATTATTGTCGTAATGTATAAATTAAATTGTTTCCTAATTTGATTTTCTGAATCTTTAAAGAACTTAGAAAAATGAATTTCTGAATAATATTTTCTTGAAGTTTCTCTTTATTACACGGTTGCCTGTAAGGATTGCCACAGTGCGATTAGGCCGCCAATTGTATTACCTTCATAATATTGCTTTATTATAACTGTTTGTAATCGTTTTGGAGTACAATAGAGAGGTATATTATTATGAAAGCTTATACATTAGATTCATAACAAAATAGTTTTATACAAAAGATATAAAATAATAAAACAACTCTGTTACATTTATGTAGGTATTGTTTTCCTTTCTTCGACAACACCGTATACATGATCTACATAAACAAATAGTTTGTCAAAACAACCGTATTATTTGTGAAACAAAAGTCCGTACAACAGTCAATCAGTCCTCAAACATCACAAATACTAGGAATTATTTTCTCTAACAAAAGAAAAATAATAGAATAACAATATGCTCACGACGAGAGCCCTGTCATGAAGGCGATTAGTAAAAAATAAAAAGCATAGTCTATAGCCAAGTATTTTATTTATAACAGACGAATAGAATTTTTAGTGCAGGTTCTAATATAACCAAAGGTACTCGAGATAGCTGATTGCTCAGTTAAGACGACGCGGCGACGTAATATTTTTTTTTTAGTTTATTTCAACCTTTTCAAAATTTTCTGTAAAAAGTTGAAGTTCTGGGTACGATACCAGGTAGTGTTAATTTTTTGTTATATGTTTAGTGTTATAAATGATAGTAACATCGTAGTCGGTTACAGAAGCATGGACGTTCAACGCTTGCAGCACGAGAAGCAGTACTTTGACATCATAATACGAAACCTGGTCCCGACCGAATTTTAACGCAAGACTCTAAATACCAAGATTATTTTAACTGCAATTTTGTGAAGGTTAAGCTCACTTCAGCATTCAAGCTGCTAGCGGCTTCCAGCTTTCTTCAATTATGTGTGGGTTTTAAAATAATCAAACAGTCATTCATTCTGATCCTCCGTTGGCAGGATGTTTTACAAACCTTAAACTTTATAACGGATTTTTTCAAAAAAATTAAAAACTGATGTCAACATTTCTCTGTAAAAAGGCCATCAAACTTCAACCAAACAAAGCATAATTTAAAAACGCAAGCTTGATATATATGCCAGAGAATCGTGCACCCAATTGGGACGTATCCAAACTAATTATAAGCTCGTAAATTTGTGAGTGCCACCATACTTCATGCACCCATCACGAGTTTAAACATTAATCTAAACTTGGACGTTACAAGGGAAGCCGGGTGACAAATACGTACCAATGTTGTTAATGTGCCGTGTTGTTGGGCTAATGAATTTATGAGCACAACTTTTTGGTTGAGGTTTGCATTTCCGTCGTTAATTGCAGATTTTTATTTATGTGTATGAGGTACAAGGAGAAATTTATTTTAGAGACTTACACACTTTAGCGTTTTAATAAAAGAAAGTTATAAAATTATCTGCGCCTAAAGTCAACGCTTATGAAAATGACGGGCTCATACGACTTTATGATTCAGCCTGCCTGATTCATATACTCATGCCTGTATTCCCACATATTGCCAACTAAAATGTGGTCCTCGTCACGTAACAGGGGGTAAGCCTATTTCCGTCTATTTTCCTATCTTTTATTCCCAAAATGTACCGAGCATTTTGGGAGTAAAACATAGGAAAATTTTGAGTATATTGAAAGAGTAAAGTAAAGTTAAAGGGATGGTTCAGGAGTGTTAGCGATCGCCCTAGAAGGTCAGTGTCACATATTTGTACGTAACTCCAACTGCCTAATGTCGGAAAGTCTTCCGAGCCTTCCGAGTCTAACTCCAATAACTACTAAGTTGTCTATGGTTAAGTATTCGAGTATTCGTTTTATTTAAAGATATACCTACTAATGTAATTTTAGAAATAAAATACATAGCAAAATATATTTGCAGTGGAGTTTTATTTGGAGAACAAAAGAAGAGAACATTTTTCTCTCGGGTTGTCTACAAGACAGCAAATCCATTGACTTAAAAGGTGACTCTATGACATAACTAAAAAGTTAACATACATATGAGATTAGACCTCATTGGTATTATTTACAACACCCCCACTCAATCCCATATGTCTTGAACGAAAACAATGTTTCTGACGAGGAGTTGCCTTAGTCAACATATCAGCTGGCATACAATCAGTTTTACAATAATCAATTTTTATCACATCACTACTAGCTAATTCTTTAACATAATTATATTTTATATTAATATATTTTGTCCTTCTGCCAATTACAGGACTGTAAATTAGCGCAGTAGCACTTTGACTATCACTAAAAACTGTTACAGAGTCTGTCCTCTCAGTTAATTCAGTATATAAACCTTTTACATTAAAATTTCTTTAGCAGCCTCACAAAGAGCAATATATTCTGCTTCAGCACTACTCAATGCAACACATTTTAGCAGCACCGCCAAACATTAAGAAATAACCTGTGAAAGAACAACCATCAGGTCCATTGCCCCAATCAGCATCTGCATAAGCAACCAAGGGCTTGGGACTCTTCCTATAACATAGTCACAGATCAATCGTTCCCTTCAGATACCTAAGTACCCGCTTTAGTGCCGCCATATGAGAAGAATTATTAAAATTATTAAACTGACTCAGCATGGTAACCGCATATGAAATGTCTGGTCTAGTACTACATGCCAAGTACATAAGTGAACCAATAATCTCTTGGTATTCAGAATTTTCATTCTTCTCACCCGGTTTTAAATTAGTATTTGTCTCAACAGGAGTACTCACTGGCTTGCAGTCTTGCATGCCATACTTATGTAAAATCTTCTCAATATATAATCTTTGAGAAAGACGGATTTCAGCCTTTTTATAATCTCTTAGGATTCTCAGGCCTAAGCAATCCCTGGCTTCTCCGAGGTCTTTAATTTTAAATCTATTGCCAATATTTTGCTTTACTTTCTCGACCTCATTAATTTTATTTGAAAATATATTAAAATCATCAACATAAAGCGCAATAGCTATAAAGACATCTCCAGATTTTTTTGTATATACACATAAATCATACCTAGATCGAATAAATCCCAATCCTAATATATGTGCATGATTTTTTTCATTCCAGCAACGAGCAGCTTGTTTAAGGCCATAAATAGCCTCCTTAAGCTTACACACTTTGCGATCGTCCTTGACAAAATATTCAGGTTGCTCCATATATAAATCTTCTTGAAGATCATGATTCAGGAAAGCTGTGGTTACATCTATGTGATGTATGTGAAGATTATTTTCAGCTGCAAGTGCCAATAGCAAACGAATTGATGACATTCTCACTACAGGAGCAAAAGTCTCAAAATAGTTTCTCCTGGTTTTTGGGAATAGCCTTTAGCTATTAATCTTGCCTTGTAGCACTGCTCGCTGCCATCTGCACCAATCTTGAGTTTAAATACCCATTTTGACTTTACGACATTCATTTCCGGTGGTCGATTCACTATTTCCCAGGTACTATTTTCCATCAGGGAATCATATTCCTTTTTCATTGCCTGCAACAATAAATTCTTGTCAGATCGCTTCATTGCATCTTTAAGTGACACAGGATTATTACTAACTACATGAAAGTTATAGATCATGTCCTACTCCTTTCTAGGACGTCTGTTTCTTAGAGGATATTTTCGCTCAGGAATATCAGGTTCATTAACAGTTTCACTTGAACCAGAATCAGTAGCATCATAAAAGTCTTCTTCTGGAGCTGATAACGGCCTTACCTCAGTAGTTATGAGTTCCTCAGTGCTCTGACTATCAGAACGAACACTTTCATCAGCATCAATAATAGGAACCGTTACTACAGGCGGAACAGTATATTGTTGCTGAATGTTCGTGTTTATTAACACAGGATCATAATCACGCGTTTTGTATTGTTCATATTCATGAAGCGGTATGCTTTTTGATGCTCACAATAGCCTGTCATAACCATTTCGATAGTCTTAGAATCAAATTTTCTCCGAGTATTATCCTTCACCAAAACTTGAACCTTACAACCAAAAACTTTCAAGTGTGAAAGATCAACCTTTTCATTTGTGAATACCTCCTATGGAACTTTGTCCTGCAAGGCCATTGTCGGAGACCTATTTTTTAAATAGACAGCACACCTAACCGCTTCACCCCAGAACCTTTTATCCAAACCAGCCTCATGTACCATACATCTTGCTTTCTCCGTAATAGTACGAATAGTCTGCTCAGCTACACCATTCTGTTGTGGTGTATATGGCACCGACGTCTGATGAACTATTCCATGAAGTTTCAAATATTTTTGAAATTCATTACTGGTGTACTCTGTCCCGTTATCGCTACGCAACTTTTTAATCTTTTTTCCCGTTTGGATTTCAACTAGTGCCTTGAACTCCTTAAATTTAGCGAATACTTCGGTTTTGGATTTCAATATGTAAACAAAGGTTTTTCTACTGAAATCATCCACAAAAATCAGATAGTATCTATTGCCTCCCCAGGATTCAACTTCCATAGGGCCCGCTAAATCCGAATGCACTAGTTCCAATAAGTTTTTAGCCCTTTTACAATGTTTCCGCTTTGAAAACTTCTTCACACACTGCTTACCTTGGCAACATTCCACACATGGTTCGTTATTTATATCCCCAAATGAAAGACCATTTACTATGCCTTTTAACTTGACCATCAGTGGTCCACTCAAGTGTCCTAACCTCCTGTGCCATAAATTATAAGCACTAGGAGCGCTTGTAGTATCTGAAAGAGACGTAACAACCATCGCTGCCTCTTTAGGATCTAAAATATACAAACCCTGTTTCAGTGGTGCTGTTAATAATGGTTTAGACGCTAAATTAATATCATTTTTCATAAAAACCTGACAACATTTATCATCAAAAACTACAACACAACCTTTACGACACATTTTACTTACTGACAATAAATTTGTAATTAGACCTGGTGACAACAATACATCTTCAAACTTAATTTTACCATTCATTGTAAAAACATCACCTTTTAATTTTGACACAATCCTTTCATTGTTCGCAGTAGTTATATGTTTTGAACCACAAGTGCTAACATTTTTAAGAATTCGTTTCTGTGATGTCATGTGTGATGTGGCACCAGAATCTACAACCCATGTATGGGGTTCCGCAGTAACGGACAAAAGGCTAACAAAATTATTATCACAAACTAATGACGTATTACCTGCAGTTTTCTTACTTGAATTATCCTGACTGGTGAATACATTCTTATACTTAGACTTACGCTGCTTACATTGCCATTTATAATGACCTTTCTTCTTGCAAAAGTGACATATGATATCTTTCTTGCTAACAAGCGCAGAGTCCACCACCTTTGTTGTCGTCATTGTAATTTTCTTCCGTTCACTCTCCTTAAGAAGTGCTGCCATTACTGTTTCTGTAGTAATCTT
This sequence comes from Callimorpha dominula, assembly GCA_949752705.1. NCBI lineage: Eukaryota > Metazoa > Arthropoda > Insecta > Lepidoptera > Erebidae > Callimorpha > Callimorpha dominula. The sequence continues at coordinate 2,005,026 of OX456992.1, forward strand.
TATGCTGGAGTGTTCTATTGACATTACTAGATGGTTAAATTCTTCTGGAAGTCCGGCTAACATAATAATTCCGATAAACTCGTCATCCAAGCCAGCTTTAATCTTATTTAAATCCTGGTTCAAACTCTGAATTTGTGTTACGTACTCCTCTGCTGAACCATAGTCTTCCAACTTCATTGTGAAAAGTTTTCGTAATAAATTCAACCTCCGTACCAATCCTCCATCAGCATAGGCTCGTCGCAGCGCCTCCCAAGTATCTCTCGCAGATTTAGTGTTCATTATGAGAGGATAAACCTTTTCATGACACATTAGACATATCTTGCTTCTGGCTTTTGAATCTCTCTTCATAGCCTCTTTTGTTATGGTTTCAAATCCCTCTTGTACGCAGTCCCATAAATCTAGGTCTATGAGGAACATCTCCATTGAGAACGACCACGTACCATAATTTGACTGGCCGGACAACTTCTCGAACATCATGGAATTCTGCATCTTGAAATATTTTTTCTTTCAATACTCAAGCTTAGAGATACTTTAAACCTTTTTCCAATAAAGCTATGGCCTGGGCCCATAACCTAATGTAATTTTAGAAATAAAATACATAGCAAAATATATTTGCAGTGGATTTTTATTTGGAGAACAAAAGAAGAGAACATTTTTCTCTCGGGTTGTCTACAAGACAGCAAATCCATTGACTTAAAAGGTGACTCTATGACATAACTAAAAAGTTAACATACATATGAGATTAGACCTCATTGGTATTATTTACAACACCTACGGATGAACTGAAGTGTGTATTTCGAGGATGTTCGATGAATTTCCGATTAGTTAGAGAGTGCCACCGACGCAGCAGGTGGCTTCACCTCTGGAGAAAAGTCTGAAATTAGTCTGCCATCGGGCAATACAGGAATTTATGCAATGCATGAATTTGAGCATAAACGTACAAAGTTTAAACGTAAAAAGCGAGTGTTGATTATTATTACAGTGTTTTTTTTATTACATTAACTTTATTTTAAACAAATTTTGTATCCAATTCGTGTTTATCCTTTTAGTTGTGTTGAATATGATAAAAGATGTAAATAAATGATATTTCGAATAAACCAGGTTGTTGTCGTTTGGATTTCCTCGAAATGTTTTAAGGCCAATATTTTTAAAAGAAAGTGGTGTGCGATTAAATAAATGGCGAGCGGTACCAACATTGTCCGCAATACTTTTATATCTGACAGATTTATGGCGCAGTTCAAATTGGGAACATTTATTAAGCACATAAATCAAGGCTTTCATATTTAATCTTTCGAAAAAATAACTCAATCATATAAAATAGTTCAAGAATTCGATAAATATACTTAAATCATATTATAGCATAAATATTATCTTTATTTTCTATTTCTATCCTTTTTAAACGCCGCGGGTCATCCTAGGTTGTTCACCACACACCGGGGCTAAAGGTAAAGTAGTGTGTCGGAATGGGACCGACTAAAACCCGTGTTCCGTTACAAGTGGTGGAGTGGTATTGCGACCCGTGTTTAACCTAAGAAGGAAATCCGGTAGACTTAGACCGCCTCTCGAACAGCAGGCGACCTAAGTCTGTCTTGTTTTGCCTTTCGTTTCAGAGAGGCTCGTAGAAAACATGTCATGCCACAGACTCAAGCCTATCCAGTTAGTCCTCCATGATGGGTCTTACCACCGCCCTGCGCTCGGTCAAGCGCCAACTTTTCACTCCCTGGCACTTTCACATGCCCTTACCTGTAGCTCCACTGTAGTGAGTGTGAGGCAACTTACGCTCGTTCTACTCATTATTGTACATTAGAAAACTGCTATAAATAATATGTAATCAGTATAAAACACACTCTCAAAAAAACGGCTAAAGTGAAATGACACTCAGTATTTAACGAAGGATTAAAAGGAAGTTATTAGCAGCCTGGCAAGTCAGTACTAACACTTCTTCGGTCGAAGTAAATTCAGTTTGCGTGTGGTCAAAGAGATTAAGCTTGCAGAAGAAATTGCATAGAGGGAATTTTACTTTTACCCCAGCAAATATCGGAATAACTCGCTTTTCATTTTAAAAACACAACTCATATAATATGTATATAATTATATCATCGCTTTAGTTCTTCAAGAACTAAAAATATATTAGCCCTGTATCTACTCAACTCACAGGGCTATTTGTTGTGATATCAACTAGAACTATTAAGATCTTGATTAATGCGTATCCCTAAGTCATTTGGCACGGCCAACCACGGTCGCTTGTGAAACAGCCATTTACCAAAATATACAGTTCATGGATGGTATCGAATGAGTCTATTAAAAGTTATTACTTTTATTAAATCCAATATCCGAATGTGTAGCCGTTTGATATTGATAGTCAACTAACCAAATTCAATAACGGGATGATGGTCGCGATGGTTTGGGTATGTTTTCTATTCTGATAGTTCTACCTTCTGGCACAATCATCAGACCATCGTTACTAAGCCCAATCTGTTGAATTCGTCAAAACAAATCATGTTAAAAGAACCATTCAAATTCGTTTACAAACCGCGGAGATATAGAAAATCTAATATCGAAATACAGCCTTAATTAAAAATTCAGCATAAAAACTAAGCATTGTTGTCCAAAATAGTTTTATTCATTTTAAATGTCTATTCAAATTCCAAGCATTTACCTATCAGTACTGTTTTTCTACCTATGTATCGAAGACTTGATCAATTTTAATGAGATCTGGATATATTTTGCTTTTAGTTGACCAATCTTTAACAAAAGCAATTATTTTGCACTTTTACTGTCAGATTGGAACCATACTGTGGCTATTTTAATTACAACGATTGGCCCTCAATACACTTTCAGATGCCAATGAAAATAAAAAGCACTTACAAAAACAATTTCTCTTACGTTTCTATTACTAAGAACAAAAAAAAATTCAAAATTCTTTTAACTACACGAAAATGTCTTTTTGGACGTTGACAGTAGACAGATCCAATAAAAAAAGCTTCTCCTAAAAAAAGTCCAGTCAGTCGTAACTCGTAGGACTGCACGCCAGAAGTGAAAACATAACTTCACAATGTATTTGAATATACGTACACACACACATCTGTATATATATAATTAGGTTAAATATAAAAAGTAGGTAGTAACATATCTAAATGTATACATAGGGTACACTGGAAGTTCTGCGCTCCTGGCCGCTCATTGAATTTCGAATGTTATATTTTTTATATATAAGAAACTCGGCTCCGTCTTACGAATTTTGATCAGGGTCACGTGTCCTGACGCGAGTTTAACGTTTTTTACCCATCCTAAACAGTGCACAACGCCGCTAAAGAAGTTTTCACTTCAAAAACCTTATAATAAATTTCTCTTTTTCTCTCTTAGATAGACACTGATCGCAGAAGAACACCACGCCTTTTACTTTGAGGTTGAATTCGCCAGGGAACCATTCTAATGCGGGGTATTTAAAAAAATACTCCGGTAAAGATCCTAATAATTGTCCAATGTATAAATTTTAGATACATGGATAACCAAATAAGACTCTTTAAGAAAAAATTCAAAGCCGTATTTAAACAAGGTAGTTTTGATTTTGTACCATTCTTTCAATAAACATGGTAAGTTACCGTCGGTCGATGTAGATTTTTATCGGATCGTGGTTCGTGAGTCACTCTGTTTTTTTTTTTAGTAGGATGCCTAGAGCTCTATGGAAGGGGATAGAGTTGACAACGAATGAATGACATCTATCAGACGTGTGCTTTTTGTCAACTTAGTAGTATAAAAAAGAACTACGAATCAGCCAGGGTTTGAAATAGGATAGGGATGTTGTAGATGCAGAATTTTCAACATCTGCGGATGTTGCGAAAGCTTTACATTCGCAGCTGTGAATGCGAATAGAATAGAATAAACTTTATTGTACGCCAGTAAATATTGTTTAAAGTAAGTTTACAATATTGATGTGTACAAAGGGCGGCCTTATCGCTAAAAGCAATTTCTTCCAGGCAACCTTGGGTTGGAAAAATAATGACCAGTAATATAACAAGCTAATGGGTAGTTTTGCGAATGTAAATATTTTTAGAGAAGACGCAATGAAAGAGATTGCATTGCACTTGTTCTTTTGTATTAGAAATTTCAGTACGTAAACATTGTGTAGTTATATTTTATTTATTTATGTCACTTTTGACACGTGAAACTTTTGACAATTGTTAAAGTTTAGCTTTTAAAATTGTCTTTGCCTTAGTAGTGAACGACATGTCCTTTAAATGTTGCAATCAATTCTTTAATATTGTCAGCAAATTCCATTGACTTGTACAATTATTCGAATGATTAATCACATCGGAACTGTCCCTAAACAATAAGCGGCAAAACACTCGATAGATATTAACAGGTCGAATATTAAGCGCTTCTAAATACGTTGATTTACAATAAACTTGATAAAAAACAAACAATCTTGTGATTAGAATCTCTAGAGACACTATCAAATCTTGTTCACTTGCGTCGAGTCACCTGCGTTGCAAGTGGCGCGTGCCGTGATACCTAATTCCTATTCCACCAAATATAGTGACGCCAATTTTACGTCACTATATTTCCATCCGCATAAGGTCCGCATCCATTATTGCATATACGGATGCGGATGCAAATATCTGCAACAGTTAGTAGTTTGAAGGATTTATATGAATTAACTTCACAGTGTATTGTTTTATTTTGCTGTTCCTCAACATCATTCATCAACGCTACATAGAAACTATGTTTTGGCAAGCTATTGGTGGTCGGTAAGGAGGTTCCTAGAAGAACAGAATTAAACCGTTGAACCGTTCGGCCATGAACTAATTACAAAACCGGGTGGACTTTACGTCATAGAAAGCTGTCTGGAACATTAGCAAGAAACTGTTTGTGTTTTGTTATTTATACTAAAATTATTTATGACTGTGATCGGATAAGCGATTTAAAATGTTTATAGAATAAAATTTTCAAAATCCTAATTATTTATTTATTGAATAAAAATATAAAATATTCATACTCCGTATGAATTTTAAATAACACTAACTTCATAGAGCAGGAGGATTTTTAAAGATTTTATTACAATACACAATTACCTTATCTACGAGTATATTATTATGTATTTTACTATAACTATCCCCTTAAAACCTAATATCCGTAACTGAAACTATCCGAAACTACCGGATAATCTGAAATAATTTCACATCACAAACCGGTTTAATATTATTAACATATCCATAAATTTAGTATTCTAGTACACAAAGTTTATGATATAAACATATACCTACAGTAAACTTCGAGTAAAGTTAATTTGCGCTTATAAGCAATATAAAAAGAAATTTATAAATAACACATCGTCACCCGGCAAAAAGCGTCATAATACAAAAAAAGGTATTTCGAGAAAACACTACTTTTATGCCGGTGAATTGAACAAAACAGTTATTGTGTGCTGACCAATTGCAACATTTGCTATTCAATGCTATAAAAATGTCAAAACGTACCTAACATGTGATAAGACACTATTTTTGCCGGGTGGCGACCTGTTAAAAAAGAGTATCCTTGGAGTTTCTTGCCTGTTCTTCTTCCTAGGATCTACGTATTGGAACAGGCAATTAACTTCACGACTGACTTAGTCTGACTGACTCCTACTCCTAACAATTCAAAAGTAATTTTGATTTGTTTGGCACATTTTTGCAGTGACAATATACATATATTATGTTTGTCAACCCTTTATTTAACTAGGTATGTATTCTAGGCTTTTAAAGGAAAGCAGGAGAACAGTCAATAAAGAAGGAGGCAGAGAGCTAAGGAGATTGCTTTACTCATAAAAGGCAATCTCAATTCTTTTAATTCTTTTACGACCGTGTACAGAAATACGTAGAGGGTCCTACGTCGTAGATATTCGTAGAATGAGCTACGATGAGGAGCCTCGATCGGAAAGCCGACATTTTGTTTTTATTTGCGACTTTCAATTTCTTAGACAATTTAGTAGTTTTATATATTTGGTTAGGATTGTAAATAAAACTATGTGTAAAAACGGTTTAAAGGTTTTTTGGAAAAAAAAGGTACTGTAACAAAAAATTTGCAACTTTAATAATTCTATTTATAATATATTGATTTCTTTTGTCATGCATTCAAAACGCGTTTAAAATTATGTACGTCGACTTTTTATTTTAAATTTAAATGTATACATAATATATAAAGTAAGAGTTCGCAGAAAGTAAAGAGCAAAGTTATTGAAAATTGTCCCTTGAAGGTGAAATGTAGCAGATGATACTTAAAAGGATTAAGAAAATTTATTAGCAGTCGATAATCTTTGAGCTACTACTTATAGTTGACTGGCCTGTTGGTCTTGTGGTTAGTCACCCTGACTGCTGCACCAGAGGTGGTGGGTTCGATTGTGGGAATCGTGGAATAATTGTGTGATGAGCATGATCAGTTGTTGTGTCTGAGTGTAATTTATCTATAATATGTATGTATCTAGAAATATACAAGTATTTTTATCAGCAGTCTGGTTACCATAGTACAGGCTCTGCCTAGTTTGGGATCAGGCTAACAAAGGTACTAACAAAAGCGTCTGGCAAACTTGGAGAACGTCTTTTAATGATTACCTACCCAAGTATTATACTTAAAATTCAGTTTTATACTATGACGAAAGTAAAACTAAATTTATCACACTTGAAGGTGTCTAGCAATGGTTTGCCACCATACAAAGTGTCTAGCAGTTAATAACGTAAATTCCAATATTATGGCTAAAAATAATATAAAAATATTACGCTCTAGACTATGTCGAAAGTAGGTCTCGATTTTTTCCACCGTTAGTGATCCATAGCTGCCAATGCCACCATTATCCAAAGTTCTTACTGGGCCACCGTTCTTCAACGTTCCGTTGGGTACATAAACAGAAAACTTACAGCTTTATAAAATGTCGAAGGTCTGGCGATCGCGGGCTCTTGGGCCATTTCTATTGAATCATGATTGTTTTTTCATTTATTCATCCATTCAAATGTTATAGAGGACATAACACCACAGATTGCTAAGTAGTTACTACGTAAATAAGACGGGTAACATAATATTATTAAATATAGGTACTTAATAGGAAAAATTACAATAACATCCGAAAATCTTATAAAAAAACAATTCCTAAAAACACGAATAATAAGAACACTGCATTAGTGTTTGTATACTGTATATTTATACTTTGCACTCCATCACAGATGTATAAAATACCACATGGCATAGTTTCATTCAGAAATGCTTAACAGCGCCATCTTCCGAAACCACCTCATACTCCAATGATTCTCTAAAGTTTAAATCTCTAAAGAGATCAACAGCTGTATGAACTGTTATTGCTAGCAGTACAAGCAATTCCCGCTAGATGTCACTGTAATAAAAACCTGAAAGTAATGCTCAGAAAATAGAGCACTTGAATGCCCGAGAAGCATTAAGCTCTGTCTATATTTATTTGTTTACGCATGCGCATCTCATTGCTTTCCCTTACCATAATTGAACTGATCTTAATTTGGACTCATATAAATATAGCATGTACTAAAATAAATGATGCATTGGCTCAAACAATTTGGCAAACCAATGGAAATTTGTAATGTTTCAGTAAACCGGACTGCACGTGATCAAGGGTTATTAATGGTTTTATACGATTAATAGGCATGGCAACAATCGAATACAAAACATGATTATTTTCGACGTTATCTTTTGTTATAGTTGCCAAGATAACTACTGTCTGTTGTCTGTCTGATACGCTGATATATATAACAATAGGTACAATAGCAGAAAATATATTGAAGTATATTCTGGTGTAAGCGCTCAAATCCATCCATATTTGTCTACTATAGTTCAATTTTCTTTGATTGTGGTGGGATGAGGGTTCACGAGAGGAAAATGTCCATTAATTTTGTATTAATTTCCAAATTCATATGCTTGAAGACCGTTAAGCAACATCCCACTAATATTATAAATGCGAAAGTTTGGATGAATGGATGTTTGTTACTCTTTCACGCAAAAACCACTGAACCGATTGCGATGATACTTGGTATGTAGATAGCTGGAGACCTGGATTAACGCACAGGCTAGTTTTTATCCCGATATTCCCACGGGATCGGGACTTACGCGGGTGAAACCGCGGGGCGCTGCTAGTAGGTATATATACACAAGTGGTACAGCATATACAAATAATAACTTCAGAATTCATTATTTTGTATTTTGTAACAAAATTTAAATATAAAATTTCTTATTAAATTCCTCCTCATGATCTTTTGAGAAAGGATGCTTCAACATTTCGTCGATCCATCTAACTTTTTTTATGATATAGGGGGCAAACGAGCAGACGGGTCACCTGATCAAGTGCGTTGCCAACCTTGGAGGTCGGAGTACACTCTTTTGTTGAAAGTTTGAAGATCGTATCTGTCCGGAAATACCGCAGGTGATAATTTGTTCAACAGATTGGTTGTGCGAGGCAAAAAGTACGTAGGTTCGTGTAGAATTATTACTATAAGCATAAACATGACAAGTGTGATTTATTTAGTTAGTCAATGTTAACTTACATATAATATTTTATAACTCGGCGGCTTCGCTCGGAACCCTAATTCTTTTTCCAAAATAAAAGTAACCTAAGTTGCTGCTTATAACACCAGCTATCTGCCAGTGAAAGTCCCGTGAAAATCAGTCCACCTGTTCCGGAGATTAGCCGGAACAAACAGACAGACAGATTTTTAGGCAAAGGTATTGCGCTAATAACTGTTTGAACTTAAAAAACCTATTATTTTGTCATTACAAACAGACACTTAAATTTTATTTCTTGATGATATTGATGATAATGATTGCAAATAGACATTTCAATTGTATTTATTGATATTAATATGTAACGTGTCAACATTCAGATGCATTAAATAAAAAGCTGTTATTATGACAGTACAAACAGACACTTCAATGTTATTTATTTGTATAGATCTATTTACACATTACCCTCTCAACATGTAACAATAACTTTACATATTATAAGACCCTAAATTGTTTATGTATTCACGAGATTTGGTAGAGGATAGAGGTAGAGGAGATTTGGAGAGAGATAACCAGGTTCTGGAATAAAACTTTACTGTCAATAAAACTGTTAAGAGTATTATAAACGTAACACTTTATGACTAACAGATAAAGAAAAGTTTTCCAAACTGTTATTTCAAGTTTTATGTCCGATATTCTAGACCACATCACAGAGCTAGGCAAAGAATTTAAGGCTTCCCACTTCAGTGGTTCCACACAGACACGTAGAATTGAAAACTTGGATATTTGAAATTGATAACTAAAAATATGCTTTGAAGTCATAATAATTTTGATGGGAATTAACGCGATCTCGTACTTAATTAATATTTCACAACTTTGCATTAGACATGTGTAGTTCCGGAGCGTAATAGTTCCTGGAACTATATCCGCAGTCGGAACTATGTCAGTTCTTTCCGACTTGTTTAACCTAATAGTTCCAGTTCCACAGTTCTTCGGAACGATCACGCGGATTGAAGGAGCGGCCGGAGCGGTATTGAATGGTGGAACGAATAACGAACTGTCCGTGTGACGTATGCCGCGAGCGTTACGCTCCGGGCCGTCATCCCCTACTTCTGTTCCGTGCAAGGGTGTATTTTGAAAAGCAGGACTTACTTTTATGGACCGAAGGCAACGATTGAAGGCATCAAAGGTGCCTGAGCTACTTTTTATGTTAGCAATTATAAATAAAATACCTATAATATATATTATGTATTATGATGTACAAATTTAAATATTACTTAATTATATAGGTATATATACTATAAATTGATTTTTAAAGACTAAACCATTAATTTAAAATATTTTAAGTCTAAATTTTATTAATTGATATTGTTTACAACCATGTATGTCCGAGGAACTGTCTGAACCGAAATAAAACTGTTAACTACAATGTCCGGATAAAACTAAGGAACTAGGTAGTTCCTCGGACATGTTTCCTGGAACTAGTTCCGACAAGGAAAGGAACCGTTCCAGGTTCAATCCCATGTCGGACATGGTTTGCGCATGTCTACTTTGCAACATTGTCGTCAACATAATTAGAAATTATCAATGAATGCGAAAGTTTAGAAGTTAGTATGCTATGCATTCGTTTTAATTTGTCTAAGAATACTGCTGTACCTACCAACAGATACCAAAAGTAACTGTTGATGGTCCACTTATTAGCCCTTTAAAATGAAACATTTAATATAAGGAGAGTAGAAGCAGCTGAATTGGTTCCATTAAAAATTATTTACGTATCTCTTATTGACACATTGAGCCGCGCGGAAATAACCAGCATTTTTGGCTTCGTTACCAGCAAGCGATATCGGCGCACATATGGTGTATTTGATAGTAAAAGTTGGCTATAATTATGATTTATGTTTGATTTTTATTTAGAATCATGTGTAGATTATATGATAATTATTGAATGTAATAAGATTTTATATTTAAATAAGTACTCAAGTATTGGTTAATATAAAGTGAGGTCATATTTTGGGGTCGTATAGTATTCTGCACATTACGTTGAGCGCCAATAATATTAAGAAAATTTGTGGTTGTTGATACAAAAATCTTATTTTGAACAAACTGAACTTGCATATTGTTTTTTTAATAATAATAATTCAGAATCCATTGTTACAAGCTAAATCAACAATTTACCGGTTACGCATAAGGGTCCTAAAATTTGACCACATCTTGTGTTCACCACAAAAATAATGTGTTGTGCTGTTGATCACTGCCGGAATCCGTTAATTTATCTCTTTCCCCTTCTATTAAACACACACTTTTCACCTAAAGATTGCGCCGTACAGCCATTGATATACTCGTAGTGTTCTCTCCTTGAAATTTCCATAATTGTAATTTCAAAATCTGTCAGAAGTCCATGTAGATAACTAGGATTTAAGAAATAATCTAAGTATATTCACGAAAAACCTAATAAGGTCTTAAAGTCAAGAAACAAGTTCTGGATCTGGATAAAATGAAAACGCACAAAGATAGATTACAGTCGGGAATAGCATAAATGCTACTTTTTATTCCGGAAAAATGTATGGTTCCCGTGGGATAGATTTCTCAAAAATTTCCCACGAACGAAGTAGCGGGCAATACATAGTCATAAATACAGCAATAGAGCGCTTAATACGAATACAAAATGGAAAATGCAGAGTCACATAGATATTACATCTAAGTGTGTGTGTTAGAGAGAAGATACATTATTTGTTAGTCTACAGATTGCTTCTACATCCTATTAATCCAAAGTAATATTATAAATACGAATGTGAGTTTGCTTGTGTATTTGTCTGTTACGCTTTTACGTCCTAATTCTGCAACCGATCTTCATGAAAGTTCTGCATACTCATTTGCAGGAGCACAGAAAAGGTATAGAAAAATAACTTTTACACGAGCAAAGCCACGGGCAAAAGCTAGTTTAACAAGTTCTAAGAAATGGTAAATAAATTATATACCGACAAAATAAACGAAAGAATAGCGTTACTCTGAACAATGTAACTACTGAACAATGTAACTACTAAAACTGACTGTATATATAATAGCAAAAAGGTTACAAATAGCTTGAATGAGTTTCTTGAACGTTCCGTGAAGAAAACAGATGACCCTAATAATGATTGACGTGGGTTAAAATCATTTTAATAACGAAAATAGCGTAATCGATTCAACTATAGGCAAAAGACGAGGTATAAAAAATGGGCTTAGGTGCATCTATTAATTTACTCCAAGTAAACGAGATGGCATAATATACTGCATATAAAGATGACATGAATAAGATAAAATGATTTAAAGTATTATATATGAAAAGAATGTCTTTAAATAAGCGTTCCTTTTGTGTTTAATACCATATCTCTAGTCAGCAAAGGTATCTACAGTTTTCAAATCATTAAAGAATGTAACTACATCACTTATATCATTCAACGGTACCTCCGATGTGTCATCTATCAATCTGTCGGTACCAATACGTTCACGTCCGCCCCTTACTGCCATCGTCTGTTTAATTTTAGTTCGCTATCTATCAAAAACTGATGTGAGGCTTAAAAGTAAATTAGCTGCTTTGCAGCTTCTGGAAATTTTTAGACTTTATCTAATACGTACGTCCCCGCCTATTAAATGCCATGCCATTAAATGCATGTCAAAAAAGTCAGCCATGGGTCGTTACCATACACCTGACGTCACGAATATACAATTGAGAAAATATTTATATTTAATACCGAGTTTCAAATATCCATGCAATTTGTCTATTTGCCAATAGATATTTGTCAAGACAGTCGTAAACCTACCTCTAAATCATAAATACGATTATTGCTCATATTCAATGTATCAGCTACTTAAACACCAGATGTTTTCTTACGCTTTTTAAATGAACATTAATGACCAAAGGTTTGAACTGTATTTATTAGTTGCACAAAATGGCCAATGTCACATATGATATAGGAGCTACAAATATGCATTGACAAATACCAAGACCGCATCACGACAAGTCATTCCAAGAGATATACGCACAGACTTATGAACTTCTAAAAATCCTTTTTCTTTTATTAATTCCGTCACAAGTGAGTCTATTGTTGGGTATAACAGAAAAAGCCTTCGAGAACCCCTGCAGACCTTGGCCGCCTGACAGCAGGCGACCACACCTTGGAGTATGGGGGCCTTATCCTTCTCCAGAGTAGAGGCGCGCGTGGAACACGTCGCGCCACCATCTCGGGCAAAAAACCCTAGCAAGTTACAAATTATTGCTTAAAAATTATCAATTATAATTTAGTATAATATCTTAATAATGACATACAAAAACAATGAAAATATTAAAATTAAATAGTTAAATAATGTACCTATATACCTCTGATCAGTGACCCTCAAAATTTTTATGAGAAAATCAATATTTTAATGCTTGTCATGGTATTATACAATAATTACCCATCAATATCGGATCATTTTGAGGATAATTTCACGAAAATATATTTTAATTATAATAACATTAGCACTAGTTTTGCCTACCACCTACAAATTCAGGAAATGCTAGAACATTGAAATATTTCGTCAGACCTTAAGTTTTTGGAAAAATATCTTCAACAAGAAATAAAAACAAAATGTTTACATACAACTTAATTTTACTTAACTTATTTGCGTTTCAATTGTACCTGCATTATACAGTCTTACAATAAGCATACATGATACTTACGTCCATGGTGCGTCGAAGCGTGAGCGCCCTTGCCCGTGACTCGCTGAGCGTGCGCCCGCGCACTGCCGGCACAGCAACCCGCGACAACCACTCGCCGAATTCTGTGCAACACCACCACCGTCACAATACCGACACTTTAGGTTTCAAGTTAGTGACAGAGAAAGGTTAAACATGTAAAAAAATCCTATTTAAAACCTGGTACCATAGAACAGATAAGAAAAGATCAGAAATACAGGTATAAGCGACCACCGTCTAGCAAGAAAGTTATGTTCACGTTTCATCTACAAACACACGAACAAAACTAAATTTTATAAATAATAATTTCTATATTATACACTAGCGGCCCGCTCCGGCTTCGCACGGGTATAAAATATATAGCCTATGTCATTCACTGAAAAAATGATTAAAATCGATCCAGTAGTTATGTAATTATTTACGACATCACATTATAAACCTCAAAATAACAGTATTTCTCCACTATTTAATGGATGTTATTATCCATATAAACCTTCCTCTTCAATCACTCTATCTATTAAAAAAAACCGCATCAAAATCCGTTGCGTAGTTTTAAAGATTTAAGCATACATAGGGATATAGGGACAGAGAAAGCGACTTTGTTTTATACTATGTAGTGATTCTTACGTGGAAACCACAAAATTTTTGCAACCACCCAGAAAAATAAAATATTTTTGAGCTAGTGTTGCTTCCATCTATTTCTCACTCTATTTTCCCACTCTCACTCAAAATTCAATCAAGATCAACATATAATAAAAAATTAAAAGAGGTAGTAATTTTTACATCGTTCTCAATGATTTTAATATAAAATTAGATAACCAGGTCTTAAATAAAGCTTCACTAAATAAAAGGCACAAAAAGAACTGAAACACTCTATATACAAACATAGGAGCAGGAGACACAAAAGAACTAAAACAGGGATTTGCTTAGTCAAAAGCTAATTGGAAACATAGTTAATCAAAAAAAGAAACACATGCTTAATGATTATTATGAGAAGGTAATATTTTGTATATAAGTGGATAAGTGTATAGTGAGTACAAGGAATGTCTATACATGTTATCTACTGCTAAAATTACAAAAAGGTGTCTATAGCTGAGGTGACTACTAGAACAGTAGGGTTGTATAAGTACTACATTTCGAACTATTAGAATGTCAAGGATAAGATCATACTGCATTTACTGAAAGAGCTTCCATCCTTTTTAGAGAAGTCTCGTGATATGATAATGAGAAAGATGAGGAATAAGAAAATAGTTGAAAGCGTAACTTAATTAATGATTATGCACCATGTTACAAAGAGGTAAGGTCATATTTTGGGATCGTTATGAATAACGGTCACATACGAAGTGTTTGTATACTCTTTGAGTTACATAATTAAGTTAGTCCGAACAAAATACTATATTTAAAAATGTAATTGTAATGAAGTGGGCACGTGAGTACCGAGCGCATGTGAGTAAACAAGACGTTCGGGATTATCCTCAAAAGTTCTACACTGATCAAATAAGGAGCTAAAAAAAACCACCCGCAATTGTCATCTAAGAAAAGTGTAACGCCGGTAAAGAAGGTCGAGAAAGCTAAAGTACTTGTTTGCTTTGTCCACCCTGGCGTGAAAAAAAAATGAGTTTGTTAAATTATATTATTTTTGCTATTAAAGAAAAAGTTTTTTTAAGTTTTATCTCGTATAGATACATATCTATCAACAGATTATTAGTAGAATTCATACCGAAATTTAAGGACAAGTTTTTAAATGCCAAGATTTTTCTGTTCTGAAGATCTGTTTATCTAGCGAAATATCAGCATTAGCATTGTAGCATTATCGGTATATTTTCATATTGAAATTCACGATATTTAGGTATATTTTGAAATATGACCACACTTTCATTTAACACAGTGTATATGTGGCATCCTTTTTTTTTTCAGCGTCGCTTGAGATGTTAGTAGTGGATAAGAAAATCAGAAATTAAAAAAGAGTGAAAGGAAATTGATTCACTAAGTTAAGTAACTGTAGTGGGCTAATCTTGTATAGCTTTGTGTAAAATAAAATAATTCATAGTGCATCGTCAACCTTGATATGAATTTGATTCACATTGAGTTACTGGTTTCAATAGATTTTACCAAAGTGAGAACTCAAAAACCCTTATCTAACAGTACGTCAATGGATAATTTAAAAGATTTATCAGAAAATATACCACAAATTATGTTTTGGAACATTTGTTTCGTCGGAATGACACCACTATTACACCGCTTTTAGGTCAAATTTGTGAATCCGTCGTAAAACGATAATATTTTAGATAAGTTTAGTTAGTAAAATTTAAAGATAATTGTCGATTAAGATAAAAAAAATGTATCTTTAAAAATTAAATTTTTTATACATAATCGTTTAATAATCAGATTAATCGAACTTTACTTATGTTTTTAAGAATAAGTTCGAATAAATATTTCATCAACATGATCTAATTTAATACACAATTTTGATTTATAGCTACTGGCTATAAACCGAAACTATATTATGAAATACTTTATCGGAGATGACGATGTACTAGGTAAAAGAGCAAAAGAACAATAAGCATAATTTAATAAATTTGATTAAAAAAATAACAATACTTCAGAGGAACAATGATACTTTTGAGATCAAACAAGCGATGGTGAGAGAGCAGAAATTATTAAATTCTAATTTTATGTTTCATTTATGAACTACTTATGGCACTTACGTCTGAAATTAAATAATCTGTATTAAATTTTTTACATTACATTTTATTACCTTCTTGATACTATTTGTGAATATATGTATATCAACAGGAATCATCAGACCAAGTCCCACAAGATGAACTACCGCAAATTCTACTGCATATCTACTTCCACTATCATTGTTCGTCATTGTCCACTGACCTATCGCTTCTGCCGTCATTATGTCTTGTCTGTGGTATTCCATGTTGTGTATTTATGTATGCACACTACAATATAATGTGTACCGTAGTGATTGTGTTTTGTCATGTACTTATTGGCAGTATTATTTCACAACACTGTTACACTGTCACTGTATTTGCTTGATTCGTTTTTTTTTTTTTTCACTATTATCCGTTCGTTTGTATGCGTATCGCTAAAGAGTTCGTTTTGTTTTGGTATTTTTCTAAACTAATTTTCATTATCCTGTATTCATAGAATTTTTAATAATTTAGTTCATTTTCTGTAAGGAGTACTAGGGATATTACAAAGTAATCTACACACTATTACAATTTTGACAGAGAACCTCATTGAATGACAGAAAAGTTATTTTATTTTTAGTTACAAAGTTAACATACGAGTTCATTACACAAATGTTGTTATACATCAGCTGTTTGTGGTGACGATGTAGAGAATAAAAATGATGTCAGAGAATTTTGTCAGAGAGTAATAACCTTATGGTAATAACCTTCTAAATAAATTTAAATCATGAAATTAATAATACACCTATTGCAAATAAAGAACATTATTGTGATTGTTTTTCTTGTGAATCACCAAGTCCTATTATTTAGTAATGGATGAGTAATACACAAGCGATATATAGTGATAAGATGCATTTTGGCAATAATTTGAAATTGCCACACCTGCACGTAGTTAATTCTGAGGAGTTTTTCGTACGTTTTCATACGCGTGGCGCAAGATGTCAGCCCTCTGCCAAATCGCCTGCCAAATACCTAGCTAAGCTTGAACTTGTTATTATATGTATAAAGGTATTTTGTATAGTTAAGACCACATACCGGTCGACGTATTCAAGAGTTAAATACAATAAAATTAACCATCCAAAGGCAATCTAAAAGTTATCACTTAGATTTTAAAACATCATCGAAATCTAGATTTTGAAAATCTACTAGTGCCAGCTTAATTATAAATCTTACGCCATAAAAAAAATCTGAAATTCAAAATCTAAAATTGTAATAAATTGGTAGGTAGAAAGTTTAATATTTTATATATATTATATTAAATAAAATTAGCTATCTTTTAAGAAAGTACAACCGAGTTTAATGTGTCTATATCATACCGTATGAAATTTTCATTAGCTATTTTGTTAATGTTATATTGGAATGTTTTATTTTTATATACCGCTCTGAACTTATAATATGTCCAATAAAAATTAACTTCCATTTGTTAAAAACAGATACAGAGTAGCATACTCATTTTCTGAAGTCACTTAATTGAGATTGTCGATGTTATGCAACTAACGTAATTATAATATTATCTACGTATGAACGGGAATTAACGCGATCACGAAAAGGTATTACATACCTCTGAATTGCCTGACGTTTCGACCAGGTTGCACTGGCCGTGGTCACAGGCTGACTGGCTCAGCGGTGCACGCCCTCCGTCGCCGACATCGTGAGGTAGAAGGTTCTTCATCCACCTCCACTTTTTTGATATTTTTGATATTTTCGTTTCGCCATGTACCGTCACATACTATACTAACAGTGTCCCTATTCTGTAAGCAAACCGATGTGGCCCTATTCTGGTGTTCACCCGACTGCGCATAAAAGCGAGGTGGCATGTTTTTTATCACTGGATTCCACGCTGTAGATAATTTGAAACCATCTTCCCGATTGAAAGTTTTGTGTTTTTTAATTTCAATCGCTTCACGTACAACTCTTGAGTAAAAGTGACGTTCCGTGGAGGGGACTTGCGTACGGTGAAATTAAATCCAGTGATTGGTGCCCGCTTCGAGTGCATGTTCTGCAATCGCTGATTTGCTAATCTGTCGGTTCTTCACAGCAGCGATGTGTTCTTTGACCCTTTCAGCAATGGTCCGCTTTGTTTGGCCTATGTAGGAACTACCACAGCTGCAGTTTATTTTGTAGACACCTGGAGTTTGTAACGGCAAGACGTCCTTCGGTGTACCCACGATGTTTTGAACCTTTATGCCTGGTGTGTATACTGTCGGAATGGAGTATTTCTTTAATACGGAGCCGATCTTATCCGTTACTCCTTTCACATATGGCATGTAGGCAGTGATTGGCTGGGCACCAATCACTGGATTGAATTTCACCGTACGCAAGTCCTCTCCACGGAACGTCACTTTTACTCAAGAGTTGTACGTGAAGCGATTGAAATTAAAAAACACAAAACTTTCAATCGGGAAGATGGTTTCAAATTATCTACAGCGTGGAATCCAGTGATAAAAAACATGCCACCTCGCTTTTATGCGCAGTCGGGTGAACACCAGAATAGGGCCACATCGGTTTGCTTACAGAATAGGGACACTGTTAGTATAGTATGTGACGGTACATGGCGAAACGAAAATATCAAAAATATCAAAAAAGTGGAGGTGGATGAAGAACCTTCTACCTCACGATGTCGGCGACGGAGGGCGTGCACCGCTGAGCCAGTCAGCCTGTGACCACGGCCAGTGCAACCTGGTCGAAACGTCAGGCAATTCAGAGGTATGTAATACCTTTTCGTGATCGCGTTAATTCCCGTTCATACGTAGATAATATTATATCATGGAACGCGAAAGTTTAAAAGTTAGTATAACGTAATTATTACGTCTCATTTGAAAATTCATAATCCGCATTGCTAGCACACAAGTAATTCTATAATTTCATATTTTAACGACTCGTAATTATCAGAATATGTTTAATACATATTTTAACCATAATCATCCCATCAAATATTTATAGATTAACCTGCCAAAATACTAAATCTCGACAATCTAAAATCTGTAAATCTAAATAATCCCAAGGATGAATGCCAATATAAACCTTGAGCAGCTTCTGACGTCAACACATGACGTTGAACCTATTGGATTTACGAGACGCCAGCATGTGAAATCTATCTACTTTAAATATGGCATATTGAATATCTGAATGAATTTGTAAATGAGATCATACTGCATGGATGGAAACAGAAATATATGTTTCCATTTCCATCCACTCATAATAATTGTGTAAGTATTTTGATATATTTAAAAATACTCTCTCTCTAGACTCTTCGGCAGTATTTTGATCCCTTTACCGTTGAAGATATTTGCGTGGAACTGAAACGTGGCCACCCTTTTCTTCAATAAGGAGGATAAGGCCCACTTTTTACGATAGGACTTATTCCCACAACATTCCCACGGCTCTTGCACACAAGATTCAACAACAGTAAGCAACTATAAGACCGAGCACGACACTCGGAGAGTTTAAAAAGTATATTCTAAATCCTCATGAATTACAGGCCGGATTAATGAGACACATCTACGATTTTCACGATTCATCTCCAATATTTTGAATACTTTCACTCTTCGCAAACAAGCCGAACAAGCTCCAAAAGCTTTTATACTGCAGACAGCATTCACACAAATTGATCATTTATATCTGATTATATATCATAATCAGATACTTAGTCTTGCATTTATTGCCAACGAAAATAAAACTTTATAAAACTACTTACAACATACGTAATTTTTGTCAAAATGCTAGTCCGACCTTCACTAAACCGACTGAAGGTTAGGCCAAAAGAAATTATTTCGACTGAACATTATGTAGACCCAGAAAAGTGCCGACATAAAACTATAAATTAAAATTTTAAAAATCCCCGACACAAAATAATAACAAAAAATGCCCTACATCATTTTGGAAAAGAGCCGATACTCTTACACTGCTAGACCGATATTAACCAAGCATAGTTAAGAACCACCGCAAGGAAACTGGCTTTCAAATGAAAAAAACCGCATCGAAATCGGTCTATCCGTTTGAAAGCTACGATGCCACAGACAGACACACACAGAGCTGATATCGACGTCAAACTTATAACACCCTTCTTTTTGCGTCGGGGGTTAAAAACAGGAGTACGACAAACGCAATAAGCCAAAAAAAGTACTTCTAGCTTGCACTTTTCGTCTTTCGTATAAATATTTCAAGGCAAGTTCATCTAGGTATTTGCCCGGTAATAGCTAAAGTGTACTTAATATGTAAACCACAGACCCTTTAATAAATTTAACCGCAAAACACCTGTAAGGCTTCCAATTGAATTACTCATTTGTACACATTCTGTATTTGCTTTCCAGCAATAAAATACAAATATTGTTTATTGATTAACATTTTTGTGGTCTTACCTTGAACTATTGTGCTTCTAATTCGTCATAGCTTTTGATACCTTTCTTTATATATATATAGCTTATGACTGTATCAACTAGAAATATTTTGGCCACTGTATATTGATGATAAACTGCTATCATAATTCACGATTACAATTTATATTGTATACTCAACTCTCATTCATAAATCGATAAATACAAAATAAACGGTTGCTGCAGTTGTAAATACGAATACAATTATAAATTAATACTCGAATACTCACTCTATAGATTGGCAGACATAATAAATGTATGAACTTGAAATAGCTGGTACTATTCATAGCACCACCTACGATGGCGACGAGTAAATATGAGTAAATACTATTACTGAGTCATAAAAATGTCACGAAACTTTCTTCCCACTGTGGGAATTTGATCAAAATTTCGAGATTTTAAATATATTTAAATTCTGAGATGTAAATACTCTGCCCATGTTCGGTATATGCGACTCGATGGAATGGGTTATGAATGAATATAATTGGTTGTTCCTACTGTTACAAGAATTTGGAATACATTCAGAAAATAATCTTCTTGAGAGTGAGTTCGTTATCTGGAACGTGGAGTCATGGAAAAAAGTTTTTTTTCTGAAATTGTTTCGTATTTTAAAAATTTAGATTGTGATCAACGAACTGGTTGCTGCTCTGTCAATTTTACGTTAAACCAACGCAGCCAAACCTTACCAAAGTTCCTTACAATATTTCTAGATAACATATTTATTAGGTAGTAGCTTAAAAGGATCCAAATTTTATCATAAAGATCGTACTCGACTGCATTAGGTACATGAACAGTAAACATAAATGTAGAGGTAGGTGGGCAAGCTAATAGTCCTAAGTTTTTTTTTTTTATCTGTGCTATAAGACGTTACTTCGTACCAAATTTCAAGATTAGTAGTTATCTAAGTGCCCCCGCTGACATACATTTACTCCCATTTATGTTCATGATCATCCATTTCCATCATAGAATACTAGCAACTCGCCCCAGCTTCGCACGGGTAGCAGAGACATATTCAACAATCATCAACGTATTTCAATCAATTTACACAAAATCTTTACAAATTGTACACATAAACCTTCCTCATAAATCACTCTGTATAATAGTGAAAACCGCATGCCGTTCAGTAGTTTTTCAGTTTATCGCGAACAGACAGACGCGGCGAGTGACTTTGTTTTATAATATGTAGGGACAAAGCTTGTTTTTTGCTTTTAAGTTACCAGTTACTATACATCCACCCAGTCGTTTGGCGTAACGCGGCGCAGCGTGGTGTAACTACAACTACTCATAGTACTCTTGCGTAACTGATATTCGCTTTATCTAGTAAACCACTAAAATTTTTATAGTAGTGTCATATAATTCTGAAATCTGCTGCTGTGGAAACCTATTTAACAAAGTTTACTTATTAACTTTTCCTCTAAGTTCTTTTTCGCGGTTGACATCTTGAAATCTTATACCTCACACAATGATACCTCACACGTTGAAATCTATCAAGTCGTTTAGGCTCTAGGGCGTTCCAAAGGAACCTCATACATACATACACCCGAAAACAACCATTCTTCTTGCGCACTCAGTTAAAAAGAAGGAAAACTAGAAATAAAGTGATTCAATGTAGGACAAAGTCTAGTATTAGAAATCATGTATTAAACGAAACATCGCCGTCGTGAACTCGTGGCACTCGGAAACGAATAAATGGAAATGTCGGTTGTACGTCTAATTTCATATCGACAGCAGCAGCAGCGCCCCGCGGTTTCACCCACGTAAGTCCCGGTCCCGTGGGAATATCGGGATAAAAGGTAGCCTATTCGTTAATCAAGGTCTCCAGTTATCTACATACCAACTTTTAGTGGACTATTGGGATTGAAAATAGAATGACAAGGAAACTCTAAGAAATACAAAATATAAAGCTAGAATCTCAGAAAGACTCAATACTATTAGTGGTTAAGTTTTTTTTGCATGAACTAATGCCTAGCTCCTCTTCATTTAGAATGTTTCTTTTGAGAATATTCCTTGATTTACCGTAAACTACTGTCTGCTGGCAAAGTTTTATTACTACCAACATCAATAGGATGAACAGACAGACAGATATTACATCAATAAGTTAAAATATTTTTCTTGCAATATTTTTTAACACAATTTTTTTAACTAAAATATCAGTTCTTAGGATAAAAAGTAATCGTGTTTCAAAACATTCTTTAGTATGGCTTTCGGCCACTTCTTCTAACATTAATTGCTTCTAATGGAATAAAAATGTTAATAACAACATACTAGAGTACCGGGAGGAATCTTTTAAAAAAGAAATGAGGACTGAATGAAAACTAAATAAAGTTTACGTTCTTACATATTAACTTCTATTTTCGTTTCTAGTATTTGTTTAATTAAAAAAAAAAACAAAGTTATCTAATGTCATTTCAGAAAGTACTAAAAGCACGATTAATTTTAATTTGCATTGCACGTACCTGATATTCACCAAGTTTTTTGATGACAGAATAAAAAAGTATATCGAACAACTATTTGGATTCTGGTATGAATGATATAACTATTTTCTTCAACTGTTGCAGAAATTATGGATTATTAGAAAACAATAATCTTGAAAGAGAGTTTGTCCTCTGATCTTGTGAAAAAGATTGAATTTGTTTCGTGTAATTAATGTTTGAGATAAGATTATTTTTATTGTGTTCAACAAACTGGATCCTGCTCTGTCATATCAGGTTAGGCCAAATCAGTGGAGTCTACGGACTACTAACTAAATTGTTATGGGTATTATAGAGAACATCTACAATACCTACTGCATTAAAAGTTCAATAGATTGTTTCTTTATTGAAGTGTCTTGAAAAAAAAATTACCTCTTTACCTCGAAGAAAAATAGTACAAGAAAACAAAGAGCTGCTATATTGATTTCAGATGATGTCATTCAAACGACAGTTCTAAAAGTTGATACTCAAGCGAAAGAACTCTTCGACATCCAAATGTCAGCGCACGACGCGCCAATCAGCTCCGCGTTCCTCTCTGTATAATATGCCACAAAGTTAACTAACATGTCTAATCACTCTTAAATTAAAGTAGCAAGACCTACAATCCCTTGATTAATGATACAAAAAGTTTGTCAGAGAAAGAGTCTACAAATTTAATTTCGTGAAAATAGAAGCTCTTATTCGTTCGAGAATAAGGTATGTATCGGACTGGATGAAGTGAGAAGAAAGTTTGTTAGTGGGATACAGGCCTGGTAGGCCAGTCTAAATGCGTCCGCGTCTTTGGCACGGCACTGGGGCAAGGACGCGTAGTGCCTATGCAGTCGGCAGATTGATTGACCGATTAATCTTAGCTAGACAAGACGGGTAAAATTAAATATTATCGATTTCACTATGTGAATCTTCACTATGGAAACCTTTATTTTCAGCAACTTTTTAAATAGATTTTAGGGAAATCACAGCAGAGGAATCTGTCCGGTAAAGATCGATAATCAAGATAAATGTACTAACATTTTTTACTTAAGCCGATTTGGGTATTTTTGGATAGTTTGCTACATAACTGTTATACGCAGCAAAGCCTTAATGAAAAATACTGACATCAAAACCAATAATCAGCTTTAGCTAAAAAGTCGCGATTCTGTTTTCGCATCAATGAAATCATTTATCTTTCTTTCCATTGAAGCTGTCTAGAGACTCTCAACTTTTCAGTCTGCTGAAAATATAAGTATTGAAATGCTGTATATACCTTTAACATTAAATATTTATGTCTTGGTTAAGCTATCATCTATGAGTGATTACTCAACGTTCAGGCCGCTACAGCGCAGTTCCGTTTCAGATATTTTATCAAACGCATATAGGTACGTTAGTAAATCATGCTTGTTGGCTGCTGTGGTTGTGACGTCATTGTAATAATTTGTCTCTGTGTTTTCTTTTGATGATCTGTTGTTTTGCTGTGTTGACATTTTAGTGCATGTTTATCGAACACTTTAGTTTTTGACTATTTGCAAGCAGTCCAATTACTGATCTGATAAGTTTAAACAGTGAATATATTTTATGTTTTTAATGTTACTTTTATTTACAATTAAATTTTATCAATTATTGTATTATGTTGATCTGTAACGTTTATATTTGTTATCCGTGTTTCATGATCATTAATCAATATCACTTCACTGAACACATGGCGGTGTGGGGATGGTGTTATATACAGTATACACAGGGTACAATGGGGTCGAATGGCTATAACAGGAGTATTACGAAACGTTCGATCGCTCCCGATGCTTGTTCGTATGCGTGCGCGACCGCGCGTGCGACGCTCGCACTTCCACACCCGTGACTGAGACTATGAAGTATTTTGATACAGGTCCATATGTATGCTATCGGTTTTGTATTAGCTTTAACTATTCAATAATATTAGTGTTGTCTTCTGATCTGACTGGATATTACAATGTTACTTTATACAAATTTAATTGTGCGGAACGATTCTCAAACGGAGGTATAGTGACATAAGCAATAACCTTCATAGCTTGAGTTTGAAAGTTTACTGCTACTGTTCATATATCCTTACTAATATAATATTATAAATGCGAAAGTAACTCTGACTGTCTGTCTGTCGCTCTTTCACGCCAAAACTACTGAACCGATTTAAATGAAATTTGGTACATAGATAGTCTAGAGCCTGAGAAAGGACATAGGCTACTTTTTAATGCAAAAAAGGCGTGTAAGGGGCCGAAAGGTGGGGATGAAAAGTTGTATAAAAGTATAGTCATATTTAGAGATAGAAGCTTGAAATTTATTTTTTAGGCTGTTGATTCGATATAAATACACTATTCCACGCGGACGAAGTCGCGGGCACAGCTAGTAGTATATATATTCTATTAAATTTTATAACCTTTCTGAAGCAATACATATAGGTGCTGCGATTTTTAAAAAGGAGTAGCTATCATTTTAGTGCAGGAGTTTAGTAATACATGTGGTTTGTGTTTTAAAACTAAGGACTTGTTTAATGATAATAAAGACACTAAGTACTATACAAACAAACACAAAAAAGTTTCAATTAAAATATATTCAACAGTTTTAACAACAGTTGCAGGCATATACCAATGTCCGTTAGCTCCGGTGAGGTGATGTCCCGTGGGAGTTTCCACACGAAAAAATAAAAAAGGCATATACCTATGTATGTCATTTTTTTTCAAGGGTATGTAGATACCGATACTACCAGTCCTTTGTCTGGATGAACTTCTTAAATATTACCCAGCATTACACATGTGTAATACATCATATCATTTGCTCGTGAGTTGCTTTCAGATATATTGAGCATTTTTCAGAGACTAAATTCAAGATTAATTAATTATGATTAATTTACTGTTTTGGGTCTACTAGACAGGTTTTTCTTTAAAAACTATTCTTTAGCGATTTCAGTCACCAGTATTAGTATTTTAAGTGCCAAGTGCTACCTCGACCATATCTGGTCTTTTGTAGCGCACTTTTGTTTTACAATTCAGACTTATGGCTTCGAGAAACCTCCAGACCCTATCAGCAGTGATTGTTTGTATTTCCTACGGTTGCATGATGGGCAAACCTAGGTTTATACTTCGGTGACGCATTAGTGGGCCACAAGAGCATAGCATATGCATTGCAGTTTCTTCTCCCTCTTGAGAGGATCAGCATATTTTGTTCTCACTCAACTTTAGGTTGAAGATATGTTTGTTCAGTTTGCAGTGTCCGGTGAGGACTCTTGTTAATGCAAATGTTTTTTTTTGTATATTTTGAGCTCTAGAAGTTGTTTTGATACTTTGTTATCATAGCCCTTTATTAAGGCTCTCGGGTGTCCTAGACCAGTCGTGGTCTTCCATCCCATAATTTCCATTGATGTGTATTGGGTGTTTATGATTGAATAAGCTCGCTGTTTGGTGATGCCGCAGAATGGTTCCGGTCCATGCTGTCGGTTATCTGCACCAGCTCTGGCGAGTTTATCACCAGTAACTTGTTTAGGATTTTTTTATGTTAATTAAACTGCTGGTTTTAGGAGATTTAGCTACTTATGATGAAAAATTTAATATAAGAGATTCTCAGACAAAAAAAAATATTTTTGGAAAAACTAACATTTACAAATATAATTTGGAAGAGAATACAACAGTTCTTAAATTTCATAAATTTGCTTAGATATGTGCAATAGATAATTTAAACTGGTTTGTGGCGCCATTTTGTCATGTTCGGCATGTATTATAGGTACCGAAGAGAACAAGTGCCAAATATTTAGTTACAGTATACAGACATTTGACTGGCAACCCAACACGAATATCTGTCTACGATGCATATCGCCAAAAATACGATCTACAGTTAGTGATAAGATAATATTATATTGTTATGTGACGGTAGGAGAAAAAAATAAATGCACGCAGCACTGAGCTGCAGCTAGGCTCTTTTGCATCGGACGGCGCAGAACTAACGTGAGCAGTATCGTATTCTTAATTTGTATGTTCTTATTTTTAAGGTTCCATTTTTTATTATTTTTTTATGGTATAGAGGGCAAACGCGCATACGGGTCACCTGATGATGACTACCGCCGCCCATGCTCGCCTGTAACTCAAGAGTCACAAGTGCGCTACCGCCCTTTAAGGTGGGACTAGGGAAAGAAGGGGAGAGGGGGGAAGAGTGGGAAGACGGGAGGGGGATTAGAGGGGAGGAGAGGGGGAGAGGGGAAGGACGGGAATAGGGGAGTGGGAAGGGTTAGGGCCTCCGGTAACCTTACTCACGCGGTGAAAACTGCCGGTTTTCTGTGAGGCCGTGGTATCGAGCGGAGTCGAGCCGGCCCATACGTGCCGGCTCTCCCACGTAAAAAAAGGAAGAAAGAGTCCTTATAAGATTACTTTGTTGTCCGTCTGTCTGTCTGTCTGTCAAGACCATTTTTCTCAGGAACCCATTGATGCATCAAGTTGAAATTAATACCAAATACGTATGTCTGCCCTTGAATCTGTAAAAAATTCAAGCTTCTAAGTCAACGCACGCAAAAGATATGGGCATTTAAGCTTTAGATTTCACCAAATTTTAATTCGCAGGTAAATCAAAACCTTTATGGTACTTTCCATTGATCTAGAATTGGTAAGAAGCAAGATCTCACAGGACAGGTAAAGGAAATATCCGAAAGTTGTTAATTTGTTATGTAATATGTGTCTGTCTGTCTGTGTCTATCGAAACCCTTTCCTCAGGAACTCGTGAATACATTAAGTTGAAACATCAAATAATGATGTCAGCGGTTCCTCAAAGCTGTAAAAAAATTACGTAAACGCAATCAAAAGAGATGGCCATTAAGCCTTAGATTTACTAATTTACACATTTCGCAGGTAAATCAAAACCTATAGGGTATTTCCCATTGACCTAGAATCATGAAATTTGGTAAGAAGGAAGGTCTGACAGCACAAGTGAAGGAAAAAATCCGAAAGTCGTTAATTCGTTGTTATATCACATAAAAAATAGTTTTTGGGATTAGAAACCTATATTTTGCGGTTGGAAAGTTGATTGTGTCGTTCATTGGCATACGGTATATAACTTGTCGTACAACGAAATATCGTTCTCTAGTAATGTAATTGTCTTTCACAGCGTTGAGTAAATAGGTGCACATTTTTTTTGACATACATCATTTTTTCATAAATATACTGATGTGGCGACTTCCACATACAGCAACAAGAAACATCTACAACCTACTAATCCTGCATCGCGCTATGAGAGTTCTCGCGCCGATTAGTATATATACAACTTCCCAACATCAACCGTTGGGCCGCGGCCCGCCAGGCATGATCACCTCGCCTGGTCGGAGGATCCTCCCTTTGTGTTGGAGGGACATACCACCCGTTCCTCCACACTGACAAGGCACCGTCAGGATGTTAATTTCCTTAAATAGTTCCCTAAGGTATTCGTGCCTACGTATACCCTCTTTTTTAAATAAAATACATGTACCTATTGCAATCCGTAGAATTTTTTGAACAAATTAGTAAATTATAAATAATAGTTAAGCTTCCAACTCTAAATTAACCGTAAGAATATCACAATCATGAATCCGATAGTACGATTATTTGCTTCTATCACATCTACCCACATTAGAATAAACACACACTCGGAAATTACTAATGAAAACGTTTTTACTTACTGTTAGATGCATACTCATTGCATCACGGTTGCTTGATGAACACCATGATGAGGACTACTACTTCATAAGGCATACGGCAAAGTTAAGTTTGTTTTTCGGAAAAGACGGGCAAAAATTTTCGAGAATTTATTCCCGAGATGGACGTACTATCTATATACACGTTTATTTTCTTACGGAACCCTCGGTGCGCGAGTCAGACTCGCACTTGCCCGGTTTTTTTAAAGTCATTACTACGTGTGAATTATAACAATATTTTATGATAGATTTTATGATTATGATGATATGATATCAATAAATGGAAAAATAGATCCTACATTTGTATAGCATTACTGGCATCTGATGACTTTCTCTTGAATTTAAGTAAATCCAGAACCGTTACAAGCAAATGGCAGATTAATATCAGATTACAATAATTTGCCTCACGATCAGAAGGTCTAAGTAGCAAAACGTCCAACTGCGCGAAACGTCTAATGAGCAGTAAGCCTAATTAGCAAAATGTCCATGTAGCAAAACGTCCAACCCTCAGATGGTCTGTATAGCAGAACGTCTATTTAGTAAATCGTCATTTTTAAAATGTGTACACTCATGATAGAAAGTTAAACTTATTTATAAACTTAAGTTTATAAGTAAATTTATTTGATATAAAAAATTGTGTTAAAAACTAGCTTTTTAAATATTATTAGGATATTAGGCGCACAAATTCCCCGTAATTTATGCACCTAATATCCTTTCAATATGGCCAAGGTTCACCAAAAATTTAAAGGGTACTTTTTCACTCTCAAGCTTTTGAAGCTCTCTTTTATATTTGACATTAAACATTATATCGATCTTTCTTCTCTTATTTCCTTCAAATAACATATTCTTGAATTTGCGATCTGGCCAAAGGGCTTTTTTTCTAAGAGCTTTGAGGAATAGTAGCAGGGTTGGCTTTGATTTTATATTCGTGTCGAGCCGCCTTTTTTTTTATTTTTGTACGTGTGGAAACCCCCTCGGGCCATCACCCCACCAGGGTGGGGCGGTGTGTCGGAATCGAACCGACTAAAACCACACGGTGTGCCGTACTGCGCCTTAAGTAGGAGGGATCCGGGAACTTTTTTTTAATTCAATTTTTTTTAACGCCTAATCCTTACATAAAATCGTCGGATAAACAGCTTTTGCAATTAATATTTTGCTCTAAAAGCAATACTTTTTATATATACTTTACTTTATTTAATGAAAACAATAAAAAAAAGTCGATTTTAAGTTATTTTGCAACAATAAACAATGACGCGTATCTCCGACGAAGTAGACACTTTAAGGTGTTATTCTACGTATATTTCTTCAAATTATAAGCCAAGTATCGTATTGTTATAAAAGACCACCGCTTTTCGCGTTTTTTCGGCTCTGGCGCCCGTATTAATGTTGCACGTGTGCCTGAGTATCCAGACAATTTGAGAATGTGACAATTTGCTAAATAGACGTTGTGTTACACAGACCATCTGAGAGTTGGACGTTTTGCTACATGGACATTTTGCTAATTAGGCTTACTGCTTATTAGACTTTTCGCGCAATTGGACGTTTTGCTACTTAGACCTGATCGTGAGGCAATAATTTCCTTTTAAGCCCGAAATTTATGAAAGTTAAAATCAGCCTTGCTTGTTGTTGCATGTCTTAACCGGCTTTAAACACTAAGAAACTAAAAGCTATCTCGCTAGCACTTATTTTCCCAATGATTCATTTACACAATAATTGTTGTTGTTGCAAATAATGTGTGTTGTTGTTGATGAGTTTCAAGTTATACCTACAGTACATAATGTAATTAAAAAGATATTACACAGCAGACAAACAGGTTCGAAATCATAATGTATTACAGTTGAAAACACACTTGAAAAGTGTTTCTTGTGAGTTTAATAATGTTTCAAGCACAGAGCTTATTTGAAAGCTTTAATGGAAACAAGTTTAGTGTCTACTTCAATAGACTTTAGATAACAAGTTTAGTATATAATATATTCGTAATAATATTACAATAAATGTTACATATATTTTCTTGCTCCTGTAACTATACTATTGAAACAGAAAAAAAGTGGGATGAATTTTATTACAAGAATATGTTACAGATTATATAAATACAGATTATTATTTTTTTTATTTTTTTTCTAAAAAGACAAAATTATACTATTACTTTACAGAGTGGGGTTGTTTGTTGTAAAAATATTTGTATTAATTTATTGCCGTCCTGGGTCTCGGAAGCGGATTTAGTCTCGTAAACATCCAAAATATCTAAAAAAAAATTAGATAAATTATTTTTCACTTAGCTTAAATAGCAAAAACTTTTGAGATTGGACAATAATTTGAGATTGGACAATAATTTGAGATTGGACAATAATTTGAGATTGGACAATAATTTGAGATTGGACAATAATTTGAGATTGGACAATAATTTGAGATTGGACAATAATTTGAGATTGGACAATAATTTGAGATTGGACAATAATTTGAGATTGGACAATAATTTGAGATTGGACAATAATTTGAGATTGGACAATAATTTGAGATTGGACAATAATTTGAGATTGGACAATAATTTGAGATTGGACAATAATTTGAGATTGGACAATAGTTTGAGATTGGACAACAGTTTGAGATTGGACAATAATTTGAGATTGGACAATAATTTGAGATTGGACAATAATTTGAGATTGGACAATAATTTGAGATTGGACAATAATTTGAGATTGGACAATAATTTGAGATTGGACAATAATTTGAGATTGGACAATAATTTGAGATTGGACAATAATTTGAGATTGGACAATAATTTGAGATTGGACAATCCAAATTCCAGAATTAATTACACTGTTTTTAAATACGTTCTTGAAAATCAGACAACACCAACACGTATTGTGATACGAGTACCTACAAAAATAAAATTTTAACCAATCAATTAAAATCTTAGTTTACATAGTTTAATAGCTGTCTTATAGAGATTCGAAAACCACAGGCAAGCAGTTACAAGTCTTGCCGGAAGGTATAGTTGTTATATATATAACTACCTATTCTATGCAAGGATTACTCGCATCAACCAGTTTGAGACATCGTCTTAAAACGTCGAGTCCGTCCAGTCGAACAGCTAGTACTCCGCAAACAGAAGTCCCATTCAGAGACCGGACGGGAACTACTTCAGTATAGCCAGAGCTACCAGCACTATAAGCTATCAGGTCACCCAAGTAGAGGTATGCGTATCTGGAAAATACATATTCATTACTTAAAATTCTATATCCTCAAAAAGGTAGGTAGGCATAGGTGTATGACACAACCAACAATATATTTTGAAGGTCCTACGCACCTAAGGGGCTTAGGGGAATGCCGATCTTATCCCAAAAATTAGACACCAATGTAAAACTCCTAGACAGACTGGAGAAGTAGGCTATCATGGAGCATATCAGAACATAATTTATTATAATTCTGGATCAGTTAGGACCAAAACTCTTTTTATTATTCGTATACCGATTTTAGCAATGGAAGTTCAGATGGCTATCTGCAGTTAAAAATAAGCGTTATATATATTATATGTATAACATTAGCTTAACTGTGGCCCTTTCAACACACACTCTATACCTCTATTTGACTGGCCTGTTGGTCTAGTGGTTTAGTGACCCTGACTGCTGAGCCAGAGGTCGTGGATTCCCATCTGAGTCTGGGTGTTCTTTGTGTTCGTTGTTTGTATGTTTGTATAGTCCCCCGCGACACAGGAGTAATTCCTAATGCGGGAGTTGTCTTTAAAAAAAAAAAACAAAACCTACGCGGCTAATCTGGTTTTAAAAGTATCTCAAAACCAGTTGAACGCGATGCGCCCTTGTTCTAGTTGCTCATTGGGCCTAAACAATATCAGACTGAAGTGTAAATTTCATTATTATATATTTTATATATTGCAATACTAATTACTAATATTTAGGACTATCTACGACTATTACTTCATAATTGGTATTTGTAGAAGGCTCTGTTTCCGCATTTAGAATCAAAAACGGTCCATTATGCGTTCAGATAAGTCTGGCTAGTTAGGCCATCCTGGTTTATTCCAGAAGCACAGAAGCCTTCCAGAATAGATCGTGAAGCAGACGAAATCGAGAAATATTAAAATCTCAACCGAGAAGGTTTATACGCTTGTTAACATCTTGGAATTCTGCTATCAATAAATGCAATCGTTATCGAATGTACGCAACCTGACAACACTCGACGGACGTCGTAAGTATATGGAATATAGAATCTATATTCATTCTGCAGAAAAGAGCTATCAGAGCCATTTATACTCTACGTAGTTCTTGTCAGTATATTTATGAAAAAATGATGTATGTCAAAAAAAAATTTGTACTTATTTACTCAACGATGTGAAAGACAATTACATTACTAGAGAACGATATTTCGTTCCAATTGGTACAACCAAAATTTAGACTAACAAAAGTGCAAACACCTTTCATGGGGTACTGTATTAAGGTCTATAATAAAATATTTCCTAATATTCTTCAACTAAATGAGAAGAAATTTAAAACTTGTATTAAACGCACACTATGTAAACATGTATATTATGAACTAGACGATTATTTAGCTGATAAAAATGCTTGGCTAAATGCTGGTCCTGCTCCACAGCCACACTGTAAATGAGTGGTGGTCTTAAGAAATATGAATATTCACTTGTATACTAGTTTTTATCTGACATGTTATTTATTAATATTTTAATCATTATTATTGACATTGTTAACTTTGCAAAACATTGACATTCTTATATCAATTTTTATGTTACATTTAGTAAATTTTGAATTGTACATGTGACAACTGTGTAGTCAATAACATATTAAGTTGATTTGCTATGTTGCCAGGCAGTTCTCAGTATGCCGTGCTCGCTTTGACGGCCTGCCGATGGTGGCGTACGTGTCGGGTCGTTCGGCTCCCTTTGATATCATATGGTTGAAGTGGACGATGGCTAGCGCGTGCGTCATGCTCGTGAACGAGTGCCGTTGGTTGCGGCAGGTTATTTCCGAACTGCTATTACTTACATATTATAGAAGTAGTTTTTGCAACTGTTTATAGTTTAGAACAACACGTTACATTGTCCTCACATATAACTTGCGCATATAAGCAATGTAACCAGATATTTGTAAAAAACATTTTGAAAAAGAGTGTCTGTGTTCTTCTCCACTGGATCTACGAATTGTAACAGGCAACTAGCTTCACGACTGACTTAGTCTGACTGACTACTACTCCTGACAATTCAAAAATACCCATAATGGTTTAGTTGAAATTAATGATTTTGATTTTGAAGTTGTGTCGGACAAGTGCGAACAAAAACAAAAATAGTGTAGTTATTATGTATGTAACGAATAAAGTATATGCCTTACTCTGCAGTTGAGATGCTCCGTGGAGAATTCAAATGAGTAGAACGCCCTTACTTGCATTGCATAAAATAACAAAGTTAGAAACAGTTGAGGTCTTAATTATTAATAGATATCACCTGGTGGTCGAATTTAGACCACAATTCATCCATTTCGCATAAAAAGAGGTACAAAGAATTATCTTTACATATTAATATATATATAGATGTACATATTCTAAAGAATATTTGTTACCCGATATCTTCACATATATCCAAACCCAAAGGATCCTCGGGAGGTTCACTAATAACTGAGAACACAATGCAATCCCTGCCGGACTTAGACACCTGGCTGGCTGCACGACAACGGGCCATATCACCCAGACGTGCCATTTCGTCTTTGTCTATCTGGAAGGCTAAAAGAAAGAATGTTTTGTAACAGAGATAATCTTGCCGCAAGGCGTTGAGTAATCCTTGTAGAGTGAAGGCTTCATGAGCTCAATAATGACTGAAACTCGTTTAAATAAAATAACTTTCATGTTAGTGTAAAGACAAGACAAGAGGAGACATTATTTGTCTTTGCTTTAACTAAGATTGGTAAGATATTCATTCTCACACCTTATTACTTAAAATTTCAACTAGAAGGTACAATTCTGGTCACATTTATGCTCGATTTTTTTTATACCCCATCGGTGGCAAACAAGCCACGCGGTTACCGTACCGTAACCTACCGTACCGTACCGTACCGTAACCTATGGACCCTTGCGATTTCAGAAGAATCGCATGCGCGCTGACTCCTCTTTAAAAAGCTGAACACGTACGTCTTGAAGAACCATATATTTAGAATTACCCGAGTGGTCCAGTACCTTAACCTTATAGAAGACCACAGTCAAGGAGTACTAGTACGGCTGATTTTATAAGGGCGGTGGATAAGTTTCGCTATCCGCTGTTTCGCTTGTCACAATTAACCAAAGGATTAGCCAGTAGACATATGTATACAATTATTTTATCGGGCTAATTATGTTAATTAACGCGATCATTAATAGGTATCATATACCTTTAAATTGCCGGGACTTTTAGACCAGGATACACTGGATATGGATTATGTGATCGGGTTAATTTCCGTTAGCATAATTGTATTTCATGGAACGCGAATGTTTAAGAGTTAGAATAGGCGTTTGTATTCAGAATCTGAATGGAGTGAACTTGACCGTTTGTTCTTCGCTAGTAACAAAACTTTTCGTTCATTTCTAAAAGGAGGTAATTTTACCTCCTCGTATTTAAATTCAGCTATTTCTATATCAAAACATAGACTCAGTATGTATTTTATTTTGAGCAAACTTTAAAAAAAGAGGTTTCTCCAGGATCAATAAGTAAAAAAAAAGAGACATCGACTCTTTTTAGGATTCCATTCCTCAAAAGGAAAAAATATAAGATCACTTTGTTGTCCATCTGTCTGTCTGTCTGTGAAGACCTTTTTTCTCAAGAACCCGTTGATGCACCAAGGTGAAATTAATACCAAATACGTATGTTTGTTAAAAAAATTCAAACTTCTACGCAATCAAAAGATAGATTTAAGCCTTAGATTTGACCAAACTTCAATTCGCAGGTAAATCAAAACCTACACAGTACCCAAGTGTACCACAACACTGAAAGTTTTGCGTAACTCATTCATAAAACAATTTACATATAAAGTAATATATTTACTGCTTTTCGAAGTATTCTCCATTACATTTTAAACCCTTTTTCATTCGGTCA
The DNA here is from genome assembly GCA_949752705.1 of Callimorpha dominula. NCBI lineage: Eukaryota > Metazoa > Arthropoda > Insecta > Lepidoptera > Erebidae > Callimorpha > Callimorpha dominula. The sequence goes on from OX456992.1 coordinate 2,040,537, forward strand.
AACCATTTTTGAAAACATGAGGACCATTGGTCTAAGGGCATGATTTTCACGTGCTTAATTACGTCAACATAGACTACTTGTATATTACCAGGTATAAATTAAGGGTTCCCTTCTTCCCGCATAATGTTTTTTTCCTTAATTTACTTTAACATAATATGGCATAATATTCCAAAGTAAATTAAGGAAAAACATTATGCGAGAAGAAGGGAACCCTTAATTTATACCTGGTAATATACAAGTAGTCAGATCTATAAAAAGGTAAAAAAAAAAATTTCATTGATAAATTGGTATAGGCGTTTGTCTTTCATCTCACCTGATAGAAATTGATGATCAAGACGAAGATGACATTCAAACATATTCACTGTACTCGTTCGTTCCAAGGCTATATTTGGCCCGAAAAGTAGGAGCTGACAGTTCATTCCAGACTTTGGCTTTAAAGACTTTTTGGTGTGTCGACCATGAAAGAATAGAACTTCTGTCTGCGTCTAGAAGTCTGATGAAGTAAAGGTGAAGCCGGGTAAGCTTAATATCTCTTAATCAGAAAATTAACTTACTTTTCTTAAAATTAAAATAACACTTGTCCACATAATGTTTGGGTTTAGGCAGACTGACAGGGGTCTCAAGGTCAGCACCAGACCTTCCTAGGAATTCGTAAGCCACGTATACTCTCTGAACTCGAGGGTTCAACATCGCCTCGCACTCCTCGTTGAGAGCCAGCCAGAGAACTGTGATATCAATGGTCTGTTCTTCTTCTTCTTCGGGTTTATCCTTCAAATAATATAATATAATAATAATAACTCCACACATCTCACACACAGCCGTCTGATTCCAAACTAGACAAAGCCTGTACTATGGTAACCAGACTGCTGATAAACATACTTATATATTTCTAAATACATACATATTATAGATAAATTACACCCAGACACAGAACAAATGATCGTGCTCATCACACAAATATTTGTCCTGGGTGAGAATCGAACCCACGACCTCTGGCTTACTAGTCAGGGTCACTAACCACTAGACCAACAGGCCAGTCAATAGATAATACATGAATCTTGATTCGTTACATTATGTAATGTAACATAACAGCTGAGAAATTTATTTAACTTTAATGTATAAATTAGTTAAAACACACTTAATTAATGGTTTTATTACCTTTTGTGGCTCTTCTTCTTGAGTTTTATAGGCTCGTTTAGCGCTAATTGTTACTTGCTTTTTCGACTGGTCAGCCCTTGTACCTAGAATATTAATTATATTTGCCTTAGACTAGACGAGAAGATTTATTTAAACACCAATTATGGAATATAAATAAAATATGAACTTCTAAGATTAATGAGAAAAAATCAAATAAAACCGCCATTGAAATGAAACCACAGCTATCATAATGTCAATGCATAAAAAATCTGATTTTGAAGTTGGTCTTCTTAATTATTAATATAAGAAATTTTGAAAAATGCACGTAATATACATTGCTTTATTATTTATTAGTTGGAAGGGCTCGTAAAGGAGGGGAGTATTACCTTCGTTCTTTTGCGAGTTGTACTTGGCATACAATTTAGCGATGTTGTCATATTTCCTGTTTATGCTAACCATGTCACTTCTTTTACTTCCTAAGGAGGTCCTTGGAAGCAGAAGTGTTGGCTCCTGACTCAGAGATAAAATGCTTTCTCCATCTTTTTTTTTATCTAAAAATGATTTTTTTGTTAATTAGTGGCAATATTGGCATTAGCCGCACGTTTGGCTATGTCGTGACACTAAGGAGATCATAATATATCAGATAATAAATGTCAGACTAATAAAAAAAGATAGACGGCGCGCACGTAAGCAAAAGGCGTTCTATTAAGTGAACCACTGGTTAGAAGTTGTGTACTTGACTTCTGTATAGGGGTCACATACCGGGATCCCGGATTTCGAAAATACCGGGATACCGGACCAAATCAAGCACTTAATAATACCGGTATTCATTTCACCAAAACCGGGAATATTGGTATTTTCGGAATTAAGAAAAAAAAACATTCGAATTAGATACTGAGATTAAAAATTTTATAAATTATGTAAATTGGTAATAAATTTGTAGATAATTTCTCAAGTTTAAACTAAATAGAAACCGCACGTGATTTCATACATACCAAACCTAAAAGATTTGCGTCAAACTATTAGAAGTTACAACGAGTAGTCTCAAATTCGTACGACGATAGCCGACCGTAACTTTTTACAAGATAGTCCGATTTCGATATTTTTTTTTATTTGTAGGTTATACATCAAAGTGGGTAGGTTTAAATTTGAAAAAAAAAATAACCAAAAGGGTAGAAAAATAGAGAATGAATGATTGTTCACCCACTGAGCTTTCGTCTGTAATCCTATTTTGTTGAAAGTTCGCACACATTATGTAGTTTGATACTCTACAAGATGACGGAGCCCTGTGGTTGATCTGATGACTTAGACGGAAGCCAGTCAAGGGAACTACTCAACGCTTTACAGCACCTACATCGTGTTTGGGCTTATTGTTTCTTTCTTGGTAAGGACTTTAAACCTAAAATATTGTTTGTTAAATATTTATAACAAATAACACTGAATAGTCAAAGTAGGTAATTCTATTTCATATTAAGTTTGGTAAGTAAGAGCTTTAAGAATAAAAAAAATAAATAAAAAAAAATAGATATATAGAAAAAGGTTTAAACGTTTTTACTAAAAAATTAAACCGATGAAGTTTTTTTGATTTTTTAGGATTTTATCTTAGTGTAACTATCTATCTTAGGGTACTGTGGGTGCTTTCCTACTTTTTATAGTGAATAATTAGTGTGGTAAATAACTGAGACTAAATTAAAAAGTATTTTTATGGTATTACTTAAATACATTATATTTTTTTCTTGACGACTATTTTGATTTTGATAAAACTCAAATTTTGGCCAATTTTATTATGAAACACGCTTTACAAACTTATTTTCAATAAAAATTGTTTTGTCTTAGAAATTATCTCTTTTGTTTTCTCTAAAACTCTCTACTTAACCACTAAACTAAACTAAACATAAAAGTATATACGTAATTAGTATTACCAACTTAAATGAATGTATTCAAAACTTCTTCGAATACCAGAAATATCGAAAACACCGGAATCCCGGAATTTATCTGATGACAGTACCGAAAATACCGGTTTTAAAAATATTCGATTTTGCGACCCCTACTTCTGTAACATAAAATCTGCAAAGCATCTGCATCTGCTAATCCTAAAATGTGGCCACCATCAAACTATTTATCCCATTTCTGAATATAAAATAGAAGAGATAAATTTAAAAAAAATTTAAAATAGAATATAAAATAGATAGAATAGAAGAAAATAAATAAATTAATTTTTTTTACACATTTTTCTAATAAATGTCTTTTATTTTATTTTATAAAATAAAAAATGTACCTAACCACTTGCTTTAACTATTCGATCTAATTTTGTTTCCAATAAAACTGTCAACAATAAAGCAAAAGTTTGTTTCCATAGATCTTAAAGAATTTTACAAAGTTACGTTAATACAAATTACTGTTAGTAAGAAACGTGAAAATAAATTACTTAATGAACAAAATGATATTTTTCCAAATTTATAATCTGTAAAATTTAAAATCACACTATATTACATGTTAATGAATTATATTACGTGTTATTGTCAAAAGATACAAAATCTGTGCAGTTACAAGAGTCGTCACCGGACACTGCAAACTGAACAAACATAATATACGTTCACCCTAAAGTTGGGCGAGAACACAATATGCAGATTCTGTCAAGAGGCAGAAGAAACTGCAATGCATATTCTATGCTCTTGTGGCGCACTAATGCGGCACCGAAGTATTATCCTAGGGTTACACATCATGCAACCGCAGGAAATACAAACAATCACTGCTGAAAGGATCTGGAGGTTTCTCGAAGCCAAAAGTCTGGGCAGTGAACTGTAAAGCAAAAAGTGCGCTACAAAAGACCAGAAATGGTCGAGGTGGCAGTAAGCACTTCAACAATAATAATAAAATATTACGTGTGAATTTAAATTCAATTTAAATTTTACCACCATACCCAAACGACATTCACATTTCGGGAACTTTGCTCTCGACTTCGGTTGTTATTATACATATTATACTGTGGCGACTTCTACATACAGCAAAAAAGAAACATACTCCAAACATCATCTATAACCTACTAATCCTGCATCGCGCTATGAGAGTTCTCGCGCCGATTAGTATATATACAACTTCCCAACATCAACCGTTGGGCCGCGGCCCGCCAGGCATGATCACCTCGCCTGGTCGGAGGATCCTCCCTTTGTGTTGGAGGAACATGACACTCGTTCCTCCACAACACCACAAAAACTATAAAAGATTTGAAAATATCTCATTAAGAAAGGAAACTGACACTAATAAATACTTACACTTCTTATTGTAGCCATCTGGAGTCAAATTATTCTGCAAAGTCTGGAAAACGAAAGTTATTATTTGCTTCCATTTTACTCGTTATATTAATAAATATATACTTATTATAATGTACGTCTTTACTGGTCTGGATAGCGATGTGCAATATAGCTCGGTATATAATGATTATTTGTGGATCTGGCTGAACTTCTGTGAGATCTAACTACAAGCCTCCATTAAATGATTTATCTCTGCAATGCAGACATATATTATTAACATACTTTTAATCGCTTCAGTTGTAGCTATGTAAAAAAATCTTAGTAGTTAATTTTAACCTACTGTAATTGTCGTGGTTAGGAAGTCAAACTTACCAAATTAGACATATCCGTTGATTGGTTCTGGGCAGATATTTGTCTCTAAAAAGAAGAGTAAATATTTGAAGATAAATTACAGAGGTTGATAACTAGAATAACCATTTCGAAAAATATACTTCAACATCATAATCATACTCCCTAATGATGACGAGCTATACTACCTAATGATGCCAATTCTGTTGTTAGACACACACACACTCAAGCCTGTATCCCAAAGGGGTACGCAGAAGCGTTTTATAGGCCCGCATTTTGCCAACTGTAATTAAGTCTCATTTCAATTCAATTTATTTGTGAACACAGGTTACAAAAGATGTTACATTGTTAGATAAACTATGAGATCTCTATGTCCTACTAGTAATGGCGTACAAATTACAAAACAAATTACATTGATGCAAAGATTGAAATATATATTATTGAAATAGAAACATAATATGTAATTAACATTTGAAATTAATATATATATATATAATGTCATAATTTACTATTCTATTATTATATTATATAGTTCAGAAAAATAATAATTATAAATAGTGTAAAATGTCAATAATTATCAATTACTAATATTCCCTTTTAAATGTCAGTTAAATCATTCAAGAAACATTCAACTGAATAATAGGTTTTTTCTATTAAAAATAAAGAAAAAGACAAATTTAAGAAGGGCATGATAAGTTTATTAAGGCTTCTGAAATGTGGCAGCTATAATCTGTGCTTTGAATGTTGTACATTGTTCTAATACAGCATTTTTGTGCTTTATATACCCTTTCCTTACCTGTACCATTGCCCCAAAATATAAACCGGGCGCTTTGGGAATTAAATGGGAAAATTGGGAGTAATTTGAAAGGAAAAGATAGGTAAGAAGGCAACTTCAATTTTCCCATTTCACATAGCGAAGAGATATTGTTTATATGGATGGACTGTAAGACTGACAGATCCAAAATTGGGTAAGTTACTCAATTTATTTCATTTTTGCGCGCTTGTTATTCTATTGTACGTTCTGAAAGTCTAAAATTGTCTGAAATTAGAAACGTCAGACTAATATTAGACGTCATACAAATACATGCCGACTAACTCTGTTATATAAATATTTTTTTTATATGATGCCATTTATAAAAGTAGAGTTACCATAAAAATATAGTGAAAAGCTCTCTACTCTTTTCTTTAACCAAATATTATATAATAATTTTTAGTTCGTTTGCTAATAAAGCATGTTTTTTTATTTTTTATTCTTCCATTGTCATCCTCGATATAAACTTTCAAGAAAATCTGACATCTTCGAAACTTCGAATCTGACATTTACGTGGAAAGATTCCGTTACATAGATCCATAGATACAGGTCAAGTAAATATAAAGCGAGTAAAAATATATTATTTTTAGAAACTATCAAGAAAGAATGCGCTTGGGAAATATACGGGACAATTCCAATCACTTTGGGATGGCCGAGGATTATAAACGATGGTTTATAATGGATTATAAATCGTGGTCTTGCCATCGTTTACGAAATGAATATTTATTTCAGCACTTATTTTGTAAATTAATCAAATCGAATCACTTTATTTGCAGGAAAAGTGGTACAGATATGATGGTACAAAAAATGTTGTTCCTCACAATTCACCAAAATTGGCATGCAAATACCATGGTAACACAACCAGAATTGCACTACACTAATACAGCCATTCAAATACACATTTATATTTTTTTTAAATGTCATCAAAAATTAAATAATAAAAATAATGTCATGATAATTATACTAAGTTCGAATGATACCACTAAAGTTATAACAAACACTAAGCACTTTCTAAAGTTAATTTTGATTATCTCCGCTTGACTCTTGCACAGACTCATTATAGGGAGTTACAAACGTAACAAAAAACTTTGTTTATTATATAATCTAATAAAATACAATATGCATGAATAAACATTTATAGGCATTCGAAAAATTTAAAAATGTTGTTTCAGGTGATTTTTTTTATTAATTCACTCTTAGTCATTCGATCTTAATTATTAAATAACGGCAACTGCAACTTAGTGCTCTCACAATGAAAAAGAAATTTAAGTCGATGTAACACCAGAACAACAGATTCGGAATCTCATTAACTATAATAAAAGAATTTTAGAGAAATTTTAGTTTAGTGACGGGAACAACAGAATCGGTACCAATAACCAATGAAAGTTACTTGGTATATAAGCTAATCAGTGGGTGTATCAATACATGCAAATAAATAAAATGGAAGTGTCTGTTTGTAATGCCAAAATCATACTTTTTTAAGGTCATACAGTTATTTTCACTATACCTAAAGATACCTAAAAATAAGTTTTATTAATTTTTTGTCTGTCTGTCTCTGTTTGTTCCGGCTAATTCCGGATCGGGCTGACCGATTCCACAGGACTTTCACTTGCAGATAGCTGGTGTTATAAGGAGTAACATAGGCTACTTTTATTTTGGAAAAACAATTAGGGTTCCGCGCAAGATATATGTACACACTATATAATCTTCTACCCATCGGTGGAATCATGAAAACATACAAAGCCGTAATAGCGATATCTTTTTCCTGACTCTGGCTGTAACTTTTAAATTAAATATTAGTTTTTCAAACTTAATAAATTCGTGGATTTGACCGATGATCTGTGAGAATTTGGTAAATACATTAACATTTTTGCAAAATTATATTAATTTTATTTTAAACGCAATAAAGGAGTAGGCGTTGGTCTTCAAACTCACCTGTTGGAAAGTGATGATGATGAAGATGGTACACACATCGCCACCCGGCACAAAAGTATCATAATACAAAAACAGCTAGTTAGAGAAAAGACGACGTTGACGCCGGTGAATTGAACTAAACAGCTCAGTGAAAAAAGGGAACTATGTACTACCTATTTCACTGAGCTAATAACCATGTTTTTACAGTTGACCAATTGCAACATTTGCATATAAAAATGTCAAAACGTACCTAACATGTGATATGACACTTTTTTGCTGGGTGGCGACATATCCAAGAGAAACCTATTCACTCTACTATTGAAGCTTCCAGGATTGTAATTGTCTGTTAATATACATATTACCAAGTTTTGCTAAATGTCAAATGTGTTATTTAGTGTAGCCGATCGACACGCACAAATTTTGCCAGAAGGTGTAGGTACTTCTTACACTCTTTGTTTGTACGCGGACACAATCGCGATATTGTTTCAACTGTTCAAAGGAGCGAATTAATTAAATGAAATATACTTTAAAAATATCGATGTCGGTTATATAGTCAATTCTGAACAAACTACTTGCAAGCTGTGCGGTAGCTATGTTACATATTATACATATAACAGGTCAAGAAAATGTCTGGTTTCGCTTACCGAAGAAGATAGGTCCTTTATTTTTTGCTGTGAGTGTGCTTGTTTCTAAAAAGAGGAGTATACATAAAATCAGGTGTAACTAATGGCCTGCCGAATTTTGAAATAGTATATTTAGACCATCGTTTTGAGTGGAAAATCATTGGAATTTTCAGCCGGAAAATTCATATTTATTTTTTTACATTTTTTTGCTTAAAAGTGTTATCACAATGAGAAAACAGAACATTTTACAGAAAAAAATCAATAAATACCCCATACGGCCAAAAAATGTAATGTAATCAATAAAAAAATATTTATTTGCATAAATATTTTTTAACTGAGCTGCTTCGACGGAGCCGAACGTTTAAGGTCATTAACCGTACCGCACAAAAATGACTGTAAATCCTTAATTTCGCATTTTTATGATGAACTGAGTTTTGCATTGTGATAAGTATCCAAAGAAAGCCGTTCTTGTAAGTTCTTCGCGACGGTGATACTTACACGCTATATGTGAGGATGGATTTTAAAGGTAACGAGTTCAGAGAGTGCATACACACATTATTTTTTTGTTGGCGATTAATATGATCGAAGTAGTAATAATTACAATAATAAATGTATTATTAGAAATATATACAAACATCGATATGCACACCTTGACTCGTAACTAGATGCTTGTAAATGTTGTAATGAACTGCTCAAACGTGCGTTTAGTTCAACTGTGTAAAGTTAACTAACAGTAACGACCTTAGTACTAGTTAATTTTAACCTTTTAATTTAAGGAATTTAATAAAATGCATCGGTTTAGTAGCTCCTTCTAAACATATTATTTTCAGGATGTATTAATTTTAAATTTTAATGGTATATTGTATAATTAGGTCACGAGAAAGAAGTTTTTAAGACTTACCAAACTACACAGATCTCTTAACTGTTGCTGTGAACGTACTTGTTTCTACGAAAAAAAATACATGTTAAAATATGGATTTTAAGGGTTATTTCGGTGATAATGCAATAAATCAAATAAATAATAAAATCGCTAGAGTGTAACAAAACGTAGTACACCCGGCGGTGGCCATTAGCTTCTTATAAGTCCTAATCTTTTGTTTCAGGTAGCGTGTGATACCATTTACAGTGTAATAAACTCCAGTGCCTCGCCCCCGGATATTACACTGTGACCTACCGCTTCAGGACAAAGGCGTGATGATGTTTCGGTTATATTTTTTGCTGGTAACATAACTCTCCTACTAACTAAACAGTAAATTTTGAGGTGAGGTTATGGGATTGGAAAATCTTTTCACTGTACATATTAAGTACCTTAAAACTTGCACTATCTGCCTCCGCCTCGTGTGGCTCAATGTTTAGGCTGGCCCTCTAGAATTTTACATAAAATGAGCACGTTAAAAATATATTCAATAGTAATACTTACAATAGTTTTAATAAGACAAAGGTCCTGGTCAACGGTCTTTTTTGCATTTTATTAAGTCAAGGGAAAAATAGTTGAAGGCTTATTCAACTATTTTTGCTAAAGGTACTATGTTTTTAACTATTTTTATTTTTGCTAAAGGTATGTCTTCAACTATTTTTATTTTAGCGAAATTTAAGTTTGTTACCTAAAATCGGGTGCGGACCCGTGCTTCACCTAGTTTCTCCACCTGGGTGAAGCACGGGTCTATATAGGGTCCCGTGCTCCAACTGATGACGTTATTGTACAGTGATGCAGTAAATTGTTTTCCCTATATGATTCAATAGATTTAAACAACAACAATTATTTAATAGGGGTGAATATGTACAAACAAAAAACAAGAGTATGGAACAAGAGAAGCCTTGCACAGTTTCACAAGAGAAGGCCCAGGGACCACCCAAAGAAAATCGGAAAAACAAAAGAAGATCAAAAGAGGTTCAAAAAATGGCTAAAAACACCAGAAAATTAAAGTTAATAAGGCCGAAAATCGCTAAATTATCTATAATGATTTTCTTTTGTTTTTCCGATTTTCTTTGGGTTTTCTCTAGTTTTTATAATATTAGTGGGATTCGCAAATGCAATTAATTAACAAAGAAATATCATTAGGCCATTTTTTGATAAAATGTGTTAAAATAAATCCTATTGATTAAATATTAAATTATGTATTTTTCTTAATTACTTGACTGTTCTGATCATCAGTTGGAGCACGGGACCTAATAGGTCCCCGTGCTTCACCCAGGTGGAGAAACTAGGTGAAGCACGGGTCCGCACCCCTAAAATCCGATAACTTTAAACTTTGACTAAAAAGTACTCACATTCATAACACGCTTTATGTCTTCCGACGTTCTGATGTTGGCAAACTGGAAAAATATATTCTCTTGTTTTTTATCTTTTCCTAATATTTAATCTACCCCAACGTCTAAAGATTGGTAAGTGTTGGCTATATATTATGTGTTGGCTATATATTATGTGTTGGCTATATATTATGTGTTGGCTATATATTATGTGTTGGCTATATATTATGTGTTGGCTATATATTATGTGTTGATATATATTATGTGTTGGCTATATATTATGTGTTGGCTATATATTAAGTGTTGGCTATATATTATGTGTTGGCTATATATTATGTGTTGGCTATATATTATGTGTTGGCTATATATTATGTGTTGGCTATATATTATGTGTTGGCTATATATTATGTGTTGGCTATATATTATGTGTTGGCTATATATTATGTCCATCAAATCATTCATAAGGTAACAGGAATTGTCATTTTACTTTACAAATATTTCAACAGTTATATTAATTTATACTCAAATATTGCATTTCTAAACTAATAATATTATAAAGAGGAAACATTTGTGTGTATGTTTGTAATGTCTTCACACAAAAACTACTGGACCGATTGCAATGAAACTTGGTATGTAGATAGCTGGAGACCTGAATTAACGCACAGGCTACTTTTTATCTCGACATTCTCACGGGATCGGGACTAACGCGGGTGAAACCGCGAGGCGCTGATAGTGTCGTAATAAACTATACAGAATGTTACAGAAAGGTGTGGTCAAGTTTTGGATGTTTTAAGTGGCAAACAAGCAGACGGGTCACCTGATGGTAAGTGACTACCGTCGCCCATGGACACCTGCAACTCAAGAGTCACAAGTCCGTTGCCGGCCTTTGATATGGGAGTACACTCTTTTCTTGAAGTTTTGAAGGTCGTATTGGTCCGGAAATACCGCAGGCGACAATTTGTTCTACAGATTGGTTGTGAGAGGCAAAAAGTTTCTGGAGAACATAGTGGTGGATTGCTTTTAGTTAGTTACTTATCCAGGTGATGGTGATGATAGTTTTATAGCGTTGAACGTTGGCGAAATGCTGTGGCTGGTATAAGTCTGAGCCATTCCTCGGAGAGAATACCGGCGATAGAGAATGCAGAGTGAAGCTACATCTCTACGCAATGCCAAGGGGTCAAGCCGATCTTAAATATCCTGGCAATCGACGATTCGAGTCGCTCTCTGTTGACTGCGGTCCAGAGGGAACTTGCTTTTTACATGAAACTACTACACATAAAGTATCATAAAACTATTAAAGAGATATATTCTCGTAAAGTTTATTATGAACTTCTTAAAACCAAACAGGGTTATAAAGACCGAATATTTAAATGCAACTCAATTAGAAGACGCTTATAAGTTTTCTGTCAAAATAATTCAGTGAGAATAAAGAGTTCATCTACATCTTATAATTGAGTTGAATATTCCAGTGAGACTTGTCTGGATAATATAATCTAACTTACCACTTCATCAATGATCATGCTCTCTGGAAAATCATCCTGAAACTTTAAAAAATATTCATTAAAAAATTCAAGTAAACCTACATATTATTATTTATCTTTTCTTTCCTTACAGGTTTAGATCCACATTAATAGCCGATGCCAAAAAGAATATAGTGGCTTAATTGAAATGGAATAGAAATCACAATTAATGTACTATAAATTATATAAATGCTAAATGAGCTAGAGTCTGGACAATAATATCAACAGAAGGATCTCAAAACAGGTACAAAGAACACCTTGATAGGCCAAAGAAGAGATCTTGGGACAAATTTAAATTCTTTAGAAAGGTGTGAAATTCTATTTTTACTTTATGAACGCCAATCGGCATTCGCTTCACGTAAAATATCAAAGTTTGGACGTATCGTAGTTAGACAGAAAGCCGACGCTTAGTTGGGAAAAGACGCGGAGCATCCTCCGCGCCTTTTCCCAACTAAGAACTAACTTCATGAATGCCGAAAAGTATTTTTTTCATCCCTAACATATTGAAACGGAAAGGCTAAGCGAAAAACTTGAAGTAGATTAACATCAACTACTCCTAAGTACAGTGAATTATCTTCAAAATTGTAATTTTACATGAGATGGGATCAAAGCAAAAATTGTCCTAATATAGTTTGTACCTACTACTGATAATCTATTTACAAAAGTAATGTATATTTAAAAGGACAAGATATAAGAGTTCAGTATCGTTTTCTCCTCCATATTTGTCGACCGATTTTCTTTACTATTATTTTTTGTTCAGTAGCTATCGCCGAGCTCAATGTTATTACCATTTTTTTCATTCGACTCTTAGCTTCAGAGTTTCATTCTGGACAACCGTTACTCTTGTTAACTCCTCCCTTATTAAGAGTGGGTAATACATTGAAATACATACATTGTACTGTACTGCAGTGCTAGTTGTTGGCGGTGGTTGTTTGGTATCCTTTTTTGGTTTTGTTTTTAGCTTTTTCTCGGGGCGACGCGGCTTAATTGTCTGAAATTATAGACCACCATTGAATACTTTTTGTAAAGAGTATAACAACTATCACAAATCTTGGAGTTATTTTTTAAGATACTTCTCCGTCGCATACAATTAAAACTATGAATAGAAAAAACATTCAAATTCAAATTGTTTTATTGTGTATCCCAGGTAACCATCTGTGAAGAATACACATAATTGCCTCTTATCCTGTTTAAACCAGTACTCGAATCAATGGTAGTTGACAAAGTGACTATTTAAACTGCTACAATGTTGTGCAGTAATTTTTAATGTGTTAGTCAGTTCAATTATGCAAAATAAGTAACTAGAAATAAGTTTATAAAAAATCATAGGCATGCAAGACACGCAAACTCACAATTTCAATTAGTAAACCATGTGGTACGGATAGCTAATATATTGATTAATTTTATTCGTTATTTTTATTCGTTCAAAATTATGATTGAATCCAGGATTAGTCTATACTATTAGATCAAAATTGGGTATCACAGAGTTAAATCTACAGCAAAAATACTTGAATCTCCCTGAAGCAGTAATATGAAGAAATAGTACTTAGTCTACCTTGTGATTCTCCTTACATTCAATATTATAATGGTGGATTGATGGATGTACCAAATCAAAGAGAAGTAACGGTAGCTCTCTTTGTTTGTGTATTCTGGCTGGATGGTAAGTAGTTTATTTGCGATATATCGAGATTCTTTAAAAAGGTCCTGATATCGATTCAGCTACCGGTGTCAAAATTATATTCGAAGTTATTATGATGTGGTGTCCGAGACGATGGGAAAACGAGAGAATCGAGTGCATAGTCCTGCTTCAAGGGCTCAGCGCTGCGCAAGCCACATTGGCCGAATCTTAAGTTTGTGCTGCGCTGAGTCCTCATTGCTAAGACACTGACTTATATTGTGGATACAATTGAATATAATTTAACTTACCTTCCTCTTTGGCATTGCACCTTGGTCAATCTCCACTGTATTAGGCGTCTTGAATACGCCGCTGTCGCGATGTTCATAATTTTCTAAATTTACCTGTTGTGGCATAAATTAAGTAAAGAGATCTATAATAACGAGACTTATAAAAGCCTAAAAGAAATACAAGGATTTAAAATATTTCTCCATCGTTCTCCTTCTTAGTACAGAAGACAAAGTGAGGAGAGAAATTGACTTAGATACTTATTAATAATTTCAGATCAGCTAATTTAGTAGACGGCTATATTATAGTCCCGCAGCCATGCCCTAAGAAATTATTTAAAAATTCTACCTCTAAAGTGGTTCAAAATGTTTATGAAGAAATCAAAATTAATTCGAATATTCGCTGGATTACTCCTGTCAACGAATAAATAAACATATGTTTCGTGTTTTTTACAAACACAATTCCTTCAGGGGGTGCAGTGCAAGTCTTAAAGTTTGTCGGGACATTTATTACGTAACTACCATCTATGATTTCTGTTGAGAAATATGTCTTTTGTAGAGACGGGGGAAAAAACTACGCCTCGAGGACTCAAGAAATCAAGTCCTTGCGCTGGATAACTAAGAAAAACTGATGGTGTTAATGTTCTTGGAATTCTGAAAGCTTATTTTATAAATAAGGAAAAACCGTTGAATTAAAATTTGATGTCTTTGTTGATTTTTTTGCAGGTTAATGGTTTAGTTTACTATTCTCAAATTAAATAGATAGTATTGAAAGTTAATTATGATTTGTTTAAATTGAAAGACTGTGATGTTATTAACATAATAATTTATAAATATAAGAAGCATTTTTAGTTTAAAGTGGCGAAATGTTTGTTTTGTTAAACAAGTTTTTATGGTTATCTAAATATGTTACTGGTTGGTATGGAACTGGTAGGGACCCAATAATTATAAAAAAGTTGAGTAGTACCCTAATCTTTACTTCTTATAGCCCAGTATAGTTTGTTGTCGATTTGTTAATTAATAACTACTAAAAATTTACCATTTGTTTTATTAGCAATAACATCGTGATTTACTAAAAAAAATCTCGAGAAATCCTGGTCGAGAATTCTTGTGCCTTGAGAAATGAAAAAGGTCGAGGCACTAGAAACCCAAGTACCATCAATTTTGAAATTTATTACACTTGAATGACAACATAAAAATTCATAAAAGTACCTACTCATTTACATACAAATACGAATGTGAGTTTTTTGTTTGTTACTTTTACGCCTAAACTACTCAACTGCTCATCATGAAGTTTTGCATATATATTGGGTACCTATTATCCAGAAAAAAAGGGCTGTGCAGGACTGTTTGACAAATTAACATAAACATGAGTGCAGTTTACTTAAAAAAGGAATGATTTTTTTTTATTTAACCTATTAGGTACTTCTCATAAACTTTCCTATTAACTATAAGATATACACATGAGAAATTGTTACAATGTACTCAACTGTAGGTGTTTGTTCAACTTTTGTAGGTGGTAGACCCATGCTTTAGCTTATTTGCCTCCTTAGTGGGGTAAACTACTGTTTGTTGCTCATATAATTGAAAGAGTTTAGTTCCTGTGCTATTATTAGTCATCCGATGATATTTGGATTCAATGGTGCATGCAAAAAATATTTTGCAAACAACATAACCTACCATAGGTATGAGGTTATATTTCTTGAGTATGCAATTGTCAATCAAACTATGGCAGTGTAAAGTTAACATTTTTACCTAGCTAAAGACACTAGTTTGGAACTTGTAACAGTTCATTACGATTTCGGCCCAACGATGTATGGGAGATGGGCAATCTTCTTTCATGGTAGATAAGTAGTTCACTTATCAACCCTCCTCCTAATGAAAAACTTATTACACTATTTTCATGAGTGGTATGTGTAAGCTATTCATGCATACATATACATTCACGAGGCTATTAGTAACATTCTTGGGTAAACATACATTAAACACGAATTTCAGAAACTTACCTCGGCCTGTAAACCGGTGATATTTTCCTGTTTGCACTTCTCAATGGATTCTTTACTTACTTCCCTGGATGGTAGCCGTAGCACACTGCTACCCCAACGATGTAAACTGGAGAATTCGTCGTCCTAAAGAAAATGATACAAATTATGATTTTATAGTCAAGGTTGTTTTTTTTATAAGTATACTAGTAACGTGGGTCACACATTACTAGTATTCTTGTTAACCCCTCAAGCCGGGCGGACCACAGCCCGACGCTTGATGTTAGGAATTTGCCTATATACTAATCGACGCGAAATCTTCTATTGCGCAATGCAATAGCTACTACGTAGTTAGGCCGGTCTTCGCAAGATGGCACTGATGTATGTTTTTGCTGTAAGTGGATGCCGTCACACCACAGGACTACCTAAAATCTAAATGTGTGTGGACGGACAATCGTTATCTTTTATCTTACCCGTTGGGAATTCTTATTTTCTGTGTTGGAAAGTTCGGTATCAGTGTTATCCATTTGTTCTTCATTGCTATTACTGTCGGATTTGTTGGGTTCTGGATGCAATATCGTTGATTGTGAGTGCTGAAAATATGTGATAAGATTATTAAGTTTTCTACACTATATCTATAACTATCATCGATAGTTCTCATCGATAAAGTGGCGGTGCTGTCGCTGGCTGTGTCCCTTCACCTAGATTCTGTATCGCAACTATCACTATGCAAACGCGATTCAGCATCGACACTGTGTGAAAGCGCCTGGGAACGCTACAGTTGCAAGATGAACTCAGTCGAGACAACATTGGTTACGTTGTCAGCTGCTTTTACGTAAACGTAACCAGCCGAAGCGTGCGCGACATAAGCAGCGTAAAATATATTAGATGCACCCATTTACTAAAGAAAGATTACGCAGTGGACATTATGTCACAACATTTAAAATACTAAAAGACTATAATGAAAAATTCAAGAGCTGCTATAGAATGTCATATTCATCATTTCGTGATTTGCTTTCGATTGTAAAACCAGAGCTGACTCGCAGAAATACAACAATGAGACAATGTATATCAGCCGAAGAACGATTAATAATAACTTTAAGGTAAGTAAAACCAAATATTATTCATAAAGATTTATTTTACGAAGTGATAAATCAGTATTAAGCACACAAAAACTTAAATATAAATTAGATACTGAAAAGTAATAAGGGTAGGATGATTCAAAATCGCCCTTATCAATCACAGTTTTGTTTGTAACCAGTTGGCGTTCATTTTATGGAGAATATAAATCTGTAATAATATCAGAGTTTTGTGTATTGTCATCATTATCAAAATTGAATTCAGTATTAATTTGTTGCGAGGAACTGCCTGCGGTATTGCCACTAGCAGGTGTAGGCGGTGTGTGGTAGTTATTTATTGGTTGCGATATGTTTGCAGTACCAGTATTAGCAAGTGCTGTGTAGTAGTTTTGGTATCCAGACTGATAGTATAGTAGATAGTGTAGATAGAGACATAGTGACTGGTGTATGGTGATGTTTGTGTCATACTGTTATATTTACGAAGCACATTAATTATGTCAGCCTTAGCATCGAGTTTATGTTCTTCTTTTATAGGGTTAAAATGAGGAAAAAGTGACAGTAAAAAAAGTTGATTTGGATGTTCAAAGGTGGGCAGATCTCTTTTCAATTTCTCAGTTAGCACTTCATATATATTTTTTTGTGCATCATCAACGTCAAAACAATTTTTAAACTTCTTTGATTTAAAGTTTCTTCGGTACCTATCGTTTTCTTCCTATCTATAGTAAATCACTTTGTGGTCCAATTTCGGTCAAAGGTAATAGAAATGACAATAATTTATAGTAAACGTATTGTTTCCATGGTTTCACTCCGGACCCACTAGGGCAGTTTTCTTCCTTTGCTCGTTCTTTGTTAAAAGAATCTTATAAACCTTTCCATTTCTTTTGGACTTTAATAGCTGGAAAAAAATACGAGTTTAATATTTTTTTTACATTTTAAAAACAATTGAAAATTAAACCCAGAGGAGTCTAAACCTACGACCTTGGCATTACCTGCCTTACTATATTGGCACGAAATACCAAGGTTGTAAGTTTAAGAGCGGGCGCACCTTAAGAGTGGCAACGTCACAATTCAATGTCATATTTCGTGGTTTCCAATTATTATTATTATTTAAATGGTGCGATAATAAAAAACTGTATCTTAAAAATATATAATCTGGTGCTATACCTAAAAAATATTTTCATCTAACTTTTAAAATATAGGGGAAAAGTGTATAAAAAGTATGAGATCATTAAGTTTACAGTTAGTTTTATCTGCAAATAGGGTATTGAAAACTTGCAGTTCGTTATTTACATACTAAAATAACTGTAACCATCTCGATTTCTTACCTATTATACACCTTTCATGTAATTCTAAATAGTTAGTTGAGAAAATTTTAGAAATAAAACCCAATTCATCTAAAATTTGTAATAAAAAACGCAACATAATGACACTAAATTGCGACAATGCCACTTTAAGGTGTAAACGCTCTTAATCCCGTTCATCGCAATCTTTTAATCGTGTTTTAATTATAAGTATTTTATTTTTACAAGGTACTTAGCTGCTGGATGTAATTTCACAGATCTTCATTTGGATTTTAAATGTGGGCATACATACTACTACACGCAGAATAGTTAAGGAGACCGTGAATACAATATGAAGTAAGGTAAAAGACATCTCCATGCCAGAACCAACAAGAATCACATCGAAAAACCGCTTAAGGATTTATAAAACATGCAAATTTTCCTAATTCAATTGGAGCAATAGATGGAAAACATATCGGAATTATAAAATCAAGTCATACTGGCTCAGAATATTATAATTGTAAACATTTTTATCCCACAGTGTTGCTAGCAATATGTGATGCTAATTTCATTGATATAGATGTCGGCTACTATGGAAAGAGTTCAGATTCAACAATACATGAAAGCAGCGAATGGGCAAAAAAGCTAAGACCTATATCTAAGAATACCTGAACCACTGAATACCGCTCACCGCTCAATACCGTGATGGAACATGACGTCCCCGCAATGGCTATTAGTTTTCGCAGACCTCTCCAGTTACTAACACGTCTTCTTGCGCGATGGCACGTTGCATCGCTCCTTACAACCACCATTTACCAGCCCGTATAAAGTAGTAAGACGACGGGACAAAACTATAACTATAAGGACCAATGGAAAGGATGACGAAACGGAAACCTGCTTACCTTGAATTCAAAAGTTCCCCTACCGCTTTAACGCTAGCTGCTGCTACGCCCGCGCCGTCTGCTGCTGCTCCTTTACGTACTGATGCTCCTCCACCTTCATCCGTGCCCTACACTACAGGTTTCGGCCGCCGAGCTCGTTTCGCTTAGCCCTTCCACTTGTAATTAGTGTAGATTCGGTTTATTTTTCTACGTAACGAACGGTTTATGACACGAGCCTCCTAGCAACACTGAGCACGCCAGCATAGCTTTACTCTCTCGTATAATAACTTCAGGTGCGTGCTATTGAAGGTCATTCCTCACTAAAGACGTATTATAGTTTCGCATTTAGTAATATTGTGGTGTCTCCCCGATTGTTAATTATATTATTGATATTAAACAAACAAACTTTATATGGCATTGGTTTCATAATTTACTCTACTTTACTGACTATTTATGAACAAAACTCGGAAAAGGTAATGTTAAAGAAGAATATTACGCATACAGAATTCCCATCACAGATGATTTGAGTTCTGAACTTAATAGATACCTGCGTATGGTTAAATGCTTTTATTGACGTTTATTTATATTTAAAATATCACGAAACATACCTGTGCTATTGTCTTATTAATTAGAGGCACAAAGTGTGCCTCAGCTCGCAACATACACCACAGGTCAAGAACACCCATTTCATCACCGGCGTCCAGAATGTCTGACAGTGCATTATTAACCTGTCGAGCGTATATCATCTGCGGTCCGGCCACCTGAAAAAAAAAGCTGTAGAATAAAATTTCTCAGCTATTTGGCTTAGGAACAAACTTTCTATAATCAACAGATACATATTTTACATTAGGCTCGTAGGAACGTATTGATTATATAGCTATTAATACTACATAAACTATTAAAAAGTAGTAAACCATAATCACATTCCGATTTGGACTTTTTTTACTAGTCACCTATGGGTGCAAGTTAAAAAATAAACAAAAACATAATAAATTCCATTAACCTAGTAAAAAAAAAACTATTTTTAATAATAGATATTATCTTTAAAGTCGCCTTAGGAAGCCATAAAAGTAAATCCGGCCAAACATAAATGTTATGAAATATTGTTATCATATTTATATTACTCGTATGTTAACATATTAAATTGCAAATCTTTAGAAGTTGCTTCATATCATTAAAAGGTCGTTCTCAAAAACGTGGTACTGTAACCTGTCGACTTACTGTAACCTGTGTACAGTGAGAATTATTATTGTTTAAATTCGACTTATGTCGTTCTACACAATATTGTACTTAAAGAGACTGTTCACAACGAGGCAAAAAAATAAAAAAAGGGTTTTTAATCATTAAAATCTGTTTCTTTATATTCGTAAATTAAACTTTCTTTCTTCTTATGACCAGATAAATGTTCTCATTAACCCATAGTTGCAACCTACTGCGGATAACACAAGCTGTGTTTCTTACTCCCCGCCCATAAAATTACCAGGCAGTATCTAGCTAACGGCTGGCGTGCATCCAAACAGTGCACCCTGATTTTGGAAAAGATATATAATATATATATCAATTATTTTATAAGTGACTGAATTACTTCCTGAACGAAACTGTTAAAATATTATATAATTTGTGGACTATTTTTAGTCCATAAATATTAATTCAATACCCGTAACCTTTGTTGTTATTAGACAAAAACTTTCATTTATTCATCAACCTGTTTCTCCTTAATTTGTTTGGAATGCATAGGTTAAAGAGACTGGTGCGAGGTTAAACAGTTTATAACTGTTTTAAAAAAAGTCGGGTTTCTTAACTATTTATTTATTTTTAAGGTAAAATGACAAAAAAAGGAAAATGCTTGATTAAAAACTTGTACGAATCCGCTTTAATCCGTTACACAGTTTTTTATATAGGCTGTACTTTGTGTATGTGTTTTAGAAATTACATTCCCGTAAAACAATTCTATATATCTCAATATTTAACACAAACGTTATCAAAAATTTAATTTTTTTATCGAGCAGTGCCAATTTTTTGAGATGAAAGATAGAAAGAAAAAGATTTATTTTGACACATTTTGACTTAAATTTTCACATGAAAACAATAAAATAAAAAATAAAGAAATAAAATATACAAAACAAAAAAAAAATGGGAGTATTTTATTTCTGCTTACTGGCAACACCACATCTTCCGTCTGACCAAGTGGAAACCGACTCCATGAAGGCCAGTACTGTCAGTGAGCAGCGATACAACCTCAAAGTTAGAGTTAACAGAGACACTGTTAAATGAATGCTAAATACAGGTCAGTGTATAAGATCACTAATTACTATGTTAGTAAAAAAAGAAAAAGTAACAAGCTACCGTTACCAGAGCAAGTGACATATCGGCACGTCTATTTGTGTTTAGTAAGGCGTCACGAAGAGGCAGCTCACAGCTCGCAATTGGTTTATTTGGTTCTTCCAATTGACAAATTACGATTTTCAACACGTCCTGATTAAAAAAAAACAAGTCAAGTTGTTCTAAGTGAATTATCATAATCACCTAACAAAAATTAAACAATTGTATGTCAAATCCTCAAGCACACGATTAGACATGATGTGGGCATGGAGTAAATGTAAATGTGATAAAACTCCTTTTTGATATTTAATCACTGATGTATTGTAAATACGCAAAGAAACACTGTACAGTTCCTAGGCCAGTGGTGACTCGGCGGTGATCAAATGCTAACTGAACTCCATCTGCACGTCAAACCCCTCCGCCTAGACTCTGCGTAACGCCGATAGACGGCTCTTGCGTTCCTTTCCGGTGAATTATATTATAGAGGGACTAAACATCCGTACTAATGACTAATGATGCGGCATATATATATATATATATATATTACTGAGGATAACGAATTTCTAACGTGTTATATAAACATGATCTTAGTTTTTTTTAATCATAATGGAATATGGTTATTGTATTCATATAACTAGACCGTCAAATTAGTCTGTCATTTAAAATAACCTTCAACTTCTATCATTTGTTATACTAGGCAATTTAAACGCCGATAACACTAATGATATATCGAGTCATCGGTCCAGATCCAGAGACACTTAAGACAACATGGACAAATGTCATAAAACGCGACCATGGTTTTTAGTCCCGAAAGAGACTGAAGCCGATCTGTGTCATCTTGCAAAGTAATGAATAAAGCAAACCTTATCACCATGGACATTAATTAGTTGCATGGGAGAAATAATAAAATATTGGAAGTTCAATACCATTGATCACTTGACTAAATGTCTGTCTACCGCTTGACCGCCTGGCCGTCTGATGGTAAGCTATCACCAGTAGACTACAAACGTTGCAGTAGGTAGGTTGTTGCTAAACAATTCTACGCCTTTATTAAAAACTAGCAGCGCCCCGCGGTTTCACCCGCGTAAGTCCCGATCCCGTGGGATAATCGGGATAAATATAGTCTATATGTTAATCTAGGTCTCCAGCTATCTACATACCAAGTTTAATCGCAATCGGTTCAGTAGATTTGGCGTGAAAGAGTAACAAACATCCATCCATCCATACATCCATCCATCCAAACTTTCACATTTATAATATTAGTGGGATGGTAAAATTCCAATTTAGACCAAATGGGAGTTATACCCTTTAGACCAGAGAGACACAATTTAGATTCTCGTAATCCTGAAATATAAATATACAAGTACTAACATGTTTCATGTAATTCAGAAATTTATCTGTGAGATTCAAGTCATATTCAGTAGAAAAGTCGAAAACTACCACTCTACTGGCTCGCATCTGAGTAGTCATCACATCCTGATCGTAGAACTTCCATGTTAGTCCGAGAGACTTGCCTCGAGAGATTAACACAGCCTGCAGTAGGAAAAATGTAGTGACAAATTACGACCGCCATTTGCATATATGAAAATAGAATATTTTTTTCATATTATGCAGGATATTCTAGCAGAACAATTGTTATAATATTTTCTACGTATTTACGGGAATTAACGCGATCACGAAAAGGTATTACATACCTCTGAATTGCCTGACATTTCGACCAGGTTGCACTGGCCGTGGTCTCAGGCTGACTCACAGTCACACAGCTGTTAGTAGAACAATTGTTGTTTTAATTACCGGGACACACTCGCTAGGTTCTAGCTAGAATACCCGCTGATATCCTTTAAAATTAGAGACACTATGGACCACCAGGATCTCTGGTCGTTTAAAACTGTCTGTAGCATTGTAGATAAAAAATACACACAGATCAAAAACAAAGATTTTGATGTAGTCTGAATTGCATTTACAATTTCTTCAGACATTTTACGATTTTATCTACTTTTGTCTGCTAAAAACCTACTACTGATCAGTTTAAAAGGATGTTTGGTGGGCATTTTGGTGTTGGAAGAACACCTTGTTCATTTATACCAACCTCATCTGATAGTACAACAGTCCCGATGTGCAGCACAAACACACATCTCGGCGAATATTTCTCATTCACCGAATTCTTGGCCATCCCTCGTTTGAGCTGACATCCAGCATCAAACTCATTTAATACTTCTTCACTTCCTTTCATTTCTAACGTATTGTTTATTTGGACACCAGACTAAAAACAGAGCATGTGATTTTGCAACAAGAAACTATTGTTACAATAAAAACTTTCGTGAGTGGTATTCATATTTATTAAGAACTATACGGTTTTAGTGTGACGCCTGACACCGTCGCGGCAGGACGCTTCACTCCTTGAGAAAGGGCCCCCGTCCGACCCGAAATACAAACGTGAGTAAAACCGTATAGTTCTTAATAAATAAGAAACTATTGGTATTGGTTTAGGGCTCTGTTTCCGCATTTAGACTCATAGGCGGTCGAACATGCGTTCAGATGAGGCTCAGCCAGCCTAGCTTCTTCTAGAAGCACGCAATAACTATTAATGTATTATAAAAATAATACATTAATAGTTCTTGATCATCATACTTGATGGTGGAGTACTAGATAGTGAAACTTTTACTATTCAGACTATGTACCAGCCCATGTACCTACATTCTGCATAAAATAAATTAAATAAATAATGTAATCGGAGTCTAAGACGTCATTTCATCTGTGACATTATACTTGTGAACTTAGTATCCGATAATTGTTTGGGATAGACTCGTTAATCCCTATTCCTAAGTTTGTATAATGTTGGGTTCGATTCTCAAGCTCGAAAAATTCTTATTGTTTTTTATAACAAATTCTCAATATTTGCATGGGGTCTGGAAATGTAACCTGTAGATGTAATACATCTTAGCTTATCCCTTCGGCGGATGCACGAGTTTGTAAAAAGAAAAAAAATATAATATAGTCCAGTCTTCCACTACACATGGATTATTTCCTATTCCTGCTTTTACAAAAAAAAAACGCACATAGTCGACTCAGCATACAATAATACAGAAGTCTACAATAAAACACAATAAAATAAGACAATTTTCAGTACCTCAAGCAGACTGTTTTGGGACGACAATTCCTTATAGGGCGCTAACTTTTCAGGGACAGATTGCAATGTTTCTTTTGTATCTTTACTGGACCCTGTTGAGGTCTTGCGGCTATAATTTATAGAAATACCGTAAGTATCGTTGTAGTTTCATTCTTTCTAAAATTGTATACAATATTAACCCAAATTATTTATTGAGACTATGACCGGACAAGTCTAATCAGTATTTGCACCCTGAGGGTTCTGTACGTACATAATCAGAGTGATTGTGAGTCTTATTAAATTAGAAATTACAGTTAACGTTAGCACTAATCAAAGATACTATGTGAGATTAATTTCCACTTAACACTTCACTTTCTGAGAAACATGTTTTGACAAACAAATAACGAAGTGATTCTATGCGGATGCCGTATTGCATATAAGCCATGGGTTTTTTTTTCAATAGTAATATTGTGGTGATGGTTCTAAATATACAGCTTACCATAAGTAATTTCTCTGGTTTAAACTACATTCATTATACGTGGGACGAGCTGAAACAAATAATAATTTTAAAATAATTTAATCAATCTATCAAGCTATTGTAATTGTCGGGTATTGCCCTATAACACATAAATATTTTTTTTTTTTCTACGGTGACAGCTAAGCAATCCTTATTCCTTTTTTAATTAACCTTTTCTTCCTTATCCCTAATAGGACAGAAATCTACATTTGTTATTGAAGATCTATCTGCAAGTTTTGCGTTACTTTTAAAAGTTATTTCACAACAGTATTGTTTATCTATTTAGAATTAGTTGGTTGAAAATATTTTCAGGAAAAATTCCTTGTAGTTTACATGAGAAATGCCGCCACTGTGAACATTGTCAGGAACACAAGTTTATCCCAGAAGCAAGAAGGTCTTTGTATCAACGCCATTGAATCTCCAGTATCGGTATTTTTAGCACTCGACACTAACGAATGTTCGAGCATTGTGATTTTTACAAATTCTAAGATTACTTTTACGTGGAAGAAATAATATACTTTCTATAGACTAGCTAGGTCCACAGAAAATATATTATCTATACTAATATATGAAGCTGAAGAGTTTGTTTGTTTGCTTGAACGCGCTAATCTCAGAAACTACTCGTCCGATTTCAAAAAATATTTTAGTGTTGGATAGCCCATTCATCGAGAAAGGCTATAGGCTATATAACATCACGCTACGACAAATAGGAGCGGAGCAGTGACCATAAACGCAGGTGAAACTGCGGGGACGGCGAGTGATAGTATAAAATTATTTTTTAATTATGAAATCCATACAGAGGCAAGATATTGTTCTGACTGTCGCTACCTGAATTGAAAGCAACGGCGTTGTTACTAAGACCAGTTGCTTCTGCAATGATACATTTGTGTTCCTGTTAATAGAATTCCAGAAAGGGAAGCCAAAAATAATTGTTTTTAAACTTTCGCGACTTCGATACATATTAGATGTGTAATTTGGGACTTAATCGCGATAATATTTAAAAAGTACAATACCTCCTGGTTACCAGACGTTTCGATCGATTTGCACCGATCGTGGTCACGAGTGGCCTGTGACCACTGAGTCCCGAATCACATATCTTATAAGCCAAAAATAGGTCTTGCTCGTCGATTCTTTTGTTTGAAAAAGTTATAATTTATCAGAAGAAACAAATAATTTTACTGTTTGTAAACGTCATTGATGTTAGCCGAAAGCCTCGCAGTTTTAAATAAAAATTGGATAAATGTTTATCAAGTCAGTTGCCCCGCAAATCTTGTAGACAATACTATAATATCTCAAATGGTGTGCCTGTGAAAGCGGCTATGGCAGGTCACCGAAGCGTCAAAAAAAAAAATACCTAGAATTTTCCGCCAAAAAGTGACGTGAAAATGTTTCCAGTTAAAAAATGTCTGAAAATTTAAGATACATACCATTAATTGGCACAATCTCTTCTTTAGAATGTAAGTAGTTAGTCAAACTCTGGTCAAATGACTCGCTAAAAGCATTTTCATTCGATTGCTTTGAAGGACTATTTGCTAGAAGATAAACAACTAGTTGTTATCCTAATATTCGTCATGTCTACATATAATATAACTAGCAACCCGCCCCGCTACGCACGGGAAGCAGAGACAACTTCAACAATCATCATCATATTTTAACCAAATTTACACAAAACCTTAACAAATTATATACCTAAACATTTCCCATGAATCGCTCTATCTATCGATGAAAACCGCATCAAAATCCGTTCAGTAGTTTTAGAGTTTATCCCGAATAGACAGACGCGGCGGGGGACTTTGTTTTATAATATGTAGTGATGTAGTGATAAAGCTGTAAGGTTTTTTTTCTGGACTACCAGTCGGATTCGATTTTTTTTTTATTTGATAGCCCTAGGATTTAGGCTATTAAACATTACGCTTTGACTCTCAAGAGCACTCTCAGAACACTGGGTATAGTAAGATAAACAATTGTTTTCGTAATGGAAAGTCATTACAGGAAATAACTCGATGAAACACGCACTAATACCAAAAATAAGAGAGGATTTCCTATTGACAGTATATTTTATAGGTAAAAACTGCTGGAGCTGATCACAAAGTTTTAAACCTGGAGTCGATTGCAGTAGAGTGGTGGGTCGTATAAGTAATTCCTCCCGCCTCTGTCTGTTTGCATATACATATAAGTATAGACAATATTGTGATGATGATGATGATAAAAGCTCCTAAAATGATAAACTTTAAAAACTTACCAGCTGCACCTGATACAGTCGACGTATTAGCCATTTGGTTATTCATATTTTTGGGTGCAAAATAACGCGTGCACTTGGTATGGCCTGTTGCGCAGGTAGCCTGTTCGTATTTATTCACATTTTTTAACTCTGATTCTGTTTGAATACCTGTCAAAAATTTTAAAAGCATAAAAATGTCAAAGGAATAGATCTCCACCAACGACCGTAAGACAAGCGTGAGGGAGGATCCCTCAAAAAGCTTAGAGAATTATTGCCCCCTCTTCACTAAAGGCCGAATAAGCCCATAATTTAAAAATTATGCATTATCTAATCACGCTTTACCTTTCTTTTGTACGATTTCACAGTGGAATTGCTCGTCACACTGACACTGGTGCGAACGTTTTGAAGCTGGTACAGTCTTGAAACAGAGAGTACCACTATTTCTTCGATACGTTGCTAGTTCACGGTGTGCTGGTGCCGTAACGGTATTAACATCTTTGAAATCATCTCGTGCTTCTGGTCAGTAAGTGCAAGAAAAGAAATAATTTAGTTAGTGAAAAGTGCACTGTCCGGCGAAAATAAACTAACTTCAAACAAAAAGACGATTCTTTAAAAGAAAAATAATGGTGTAAAGTTTATTTTTATAGAATTATATTGAAGAAGATTATAGTCTTTTTCGTTTTGTAATTCCTGTAAATACATAAACAAAAAGCTAACCTGGTGATGCAGTATCGTATTTGTATTTTGATTTTAGTAAATACGATTATCATGAGCATTGAATACTACAATATCAATATTGTGACGGAATAGTGTGTGATGTCCCTTTAACACATAGGATATCAGAATGGCTATTTGCGAACAAACCGTGGCTATCTCCTTGGCTTTGTATGGTTCAAACCATATTCACTACTTTCAACGAATCCAGACAATATGAAACCGTTCGCTCTTGCGGAAACCATTAGGCAAAAGCAGCACTTTCACCGCGTTTTTTGGGAAGTACACTTTTACCTACCTTGGTACAAACCACAACATCATTAGCTTCTGTTTACTCACCTAACCTTTCAGGACAAATTTGCACCTGGGTATCTGTATCAATAGTATTGAATCGTTTTTTCAAATATGGACCAGTTTGCATGGAATTATTCATTGCAGTCCATGACATAGTCTTTTCATTATTCATTGCAGTACCCCGTTCGTTTTTATTACAAATTGTCCCATCTGAACCAGATTCTTCATATTTCTCCACAATTTTATCTTTTGTAGGGACATTTTCAACAAAATCATTTTTAGTTGCTTTCATTAGTTCATTAAGCTTTTTTGCATCTAGTTCAGTATTTTTCATTTCTTTACATACTTGATTAATATCTTTAAAAGTACATCTATTATCGTTTGAATACTGATATCTTTTTTCACTTGTTGATGATTGACTTTGAGCATTATGACTATGGTCATGATTCATTGTTGCTGGTTCAGTGCTAGTTTTTTGTGTTGGCACTTGAACCTTTGAATTAATTGTGGCACTGAAGGAAAAATAAACATGCAGGGTTTAAAGAGACTGAAACCCATGATAGTACCTACCAATACTGTCAGGATGCTGTACAGATTAATGCAACCGAGACCAAACTCTATTGAAATTTCGATATCTGACTTAAAGAAGAAACCTATGGGTATCTTACGCTATAGTGAGGTGTGAGGCAATAAGCACTAAGTGTATAAAATTTGTATAAATACCAAATACTAACTCATGGAATCCATGTGTTTTCTCTCTATCTGTAATATTATCGTGTATGTTTTCCCGAACTGTGCTAACAAGCCTTAATAAGCCCATAGTCTCCTCTGGTATATCAATGCGGTTGACTGC
The DNA here is from genome assembly GCA_949752705.1 of Callimorpha dominula. Classification (NCBI taxonomy): domain Eukaryota; kingdom Metazoa; phylum Arthropoda; class Insecta; order Lepidoptera; family Erebidae; genus Callimorpha; species Callimorpha dominula. The sequence goes on from OX456992.1 coordinate 2,069,548, forward strand.
AGACCTTTTTTTACTTGAATCAGGCTTGAAATCACAATCTAAATTTGTTTGTAGCTAAAAGAAAATTACAAATATAATTAAAAAGGGTAATTATTTTCTTCAATGCCTTGCAGTATTTTATTGCAAGTTTCTAAAGTTATAGACACAGATTTTGTTCTCAAACTGATTTCAGAACTGAAATCGAATTACATAAAAAGTCAGACAAGAAGAAGATTCTTGTCTTAAATTTTCTGAATATCGCATGCGGTATAAAACGTGGATTGTGATACTTACTATACATGCGTATAGAAATATCTTTTTTCTGAACAGTCTGGCAACCTTAATTTTCGAATATTATAATTCATAGCATTCTTCAGGTTTTTTCTTTTTAAATTCAATTGTGGCCGATTGCAAATTTGGAACAATAGAAATGACTTTCCTTTACAAAAGTGCCTTTGAGAAATATTTCTATTTAAAAAGTTATTTTTGACTAGCTTTTGCCCACGACTTCGTTCTCGTGGATATTTTGGTGAAATCTAACCGTTATTTTTTCCGGGATAAAAGTATCCTTTGTGCTATAATCTATCTCTGTGCCGAATTTCATCCAGATCCGTTCAGCTGTTTTTTTGCGTAAAAGTACAATAAACATCCAGCCATCCATCAATCCTCACAAACTTTCGGCTTTATAATATTAGTAAGATTACAAAAAAAATATTATCCCATTTATTTATTTTACACTTACACTGAAATTTATTGTACTAGTTAGGATATATGTTACCGGATTTTGTGATTGTTCAGTTGGAGGCTTATTATCCGTTGACACGCCTTTGTCATCTTGTTGTCTGAAACTTTTATTTTCTGCAAGTATACTCAGAACTCTCATCAAGCCAATGGTATCTTGTGGTATATCACTAGTATCTCTATTGTTACCAACATTTGATTTTAAATTATTATTTTGAGCTCTTTCAGTTTTAGAAGCCTGTAACTAAAGAAAGCAATTACTTGCAAAAAGTAGTACCTACATCAATTTGTTTTTATATAGTTAGAAACGCCACCGGAGTACGGAACTAGATACGCAAATACCATATACAAATGACAAGATATCAGCTAATAATAATAATCCTTGTAAAAACTTGGTTCTTGCGCCTTAAACCCCAACGTACTCACAAGCGCTGTTGCATATTTTGTAAGAAAGAAGCACATCTTTCGTTTTTTCTTCCATCATCGTGTCGTCAAACCAGGTTTCGAAGTCATACACGCTCGCAAAAAAGTATACAGTAAGCTGTTACATCTCATCTCTTTTAACAACATCATCTGTTAACCTACCAAGGCTTATGACATGTTACGACAAACTTTAAAGATATTTTTTTTTATTCTGACAATAACATAGATTATATATATATTTACCTTGACCAATCAAAACATACCATGATCAAATGGTTAATGTTCTGAAGAAAGGACATGACTGAGGTATCCGAAACCGGAGGGCTTGTTTGAAAGGTTTAATGACAATAGAAGAAGCTCGGGAGGTATGTAAGGATATAATCAAGTGGAGTCCTGTTGTCTCGGTCTACCCCGAAGGATGAAAAACCTAAGTTAAGGTAGTTAGTAAGTTAAATGGTAGTTAGCGTAGTGTATGATGTGGTTTTCGTCAAGATCATATTTAAACTGGAATATCTCTGGCTGATAAAACCCTTCACTTACCCATGACAGTGATTATCATATATGAAAAATATGTAGATATACGAGTTCAAATTAGTCGCGGCCTGAGATGAAGGCGGGAGCATCTCACCCCGCCGCCCGCGAACTTCACTTCGCTCGCCCGCAGTGCAGTGATTAGCGCATTCCTGAGCTACTATAAGTAGGTCAGAGAAAGTAATAGGGTCTCCGACACGTCTTTGGCAAGTTTTAGAGCTCTCGAAACAGAGTACCTACTCTATTTATAAGATCAAAAGTAGAATATATATTATAATAAATATGTATTACCGATTTCTGTGAATTATTCTGCTGACGTCTTAGTTCAGCTACTGTTTTGGTCTGCTCCTCATTAATTTCCATGAGACTCTTAAAAATAAATAGAAATTTAATTTATAACATTAAAGGTAGACTCTTTTTTATTAATAACTCTTTTTTCCTAAATGAAAACTGTCTAATTTACAAAATTAATAATAATATAAATTAAGGTCACTTCAGGCACATGTGTGGTCGAATACTATTCGGGGTACGAACTGATCAAAAGCCATGTAGCGCCAGTATAATAAGAACATGATTGTGTCATATGTTAAAAGAAATTATAAGAAAGCAGCAACCGATTAAATATACCAGTTACCATAAAAATAGGTTGCCAATGAGATACATTTTATAGAAAACTTACTACTGCATAAAAAGCAATTCCAGGAAACCTAACAATTCTTATTTTAAAACTGATAAATTGAGCTAAAAAACTAATATACTACTTTCATTGGTTTACTTTCACTCCCGTCTTTGAATAAAAAATATAAACTAACCTTAACCAGTAAACTAGGACTTGCCTTATCTCGATTTTCATAAGAATCAGATAGAACTGATAGTTGTCTGTCCCTTGACTGAAATTGTTGCTTGTGAGTGCCAAGATTATTTTTGCTTACATGGTCATCGATCTTATCGTTTAGTTTATTTATGTAGGCTTCCTCTTGACTTCTTCTTATATTGTCATCAGTATTTAAATATTTATTCTGATTAACATCGTCACAAACATTCGCTTCAGCCAAATCTTTTGTATTGCACTCATTTTTGTTAGTTGAAAGAAATTTATATTTTTGGGTCTCGTTTAAATCACCCCTATCAATATTTTGTACATCAGATAATTTATGTGTTTTGTTCAAGTCAGACATATCTCGATGTCTGTTATGATTACTGTTACCATCATTTTTGAGATCATTTGCAGGTACAGTTTCTATAGTATTAGCATCTTGCAGCGCTTCAATTTTCTTTTCATTTTCCATGTTATAATTTTGATTACCATCAGGAAGAGTTTCTGCATTAGATGAATCTCGTCTTTTACTGTTGTCAAGTATACCTTTATCTACAAACGGCGGCATTGTCATTTCTTTATCATTGTTACCGTCGGTTATACGCTTAGAACGGTTGGTCAGATTTTCATTCTTCTTAGTATTTGGTGAATACTGACTATTATGTTTATCAGATAGTTCTTGAGACATTTCAGTTTCAGGTAAATCCTGGTCTTTATTGGAATCAACTATATCATTATATGTTTTGACATTAAAGGTGTATTGCTCGCTTGCATTGTTTTTCATAGAGATAACAGTATTATTAGGCGTATAGATCTCACTGCAGCATGTAGAAGTGCACTCATGTTTGTAAATACAAGGTGTTATATGTGTATGCTAGAAAAGTTATGAAAAATTTATTTTTTTATATTACTGTTTACTTCCCAGTAATATCACAATCCAGTACAAGCTGTGGTCTCTGTTTGCGTCGATCTATGATTTTAACTCTAGCTTCAATTTAACGTTCATAAATGTCACTAAGTGTCTTACTTGAATAAATGATTTTGAATTTGAATTTGAAAAAAATGTTTAATTTTGTAGTTACAAGGTGAATTATTGTAGTGCCTACTAAACAATAAATCACTTTTATGTTGAAATTGTATATTTGTCTTGTTATTCATTTTCTTAATTCTAAATTTTAAATTTCCTCCAATGCTAAACTCATAACAATTTAAAATATTTAAAAAAAATATTTTTTTGCCACAATTTTAAATATATCCCTGTTTCATACTGCGCAAAAACGCGTTTCATACATTGACCTCTGTTATTTCTATATAACATAAAAATAGGGAAGTTATTTTTCTATTACAAATTAATGCATACATTTCTAAAAGGACAATGGGTATTCCAGCAATGAGGATCACAGCTACAAACGCAAATATTAACGCATTGTTCTGCATCACTTTGTATAGGTTCTTTATTTTCCTGTAAAATAAAACATAAGTTTAATTTGATGATAAGAATGAGAAAAAAACAGTATTTATTTTGTTTATTTGAATATCCAGTGCCGTAACTGACCAAGGTTTGCCACACGTCGCTGTGCTCCTTGATGAAGGGCCTGAAACGGCCTTAGATAAGTAGCATAAACGCCATACAAAATTACACTTAAGGGATACTTTTGGAATACAGACATTGAGGAGCAATATTGTTTGAAAGAGAACGTAGTGACGGAAATTGAAAAGGATATGCTGAGGTGGTTTGGGCAGGTAGAACGAATGAGAGTGGAACGAGTGACAAAACAAGTATACAAGGCGAATGTTATTGGGATAGCTGGTAAGGGTTGACCACGTAGAACATGTCCTGATCAAATTGGTGATGTTCTGAAGAAATGGTAGGACAGAAATACCTGCAACCGGGAGGCTTGCTTGAAAGGTGTAATGACAGAAGAGGAAATTTTTGAGGTATGTAAGGATAGAAGCAAGTGCCGGCTATTGTCTCTAACTACCCCGACAGGAGAAAGGCGTGAGCGTGGCGTGGGCGTGAGAAGGGCGTTATGTATGCGTATGAATGTAGTGGATACCTTTAATTTGAATATTACATTATTTAAATTGAATTTAAATTAAATAAAAAAAAAACGTCTACGTCTATGATTTTATTTCAAATACATAATGTGATATACCTCTTGTTCATTATTTACTAATGGACGTTTAGCTCCTTCGGTTACCCGATTATGTAATTGAGCATCCCTCAATTGTGAGGCCAACTCAGCCACGTTCGTCTTTTCTTTTGCAAGCTGCATTTTGAGCTCAGCTGTAATAAGATTTTTTTGACACAAATTGGAATATTAATTTATCGTTGCCAGTTTTGGCAAAATATGGTTTTAAAGACAATGTTGGAATAGAACCAGTTTTATTTTCAAATAGCCTGATTAGCATAAGTCTTTCATCAGATATTTAGACACCATTATAAAAATCTTGTATTATAAGATTTAAAACTTTGTTGATCGCAAATGATTTTATAAATTCGATTATGATTAGAGATTTTCGTAGCTGGCAGATAGTACTGATATATGAAATGTACATTTACATATAGTATTTTCCTCCAAATAATCTAAGTCTAATTACTGACCGAAAACTTCTGGTCTATGCTAAGAGAAGAGAAATAAGAGAGACTTACTTTTCTCGGTATGTCATCCATGACACTTCTAAGGAAAAGACCGCATTTACTTAATACGTATTAAGTGCGGCCACATTTTATTTTATATTAAGTTTTTATCACACATATTCTACATTTTGAACAAATAAGTTAGTCTATAATAGATTTGAGTAGACGTAAAACTAAAATATTTCTTGATTCAAAAAGGAATCGTACTTTAAAAGTATTCAAACAAAAACTTTCGTGAGTGGTATTCATATTAGTTAAGATATACGGTTTTAATCACGTGTATATTTCGGGGATGCCGGACTAGTTTCAGACCGACCCCTTTATCAAGGAGTTAGGCGTCCTACCGAGTCAGTTTCAGGCGCCAGAATGGACTGACGTCGTGCCCACGGATTTCTGTAGTAACGAGTGTCTAAATGTACTTCCATGAGGAACTATACTGAAATATACACGTGAGTAAAACCGTATAGCCTTAAAAATATTACCACGATTATGACCCGTTTACAGATCTAATACGTACCCGTGTATTCTGCAGAGATTTTAAGATTATCGACCAATTGATTCAAGTAACTCTCTGCTGGAATAGAACCATCCTGCCCCCCTACCACGTGCCTGCGTATGACGTGCGTGCTTTCTTTACGATATTCTTGCACTTCAACCTCGAGGCGACTGATTCGGTCAGAGTACTGTCTATGAGTCTTGGCAAGTTCCTGCGGAAATTTGTTATATTGAATACAGCTTTAGTTAGTTTCGTGGTTAGTGATCTTGACCGCTGAGTCAGAGCTCGTGAGTTCGATTTCCGCCCAGGAAAATACTTGAGCGATGAGTACGATCATTTGTACTGTGTCTGGGTGTAATTGATAATGTGTATTTAGTAATATATATGTATCAGTATACTTTTCAGCAGTCTGCTCTGCCTAGTTTCGGATCAGACGGCCGTGTGTGGATGTCTCAAGTTATTATTATCAATATCAAGGAATTATATAATGATATCATTCATTAATATAGAATATTTGTGTTTAATTGTTTTCATATTTATTAGAAATCACAAATCATTACGATTTTAAATATAACACCAACTGCTATTGACTCTCCGAATAATTTTGATCCATCCTAAGGTTGCCTGGAAGAGATTGCATCTAGCAATAAGGCCGCCCTTTGTACATTATCTGTTTAATGAAATTATGTAAATATATCTTCCACTGTAATGCTAATATACAAATAAAGTGTTATCTATCTATCTATCTACTATATTATACTGGAAATCTACCGAAACATTCAAAACTTAATAAATTATGGTTGAATATTGACCATAATTTAATCGTTCGTTCGTATTGTTAATCGAATACTACTAGACTTGGAACAAACATCGCTGCTAACCATCACTACAAGCGTGGTATATTCCCCCTCAAGGTGAGAAGGTCCTAACATTTCCACCTGTTGACGCTCAGTATTACGGTTTAGGCCGAACGAAGATACATGTCAAATCATATCTACTTTTTCCAAAGAACCTAAATACCTGACGGGTGTTAGATCTTACCTCCATTAAGCTATTGATCTTCTGTTTTAACTCGTCCATAAGAACCCTACATTTATTTGCATCACATGATGTCTCTTCGGGATTTTCTATTTCGTGATGTTTGTAGGGGTCTAGACTGAAAATTTGACAATTAAATGAAAAGTCTGGTTACCATAGTACAGGCTCTGCCTTGTTTAGGATCAGACAGCCATCTGCGAGGTGTCTTAAGTTATTATTTCAATATTATAAGAATTGAAATCTTTAGATGTCGGATAATATTCGTTATAAAATTAATTATGTTTCGGGAATGGGATGGGATTGTAATGTTGGGTCATGGCGTTTTAATCCCCGATTCTTCCTTTTAATAAAATAATTATTTTTCGTGTCTTGGGAAAATAGGGACAACAAATACAATTATAAAAGTAATTATATTATTAAAAGGTGGTTTCCCAGACCACGGTTTCAATTCCGAAAGCCCCACGACTCCTATTATATATACATCATTGCGTTAATTCCCGATTTTTTTTTTTTAAATTACTTACATATCATGGAACGCGAAAGTTTTCCGGCTTCGCACGGGTACAAAGTATACACCTAAACCTTCCCGATGAATTACTCTATCTATAAGTGAAAACCGCATGAAAATCAGTTCAGTAGTATTTCAGTTTATCGCGAAAAGACAGACGAGGCGGGGGACTTTGTTTTATAACATGTAGTGATAGTTATCTGGTCGATAGGTTTACTAGTCATAGAGTTGTAAAAATCAGTCACCTCATAAAATCATTTTGATTTTCAACGGATACCAAGCTCACGTTGCGTCTGAAAAGTAATTAAAACAAATGTATATTTAACACGTTATTAATCCATTGTATTCATCTTAATTAGTCTGAATAGTAACGTCTTTATTTTATTATTTATAATTGTTTTGGAGCCTATAGCTACTTTGACCATTTCTGGTCTTTGGTAGTGCACTCTTGCTTTATATCATTGGTTCCTACAAATCTCAAGATCTTATGAGCAGTGATTGTTGGTATTTGCTACGGTTGCATGATTTTGCAACCATAGGTTAATACTTCGGTACCGCATTAGTGGGCCACAAGAGCATAGAATATGCATTGCAGTTTCTTCTGCCTCTGAATTTTTGGTTGAACATGTGTTTGTTCAGTTTGCAGTGTCCGGTAACGATCAATGTTACTGCACAGGTTTTGTATCTTTTGAGCTAAATAAGTTCTTTTGATAATTAATACGTAATTAATTAATATTTTATTAAACTCACCAGACTCAGACAGACTCAGACACCAGACACCAACCAGACTCAGATGGGAATCGAACCCACGACTTCGCACACAACGGAGTTTGCACTGCTGTCATCTCTTTAAATTTATACTTATATATTTTTATACTCATAATAAAACTGTAACAGGTTCAATTCTATAAATTGAAGATATGGGGGCTCTCTATAATCGATACTGAAGCCAAAACTATATTTTTTAACAAAACATTGAGACCTTGTTTCAACATACGTAGCTTACTTATATACTTAGTACTAGTTTGTAACTATCCCACTAATATTATAAATGTGAAAGTTTGGATGGATGGATGGATGGATGTTTGTTACTCTTTCACGCAAAAACCACTGAACCGATTGCGATGAAACTTGGTATGTAGATAGTTGGAGACCTGGACTAACAGATAGGCTACCTTTTTATCCTGATATTCCTACGGGATCGGGACTTACGCGGGTGAAACCGCGGGGCGCTGCTAGTATATAATATGTATTAAAAGAAGGCATGCAAAGCAGAGAAACACAATGAAACTGCGATCTTACTACTGGACGCGTATATTATCTAATAGGAGAAAACAGTTTACAGGGATAATATCTATAAGCGAAATACATAAGCGTCGTAAAATGACGTTAAGGTACCGTTATGGTGGTGCTATGCGTGCGCGCAACCTTTCGGCGTCGCGATCAATATTCGACTGGCGACATAATAAAGTACTCTGTGACTTGCGACGCGAGGCGTAAAACCGACGGTGCACGAACATCTGTTCGGGTGTCTCCGGCGCCTCGCTGGTGCGCCGCATTCCATAACACATAGCGGTACTTTAACCGACTTCAACAAAAGAAGGTATATATGTAAGGGTTTTATGTCACCGCCATACTTACTTTGCCGACTCAGTTTGTGTTTGGACGGAGTTTACACTGCTGTCATCTCTGTAAATTTATATTTATATATATTTGTACTTATAATAAAACTGTAACAGGTCCAAATCTCTACATTGGAGATATTGGGCTCTCCATAATCGACACTGAAGCCAAAACTTAACAATTTTTTTAATTTTTGTTTGGCTGGCAGTCTGTCTTTTTGTCCATCTGTATCACGGCCGCGCATCAAGCCGAAACTACTGAACCGATTCAAATGCAACTTGGCATGATTTGAGTTCATACTACTTTTTATCCCGAAATTCAGGACGGTTTCTTTGAGAGGGGGGATGAAAGTGTAAACGTGTACATACTTAGTTGTAATTCTTTAACCCGTAGTCCCGTTTCAAATATTCTTTTTTTTCGAAAGGAGGTACTTTTAAGATTGTAATCTTATTTCTTCTATAACTTGTAATAAAATTGTAACACGTGCAACTCTGTGATTGAAGTTCTTTAGAAAATTTATTATTTCTATCCGTATACCTACAAATAACTTCCCAAGACATCATATTCCCAAACCAATAGATTACAAACCACCAGACAAGCAATGTAATGGACATGGATATACGTCATCATAATCCGATGCTACTTGTTGTATCTTATTTATGGTGTACAATAAAGAGTATCTATCTACTTACGTTGGCAGCTCGGTTTGAGTATCTGCGACTTGCGATCTCTCATCTCTGTCAAATAATAATAAACATTAGTTATCATAATAAAACTTGTGAAAGTGTAACAAGCAAACAAACATTTAGGATAGCAAATTAGTTAGGATAGCAAAATTAATTAGGATAGCACCAAACTCCCAAACCAATAGATTTCAAACCACCAGACAAGCAATGTAATGAATATACGTCATCATAATCTGATGACTTGTTGTATCTTTTTTTATGGTGTGCAATAAAGAGTACCTATCTATCTACTTACGTTGGTAGCTCGGTTTGAGTATCTGCGACTTGCGATCTCTCATCTCTGTCAAATAATAATAACCATTAGTTATTATCATAATAAAAATTAAAACAAACATTTAGGATAATAAATTAGTTAGGATAGCAAATTAGTTAGGATAGCACCACAGTCCCAAACCAATAGATTTTAAAACCACCAGACAAGCAATGTAATAGATATACGTCATCATAATCCGATGCTACTTGTTGTATCTTATTTATGGTGTGCAATAAAGAGTATCTATCTACTTACGTTGGCAGCTCGGTTTGAGTATCTGCGGCTTGCGATCTCTCATCTCTGTCAAATAATAATAACCATTAGTTATTATCATAATAAAAATTAAAACAAACATTTAGGATAATAAATTAGTTAGGATAGCAAATTAGTTAGGATAGCACCACAGTCCCAAACCAATAGATTTTAAAACCACCAGACAAGCAATGTAATAGATATACGTCATCATAATCCGATGCTACTTGTTGTATCTTATTTATGGTGTGCAATAAAGAGTATCTATCTACTTACGTTGGCAGCTCGGTTTGAGTATCTGCGGCTTGCGATCTCTCATCTCTGTCAAATAATCATAACCATTAGTTATCATAATAAAAGAGGGGCTCGTGGCTATGTGATAACCGAGTAAGTTAGCACATTTCAAAATTAAGTAATACTAGCCAGGTCAGTCTAGGGTAGGTGACCATTCTTAACACATTGAGACCCCTCCGTGCCTCGGAGAGCACGTTAAACCGTCGGTCCCGGGTGTCATACGAACATCTGTGACATTCGTTATGGGTAGTTGGAGCCCTCAAAAATCCGACGACCTGGTTTAACTACAGAACTTTCGATATCGCCCAGTACTTGGGTTGTGGAGGTCTGATGGCAGTCGCTTCACGTAAAACATTAAAGTTCGGCCGTACCGTAGTTAGACTTAAAGCCGACCCCAACTTAGTTGGGAAAAGACGCGGAGGACGATGATAGTTATCATAATAAAACTTGTGAGAGTTACAAGCAAACAAACATTTAGGATAGCAAATTAGTTACGATAGTACCAAATTCCCCAACCAATAGATTTACAAACCACCAGACAAGCAATGTAATTTACATGGATATACGTCATCATAATCTGATGCTACTTGTTGTATTTTATTTATGGTGTGCAATAAAGAGTATCTATCTACTTACGTTGGCAGCTCGGTTTGAGTATCTGCGGCTTGCGATCTCTCATCTCTGTCAAATTATAATAACCGTTACCTAGTTATCATAACAAAACTTGTGAAAACGTCACAAGCAAACAAACATTTAGGATAGCAAATTGTTTAGGACAGCACCAAACTCCCAAACCAATAGATTTACAAACCACCAGACAAGCAATGTATTGGACATGGATATAATATAGGTATGTCATCATAATATGATGCTAATTGTTGTATTTTATTTATAGTGTACAATAAAGAGTATCTACCTACTTACGTTAGACCAGTAACTAACTTATGTAACAAGCAAATTTATAATATTAGATAGGATAGCATTATATTCCCAAACCAATAGATTACAAACCACCAGACAAGTAATGTAATTAACATGGATATACTACTTGTTGTATCCTATTTATGGTGAACAATGAAAGTATCTATCTACTTACGTTGGCAACTCGGTTTGAGTATCTTCGGGTCGCAATATCTTATCTCTGTCAAATAATAATAACTATTAGTTATCATAATAAAACTTGTGAAAGCGTAACAAGCAAACAAACATTTAGGATAGGAAATTAGTCAGGATAACACCAAATCCCCAAACCAAGAGATTTACGAACCACCAGACGAGCAATGTAATGTACTTTTTATTTTCCAACAATATGAATATCTACCTTAGTAACTCGGTTTGTGAGCCAACGGAGTCAAAAGATTTATTATAATTGCTGTAAAATAAAAATATTATGTTAGAGTTATTCCATGTGCAATCTAATACAAGTAAGGCCGAAGCATGGCTCTCCCACGCAAAAAAAAAATTATGTTATTTGCTATTTTATATGAGGGCAAGGCACTTTAATAACAATTCTCACTCACTTGAGCCTTATTTTTTATTTTTTTTTTAAATATAAAAATGTAATGATGATTCATGTAAGTCAGGGTCATTAAAATATAGGTATATAACTCATTCAATAAGTAGGTACTTTGATGAATTTTTTTTAAGTCATCGTAATCCGATGCTACTTACGCTGGCAACTCGGTTTGAGTATCTGCGGGTTGCAATCTCTCATCTCTGTCAAATAGTAATAAACATTTGTTATCATAATAAAAAAAGAAACTTGTGAAAGCAAGAAGCATAGAAACATTTAGAAAAGCAGGTTAGTTAAGATAGCACCAAAAACCAATAGATTTACAAACTACCTGACAAGTAATGTGACGTTGTCTGCCAACAATACCTACCTCAACAGCTCGGTTTGTGTACCAACGGTGTGAGAAGTTTTGTTATTTCTGTAAAATATAAATAATATTAAACAGGAATTCCATGACACCTAGGGCTCGGCCATTAAGCACGTGATGTTTTAGTCACTTTTAACCCATCCCTCCCACTGGTGATACGTGGTGAGGATTTAGATGAATCCCCCCAACCCCCATCTTGAAGCTCGTGAATTTTTTGGTATACTTAAAAAAAATCAGAATAATATTTTTAAATACGAATAAAATCTAATGTTGGAAAATTAAGCTACGTGATAAAATGACCAGACAGACGTTAAGGTTGCAGATTGTTTCTGACTGTCATAAAAATAATAAAGGAAAGGTGTAATCGTGTGAAAATCACAGACTTAATGGCAACTACGCGGCAGCGACTAATTGGCGATAGAATTGAATTTGTAAATAAAAATGTCTTGCCCAAATTGAAACTGCCATGCCAGTAAATAGTATACGTTATTAAAAAAATGTGCACCAGGAAAAATATTTCCCATGAAGACATATTATTACTTTCTAAAAAAACAATTTTCTCAACATCACTTACTTTTGCAGCTCGATTTGAGTGTCTGCGGGTTGCAATCTCTGTTCTCTGCAAAGTAGTAACAATCATAATCTACCATAACAAAAATTTACTCTAAAACTAACAAAATCACACAACAGAAATACAAAGTAGCGCAAAAGTTCACGTTCTTCAAGCGTGTATTGCTCCATTGCTTGTTTTCAACTAATTCTCAATCTGTCTACAACATAGATGTCAAAACACTAACATATTTTGACGCCATTTGCAAAAAACACAATGACATATTTTGACGCCATTTGCAAAAAATTAGTCATAATTATTATCACATTTGTATTGCAGTAGGTATAATTAATTCACGTTCACAAAACACCGGGATTTAAAAACTATTCTAATTATGAATTGCTAACTGATTCCATTCGTTTCATCTGCTTTTTTTGTGAATTTACCTATTTTATTTAGCTAGTTTCGTAAACAACAAACATCTTATTTTATTACAAAGAATCTGTGCCGTGAATATTTACAGTAGTTTGAAGAAACGCAGCTAAATAACCATTCAAGGAGTATAAAGCTTTACTGTTTGGTTTGTCCAAAGACTACAATAGTATATAGGATAGGTTTGTCATTTCTTGTTGAGCGAAGGGCCACGCTTCTTTGTCTCTCTATTGGTATACTTATATACTCTTAGCAATTCGGTTCTATGTTCAACTAATAATATTTTTTTTCTTTTCAACGTAACATGTTAAAATAATGTGAAAGTTTTCTTCAGTAACGTTTTTAATTTATTTGACAATTACCAAATCCACCTTAAAAGTGAATGATTTCTTAGAAAGTAACTCTGTCTGTCTGTCCGTCTGTCTGTCTATCTGTTGCCTTTTCACGCCAAAACTATTGAACCGATTTAAATGAAATTTGGTAGTAGATAGTCTAGAGCCTGAGAAAGGACATAGGTTACTTTTTAATGCGAAAAAAGGGGTGTAAGGGGTTGAAAGGTGGGGATGAAAGTTATATGGCAGTATTGTCAATTAGCCTAAATAATTAAAAATTCTACCTAAAGATACTATTCCACGCGGACGAAGTCGAGCTAGTAATTTATAAAAACTAGATTATCTACATTCAAACAATCAAGTCTCCCGTGTCATCTGCTGAATCGTAATCTAAGAAACTTTAGATGCATTTAACATACTTAAGTATGTTACAAAAGTATCTCGTACTCACGGTTCTTCCTTTTGCACATCTACTACAGCTGATTTACACTGATTCTTGAGCGTACTTGGTGTACTCGTATGCCTGTGACAAATAAAATTAAACATTCAAGAAACCGACATATTGTTGCATAAAAAAGGACCGATAGTCGCTTATTAAACTTTACGGTAGCTGCACGTTATCTGCTAATAACTTTATATCCCTGGGCAAAACATAAGTCAAATGGTCAACCTATATTTCAGCCAAGGAACACCATTAATATCACTGAACCTCTAGACGACATGCAAATGAAACAATGCATGAATACTTCTGTTCATTAGAGACCGAAAATAATAATAACCTAATGGACCTAGCCCACGAGATTGTGGACATGTGGGATGTGGATTCAGCAATCATTGTGCCGATAGTCATTTCGGCCCATGGGTTAATTGCTAAGAGCCTCGACCAACACCTTCAGAGGCTCACGTTAGGCAGCTGGATTAAGAGCCTGATGCAGAAGGCAGTCCTCCTTGATACGGCACGCATAGTGAGGAAGTTTCTATCTCTGGAACCCTAACCACCGGTAGCTTGGTCCCTGTACCCGATACCGGTGGGACACTATTTTTTATATTTTTAAATATATTTGGTTTTATTTTTTTATAGTGACTGTATTTAAAAATGTAATTTATATGTATATTAAGTAAATAAAGAGAATATAATAATAACTCCACACATCTCACACACGGCCGTCTGATCCCAAACTAGGCAGAGCCTGTACTATGGTAACCAGACTGCTGATAAACATACTTATATACTTCTAAATATATTATAGATAAATTACACCCAGACATAGAACCAATGATCGCTGCTCATCACACAATTATTTGTCCTGGGTGGGAATCGAACCCACGACCTATGGCTCAGCAGTCAGGGTCACTAACCACTAGACCAACAGGCCAGTCATGACCACTAATTGATTAAGAAAAGTCTCAAGATCGTAGGGTAATCAGCCGTTCGGAAACAGTGACGTTGTGTTTGTGATGGGTATTGCATTAGGTAAATCATCAAGGCTTAAAACATAGGCGCAAGAGTTTAATGAAGTCGGATGAAGGGCGGGAGCATCTGCCTCCACCGCCTGCAAACCTCATTTCGCACGCCCTCAGTGTAATGCTGTCCTTTACACTAGCGCTTTCCTGAGCTCTGCATTCAACTTGCGCGCCTTTTATAGAGGATAACGGGATTTGTAACACGAGTGCTTATGTATATATAACCTGTATCCCCGAAGAGGTAGGTAGATGCGTATCAAAAACCTAAAACACCCACATTTTGCCCACTATAATTTGGCCAATGTAACCGACTTACATAAGTACCAGTTTTATTATTTTGTGACTGATGTAATTAAAGGCACTTTCTTGGAAATTCGAAAAGGAAATATAGCAGCAGTAACTGGCTGTTTCCGGAAGTACCTACGACCCTGCTAACCATAGGCACCTGTACCTAAATATTTAAAATCGTGTGACCACTCGCTAGCCGGGCCGTAGACTTGTCTGACTGATTGTATAAAAAAATTACAAATGGAAATACGCACTCGTGATACATGGTTTCAAGACAACAACACGCACTTGTTATACAGGGTTTCAAAATAACAACACATAACCAAACTGTATAGAAAAACAAAATATAAAGATGATAAAAGTAATATAATTTCGACATCATTGTATGAATACCACCCAGGACAAATATTGTGATTGATGAGCATGATCATTTTTATTATTTAAATTATACGGTTTTACTCACGTGTATATTTCGGGAATGCCTGACTAGTTTCGGACCCGACGGGGGCCCTTTATCAAGGGGTGAGGCGTCCTGCCGCGCCGGTTGCAGGTGCCAGACTCGTATACACGTGAGTAAAACCGTATAATTTAAATAATATGAATACTACTCACGAAAGTTTTTATTCGAGTACGATCATTTTTGTTCTGTGTCTGGATGTAATTTATCTTTGATATGGTATATACTTAGAAATATATTCGTATAGTTATCAGCAGTCTAGTTACCATAGTACAGGCTCTGCCTAGTTTGGGATTAGACAGCCATGTGTAAAGTGTCTCTAGTCATTATTATTATTAATAATATTTTTTTAACAGGAACTGTACAAGAAAACTGTAATCTGCATCTTTATAGGATACATTTATAAACTTACTTTATCCACTTAGAACTAGTTTTTTGAGCACAGTAAGGCGAGAATCTTGAATTTTGATTGGCTGAACACACCTGTGTATTTAGTTTGCGGATCCTTTCTGCCGTTCTCTCGTGTGACCGCCTTAATTCGTCGATTCTGTAATAAAATGTTTGTAAAATTACAACTGCGAGCGTCAGTTACAGTTTCTCTTATGTTCATGCAATCTCTAGAATTAGCTCAAAAAAGTTGTTCCAACCAGCACCAAAGATGTTTGTAGTATAATATTATTTATGTGTTTACGACTTTCTACCTCACGATCTCGACCGACGGAGGGCGTGCACCACGGCTAGTGCAACCTGGTCGAAACGTCAAGCAATTCAGAGGTATGTAATACCTTTTCGTGATCGCGTTCATTCCCGTAAACACATAAATAATATTATATCATAGAACGCGAAAGTTTAAAAGTTAGTATGGTTGTAGTAGCAGTGTTTGAAGCGGATATTAATAAGCTTTAGGAGGTTATGCGAATCTATGAATAATTTCATTAAATTTCAGCCTTATTCCCTACTCGGGAAGTAAATCGTGTGGTACTTAACCGTTATTAATTATTCAGTAAATCGTTAGGAAATTTAGGATCGGTACATGGTTTTTTTTTGTAAGTGAATTTAAATAAAATAGTAAATACTTTCAACTTACGATTCCTTTTGCTGCTTGACCTTAAGATTAGTAGTAACACAACAGTTTTTTTTCTCCTCAGCCTGAAGGACTTTCTGAGCAGATGTCTTCCTTTGCATCCTGTTAGATAATGTTTTGATCCTCTCTTGCTGTTCATTAATAGTCTTCCTCAGTTGTATATTAGTCTCAAGCACGGTAAAGTACAAGTCTTCGAGTTCATGTTTAGTTAATTTTGATGGGCATATGCGGTACAATTCTGGAATTAATTCAATTATTGATTTTAAGGTGATATAACTAAGTTTTAGTCAAACAAGAGTAAAACGGATTGTGCATCGAGTCACATAATATTATTGATATACGTAAAATTTATTGTAAATTGCCACCTTATTTTCTGAATTCTTTGAGTAATGTTTGCTCTTAAGATTAAGTGGATTAAGTTATATGCCTGAAATCAAATAAATGAGTAGATAAATACTGATCTTTTTGAGACTAGCAACAATAGTGGCGTCACTAATGCGTTGGTCACCTACGAAGCTCTGGTAACTATACTCTTCAACCAAAAAATGCCCTGGTTTTAAGTCAGCTAAAATTCCAGTAGAAAAATCTGCTGTGCTCTTTTCTCCATCCCACTAATATTTTAAATGTGAAAGTTTGGATGGATGGATGGATGTTTGTTACTCTTTCACGCAAAAATCACTGAACCGATTGCCATGAAACTTTGTATGTAGATAGCTGGAGACCTGGATTCATGCATAGGCTATTTTTACCCCGATACACGGGTGAAACCGCAAGGCGCTGCTAGCATCGTATAAAAATCACGAAAGTTCAAATAATTATGTTTTTATACTAACGGTATGTGTCTTTCCTAATAACAGACTAAAATAGGCCTAGTAGGTATACTTATTTTACCTTGACTGGATCCCATTTTATTTTTCTTGGAATTCATTTTCTTTCAATTCAAAACTTGCAGTTTTGCAATAGCAGAAATGTTTCACTGAACTGTTAATATACTAATATCTATCCGAACATTATTACGAAGTTAACATAATTATAATTGACAGTATCGCCACAAATTTAGGAGACCGTTAATCCATGGATCCATATCATAACTCTTCTATGGTGCTATCATATTTCGCGGTTCTCAATGTTCTCACTATGTCAGCTAGTTTTTTTATTCATGTCACTGATCTCTTTCTTTATATTAGGTGAGCAAAGTCAAAATGCTACGCTGGACCTTCATGGTCATATGAAAGTACAAAATATTTAAATAGGTATTGAAATACAGATCTTTGTAGACCTTTGAACTTTAATCAATCAGTTTTTATAAACAATCAGATAGGCAGATCCTTAGATCATTACGATATATTAATGATCTAAGGGTAGATCGATACCAATATGAATTTTAGAAACAGTGAACAGTAGTATCAGTTGTACGGCATCATCCTAAAAAAAGCACACCACGTTTTACACCAGAAGATAAAAAATGCTTTTTAATCAAATACCTAAAAATCTGATTTTTCTACTTAAAATATCAGGTGAAGGAGTGATAATAGAGATTTGGTGCCATAGTGAGAAATGTTCGGATTGATCTCCCCTACAATAATAACACTTTTTTTTTGCTGGCCCTCACTTTGACTTTTGGGCCCAAAATGAATGAATGTTTGTTGTTGGAGCCTTGGAGGTGAGTTTTATTTTCAAATGTTACTTCTGGCACAGATAAGATAATAGTTACTGGCAACACTCGACCAATTTGACAATGACAAGTTATTGAAGTTGTTGCTATGGCGGCATTTTCGTATTATTTGTGTCATTGAATTACCCATTTGCAGTAATTTTTCAATAAATGACTGACTTTTGCTTAGTAATACGTGCCTCGGATACGTAGTTTAATGAAATATAAATGCTTATATTCAGAAAAGTATATTGTTGTAACAGGCACAAGGTTTTTGTAAGTCCTAATTGGAGTGAAGTTTCTTATTAAATTCACAATCAGAATGGATAAAATCGGGTGTGAAATGATATGTAAAAGTCATTCAGTCCGGTCTGAGCGAGGTAAATTACTCAACGAATAAATTATTTAATTTGTACACAATTTCTGGCGACATTGATTGCTGTTAATATTGCTAAACCTCGCAGAGTCGTGATAATGTAGCTTTTTCATCGGTACTACTTTATTATTATTGTTCTTTTTAAGCCAATGGCACTACACAACACTCGCTTAGGATCTGTGTTGTATTGTATATTGTATATTTCCATAGTTCATTTCAATTAAAAAAAAAAAACATTTTATTGATCTGGCTATGTGTATTGAAAGCTTGTTACCATTGATTAAGGGTTAACACACTCTGCAACTTTGTGATATTATTGCAAAGCTTTTTTTGTATTACATACAGACATTATTACATACAGACAATAAAAAACATGATAAAATAAAAAACATTGCCCATTATGAATAATAATTTAGTTCAAACTTAACTAGTTAACTGGCACAGGCCATATAAATAGTTGTTACAGCCAAGTCGTAAAATCACTTCAAAAACATTAAGTGGCTGAATGGATTTACACAATTTTTATTTATACTTTACTCCGTGTGCCTTGTGGTTTTAATTGTGTGGAAACCCTAACACTAGGTAGTAAGTTTGAATCAAAACAACTAAAACCACATGGTGTTCCGTTACAGAAAGGCTTATTGCCAAGGATTTGGGTATAATCTATGGCCGAAGTCCTCGAGAGCCCTAGCAGAAATTTATTTAACAGGACATAGAGACATCAAAATTATTATAAATATTTTATGTACTCTGATTTAGTATCTGTACAGCCATGGTAGAGGTGAGGGCTCTGTTCCTGCAGTTGGCATCTGTAAAGCCTTATCTCAAAGTTATAAAATTTGTTTTCATTAAACAAGGATATATCCAGACGATAGGATAGGATATAAACCATCAAGCCATACTTAACATCCATATCTTACAATATGTTTAAACTTTTTAAGTATACTGTAGAATTGTGTCAATAATTTAAATTTAAATTCAAAATAAAATAGCTTACAAATATTAAGAGAATAATATTCATAAGCCAGAAACAACTTGTGAGGTGAAGACAAAGAAACAAAATAGATAGATAGATAGAACATTCTTTATTGTACGCCACATTTTAGAGAGTAATTAAACATAAATATATATTTTTTAAATTAATAAAAATGTTACACCAATAAAAATTATAATTACATTTTGTTTTATTTATAATTTAATTTTTCATTATTTTTTTGTTAACAGATCACTACCGAATCTGTCCAACTAAGCTCACCAAAAGTGAACTTGAAGATATCTACTTTGCCTTGCTCGAGAACAATATGCAGCTTAAAAAGACTATCAATGTACAGCAAGACAGGATCAAAATGCTCTCTACTAAGGTGCAGAGAATGACTTCTGCACAGAATTGTCTTCGTGCAGAGGAGAATAAAAACTGCTGTGCCGCTACAAAAGCTGTGGTCAGACAACAGAAAGAAACGTTAGTATATGTAAAAACTTTCTCAATATCAGGACTGTTATGTGCTATATGTACAGTGAATAACACTTAAGGTCATCAGACATGGTACGTGAAATATATTTTCATAATGACAATATGGAAAAGCCGACGGTGGGCAGTAAGCGTGTATTGACATTATGAAATGTATTATACATCCATGTTTTAAAGCTCAGATTTGAATGACAACTTATATACTGGGGCAGAGCTGTGACGGTATAGTGTGTGATGAGCTTTACAATACTATGTCTCAGATCTCTTAAGATCTACGCAAGACATTTTAGTACTCAAGGTCTAGTAGGTATATAGCTGTTATGATTGCTATTCACCTACATCTAATATTTTGTGATATTTCTTAAATTTCATATCACCATATGAAGTTTTTGAAAGGCCTTGCTTCCTTCTAGGGTGGCGTATGCTATGGCCTTTAAACATTCGCAACATCAGCAATATAACCCCTGCATGTAGCTCTGGCAGTAGGTAAAATATTTTTTATAAAAATATAATAGGTATAATAATAATATTCGGTCTTTACATATGAAATTGGCGTTATATTATATGGGAAAAGAAAAACTATTTTTTTGTATTATTTTGATATATTTAATTAATCAAAGTATGTACCATTGTTATCTATGCCTTTTCACCATTTTATAGGAAGTTCATTAATTCCCTTGCTAAAAAAAATTGGAGAGTGAGAATCAATGAAATCTTTGCTGGCGGTTTGGACTGCCTCATCGTAATTGATTTTTTTTTTCCCATGAAATTGTCCAAATTCACAAACAAATAGTAATCTGTTGGAGTAAGGTACGGGGAGTATGGGAGTCATTCCAACCATAGCTCCTCTAATTTTGCGACCGTCCGTTGTGCAGTTTTTGGTCTAGGGAAGCTATAGTGAACAACACCAGCACTGGTTCACCAGACACTCACCCTTTTTTTTGAGTCAACTTTTGCCTGGGTCTAGATTGTTCTCCTGGGTTCAACCATTGTGGTGAGCGTTTTCGACTATCGTTATTGTGACGTTTGAGTACTGTAACGCAACACTCAACGCGTGTTTGTTGGTGTGCTTCACTCAATTTATGCGGTACCCATTTTTCCAGCTTTTTCCCTTTTTCAATTTTTTTTCTTTTTTATGATATATTGGGCAAACGAGCAGACGGGTCACCTGATGGTAAATGACTACCGCCGCCCATGGGCACCTGCAACTTAAGAGACACGTCCGTTGCCGCCCTTTAAGGTGGGAGTAGGGGAAGAGGGGGGAGAGAGAGGAAGGGTGGGAATAGAAGCGAGGAGTGAGCCAAGGGCTAGGGCCTCCGGTAACCTCACTCACGCGGCGAAAAGCAATGAAAATTATCGTGGCAGTCGAATGCACTACCGCCATAGAGTTCGTCGAGTCATCCCCGAAAAAATACAAATTATCATATACATTGTTTCAATTTGTTCAGGATAGCAGAATTAACACGTGCTAACGAACGCATGGCTGACAGAGTTCGCAAGTTGAATATGAGATTATGTTCAGCAAAGCAGTTCTGTAAGTCAGCCACACCCAGAGGTCTCAGGTGCTCTACAGCTACTAGTCCGTATCTAATCAAGTAAGTTGTCGTTCAAGGGGTTCTCAACCTTTTTTATGCTACAATGCCCTGTCCATGTTGTAATTTTTTTGCAGCTCCCTTGAAAAGAATTTTTTTAGAATTTTTTCTACAACGAAAACTCCAACGAATATAGAATCTTAATTGTTTTTTTAAGTAAAAAAACGCGTAGTGTGTCTTTGGGACACCCGGTTGGAACGAAGTTCCTTTCGCTCTACAGGGTGTAAGCGACACCGCACCGTACCGAATCCTGAGAAAAAAAGTGTATTCAGACCATTATTCTGAGTCGAAAATCATTGGAATTTCTTGCCGGAAAATCAGTACGTACTCTATATAGATACTGTAAAATAGGCGAGAAGTTTGAGCTTGCTTTTCTGAGCTAAACTTCTGAAATGAGGGTGGATTTTTTTAAATAGCTACTGCCATTTCTTTTCCTAAATTGTTTTCCGATATGCATTTCGATTCAATTAGGTGTCGAAGAGCCAGTTCCGCACAATTACGACGTTGCAAACATCAATAGAATCTTCAAACCTGTAGTACTGAGTATGATACTCTTGGGATACTGGCTCCAAAATTAAGCTCGTATAAGTATGTTATGATTGATATGTTTGTTCAGTAGTTGCCCTGTTTTTAGGCATTCACCATGCAGCTATAAACAGCAAAGCCATTCAACTCTCAAATTAGCAGTCTCATGTCAAAACTTATCGAGGTAATTTCTTTACAATATTTCTAATAAACTAATTAATTATTTCTTAGTCTCCTTTGTAAGTTGACTGGTTTGAAGTTAGCTTCGAGTACCGTCGCATTGAAGGTTTTTCGTCTATATGGCGGCAAAAGATGGTTCGGAGTGGTTATACTGATTCTACCAACCAGAACCAACCATCCAGGAAACTTCAACTGTTTGACATTTTATTATTATTTTTTTTTTATAGTCAACTTCCGCATTTGGAAACATTCCCGTGTCGTGGAGGAGTTTACAAAAAAAATAATATTTATTCAATTTTTTTTCTATCGTTACATATTTATTTAACAATTATAGAGGAACACAAATTGCAAGTATAATAAATATATGCTACATATAATTGAACTGCATACAAATAAATGTAACTATTAAAATTTGTTGCAGAGATTCTTTGGTTACAAAATGCGTTCAAACGGAGCCTTGTGATTCACCCAAGTAAGTAGCTATAAATAATCCTGGCAAGTTCTTAGCTCTAGTGGTAGATGTAGGTATTTTGCGAATCGATGCTTTTAGTTCGTGATTCATCCTCGTCCGATACGTGTTGTTTTTTTATTCTTCATTTGTAACTAATTAATTAATTAAACAAATCTTGGAAATCTATTTTACCCTACTTCTGATCGTCATATCGAAATGACTGGCCTGTTGGTCTAGTGGTTAGTGATCCTGACTGCTAAGCCAGAGGTCGTGGTTTCGATTACCACACAGAACAAATAATTGTGTGATGAGCATGATCATTTGTTCTGTTCCGGGTGTAATTTATCTATAATATATAGAAGTATCTAAGTATGTTTATCAGCAGTCTGGTTACCATAGTACAGGATCAGACGGCCGTGTGTGTTATGTATGTATGACAATGCTATAATTTGGCATATTAGAGCTGATCTGATGGTGGAGCATGGAGGTGAATAATAGAGCACTTCACTGGCTGCTAGTAAAAGCTTCGAGTTTGGGCTTATATGATTCGTTTTAACGAGTCTAACAGATAGGGCTTGGCAACGATGGGCTAATGATGAAGCCAAGAAGTGGATAGTAGAACTTTTTCATTTAGTTCACTATTTAAGCATGTTTTATTAGTTTACTAAACTAAAAGCATTGACTTTTCTTTCCAATAGTGACAACTTATGCTTATTTATCTGCAACTAACGAAAACAAAATCATTGCATTGATTGATCTGGGTGTTTCTGTGTAACATGTATATGTAAATATATTCACGAAACATATATTAGTTTAAGTATGTTTATCCCTGCTCTAAAATCCATAGTAAAAAGATAACTACTTAGGTCTGTGTAAGATGCTTCCTCTGTCTCTGTTCTGCCTAAGATCATTATTTAACGGTCTACAAGTTTACGAAATGGTATATATATTGGGCCTAGGTATTGAAAGGGCACTGTTTCACTCAAAAATGGTCCTTCGAGCCGGATCAACTGCTTGTGATCCCGTTATGCTGACCGTACCCTTAATCGTTATATTTAATTTTAAGACAAGATTAGAAGGAAGTTGAATTACAGATTCAGATTATTTAATGATTTCTTAGTACTGACAATTATATTTGTTTCAATTTTGTATAACGACTCCCAAAATACAAATTCTTACCTACTTTAAGAGACAGGAGTCCTATACAAACAAAAGTGCATTGCTACTAGTCTGTCATTATATAAGTATTGTATCTGCAATTTTAAGAAATATAAATTATTATTTTTTTTTTAATTTTTAGACTTGAAGAGGAAAATAAACCATGTGAAGATAACAAATGTGAAACCCTTATGGACGAGCTTAAAGAAAAGATTATTAACTTGCAAGAGGTAAGCTTTAAAGAGTAAGACCATTTTTATTTCTTTACTAATTCAAAATTATCCCACGAGGACCGCTTTTCTGCCCAATTTTCTTAACTTTTCGTTCCGTAAGAACCTTGTACAAAGTATTAGAAAATATAAAAAAAAAAAAAAAACTAAGTCTTAAGTATTGACCTTATTTACATAAACTATCAAATTTTATATAAGCTAATTTTGAGTCGGCGCCAAACAACAAACTGATTAATTATCAAAATTTTATATGTACCTACGTAGGCTCTACGTCGGTAATTAATCATTTTATTATTTGGCGCCGACTCAAATAAGTTTATATAAAATTTGATAGTTTATGTAAAGAAGGTCAATACTTAAGACCTTGAGTTTATTTATTTTTTGCTTTTTAGTTCTTTTCGTCGCTTTAATTTTTTGTTAAAAAGATATTTATTTCATGATTTTTTTTCATCATCAGCTCAGCTACATGAAGTGATGATTTCTAAACGCAAATACCTGATAAAGTAATGAAAAGTAAACAGAAACACTATTCGTTTCTACAATTTTCGAGGGTTTCTCTCAATTTTATCAGAATCCCATCATCAGATCCTGACTTCCTTGACATGGGACCACCCTTGAGGCACCCTATCTAACAAAAAAGAATAATCAAAATCAGTTCATAAATTATGGAGTGAGGGTTGAACAGACATAAAAAAAAATATATATACGGTCGAATTGAGAACCTCCTTTTTTTTCGTCGGTTAAAAAAAATCGTGACCAAAGGAAATAGGGATTTATTTTTATATATTTACTATACGATTGCTATAAATGGCGAACATATCCAGCGCCTTCTAGGGAAGATTGACTGAAGAACTCGAAAGTTCTTTAATCTTTCGTTAGACTAAGAACATTGAAACATTGTAAATGGCCCCAATTCTGTTACTTCACTCGCTAAATTAAAATTCACTAAATTTTCTTCATATAAGAAGTAAACCTTGTACACTTAGAAACAAGGTCTTATTTAAAATTGAAACAAGTCGGTAACATATGTCGCTATCGAAATAAGCAATTTATTTGTCGACTAAAGTCTGATACGCTTAAATAAACTTTAATACCACGTAGCAAGAGCCGCTATCCGTTGAATGCCATCTCTTTTGCTCTGTGTTTTTAGTAAGCGTCTTCGTAGGTGTAGATTAAAAACACGTCATCCTTGTTCGTTTTGAACAAGTTTTTATACGGCAATTATACAGCGTTTGAATAAATGAAGACTCTCGCTGCGTGGAAATAAAGTTGA
Source organism: Callimorpha dominula (assembly GCA_949752705.1). Taxonomy (NCBI): domain Eukaryota; kingdom Metazoa; phylum Arthropoda; class Insecta; order Lepidoptera; family Erebidae; genus Callimorpha; species Callimorpha dominula. Next base: position 2,095,284 of record OX456992.1, read on the forward strand.
GTATACGTTGACAGGTTTTATTGATATTTAGCGGCGCTGAGAAATAGATGCTAGTAACAAATAGACCTTATTACGAAGAACACTAGGTTGATTTCATATGAAGAAATTAAATCAGGTTTTAGTTTAGTCGAATGTACAATAGAATCGTCACCAATGACTCTTTAAGTTAAATCAGTACCTTTTCAGTAAACATCGAAACGATAGTAGTTTGATATGTGTTTGTATAAAATACGTAAGGCATGACGTCACGCCTTACTTTTTTCAAATCATTCACTTTTAATTTTAATTTGACAATTATAAAATAAATTAAAAACGTTAAAATAAAAGCAGACGAAAATTTTCACAGGATTTTAAGTTATTTTATTACCAGAGTTGGCAAAATAATATATTTTGAGTATAGGCATCTACCAAATTTAATTTTAGTGATATGAGGTTTTATGAATAGAAATAATTATTCACACAGATCAAGGACCTACTGAAATTATTGAAGTGAAAACTTCTTTAGGCACGTTTGTGCACTTTTGCTTTTGGGAAAAAGCACTGAACTCGTGACCGTCACGCTAAAAATACATATATAGATCCACTAGAGGGCGCTAATCTAAACATTGAGTTCTGTCAGATCCTTATTATTTCATGTCACCAACCTGCTAATGTGACGTTTTAAGTTCGTCGTTTCGTTTAAGTTTTCACTTGTCAGTTCACTGTCGGCAGTCCCATGACTGACTATTTTTTTATATCCTCGTTACATGGATCGCACATTAGATCATTTTTGAATCCTTAGTAAGTTAAGATGGAAGCGCTAGTAGTTGACACGTTGTTGTCGGTCCTCAGAAGCTGTCCGTCACGCAGCTGGAGTATGAAAGTGAGTTGCAGCGCAGTCGCGGAGAGCGAGCGGCGAGTGAACACGAACTGCAACGCGCTGAAAACAAGAATGCGCTTCTTACATCTAGTGTGAGAACTGCTGAGGGACTTAACTGTAAGTCTTAGAACTAAGATCTTTGTATAGTAGATCATCCTATGATTTAAAAAAAATTGTTTGTTAAACAGGATGTTAGAAATTTAAGTAACCAAAAAAATATTTTTTAATGGTATGATGTAATTTAATGTAGAAGCGGCGGTAGCGCAATTGCTAAAGCGTCGGATTTGCGATCAAGTGATTGCGGATTCGAACACCACTCAGTGCACTACCGCCATGAACCCACTCCTAACACACAAGCATTCAGCTTAGCTGGAGGGGTTAACAAGAATATTAGTAATGAGTTACTAGTAATACGACCCTTAAATATGATATGACCACACCACACCACCAAAAATGAAGCTAGGTTACCGAGCTGAGTGTAATTAGTGCATGTAATACCTTTATTACATTATTCAATTTCAAATACGGCCATTCCATTCTAAAACACATCCGTCATAGTTACACCCAAGAATCGCGAGTATGGAGTATTGCATCAAAATATTATTTTATAAATAACCTTCATAGGACTACAACTCACATTGGACTTAATATATTAATTGATCCAGGTGAATTAAAAATGCAGCTCTCAATAGAGAAACGAAGAATTGCCGAGTTGGAGACACGACTAAAAGCAGCCACAATGTCCAACAAAGTCACCAAGAATATTGAAGACACTTTGACCAGTATCCAGGTGGGATATTTATCTATTTTTGTAATTAGGCACTAACGATAATTTATATCATTCTTTTAAAGACTAAAATCCCCTGGCATTTGACTGCAGTGACTCCTTTAAACGGGATGTAATCGCTTGATGCCCTACATTTAATGCGAATGCAAAAGCAATTTAGTCACAAAAGTATTATTGAAATATGCTTATCAGGAAACTAATCTCTAACCATAGATACATACAAACATACATACATTCACGTCTGTATCCCCGAAGGGGTAGGTGGATGCGTATTAAAGACCCACATTTTGCCAACTATAATTTTGGTCCTACTCTCGTAATCGGGGGCAAGCTTATAGCCGTCATTGGTGACATTAGAGATGGGAAAATTGGAAGTGTATTAAAAGGGAAAGATGGGCAATGATTGCTCATACGGATTGATTGAGGCATGTAAGCGATGTGGCTAATGTCGGGAAGTACGAGCTCTCTTACTAAAGTCCCAAACCTTAGGACAATATTTTTTTTTTTTTTTTAGAAAGAATACTAGCAATGTGGGTCACACATTACTAGTATTGTTGTTAACCCCTCCAGCTAAGCTAAATGCTTGTGTTAGCAGTGGGTTCACGCTGGTGGTGCACTGGGTGGGGTTCGAACCTGCATTCACTTGTTCGCAAGTCGGACGCCTTAGCCATTACACTACCGCCGCTTTTTTTTTTATATTTGTTAATAGTAATGTATTTTTGTAGGAATCAAACAGAACAACAGGTGCGGAAATGAATTTTATATGCACTTGTTGCTCTCCGCGGTCCAAAGTCGAATCCAGTTCACAGGTCAGTACATTCTGTATAAGGGCCAGGAGCAGTCAGAAAATTGTTTACAAATGTGGTTGCAGTAAGCCCCAAACATCTCCTGTACTAGAACTGTCGACCGACTGTATAGGGTATCAAGCGCGCGCGCACACGTACCATGCAATCGAGCAACAGTCGGCCGATAGTTTAGTTGAATGCAGTCCGCGCTTGCATCGTATTTCAAAAACGTTATGCAATCGCCGATAGTTTATAGTTTAGTCAAATGGGAATCTGGCAGTCATTAACGATAGTTTAATCAATCGATTTTTAATCGTGAAATGCGCGTTCTATTATATAGCTTTACACTGATTGTCAAACTATCAAACTATGGGCCCATTAAAAATCATCAGTGCACGGTGGCTCTTATTATTTTTTTCACTGTCAAACCAAACATTAAAATGATAGCAACGTATGACGTCACAAGTTGTTGTTTCAATGATTTGACTGGTATGTCAATTACCTTATTGTACATTTGACTAAGATGCTCATTATATGGAATGATATTTATTACAGCAAACGTACATGGGTTTATCTACTAATGATGGCAATAACACGGAGACAAAATTGTCCAAAAGCACAGACGACTCCGGATACATAGACACCAATAAGAGTCAACTTTTACTGGACGATCAGGTTAGTTTAGTTTCCAGTTTTAGTTTCGTAATATATCTTAAATCCCTGTGAAAGGAATATATCTCTTCATTCTTTTACGATAGCTAAGGCATAAATGGCCATATAATAGCTAAGGCATGTATTTTTCATAATTAGGCCAGTTATTAAATAGAACGTTAAAAATGGTTGTAGATATCTGTAATCTCTGTAATCAAAATGTAATGACTACTATATTGTGGTGAGAAATAAATCATTATTATTATTCATTCTCCAGTTTTAAGCGTTAGTCGCTTTAACTATATTTATTATTCTTACAGAGCTTAAACAAGATCATTGACGAGCTAACGAAAAGAATAATCGTGCTACAAACCCAAGTGGATGCTTTAACAATATCGCCGGTAGTGATAACGTTGACATCATATTTCTGTAACGTAAAGTGTCAGGTTTGATTTCTGGGTTGGACAACTGTACTAAATTTTTACAGAATGTTACTTTGTTTCAGCCAGAAATTGATGAAATGGACGCAAAAGTGGACTTATCTGTTACTAAAGAACGTAATATTAATACACCAACTGTAATAGAACATTCAACCCCAAAAGAAAACTCAGAACGACGAACACCATTTAGCCAAAATTCTGAAGATCAAATGCAGTTACCTGATGAAGAAAGTGATGGAGCGACATCAATTATTCTAGTCCGGGAAGAACGCGAAAACGTTATTGGTCCGATATCCAGCCAAGAAACGAGTCAGAATGACTATTGGGAGAGAAGTAAGAAAAAATTACATCTAGTAACTAATAAACCCAAACAAAATAGTAATGCAATAAAAGAAACTACAGAAACAATAAAGAATAAAGAAGAAAAATATAATTTGGAGAATAATAGAGGAAAAAATAAAACTGGAAAAGTAAATATAGAAACCAATGAAAAAATAAACGAAACATTACATATTTTACCTGTGAAGAATAAAGAACAGAAGTTAAAAGAACTGTCAACCTCAACTGAAGATAAAACCTATGATATCTCAGAGAAAAGCAGCCTCGAAATTGTAAAACATAAAATAAAAAATCTTAATATCATTAAAAGAGATGATTTAGTCGATAATAATAAAAAATCTGGTTCACAAGAGAAAGCTGATGGTCGTGGTAATACGGATAGTCCAAGGAGGTTGAGTAAAAATAAAGCTAAGAATGAAGGAAAAGGACTCAAAAGTACCATCAAAATACTCGTAAATACTAAAAAAGAACCACAGATAGATAAACATACAACAATAGGTGAGTCCAACATTATAGTAGAGTTATAAAGAGATGGTACCTGGGTGACCGCGTTCTTTTATGGTAAATTCGCGTTTTTTCTTTAGGATCAGATCAAAATTTTAGGGTAGTATGGTAAAAAAATAAAAGGCTAACAATTCTAGGGAAAATTGTTATTTTTAATACGGAAATCTTATAAACCTGACTGACTGAAACTGACAAATTTAACTTGAAAATTGATTGATGATTGATGAAGTTCATATTACGTAAAAGTGGGCTGACATGAAACTATGGGTAGGTATATCATATCAAGCTGTTGATCTAATGTCTTAAAGTAAAACAAAGTTGTTGAAATTTACTTGAAAATTTATATTAATAATATTATGTTGTTAAGTACCAGGACAGGTATTTCCTCAGGAAAAATGTATTGTGTGTGTGTGTGTGTGCGCGCGTTTGCGTGTGTGTGTGCGCGCGTTTGTGTGTGTGTGTGCGCGCGTTTGTGTGTGTGTGTGCGCGCGTTTGTGTGCGTGTGTAATTTATTAAAATGTATGGGTACGTTTCAGGTCGATCAGATGCAGTAGCTCAGAGCGAGAGCTCGTGCGACGAGGCCACGTACACGGTGCGGGCCGACAGTCGCGCCACCTCGCCCGACAACACCGACTACGAAATATCTTCTATGACCGATCTCACGGAGGAGAGAGAACGTAACACTATATTAATAGACTAAATCAATTCAGGGATATAATTAGACTGCACAGTTAATGCTATGGTTTAAAAATCTTAAGTACTAGCTAGACGTATCGCCCAAGTCACTAAGTGCCTGTCGGGCCTTATCCAACAAGTCTAGCCCATAAAGTATATTATTGTGTTTTTCCGACCTCTTCGGCATCGGCTTGACAGCCATTTTATGAAACGATTGCTTGTGATTAAAAAGTTTATAATTTTTAATCATAGAAATGTGATTGAAAAAGAGGAACGGTCGAGAGCGTCAGAACGACACGATACTAGTTTATGAAATATAGTGTAAAATGATTTAAGTGAATCAATAATATTATTATTCCAGAGAATATTCTTTACTCGATATCCAATTAAACGCACGTTCCTAACCCGACTACCTCTCCAAGCCAAGCGAGGTTCAACAATCCTACTAATATTATAAATGTGAAATTTTGTGAGTATGGATGTTTGTTACTCTTTCACGCCAAAACTACTGAACCGATTGCTATGAAACTTGGTATGTAGATGGCTGGAGACCTTGATTAACATATAGGCTTTTTATCCCAATATTCCCACGGGATCTTGACTTACGCGGGTGAAATCGCGGGGCGTTGCTAGTATTACATAGATATGGTATTGTAACAATATTGAGTGTGTTACCTATAACCTATACCAGCGTATACGGGATGGAAGTGAAAGTTTTTAAAAATGTACAACTCTCTCAATTTCTCCTCAAATTCTTCTCTAATTCTCTCAGTTTCTCTCTACGTTATATCTTCAGTCTTATGTAACGAAATGTGTTTAAGCGTAACGCGTCCCTTTAATGTCACTTTCAATTCACCTGCATTATGGATAATCGAATGGCTGCGTAACATATTAATTTTAATAACATTTTTTTTTATGTTCCAGTCAACAGTCCCCTGAAGTGTTCCCTGTCGCGGCCGGGCCGTGGCTCGCGCTCGCCCAGTACTCAGTATTCACTCAGTGAAGGAGAAATTCATATTACCGGTGGTAAATAATAATGTTACTAAATAATTACTTAAATATATTTTTGAATATAGAAACATGTATATTTTATATTTCAGTTAGAGGAAAGTCGTATGGTGATAAACCGAGAGCTGCGTCGGAGTAAGTAAAAGTCTTAGGTACCTTTCTTTCTTTGCATTAAATGACTTTCAGGACTTTTCAATTTTCGACTGCACATGTGTTTATACTACTCCACACCACCAATATTTTCATTTCTCTATTTTTATCTTTTTTACTTTTTTTATCATGAATATCAATACACTTTATACTAAAGAGTCTTTTAATCGACTAAATAACACGTTCGTACCTCAATCAACACTCAAGTGTCTGTTATTAAGTTATAATGCCTGCCTAGCCTTTCATCACCCCACTATTATCAACCGACCAATGGCATAGCGCTATCGGTATAACTAGTCACAAAAACTTTCTATAAACTATATTTTTTTCAATAGTGAACTGTTTTATCATCTATTATAGTTTGCCCCCTATTTTTAATAAAATAAATAAAGAGTTTATAATGTTGCGACAACACTTATATCATTAAATCAACTGGGTACACCATGATATCTTTACAAAATAGCGCATACAAATTTCGTTATCAATGAACTCTGATGATGTTATTCATGTTTATAGGACGTCCACGTTTAGACATAATATCCTTCTTCAATGCAGCGATAATGCTGAATACCAAAATTAAAAAATAATTATAACATATATTTAAAATGTGCTAATTAAAAGCCCTACCGTTTGATACCCAACATCGCACATTTTAACAAAAAAAAATTATGACTATGTTCTCTATAGCGCGCTATATTGAACTTCTTGTGACGTTACATAGCCTTATAACCAGCGGACAATCAAGACCTTTCTAAAGACACATTATTTGTTAAATTACAATAATTAGTTTAGAAGTTATCTTTGAACATCATAGATGCATACAAACAGGCTAAAATCATAACCCTCTTTGGGGCCATCCATAAATTACGTCACACGTTAAGGGAGGGAGGAGGTCAAAGAAATGTGACATTGTGTGATAAGGGGTGGGGGTCATAAGCTTCGTGACGTCACATCTCAAATACTTTTTATTGTTTTTAAAATAGTCTGTCTGTTTCGACTAATCGCATGGAGCTTGTAGACTGCTGTTATATGGAGTAACTTACGCTACTTTTGTTTTGGAAAAAGATTTAGTATTTGCGCAAAATATATAAATATATAAGTAGACGTCGGGCACAGTTAGTTGACATAAAATTCTTATGACAATTTTTTTGATCTACTTATTTAAGAATATTTTTATACCCCCTATAGCATTTCTTAAATGCTAACGACCACCACTATTTTCTTAAAAACTGCCTAAGAAAATTATCAGTACCACGATTTTTTTACTTACCCACAAATAAAATATTTCAGTCTATATCCCTATAAAATAATAATACACAGAAGTCATTTTGTTTTTTATTTCAGAGCGATGACAACCGCACCGAAGATGGAAGAAACTCTGCAAGCCATCACTGAGGAGTTGGCGCGATGCAAGCGTCTGTTGTTCAGTCAGAGATCACAGGACAACGCGACGTCTGCACTCGTGCAGCTGTCACCAAATATCTGATTACAAAAAGATAAAAGATGCATCTTCAACATCGTTTCAGGCACTGCAGAACTTCACAGTTCGCTCCCAAACTTTCATAATACGAGAGAGAATAGCTCACAACCATTAACATCTTCCTCCAGAGTTTTTTTTCAACATTGCAAAGGGTTTTGGCTTTTTTCTTTTATTGTCATCAGCCTGCCTGATACCAACCCTTGGGAATGTATTTGTTTTTCGGGACAAAGGATGAAGGTAAACTGGGTTAAGGAAAATGGATAGGGCGAGGGAGCCAGGGTAAGGGATATCTCAAGTGTCCGATGAAGAAACAAGACGACTCCAGTAGTTCGAAGAGGCCGGGGTCGCGAACCTGAATGTCCGTCGTGTGATTGCGCACAGATGTAAGCTCACAGAAATTTCTTGAAACTAGTCAAGACTTGGTTACACTTTTAAATAGAATCTATAGACGAAAAGGGCACACTAAACCAGTTTATAAGTTTTTTAGCATTTCAGAAGAGCTTAATAAGGAATATTTAATGCCTACGTGCACGCTGTTATTAAAATAATTCATTAAATAAAATTTGCCAAAACCTAACAATTACAAACTATTTATTAAGAACTATACGGTTTTACTCACGTTTGTATTTCGGGGATGCCCGACTAGTTTCGGACCCGACGGGGGCCCTTTCTCAAGGAGTGAAGCGTCCTGCCGCGACGGTGTCAAGCGTCACACACATCTCCGAAATACAAACGTGAGTAAAACCGTATAGTTTTTAATAAATATGAATACCACTCACGAAAGTTTTTATTGTAAAATTACAAAGTATGATCGTGTCGCCCTCTGGTGTCGGACTCTGTCATCATTGTCAATTTAGACTCCTTCAATTATCTTATTTCTCTCAGGATGTTGAAGCCGAGCTGATTGTCTCTAGACTCTGTTTAATAAGTGTGTGTATTTCACCTCGGAGATATAACAAAATATTTATTTTCTGATTGTGGTGTGTTAAAGAAAAAGACACGTAAAAATGTATTTATGTTGTCACTTCTAAGAAGGATATTAATTATGCATATAAATACAAGCGTCTCTAAGTGTAAGAATAACTAAAATAATAGATATCAAGCAAATATGAAAGCTCTTAAATAATGTCACTTTGTTCTTAATGTCTGTAATTATTAATTTACTTAATATTTAATTTTGTTACTCAGCCAAAGATATTTGTATAATAAGAAAGAAGTCTTTGATGTGATAGTAAGATATCTAATGGCGCGACACATTCGAGTATTGTTAGAGCCACCGCGCACTGGTGATTTTTAATCGGATGATAGTTTAGTATCGTCAGACAATCGTGTTCAAACTATCGGGCGATAGTTCAGTCTTCTGTTGGTGCGCGGACTACACCAATTTGTAAGTAAATTATCACACATAGAGGCCAGGAGTAGATAAATTTTTTTTCTAAAACTAGTTGCAGTTATCCCCGAACATCTGCCGTACTAGAACTGACGACCGAATGTTTAGTTTATGAAGTAACACACACGTACTTGGCCGTGCTAACTGCAATCGATCGACAGTCGGGCGATATTTTAGTTGAATGTAGTGCGCGCGCTTGCATCGTACTTCACACACGTTATGCAATGGCCTATAGTTGGTCGATAGTTTAGTCAAATAGGAATCTGGCAGTTATTTTCGATAGTTTGCTCGGTCAATTTTTAATCGTCAAATGCGCGCATCGCCATACAGCTTCATACTGAATTCCAGAACGATTACACTATCTGCCGATTAAAAATCACCAATGATGTAGCCCTTAATTGCATCTACTTTTAGTAAGAAAATAATATTGTTGATTAATTATTGTTACATTTTTTTGTTGTTATTTTTCCTTCCTAGCGTTAATACGTAGTCAGTACTGTGGATGGAGTTGTTTTGTGTTAGAAATTAGGTACGGAGATAAATAAATATTATGTAGGTAAAGTTTTCTGTAATTGTTTTAGTAATTCCTATTGTCATATGTCTAATATACGCTGCCATACCGATGCTATTTCTATATGATTATGGCAAAAACACACATGCTGTCAAATGACATCCATAAATCTGTTCTAATATTACAAGCCAGCCAAAAAACTAATTACGGGCTATATCGATTAAAAAAAAAGTCGTGTTCATTGGGATTATGTAAGGATTCTAACAATAACCCCTACATCCAAATCTGTTCAGGCATTTAGGAGTTCAGGTGGAATAAAATAATAATGAATAAATACATAGCTCTGAAAACATGACACTCCTTTTTTGGGCAGTCGTGTAATAAAAAGTAAATATTGGTTTCTTTGTAGTCGATTAACTCTGAAACTACTGAACCAATAAAAGGGTCACACGAAAGTTTTTTAGAAAAAAAAACAATGATACAGAAGCCTGTTAATATTTTTATTGCTTTTCGAAGTAGTCTCCGTTCCTTTCTAAGCAAAGTCGCATGCAATGGAACTATTGACTAAAGCAGTGAGCCCACTCTTCTCTACGGATCTCTTCCACGCCTTTTTCAAACGCACCCACGGCATCTTTAGGGTTCATAAAATGAATTCCTCTAAGTTTATCTTTTATTTTTGGGATAAATAAAAGTCACAAGGTGCCAGGACAGGACTGTCAGGAGGATGACACTAGCTCCACACCTTCGATAGACAAAATAATATTCGATAGTCCGTCTGGCGGAGTGAGCTGTAGTGTGTCGTGGTGGAGGAGGACCCTGCTTCTTGGGCGTTGCTCACTAACATTTTCCAAGACAACTGGTAGACAATAACTGACACACCAATTGGCAGTAACAGTCCTTTTATCTTCTAGAATGATTATTGCAAAAAATAACCGAAAAAAAGTAAGTAAGTCTATACAATCTAGTACAAAAGAAATTCACATTTAGGTACAAAACAAAATTGCATGTTGTTTGAATATGGGTAGTTAAATTGTATATGTCCAAAATATTTTGCAGTTAATAATGTAGTTTTGTAGGTTGCTATTTGTTTAAATGTCTGCAATGAGTAAGTTTTCTGTACAGTAGTACCTACCTACCCCTATTAGCAGAAACTGTCTGCACTGTATCAAGATAGCCTAAAGACTCAAAAATAAAAAGGCAGTAAATCCATAATGTGGCTTCGAGAAACCTCGAGATCCTATCAGCAGTGATTGTTTGTGTTTCCTGTGGATACATGATGTGCAACCCTAGGTTAATACTTCGGTACCGCAGTAGTGGCCCATAAAAGTATAGAATGTGCATTGCAGTTTCTTCTGCCTCTCGACAGAATCTGCATATTGTGTTCTCACTCAACTTTAGGTTGAACATAATGTTTGTTCAGTTTGAAGTTGAACAGCTCATTCATAATGCCACTTTTGCTTTATGGACTATGTTTGTGATGTAAGAGTTCCAGGTTAACTTTTGGTCAAGTGTGAACTCTAGGTACTTAACCTCACTAGAGAAAGAAAGGATGTTGTTGTACTTGACAGCAAGTAATGGTGCTGCCAGATTACGATTTTTAATTTCTCTTAAAATCACCGAAGTAAACTGATTTATTGAACAGACTCTACATTGAAAAGTATTATTCAAGGTTACCATAATGATACTGTTAAATTATATACTTACAATTGATAAGCTATATACCTTAGATAAGAAATACAACTTGTGAAGTTTGTACCTACTAACTTTTCGACCAGTTTCTCATTTCATATTTTCTTCATTATTATTAATTCAAAATAAGTACTTAAATATTTCATTATTTCGGACCATAAAGTAGTAAACCAGTATCATATGCTGGTAACTCTGGTTAAATGTCAAATGTCAGAAAAAAATTCGCAAACAATTATTTGCTATGTGCGAAGTGCATGGTGGGCGTATATAAATCGATCACAGCGCACACCGTAACAGAAATCTGCAACACTTCGGGATAGTCTATTAAACATAATTACTTTAACATTTCCTGCATTTTTTTTGTAATTTGAAATGGGTCATAATTAGAGATCGGATAATCGGATGCATATTTACCTAGTTATTTTTTGGAGAACAAATTATGGAAGCGGCTTCTAAGTATATTTTTATTTATAATAAAATCCTGGGATTCCGGGATCGCATAACTAATCAGATGTATATTTACTTCAAGTTAATTCTTTTTAAGTTAAGGTGTTTCCCATTCGAGTATGTACGTTACATACCTACATACTCGAATGGGAAACACCTTAACAGGTGTAAGAGAAATGGTGGTGTGGTAAATAAGAAAACATAAATGAATATAAACTTATTTATTCATTACATCACATAATATTTTATGTTGTACACACAGAAACTACATAGAAGAGAAATGAAAGATAGAACAGTTGTACATGGGCAATATACGTAAATAATTGTCATTCAAGAATTAATGTTGCTCAAGTTATTGTGTTGTTTTCTTTACAAGTAGCCATGACATGCACTTCTTACATAGCTAATATGAAGAAAATAAAAACTTAAAACTAGCACATTTTATATTTCACTTTTAAAGTGGCAGCGAGATAAATGTGGAGAGATTTGAAAGAGGCCTATATATATGCTCAGCATTGGGCGGCTAAAGATTTAAGACGAAAGATTACCCCAGTGACAATATCTTTAGTCACTATCTATGACTATGGTTCGGTCACTGAAATCTGTCATTTCTGTATCTGTTTGCTATGTCATTTTTGTATCTGTTTGCTATGCTAATTAGAAAAATGTGATCTGTCGATAATAGAAACATTCGAAATATTTGACGACGTAAGATTCATTTTAAACCAGACATCAAGCAATACAACCTACAAGTGGATCCTTGATATGAAAAGAAACGGAACATGATGGTGTTACGTCTGGTTCTACTGACAGTTCAAAAGTTCTTAATTTAGGATTATTCAGAGAAGTAGTGTACGATAATAATTTTCTCGGGGTTATCATTAATTAGTCTATTTCTTTTCATATTAAGGATCCACTTGTAGGTTGAAAAGGACCTCTCCACGTCTACAGAAGTAAGTGGCACAAATTTGTAAATACTAGTCATTTTCTTTATTACATGTTTCACTTATTTCCCTAAGAACATCAAATCAGGGTTTCTATCCATAAGTTGCTCCATTTTGTTGATAAACGTATTGCTTGATGTCTGATTTCAAATGAATCTTACGTCGTCAAATATTTCGAATGTTTCTATTATAGACAGGTCACATTTTTCTAATTTTACTATTGCAATACGTAAAATTTCGAAATACTCATATATATATACTCTAAATCATTCTTCAAATTAGGTTTAGTTAGTACTTCCCTAGCATTTCTAATAGATATGGCTTCGTTCCTATCCAATAAAGCTACAACACTCGATATTTTGTTCAAATGTTTGGCATATTAAAATGCCGCCTCTGACCATGTTCCCCACCTAGTGATAACTGGCTCTGGAGGCAAAGGTAAATTTAGATGTTGTTCGTTTAAAATTCGTACTCTGTTGGGAGCTTTTAAAAATATTTTTTTGACATTATTAATTAGAGTGTCTACATCACCGTAGCTTAAACGTATTGTCTCTGTTAATCTGTGCAGGGCGTGAGCCAAACACGTAAAATGTTTTATATTGAGAAATGTATTGTTTAATATTTTCCCAGCCAGTAACATATATGCTACGCTGTCGCTACACAACATTAAGACGTCTTGCACTTTATTGTTGAATTGGTCCCCCCATAAGTTTTTTAGACATTCAATCACAAACTCGGACACAGTACGACCGTTAACCACTTCTAAAGTTTGACAATTTAACAAGTTAATTCGTCCCGATAAGTTTTTATTTAATGGTTTGTCTAAAAAATTTACAACATTTTGTCCCAGAAAGTCAGTAGTTTCGTCTAAAGATATCCCTATCTCATTGTTTTGTACTTCACTGTGGATAAATGAAATTTATCCACAGTATCATCATAAACATGGCCCAAGTATTTCTTCCTTAACAAAGACTCACTTGGAATGGTTCTATCTTGATTTTTACAGTTACACATGTATTTTTTTAAAAAACCACGAAAATTCGGGTTTTCAACTTTTGACCACGGTATGTTGCACATAATGAGAAAATTAATCAAGTCAATATAAAACTCATTTGGCGATGCTGCCTGAATTCCTCGATGTTTTTGTGATTTTAGATGCCGATTCAAAATGGTTTTCTTCGCTTTTAATGTTGTTTCACATTTTGTACAGCTTATAGTTCCAGTTGATGGGTCGTAAAACATCTCTGGGTGATTTTGTACCCAGGACTGAGCAATGTCTTCTCTTTGAGTTAAATCCGCCATCATGGTAGCGAATAATACCTGTGAAGTAAAAAAGATCATAATTTGATGGTTTGAGGAGATGAGTCGAAATTATAGATATAAGGCTGGTTTAAAACCAATTAAAGCAATCTGTTTAAAACGAAAAAAAACCGTTTAAAACCGAAATAAACCATTTTTCTTTATTATTTAAAACAGTTTGTGTTGATGACTATGTTTTTCTTAATTATAAGTACATTTTCTTGATTTTACCGAGGCGAGGTAGGGATATGACGGAGTAAGTATAAACTATGTAAAGATTTTTTATGTGTGATAAGTTATAATAACCCTATTGATAAGTTAAAAACTCTGTGTTAGTAAATAAACATTTTTTTCATTGTTTTCAAACGATATAAATTCAATTTGATTTGGTTTCAAACCAAACTCACAATCTCGCACTCTCGTTGACGTCGTCACGAAGGCCTTGAAAACATAACGTTGTCTCTTTCATGCGCAAGTAAAACGGACGGCATTGTGTTAATGATGTCTTCTAATCTAGTGTGTGTAATTTAATTAATAAGTATAATAGTATTAATAAGTATATTTAATTAATATGTACAAATAGGTACAATGTTTTTAAATGATTTTGTAAAAAGAAATAATTCTTACCTTGTTAATAAAAGAAATAAGAGGTCCAAGCCGAGGAGCAGGTAAATCCAGGATTCGTGGCACAAAAGTCGTCGTTTCAAGTAAAACAGAAACCAAAATCACGATGCAAATATAAAACCGTTATTCAATAGCCAAGTAAGTAATCGTAGAAATGAGAAAAACTAGAGAGAGAAGAAACACACCCGAACGCATAGCAAGCACAGCGACGAATGCAGTTGTATTGTCGCGTCGCTACTTGCGCACAAGCAAGTTTAATTTTCCGTCTCACTCGCACTCTTACAAAATGCTTACATATCCTGGGGTTTAATAGGCCCGATTTGACACTTGTTACAACGTAATAAGGTTGTTTTTGCTTCGTCAAAAATCACTGACAATAAAAGTAGGGAACAGCAACCATTATACGTTGTAACAGAGCAAGTGTCATTTGTGTCAAACTGGGGTTTATTACATCTCACGGAGTATAGGTATACTTAAATTTGAATTTCCCGGAATCGCGGGATTCTTTCGATAAAAAAGTGCTTTCCATAATAGCCAACATCTCGACTTTAGGTAAATATGCATCCGAATATCCGATCTCTGGTCATAATTGTTGTTGTGTTGTGAACTTCAAAAATAACGGCACAAATAGTCGGTGTAAATTTTATACTTTTCCTACAGTGGCCTGGAAATTAGATCAAAGAAATAAATAGATAGCTGCTGTAAAAATGAAAAAAGTAACCTCAAATTGCGATATTAAGAAATCAATTTTATTTGCGCTCTATTTTATGTCCCTACCTAATACGAATTATTGTCTTTATTTTTTCAGTGTTGATGGGTCGCCATGGTCTCCAAAACCTCACGACATAATTTGTAATGAACATTTTATTGGAGGCAAAACATCAGATGCGCAAGCAAGTCCGAGTTATGTTCCCACGATATTTCCGAAAATATATCAAATGAAGAAGGTTGATGAGTCACAGGCCCTAGCTAGATATACACGCCTATTAAAACGAAGAACCACAACTGTCTCAGACACCACGTCAAATCAAATAAGAATTGGAGAAGAATTAAATCAAGCTCACTCTTGTGGTCGACCGAGGTTGCCAAGTCAATGTTTTTTCTAAATCGAATTTAAGGCAAACAACTATAATTTGTAATAGATACATTTACAGTGATCACTGTGATGCTGAAATGCAAGTGGATATGGCAACAACTTCATAATTTTCCGACTAATAAGTCAAAAAAGATAGATAATGGCTGTTGCACTGACAAAAAATCGTATAAGGATCAATCCACCGAAACAACAAGCCAAGAATTTATTGGTATTTCATCCTTAAAATATTGATTTATCTATATATTTGCGCTCAGTAGCTGACGCCACACTTCTACAGACCTATAGAGTAGGTATTATGCGAATGCTTTATAAGATTCTCTCGCTCTGTGCTTGGGGAGGCGCTACTACGGTTGGAGTAGCACCTCCCTAAGCACATATATGATAGATGTAGAACGGGCCCAGCGGGCAGTATTAAAAGTATAATAAGTTCCAATAAAAGCTATAATAAGAAAAGTTAATAACATTGTATCGAGAAGGGCTATCTTCATATTACAAAAACAAGTCAGTATATTTCATTGTTATTATATTTTAGTTCATGGCTTAGACCAAGTTAACTACTTCCAATCAAGTTTGTCAGTTTCTCTGGGACTTTAACGCAATTAGATGTTAGAATAAAAAATACATATTATAGTTCATCAACATATTTTAATTTTAATTTTTTTTTTTAACATGGTAACATCGACTTGCAAGCTACAACTATTCCTAGGGAATGACAGTAAAATCCTTATTACAAACGCTAGTTATAGTACTACTGGAATATGTGTGAGTTGCCATGATTATCCAAATCAAAATAATAATATACCTATCACGATCACATTTTTTGGAGCTGGTAACTTAAAGAGTCCACAACGCCCCTAAAACTTAGAAGTTGATATACACATTCTATTAGTGCATGTCGCATTATTAAAAAATCTTTAAATAGCTAATATTGTGCAAATAGGTCTTTACTGAAGTGAATGAAATATATGCAGGTAGTCACTCTGCCTCGTTTTTATTCACTATGTCACACATATTTCCAGTGTACACTATATATTGTCCATCGAACACACTACGGGAACATTTCTAACAATAATATTTAGTATTGGAGACGTTCCAGTTAGGTCTCCTATAGACGATCCTTATAATATAAATAAATAAAAAGCACTACATACGCATCATACGGCCAACACAGCTATAAAAATAGACGTAAGCTACCATCAAAAATCGTAAATGTTACTTATTGTCATTACTACAAGTAAGGGTTTACCTAAACTATGGGCATTGACTAAGCATTATTGTTACAAATTTACGGCCTTGTTCGTCCAGTATAAAGTTGCATAATAAAGGTCCTTATGAGAGTAGTGTAGTGGGAGAGCCATGCTTCGACACATATGGGCTGGCTCGACCGGAGTGATACCATGGCCTCACAGAAAACTGGTAAAGAAGCAATGCTTGTATTGTTTTTCGCCGAGTGTGTGAAGTTACCGGAGGCTCTAACCCTTCCCCCTTCTCCTACTCCTACCTTAAAGGCCGGCAACGCACTTGTGACTCTTGAGTTGCAGGTGCCCATGGGCGGTCTGTTCAGCCGTTCGAAGATCATCAGCTTTTTACTAATCGTTGAAAAGAATTTTGAGTCGAGGGTATTTTAAATTCATACTTGTAATATTTATGGACATCAGAAATCAGCGAAAACAGAGACCAAAAATAATGTCTCTTTTAATATAAAGATTTGTACAAGTGGGTACTTATACGAAAACAATTTAAAAAAAAATTACTTGAAGATATAATTAAACTTAAGAACTTATTGACCTTAAGAAGTAAAACGTATTTTTCCACCAGCATAGTTGTTTGTGTAATTTAAGTGTCCCAGGATATTTTGTCTAAAGTTTGTGGTCATGCGGTTATTGACGCCTAATAATTTAAATTTCGAAAAATATAAAAATGCGTGAGGTGGACGGAGGACACCCGGTTGGAGCCAAGTTCCTATCGCTATACATAAATATATTTAATGGATTGAATAATTTGTATCAATATTGTAAAAACTCGGAATTAAAATTGCGCCATTACTATAGTTATAGTATAGGTACTATAGTTGGTTGTATACTTAGTATACTACCAACATCAAACAAAATTAGTATCGCACAGAATACACAGATCGCGTAAATAAAAAAATCAACTCGCGGTCAACGTTTTTCGTTGCGGCTCTGGGACCTTGCTCTAATTTGACTTTTATAAGAAAGTTAGAAAATTGAGAGATCGAATTATCGTTCAAAACAATGGTCAGTTCTCTTCTATATCAGCACTTGACCACGAAATGATGGAATTACACCCTTTTATATTCATCTTTATACTGGACAAACTGTTTATTAATACAGATATTTACGTATATTTAAAGACATTTAAAATCTCAACATTCTTATTGTTAACATTGGATCACTAACGGCGCATATACATATGAGATTAACGAGAACTAGGATTCATAATCCTTACAGAAATATATACTTACCTACTAAAATAGTTAATTAACTAGCAATAAACTTACATGTACATATATAAACATCAAAATTATAGTTAAAAAAACACAATTGTACGAGGTATATGAATCATTGTTAACTATAAATATTTTTAAACATTTTAGGGGCTTCTGCTATAACTGAAAACCACAAACCAACTAGCTACCGGACACCAAATGTTTGGATGTATAATTCCGAAACTTATTAGGTTAAAAATAACTTGCAACCGGTATAGTAAAAAAAAACCTGTTTTATTACTTGTTTTTCTTTAACTGGCAATCTATACTAATATTATAAAGCTGAAGACTTTGTTTGTTTGGTTGAACGCGCTAATCTCAAGAACTATTTATTGGTTCGAATTGAAAAATTATTTTACTGGTGGATAGCCCATACTGTTGGGTAGATCGAGGAAGGTTATAGGCTATATAACATCACGCTACGACCAATAGGAGCAGAGCAGTTACCATAAACGCAGGTGAAACTGCGGGGATGGCTGGTAAAATATAAAGTAATCATCAATCATACTGTGCGCTATAACCTTTGTCTTCTAATTTGTAAGTAAATAGAGTTCCACATACGATGAATTAAAAATCAACACATTAGAATTTATTTTTAAAAAAATCCATCTCGTTCACTTGTCTCTGTGATTATAATTGTCTATTTTAGTGATGTCCAATGCGACGCCAGAGCGATATCGATATTATATGAATTAAATGACATGACAATGACACTCTTATCTTCTACAAAATGATGTATTCATTATAATATCTTTATCACAGATAATAATAATATAAAACAATTATTTTTTCTGTTTCTAATAAAAAAAATAATAATGTGGAGTCCAGGTGCTTATTGGTTCGAGTCGTGCTCTAAAAGTAAATATAATTTTAAATTTCTTTTGGTCGACACACAAAATATTTTACTAAAATAAAATAAGGTTTGATGTAGCATTTCCACATATTATGTAGGTGCAAAAACAAAAATAGTTTTTTTATTACTTGAACCTAATTAACGAGTTGGAAATACAAATATTGAAATGTAAATGCGTTATTGAAATATAAACTGAAATACTTAAACAAATAACAGCCATTGAGCATTGCAATTCAGAGCTGTACACTCTACCACCATCAGCCTGTCAGCCGCCTTCCTCCCAAGGACTCTCGACCGATGCGTCTGGACGACCTTATACATTACCATCGCCCATAAGTCATAACACGTCTTTCCTTTAGCAGACTCACCAAAAGCAATTCGAAGATATTACAATCGTACGTAAATAGATCATTAATTTATACATATATATCCAGAAGTAATAAAACTACATTCCGATTCTACTAGTTATAACTAAAATAATAATTTGATGATATAGCTACATAGTAAATTTGAAATTATTTAATACTGCCTAACTCACAACATAATCACATTATTATTTCATACATACATTTCTACAACTAGTACCAGTACCTACTTACACATTTTGCTGGCACTAGAATGCAAGTAAGCGAACAAACCATTAGTCAGTGTTTCCAACCTTTTATTTTGCCCTCAAATTTAGGAGGATTTCACTGTATGTGAATAATCTATTTTTTGTGAAAGTATTTTTATTATTTGGAAGTCGGTATTATTAGTGAAAGAATATACTTTTATTATTAGTCGGTAACACAGTCAATAGACCGCCACAGTAACATAGAATTTGTATGGAATTTTGCTAATGTCACATTTTGTAGTTTTAGTTCCTACATTCTAGAGATACATTAAGGCTGACATCGCTGGCGCTATCATTTTCAATATCAATTGCAGCGACAGAACTAGCTTTATCTACCGGCATCTTTTGAGTAGCATTAGAATATTCCACAGTAAGCATCACAAAGTTGAAAACAATTGTAGTTACTGCTGCGATTTTTTCATATAAATTTTGGTGCAACTATGGGTAGGTACAGAATGATCTCCGTATTAAATGAAATTCACCGAGCATGTTTTAAATATGAAAAGACGCCAACTAAAAGATATGTGTATTAAAAAGTCGTGACCTACCTACATTGTTTCAGAACTGTAGAACGTAAATATACCTAGAATCTGTTTTACCACGTAACTGATCAATAAAAAATGCAAGAAATGTAGCGATCAGCTTACTTGCATTACAAAATTCACGTCTACCATAACATCAATGATTATACATAATTCATATACTTACGAAGAGATTACACGTTAAAACTTAAAAGTACTTACTACATCACAAACAATACTAGGATTTTTAATCCCATATAGTGTTTTTTATTAGAATTCCCAAAATACCTATAAACTAACAGACACAGGCTAATACTGCCAAGCCTATAATTTAACATCTGCTGTCTATAATAAGAAATAGACATCTAAGATTATATATCTGACAATAGAGCCATGGCACAGCTTCTACATGCTAGTTAAAAGACATGTCGTAAAATGTCGCAAGAAAACTGAGATCCAGCAAAGACCGATCTGACTGTCTTAGCCAACTTAAAAACCGAATGGTTTTTAAGTTGGCTAAGACAGTCAGATCGGTCTTTTATTACACATACATATTTGTAAAAATATTTAAGTATATGTAATAAAATACGAGATTTTATTAGGGATATGTTATATTGTATGCTATTTCATAAAACGACTCATAGGAATATCGTCTTGTATATTTCGCAGAATGCTAATATAGCCTATAACAGAGGTTCTTATCTGTCATTATTGAAACCATCCAAATTAATACAAAGGAGATGGAAACTACTTAATTTTTAGGTTTATTTGTCTGTGCTCAAACTGTGTTTAAATATGTTTAAAATTATTTAATATTCTAAATGTTACAATATACATTTTAATCGCAAGATTATTGGGACCTTTCAGACATTTTAGTATTTGTACCGATTGTAGCATGCATTATAATAACATTAGGTTTAAATGCAGTAATTCTAAATTAATATTTCTTACTGATACAAAAGAATTTAGAGATGATATTAAGAACATAGATATTTAAATAATGCATTTGGTAATTACCCAGCACATTTTCTTTTAAATAACTCTACAACTGCTAAGTCACGTCCTGTATTTTTAAATAAAATATTTTGTTATAAGAAATATTCTTAAATTTATTAATATAAAATTCTAATACACTTACACGCACAACACAATTAAGAACGGTGCGGATTTGTTTTCCATTCAGTTGGAATATTATCGATATGAATCCAACATTTAGGTGCATCACTAGGTACATTAAAAAGAGATTGATTTATCGATAAAATTCCGTTTTATTTATTTCTTTAGTCAGGCCTTAATGTTTAATCATCTTTAAAAC
This sequence comes from Callimorpha dominula, assembly GCA_949752705.1. NCBI lineage: Eukaryota > Metazoa > Arthropoda > Insecta > Lepidoptera > Erebidae > Callimorpha > Callimorpha dominula. Next base: position 2,116,773 of record OX456992.1, read on the forward strand.
AGGTCTCTTTTTAGAAATATACTGTTATATAGTAAATCCATTAGTGTCTACATTCACAATTATTGTCATTATTTCAAGTTTTCAGCTCTATTTAACCTTAAACATGATAAATATAATTATATCAAAATGTCATAGTTAAATGTTGTAGACAGAATAAAATATACAATATTGAATATGCGCCATTTATCGACATTTATTTTGGAGGATTTCATATTTCACGAGTAGAAATCGTTTCGTAGTAATAATAAGCCGATTAGGTAAGTACTTATATAAACGCATATTTAATACTCAATATACATACTTATTTAATTAATACACACGTACATAAATACATATAATTGTTTGTCACGAAGTCAAAATCAATATATTTGTAATAAAGGTTCATTAAGTACTTATATCAATATTTTTGCCGTTTTTTTTTTCTATTTACTTGACACATACTTATTTGACTTTAGTGAGATTGAATATTGGTCCCAATTCTGTTACTTCACTCGCTAAATTAAAATTCACAAAATTTTCTTCAAATAAGATGTAAACATTGTATACTTCAAAACAAGGTCTTATTACAAATTGAAACAAGTAGGTAACGTATATGTCGCTATCGAAATAAGCAGTTTATTTGTCGACTAAAGTCTGATACGCTTAAATAAATTTTAATACCACGTAGCGAGAGCCGCTATCCGTTGAATGCCATCTCTTTTGCTCCGTGTAGCGTCTGTGTAGCTGAGCTCTGTAAGCGTCTTCGTAGGTGTCGATTAAAATAACGTCATCTTAGTTCGTTTTGAACAAGTTTTTATACGGCAATTATACAGCATTTGAATAAATGGAGACTCTCGCTGCGTGGAAATAAAGTTGAGTATACGTTGACAGGTTTTAGTGAAATTTAGTGGCGCTGAGAAATAGATGCCAGTAACAAATAAACCTTATTACGAAAAACGATTATACGATTAATACGATTTCATATGAAGAAATTAAGTCAGGTTTTAGGTTAATCGAGTGTACAATAGAATCAGCACCATTGTCTCAATTCAATTAGGTTTAGTTCTCGACGGGCTCCTATTCAAACGACTTTTCTAATTGTAATATTATGGACGCAGTCTTCGACATTATGTGATGAATAACTTATGTCTGTCCACGTGTTTTAGAAGCTAGGTGTTGAGTGAGCATATCACATTACATTGTTGATACTGAGTTAATAAAGAAAAGATATTTATCTCAAGAACTTCGGAGTTCCACTAGAGAGTACTTACATTAAACTGTATCTTAGTAAGGCATAAAAAAAACAAATACCTAGTCTATAATTTTTATCAAAAGTTCGGTCACAAGGCATCCAGCATCGACAAGATTTAAACTTATTCTGAGAGTAAGAGAGAACGAACTATTTGCATTTTTGTACTGTACTCATAAAGAAAAGCCGGGCAGGTAGGACACAATATCCATAATTCTAGGTCAGGCAGGCGCCCTAAGGCTTGACTCCTGGCTGGTGAGCCTGGCGGCGCAGGTCCGCGCGGATGAAGGAGGTGATGACGGTGCCCACTATCAGCAGCGCACAAAGCGTGAGGTTCGCCCAGCGGTCGTGCGTCTTGCTGAGCATCTGCTCGTATAGCAACGTAGTCAAAATACCGAACACCTGTAATTGTCAAGTTATAGTTTGTGATTATGCTATTATCAAAGTGAAGTTGAGTAGCACAAGGGTTTTTTAAATGGTTCACTAAATATTTATTGTTGATATATCGGTATAGTAGGTAATGCAGGGATTTCTCCCTCTCCGCCATAGTATTAAACTACAAATTATTTTAAAACCTTGTATTCTTATTTTGGTCTTAATAAAATAAGGACTCAATTGATTAAATCTATACTAAAGCGAATAAGCTGCAGAGTTTGTTTGTTTGCTTGTTTGGTTGAACGCGCTAATTTCAGGAACTACAGGTTCGAAGTTGCGCAGGTCTGCTGGTAATGGATAAAATTAAACATTTTCCGTAAGTGTAATTTTTTAATATTTGTACTTCTTCCTAAACACAAAAAGATACTTATTAAAAATCTGTGAATTTTAAACAACATATAATTAACTATTATTTTAGTTATTTTAGTGTATAATAAATGAGCTTATTTGTGTTAAAACAAAAACAAAAAACTAAAAAGTGTGCCTACTGACTTTTGTGTAGGTTTACTGCTTCCATCAAAAATCAAAGGTTTACTGGTTAATATTTTTATTCATTTTTTCTCCGGGATAACTGTTTATGATTTAACCATTCCTCTAGTCTATCCTAAGATTGACTATGATATGATAGTCTTTGCAAAATAAATTGACATAATTTTATAATTTTGACTCTTAGGTAAAGTTAAGTAATCTCACCTGAGAACTGGCATTTAATAATCCAGACGTGGTACCCTCTGGCTCTGGGAATGTTATTTCTGAACCGAATTCGAAGCCCACTGGCAAGTAACCAGTCATAAAAAATCTGGGGAAAAACAACATAATCTATATTTAAAAAAAATACGAAAACATGTTTTATTTTTTACATAAAAAAAGTGTTAAAAGTGGCCGATCGCCAGATTACAAGTTAACAGCTAACAGTTAACAGCTCAAAAAGTGTTATTCTAATGAATGAATTATATCTTGAATACTAGTGCATATAGTGTTAACCTGTACACACTTCTTAATATCTTTACATTATTGTATGATGAGCACGATCATTTGTTCTGTAGCTGGGTGTAATGTATCTATAATATGTATGTACTTAGTAATAGGTATATTATAAGTATGATTATCAGCAGTCTGGTTACCATAGTACAGGCTCGGCTTAGTTTGGGATCAAACGGCGTGTGACCTTGTGTAAGGTTTCTCAAGCTTATATTATTACTATTCCTATAATTCACTTAATCTATTAGTGAAAGCAATTGTAGGCTAATCAAATAAATTAATAAAATAAATAAATGACCTACTACTACAACGATGGTGAAGAGGTGCAGAACGACTAGACTTATAAAATAGAAACTACATCACTCATACTCAATTGAAAAGTTGGGTAAGTATATATTTTATTATCGAAAGCATAAACCGGAATATTAACTTACCCAAGTAGAATACTGCTCAGATAAACCACAGAGATATGTCCGCAGCTCAAAGTGAACGTAAAGATGATCATGCCGACGACAGAGGTTGTGTACAGGGCCAGTGTGGTCTCTTTGAAGCGCCGCGTCTTGTCCAGGATGAACCCACAAGCAACGGAACCCACCATGCCAGCCACTACGATACAGAGTCCAATACGCCCAGCGTCCTCCTGGGCTCCCTATAACATGTGAAAAATAATATAATGACTTTAAATTGTTTATACCGATTCAGATATTTTTTTAATCCCCAATGCAAAAAAGAGGGGTGTTTTAAGTTTGACGTGTCTGTGTGTCTGTCTGTGGCTTCGTAGCTCTCAAACGGATGAACCAAGTTGAGTGCGTTTTTTTTTGTTTGAAAGGTGACTTGATCGAGAGTACTCTTAGATATAGTTCAACAAATTCTGTATAGCCATTTGAAGGTCATCAGCTCTTTTGTTTCTGAAGCGATTTTTTTTTAATTTATCATTTTAATATATTAATTTATAATCCAGGTTGTAGTCCGCATAAATGCAGCTTTCGCTTCCCGCTTAGCCTGAATAACTCGTAAACCGGATTCTGCGTTATACCCTGTAAAAAGGGTAACTAAACTAGATCAATCAGGGTCTTCCCGAGTTAGTAATAGAGGATTGCCTTCCTATTTCCTCAAGAGTCAGATTAGAGGGTTTAAGCCCACAGCCTAATAAATAAAAAAAGATAAAGTATCTTACATCATAGTACCGCAGGATTAGGTCATTCAGAAGAGTAGAGATGGCATAGTAAACGCCGACGTTGATCCCGTACGAGATCAGCAACAGTACGAAGTTGCGGTTTGTCACCAGCTGCTTCAAAGAGCTGAGGAAGTTCGAATCCAGGCTGGCGCCATGTTCAGCGGCTGCAGATGGAGGAGTGGCAGGTGCGGCCTTGAAAACTGAAAACGGAATATCATAATGTTAGACTCTTGTTATCAGCAAAATAATAATGTCAAACGTTACATACACTTCAGACGCTCGGCGGCCGGCCGGCTAGCCAAAAAACCGTGTTAGCGAAACGAAAAATGCTTACCGCGATTTGATTACATTGTACATTACATTATACTGCTATAATATCTTGTATACTAATTATCCGTAAATTAGTTGGGGCAACTATCATTTATGCCTCAATTTTAATTTCGAGTTTTTACAATATTTACTATATTAAATTTTTTTTTTTCTTAATAAAAGACAACTCCCGCATTAGGGCAATTCCCGTGTCGCGGGGGCTTCACAAACGTTCAAACAACGGACACAAAGAACACCTAAACTCGGGACATCTATTTGTGGATTTTCAATTTTTTTTCCCGTGTGCGATTTCAACTCACAACACTCGGCGCAGCGTAGTGGCGAGGTGACCACTTAATCCATTATGCCATCCGTGCAGTCATTTATATATATCAAATAAGAATTTCGTTCCAACCGGGTGCCCCAAAAGACACCTCACGCGTTTTGTTGGTAGTATCAATGAATGATGTAAGAATGGGAATGCAATGGAAGGAAATGATTATTGTTTATAGGAATTAGTTGTGGAGTGGAAGCAATAGCTGGAGATGGTCAAGGTCGCATACCTGCATCTCAGACTGGCTGTTGCCGGGCGGTCCGAGCTCTCTAACTTAGGAGATTTCTTCTCTTTTCGAAAACTCCTTTGAAAACTCTCTTAAACTGTATCTTCTGCTAAAGCAGTAAATATTTCGTCGGTATCGGTCGGTCGTCGGTGTCGGTATCCTATACCTTGGCCAATGACCAAGGAACAAGAAACATCGCAACAATTTTCTTTAGCATGTTTTATAAACGGTCTAAAAATTGACCGTAGCTTAAAACATTTACACCATCTATTTACTTATATGAACTGATATTAGGGTAAAAATAAAATATATTTTATAAAGGTTTACATTGCTTAATAAAATCAAGGAGTAATGTTCAAAAAACGTACTTTTTGAGGAAGAAATAATAATTTTTTTTTTCTGCATTGATACGGTGCAGAAAAATTAAAACTAACTTCACGTTAGAGTAACAAATTATGCTTTAACTGGTGGAAATAACATTATTTTAAAGCACAAGTTGTAGCTTAGTCGTAGTTTCCTAGGTACAACCGGTTCCCCTAATAACAGAAAATAAATTACACACGGGACAAATACTGTAATTTTAATATAGAGAGGTGAACGCTTATATTTCCTTGGCTTAGATGTCAGACTTAATGATAATTCTGTTCGAAACAGAGATACTCGAGTAGACAATTACTTCAATCCTACAAAAGATCGCCTCTAAGCATTAACGTAGATGGCAAGTGACAGCCCAGTGATTTTTCAATAGTGAGCAGTACGAGTACCTACGCCGCTTACCTGCCGTGTAAAAGCTGTTGTATTAAAATAATTATAGATTAGTAAAACTAAAAAAAAACTACTGAATAAAATCAAAAGTTCGCTAAACGTCGTTCAGCCGGTTTACCTAACGGATCGTTATGTCAAACAACTAGCGATTTTATAAAACAATGGATTCCACAATCTATCTGTCATCATGGATTGCTACAAATTTTATAAATTGTACCTATTGTCTACTTGTAAACCATATCTTTAGGCTTAATAAACTTATTAGATTATTATTATATATTATATTATCTGCGACATATGCACTAGATTATTTTATTATCATTAAAAGAATACCATGTAATGATAACAATGTGTACAAGTATTAAGTTGCGAGACTACCAACTGAGTAAATTGGTTAAGTTAGTATAAGTGATGAAGTTGGAAACTGTCGGCTGTAAGTACTTTCTAAGTTTACTAAGTTTAATACGATATTACGTACAATTCGCGTTCTTAGCACTTCCTTACACGAATTTAAGTTTAATTGTTCTATCTCTAAGTTTTGTTATATTGTTTTAAATTTTAACTAGCTTTTATGTCAAATGTGTTGTCTAATGGCCTGTATTAAATTATACTAGAGAGCGCCTGGTTTTATTTCATTGACCTATTGGTAACATAAATCAACCTATTATTTTCCAGTATAAGTGAAGTAAAATAAAATGCTGTTCGTTACTTGAGAATGGCTAGACATATAAAATCACGCTTGGTTTTGGTTTAGTATGGACCAGGTTTTTAGACTGAGAACTTTTTTTTTAGTTCTTGAGACATAAACACAAATCATGTTTATACGATTACTCTCACATCTAAACAACTGTCTGTCTACTATATCGACGTTGTCCAAGGTCGGTTAAAATCTCAAATCCTTATCAGCCGGTTCATTGGGCCGAATACACTCACCTCATATTACGTGAGTTATCCAATTGTAAAAATGTGATAACATTTAGCCAATAAGTACGTGGCATTTCGTGGCGTGAGATGTCCGCATTATGTTTATTTTTAATTAAACACCTGCCTTTGAACGGAAATACTAAAATGATTGAAATGATAATGGTAGTTTGTTTTAGATACCACTTTGTCGTGGGAGAGCCAGGCTTCGGCATGTATAGGCTGGCTCGACGGGAATGATACCACGGACTCAGAAAACCGGCAGTAAAGCAATGCTTTCGTTGTATTTCGAGCGAGTGAGGTTACCGGGGGCCCTAACAATTCCCTCTCCCCATCTTATCCCCCCCCCATCTCCCCTACTCGCCGGCAACGCAGTTGTGACTCTCGAGTTGCAGGTGCACTTACCATCAGGTGTCCCGTCTGCTCGTTTCCTATCCCATAAAAAAAAATCGAGAGAAAAGAGCTCGGCCTTCCAGCAATATGTGACCTTCTAGAGTTATTGCCTACACTCGCCAAGCCAAAAGTAACCCTATTAGCAGATTTTTCTTAACGCGGCTGCAGCCCTATGACGAAAATCTTACTGTTCGTTTTTCTTAAGTAGAAACACTTACACAATAGTATGAAGACGAACAATACGCTTGTGATGCCGGCAACGAGGTAGAACATCAGCTTGAAGTCGTTACCAATCTGTTCAATGGTCCCTGAAGCGCGGACCAGCATTGGAGGAAACAGGAAACCGAACGCCACACCTAGCTGGTAAAGAAAAAGGTAAAATTTTTAAAAACACTGTTAAGTCTTAAGTAAAGAATATTTTTCAACTGTCTAAAGACAAGAAAGAATCTGGTCTACATTTGTAACAAGAGTAAGTGTAAAAGATAAAGAACGGAATTATCGCCTAAGGTTACAATTCAATTGGATTTACAAAAGATCACAGATTAAATAATTTTGTATGTAATTTTAAGGAAATACGTTCAGTGTCAGCCAAATTCCAATTATTATGCTAGAATTTCCAGATGAGAGCAAGTTTTACGTCAAGGTTTATCACCAATTCATTAAGCAAGCACAAGAATAGCGTGATGATTAGCGAATTTCGGTATAAACATTCCAAATGTTAGTTGTCAGTCGCGCGTTACCAGCAGAGTAGAGAGGCATAGACCATGATTCCAGCGCCGCCAGAACTTACTTATTTTCTTACGAACAAAATGTGTCCTTATTGAGTATTAAAAAATATGCCGATGGTGGCGTATGTGTCGGGTCGTTGGCTCTCTTCAATATGGTTGATCTGCATAATATTTTCCTCCCGCATTAGGAAATTACTCCTGTGTCGCGAGGGACTTTACAAACATACAAAGAACGGACACAAAGAACACCCAGACTCGGATGGGAATCGAACCCACGACCTATGGCATAGCAGTCAGGGTCACTAACCACTAGGCCAACAGGCCAGTCAATGGCTGACGCGTGCGTCATGCACTTGAACGGGTGCCGTTGGTCGGGGCTGGTCATCTTCGAACTGCTATCATTTAAATATAGTAGTCATTTGGGAGACTGTTTATATTTTTGAACAATATGTTACATTGTCCTCACATTTTATTTGCGTTTATAAGCAATGTAACCAGAAACATGTATAAAATATGTTGAAAAAAAGCGTCCTTGGAGGTTCTTGCCTGCTCTTATCTATCGGATCTACGTATTGGAACAGGCAACTAGCTTCACGACTGACTTATTCTGACTGACTCGTACTCCTGACAATTCAAAAATACCTAAAATTGGTTTAATTGGAATAAATGGTTTTAATTTTGATTATATAATCTTGATCTTGATAAAAATCAAAATTCCGACTATGAGTAAACTTACGCTATACATAAAAGCTTATGGCGTAGATAACCGCAGATTAAAACTGCCTGGCAATATTGATGATAACTAAATCAGCATGAATTCAAGATAACTGACCAATGATTTTATGTAACTTTAGCACCCGGTTTCTGTAAATTGGCTGCCGGCCCAGTCTAGCAGGTATGCATACCTTCAGTCTCTACTAAAACTAAGACGACACTTTTTGTTCGTCAGAAAAAAATTAAGGTCTAGCGGCTCTGGGATCTTGCTCTATCACTAATTAACAATCAATGTGCCGACGTCACGATTCGATGGAAAGAGTATATTTCGTAACAATCGGTTACTTGCAAACTCTCATTTCCTCTCTCATCGTCGTCTTATTTAGACCTGGTGTGTCGATTTCTCCCCAACCACTAGTCTATCTGCGTATGTTGAGCCAGGAAGAAAACCGTTCTTCTTGACATGCTAGAGGAGTCATCATTAATTGGTGGTCAGCGGTAAGGGTTCGCTGAAATATAACATTTGAAATTCGCCATACTCCTGTACAGCTTAGTAAGATATGAATTTGAAAAGATTTAATATACCACAGTTTAGTATCTACTCATTCGTAAGTGACTAACAAGATGATTCATCGTAGGTACCTCCCCGGTAATAGCTACTTAAAACAAATGTACGTAAAATAACAGGGTAATTATATAATTTCTTATAATGATTAATGCTATGACGACATCTAACTGGCATTGTCACAAAGATCCTACTTCTGTTATATGAGTTAGCACTTATTGTATTGTCGTTTTAGTATCTGCTCGGCTCTATCAATCATGTTATTGTCTGCGGTACGGTGACGAGCACTGTGACTCCTAAATTTGGGGGAATACCCTATGTAGACAAGAATGAGACACCGCCAAGTAGACTGTTCCAAGGAGTGTCTTCGCTCTACCTGTTTCTCACAGCAAAACAAGCGCCTTGTATCTAATACCTACTAAACTGTATCCTACACGGGTCACTCTCAAATTATACTTCCCAAAGTAAACGGGTATTTAGTTTATTCCTTAGTGCAGGTCAGAAGTACTCCAATCCGGAGGGTTTGTATGAAAGGTCTAATAATAGTAAACGAAGCTCGTGAGGTATGCAAGGGAGGGAGAAAGGCGTGAGTTTATCACTTATGGAAACATGCGAGCGGTCCGTGTGACATAGAGCCGATCGTACACTGTGAGCGGAATAATAAATCGTAAGTATCGTTGTAAAAAGTGGTCTTCAGCGTAGTGATTAGGCCAGACCTTAGATGGTGCAACCTTTAGATATAAGCCACCATTTAAGGACCAAAACTGGCATAAAGGAACATGACAAGCGTTAGTTATTTTTATAGTTGATTGTTCTTTAAGACTAAACAAACATAAGAATAAAAACTTTTTAACAAAAAATTAAACCGATGAAAGAAGAAAGGAACTAAAAAGCCAAAAATGAACTTGTTAGCCTAAATAAACTCTACAGTAATGTAAATACCTAAATAATTATGAGTCTGCGCCAAACAGAAACAAGCAAATTAATGAATACCTATGTAAAAATGAAGTGATGGCAGCGCGGCGACGCAACGCGTTTATTGACCGAAGTGTTTTCGAATTTTATTTTTTGTTAGCATTGACTTACGAACCTTCTCCGTATTTTCGTCGGAAGTTCTCCGTAGTTTCGTTGAAAAAATCTACATTTCCCGAATATTTTATAAGGCAGTGGCGATTAGATGGAAGATTATTCAGTTTGGGAAAACATAATATTTTAAAATAAAAATTAATATCTGAATATTTTGCATCAATATGTCGAAGATATGCATACGGTACTCTGAAGTAAAGTTATTTAAATTTAATTGATCTCAAGACATCTTAACAATTACTGCTACAAAAAAATTGGTCACAGTACAACAAAAGTAACGATGTAAGATTTTAGCATTCTAATATCATTGTATTAGGATGTGCTGGATACACTGTTATCGTTTATCGATACATCTTTGATATCAACTTTAATCCATTTATTAAAGTCCATATCATCATATCAGTTGGATAGGCATATGAAAAGTTGCGCCAATAAAACTATGATTCAAGTTGTTTTCCATGCCTAATTGTCATACCGTTACCGGAGCCAATTCGCCAGTTCCACAAACATTCACGACACTGAACTCTGACTGAAGTTCTGATTTGTTTGCGAATCGATGGGCGATGACTTTGTGGGCTTGTTTGAAATTCAATGAGAAAAGACGTATAATTGGTTTATGATTACTACTTTGGTATAAGTTCTGGTTTTATATCCTCTTCTTATCAAAGACTAACTGTATTTTTATTAATAGTTACTTAAATAAAAGTCTTACTTACCTCACTTACTCAATTAACTTTTGTATAATATAATTAGTTACTTAACTTAACCGAGGAAAATATATATTTTTTTTTTGCAATAAATACTTAAATAATAGATATTCAACAATATTTTATTAGGTTCTAAGTTCTCATTATATAGTTGTAAACCGTTGAGGAGATTCTTCAACTGGATTGGTCATCTATCATCAAATCAACTACAGTTCTCCGTCATATTGTAGTGTCATTAGAGCTGCATATTATTATGTGTGCTTAGTTTCAACAAAATCTGTTCACAGGTGTAAAGTCTATGGGTGACCTATCATCATACGTCCCCTATTTTTCTGATTAAAAATTTTATTTGAAATTCGAATGGAACCAACTGCGAAGTATATCATATCCATGAAAAAAAGAATTATCGACATCGGACTACATTGTAAAAAGTTATGAGTGGTCATACATAAAAATAAAAAAAATAATTTACGGGTTGAACCTCCTCCGTTTTTTTCATCGGTTAAAAATCTTATTTAGTTATTGAGTCCCGCTTAAAACTCAACCAATTGATAATATTATCACAAACATTTAAAGACTATAAAGAGTGAAAAAAATTAATACACTTTTTAGTTGAGTTTGTATCGTGGCACTGTTAGTTTAAGTTTAAGTGACTTTTAATGATGATAAGTTTACAATACTGTCAAGTTTGCAAATTACCTTACAGTGCGCAATTGTAACGAGATAATTATCAAGGTTGTATAGATAGATTTTCTTGTCTTCGTCCGCCTTTTTAACCGACGAAAAAAAGGAGGTTCTCAATTCGACCGTATTATATATTTTTTTTATTTTTTTTTTATGTCTGTACAGCCCTCACTTCGTTATTTATGAACCGATTATTCTTTTTACCGATTATTCTTTTTTTGTTAGATAGGGTATACCTCAAGGGTGGTTCCATGTCTAGGAAGTCAGGATCTGATTATGGGATCCTGATAAAATTGAGAGAAACCCTCGAAAATTGTAGCAACGAATAGTGTTTCTGTTTACTTTTCATTACTTTATCAGGTATTTGCGTTTAGAAATAATCACATCATGTAGCTGAGCTGATGATGAAAAAACCCCTAAAATAAAAATCTTTTTAACAAAAAATTAAACTGACGAAAAGAACTAAAAAGCAAAAAAAAAATAAACCTTAAGCCTTAAGTATTGAACTTATTTACATAAACTATCAAATTTTATAAAAACATATTTTGAGTCGGCGCCAAATAATAAAATGATTAATTACTTACGTAGCTACATATAAAATTTTGATAATTAATCAGTTTTTTTGTTTGGCGCTGACTCAAAATAAGTTTATATAAAATTTGATAATTTATGTAAATAAGCTCAATACTTAAGACTTAGGGTTTATTTATTTTTTGCTTTTTAGTTCTTTTCGTCGGTTTATTTTTTTGTTATATTTGTCTGAAACAGTTTATTTGTACAGCGGACTGGAGACATGCTCTAACATAGGTCAGAGAACTTGGTCAAAGCTGAAGCGCTCAAGGTCATTGTGGAACTCTTTAGTAATGACTTATCACAATCATTTTCACCAATGGATGGGCTTGAAATTGAATTTAGTATATAGATTAATTATATTCTGACTGACCCTCAGCAGTAGCAGAAACGAAACGAAAGCTGCACATGAGAAAATCCGTGTTTAAAACCTAGTTTAAAATAAATTATCTTCACAACTATAACGATATTGAATCGTAGATAAAGGCGATATCTGCATCGTAAACTGTTCTACACGTGTCTTTGTTATCAATTGCACGTGTAAGTACTGAATTTCGATCTCTATCTGCTCTGAGGTGTCAATAGTATCGAGAGCATTCTACTCTTTAACATATCCAAAATATATCCTGTGATCCATGATGATCTGTTAGTACAAGTGGTGTATGGTTACCTGGAATTTTTGTACAATAAGTTGCCTATAAATAGTAGCAATTAGTATTGCTACTATCTATAGGCAGCTAGCTCTACTGCTTAAAAATAGCAAAAAACTACGTGAGGAGTGGATATCACTCCTACAGTAACTTCCCAACTAACTCAAGTTGTCATAACTGCCTATTCTGATCACTGATCATCAACAGAAAAGTTTCTAGAGAAGAGGAGCTTCCACAGTCAGTCGGGTGGTTAACAAATTGACAGATAATAACGAGATTTAGATTGTCGAAAAGACTGACTGTGCACATACAGTCAGGAGATTCGCAAATTTACTGTCATGAACACAGTCTGGCTAGTATATTGTAGCTATTTCAGCTACTGAAATGTGTTATATGTTGTTGTGTGTTATAATTTCAGCTATTGTGGGGGAATGCGGCTGGCTATATATTTCAGCTATTGTGGGGGAATGCGGCTGGCTATATATTTCAGCTATTGTGGGGGAATGCGGCTGGCTATATATTTCAGCTATTGTGGGGGAATGCGGCTGGCTATATATTTCAGCTATTGTGGGGGAATGCGGCTGGCTATATATTTCAGCTATTGTGGGGGAATGCGGCTGGCTATATATTTCAGCTATTGTGGGGGAATGCGGCTGGCCATATATTTCAGCTATTGTGGGGGAATGCGGCTGGCTATATATTTCAGCTATTGTGGGGGAATGCGGCTGGCTATATATTTCAGCTATTGTGGGGGAATGCGGCTGGCTATATATTTCAGCTATTGTGGGGGAATGCGGCTGGCTATATATTTCAGCTATTGTGGGGGAATGCGGCTGGCTATATATTTCAGCTATTGTGGGGGAATGCGCCTGGCTATATATTTCAGCTATTGTGGGGGAATGCGGCTGGCTATATATTTCAGCTATTGTGGGGGAATGCGGCTGGCTATATATTTCAGCTATTGTGGGGGAATGCGGCTGGCTATATATTTCAGCTATTGTGGGGGAATGCGGCTGGCTATGACTTTCTAAACACATACGTATTATAGATAAACTAGCAGCGCCCCGCGGTTTCACCCGCGTAAGTCCCGATCTTGTGGGAATATCGAGATAAAATGTAGCCTATATGTTAATCCGGGTCTCCAACTATTTACATACCAAGTTTCATCGCAATGGGTTCAGTAGTTTTGGCGTGAAAGAGTAACAAACATCCATCCATCCAAACTTTCACATTTATAATATTAGTGGGATTACACCCAGCCACAGAACAAATGACCATGCTCATCTCATCAGCAGTCAGGATCACTGACCACTAGACAACAAGAAAGAGTTATTCGATTAATTAACAATTTTAATGGTAAATATTCAGCGAGAGAAAAGTTATAAGGGATTAATATTTTGACATTCCCTTGTCGCATATTAAAAAAATCAAAATGTTCATTTATATAAAAATTTTAATTTTATTCATAAAGGTATTAAGAAAGCGTCGAAGTTGTTACCATTTTCCGACATCCCATGCTCTTAATTTCTGAGCTTGATTTACTTATAATATGTATAGACACGCATACACATGTACACACACGCACACAGCGTAAGCTATTGAAATTTGACTGCACGATTGGGTGGTCACCTCGCCACTACGCTGCGCCGAGTGTTGTGAGTACAAATCCACGAGACAAAAATTTGTGTGATCCACAAATAGTTGTCCTGAGTCAGGGTGTTCTTTGTCTGTTGTTTACCCCCCGCAACCCAAGAATATTCTTAATGCGGGACATGTTTAAAAAACAATAATTGTAATAAATATCTTAAAAATAACGGTAAATGAATTTCTTGCCGGCTACGGAAAAGAGAAAAAAAGTTTATATTTATTAGGACCACGCTGATAGGTACGACACAATATTTTAATAGTTTGCAATATTCAATCGGCAACAACAAAATTGTATAGGTAGGCTTACGTAAAACTTTAGACCCAAAACGATGTCAGAGATATTTTTAATAACTTCAGTTAACGTGGTCGTTAATCATTGCATTCTGTGTGTGTACCTGGTGTACAAAAGCCTATTATTTGTGATTTATGCGGCTCTTTGTCAATGCGTGGTATGTGAATTTTCTATAACCATTTTTGTCAACGTATAAATCATCGCAATTTGAATTTTGTCACAGTAAATTGACTTTTATCATACTAAAAATTATGCTCGCAATTGATTTTCCAAATTTGCTGTGAACAATGCATTTGCATGATCATTATTAAAAAACCCATTCATAAGGTAGGACATGATTACGGCCTATTTTGTAGGTGCCTCTCTGGGGATCATCTCTACACCCTAGAAGACCACACTCATCCTACAGAACTAGTAAAGTATTTAATGTATACATGCATAAATTCATTCCTTTTTTTTTCGGGTTCCGCAGAGCCAACAACCCTCGATATGCTTACATAACTTACGGAATACAAAAAAAAAACACGTGACGTGTCTTTAGGATACCTATCCGGTTGGAATGAGGTTACTTTCACTATACAAATATTTTTAATGGATTGAATAAACTCTATCAAAATATAATAAATATTTAAAAAACTCAACATTTTGCGTCATCTGTGAAAGTTGCCCGATTTGTATACAACCAATATCAAACTAGAGAAGTATCGCGCAGAGTCCACAGATGGCGTAAATATAATAAATCAGCATTTTTCGTTGCGCTAACATTTTTTTCCGTCTCGCCGCCGCCACCGTCGAGCGTCTGAAGCATAACGTGCCATAAGGAACTTAGTTGTAAAAAAAAAATACGAACTTTCTCTGCCAGCGTTAGACCTTACAGGCTAACAACTTGCTAAAATAATGATGAACATTGGTGCCGATTCTATTGTACACTCGACTAAACTAAAACCTGACTTAATTTCTTCATATGAAATCAACCTTGCATTCTTCGTAATAAGGTCACTTATTAGCGCCACTAAATTTCACTAAAACCTGTCAACGTATACTCAACTTTATTTCTACGCAACGAGTCTCCATTTATTCAAATGCTGTATAATTGCCATATAAAAACTTGTTCAAAACGAACTAAGATGACGTTATTTTAATCGACACCTACGAAGACGCTTCCTAAAATCACAGAGCAAAAGAGATGGCATTCAACGGATAGCGGCTCTCGCTACGTGGTATTAAAATTTATTTAAGCGTATCAGACTTTCGACAAATAAATTGCTTATTTCGATAGCGACATATGTTACCTACTTGTTTCAATTTGAAATAAGACCTTGTTTTGAAGTGTACAAGGTTTACATCTTATATGAAGAAAATTTAGTGAATTTTAATTTAGCGAGTGAAGTAACAGAATTGGGACCATTGTAAGTCTTTAACAAACATGGTGACTGCGGAGCTGAAAAATAAACTTCATCAAAGTTTGATTAGTCCATATCTGAGAAATTTTATCAAAAGTTTGAACTATTTTTTTATTTCATTTTCTGTTTTACAAAACAGAGAGATAAGTTTACAATCAGGCCATAAAATAATAGCTCGCGTTCTCTTCTGTCACGGTCATCGCTTCGCACGGACACGAAACAAAAATAACATCATGAATGGTTCGACTTAAAATTGAATTCTCCTACAAAATTGAAAACTGCGAGAACTTCATTCGTTTCAAAAGGATTCAGTTACCGCAAACCATACGGTAGAGAGAACTCAAAAGAGCTCGGAATATGAAAATATATTCAAACCATTCGGTAGACTGAAGTCAAATAAGCAAGGACGAAAGAATATACACTGAGTGTTATTTACAAAATTAAACTGCGGTGTGCAGTTTAATTTAGTATAACCGGGCATTCAAACAACCGGGGACACACATACTGTGGATACACGTAAAGTGTGAGTGAGAGTGCAAACCATTTAGTGGTAAAAACAATGTAAATAGTTTTAAATAGGTACTGCAATTTTCAGACAAAACGGTATCATCGCATTGTGAACGATTTTCCACTTTAGAAGCGACAAGGTTACAGTGTAGTATACCGTGCGCATAATACCAGATGTTACATTCAATTTGATCAATGATACATAAACGCGTCTAGGGGGGCGATTGCACAGATTGGATAATAATCGCTTCCGAGAGCTGCAATCATACGAACAACGCTATTACGTGTTTGGTATACATAGTTCTAGTAAACTCATTGATATCGTCTACTTATTATACTTAAATATAGATAATGAAAGTAAATTAAAAAATGAACTCCATAACTATCTAGTTAAAAATGTTAATGTATTAATTAATTTTTTTCCGAAAAATAATTTATATAAATAAAAATGTAATAATTACGTAATCGAACAAATATATAACTAAATAATTAAGTGTGACATGGAAACTAAATATACGAGCAATTCTTGTATGTGTGTATTTATTTATGTATGTATTTATATTTCGGGTATCTCGTAAACATCTCTAACGATTTTGATGAATACAGATACAGTTTTGCATTTTAAGTTCAACTGCATAGTTGTATTGTAAAATCGCAATTTTACAAAAAAAAAAATTAGATTATACAAAAAGCTACCGACCGAAGCTCGGTCTCCCAGGTACTTAATATTAATGAATGAATATACGATTAGGTATATAAATTAAAATTTATCTACACATACCTCAATGTACCTTTTTTTTCTCGTGTTCACCTCACCGGAGCTAACGGTGAAGTGGTATGTCGGAACAGACTAAAACCACACGGTGCTTCGTAACAAGTGGGCCCTATTGCAAGGGAAGCCTCCGGGAAATCGCGAACAGACAGACAGACAGACATAATATGTAGTAATAGACTTTCGGTCCCGTGATAGGTCAACATAAATACTGGAACTGAAAAAAATCTATGACAATCTTTAAAAAAACTAGACAAGTGTGAGTCTGACTCGCGCACCGAGGGTTCCGTAAGCAAACTTAACTGCGGTTGCGATCGAACGAATCGCGAAACATAAGTTTGTAATTACAAAAACATGTTTTTATTTTAAATAACAACAAATTAACGATTTTCGGATTTTCCCCTTTACTTGTGCTGTAAGACCTTGCTTCTTACCAAATTCTAGATTCATGGGAAGTACTCTATAGGTTTTGATTTACCTACGAATTGAAATTTCGTCAAATCTAAGGCTTAAATGGCCGTATGTTCTGATTGCGTTGACTTAGGAACTTGATTTTTTTACAGCTTCAAGGAACCGCAGAAATACGTATTCAGTATAAATTTCAACTTAATGTGTCAACAGGTTCCTGAGAAAAATGCTCTTGACAGTCAGACAGACGGACAACAGAATCTTCTACATATCAACTTTAAGCAATCCAAATTTTACATTTCTCTGTTCGCGAAATTCGATTTAGAAAGGGGTATAAAGAAATCTTATACGTATGAATATATGCATACCTAGCAACTTTTTAGTTGATCTGAACACTTATTAATTTTTTATAGAAATGTATGCAGCTCTATAGAAGTCACTTTTACTTAAAGCAGTGAATAATCAGACCTGCCAATCTACAAGCAAATATCGAATTACCATCGTTCTTTAACCGCATAATTCAATATTTAATCAGTATAATCATTACGTTTTGCTAAACGCGTTTCGATTACAAAAATCGAGCAATGGTCGATTTTCGTGAATAAATAAATATGCTTGGTAGAAAACATGTAACACTAAAATGACTAACTAATCTAACCATCCCTCTTAATTATTCATATCGTTATCCTCGACATACCGGTTTGACTGGTGATGTGAAATACACACCGCCTACGTTGTCCCTATGAGTGTCGTGAATGAGGAAAATATTTAGGTAATGTGTGCGGCTCTGGTGGAGCACGTGTTTTGGACGTTAATTATAAATAAGGGGTCAGTTGCTAGAGGCCTTCGTTGTACATTCTATTAATTTTTAGGGTTCCGTACCTCGAAGAGAAAAAACGGAACCCTTATAGGATCACTTTGTTGTCCGTCCGTCCGAAGGTCTGTCTGTCTGTCAATACCCTTTTTCTGAGGAACGCGTGGAGGTATCAAGCTGAAACTTATATCAAATACTCAGGTCTACTTTCAAATCAAACTTCTAAGCCAACGCAATCAAAAGATATAGCCGTTTAAGCCCCAAATTCCCAAATTTTCGACACTCGCAAGGGAATCAAAACCTACAGGGTACTTCCCGTGAACTCAGAATCTTGAAATTTGGTACGAAGCAACGTCTTATAGCACAGATAAAGGAAAAATTGCGAACACCGTAAATTTTTAGTTACATCATATAATAAAAACATTTTACGAAACCCTCGGTGCGCGAGTCCAACTCGCGCTTGGCCGGTTTTTTTTTTCATTTAGTTCGCAATTGTAACGAGGATTGCGTAAAATACCAACGTACTCCAACCGTAGATCCTTTCCGCGCCATTTTTTTTTCTATTAATATAGGTAACCCTTTCTTTGAGCCTATACAGTTTGTAAATACTGCTAACTGAATAAAGATTACAAAGCGAATAAAAACGACACGAGTTTTCGATCGCATCATAACTTTTTTTCAACACATCGACAATGGTGTCCATATTTTGTCAAAATTTAAAAACCATTGTGGGTTTCTGCTAAACAAGAATTCCTGAAAAATGGTGCTAATTTTTTCAGGCCCAAAATCAAAGTATTATAGTAATTGTTGTCAAATTTTTATACAACTATTTTCCTAAGGAATATGGTTTGTGAACAGGGAATATAATTTAAAAATTAATATAAATTACTGTCATTTATGACGAGCAATTCCCGCTTCCCTCGTGTGTACATATTTATATATTTTGCGCGGAACCCTAATTATTTTTCCAAAATAAAAGTAGCCTAAGTTACTCCTTATAACACGAGCTATCTGTCAGTGAAAGTGCCGTGGAAATCGGTACACCCGTTTCGGAGATTCGCACGAAACAAACAGACAGACAGATAGAAAGATAAAAAAAATTAAAACTGATTTTTAGGTATAGGCTTCAAAAAAACTATTGTTTTGACATTACAAACAGACACATCAATTTTATTGATTTATAGTTCCGGTATTTTTATTGTAGAAAAGTAATTAAGAAATAGAGAAATACACAAATATTTAGCCGGTAGAGTTAATTATTTTAAATCTAAAAATATAGTTTTTGTCTTTAAGTACCAGATATTGATAACCCATTGCAACGAAACGGCCGGCCATCATGTCACCTGTCAACATCGTATTAATACAGCTGTAATTCATTTACGTATATACCTACCTGACTTATTAAAATACGGATATTTCAGTGTCTACGGAACGCAAGGACGTTATTTACGTGGTTTTTTTTTGTTAGCCGACCGACGGACGCCGCCATATATTAAATGTAGTACATGAAAAGCGAAGTGTGGATTTGAGGCATCTCGGTACATGATTTCATACATTCATGAGCATTCTTCTTTAGGAATTCTAGTTTTCTATTCGTCCCAATTACTAAAAAGTGAATATACTTAATGTTGTGTTATTTAGTGTAGGTATTTTAATGGATTGTCGATATCCCAACAGATAACTACAATGCTATTGTGTTGTCTTCAAAATTAGCTAATGGAACGGACTTAATAAGTACTTACTTTGTTCCATTTTGTTGATCTGGTAAGCGACCTCGTGTTAACCTCTTTTCTTCATTATTGGGGATTGCGAGTCTTGTCATGTTTTCATAATATTCAATTAATATCCGTAATTTATCCGCTGCAGCCTACAACTTAGTTTTCTCCAAATATGATAAGGTTTCAATATTAAACAGGTTAACGTGTTAACATATTATTATTTTAATATTATAATAAAAAAGATATTAAAAGTCATCCAGCATAGTACAAGTTAGTTAATCACAAAGATCAAAAAGGAAAACCCACGATGCTCTACAAATCTTATGACTGTTAAATAGCCTTGAAGAAGTTTACGACATGACATTAAAAACACCTGACAAACACCGGTTCCGACGCGTGATTTAGAAGTGTTGGGCTCTTTGACATCGTTTGTTTTGACATATTCGCACAAGGCCTCGAAAAAGTGACACGCAATTTATTTCACGGTATTCACATATAAAAATGGACAACATAACATAATTCGAAACATTGTATATTTCGTCGTTTGACGTCTCGTACACCGTGTTGACGTGCCATTTTCACGTTATAAAACTACTGTAAAAATAGAACATTAGAAGAAAGTCTACCAATCGTACCAACGCATATTGTGCTCTTTGTAGATTATGATCTAGAGAGGGAGTTATTATATATGATTTTTGAGTGAACGTGTAAATTTTTTTGGGGACGATAAATTTTTTTGGGGACGGTAAATTTTTCTTTTTCAGTACTCCTAACAATGTTTATACAACATTTTATGATGATCGGTTGAGTAGTTAGGGCGCGAAAGCATATCAAACGAATAAACTCACTTTCATATTAAAAGTATTAGTTAGGATTTTAATTAAAATAATACCTATAAGTTTAAAATTTAAATCCGTAGTTTAAATTTATTATTATAGAAAATTATTTTCTACTTTTTAGTTCAGTTAGTTACAAAAGCGTGTTTTTTAGTTTTTAAACTATTATTTATTTATGATTTTTTAATCTTTAAATTAGGGTTCGATTCCGGAGAAGGAGCCTGAGAAACGCCTATCATATCAAAGAAAGGCAGCTGGCGCGTGCACCGTGCACGCCTTAGTACGTGGCACAAAACGACCGTGTTTTCAGATAACGGAAAAATCGTTAATCCTGAAGATTCTGATCAGGATAATCGGACAAATTTATAAAATTATTGTATTATCACCGGTCTTTGATAAGTGTGCGAAGTTTGAATTCAATCCGACGTTTTAAAGTGGGTGACAATCGCGTTGAAAGATTATGTTACATAGATACATGTATACCAAGCTAATAAAAGCGTGTTAAAAACCAAGAAAACTAATAGCCGCTCGGTCTCCCCGATCTCGCGAGATCTCGCCCATTTTATGCTTCAGGATTGATCGCGTAAAAGTGGCCGAGATCTCGCGAGATCGGGCTTGCATTCCCTCGGCAGATGTTAAAAAAATAATAAAAAATAAGATATAATGAAAATGATAGATACTAATACTACACTACTACACTAATAGATCCTAAAATATACTGCATCGTAAAAGTAAAATTTTCGCCGTAATTTCCATTTTATCACCGTTGATAAATTTTTGTATGTCTCTTTACTGCGCTATTGAATGTGCAATAAAATTAAACTAGGGTTCGCTCGTAAAACATTTTCTCTCGTTATCAGACCGGAGGCAGGCCAGTAAAGAAATGAGCCATCAAGTAACTGAGTATAATGCGAAAATATTCGCAATTGGGTGAATTTTCCTTTGGTTGACGTTAAGGATCCTTTGCGTTATTTTTTTTAGCTTTTTCTTCTATTTTATTAGCTCTAACACCTTGGGGCCTAGCGTTTATGTTCTGTGTATAATTAATTTAGATGTTTATAAAATAAGTAATTATTTTAAAATCTTTTCATGATAATTAAATTTAATAAATTTAATGGCTACTTGGCTACATTATGACCTTAATAAATAAGTAATTCGTGGAGTTTTAAAACAAGTTACAAACAATGTGAATACAACGAACGTTACGATATATTTGTGTTCAACTAGACACATTCATTCAGTGACATGACAGTGTCAATTACATGCTTATATTGTAATAATAACTTTACACATCTCACAATAATATACTTATATATTTCTAAATACATACATATTATAGATAAATTACGCCCAGACACAGAACAAATGATCATGCTCATCACACAATTATTTGTCCTGGGTGAGAAACGAACTTACGACTCACTAGAGACCAACAGGCCAGTCATTAGAATAATGCAGTTACATGATTATATTGCTGTTATAACTTGATTTATCCTTGGCACAAAAATCCCCGAACGACGTCACAGACAACGTAAGTTTTTCCTCATAAAGATCCATCAAATATTCAATAAAGAGATAATATATGATTGTTCTCACTTGCACTGAAAACCGAGCGTGGCGCCACACACTGACGCTGCGGGCATTGACGAAATACACATGTCAGTTAGACCGTGTGTCTTTAATACATACATATGTATGAATACCACATAAAGAAGGTTTTATTCTAAGACCGATAAAATTAAAAAGTTGAATGGCTTTTAGTCGAACTTTTCATGTTATAATAACCAGAAGATAGTCTATTTGATTCTTCAATAATTTAAAATAGTTTTACTGCTATGAAGACATTCACAAAAGCTGTTTCATTTTACATTCAGGCCAAGAACAGCGCAAAGTATCTACTTGAATATATTTACGTAGTAATTCCTTTTGACCGTAAATGTCAGCAACAAATTCTGTAGCTAACTGTATTTTGTCCATGAGACACTCTATTAAAATTCCATTATCGGTTGATGAGTGACTTAATGGGTCCCATCAACGTTACTAGAGTGCCACTTACTTTCAGGGTTGAATGAGACACAGATGGAACTTGAAACTGAACGATACTGATGCACTAGTGTGGTTTAAAAGCCATAGCACATTGACGTAGAAAGGGTATAGCAAATTTTATTGCATTGAGAACTCCTGATTCAAATTTCATAGATATACTCAAGCCTGTATCCCCCAAGGGGTAGGGAGAGACGTAATTAACATCCACATTTTGCCAACAGAACTGTCATTTGGCCCAACTCCTTACGACCTTCAAAACAGAGCGAGTTGCAGGTGTCCATGGGCGGTGATAGTCACTTACCATCAGGTGACCCGTCTTCTTGTTTACCCCCTATAGCATAAAAAATAAACTCCGTAATACGAGGCAAGCCTACTGCCGTCAAACGACGTCTGGAATATTCCTATGTCGTGGGGGGCTTTACAAACATTTAAACAACGGACACAAAGAACACCCAGACCCAGACACAAATTGTTGTCCCGTGTGGGATTTGGGTGCACATCACTCGGCGCAGTGTAGTGTCGAGGCAACAACTTAAACCGTGCAGACCAGATTGGAAAGTTGGGAGTATATTGAAAGGTGGGTATGAATTGAAGGCAATGGAAGGAAAGATAATTGCTAACACAGATGGATGGATGGATTACAGAGAGTATGAGCAATAGTTTGAGCGGCTCAGAATCGCATACCTGTTACTTCAACTGGCTGTTGCTGGCTAGTCCAAGCCCTCTAACTACTACTACTTCTCCAATAACTCCTCCAAAATGTCTGATAATATGTCGTTTTAAGGTGATGCCTGAAGAATAAGGACTGAGATGAACGATAGTTTTAGCACAAAAGACCCGCATTCCCATTCAAAGTATGTCAGGGGTAAATCAACTAACGAGGACTTCGATAAGGGCTTACCATGAATGTCAAATAGTTAATTAATGTTGTAATAAACTATGGCCTTGGTCGCGCAATGCATAATTTCGTGTGTTTTGTCAGGAAAGCCATCTATGTATATGTGTATGTATCTGTGTATATGAAGAATTGCTCGTTTCAAGTTATTAGACAAATGTAAACGTCTTTAGTGCTGGACCTAGAAGCTAAAGTGTGGATTCACTTTGACGCCTGGGTCCGGTTGGAAGGGAACTTCCTAGACTGTTTAGTAGTGTTTTGCCAAGAGAACCGTAAAATACTCCTCGTCAAGATTACCTTGCCTTCGGCAACAATACTTCAGATTTTAAGCACTGTATATATAGTGAGAAAAGATAAGATTCGAGTGTTCTATCGGACTAATATAATATATATTGGTCTGTTAGCTTATCTGTCTCGTTCTATAAGTCTATCGATAAGATGCATACAATGATGACAGTTTAATGTTGTCAAGGTTGGTTTATAAATTGGTGACCGATTACAAAAAGTCACGGCCTCCTGCAACTGAGGCTTTGAAAATTAAAAATGAACTGTCTTATATCAACATTTATAACAAGGTATAATGAAGATTCTAATAAAAAGAAAGAAAGAAATATTACTTGCTACAGGGAGACATGAAATTGTGGATAAATACGCTCAAACGGCAATAAAAAATAATGTGCAGTTCAGGCCTGGCTTAGAAGACGAGAGCTGGTTCGAAAGGAGCCTGTACCAACGATAGACTGATGCCAACCGGTCCACGATCAATTGAAACCTTGAAGGTAACGTGAACGAAGCTTCTGATGAAAGCTTTAATTAATTATCAAAGGATGAAAGTGACGCAAAAAATAAATAGTCTTGTAAATATTACGTATGGGCACAGAACACATAATATCAGGCATATTGATATTATCTGATGAATGGAGAAACTGTCAGTTTTAATAGAAACCTCATTGTTAATTCACAGCTTCTGATAAAAGAGGTAAGTAGGCAGGAATAATAAACTCATTGCTGGTTTTTTTCCCTGCGGTTGTCGGTATTCTAAGTTAGTAATGGAAAAAGGAAAAAAATACCCACTCAAGAATTCCTCACACTCGCAATTTTTCCTTTATCTGTGCTATAAGACGTTGCTTCGTACCAAATTTCAAGATTCTGAGTTCACGGGAAGTACCCTGTAGGTTTTGATTCCCTTGCGAGTGTCGAAAATTTGGGAATTTGGGGCTTAAACGGCTATATCTTTTGATTGCGTTGGCTTAGAAGTTTGATTTTTTCACAGCTCTAAAGGAAAGTAGACCTAAGTATTTGATATAAGTTTCAGCTTTATACCTCCACGCGTTCCTCAGAAAAAGGGTATTGACAGACAGACAGACCTTCGGACGGACGGACAACAAAGTGGTCCTATAAGGGTTCCGTTTTTTCTCTTCGAGGTACGGAACCCTAAAAAAGGACGATTTCAAGAAATTGTTGAGCAATTTCGAGCCAGTTGGCGTTACACTTACATCTATGCAACCCTGACCTGTTCGAGCTATCTTTATGAACAATATCCCTTCTATTCTATCTCCTTTCATTGGTTTTCCGTCTTAAACTACCTTTCTTTTTCAGTATGTTCTCAATTTTATCATCTTTCATTCCTAAATTGCCCGGTTGACGGCAATAGGCTTGCCCCTATCACGAGAGTAGGGCCAAATTATAGTTGGATAAATGTGTGTGTTTAATATACCTCTGCCTAGCCCTTCGGGAATAAAGCCGTGAGTATATGTATGTATTGTATGTATGTTGAATAATTTTATGATATAACTAGCTTAAAGCTAGAATTTTACTGAAATCTATCCCACGGGAACCGTACATTTTCCGGGGTAAAAACTAGCCAATTTTCATCCAGATCCGTTCAGCCGTGTTTGCGTAAAAGAGTAACGAACCCATCCATCCATCCTTCCTCACAAACTTTCGCCTTTTTAATATTAGTAAGATAAGGATATTTAATTTGAATTTGCTCCTTGTCACACCCTAAGAGAACTGTATAGGTACTTCTCTGTCACCTTGGTAGAGAAAAAATAGATGTCACCTTAATGACTTCACTGTATTGTTTTATCATTGTTTAGTACTTTATAAATCAGAAAACTGTTCAAAATGGTTGTTCCGCTTAAGATGAGTTTACAAAACCCTTCCAGGATTCCAAATAAACTAATTTAAAGTGTTATTTAATCTTTTCCTTGAGTTAATGAAACGAAAAAGACTATTTAAAGGAATTTAGAGAGAGAGGAAGAAAGAAAGAAAGAGAAACATTTATTCTGACATTCACAGGACCGCACACAATTATTACAATAAAAAATGAAAAGAGATAAAAGTGTAAATAACTATTGCCCTGTGCAACGCCAGAAAAGGCACCTACCTCAGCATATTGCTGCAGCCATAAAGACTGCAGCGCTGATATTCTGATAGGGCCTACGCCCGGCTACATCTCGTGTGAGCAGTGTAGTGAGGTGTCAATATAGGCGTGTAAAAATGAATAGAGAAAAAAGTAAAAAAAAAAAAGCAAAGCAATTATATCAGGCTTGACTTTTAAGGTTTTTATCTCGTTTTATTAAATCCCTCATAAAGTTTTCCTGTCTGTGCGGCATACATTGTTCAAGAGACCTAATACCTATTGGTGAACTACTAGATGACGATGCAATATCAAATTTAAATAATACAGTTCCTATTGCATAAACACTTTTAGAAAAAAGTTAAACCGACTTCAAAAAGCTGTAAGAACGGGCAGAGAAAAGTGAAAATAATATAATTGATTTCAAACTTAATTGAAAAGACTACACACATGTGATACTTTTAAAATAATTTGTAACATTATAAGGGCACTAGGGACTGACTGGCCTGTTTGAAGTCGTAGTCGCAGTAGAATTTTTGAAATCGGTCCAAAGACCACGGAAATATCGATGAACATACATAAACAAAAATACATAGGTACTGTACAGCTGAACATCATTATTTTAAGTGCCTAGTGCCACCCACTTCTGGTCTTTTGTAGCGCACTGTTACTTTACAGTTCTCTGCTCAGACTTATGGATACACACACACAGTCGAACACAGAAACTTCTCGTTTTTATGAAGTTGGTTAAAAAGTAAGTTTTTACTAAATTGAAATAGTTATTGTATTGAATACATGTAAAATAAGGTAACGTTTAAGATAAATATTGTTACAAAACCTTTTTTATTTTTTGTGTGGCATTCTCAATGACGTCATTGGGTATTTGCCTATGAATAAGATAAATTATTGATTTCAATAATATATATCTTATACATCTGCTAATAATTTTTTGTTTATTGTTTAACTGATTTATAGTTCTTTATTTGTGGGTGTGTCGTACATATTATTCACCCATCACGTGTTTTATCTCTAGGAAAATAATAGTGCCTCAATACACGGGGTATTCATGAGTTCTTTAATGTTTGTTTGCTACCTTCATGAGAATAAACAGAAAAACTTACTTGATTCCCAAACACGCCAATGCTGCAAGCAACAGACACTTGATCCTCTCCGAACCACACCGCAGCCAGTCTTGGAGGCACGTTCAACACAAATACTTGTGATATAGCCACGACGGTTTGGCCTAAAAAGCCAAGCCAGAACATATCCGGCGGCACTGAGAACACTTTCAGCCATGCGCCCGCGCATGTCCCGAAACAACCGATTATTGTAGTCACGCGGAGATTCTGGAACAATAGGAAATTATTATTACATACAGGCATAAATTTGAACTGCTTTAAAAAAAAAAGTATGTGTGTGTGCAACTCACACACGGCAGAAGTGAAACTTCAGAAAATAATGAACCAACGAATTTTTTTAATACGCTAATGCACAAAAATGATACACGTGAATGATACACCACGTTGACTATGACGCATTTTCTGAAGGCTTAGTAGTACACACGTGCCAGCATACGAAGATTATAGGAAACACTGTATACTGTATTCTATCTCATTCTCTCGCAGGCTAAATCCTATTTATGAATATGTTTGTCTCTTTTTAGTGTGACTTTTTAGTTTCATCCAATTTTCAAATCACAACGATTCTAAAGAAGTGTCACTTCAATAAGGATCACATTGAAAGTATTGATATGGTTTAAAAGATATTTTGGTTCGAGGGCTTGAACTTTTGGGTAACAGCCAGTTCGAGTTACAGTCGACCCTGGATTGTTCGAGCTATTGCTTACACTCGTCAATACATGCGTATACACATAATCCCGTTCCTTCAATTGTCTTCCCTTATTAACTACCATTACCTTTCAATATACCGCCAATTTTTTCAATGAATTCCCAAAGTGCCCGGTTGATGGCAATAGGCTTGCCGTAAGTGGGACTAAATTATAGTTGGCAATGTGTGGGCGTTTAATACACCTTTGTCTACCCCTTTAGGGATACATGTGTAAGTGTATTTATGTATGAAAGATATGTTTTTGCTCGGTCAAGTTATCAAAGATTTTTCGGTCATAACAATTTAATAGTGATTTAAATATCAAGTAATGCGTAAATTATACGATATTAATCAACTTTCAGAAGTGTGTTTTAGGAAACTGTAATCACTACATATTATAAAACAAAGTCCCCCGCCGCGTCTGTCTGTCTGTCTGTCTGTTCGAGATAAACTGAAAAATTACTGAACGGATTTTCATTAATAGACAGAGTGATTAATGAGGAAGGTTTTGGTGGATAATTTGTACCCGTGCGAAGCCGGGGCGGGTTGCTAATATTATTATAAAATATTTTATTTCAATTTACAGTCTAAATCCATATTTTAGATATAGTTAAATTTACACCACCGCTTGTTCGCCGCTTCAGCGGAAACACCTGCTTACTTTTCAATGCCGTTCTACTTCCGTCTTCTCTGCTCAATAGAAACACTCCTTAATATGTTCGGTTGCTATTTTTAAGTCTTTGTATATATTCAATTAGTCATCTGAGATTTGAGTTGCACTATGGTCACACAAAATTTATTAAATAATTTTTGAATTGTACATGTTTGATGTGTAATCTACATACAATTGTATACGCCGATATTAGTAATCAATGCAATCATTTTAACAAGAGAAGAAGACTTTAGATATCATTATCAACATCTTATTTATTTAAGATGTCGTTTATTTTAAGTTTTCAAATGTCACCCAGAAATTTGACAATAATGACAAGTGATGCATTACAAAATGACATTAATCTTAACTTTAAAAGACTGCTGTGACTGTCGATCAATTGAGTTATACCTACTTATGTCATTGTTTTATGCATTTGTAAACGACAATATCATTAAAGACACAAGATCATTTTTGTTTACCGACTAAACTAATAAAGTTTGACATTGATTTGACATTCGCTAACTATCATATTTATGACCATAAATACTTTAGTAAAAAATATTGGACTGTAATTTATTCTACAAGCACAAGTTATTGCGTTTGCTCTGTGCATTAGGATATCATTATTATTGGACATAGCATATATATTATAAGTACTTTAACAAACAAATTTTATATTCCTAATGTACCTACATCCGTATTGAAGAAAAAAAAAATGTTGAAGATAGAAGTGGACCCGTGTAGTAAAAAATTCTAATTATAAACTAGCCGTTTCGTGATGTTTAATAGTGTTATAGTAATCCTCAAGAATTAGGCTATCAAACGCTTGGCCTAAAAAAAAAATAAACTCTTCAGTTTTATGTATTTATAATGTTTTAATTTCTCATTATTTGTTTATAACCAACAACATGTGTATACCATACGCTGGAGGCTGACTTAGAAGAGCCTCGTGCCAGACCCGGTCAAAAGTCTTAGAGATGTCTAAGGATACGGCTATTGTCTCACCATGACCTTCCAAGGCATCGCTCAATAGGTGGTATGTGGTAAGTGGCATACATCAAGATTATATATATCGGCTGTCACTGAGGAGCTCGTTATTTTCTAGGTATGTCAGGAGACGGTTGTTAAAAACACGCTCCATAATCTTGCATATTATGAAGTCTGCACGGCTTCCCCTTTTGGGCACAGGTTGAACGTTGGCAAGCTTCCAGGATTTTGGAACTTTGCTAATATTTAGTGGGAGTCGATAGGCATAGCCTTATTCACGTCTAGATGCAGCACGGAGACACCGACGACCGGTTTCGTCCCTGATATATACGCACACGCCCACATGGAGGTGAAATTGGGTCTCCAAGATATATCCTGTGTAATGGAGGTATGCAAGGTCAGACGGATTACAGAACTGCGTCTCCGTTAAGAAGAGTAAGTGCGGTCTTTTGGTGGCCAGCGGAGCACCGTTTTTTTTGGAACTCACTGCCCTCCAGAACGACTCCGTTGCACCATTAATTAGCAAGCTCAAACGGTTCTCTAACGCAGCGCAAATACCCAGACCTATTTACCTTCATGGGCTTCCAGAACTCTCACTTACCAGACGAAATAGAGCAGCATCAATAAGTTGCTATTTCACGTCGCCGCGTCGGTGTTCTGTGAGAGCTTGGTAACTACCCAGTTCGGGCCAGCCCGATTTATGAGCGTTGAGTGTTGATGTAGATCTAGGCTCTACTGCTATGCAAAGTAAGACGTTATGAAAAACTATATTTCTGTATCATATTAATATTGTCTTTAAATTATGTATCAAATAGGTTTGGAGGCCATAGATTCTCTCTCCGTCACCGTTTTTCATTGAATTTACGGAACTATAAAACCTTAAAATGATGTCATTGAAAAATAAACTTCATCTTTTAAACTAGTTTGAAGTTAGTTAAAAAATATCTGTGTGCCGTATTAGCATCATCAGGCCTTAACTCCAGGAATTATCACAAAATGTAAATATACTAAATAAGTATCTGTTAAGGATGGTAGGCCGTTGGGTAAACTGAGATTAATCTTGACTTCAAACATTTACAGTCTGATTGTTATAAAAATCCAGGATATAAAAACATTATGCTTTTATCTCCAAATTTACAATTATTACTCGTATAAAGTGAAGATTTTTGTTATCATAGTAAATTGACGGCTTTAAAACATTTTATTACTGAAAAGGTACAGTTATTGATATATTTACATAGGATGGCATTGTTTTCCAGCTGTGCCTGAATTGTACCAATTATTGAATATTTAACCGACTTCAAAAGAAGGAGGTTCTCAATTCAACAGTTCTTTTTGTGTGTATGTTAAGAGATGTCTTCGCCATTTGTTAACCGATTTCAATAATATTTCTTTTTAAATTAATTAGTTGTACTCAAGGTAGACCATTGAAATTTCACTTCTATGATGAAAATTAAAGGATAAAAAATATAGCGTATTACAATTATTTATCATGATTAAGGTACATTGAATTCGGTGATACTTTTTTAAAAGTTAATTTTTTTTAACAACATTTATTTATGGTTTGATAATATCTCCAGGGGTCCTAGAAAAGAAGAATCCAATCCCAAGACCAGCAAAATATGTAACGAAAGATCATGTACTAAAGTTCGTTAATTGGTTTATTGCATACTAGCAGCGCCTCGCTGTTTCACCCGCGTAAGTCCCGATCCCGTGGGAATGTCGGGATAAAAAGTAGCCTATGCGTTAATCCAGGTCTCCAGCTATCTACATACCACGTTTCATCGCAATCGGTCTAGTAGTTTTTTGTGTGAAAACATTACAAATATACACACAAATGTTTAATCTTTATAATATTAGTTTAGATTTGTTATTTAGTTTGATTTTTGTTATTATCAAAAGTACATTATATATATATATTCTCCATATTTTTTAATATTTCCAAAGTATGTTTGTTTTTATATTTATTAGAAATCGCCTAGTGGTCAAATTTGGACCATTATATATAACATTTAAATAGATTTTTTTATTTGAATGACCAGTATAACTTGAACTGTTATTGTAAGGACTTTCGGTTCCATGACAGCTCAAAACATTTACTCCTTCTGTAGCTTTTTGAAGCAGTTTTCGTAAAATTTTTAAAATGGATTACATAGTCATATATTGTTTAAAAATTTTAGCTTTCTGCACTTCTTCTACATATAGACTTTAAGTATTCCTAGTTCCTAAAATATCAATAATGTGAAGGAGGGGTATGATCATTATCCTTAATAGGGCTCATAATTCCTCACTTTCTAACTAGATTATTACAAATAGACACACGACTATAGCTAGCTCCGTATATCGCTAGGAGCGCGTGACGGTTTCAATATTCGACCGCTCTGTCCGACTGCCGCACAAGAAGTGTCGGTGTCGGGCGCGTCGCTTGGCCTTTAGACATTGACTTCGTCAAGCACCGACAGGTGGCGCTGGCGTTGCGGATATTTTGTCATATAGCAGCGCCACGCGGTTTCATCCGCGTAAGTCCCCATCCCGTGGGAATATCGGGATAAAAAGTAGCCTATGCGTTAATGCAGGTCTTCAGCTATCTACATACCAAGTTTCGTTGAAATCGGTTCAGTGGTTTTTGCGTGAAAGAGTAACAAACATCCATCCATCCAAACTTTCACATTTATAATATTAGTGGGATTAGTGGGACTAGAGATCGCTTGGCGGTCGAATTTGGACCATGGTTTTTTCATTGGCCAGTATAACTTGAGCTGACATTGTATAGACTAACTTACCATGACAGGTAATCACTTATCCTGGACGCGTGTAATTTTTAAAGTATATTGTTTGAAAATTTTAGTTTTCTGCACTTCTTCTACACCTACTTATAAAAACTGTAAATATTCCAAAATTCACGTTACTACGTTCACGAAATTTTCTTAAAAAGTGGTACAAAGAATTCTCTTCTCGTATTAATATAATGATATTTAGCTAAAGATGTAATGTTAATGACATAGATACATTAAACTTACTGACAAATATAACAACACTATGCGTATGACATCTGACATTATGACATCCTGCACAAGTGATGGAAAGATACAAAAGGTCTGCCACCGATAGATAGATAGATAATAATATATCGGTCTTTCTAATAGATTTTCTTATCTGTTTACAACAAATCCACAATTTATCTACATTTACTTATAAGTAGAGAGTAGATATTAGCTTAACAGAGCGCAAGAATATAAATCCATGATGTCATAATGATTATGAATCATTTCACTTTAACTACGTATAATACATATATTATCAAGACATTCAAAACTAAGTTATGTTTTAATTTTTTTTTTGTGTCAATATAAAAGATTAATACAGAGTTTTTTTTTTTATTTCACCTGCTTCGTCTTACTGTGCTGGAGCGCTGACTAACGTGACGGGGAGATGAAACAACGAAAAGAGAACATTCAACTGTCTCACGTCAGTGAAAGCTTACTGGCCTGTTGGTCTAGTGGTTAGTGACCCTGACTGCTAAGCCAGAGGTCGTGGGTTCGATTCCCACGCAGGACAAATAATTGTGTGATGAGCACGATAATTTGTTCTGTGGCTGTATTTAGAAATATATAAGTATGCTTATCAGCACTCTGGTTACCATAGTACAGGCTCTGCCTAGTTTGGGATCAGACGGCAGTGTGTGAGATGTGTAAAGTTATTATTATTATTTCTTAAATTAAAGCAAAATTCATGTTCTATCAAAATAAATCTAAAATTAAAACCTAGGATTTGTTTCTAGAATAATCGGCACGTGGATCATAACTTATTCAACAATTTTTCTAGCTAGTCTATAGTTTGATAGTTAACTTTGTTACTTCACTGTTTTCCCACAGCAACACCTTAGAGCACTCAATCATAGACCTATTCGTTATTTTAGTTAAAAGGATTATTAGATTTTCCGCAAATCTTGGCCTTCTTTTACTTCACCCCCCACGCCGGGCGAAACTACCCCGTTTTCCAATTGTACCCTATGTTAATTGCAAGAGCCTAAACACCCATCGCGTAAAAATGGAGGCCACCCTCTGTAAAACATTAGCAGGAAACATTCCCAATGAAAAGTGGTAATCCTTTTCCTGTGGCAAAAAGATCCCTGCGATGAAGCTTTCTAACTAAACGTAGTTTTATTTCCACTTTTATTGTAGAATAGGAACATAAATTGGGTATATCCTACTAATATTATAAACGTGAATGTTTGTGAGGATATATGGATGTATGGATGTTTGTTACTCTTTCACGCCAAAACGACTGAACCGATTGCGATCAAACTTGGTATGTGGATAGCTGGAGACCTGGATTAACATATAGGCTTATACTAACATTTATACTTTTTATCCCGATATTCCCACGGGATCTGGACTTACACGGGTGATACCACGGGGCGATGCTAGTGTAATATAAAGTATTCATTATTCATTTTATTTATAAATAAGTCTAATAACTTCGAAACCATACAACGGATTAAAAACTTATATAATTATATATATAGGTACTAGCAGTCCCCGCGCGGCTTCGCTTGCGTGTACATATTTATATATTTTGCGCGGAATCCTAGATCTTTTTCGAAAATAAAAGTACCCTAACTTACTCCTTATAACACCAGCTGCCAGTGAAAGTCCCGTGGAAATCGGTCCAGCCGTTCCGGAGGTTAGCCACAACAAACAGACAGACAGACGGACAGACAGACAGACAAAAATTTTATCATTTTGAATCGTTCATAAGAGCCGGAGCTAGATAGCTCAAAGTTCAACTCAATGTATAAGAAAAATATAGGGATATGAGGGTTGTTTTTTCACCAATAGCTTTATTAATACAAGTACTTACCTATTATACTTATATACATGCCTTGCAAAACTTGCACTCATGCGCAATCTTATTACTTAAAAAACCCAAGTACAACAACTGTGTAATAAAATCCATGACACATAGTTCAGGAAACAGTGATCTCTTTCTTTGCGTCAAACGGTGTTGTCCGCCATGTAGTTCTTTCAAACAATATCCTGCATTACTTGTGGCTGTTTCTATTTTACCATACCTCGCTATAAACCGTCCGATCCCTAAAAGTCTCATACATTCGTTTTTGGACCGGCACTGTGAAATATTCACTTAAAAGTATTAAAACCAACATGCATCGAAACAACTAAATGGAAATTCTCTCAATAGCGAAATCCACATGAATATATAGCAGTCGACATTGTGCCGCACATATACGAAGTATTCAGTTGAAAAAACAAATTTAATTAAAGCTCCTACAAATTGTGAGAACGGGGTAGAGAAAACACATGAGTTCTCACAAAACACGCGCAAACAACGCCAGATACGTTTCAATTAAACGACGACAATTTGTGTCATTCATAATGCTGCTAACTTGCTTTTGGATTACTTTGACATTAATCCTACTAATATTATAAACGTGAAAGTTTGTGAGGATGTATGGATGTGTGGATGTGTGGATGTATGGATGTATGGATGTTTGTTACTCTTTCACGCCAAAACTACTGAACCAATTGCGATGAAACTTGGTATGTAGATAGCTGGAGACCTGGATTAACATATAGGCTACTTTTTATCCCGATATTCCCACGCGATCGGGACTGACGCGGGTGAAACCGCGGGGCGCTGCTAGTATATAATAATTGTTCTAAATTGTCCTCAATCTTGTTAGGTCTTTGCTTGACAGGTTGCGATTCGATGTACGATGTACGTTACATAAATTTTAATAATACATAATTTTGTAAATAATAATTACCTATAAATAAAATATAACATGAAGATGTTCTTATTAAGAGTAAGGTGTATTAGTTATCTATATCTGTAATATCACAAGAGAGATAGAAACCGGTTTTTGACAATAAATAATATTTTTTTTGTCAGTGTCAGTAATCACGTCTGTCATACAGGGGTCGCACTGAAAGTTTTTATAAAATAAAAAAACGGAATGATTAATAGAAATCTGTTAATATTTTTATTGCTTTTCGAAGTAGTCTCCGTTCCTTTCTAAGCACCGTCGCATGCGATGGAACCATTGACTGAAGCAGTGAGCAAACCCTTCTTTAGGGATCTTCTCCACGCCTTTTCAAACGCAGCCACGGCATATTCAGGGTTCATAAAACGAATTCCTCTAAGTTTATCTTTTATTTTGGGAAATAAATAAGTCACAATGTGCCAGGACAGGACTGTAGGGAGGATGACTCACTAGCTCCACACCTCGACAGACAAATGGAGGAGTGGAGGAGGATCATGCTTCTTGGGCGCTGCTGTCTAACATTTTCCAATACAACTGGTAGACAATCGAAAAATCCATTGCATAGATTGTCTTGTTTCGGGTTCATAACAATATATCCAGCTTTCATCACCTGTGACGATTTTATATACAGCATTCACGTCACCCCCGTTATACTTTTTCAGCATTAAGCGCGACCAATCCAAACGACGGCGTTTTTGATATTTCGTCAAATTATGAGGCATCCATCTAGAACAAAGCTTTCTGACGCCTAAATGTTCATGTAAGACTTTATACTTGATTCATACCAATGCCTAAAGTTGCCCGAATCTGTTGAATTGTTACCCTTTCATCAGCTTCTATCATTAGCCGCACATCACTCACGTTATCTTCAGTAGTCGCTGTAGAAGGACTCCTTCTTGAGAATCATCAGTGAGTTTGCTTCGGCCACGTTTAAACTCATGAAACCAGTTGTAAATAATGGCACGAGCTGGGCCTTCGTAATGAATAGCCAATCGAAGTCTATCGTAACATTGTTGTTGAGTAAGACCGCAACGAAAGTCGTAATAAATCATTGAGCGAAAAGTTTCTCTAGTCAAATCCATTTCGATGCACGACAGACAATTTTTAAATTACCGCCTATTTGTAAAAACAAATTATATAATATATGAATTCATTTTATTATTTATATCTACAGATTCCCAAAGAGTTCCTAATTCGAAATTTTAATAAATTTTTCATCGGCTGCTTTTCTTACTGGCCTATTCTAAAAACTTTCAGTGTGACCCACGTAAGTGTAGTATAGACTGATGTGTTCATTGCGTGCAATATCTCAAAGAAGCTCGCTTCTTGACAAGAAAAAGCTGGCTTAGTACTATGAGATATTGCAGAGTACATAGATTAAAAAGTATACTATAAAAGCAAGAGAGATTGTGTTAATGCAATTTATGAAACTCCCTGCTATAGTTTGCGGCTTACTATCTGGCATTAAATATCCCAAAGTAAACTTTGATCAATATACATTAGTTATTTACAAATTAGTCATTGAAATAAAACTTGTGGGTATGAGTAATCAATACGTGACGTCATCTAACGGTCATCAACAACAACAAACAAGTAACAAGTTTTTTGATGACTTTACCCGAAATTTATTCTTATAGACTGTTTTTAGCAAATAACTTTGTGGCACTTATGTGTTATATTTCAAAATCATCATCACAGATATGGTAGGAAGAAACTGTTTCAAGACAGAATTTTCAAATATTTTGAAAAGTGTTAGGGATCAAACGCTACCCTGCATCTCATTCAGAGTAATATAAGACCAAGAAAAAATATTTCCGTGTACTTTAACAGTCAAGTGACGAGTGAGCTATCTGACGGTAAGTAGCTATGAAAACCAATTAATCACGGGAGTATGTCAAGTAGAAATGGGAAATATATAACAAAAGAATATCATACGTAAGTAGATACATTTTTAATGCCGCGTTCCTATATTCAAGAAACGATTCGTTTTGCTTACGGACGGTAAAATTTCGTTGAATCCGTCCGTAAGCAAAACGAATCGAATGCGGCATAAGAGATTTTAAACCTAACCTATTCCTGGTTATATAACAACCTCAGAAGCTTACACCAGTAGCACTTTGATCCACAGTAACATAATTAATATGCGCATTAAGCGACGTCGTCTGATATTAATTACAGATCTCCTTAGAAACACATCCTCAGATATATTACTAGGTTTTAAAGGAATTAATGCTTGTAAGAGGAACGCGTTAATTACTTTCTCTTCATTAATAAACATACATAATTTATATCCTTCACACTTTCAATGTTTAAAATATGTATATGTAAATATGTATTGTCGCTGCTGACGCTACAAAAACTCCAATAAAGGATATTGAAAAACAAAATCCGCCAGATGGCCCGCTTCATAACTCGTATCTAGGTCTACTTTTGAGGATTTGCCGGACGTAAGTAAGGCACAGTAATATCTACCCGATTGCACATAAACAGTGTAAAAGTATCTAAAACGATCTATCTGCAAAAAATAAATTCATTTATCTTTGTCAGTGGCCGTGAGTTGGTTTGCCCGATTTCTTCTCACAGGGCTCAATTACTTGGTAACCGACAGTTAGCGATCTTACCTATTTGCAACACGGTATTATTTAATGTTTTATATTATTTATTTTACTTTCGACAAAGCAACCTATTGTTGCGGAAACATTGTGGCCTTTTTTTTTTGGTTAAAAAACAAGACGATCTAAAACACCTTTTAAAGAATTATACGAAATAAACATATTCGACTTGACTTTGAAAAGTAAACGGCTGCCAAAGAGCAGTACTCAATCAAAATCATTTATTTCAATTCAACCATTTATATGTTTTTATAATCGCCAAGAGTCAAATTCAAATATCTCAACAATTATTTGAAAGCGTCATTTTCTTTAAAACAATATAGATCAACACACACAATATCTTCGCAACAATAAATGCTTTGTCAAAAGTATAATTATTAAAACAATGGATAACAAAATAATAATGTATCTGCCAATATCCAAATGGTTGAGCCTTGTGAGAAGAAATCGGGCAAACGAACTCACAGCGACTCAACCAATCAGCCTTGAAGTTGGTTGCCTGTTCCGATACGTAGATTCTATGGAGAACAATAGAAAAGAAACTTTTGAAACATTATCTGTCTATTATTTAGTAGAAGTTACAGACCTCATTACCACCCTCAAGTCACAAAAAGTATGTACAATTCAAAATAAATTACAGGACATCAAAATAAAATAAATACACTTGCTTCCACGCCGTAATATAAGCAGAATGAGTTAAACAAGATGCGTTCTTTACGTCATATAGCCCTAAGTGTACCATTTAGTGTGCCTTGTTATGCTATTTGTATAAAACACAAGGATATAAATATAAGTTACGAATTTCTACTTTTGCTAAGAAATTATCTTAAGTCTCTTGTTTAATTAAGGCACATAGGCAAGCATGCATGCATGAACGCATCCACGCACGCACAATTGTTTAATCTGTTGTGATTTTTTTTTACTAAATAATTAGTAAGTTAATACCTACGTATTATCGACATAACACTTCCGTGAACTGTACTCTGATAAAAGACCTAATATATATAGATATTCTCTGCCTTGATTCAGAAATAGAATCACGTTTTAAACATAAAGTAAAAAAATTGCAAATCCCCGCGAATTCTCTGTTGCTATAAACCGTCCGCGCGTCCCTACATTATTAGAATAATACAAGTTCCGGTTCTCAACCCTTCAAATAATTTAATTTACATACAACATTTCAAAGGGAGTGCTGTCCGAGAATAAAGCGCTTATGTGATTTAAGTTCGTACCTACCAGATGAGATTTACTAAATTACAACCGCGGCCATGCGCAAGTGTTATATTAAATTATTTTTGAAACGTTATTACTTTCTGCGTATAAAAATTATTTACTTATATACAAAAAGGAACAGACAGAGGTCTATTAGGTACTCAACATTTTTATAACTACATTTTTGGCCCCAGGTTAAAATAGACGAGGGTATTGCAGACGATTGATTCACGAGAGTGAAAACAAAATTGCAACAGAAAGACAATCGTACGACATGAGATACTTCGTGTGCCATCCTGAAGGTCACCGATATTTAGTCGTTTGTACCCGAGCTTCCCACTATAGGCAGCATGTTTGGTGTCGGGGTTGAAACTAGGAAAGAAAACCCTGGTTGGAAGAAACAGGTCGGGTCGCTGTGGATTAAGAGTTGATTTAAAGATTAGACTCTTAAGAGAGGAATAAGAAATAAAGCTATTATTATCTAAAACAATAGAATTCAATTTGTATATGATTCTTGCCTATTCTTCAATCTTTCGCCTACATTTTACCCAGATGTGAGGAGACAAGCCGGATATACGCAATCATAAGTCAAGCTAGTGAAAGATTTATTGAAATTGTATTGTAAGGGTATGTGGTTTTGCGGTAAAACAATGAAAATGAAATTGGAAATTCGGCAATTGAAGATTTTCGTACTAAGCATTCAATACAATGACAATGATTGTCAGGCTAACAATTTTATTTGTAGCGTGAACACGCAGATAAACACATGTCACACATGTTACACCCTTTTATGAAAAGTGTTTAAAATTTAGCTGAGGCTACAAAATTTAAACAACCACAAAATTTACAATAATTTTATTTAAACAAATATTTACAGCAAATTGTACAATTTAGTTAGTTTTTACTGACGTGATGATGCAAAGTCATGGCGGCTTCCGTATCGAACAGATAAAAAAACTGAAAACTTTAAAATAATTTATAAAATTTTATTTCCAAATTTATGAACAAAAATTTAATATGTTTCAATAATAATTGGATGATTATAAGTTTATAAATACTGTTCTAAATTATTACTAAAAGCTGATTGATTCAATAAGAAACAATTCTAGACTTGATGTAATTGGGGTTCAACTATGACATTGCATAGAACTATGTAGGTATTCAATTATGTGGGTATTTATTGTATAACCATTTATTTCCTAACATTATCATCTCATTATAACTAAACATAATTTACACACTCAGTAGTTCTAAACATTTTCTAAAAGATAATAAGTAATTAATATTTGATTGTTCCGGAAGTGTTATTATTACGAATGTAAAAGCTTTTTTGATAAATTCAAATAACCTTTAAATAAACCATAGGACTTTATAAAAATATGTGATAAAAAAACTCTGGCTTTAAATAGCTAAATTATCAAACATTATAACGCCAAGTAGTAATTTTGTAATAAAACTGAAGCCACGTATTAATGTGACGTAAACTGTGAAAGGGCGGAGAGAACAATATAAAAGCCAGTGATTTGAGTCGAGAGACTCCTGAGACTCACTTTGCTGGAGACATCGAAATGTCAGTAAACTACGTAACAATATGTTCATTTGATTTTAAATAAATATATGTTCTAATGTTTAATTTACTTGCTTTTAATTGCTAACCTCTTTGTGTAAATATTTAACTAGCTTATATATGCATAGTATAACAGTTATAGAAGTATCAATTCTATGATAATGAAAGAAGAACCGGTGGCCCAATCAGGGTCAGCAGGTCTGCCCTTTTTTTAATAACCCATCATTTGTATATTCGACATATAAATTATTTTTATATTATGTTTTTTTAATCATAATATTCATAGATTAAAATAGGTACCCTATTCTAGAGTTCTAGTATCCTACAGAAGACTGACAGTAAACAGCATTAATAGCAAAGTTTTGTACTTTGCTATGGTACTTTATGCTCAACTCTGCTATTGGGTCTGTTTTCCCATTTAGAAAATCCTATGTAGTAATTTCTAAGATTCCTTGGTCCAGTTTCCCGATCATTTAGTGCATTTTTTTACCATTTTATAAATTTGCAACACCAATGTATTATTCTAAAATAACAAATAGGTCATGGACTGTTTCTATATAAAAAAAAAACAACAGTCATGCATGGCTTCTGGTATTTAAAAGTAAGTTTACGGACTGCTGAACTGCCGGATGGGAAGATTCGACTTGGTAGTAACTCATGTGAGCTCAGAAACTTATGTAACAAGTCACAAAGTACTTATAAGAAATTATTGGATTAATTTGCCAAACACAAGTAAAGGGAAGTCCACGCTGTGGTCCTAAGGGTATATTAACAAGGTGAACAACTTAGTCAATAAACTCAATACCAAGCCGATCACATACCTGACTTTTACAATGTCTTTCCTTCATTTAACATCTTAATCAGTCTGTAGTTCTAATATGTTTGACAACATATTACGTCATGATACTTTTTTTTAATTTTCTGTGTCATTTATGAGTGCAGCTTTAAAATAATCACTATGCGATATTTATACTATCGGATTTCT
This sequence comes from Callimorpha dominula, assembly GCA_949752705.1. Taxonomy (NCBI): domain Eukaryota; kingdom Metazoa; phylum Arthropoda; class Insecta; order Lepidoptera; family Erebidae; genus Callimorpha; species Callimorpha dominula. The sequence goes on from OX456992.1 coordinate 2,158,576, forward strand.
ACGACAATGACACAGCCGAACTAAACAGCCCACTCAAGACTCATCAAGGACTCTAAAGGGGTTCTGGGGACTGTCATAATAGGTGTCGATACTCTGTCTTCGGCCGTTACCACCCTTCACGATGAATACCGTATCTGTTTAGTGTGCTCGGTAAACATTTAATCACACCATCGGTGGCGTGGTACCTGTCGGGTTATCATCATACCGAAAAGGTCAATAATTACAATTATGCTATGTTACCGGAAATGAATGGAATTCGTATTTTTTTAGAATTCCTAAGAAATGTGTATAATGCATAAAATCGACAGGAAATCTGTGAAATAGATTTTATTATAACTATTTCCTAGGAATTCTATACATTTCCTAAACAGCACTCGGAAATGTGCTAAATACGCGATTTCGGTAAGTAAACGCATCGAGGATGCGGGGAGGGTGTTGCTACGGCGTCATTCTCGCGAGTTGGCGAAAATATAAATTAAAATGTCTGACAAGGATTCAAAAGTGCCTTTGCAAGAAGGATGATAGTTCATTTAAAAAGTTTTGTAATTCTACCTGCTCCTCTGTAAAAATAAGTCAGGTTGAAGTACATAAAATTAATGAGCAATCCTAGGAAGAAAGAAAATTCTTTCTAAGATTGTTCATTAATTTTTATTAAAAGTAGGTACATGTATAGCACACGGTATTCAAATACTTCGTATCATTCTCTAAAGATAAGCGAGCCTTTGAGGAAAAGTATTACGAAAAACACACATAATATCCTCACACAGCACAGTCTGAACATGACAGAAAAAAGAATATAAATTAGACATACCCACATTTGCAAAATGAACGCCTTGCTTCATGAATTATTTTAAATGTATTTGAACAATGCAGTTATGTAGTAATTACATTGTTAGAAGGGTCTAGATGAGCAGAGATTAAACACGTGTAGCTACTTACGGTTAATAAATTATTTACTTGTACATGTTGTATGACTACTTGAGTTTTTCAAAAATGGTATTTTATCTTATTCATAAACTACCAACTCGCCCCGGCTTCTGCATGGACAGCAGAGGCATCTTCAACAATCATCAACACATTTCAATCAATTTACACAAAATCTTAACAAATTATACACCTTAACCTTCATCATGAATCACTCTGTCTATTAGTGAAAACCGCATGAAAATCCGTTCAGTAGTTTTTCAGTTTATCACGAACAGACAGACAGACAGACGAGGCGGGGGACTTTGTTTTATAATATGTAGTGAAGAAATGAAAAATAATTCGGAAGGAAACCATGAGGTTAATTAAAAAACCAGACAAGTGCCCGTCTGACTCGCGCACCGAGGGTTCTATACAAAGTTGTATGTAGATGATTCGTCCATCTCAAGAATCCATCCTCGACATACGTCTTTCGACTTTTCCTTTACTTGTGCTATGAGATCTTGCTTCTTACCAAATTTCAAATCTCTAGGTCAATGGAATGTCAACCCTACAGGTTCGATTTGCCAGCGAAATTTTAAAATTGGTTAAAATATAAGGCTTAAATAGAAATGGAATGATTTATTTGTCAAAAAGCGTCATCGTGACAGATCCAAAACACTTGTCATTGTAGTGACATGCAAATATTAAATATAATACAATACATCATACAATAATAATAGTAACATAGTCTAAACTAAATAAATAATAATTGTAAATTATGTTATTGGATATCAATTTAATAGCATATAATGTTAAAAAGTGATCAAAACCGGCCACTTATATTAAAAAAATCTGATAGAGAGTAGAAGTTATTTTGCAGTACACCTAGTATACACCTAGGAAATCTCTGATGAATCTCTGAATTATGTGCTAAACGTAAGTAAGTAAAATAACAAAATTTGTATCCATTCATTGTTAAACGAGAACAATTGCCGACAAATTGCTATGCAGTTTGGCAAAATTTATTTTATGTAAAAAATGTATGCAAATTTTAAATAAATAAATAAAAAAAAAAGTAGCCATGATTTAAGCTATCTTACAAACTTATTAGTTGGTAAATCTTTAATTTTGTCTGGAATAGCATTAGATGTATCTTTGATTGCGACTTAGAAGATTGATTTTCATACATTTTTAAGGGATCACAGACATATATAAAGTTAACTTGATATCACCACGCGTTCCTAAGAGAGTCTTGACAGACAGACAGACGGACAACAAAGTGATCCTATTCATGTTTTCCTTCTAAGGAATGGAACCCTAAAAATTGTTAAAGATATTATTTATATCGTAAAAAGCCAACTGTAAATATAACTTTTGCTCTGCAGTAGTATTACCAGGCCCTAACTGCTTCATAAATTATGATTGAATTTGGCACGGACATAGAATTGCATCCTGTCTAAACACATAGGCATATGGGAATTATGTAACACACTGGTGGAGTTATGAAAGCCAGTAATTTTATGAATGTGAATTGAGTACGGAAATTGTTTCGAGATAAAACACGTTATATGATTTAATGTTACAGCCATTATTACCATTCATGCAATTTTTATACAGAAACAAGTTGTTTTGAAAGACTGCAGCCAGATGAGTAGAGTCTTTATTTCTTGGTGGAAGGAATCCAGAGATTGTAAACTCAGCCGTTTCCTTATGGTTTCTTTGTACTAATTATAGATAGGGCGATTAAGGTAAAGTAACTCTTGGGTCTTAGATCACTTTAATAATCTCCGTGCCCGTGTGCTACTAAGAACATTACATAATACCTTCGAAAAGTAAACTGAAGGAGTATTCATAACATATGTAATCATAATTCGATCAGAACTTCAAACTATCATCCATAATTTATTTCTTTTGTGTAATAAAAGCTGTATGAAACTGCAAAGTTCCTTTGTCAAACTAGTATTATTACACTGATATAATTCCGAAACTTACTTGATTGTGAATGAGTAAATTGTCACTGAATAATTTATACCTTTATGTTGCAAATACATACCTCCATAGCTATAAAAGCGACATAAGCTACACTTTAATCAAAAGAAATAAATTAAATTAAAGAAAAATAATGTGTATAATAAAACACATGTGTGTTATAATTGTAACTTTGTTATAATTATAACTTTTAAACTTTTTTACGTGGGAGAGCCAGCCATGCTTCGGCATGTACGGGCCGGCTCGAGAAAACCGGCAGTGAAACAATTCTTGCATTGCTTTTCGCCGCGTAATTGAGGTTACCGGAGGCCCTAACCCTTCCCTCTCCCCTATTCCCGTCCTTCCCCTCTCCCCCCTCTAATCCCACTCTCCCGTCTTCCCGCTCTTCCCCTCTTCCCCTATTCCCACCTTAAAGGGCGGCAACGCACTTGTAACTCTTGAGTTACAGGTGCCCATGGGCGGCGGTAGTCATTTACCATCAGGTGACCCGTCTGCTCGTTTGCCCCCTATACCATAAAAAAAAACTCGCGTTTTCCATGAAATACCTATTTTGTGATCGCGTTAATTCACGTATAACTAATAACACTTATTGTTTAAAATTTTTAGCTTTCTGCTTCTTTCTTCTTCTACATATAAACTAAATTCTGTAGCTTGTGTGTCTGCTAGAAGTATCTTAGAATTTTGATGATTGGTGAGTCAGTGACAAAATTAAAGAACCTTGTCTTGCAATAAGGTACCTGCGGCAAATAAGAGCCACCTTAATTGAAAACTGAATATTTTAAATATTTAGACGATAGGAATAAAAAGCAAGACATCAGACAAATATTTTCTTTATCAAAAGTTCAAACAAGTACAATTTGTTTTGTTTCTTGCATAATTTGACTTTACAAATAAGTCTTTTTAAAACCCTCTTTGTGGCCCATAATAAACCCAGGTGGTTTAAAAAGGACCGTATCAAAATACAGTTTTATTAAGTTTTATCAGTAGGAATACAACGTCTTCTTTTTTCTGCTAATGTAAATTATCATTTTCTAACAAATCACGCTTTCGACAAATCTTAAATAATCAGAAAAACATCGATGAGCCTTATTAGAATAACGTAACAAAAATTTGCATTATACAGTATTAAATAGATGATTATTCAAAAAATATTCATATATTTGAAAAATTTGTTCATAACACTATTAAAATCTTTAATAAAAGCAAAGAAAAATAAAACAATTTTTTTAAATATAAAATTTGTGGCCCTTATTATACTAATGAGATCTAACATTTTGAGATTAAAATGAACTATTATAACAAATAGCACAGATGTTACCTGGAACTATAGAAACTATATAGCTTTAAAATTATCTTTTCCGCTTTGGTCAACTAATTGCACGTAGGACATTCAAAATCAATATCCTCTTTTGTCAGGCCCACACATACTTCGTGGAACCATCTTTGGCATCCTGGGCACTGTCGCATATCTTCAAGTCTCTCCGCGTTACAAGCGTGACAGTACCATTTATCAGTAGAATCTATTTGGCTGACATTATTTATTTTTTTCTTTATTGTCTTGTTTTCTAACTCTTGTTCTTTATTTTGCCTCTTTACTTCATTTCTTTTGACTTTACGTGAGTTTTTTACATTGACGTGACATTTTTCATTCTTCTTTGACTGCTGTTCTTTTTTATTTCTTTTTGCATGTGGCTGTTCATCCTCTGGTCTTTTCGTATGTTGCTGTTTCGTATTATTTTCTTTTTTATTAACTCTTTCTGCAAACAAATCTTTAGTTACTATCCGGGCTTTATAATTGATTGCCTTACGTCTTGGCTTCTTTTGTTTCACCACAGCAAAATTCGGTGTTGGTATTAACTGTTGAAAAGGAGACTTCATGACTTTTTTTGCTTTCAATCTCGATAATGGCAAGTTGTCTTCTGAATCGCCTGATGTGGAAGGCCTATCACATACTTTTCTTATGTTATAGATGGCGTTACATGTTCTCTGTTTATTGGGAGTGTGTTCTTGTCTTGTTATTGGGTCCATATTTTCATCATCAGATGAACTGTATATATCTCGGATATTCGGACGTATAAGTTTTTGCCGTGGAGCAAGTACTTCAGTGATAGAAGTATCAGATTCAGAGCTGTAAATTAATGGTCGACGTATTGTTGTGTCATTGCTTAGTCCTGTTGGTGGGTTTGATTTTGTAAGATCAGAATCTGATGAGCTGTAATCAACTAACCGTCTTCTTACTTCTGCACCAGCTAAAACGGGCGACAATGAGTCGTTCTGATGAAGCAAGGATGGTGAACATGGATTATGGTTTTCAAAAAAGGTCTTGTCGGAATCTAAACTATTAACACCAGGACTTTGCACTGCGTGCCGTAAATTAATACCACTAGAACCAGGAATTGGTGAGTTTTGTAAAGATCGATCAATTTCTTGCTCTTCAAAAAATGTCTTCTCAGAATCAGAACTATCACTAGCAGGTCTTTGTGATGTGCTTCGTAAATTTATAGAACAAGTACCAGCTTTTTGCAAGGATCGATCGTTTTCTGTCGTTACGTTGTCAACTGCTATATGTCTTTCAGTCAAAACAGATGGTGCATACGCTTCATCTGGTATTGCATCTGAATTATAAGGATACAACCCTGTAGCTCTGAACCCACTTACTATATTTTCGAAGGTCATACATTTTGACCAGACTCTACTAAAAATGGAGTTGAATCGCTCTTTGGTTAGTTTTTTCTCAGGGTTTTGGTATAAATAAAGTAAGGCTTCTTGGTCCCAGTGGTGTTCAAACGATTTGTTTACGCTTTTATCTAGAGGCTGGAGCTCATGCGTAGTATTTGATGGCAAGCAGTACAATACAATATCGTGTTGCTCTGCTGCATCAACAATATTATAATCTAAATGACATAAAGCCCCATCAAAAACTCGAAGACACCTGCCAGCCGCTTTATATTTTCCCAAGTGATGTATAAAATCTATAAACAGTGATGAAGTCATGCTGCCTTTCTTTGCCATTTTCACGAGTGAGCCTGCAGGCAAATTATCATTAAATTCCGGCTTTAACCTTTTCCCCTTGAATAATATCATTGGGGGAATTGGACTACCTAATGCATTTACACACGCAGCCACAGTAACATTCTCTGCGTGCTCTGGTGCAACCAAATGCACTCTTTTAGCACCTTTCTGTGCCAATACCACTGGCTGGTTGTGAATGGTGAGACGGCAGCCTTTTTCATCCATGTTGTATAAGCGTTGCGGATGTTGCCCGATCTCTAGCTCTTCGTATATTTTCTTATATTCATTAAAATGCTGCATAACAATAGGTTTGTTCAGCTTCTGCGCCCTTCCTGGGTTTAAGATTTGAACCTTGCGCTTTGATATATCGGGATGTCTTTTTAAAAATAATTTTAACCAGTCTTTACCAGCCCGCCTTGTTGTCGAATTAAAATTACTAGGAATTTTGTGTTGTTCACAAAACACATAAGCTTGACGACGAAGGACATTTGGCGTTAAAGGAAATCCTATGGAAGCAAGTCTTTTGATTCTTGATGCCAAATCATTTTCTTGCTCTGGTGTTAAAACAGTACGACGTCCTATTTGTTTTTCAACTTTTCCAGATTTCAAGTGGTTTACCAAAGTTCTTCTGGGAATAGAATACCGAGCAGACGCCGCACGTTGCGACATCAGTCCTCCTTGAACAGCAGCCATTGCAGCTTGTAATTGCTGAAGCGACCAAAGTCCTCGGCGTATTTTAGTAGTAGGTTCCATAATTAGTTCAAGTAGGTATTCTGAAAAGGAAATAAAGACCCTCGAGCAAAGCAAATAGAATTAAACAAAAATTACCTCATGTAACTCCCAATATAATATTACGAGTAACTCATGAAGTCATGAGGTTGTGAACTACATTTTAAAATTAAAAGCTTAAAAAAATTAATAAAAGAAATGTGCATATGTCAGGAAAACTAGACAGTCCGTAAGTTTAATAAGGGCCGGCCCTATTAACCAACCTTGTAAGTGGCCCTTATTAGGCTATGAGACTAAGCTTAAGCTTTTTGATGTAAAATTGTTAAATGTCAATATAGCAATTAAACTTACCTTGATTAGTTAACACAAAGCACTATATTTCACTATGAAATGGCAACTATTACAAACAGTAAGCTATTTAACGCACATTGTATCACCTTCGTGGAGAGATTTTAACTATTGAGTGACGCAAACCAACTGCCAGGACGGATTTTTGGCTACTGAAAAGATGGCGGATCGTACGATCACGCGTCCTCGTAATTAATCATTTCTATTGGTCCTTTATATGTGTGCGTAAACGTGATCTAATACATACGTTGGAAGTGTGTTTTTTTAGTAGTGGCTCTTGTAAAACGCCGGCTCTTCTTACCCGCAGGTACCTTAGCTATTAAACTACAGGTTCGTATTAAATGCAATTTGGGAATATACTTAGTTACATTATGCCCTCATAGTCACTATAAACGAAGTTACATGGAGTCGAAAATATTAAGTCTTCTTAATTTCACATTCTTCCAAAATATATTTCACGTATTAGGTATAAGAAGATTACCACACTGTCTGTATATTTAAGCGGCGATGAATATTTGCAATGAGATAATGTCGTGCGAGGAAGTGCAACTTGTTGTCCTAGCAGAAGGAGACCCCCGGATATAGCAAACGACGTCGTAAATTGTTGCAAATGTCAACTGCTCAACTGAATTACCATTTTGAGTAGATAGGAAATGAAGTATACCTGTTAAAAAGAACTCTCACGTAATTTCTGATGACCAATTACTATGTTAGTATTATCTTTTTTTTGGGTATAGTGGGCAAACGAGCAGACAGTTCACCTGATGGTAAGTGACTACCGTCGCCCACGGACATCTGCAATTGGTAGGACTGTACGTCAGAAGCGAAAACAGAACTCACACACGCATATCTGTGTTATATGTATCTGAACGTGACGGTAACGCGAGCTCAGTGCTTTTCCCCCTTACCAAAAGTGCCCAACGTGCCAAAGGTTTCACTTCAAAAACAGGATTAAAACCAACAAGACAAATTTAACCGATACTCGAAAGCTCTCTATGAATATTTTAACCATTTATAACCATATATAAGAAGAAATTCCTTTCCTCAAATCATATAAAAAAATGTAATATTCACATAATATCTGGGTAGCCGTACAGACTGGCCTGTTGGAATAGTGGTTAGTGACCCTGACTGCTATGCCATAGGTCGTGGCTTCGATTCCCACCCGAGTCTGGGTGTTCTTTGTGTCCGTTGTTTGTATGTTAAGACCCCCGCGACACAGGAGTAATTCCTAATGCGGAAGTTGTATTTAAAAAAAAAAATTCATCATTACATATCAATAATTTTTGTTGGCATAACATGAAAACCAGATTAAATTATGGACTGTACGGCAAAGGATGTGAGAGGAATGGCACCTAGAAGAATTCCAGATATGACACTGAAAAAAGAAACAAAGGCCGATATGAAAATGAAACATTCTTCAAATACGATGACAATGCTCTCAAAACAAATAAATCTCAGATTAAATTCTTTATGAAATATTTATAAAGCTATGATAATAATGGCCATTTAAAAGCCAAAGTATTTCGTTGGTATGAAGTAATAAAAATAACATAACTCCTTAGGAGTTTTAACGTTGAAATACAATATTCAAAATGTAATCACCCAAAACCACGAAGCATTAGACATGGAGTCACAGGTTCTGCTGATGTTTTGTGTAGCATAATCCCTTATAGTATCGTTGCAAATATTTATGTAGGTATTATGAGAATATGTACTATGTGTACATTAGGAGAACCAAAGTCACTCAAATACCTCTCAAAAAGCGGCGATGTTTATTTGCAATGAGATAATGTCGTCAGAGGAAGTGCAACTCGTTGTCCTAGCAGAATGAGATGAGCAAGCCATATAGTCTGGAGAACTTACAACAGCTGTGGGGAAAATGGTTCTCGAGTGGGAATTCCACGTGTTTAAAAGTGAAGCTCAGCTTCTCTCCACTAGACAAACTTGTCGAAGTTGCTCGGAGTCTTTAGATGAAAGCTACACACACCGCTGAATGGGGAACTTTAACCCTAAGTTCAGCAGTAGATGTTTGATGGCTGTGATGATGATGAAAACGGTTTATCTATGCTTTACGTACATCAATGGACAAGCTGAGCGAAACGATAAATGGCAACATTTGCATATTTTAAAATTAATTTCTCAATGATGTCTACAAAAAAGTACAAATAAGGAATTGTTTGTTATAAAATTGCGTCATACAGCCGCCATACTGAATCATTCGTAATTTATAGCCAGTGTTACTCGGGATCGATCGATATAAGAATTCTGTCTATATATTATCCAAATCTGTTCAAGCATTTAGAAGTTATGGTGGAATAAAGGAACTCGCATACATACACTTTACTTTCCTATGTTGGGCAGTCGTGTAAAAAGAGTATAATATACCTGATGAATCTTAAAGAAAGTAGGTACTTTACTACAAACCCATTAATGCGGTTTTCCCAATACTCTGGAAATTCGTGAAGGACCACGAGTAATGTTGAGGGGCAATATAAATGTAAATCATGACTCGTCGGCGCTAGGGGAGTAAATGGTACAATTGAATGCCCTTCTCTGCGTAGCAAAACTTTGAAAGTTACAGACTTGGCTCTTTTATGACTCAATATTTAAAGAAAAATCATACCGACATGGCTTTTTCGGCGACGTCAGCTTGGGCTTGAACCCCTTCGACCAAATTCGATGGTATAAAGACGGGCAAACGATTTAATATGCTTCTGTAGATTCTACACGTTTTCATTCTTAGTATTTTAAAAGCTTTTATTTAACTTCACCTGTATGTATGTCCTGGAATTTTGCAATCAATATTTCACCCACTTCTACTGAAGCTATCGTGCTGAAATTCGGCACACATGTTTGGTTCTCATGACAATTCACAACAAAAGCTTTTTTCTTAAATATTTTTTAAATAATTATTTATTTAATCTTAAGCACTGTGTAATCTACTAGGTACTACTTTAAAATGGCTTTTGATTTCTGTCATCTTTTCGCTAAAAGCCAGGCGCATGTCACCGTAGAGTAAGATAAAATCCCGCTAAGGCCTTGATTGATTAGATCCGGTGATCCAAAAATGAATTTATCGCATGAATAAAATTGGAAATAAAAAGTGATACTAAATTGAAATATGACCTCAAACGACTATTTTTTAAATATTAATTTAAGTCGTGATCAGAATGTAACTTCAATGGCTGGCGGCTGCGAGGGTCACACTTACTGCCTATCAGGAAATAAAATTACTTGTATAATCCTACAGTACACAGTTAAGATTAAGATTTTACACGGGTAAGAATAAGGAAGGGAGTCAACATGCTGTAATAATTCAATATGATTTTTAATCTTCTAAATCTGTCTTAGAGAAAGAATGTCTCGTGAAAAAAATGTTAACGCGCTTTAGAACATAGTAGTATTTTTTACGAGGTTGTTTACAAATAGGTATAACTACCAAAGATCACCAAAATTGAAAACGTCATTCAACGAACGAAAGCTAATCAAATATGGATTATGTTCCGTTTTCATGCCAATGTCTACACATTCAAGTTCTTACACTCAATAACAATTTTCTGCGATAAATATATATTTTTAGCTGTTGCCCGCGACCTCGTTCCGTGGAAATTTTGGTGAAGTCTATCTCACAGGTAAATTTTACCGGGATATGAAGTAGCTTATGTGCTATTCCAGACTATAATCTATCCGTTCAGATGTTTCTGCGTGAAAGAGTAACAAACATCCATCCTCACACTTTCGCCTTTATTATATTATAAAAAATAATAATAACTTCACACATCTCACACACGGCCGTCTGATCCCAAACTAGGCAGAGCCTGTGCTATGGTAACCAGACTGCTGATAAACATATTTATATATTTCTAAATACATACATATTATAGATATATTACACCCACGCATATTAGTAAGATGAGGTATTTGAATCTCAAAAAACTTTTAATTTAAACGGTAAACAGGATTCAGAGAGACATATGCAGACTAAGTTCCGTATGAGCGTTTGTCGATACAATGTACTTCCTTCGAAGGCTTGATTGTTTCTTCTGTAAGCGTAAAAAGTATATTGCGTACAATGTTTGTTCTTATGTCTTGTGGGAACTTTCCCAAAAGAGTAAAAAATGGTTTTTTTTATGTAACTTCGACTTCTCAAAAACCTTGAGACATAATCCTATCCTATCCTTACATATGTAGTATAAAAGTAGACCGGGCCTTTGTATTTTTGTATGTTCAGGTTAATTCTGAGAACCACGGAACGGATGCGAATGCGGTATATGTTATGAAGCATTACAACAAACTAAAATAAGCCTGTTTTAAAATTAAGAAAGGAATTTAAGCGTTGGAGGTTTCAAATAGACGCAAAAGTGGCCATTTTTTATAGTATGAACGTTGTTTGCGATGTATTGATTGTTAACTGGACTTTTCATCCGTGTTAGAACCGATAAACAGTCGGAAAAAGAAACAATGAAATTCTCATTTTCATTACTAAACCCTAAACCAAATAATATCAATTTTCCTTCCTTCCTTCACTTCCTCTCATATACGTACGAAACTATTAACTATGTGACTCATACAGTAGTCCAAAATCCACAAAACAAAACAAATTTCTCAAAATTGAGTTAGTCCCACAAAGGATATACCGTCTAGAATATAGAATATATATACCATCGAGAATAAGCATGGGATTTTCATATGGGATTCTCATAATTTAATCAGCAAGTCACACAGCAGACTGACATTTTCCGAAGTAATTAATGTTTGCTTAAAGACAACCCTCCTCAAACATGTCGAAATATGTAAGAAGATTATTTCATGTGAGTAATTTGCTGAAGTAATAAATACATTTTTATTTCTATAGCCAATGGACCCACAAATACTCAAGTCGTAAATGTGTGGTATACATCACTCTTCACTGGGGAGATGATATGACGTGTTGTAATTAACACTGTAGTAACGTCGCTTGCCGATTGATGACCGAGTTTTTATAATCTAACTAATATGGGAAAGTCGAAAGGTTCTGAGGATGGATGGATGGAAATTATAAATTGTAATTTATATGTATAATTGCATAATTTGTGTATTATATTGCCAGTGTTGACTTGCAGTTATTCAATGGCTGCTTCTAAACTAACTACTTGCTTGCACGTCACTTTTGGCCTTAGCGGAATATCAGCATCGCTTCAGGTGAAAACACGAAGCGGCGCTATGCTGAGACTATCTTTGTTTCTTACACAGGTACTATGTTTTTGTTAGGAAATAGATTATTTTTATTTTTTGTTTATTTCTTAGTATTTATTATTTATTTATTAATCGACCTCTTATTACATCAAACCAAGTGCGTTAATTTATGTTTGTAGGAATGTAAAACCTTGGGTGGCAATAAAAAAAAATATTTTTTATTTATTTCTTTCTTTCATTCATGTTTTAGGGGTATAAAAGCTACGATGAAATACTCCCGTGTAATTAAAAAAATCCGATAATAGAGATATTTTTTTTGTAGTACGTTATAAAAATAATTTTATGACGAAGGCGTTTAATATCGCACCTGTAAGCATTCTAACAATTGCAAACACAAAAATAACTTTAATACTTACACAGTTAGTGTCTGTAATAAATCTGAATGAAACTTTAGATCAAACAAATTCAATAAAAAAAAAAAATAGGCAGTCATGGCATGGCACTGCCGACAGAAGTGAAAACTTAAACGAAAAGACGAACTTAAAACGTCACATTAGCAAGTTGGTGACATGAAATAATAAGGAGCTGACAGAACTCAATGATTAGATTAGCCCTCTAGTTTTTTTTTTTTTGGTATAGGGGGCAAACGAGCAGACGGGTCACCTGATTGTAAACGAATACCGCCGCCCATGGGCACGTCCAACTCAAGAGCCACAAGTGCGTTGCCGGCCTTTAAGGTGGGAGTAGCGGAACGTTGAAAGCGGGGAGGGGAGGAGGATACATATATATAGTGGATCTATATATGTATTATTAGCTTGATGGTCACGTGTTCAGTGCTTTTTCCCCATAGCAAAAGTGCACAAACGCAATTATTTCAGAAAATCAAACCAAAGTGTCGATAAAAAAAAGAATGCCGATCGTCAGACGAAATTTGCTTTGCAAGTGTCCATGGGTGGTGGTAGTCACTTACCATCATGTGACCCGTCTGCTCTTTGGCCCTCTATCCCAAAAAAAAAATCTTCAGTTTTTATTTTTTTAAATATATAAAACAAAATATGCATTTCTGCTAACGACTGTTAAAGTTAACTATTAGAAGAACCTTCAAGAATACATAAGTTATTATTAGCACATAAAAACGGTACGGATTGAGCGGTAACTTCTTTTTACAATCTGCTGAGAATCTACATAACAATTAGCTGTCAAAATTGATCACCGCAACACTAAAACGACCACTTTTTTGCACTAATATAGATATTTTAATGTAAAATAAAAATACATTAATAAAACAGTTCTAAATACAATAATATGTTGCTGTCCCGTATAAGTCCGTTTATTCCATTTTTGAAAAGCTTGGAAACCCATGATCCAATTTTGGCTGTAAGGTTTAATGACTTAAGGACTGCACGGATGGCGCAATGGTTTAAGTGGTCAACTCGCCACTACGCCGCGCCGAGTGTTGTGGGTTCGAATCCTACACGGGACAAAAATTTGTGTGATCCACAAATAGTTGTCTCGAGTCTGGATGTTCTTTGTGTCCGTTGTTTGAATGTTTGTGAAGCCCCCCGCGACACAGGATTATTCCTAATGCGGGAGTTGTCTTTTTTAAAATAAAAAAAAAAATTAAAAAAATTAACCGTCTGTGTGTGAGCGTTGCCCTGTGTTGCGGTGATAAAAAGTATGGCATAAATTAAGCTGAACTCCTTGTTTTACATGTGTAACATCCTATATCTCCGCTTTTGTTAGCGATAAGGGCCGGCCACGCATTGTACGTACATAGCCACTTTGGGTATTTATTTTAATTAGAGATCGAAATCTCGACCATGGTTTTTTCATTGGCCAGTATAACTTGAGCTGTCATTGTATAGACTTACTTACCATGGCAAGTAATCACATATACTGGATGCGTGTAATTTCATTAAGCCGTTTTTACGTAATGTTTAAAGTTGTAAAATTAAAGTAAAATTCTAGCTTTCTGCACTTCTTCTATATATAAACTGTAAATGTTCCAAATTTCACGTTACTACTAATGATACTGCTCTAACTACAGAACTTCGATATCGCCTAGTACTTGGGTTGTTGCGGTCTGATGGCAGATTTGCGCTTCACGTAAAATGTCGAAGTTCGGCCGTATCGTATTTAGACTGAAAGTCGACCCCAACTTAGTTGGAAAAGGCGCGGAGGATGATGTATTAATATAATGATAAAGACATACAGGAGTAAGTAGTTTTTAACAGGATTCGAATTCAAGGGCAAGGTGATAAGGAATCTTCATTTGTTATGAACTCATTGGAATTAACACCTTAACCGCAGGTACTAACTAGCTTCTAATTAGCAGTCCTTAGAAAATGTATTCTATGTAACCGTAATGAATAGAAGTAGTTATTAGAGACATACTTACATTATGAAGTACTTTGTGGCGACTTCCACATACGGCAAAAACATACTTCAACATCATCTAGCGCAGACGAGCTGAACTATGTAAGTTCTCGCGTCGATTAGTATAATATGTACAACTTCCCAATTCAACCGTTGGGCCGCGGCCCACCAAGTATGATCACTTAGCCTGGTCGGAGGATTCTTCCTTTGTGTATTACACGGGTGTTGTCCTCCACAACCTCTTTCAATAATTGTAAATTGTAAGGCTGAGGTGTCTTAGTTATCAAATATTATGTATAAATGATATTAAGATCCTCAACAACCCGAGGGTGAAAAATATAAAAACATTCCACATGTGAAGTGAATTATGGAATTACTTACGGATATTAAAGTGGTGTTGACTCCCAAACGTATAAAACAAATTTAAATACATTTGCAAAATTGCTTTCTACCGTATAGTACATATATTAAAAACTCAATATCCGTTTCTTTCAAGAAAATAAGAATTAGTTGGATTAATATCGACAAATTGAAAAAATTACAGGAAGAAAATCTAATCGAAGCAAGTTAATTACATACACTCAGACCTGCATCCCATAAGGGGTAGGCAGAGGTATATTAAACACCCACATTTTGGCCACTATAAATTGGGTACATTCACGTAATAAGGGGCGAGCCTATTGTAATTTCCCCCATTATAAAGTCGGTTAAGAAAAACAAGACTTTTTCAACCAATTTGACTGTTTAACAGTGCCACTTGTATAGTGACAAAGTGTTACCAGTTATAGTTTTGCCAGAGATAGTAATTAGGATTACCATTCAGAGCGTTCCTAACTGGTAGTGGTAGTGGTGACCGATAAGAACAATGCTTCTTAACGTTTTAAACGTAATTAAATATCTGAAAGTTAACGTGTGAGGAAACAGAAAACTAGTTTAAACAAAAGATTTGTAACATAAAACTAAGTTTTATTCGATTAGCCTCAGATCCAGTTACTTAACTTCATATATTAGATTTGGATGTAGGTAAATAGCATTCAGCAATATTATCTTAGTCTTGTTCGTCTGTTAGTGCGACTTTGCTCCAGCGCAGCGTCATCTTAAAACTTTTTTGTATCTTTCTATTTCTTAATAAGCCTCCAGTCTCCCTATCTTTCCATAAATCCATCTATTTTTATTAATGTTATAATGGCAATTGAACAATAGCGTTTAATTTTGTTTTTCATACTGTGACACCGAAGTACGATTTAGCTTAAGGTTTTTATATTTTTAGTTTATAATTTCATTAGAATTTGATTTACGCAGTCACGATAGCACTATATCACTCGTAACCACCTAAAGCCATGCTTCGGCACGTGTAGGCCGGCACACAGAAACCCGGCGTGAAGCAATGACTGTGTTGTGATTCGCCGAGTGAGTGAAGGTCTCGGAGTCCTAAATCCCCTCCCTC
The DNA here is from genome assembly GCA_949752705.1 of Callimorpha dominula. NCBI lineage: Eukaryota > Metazoa > Arthropoda > Insecta > Lepidoptera > Erebidae > Callimorpha > Callimorpha dominula. The sequence continues at coordinate 2,174,561 of OX456992.1, forward strand.
CTAAAAGGCCGGCAATGCACTTGTGACTATAGACGGCGGTAGTTACTTACCATGAGGTGACCCGTCTGGTCGTTTGCATATCACGCATTGCATATCATCACAACCAACAAATGTCACTTGATTCTATTTATTTACAGTTATTTATAACAATGATAAAAGGATACAGGTATCTGGAGAATGTTATTTTATTTAATAAGTACATAATATAGCAATAATGTACTCATACATAATAATTAACTTGACTTTGTTTTATAGTATGTAATGATGATGTAACGGATGTAATTTCAACGTTTATTTCACCAACTTCAAGACGTATAAAAGACCGATGACAAATTATAGCTTAAAAAACAAAAAAAACACTCTCTTTAATAGCAAAACGAACTAAAATTTAAGAAAATAAATCTTGATTGTACATAAACGTGAGGTGCTTGACATCGAATGTTATAAATAAGCTCATGGTAGGTGTTTTTAAAGGTAAAGTTAATTTAAGAATATACTAAAAAGCATCCCACGATTTATTGTTTGGTTGTTTGGAAAAAGTCGGATTATAATACCCATAGGAAACAAACTTTAGCAGATAATTGATAATAATATATAATGACGTCAGGTGTTCACGTTTATCATTCGCTAACATTGTAAGAAGTTACTGTTTTTTGTCCTATTAGATATAATACGTAAGTAGACAGAAAACAGTCATTATTATAGTCATGAATCATGACACGTTAGTAAGTGACCTCTGCCAAACGAGTTCGTGTACGTGAATAAGTTAAAAAACAGTTTTATAATACCACAAAGAACTAGGAACAGCCTTTAGATACTAGACTAAAGTTGATTGGAAAATAATGAGACCATATTCGATATTTTCTGACATTTCTGTTTATACAACCGGTAGCCGCGGGCATCAACTTAAACAATTCCTTAAAGCAGACCTTAAACCAGTTTCAGTTTTTTTTTTTTGACATAGGCAAGGGAAACATTATTTATTTTTATTTAGAAAAGGGCAACAGATATTTATAAAAAGGCAACAAATAGACGGAAGATATTAGTATACCTATGCTATCTTAATCCAAAAAAATGCTGTTCCCAAGGGATAGTGGATTTATAAACTGGAGTTATAAAACCTACATTAACGCGAATGAAGGTGCGGGAAAAAGCAGTACACATCTTACAGCCTACAAGATGTAAACCGTAGCTGAAATCAAATTAATTATTTAAATATATTGACCATAAAAATTGTTAGGGTGCGTTCCCAATAGGCCGTAACGCTTTTTTTTTTAAAGCTCTCGTCTGTTTCCATTCCCATTATAACATATATCTGTCATCATCATGTTACCGAAATTTTATCGTTGAGCTTTGATTGTCTTGTCTAAAAGGCTCTTTCCACCGAATCGTGGCACGTCGCTCTGTCGTTTTTACAGCAGTCGCCCAGTGGCTCTACGTGCTTTTAGAAGTTAGTAGTGTGTGCTAGCTCCCGTGTACAACGGATGAAGTTGATATTTTAATAAAGTAGTACTTTTTAAAGTTATCGAAGAATAAGCAAGCGAAAAAAATAAAGGTTTTGGGTATGACGATATGACATTTTTATCGTAGTAGCGACTACTATATGTAGCTTCGACCACGACAGGTCGTGACGTTTTATTTATTGTTTAATACTGTCGTTTACATGTTCATATTGTCTTGATGTCTGTCACCATACAATAAAAAAGTCGTGGGCGAAGGGTAATATAATTGCGCTGTTATGTATCTTCATTTGAATATACAAGCCATGACGCTTTAGATAGGACGATACAGTGGGAAGGCACCCTTACTAGTAAAAATCTTTTTCAAATGAAATTGAAAAAAAAAAATTGTTATTGCTTTGTTTATGACTTTACGATTTCCATCAAGGAAACCATGATGTTAAAAAAATACTGTGTTGTTTTTTATGAAATAGAAAAATAACTTATTTTAATATCTAGTACGCCGGTTAAGTAGCATCAACACATTAGGTGGTTCATTTAATTTAAAAAATGCGTTGTAATGTAATCTGAATATTAGCTTTGTAATTGATATAACTATGTGTAGGTATAGAAAATAAGACCTACTGACTCCACCCTCCCCTTTTCCTTCCATTGCCTCCCCTTCTTCGGTACCTTTCCCTTTCAATAAACTTCTATTTTCTGATCTTTAATTCCCAAAGTACCAGATTGGCGTCAATAGGAAACCTCTGTTACGTGAGTAACTAGGTGGTACCTAAATGCACACTGTTCATGTTTTTTGATAATTATTTAAGTAAAACCAAATCTAGCATTGATTCATTGAAAATAAAAGATGCATTGTATAGTTACTGGTTTTATTGTTGATTTTATTTCATTTCCTTATTGTCATAAACTATAATTCCTTTTTTATTTTGTTGTGACGTTTCGGTATTGTTGTCAGAACGTGTAAAATTGTCGATTATCAAGTTGAGAGGCCCCAAGAATAGATTCTATTGAACCGGAATATTGTTTTTTTTTTGGACCAAGATTTTTAATCGAGACATTTTTGCGGTCCTACTATGCTATTACAGACAAAGGGCAATTTTATTATTATACCAAACATTTGTGAACTGGCCAGTAAGAACAGATGAGATAATAGTATTAGAAATTGAAATGAAGAATTCTTTAAAAAATTTACGCATTTGGTCTTCATTTCTTAATAGTAGCAATTAAAAAATTATGTGTTTTGTGTCGAGTAAGAAATTGTTTTTTATTTTTATGATATTTGTTAAGCTCTAGCTCTGCATCAGCAACAAAACCACGTCAGACTTTAATTGACATTTAATCACGAATAGAGATGGGTAATCACCCGCGCTTTTACCCAGTCGTGGGTTTTAACTGGGATTACCCATATCTAAATGGCCATGAGTAATTGCTTCGTGATGAGCCATTACTTATGGCCATTATTAGTAGTTATACATAAGCGGTTCAATTGGTAAAAAGGTGGTCGAATAAATATCACCAATGATTTGCATAGTTGTCTAACGTTTATGCTCTGGTTCACATTAATAAACCAAGTACTAAAAGCTTTACATGATCGTTTAGGCTTCAAAAGTTTGTAATAAATATATACCAGAAATGCCATCGCTATAATTTGTGATTCGTGTGTGAACCCCTTAAGTTCACGATAACAAAGCTGTTTTGTTTTGATAGGAGAACAGACAGAGGTGAAACAAATTATGATTAGTTTATTATCTATTAATAATGAATAATTGTATTAAAATGTATATGAACCCAAAACAATTAAAATTATTATCTACTTAAGCCTCTTTGATAAACCTAAACTGTTATCAACAATCTACTTTATTGACCCAGTTTTAATTGATATGATAGATTATGTACCTACATCACTACATATATTATAAAACAAAGTCCCCCGCCGCGTCTGTCTGTTTGCGATAAACTCAAAAACTACTGAACTGATTTTCATGCGGTGTTCATTAATTGATAGAGTGATTCATGAGGAAGGTGTAGGTGTATAATTTGTTAAGATTTAGTGTAAATTGATTGAAATATGTTGATGATTGTTGAAGATGTCTCTGCTACCCATTCGAAGCCAGGGCGGGTTGCTAGTTAAAGCATAAGAAACAGATCTTAATAATAGGTAACTGTTTCTTTAAAGGCGACTTGCACAAACATACAAAAGAATTAGAATGGTAAATGGAAAGAAATATATGTTGTGGTTTATTAGCAATTAGCATTAACCTAGATAGAGCTTACGTAGTAACTACTCAGTAATCTGTGCTATAGCTGTGGACGTCATTTTTAGGGTTTCGTACCCCCAACGTGACCATATTATTAAGCCTCCGCTCCGTCCGTCTGTCTGTTTGTCAGCGGGCTGTATCTCATGATCCATAATAGGTAGACAGTTGAAATTTTCAAAGAATGTGTATTTCTGTTGCGGCTTTAACAACAAATAATAAAAATAAATGAAATTTATAAGGGGCCTCCCCGAAACGTGTTTTTGTTTGCTCGATCTTAATATTTTGTTCGACGATGGTACGGAGCCCTTCCATGGACGTGGAGTCTCTGAGACTCCTGCATTTAACGGTTAAAAAAAGTTATGCGTGGTCATACATAAATAATAACAAATATACGATCAACCCGTAACTCTTTGAGAACCTCCTCCGTTTTTTTCGTCGGTTAAAAATTACCCCTTAATTTGGGATAGAGGAATAAAACATTTAATTTATCAAGTTAAAACGAATCAAATATATTTCCGAAAAGGATGGACCGATTTGTACGCGAATTTCTTTGGCAGATAGCTGGTGTTATAAGGAGTAACTTAGGCTACTTTTATATTGGAAAAAAGAATGAGGGTTCCGCGCACAATATATAAATATGTACACGTGAGTCAAGCCGCGCGGGTAACGGATAGTTATGTAATATAACAACTGCAATTCATTTTGATGGAACATAATTACATTGCGTACAGTACCTATGTATGCTTTGTGTCAATATAATAGCTCAGTGACTCTGAACCCACATATTAAATAATGTTACTATGGTATTTATGTATGTTAAATCGGGACTCGGAAATACATATATGTTTTGTCGTTTCTCTCGTATACGTCAAGCAATCAGCAAGAGTATCTGCAAGATATTGCTGTATATATAATGCTGGAACACTATAATAATGTATTGAGAGTGGAGGTGAAACGAATATCCGGTAACTATCCGGTATCTGGCCTATCCACCCTTAATTTACTATCCGACCGTATACTGGGTAATAACAGTTTATTTGAGACATTATTGAATTTAGGTACTTTATTTTTCATTTACGGGAATATTAATAAAACTTATAATAGTCGGGGCAATGTCTCTGCAGAAGAAACAGTATTTATATGAACGCGAGCAAGCGAGCCGCGGGCAAAAACCAGTATAGATATCTTTTTTCGAACATTCGGCAGACGAATATATAGCACTTTGGCCGAGAGCGAGGCCGAATATTCCGTATTCGGCAATATCACTAATCGTGGCAGTTCACAGTGAATCGTATTGTGATGCAAGCATTTCACTCTCATTCTTGGTTCATCAATTAAAGCTTGTGCACTTGTGCAGTATTTGAGTTAAGGATGACTACAACTAGAGCATTGACTTTTAACTTTAATTTTATGAGGTGGCATTCTGGCAAACTTAGTATGTAGATAGCTGGAGACCTAGATTGACACATAGGCTACTTTTTATCTAGATATTCCCACGGCATCGGGACTTACGTGGGTTAAACCGCGGGGCGCAACTAGTAAAATTATAATCGTTAAAATTTCATTTACAACAAAATTATCGGTTGACAAACAAAGGAGAAAATGGTTCTTAACTGTTTGTCTCTACCTATTTATACATAGATTATTTTTAAATGTATGAAGGTATCAATTTATAACAAGATAAACTGGTCCCAAGAATAAATTACGTGTTATGAATACCTTATCCTAATTATTAAAAGTAATTTATCGGAATCAATAACATTTTTAGCACAAATATTATGCATTCGGCCTTGACTTTAAAAAATATCTAAACTAATATTATAAAGAGGAAACATTTGTGGTTTTGTCTGTATGTTTGTAATGTTTTCACACAAAAACTACTAGACTGATTGCGATGAAACTTGGTATGTAGATAGCTGGAGACCTGGATTAACGCATAGGCTACTTTTTATCCCGACATTCCCACGGGATCGGGACTTACGCGGGTGAAACAACGAGGCGCTGTAGGTATTAAAAAAATTAGGTAATTTGGTCAGTAAAGATAAAGTTAGTCAGATTTTTTTCTAAGTTTTAATTAAGGTTTAGGAACAGGTCTGAGCCTCTGAATTCTGTCAAACCGGGCCCTCCAAGCGACGAAATTCCTCTACCTCCGAACGACGGAATGAAAGTAAATAATTTTGTGTTTTTTCATAGGTTTTCTTCGTCAGCCTTACAGAGACACCGCATTTGTTGCCAGTCAGGGTTTAACCCTGACTGTTTGGTCCGAAGGGAAGTCCATCTCATGTCAGAGGCAGAAAACTAAAATAAAACGGACGTTTTATTGATTTATTTATGAGCGATTGAGAGTAATTACATTCTGATCAACAAGAGGGAGTGAGGTTTACATACACACATTTTATGTTTTCAAGGCTCATCACAGATAAAAAACATTACGATATGATTCATAGCAGCGGATATTTCTCTTCAAGTAGTCTTAAAATGACACAATGGCAAAAAAAAACAATAAATTAAAACAATAACTTATATTTATGAATAGTTTGGTTTTAACCTACTATAAAAGGGAGGATATCGTCAGTTCGACTGAATATTGTTTTCTTTTTGTGTGTAGTTACGCAATATTTTGGGCATTTGTTAACAGAATTTGATTTTCTTTTTTTAACCGACTTCAAAAAAGAATCTTTTTTTTGTATGTATGTTCACTGATTACTCGAAGCCGCCTGAACCAATTTGTAAAATATTTTTTTTTGTTTTCATTTAAATTTACCATTTACCATTTAAATTTTATCGAAATCAGTCGAGCGGTTTTTTTTTAAATCAACAAATATCTAAAAATCGTATACATCGGTGATGTTTTCGTTTGCTCCGAAATATCACTGTCTCATTGGAGGAGTGCGTTTACCTACCCATATTATATTTAAACAAAATACTTATACTTTCCACAAAAAAGCACATTGAAGTCGGTGATACTTTTTTTTTAAAAGATAGTTAATTGAACCGGTTGTACTTAAAGAAGAAAATATTCCACCCCTAAGGTTGGAAAGTTAAGGGATGAAGAACGACAATTTTTTTTTAAAGACCACTATCGCATTAGGAATGACTCCTGTGTCGCGGGGGACTTTACAAACATACAAACAACGGACCCAGACTCGGGTGGGAATCGAAGCCACGACCTATGGCGTAGCAGTCAGGGTCACTAACCACTAGACCAACAGGCCTAGTGGTTATCATCATATAGGCGCATTGAAGTCGGTGATACTTTTTTAAAAGTTAATTTATTCAAATTGTTAAACTAAACCCAGTTTATAAATTGGGCTGTGTGTATTAGTAACCTATTCAACTGATATAGTATCGATACATGTGTACATTATATAATAACAGCCACGTGAGTGTCTTTGAGTAGGTATACATGGAGACTGTAAGAGACATGTTTATTGATTACTAGCCCTATCCCGCAGTTTCAACTGCGTTTATGGTCACTGCTAAGCTCCTAAGGGTCGCGTGCTGATACATAGCAAAAAAAAAGTTTAAAAAGTGATTTTTATTTTTTTTTCTAACAACTGTATGAGCTTAAAAAAACTATTGTTTTGACATTGCAAACAGATACTTAATTTAATTTAATTTATTTGTATTGGTGTATTACATTAGCATGTACATAATATTTATCCATTTAGCTGTACACCACACTCACACACATTCTCTCTCTCACACACACACACACACACACTGCCAGAATATACCAAAGCACCACCATAAAAATTAACATTTAAAAAAAATCGCAGTTGGTTTTTATGAATTTTCTCAAAAACTGAGTGAACAGTTTAAAATAAAAAAATACGTAGATACGATTTGAAATCATCATCGTCATCCTTTCCACCTTCTTTTACGAGAAACGGAGTTAAAAACACCTGAAAATTCAAACGGTCTTAACTTGTAAACAGATACTTTTAAAAAAAAAAAGATATTGCAACTGCATACCCTTTCAGTGATTTAAGTAAGTGTTCTATTTTCAAATACACCCTGACACCCTACACATACATAAAGAAACATACTGTATATGTTTCTTTATGTATGTAAATCTTTCAGGGACCAGACCTGATCATAAAAAAAACATTGTTTAGGTTTTTCGCATTGTTTGTTTCGCATCCAGGCAGCATACGCTAATCTTCATTTGGACTTATTAAAAAAAATCGAGTCATGTGTGCCGCGGTGAACTCAACTAATGAACCGATTTTATTTATTTTTACCGCAAATTACTGAACTACAGCAAAGCGTGGCCGTGGAGCTAGTTATGATGAAAAACCATACGAGTAAGATAGATACGTACTGCGTTACAAATTATTATTTAGAGGTTTATTTATAAAGAGTATAAATAAAGCAAAGGGTACTCGTATACCAGAAACATTCTCGCCTCCACATTTCGATCTGCTCCTGACTGATATTATCCGGTATCCGGCCGGATATAAAATTTAGGTGGGATAGGCCGGACAACGGATAGTGACCGGATATCCTTTTCATCTCTTTACTATATGATCCATTTAAAGTGAAAAGGGATCTTTTTTTTTGAGGTAAAAATAAAGGGAAATAAAAATATCATTTTAAAATATAAAGACAGATTCATGAAGTCATGAACATACAATTGTGTTCACGTTAAGTTTATCGTGATCGCAATGATCTTCTGACAAAGTACTTATTGTTGTATTGTATTATTATCGCTCTGTAACATATCTTCAAACAACGGAGGAATTATTATATTTACTACAGTTTTAGAATAATTAAATAGAAATAAAGAACTATTATTATCTGTAGGCGAGTGACACACTCATATTTTTTGACTGGCCTGTTGGTCTAGTGGTTAGTGACCCTGACTGCTAAGCCAGAGGTCGTGGGTTCGATTCCCACCCAGGACAAATAATTGTGTGATGAGCACGATCATTTGTTCTGTGTCTGGGTGTAATTTATCTATAATATGTATGTATTAAGAAATATATAAGTATGGTTATCAGCAGTCTGGTTACCATAGTACACGCTCTGCCTAGTTTGGGATCAGACGGCCGTGTGTGAGATGTGTGGAGTTATTATTATTATTTATAAAAGATATACGGTTGTACTTACGCCCGATGCCCGATTAGTTTATAGTTTAACAGGGACCCTTTATGAGAGTGGCGCGTGGTACCCAGACGCGGAAGGTCACTTACATAAAATTTTAATATAATTGTAGGGTCCCCGTTGATTCGAAACTAATCGATCATCCTTGAAATGCACACATCATCCTCATCATCTGCCGCGCCTTTTCCCAACTAAGTTGGGGTCGGCTTTCAGTCTAACTACGATATGGCCGAACTTTGTTATTTTACTTCAAGCGACTGCCATCAGACCTCCACAAACCAAGTGCTAGGCGATTTCGAAGTTCTGTAGTCAAACCAGGTTGTTGAACTTTTTAGGGCTCCAACTAGCCGTAACGAATGCCACAGAAGATGTTACCAACCGGGACCGACGGCTTAACGTGCTCGTCCGAGGCACTGAGGGGTCTCAATGTGTTAAGAATGGTCACCCATCCTAAGACTGACCGGGCGAGTGTCACTTAACCCTGTAATGTGCTAACCTCCTCGGTTACCACTTAGCTACGAGCCCCTCCACTCTCTTCGGCTAGTGACCTTTGGAACAAAGCATTCCCATTGTCATTTTTTCTTCATAGTATTCTTAAATATGCATACTTACATATGTCTTAATGGTTTTGCCACTTAGACTGTGGGTAAAATTTAGTTATTGACAAAAGTCATTAAACCGGTTTCTGCTTACAAAACTGCCCAAAATTAGAAGTAGTAGTATTTGGTTACGATAAAAGAAAATACTTTCTCTTTTTTATTTGTACATAAAACTTACGTGTTAATTATCTAAATCTAAAGAGGAAACATTTGTGTTTTTGTATGTATGTTTGTAACCTTGGTATGTAGATAGCTTGGAGACCTGACATTCCCACGGGATCGGGACTTACGCTGGTGATCCCGTGAGGCGCTGCTAGTCGTAAATGAATTCGTGAATCTATTCTGAGATTCGTTTATAATTTTTCCTTAAAGGCACACTTCCCGCACAAATTATTAAGCAAAGAATGTGACATTTTAAATGCTTAAAGTTTATATGTATAACAAGTGCAGAAAGCTAAAATTTTAAACAATATGTGTAAAGTCAAAACAAAATTTAAAAATGGGTACATAAAGCGATGTAATAAGGGACCAGTATATATTTTGACCTGTCATGGTACAAAAGTCTATAAAATGACCGGTCAAGTTGGACTGGTCAATGAAATAAAACAAGACATTCAAAACATTCGAATCCAACCGCCAAATTCACTTTCAAAATCTCACGTATGCATAAAAAAGGATCTGGTTTAACATATCCCAGACATGTGCCTGGCGCTGGTTTTCAACCAGTCCTTCTGTGCCCTGCAAATACCGAACAACAAAACAAAACAGTTTGATTGCAAAGCAGCAGTTGTTGTTTAACCTTCACTGGCCATTCATGAATTTCTTAAGTAACGTATACTATTACAGATAAGATAAATAGTAACACACTAGTCTATATACACTTTCGGATAGTTCTAGCTAGTTACGGATATTAGAATTTTAAGCAATTGTTTTAGGAAAATACAAATAAGAAATGATTGGGATTTATTTTTAGTTATCATGTAATACTACAGTCACAATAAAACAAATAGTATTATAAGTGATATTTAAAAATACAATAACAAAAGAAATAATAAAAACCTGTGATAATGTGTTTCATTTAGACCGGAATTATTCAAAACTTTTGTATTAAATTCGGTGACGGTTTCGGATATCCGACAGTTTTGTTTACGGAGCTCTATTAGCAATCAATGTCAAAATTTTGGAAACATATTTTTCCCACTTTTGACGGGACTTTAGATCAATAAATATTAATCTGGTTTATTGGTCGGTAGGTATTGAGATAAGGAATTCGATGGTGTGCATATAACTCAAAAATGGATCTCTTAAATCTAGGTGTATATAAACTATCAAAATTCAAAAACTTACGGTCTTGTCCAGAAGAAAACTCGCAGGGAAAATGAGTGGTATATACATAATCATGAATATCATCGATGTCCAGTAAACCTGGATGCTCGACACATCATAGTACTTGACCACTGCGTCCTGGATTATAGTGTACTGCACCCATTGCATCGAGTTCGAAGCCGAGTAGAACACAAACACGAACAAAACGAACCATCTAATAGGATACACGATATATTTTACCGGCTCTGCTTTCTTAGTAGGGGATTCTAATACACCTTTCTCAGCCACCCCGTCCATAACACTTCCGCATACCTCCATATTTTTCAAATCCGTCATTTTTAATACTATCCCTAAATATATTATATTAAAATATGTTATCTATATTATTATCTTTTTATTGTCAGAATTTGGCATCTAAAATGGCACTAAGAATATTTTTAATCTAATACAATTTGGAAGTGATAACTATTTTATTGTCAATTTTCCCGCGCGCGCAATTTTGTTCGTAGGTGTCTTACACAGGCGTACGTTTCGCGCGGCGGTCAGCCGGTGACTGTGTTCGTTTTCCATTTTCCTAGAGGCTGAATGAACGTTTCCCGTGCACCCTCCGTCCGGGCATGACGAATACATTACGCTGGTACTTGGATAGTCAACTGACTGCCTAGTTAAAGAATCAAGAGTAATAGTAATCTACCGATTCGAATCGGACGGATGCTTTAGATTAGAGGTGTACAAATGTTATCTAATTTGAACGTTATGTCCTGTGTTATAAAGGTGGAGTTTAGAATTTACATAAAGTTTACATAGTTCCGCCGATAACAGTTTATTGTTTTGATGAGTAATTCGATGTTTAATGGATGTAACATTGTAATAACTTCGATAACCGTATTTATAAACACAATTATAGGTGGTTGTTGAACAACATGCGACGATCTGTAACATCAAAGATTACAATCATTAGATGGTTTTCTAGCATTAGAATTTTGTGCTGGCTGTAAATTCTAGGTGTTGTGCTCGTTGGTAACTTAGGAGTTTATAGCCAATAATTGATTTACCTTTATTTTTTTTGGGAAAATACCGTGGGTAGGTGCAAATTTTTTAAGCTACATACTTTATGTAAATACTAGCAGCGCCACGCAGTTTTACCCGCAAAAATCCCGATCCCGTTGGAATATCGGGATAAAAAGTAGCCTATACGTTAGTCGAGGTCTCTAGCTATCTACATACCAAGTTTCATCGCAATCGGTTCAGTGGTTTTTGCGTGAAAGAGTAACAAACATCCATCCATCCATCAATCCAAACTTTTACATTTAAAATATTAGTGGGATTAGTGGGTTTATACAACATAATAAATTATACAACTTTCTTGAATATTTTGTTATGCAGACATCCCATTAACATCTATGGTTGTTAAATACCCATAGTTTCATTAATGTCAGAAATCTTTCTGTTACGAAATATTTTTTTAGTTCTTTTCACATTCCAACAATATATTTACCAGTTTTGATTATGGATAGCATTTCCTAAAAAACACGAAGGTTTATAATTAATGCTATGGACACTTAAGTCTAGATCGATAACTCAGCAAATAACTTGACTAACAAACAAAGTAACTTAATCCTTTAAACATGTAACTAACAAACAAACGCAAAATAAACAAGACATGTAAAAGTAGACAAGATAACCAAGACAAAAAAATAATACTGTTACTTGCAAACTGGTAAAGTATTATTAAAAAAATAAGGTCTTAATTATGATTTTACATTCATCGGCGTAACAATATCTCGCAATTGAGTGGGTAGGTTGTTAATAAATCTAGGAACCAAGCAATGAGTTAATGAGTTATTCGTTCACTGTTTATATTGTTGGTGGCGGCCCGACTGTTGTCACATTATGCGAAAAGCGGCCCGCGTATATACAGCGCAGCGTGTAGATTATTCTACTATGTTCACCTGGGTGATATCACCCAGGTGAATAAAGTAGATTTTTTAGTTTCCTCATTTCACCTTGGAAGAATTTCACCTAGGTGATATTTTCCAGGTGAAATAATTCAACGTCAGCGGTTGCCTTTGTTCACCTTGGAATTGATTCACCCAGGTGAACAAAGGCGACTTTTTTTATTCATGTTGTGTACTTTTATCACCCACATAAAGCATTCTAAGAAAAACATTCAAATTTCATTTTTGAAGTGATAACTTCTAATGAGAGGGTAAACCGCTTCGTTACGTAACGCGTTACGGCGCCAGTCTGACTGGCGTATAAGTTATCACTTCTGTCGGGTGTCCCGAGACGCACACGTTTATTTTGAAAACTGGGTTTTATTTCTTACATGATTAGTGGCAATGATGTAATATCTCACCAACATAAAGGCCACCCACTGACCAGGCTAGGGGTGAGCACTGAACTTCCCTCGTAGCCTGCTCCCCTACGGTTGATGTGGAAATGCTGTTTACATGTATTACTAACCGCGTGCTAACTTTCATTGCGCGATACAAGATCATGTTCCAAAATAGTACGTCTAATTCTCATTAGATGGCACTAGCTAACGCAATAGGTTCATATTTTTTCTTTATATTGATATTGGGTTACATTACAGGCGCTTCGGAGGTATTATATAACTTATTAGATATAATTGAATCTGATAGACAATCGGAGTACTTCCGGCAGCTAAATAACGCTACTTATACACATATTTGTATGTTCAGTTCATGGTCAAATAATTTTGAAGTGCTCATGCCACTGAGAAGACCGTACTTCCTTGAAAGCGTGGAAAAAATGCATAAGTACTATTTCAAAGCATGACGTCACGCCACAGTGTTGTAAAATCATTCACTTTCGAGCTCATTAGAGCCACCCAGCACCCGACCAGCACCGCCTCGTCGTTCGGCGTCAACTCGTTGTCGATAGGTTGTCCACGGGTGGACGCCGTGTTGTCACAAGTGAACGTGGCGTGGTCAGTGAGTGGACTGTCCACTGTGGACATTGCGTGTCCACGAATTATCGAGTAGTCTGTCAGCGATTGGCACTAGGTCTACGCGTGTGTTTTGTTATGTCAAATTTTACAAACCGTGAATTGGCTCTCATAGCCGTCACGTAATAAAAAAGAAAATAAAAGACGCTTCACCCGCGTAAATCCCGATCCCATGGGAATATCGGGATAAAAAGCCGATGTGTTAATCCAGGTCTCCAGCTAACTACATACTAAGTTTCTTCGCAATCGGTTCAGTAGCTTTTGCGTGAAAGAGTAACAAACATCTATACATCCTCACAAACTTTTACGTTTATAATATTAGTAGGATATACTACATCAATATCAGCCTATCGCCGTCCATTGCTGGACATATTAATATTATATTATTGGGACCCGTGCGATTACAATGCGCAGTCAACGCAAGGCAAGCATGCGAGCAGCGACTTGTCACTGAGTGGTCCACTCGCAGTCCGCTTGTGGACAGCTTGCGAGCAAGACGATCTGGTGACGCTATGGAGTTGATGTAGTAAATAATACTAACCGCACGAGCCGAGGCGGTGTAGCCCGGTCGCCGAGTGGCTTTAATAAGCTATTTACCTTTTATATTGATTTGATAATTTTAAAATAAATAAAAAACTTAAAAGCGCACGACAGCTATTTTTAGATTATTACAAGATGGACTGACTTAGGAGAAAAAGACAATTTTGAAAGTAAACTACCGAATTTAAGAATTCAATCCTCTATACTGAAACCACGCATAAAGCAACGTCACTTCCTGTCTGTTATTCGCCAAAGCAAATGGCAACCGTGGGAATGTAGACATCCTTGACTAAATGCATGAGTTTGGCTTAAATATCCACCACAACTGTTTGTAAATTCACACAAACAATGTATTGTCATCTAACCGTATTGATGTTTATTCTCGCTATTAAACAAGCACAGCAGATGGTACAAGTACCTACCTGTTAACATTCGCAACTCGTTCGATTTTTAACAAACTTCAAAAAGGAAGAGGTTCTCAAACCGACTGGTTTTTTGAATAGTGTTAAATTAAAAGAGTATTATTGTTATTATTATTTTAAGTGCCTAGTGCTACCCTGACCATAGCTGGTCTTTTGTATCGCACTTTTGCTTTACAGTTCACTGCTCAAACTTATGGCTTCGAGGAACCTCCACATCCTATCGGCAGTGATTGTTTGTATATCCTGTGGTTGCATGATGTGCAACCCTAGGTTAATACTTCGGTGCCGCATTAGTGGGCCACAAAAGCATGGAATATGCATTGCAGTTTCTTTTTTCTTTTTTTATGTTATAGAGGCAAACGAGCAGACGGGTCACCTGATGGTAAATAACTACCGCCGCCCATGGGCACCCGTAACTCAAGAGTCACAAGTGCGTTGCCGCCCTTTAAGGTCGGAGTAGGGTGAGAGGGGGGTAGAGCGGGGAGACGGGAGAGGGGGATCAGAGGGGAGGAGAGGGGGAGAGGGGAAGGACGGGAATAGGGGAGAGGGAAGGGTTAGGGCCTCCGGTAACCTCACTCACGCGGCGAAAAGCAATGCAAGCATTGTTCCACTGCCGGTTCTCTGTGAGGCCGTGGTATCGAGCGGAGTCGAGCCGGCCCATACGTGCCGAAGCACGACTCTCCCACGTACCTAAACGTTGCTAAAGAATGTTTCTTTTCACGAATAAATATGTATACTTATTTAGTTTTTAAATAATTATGTTCTTAAAGTATGCTCAAACTCTCCATTAAAAATCAAAACAGCATTTTTCAGATTAGAGCACGAGAGAGTATAAAGTTTCAAATTAGGTGAAATGATTTCATGTCCAGTCCATATTAAATTTCATGGCTGAGCGGAAAAGCGACATGAGCAACGGAACGTAGACATGACTACTTTGGAAAGTACCTGTTTCGCATAGGCCGAGAATCAGTCTTCGTGCCGCCACTGCGGGAGCCGACGACACAGCACTCCATTCTCTCTAGTGTATTGTATTTGTACCAGCAAAAGGTGTGTACATTGATTTGATAATGTGACTTTGACCGAAGAAACATTATATATTATTTTTAAACTGTCTGGTCTGTTATTTATGGTTCGGAGGAGTTCATATAACACCGAAGAAGTGACGGACAGAACGGGACGGTAACGACACAGAACTAGTACTTAACGGTCCTGCAAAAGACGTACAGAGCGCTGGCCTGAGTGCCATGGGCAGGGTACCCAACGCCGAAACAGGCACAAGGTGCGACCCTTTCCACGTGCACCTCTCATAGGGAATAAGCGCCTAAAAAGGTACTTTAAACTTAGTTTAGTCGAGAGACTTGAGGAAGGTGCATGTCATATTCTTAGCTGCGTTGATTTTGAGAAAATCACATCATACATACATCCAAATGCAATAAAAATATACCTATATTCAAACTTAAATTAACAAAGTTAATCTGAATCACTGAGAAGCACCTTGAACGCTTCAACAACTATTATCTGGGGAAACCAAGGAGGAAAATATGGAAAAAAGGGAAATAACTTAAGAGTACCTATAGTGATTAATGAGTATTTTTCACTATATGTATAGATGAAGCATTATAACAAGTACCTGCTAAAATGCATGATTTCTAAAAACTTTCTTATTTAGGAAAACAAATCTTCATATTCACTATGAGATAACTTCGTTTGTTACATCACATTGTACCAGTCTATGTTTAATTTACACTATTTAGACTGTGATATAGTTCGCTCAGATTAGCAAAATAAATTCACATAAACGAAATTACTGCCGAACTTTGTGTTTTATCTATAAACTTAGTATACTTGACGCTAGTAGATATATAAGTTTATTATTATTAAGTACAGTACATACAAAATTAGAAATTAACGTCAATTTAAAATCAGTTGATTCATCACCTTGATGCCATTTCAATTTTAATGTTTGAAATGCCTTGCATTTATTGTTTGTCAAATGTTTTTATATCGTTCGAAATACAAATTAGAAAATTATAGAATAATTAAAAAAAAACTCTCTCTGTGTCTGTGTACTATTCTCAATGTTTATTTATAACCCTTTGATAGCCCAATAGTCTCCCAGCGTCATCAAGTTGGTAATACACCTAATAAATAATAACATTAGTTCTTAGTGTCCTGAATACCGTCCGTTTTACCATGTACAGAAGACTTCAGTATATGTATGTAGTCATGACCACATTATAATAGTCTATTACGTAATGATATTCAACTTCAACGTGAAAAGGAATTATGATAGTGATAAACTATGCTAACAGCACTTTTCAAGCCAAAATTACCCATGATTATATCTATTCAATGTCGTTTTGTCCATCTAAAATTGCCTGTAAGAAATTGCATTCAGCATAAAGGCCGCCCTTTGTACTTGTTCACCATGTTAACAAATTGGTTGGTATACAGTAAAGTTTATTTTTATTTTCATTCTTCTAATGTCCACGATTGTGTGATCCTACTAATATTATAAACGCGAAGAAGTTTGTAAGTATGGATGGATGAATGTTTGTTACTCTTTCGTAAAAACTACTGAACCGATTGCGATGAGACTCGGTATGTAGATAGCTAGAGACCTGGATTAACATATAGGCTACTTTTTATCCCAATATTCCCATGGGATCGGGACTTACGCGGGTGAAACCGCGGGGCGCTGCTAGTAGAAAATAAATATAAGCAGTGCGTTATTTGTGGACAGATACACTAGTCACTACGATTATACGATAGATTACATCATAAACAATGATTATATGTTAATCACCGCTATAGAAGTGTATGCTTCGACATGAAGACACCATTTATCTTTATACATATTGTAGTGTATGTAGGGTAGAACTAAATAATAGTTATAAGCACACAGTCTCACTCAGCGGTCAGTATTGCATCAGCCACAGGCGAGTGCAGACGTGTCAGCTTGCGTATCTATAGTCAGTGGGCGAGCCAGTGAAGTGTACATATGCACGCAGGGTATAGTGTATAAGGGGATACACTATACATATTATGATAACTTTTTTAACACGCTTTAATTAGCTTTTCTTGTAACTAAGTATGTTAACAAATCTTGGAATTAAATTTCAACCTACTTCTTATTGCCGTATCGAAATGAAAAGTTTTATGTAAATGTAGTTTGAATTACAATACTATAATTTGGCATCTTGGAGGTGATCTGATGATGGAGCCAGGAGGTGGATAATGGAACTTTTCAGTAGCTACTAGTGAACCGATCGAGTTTGGGGTCATGTAATTCGTTTTGACGCATCCAACAGATTGGGATGGGAAACGATGGTCTGATGATGGAGCGATGAGGTAGATTTTCGACTTGTGAGGTGGTGATTGTTACTCCAGATACTGATGGTTCCTTTTGTGATATTTGCGTATAGAGTAGTATTGATGTGAAGACTAGTACGATAGTTATAATTTACTCTCTCTCTCATTCTCTCTCTCTAGTTTTGTAAAAAGTTTTTGTAAAAAAATTGTGTCTGTTGATGTCATAGGTTCCAAGTAAGGGATTATCTTCTCATTATATGTTGTATGATGGCGAACGGCAGGTCTCCTATAGGAGCGACGTGGACGGCGACGGTAACGTGCCGCAGCCACCTATGTCTTGCGGTATTCCTCAGGGGTTCTCGAACTACTCTTGTGGAACATCGGCTTTGATTGGGTCCTTCGTGGAGTCTTCCCTCCCAGCCTGGGACTCATCTGCTATGTCGATGACACGATTCTGACGGCCATAGCGGGAAGGTTCGAGGAAGTGGCACGCCTAGCCACAGCGGGAGTCACCCAAGTGGTTGGATGGATCGAGGCGTTAGGCCTGCGGGTGGCGTTGGATAAGACGTTGGGCCTTATTTTTCATGGATCTCATCGATGTCCGCCGTTTGACACTTCGATTCGTTTGACGAAGTTCGTTTAGTTCTCGTATCGATCCGGTCCAATATGAAGTATTTGGGCTTGGTTTTAGACTCGAGGTGGTACGTTGACGAGAACTTTTGCTTACTCACCCGAAAGGTTGTGGGCGCTGCGTCTGCTCTGGGACGGCTTCTTGATAGACCCAGTATTTCGTGTCGGTAACTTTTTACCGGACTGATCTGACCTATGGCACTGTACGGCGCACAAGTGTCGGCCGAGTCCCTGACCGTTCGTAATACGACGCATCTGTGGTGAGGCGAAAGGGTCATTGCGGTCAGGGCTATACGTGGATACCGCATCATATCCACGGAGGCGGCCTACGTTCTGGCCGGAACACCTCCATGGGACTCGGAAGCGGAGGTGCTCGCCGAGGTATATCGCTGATGGTGAAATACCGGGCGGGAAGCGGTAGTTGGCCACCGCCTGAGAAGCCGCATATAGAGCCATTATGGATCAATAGTTATCGCGGCTAGAGGTGGAGGCGCTCCAGTCGGACATGGTCGAGTAGGGGGAGCGGCAGCACGGGACCCTTACCGTCCGGCTATCACAGGTGCTTTCTGGGTACGGCTGCTTCGAAAAGTACCTGCATACGGTCGCTAGGAGAAAATAGTCTCGCCTGCCACCACTGCGACTGCCGTCCATCCTTCAAATCATGGCCCGTAGCGGCAGGTGTTTTACCACGGTGGCGACCTTCAGCGAGCATGTAATCTCGCAGAAGGAGTTGGCGGATGCGGGCGGAAGATCTTCAAGCAGATGCATTTCACGCCTCATAATAATAATTTGTGTTGCCATTTTAATTATTTATTATTACTACTAATCGAATTTATAATTACTAATGATTTACATTAAATAATCTATGTTATTAAATTAGATATTTTCGGTTATTTTTTTATTTCTAACACCTACCTGGAAGAGCTAACATTTATCAATAAGGCCGCCAATATTCGGCAAATCTTTAATTGTATAAATGGCGTGCAAATAGTGTTATCTAATATCTATCTAACTATCTAAAAATTCATCTCAATCTCAATCTCAATCACGCCAAGTGCATGCGAATGAGTCTGAGAACATCCTACAACACGATGTATAGTAATATACTAACTAGGTTGTCAGATGCTGATCAGCAAGATATACAGATAAGTATGTTTATTGAATAAATAGGTGTTATCAAGCACTCACGATTCGTGTGCACGTATTAAAGTAAACTTCCTTATTTTCAGTGGTTTATAAAGCTTAGATGGATCAGTATGTCGCTCTATTTTTTATTGATATTTTGAGAACAAATTGTACTCATAAAAATTAGCTGTATCACGGCAAGCTCGACGTTCAAACACGTTCAAAGATTTGACGACCTCTGGCGCCATTGTAGGGCTCATTGCCATTGTAAGTATTTTTATGCATAAATGTACATTTGCATTGGTCTGGTTGTTTTATGTATCATATGACATGCATGCATTTACAAGAAAAGTCTCAAGTTGATGTCACCGTACGATTGTGAGCATCGTTAATTGATAATGATTCTCGCGATATTATAAACGACGAAAATTACAAACTGCAATCAACCGTTTACAATGTGAGGTATTATTTCTCGGTAGTTTATAATCTATCAATGTCAAATCGTTAAATTGTGAATTGATAAACGACGAAAATCATAGACGGAACGCAACTCGCGCGCTGGTTGGTTGTTTTAAATTTCTTTATTTTGACCTCTATTTCATTACTACATGTGACATATTTCTTAACCTAAGAAATAAATGACTTTACTGATTAACCAGGTATCAAACAATGAATTGTAAATTTTCTTTATTTGACTCCTATGTATTATCCGTATTGGGTACATAGGAGTCAGTTAAGTCACTTATTTTTCAGATTAAGAACTATGCCACATTTAGTAACAAAATAAAGGTTACATGGGATTGACCTTGATTTTTTAACCCAACTCTATGGATACAGAACGAGCTACCGCCAAGACCGACCAATCAGGGACAGTTCACAATACTACGAGTGAAAAAACCGGACAGATCATGAACCCTGAACCTGCAGGATTCATAATGTCTGGTTTTATCAGTCGTAAAATTTGACAATTTGATGATTTGACATAGATAGATTATAAACTATCGGGAAAAACCGAACGAAAAGCATTCCCACAGCAGTTGGCATGTGAGGTCGAATAATAAGGCCGTTTGAATATTTTTTCTTTGTTTCCTTCGGCTTCTTGAAATCTCATCTTTTTTTATAGAACTCAGTTGACAAATAAGTACATTCTAAGTCGGAACAACAACAACATCAATTTGAACAACAACAATATGTGCGTTGATAATATAACTAAAGTTCCCCAACTTACTTTACAAATATACTTAATTCACGTGAAGTTTTATCAATTAATCTTCGCAAATAAAAATCAGTTTATTATTGTTTCAGTGTAAATAAGGTTTACATTTATTACTAGATTCATTTATATACATTTATAACTGTAAACTGTTGCGTGTGTCTACAATTTATGTGTACGACATTTGTTCCTAATTAACCAGCGCGACAAGCAATGTAATAAATAAAATAATATACATAATGTATATGTCGTAGGCCAATCGTTAAACCGGGCCGATCGAGATCTGCCTAGGCACATCACGAAACGACGGCATTTCTTAATTTGCTTGTTTAATACCCGCCATATCGTTCTAAGTTTAACGTTTGAGTATTTGACCGGCCATGCGTGGGCAATAAAATATTTTTTCTTATAATGTTTTTTATTACTGACTATTAAAATAAATCTTTTTGTTTTCTTGGTATGGGGGGCAACTGAGCAGATGGGTCACCTGATGGTAAATTACTACCGTCGCCCATGGGCGCCTGTAACTCAAGAGTCACAAGTGAGTTGCCACCCTTTAAGGTGGGAGAAGAGGGGGAGGGAGGGAAGAGTTGGAAGCGGGGAGAGGGGAAGGACGGGAATAGGGGAGAGAGAAGGGTTAGGGTCTCCGGTAACCTAACTCACGTGGTGAAAAGCAATGCAATCATTGCTTCACTGCCGGTTTTCTGTGAGGCCGTGGTATCGAGAGTAGTCGAGCCGGCCCATACGTGCCGAAGCATGGCTCTCCACAATCTGCTTTTTAAATGCATTTGGAATCACTTTTTTGCAATTAATTCACTGTTATCAATTTTAATAATTGTTTGTAAAGCCGCAGACGTTCTCGCAACTAAGTTGTTGTAATTGACAGAGCGCAAACAGCGCCACCAACCTCGCGAAACAGAACTACATTTTTATGCGCCCAGCCATATCTAATAATATAATAATAATATATTGGCTTTAAGAACACAGGACAGTTACGTATATCTAGATCACATAAGAATAATAACAAAATGAAAATGCTCATTAAGCAGTGGTCCCGTGCTAGGAAATCTTAAATATATTAATAAATAGACGAATAGGTTGCTCTCATCGATATGCCCCATTTTTACATGTACAAATTACGAAACTTGCAATTACTGCCCAGGCAGATCTCCATTTGCCACATTTAACGATTAACCCACGACGTAGGTAAATAATACACGAGTTTGTGTTGATCCTCAATAAAGAAAAAAAACACTTACAGCTTAATCTGATAATACTTTATTTTCATATGTTGTGCGTATATGTTTTCAAATGCATTATGTACACGAGAGCAATGAATTCATGTCACAGCTTGATGAAACACATTGTGTTGCAAATAAATACTCTGCATATTCAGCATACATTTTAAATCGTATTGTACTGTACGGTACTGTATTTTGAACCCGGATTCATTGATCTGGAGGCTATTTAGAAGATATTGTAACATGTAATATAATATGATAACACTCTTATCTACCGCAAAAAATCTAAAGCAAACGAGAATTCTATCAAAGCTATCAAACATACTTTCAAAACACCTTCTTTTCTTCATAATTATATTTTAGATTTCTTTCTTAAGAACTTTTATTCTATATATTTCTCCTCATTTTATTTTAAGTCTTTGTACAAGCTTCTTTATAGAGTGTTTAGAGGTACCAATAATCTCTTAAGATCAGACAGGTCTTACAGACGCCACCTTGGTAGTGTAAACCGTCAAACAACCTACCAAGTTCTCCTTAATATAAAAGCTTATGCACAGGCAGTAGTCTGTTCACGCTACCGCAAAAGTGGTTTGCGTGTATTATCTACAGTACAAATATTACTTCCGTCTCTCGAAGCTACAGAAGCATCAAGTAACTCTAAACTTATCAGAACCTTGCTTCGGCATAATATTAAGCTATTGTCATTCTTAACCCATAAGGGTATTTCAAGATTTCGAAAGTCAGTACATTCATCCGACTAAACAGTATTTTATAAAGTTCCTTACACCAATGTACCTCAAAAGAAAACTCAAGCATAGTTATCTGTGATCTGCAAAAATGAAAGACAAAAGAAAGTGAGAAAAACCCGCTTTCGAACAAACAAAAGATATACGCAGTAAGAATATCAAGGCCTTTGCTAAAGTTTCCAAACATTAACCATTTACGATGTACCTTATACGCAAGCTGACTTCGTTCTTAGTCAGGGCTCAGCGTTCAGTCAACCAAGAAAACGTTTCTTTATACATAACTAAACAGAACTAATGGAAGTTACATTAACAACTAAAACGAACTTCGGACGTGAAGCGGCCGTGATTTCCGAAACACATACAACCCATAAATCATTGTCATTCTCCGACGACATTTAGGTAATACAATTTATGTAGACGAGAGGATGAAATACTCAACAATATGGGTAATTATATCAAGCTAAACCTATTAGCTTGATATAATTTGTAAATTGAATACAGCTTCAATTGTACAATGATAAATATGCAGGTGATTATTCCGCTCCTCTATATGAACGCCTGGCATAAGGTTAACGGATAACGGACGGCAGGCAAAGTAGGGGCAAATAATTGACAGATTTAGTGACTCATGCTCCAAACTGCCTCTAAAGTCCAGCAATAAATCACTATGTCTCCCACAAACATAAACAAACATGTCAGTTCATCGGTACACGGGGCGGGTATACTACTTTCAATTTAAACGAAGCACACTTCAAACAGAGATAGACATTTTCAAGTTCTTTGGAAAAAGTATCTTCAGTGCTGAAATGGAAATTAAACATTATTATTTTGTAATTTTACAGATATTTGAAAACGAAATCTTTTGCTATCAACAACAAAGTTTCTTTGTTTTGTCCTCATCAAAATTCAAGGATATTTTTTAAGAATGAAGGTCATTGCGGAAAAAGGATATAAGAAGACAATGTTCGTGCTCAGATTCGATAGTATTTCCTCTCATGTAAACATTATAAATATGGACTATGTCTGCAATAAAGATTTATTTATATTATTATAATAATTTATTTCGGACACAATATGACGGTCGAAATTCACCCGCCAGGCAATCTCTATTTAAAATAAATATCTTAAATCTAGTTTACAATAGTTTATTTTTGTTGGAAATAAATTAAATTAACATTTTCATTTGCATTTCGAGGGAATGCGAAGGTCCTCCAAAGCAAAGATTAGCCCTCTACCTGGTTTGCTGATCATGTCACGCTCTAAAGACATAAAAAATAAGTTATTAAAATATACTAATCGATATTAGAACTTTTATAGCACCATGGAGGATCAGTTGAAATTCGAATAATGTAGATCGAATTAGTTGGAAGTAGTAAAGCTTGGTTTCGATAGATGGGGACGTTCACTCAAACATCAAATAGTTTTGTTTAATATAAGTTATTGGTGCCGATTCTATTGTTCACTTGACTAAACTAAAACCTGAATTAATTTCTTCATATGAAATCAACCTAGTGTTCTTCGTAATAAGGTCTATTTGTTACTAGCATCTATTTCTTAGCGCCGCTAAATTTCACTAAAACCTGTCAACGTATACTTAACTTTATTTCCACGCAGCGAGAGTCTTTATTTATTCAAACGCTGTATAATTGCCGTTTAAAAACTTGTTCAAAACGAACAAGGATGACGTGTTTTTAAACTACACCTACGAAGACACTTACTAAAAACACAGAGCAAAAGAGATGGCATTCAATGGATAGCGGCTCTCGCTACGTGGTATTAAAGTTTATTTAAGCGTATCAGACTTTAGTCGACAAATAAATTGCTTATTTCGATAGCGACATATGTTACCTACTTGTTTCAATTTGAAATAAGACCTTGTTTCTAAGTATACAAGGTTTACTTCTTATATGAAGAAAATTTAGTGAAGTTTAATTTAGCGAGTGAAGTAACAGAATTGGGGCCATTAGCTGCCCCGACAGACTTCATTCTGTCAAAAGTTATTGATTGACGACAAATGTTTGACAGCTGGGGACGTGTTTTAATTATTATTTACTGTGTTTTGTATAGGAAAAAAAAGGAAAGTGTTGTTTTTGCTATTTTACTCGCTATTTTTACGCCTTTTCTCTCCGTAAGAACCTCCCTGTGCCTAAACGAAAATATAAAAAAACAAATAGCCGAATTGGTCGAGCCGTTCTCCAGTTTTGCGCTTAGTAACACATTTGGCAATTCATTTTTATTTATAGAGATATTAGAATTACCTAAGAATGTAAAATAAATAATAACTAATATACGTCACCGACAACATGTCCATTACACCATCAAAGTACTAAGGCCAATATTAGAAGTGGTAGGTAACAAATTATTGTAAAAGCCATATATCATTCAGAACAACCCTGCCCCATTAATGTATTTAAAACGACCACGATTAATTTTGCGAGTAAAGGGCCACAAATCGAATCGCCTGTTTAATTGGAGAGGACTGTTGAAACATGTGGACTTGAAGCATTTTCGATAACCGTCAATTAAGGAGGGACCTGCCTGAAGAGTGTTTGACAACGCCATCTAGTTTAATGGTTATTAATTAAACGTGGATCCGTAATACAATGAAAAAAACTTTGTGTTGATTTTGTCTCACGTATTTCTTGGGCCTATTTCATCTCATAGCTTTACACTTTATTTGCTTTATAAACAGTTAAGAATCACTATTGTCTATAATGTTCCGTAAAATATAAAGAACGTAATCGAGGGGTCAATAAAACGTTTAATGACTCCTCGGTGATGATCGCATATTAAACGATGCAAAAAAAAAAATCACTTAATTTTATTGCTCATAGCAGGTTTTTTGCGCATATGAAGATTAAGACGTTGCTATCATTGTTTTACAAGGCGTTATAATATTTTCAAGACTGAGCTGCGGAGGTTTAAAGTATTTGCTGAATGATGCCCATCAACATTACACAGCGTGTCAGTCAACGATTTTTCGATTTGGTTTTTAACTAAAAAAGGTTTTAAAAAATGTAAGTAAAAATTTAGACCACCGCAAAAAGTATTTAACTAAATATTTTGACAGTTGAAGGTGCCGGAACAATAGTAAGTAACATGAAAATACCATAAATTTTTTGGCATGGCTTGGATTTTTTATTCAATTAAAATAAAAAATCAAGCAAAGGTAACAAGCTTACGGTCTGTTGTATAGTAAGCTGTACAATTTTTAAAATCACATCAGCGCTACATGGTGATCTGACGAAATTACTTGGCTATAGAAATAATATCAGCAGTGTTAGTTAACCACGTTCGGAAGACTGTTATCTTTTTCTTGCTTTCTTCGAGAGTAAGTCTTATTTAATCTATTCATCTAATAGTTTATAACGTGCAAATTTTGTACCTATATTTAATATTATTAATACGTGCAGAGATTTTTTGTATAGGCACAAACATGTAGCAAATTTCGATGTCGAAGAAAACAGAAAGCTAAAATTTTTAATCAAAACGTCAACCAGACGAAGATTAGAAGAATTCTTTATACAGAGGGTTTTAACCAATGGGAATACTTCGAATTCATATGTAGAAGTGCAGAAAGCTAAAAATTGTTAAGCAAGTACAAGTCTCTCTTTTAAGACTTATAGGTGTGTAGAATAATTATAGTACTAGCACTACTAATAGTAGTATATAGAAATATAATCGAGTTAAACAGGGTGTTTTTTAGGGTTCCGTTCCTCAAAAGGATAAAAGGAAACCTTAGAGGATCACTTTGTTGTACGTCTGTCTGTCAAGACCTTTTTCCTCAAGATCCCGTGGAGGCATCAAGTTGAAATTAACATCAAATACTTATGTCAACAGTTCCTTGAAACTGTTTGAAAATCAAGCTTATAAGTCAACGCATTCAAAAGATACGGTCGTTAAGCCTTAGATTTTAATAAATTCGAACACTTCTTAGGTAAATCAAAACCTGTAAATTTCATAATTCAACCCAAATTTAGAAGTAAACGAAAACGTCCGAAAGTCGTTAATTTCTTGATGAATGACATAAAAAATTGTTTTTGTGATTACAAACTAATATTTTGCGGTTGGAAAGTTGACTATGAGGTAAATCCATGTATTTGGAGAGTATTTTTATAACTGCAAAGTAAAGTTTGTCTTTCGGAAAAGACAGGCGAAAATTGTCGAGAACTGAAGGACAAGTTTGTTTGCTCACAGAACCCTCGGCACGCGAGTCAGACTCGCACTTGTCTATGTTAAAAG
Organism: Callimorpha dominula; assembly: GCA_949752705.1. NCBI lineage: Eukaryota > Metazoa > Arthropoda > Insecta > Lepidoptera > Erebidae > Callimorpha > Callimorpha dominula. Next base: position 2,201,755 of record OX456992.1, read on the forward strand.
CGCTCATCTCTGGAACTTTCAGGCCGATCAGATTTTTTTTTTTTATCATCTGGTAGTTTAATTGTTGAGAAAGGTTTTTATTTTCGTTTGCTAAGTATGGCGGAATCGAACCGACTAAAACCACACGGTGTTCCATCACAAGTAGGCCTATTGCACGGGGCCCGGGTATACTATACAATTATGTATGTGCGTACACGTGTAATGAATGTATATATTGTATGACCTCGCTTGGCAAGGTGTAGGGAAGATGAATGAAGAGACGATCACCAAACTTTACAATAAATACATAAACTTTATGTTAGCTACATCGAAGTAGAGCCGCTTGACAGTTGTCTGCCCTGACTGCTGGCTGGGGTGAGTCTTCTGTCGTAATTCAAAACGATACAACATCAAATAATAGAATCGACATTATTTCAACTTTGTGCTACCAGGCAGGTCCGCTCTGCACTGAAGGGGGTCAGATGCCACAATATGTACCTACAACATATCTGTTTAGGATTGTATTGTACATACAATAAGTAATTTTTACACATAAAAAACAATATTTTACGTGATAGTTCCACGTTTAGTTCCGCTTGATAACAACTGAATGTCAACGGATAGTTTTTGTAACACGCTTATCAACAAATTCACTTTTTTGTACAAAAATGTATATTAGAATTAGATACGTATTAGTTTTTTTTTGCGAAACAATTGTAATTTTTTAATATATGTAAATAAAATACAATTGATTGTATGTAAACAATATTTATATCCTTGAAAGTATAAAAGGAAAAATCGATTATCTTGAATAATTGATTTTTACGTGTTTTATAACAATCTGAATAAATTTGTTTACAGTACATGTAAATAAATACTAACTTAATAAAGCTAGAGATTTGTGTATGATTGTTGGTTTGTTTAAATGCGCTATAACATCAATTTTATTTGGGGTCGGCGCAATGTGTAAATTGATTGACTGGTTTCTTTTATGGACGGCCGCCCGCCTGACGCCAACTTTCCTTGGAAATACGTTTTCAGACACGACAAAAGAAGAAGGTACATTAGGATAAGGAAAACGGATATGCCGAGGGAGCTAGGGTAAGGGACACCGCAAGTCTCGGATGGGAAACGGGACTCTGAGTGCAGTAGCTCGAAAAGGCCGGGGTCGGATACCTGTATGTCCATCCTGTGCTTGGAAAGGCCACCATACTGTTAAGAATATACATCTTCACCAAAAAAAGTATTATCCTAAGAAAAAATATTTAAGAAATTAATTCAAAATGCAATTAGTTTTCAAGCTAAATCAAGTAATTATTTTTTTGTATTTTTTGCAATTACAGATCCATCCAACATACATGTCATGCCAATGTAATTTTGCAGTCTACTCTACCACTCTCTGCGTATCATTTTGATCCATTCTAAGGTTGTCGGGTTTTCTGGAAGAGATTGCATTTAGCAATAAGGCCCTCTCCTTTGTAGATTATATCTGTTTGACATAATGTATATGTATGAACTTTCACTGTAACAATGATCATCCTCCTCCGCACCATTTCACAAATAAGTTGGGGTCGGCTTTCAGTCTAACTACGATACGGCCGAACTACGATATTTTACGTGAAGCGACTGCCATCAGACCGCCACAACCCAAGTACTAGGCGATATCGAAGTTCTGTAGTTACATCAGGTTGTCGAACTTATTTTTTAGGACTCCAACTACCCGTAACGAATGCCACAGATGTTTGTATGGCACCCGGGACCGACGGTTTAACGTGCTCTCCGAGGCACGGAGGGGTCTCAATTTTATTTGTACTTACATCACTATAACTATGATGTACCTACAAATAAAATGTTTTTTATTTATCTTAGATCTCACGACAACACCACGTACAGCATTCAGTACATAAAGAAGAAATACACTATTATTACCCTATGCCGCTCAATAATTGAGCTCTCATAATGGTTATAATTTGGACATTTTTTCGGCCGTAGGGTGGGCCTGGAGATCTGTCATACAGGTTTCGAGCCTAGTATAGCTACAGCTCTCACTAAGGAACTTTATAGCACTTATTAATTTTATTAAATGTAATTCCATACACTGTAAGCTACTACTGTACATTATGACAGTAATAAATGAAATAAATTAATAAAATAAATTATCTATCAAACTAAAAGGATTTGCCTATCCGAGTACATTCAAAGGTCAGTCCGAGCAAAGATAGCTACCGCCATTTGTCTTGTGAGCTCACTTTGACCGGGAATGAGGTCACTCCCACCCTCGTATGCAGATAATGATATAGTATGTACATACGTAATTGGGACTAGATGTGACAATTTGTCTTGTCTCAGAAACTAAAGTGACGTGAAGTGTGTAAGTGATTGATGTACGGTGATGTAGAACAGTAAGATCTTGCGTCAAGACTTTGATGAGACTGTCTTAAAAAGTTTTGTAATCATGTAGCCTATTATTCAATGTTTTTGAAGTGAAAACTTCTTTAGCGGCGTTGTGCACTTTTTGGGATGGGTAAAAAATGTTAAATTCGCGTCAGGACACGTGACCTCGTCGAAAATGTGTCAGAATTTCTTATATTTAAAAAAATATTCCTACGCCATCTGTGAATTCTGAGCGATACTACTGTAGTTTGATATATACTTATGCAATACTAGCAGCGCCTCACGGTTTCACCCGCGTAAGTCCCGATCCCGTGGGAATGTCAGGATAAAAAGTAGCCTATGCGTTAATCCAGGTCTCCAGCTATCTATATACTAAGTTTCATCTCAATCGGTTTAGTAGTTTTTGTGTGAAAACATTACAAACATACATACAAAAACACAAATGTTTCCTCTTTATAATATTAGTTTAGATATGGTATAGATCCACTACAGTGCGCTTATCTAAGTTTTGGGGAGTAATCTAAGGGAGTTTTGTCAGCTCCTTAATAATCAATCTTTAAAAAATGTGTTTTCACGTATGTCCCATGACCGCCTACTTTTTTTTTATGGTATAGGGGGCAAACTAGCAGACGGGTCACCTGATGATTACACTTGCAACTCAAGAATCACAAGTGTGTCGCCGGCCTTTGAGGTACGCTCTTTTCTTGAAGGTCATATGCAATTTATTATATGTGTTCAGTGAAAGGTGTTATTTTTGTTATTTTTTTGACTTTTGCTTAGCTAGACTGATGCTTAGCTAGATAAATATACTTACATAATTACATGTATGTAAGTCGCAATTGCAATCTGTTTCTAATCATAGCTACAAATCGGTATGTAGTTTTCGGGATTTCGCAGATGTCACTAACCCGTTACAGTGTACAAGGGGCGCAACGTCACACCAGAGGAGCGGATGTTCTCTACTTACTGAACCGCTGACCGCTGATATGTTTTTTGACATCGCTAGTAAAACAGGCCTGGACATACCTCCACTACATATTACATTTCAATAAAAAAATATAATCGATTTTAATGATTGATAATGATTCTTTATCCGTTAGTTTTTCGCTCTTAATATTTTCTTCAAATTTAAATGGGACCAACCTGAGTAATAAAAGAATGATTGAAATCGGTTTACAATTGGCGAAGATACAAAAAAAAATCGATAACTTCAAAATCAATTAAGAAACTTTTTTGAAGTCGATTAAAAAAAGAAAGCTGACAGAAAATAAAACTGTACAAAAAACAAAGATTGAAAGAAATATATTATTGACTCGCTTGTCAACATCTAAAAGTATTTTTTACTAAAAGAAAAACCAATCCAATAGAACCTTTGGGCTTTTGATCACGAGGCACGAGTAATTCAATTCTTAATCTACAATCGTTTCTTTGTTAGGAATAAAATCTATTTTATAGCTACTTGTTTCCTATTAAATTAACCATCATCTATCTGGCAAACTGCTCTAAATACTTGTTTCCTATTAAATTAACCATCATCTATCTGGCAAACTGCTCTAAATACTTGTTTCCTATTAAATTAACCATCATCTATCTGGCAAACTGCTCTAAATACTTGTTTCCTATTAAATTAACCACCATCTGGTAAATTGCTCTAAATATTAAAACCATTTAAGAGATTTTCGTAGCTCGCAATTTTTCCAAATAATTGTTTGAGCGTGAAAACCAATTGTGCGTCAACTGCACCTGTTACCAGGCATCATCGAATAACTTTACTTAGGGAAAAAATCTCCAAGATGCTTTTATGATACTGAGACAAAAACAAATAGACAGCTGTATTCGTAACTTCGTAAGTTTATAATATAACTGAATTTGATACGACTATGAGCTCTATTTTTATCACTTTTTATAAACTTTAAGGTCGGGGAAAACATTTCTTCGTATTTCATATACAAATTCAAGACATTGTTTTTCAAAGTTTTATTAAATATTTAATTAAAATATATATTTGCCATTTCGTTCGATAACTTGTTGCCATCTTGTAGGTAGTGACAATCCCGTTGCTGTAGAAATCTTGGGATTTTTGATCAAAAAACTGCGACAAGTAAATTTGTCAGTCCTCTCTTTATGTTAACCTAACACTACCCAAAGAATTCTGAAGAGACCGAAACAGGTGAAAATCTGAGGGTGCAAGGTCAGGACTATTTGGTGAATGCATTATCGTTGTTGTATCGTTGGCTGTCCGCTGCAATATGCTGGCACGCAGGTTTGCACGCTGTACTGACACCGTGAAAATGACGCTGTTTAAAGCCTTCTGTCAGTCATTTTACACGTGCAGCTTGTGGACTAAGTTTGCGCAGCGGACATACAGCGACCTGCGTGTGCAGTATAATAATGCATTCAGGGTGCTTTTGGGTTTGCCGTGGCGTTGTAGTGCGTCAGCCATGTTCGCGGAGGCGTAGGTCGATGGGTTCACCGCTATAATGCGGAAACGTTGCGCTTCCATGCACACGCGTTTGCACTCCTCCTCCAACAGCATCCTGAAGGTTTTTTCAGATAGGTGGGACTCCCCTCTTATTCACAGGTGGATCTCAATTCATACACAATGTAAATAATTTGTTAAATAATTTTATTCAATACTAACACTAGTTTAAGACACTGTTACTAACAGTGATTAATTTTTTCAAAAATGATTCGGTTTCATTACGTTTCAATAGAGAATCGCAAATGAGTACACGACTCATTAGGTTTCTTTACGTGAGCTCGTGTGGCACCCAAATATCGCGCTTTTTTTGGATAGCCAGACTTTTTCGAATAATGACAATAATCGAGGAGCAATTTTTTTGATGGTTTTCATTTGCTGGTCAGGTCCAAACCACTGGATAGAACTACGCCTACATATACACGCTATACAACAACTATCAACGGACGTCATAAGTGTTGTGTGTCGAAGTACCGATAGTGCCAACCAAAATGATAATAAAAATAATGAAGACCAAGTGCGGGTCGCTGAGCTATCACCAGTCCACCCGTGACCACACTCGGTGCAATTCGATCGAAACGCCGGGTAACGGTAAAAGGTATTGTGCCATGTAATTGATATCGCGATTAATACAAATTATACAAATCTAATGTATAAGCAGTAGCTAGGTTACCCTGTCGCATACATGTAACTCTACTGGTCGTTGCCGGAATTTCGATACATAATACACGATAATCATAAAGTATGGATTTTTTTAATATGAAACAGAAAGCTATTGTTATTTTAAGTCCCAATCAGTTAAATCCATTTGTGTATACGATCGGAATATTTTTGTTATTGATGTACAGGCAGGCATCGAAACAATGAGGTATTCATTCCATCCACCCGATAATTGGGTCATCAGAAGGTCAAGGTATCTTAAGTTATAGGTATATACATATATACTACATTTAAAATTATTGCTTTCTTAAAGTCAAATAGAAAAGAGATCATGTCGACGATATTTTGGAGTCCTTAGATATTAATGTATGCGTGTGGACTGGCGAAACATTTAGACAACCATTATTTCATCTATGAAAGCTGGCTCTAACACTTAAGCTGGCAAGAGAATTAGCTCGCTATTTCTCCATTTAATTAAAGACATACACGGCGACTACAGTTTAAAAGAGATTTGACGAAAACATTTCCACGCCAAGACAATTTAACCGTGACATAGGAAACAGTCGCGTGATCGCACGATCGCCGTCTACCTAACCTAGTGCCATATTAGCATTTTATTGCTTATCTTCAGACGTGCCCTAAGCTTTTAGAACGGTGTTAAAAAAGTGATTTTTATAAGGGTATATAAAAAATTATAGTATTTCAAGCAAGCAAGCGTGCGCATGCACACTTGGTATGTAACGTAGGTACCTCAGTCCCCACTGAGGCTACAAGTGTGCATCCCTTGCACATGTAACGTAGGAACCTCAGTGGGGAAACACAAGTGCAATGTAACATAGAAACCTCAGTGGAGACCGTTGAGAGTGCCGCCACGCAGTAATTCTTCAATTTAAATTTATTGCTCTGGTGTGTTTTGTTGTGGTTACAGTATAATTTTGTTTTAGATAGATTTACACTGAAGCAGTAGCAATAAGTTTTCGGCCTTTGCGTGGGATCTAAAGTCCCCGGGTCGGGCAAGTTTCTTGATATTGTCAGTTACTTTGCCGGTAGACAGCAATTTGCAGATAAATTGATAAAATGTGGCTTTACTTACCCCTTCGGAAATATAAAGACTAGATTATGCACAAGACTGAAAAGAGAAAAGGGTTTCAATCACATAACCTTTATAGGGTATATAATAGTAGAAGCGGAACAAGATCCAAAATTTAATGCAGATGAAACCTCGGGACAAAGTTAGTATTGTAAATAAAGCCTTTTAGGCAGAGATGTTCCGATTCGTTACAGATTGGATTCTGATAGGTACACTTAACTAAAGCAATACAAATATAATGTTGGCTAAAAATGTATAAAAGCTGATATATAAGCCTTCTTACAGATAATAATTATCCCATATATTTTGCAAGCTTTTTCACTTCAATCCCTGAGCAGGGAAGCCATTGTATTTTGTCGTTTACTGTGTGGTATGATTAACCATATAATCTGAGGATTTAGCAAATACTTCGCATTTTGTAATCCTGTGATGCTCAAAAATATTGTAATTTATAAGGTCCGAACAACATGTACACACCATACAAACAACAACAAGGGCCATGCACATAGAAGTGAGCTGTGAAGTATCCTGACACGAATGTGACTGGTCGCTTCAACCCTTGATTAAGAGCTCCAGTCAGGTCCAAAACTAGTCGCACATCACCGAGACACACACATATTTTAGTAAATAGTAAACGATGCTTACATACTTCAATAACGTTGCTCGCATTTGATTCACAGAAGTCACTGTTGGAGCAAGACGCACATATTTTGAAATACATTTTAATTTACTTAATCGCCATCTTAAAACGCCAGTTTCCTATATAAGATAATTTGATTTTCTCAAAGTAAGCTCTTATATGTACAAACAAACTGAAGTTAATTATATGACCGAGAACGACCAGTCAACAAGAGCCGTGCTGTGGACCAATTTCCTTTACAAATGTTTTCGCTTGTGAACGGTGCGGAGAGATATCAGGGGTCATCTTAAACCGGAAGGGAAAGATAGATGGAGGATTCAAGTCAATAAAGGGTTGCTAAGGACCGACGACGTCCATTAGGTAACTATAGATTGTTCTTTGCTTAAAACTGGAGAGTTAAAATGTTTAATTTTATATAATGTGTGGTAGATGATATAGATAGCCGATGAACCTTTCAGACCCATTGGCTATTTTAGTAAGAACAATACAAAAATAAAATCTTATTCAAATCAAATCAAAACCATTTATTTTAATTAAACCAATAATAGGTATTTTTGAATAGTCAGGAGTAGAAGTCAGTCAGACTAAGTCAGTCGTGAAGCTAGTTGCCTGTTCCAATACGTAGATCCTATGGAGAAGAACAGACAAGAAACTCTAAGGACACTCTTTTTCAATTATTTTTTATTATTATGCATAACTAGCAATCCGCCCCGGTTTCGCACGGGTAGCAGAGACATCTTCAACAATCATCATCAGATTTAAACCAATTTACACAAAACCTTAACAAATTATACACCTAAACCTTCCTCATGAATCACTACTACTGGTGAAAATCGCATGCAAATTTATTCAGTAGTTTTTTTGTTAATCACGAACAGACATACAGACAGACAGACAGACGCGGCAGGGGACTTTGTTTTATAATATGTAGTGATAATAAAAAATGGAATAAAAAATATATACCTATCCTAAAAGTGTTATATTTTCTTTATGCATTTTCTATCCTTAAATAGTGTGCTATTTTGAATCTGATTCCTGTGTGAGTCCAAAATATAACGTTAATGTTACTTAATCACTCAATCAGTGTGATAACACCGAAAGTTGAGATACTATTAGTTTATCTTTTAAAAAAAATTCCGACTTCATCATCATCATCATTTCAGCAGTAGGACGTTTACTGCTGGACTAACCCTTCCTTAATGACTTCCCAGCAACACACTTGTAACTCTTGAGTTGCGGGTGCCCAAAGGGCGGCGGTAGTCACTTACCATCAGGGGAACCGTCTGCTCGTTTGCCCCCAACCCAAGAAAAACATACAACACACATCACAATTTACTTCCTAATGTAACAATGATCAACTTCAGGATCCCATGAGCAAAAACCCCTGTCTACTATTGCCTAATTTATAGAGAAATTTGCTGTCCGCTTAAAATGTGAATTTTATTTCATACAAGTTTGCATTAATTCTGGTAAATACAGCTAAAGCAAATAATTGAAAAAAAAAATTAAACCAAATAGGCGTAAGTGAATAAACTATTTAACCTTTGGAAATTAGCATTTAACAAAGGGCTTTTAGCTGTCACAAGCATTCAATTCAGCCTCGGTATATTCTACTCAATCGAATAAATTATATTTAATTATATTTACTATAATTTTCAAGTGAAAATGAGAATACCGAAAATACACAAATAAATTTGTTTATATTAAGGTAACCAATACACAATTTAAGATTCCGTTTATTTAGTAGAATCTTTTTACGGTACGACACTTTCTGATATTCCATTTGTCGAACAGTTAGCACACGCACAATATGACACTGGACGTGTGGTTTGAGGGGTCAGTTTAGGCAATCGCCATCTTGAAATTGTACACATATTTTATTTCCATTTCATTTTCACAAAACATTTTAAACCCTCAACTAAAACGATAACTGGAAAAGGTATGTTTTTTTTTAAATTAATTAATTTAACTAAAATGAATATTTTTTATGTGGACTAAGTTACAAAAGTTTAGTAATTGTTTGCTTTTAATTTGTAACGCTTTGTGACATGTTATTTAGTAAATAGGCCTTGCAAATTTTTTACTAAATGTTTGTAATCACACTACCTTCTTTTATAAGATACTTACCGGGATCGAGATAACTGTGTGTGAGAACTGAGGGACCACGTTTAAAGGCTAGAGTTTTTGATATATTCGTTCTACAACTCGTAACCGTCACGCTAATAATACTTATCCACCAGAGGGCGCTAGAATAAACATTTAGTTCTGTCAGCTCCTTATTAATTAATGTCACCAAGCTGCCAATGTGACGTTTTAAGTTCGTCGTTTCGTTTAAGTTTTCACTTCTGTCGGCAGTCCCATGACGGCCATGACTGCCTATTTTTTTTTAATCTCACGGGGCATCAATCATCTCAATCAATCATCATCAACTCAAGATTCACAAGTGCGTTGCCAGCCTTTAACGTGGTAGGGAGGGGGGAGGTGGAAGGAGTAGGGGAAGGGAAGGTTTACCTACTGTAACCTCACTCATTTTCTGTAAGGCCCCATGGCCCTGCCACTAACAATGTGTCGTCCGAAGCGAACCGACAAACCCCACACGGTGTTCCGTCATAATCATGTAGTAAAATATCCTTTGAATGCCATCGGACTACTTTAGAAAAAGAAATCATAAAAATACTTACCGTTTTGTCTAGGACGTAGCTGCCAGGTAATATTAAAGGCACGTATGTGATCATATACACCATAGAAGTCCACGACACAAGAGTACTAGGTATTTGATAATAATCCACTACAATATTTGATATGATCGTATATTCAACCCACTGCATCGAGTTAGTTGACGAGAAAATAACGAACATGGCGAGAATCGCCCATCTTCTTTTCTCCAGCTTAAACTGAGGTGGACCTTCAGGCGTTAGAAACCACATATTTTCAGTCCCAGAAAGTCTTTTCTCGTCACTAGGTGGAAGTTTTGGAGCAGATTCATATTGAGTCATCTGTTTGTGATTACTTTCACTCATAAGAGTTCGTTTCAAAACGCTTTTGCTGGTAAAAGTCCGATCCAAAAATGCTTAACTTTTAAAAGTTCGTTTACTTTGACTTAGTTTATAAGATTTATTTATTCATAAAAGTTCGTAATAAGACACTTATTAAATTCACTTATCACACAGATTTGGGCCCAAGTTCGTTGTTCAAGAATTTCTAATTTAGATAATATTTGTTACCTAATTGTTTCTTCAGTCTTTTACGGCACAGCGCTATCTGCAAAGAAAAAAATAAATAAGTGTTACAGTAGAAGTAGCTTACAAGGATAATAGTCTATTCCTGCTGTAAGAAATAAGAAGAAAGCGTATAAAAATAAAACATTTAATTAGGTATTTACAGAAACGAAAGAAAATTAAAAATAATAATATTAGCTGGCCAAACATCAGGTAGTGAATTGTTAATGACATTTTTCAAACTTTGAATTGTCATCATTTCAAGTAAGAAGTTTATTTTGATAATATGCAATTATTTATTTTGTTAATTTTATTTTTAACATAGACTTTTAATTAATTATAGAAATATCTAATCAAAATATTACGTCTATTTCTCCGAACGCAGAGTTCTCTGAATGTCTATTTCCTAAAATGTCCAGTTACCAAAATGTCCACATGCCTTAAATCTAAACTTTTTTTCTATAGGCTTTTAATAAATTTAATGTTATGATTTACACATAAAAATAAAACTATTCAAAATTCATTATTTACCGAATTTCACTGCCCTAAAATGGTCAATAACGTCACTTCATACGCAAAGCGAAACACACACTGAATTTGTCAAGAAGACAAACGTAAAACTACCAAATTAATTAGCTAGTGTACTGAAAGGATGACATTTTTAATCGGTTGGGTAATATATGGGCTGATAAAGCACGACCTGAAGACCACTCGTCTTTTATAGGTGACATTAATGTTTAACTCGGTGTATTGATCTTTTAATGGATGGCGTGCTAGGCAAAATAGTTGTTGACGTCACATCACTAACTTTATGGTGTAACAATTTATGTCATTTGAGATACAATAACAAAAGAGATTGAAGTATTCTTTTTTCGAAGTTTTGAATTTGGTTCGGTCGCCGAAGCCTGCCTTAAAAAAATATTACAGAAATCCGAATTAAAAAGTTCAAAGGTTATTCATAATTTTTGTTTGTGAAATTCAAATATGGTATTTCTGTGTACAGTTTTCATTTATTGCGTGTTTGAGTAATCATTACTATTTTTTAATATCGATTTTAGCTGTTCCTTGTAATAGAACCTGTACTATTATGTATTCTGTGTAATAGGCAGTCTTATTTTGCAATAAACCGAAGTAATCTAGGTCAAAAGCATGTTACTAACAAAAACCAAGAGCCTTTTTTGTCGCCATTAGTCTTAGTATTTGTTTAATAATTTTGTTTGTAGCTTGTAATAGTTTTAATAAGTATGTGTTCCTGATGACTGCTGGAGATGGTGGAATAGTTATTCAATTGCTTCTATGACCAACAAAATGTGGGCAATCAAATCTCATGGGATTCACATATTAATAGGGCTAGTAGTAAAGTTAATAGGTTTTCGTGTGCACTGTGGCGTCTATCAACACTATGCAGTCTAAAGATAGCATTGCAAATATATCATGATTATATTGCTTCAAATATAAGGTATTGTCTCCCTCTTTGGGGAAATGCTATAAATATAAGCAGGGTATTAATTTCATAATAACAGTCTATACGGGCCTTATTTAATGCTAAACCTACAACATCATGTGAACCTCTATTTCTCAATTTGAAATTTTTAACTGTACCATCCATGTACATATATGAATGTTGTATATTTGTTAAGAAGCATCCATATTTGTGTAAAGCTTATAAAGATCATTGTCAATTTAACACGAGATAACCGGGTAGAATACCAAATATTATGACAAAATATTATAATAGCGGAGGTGATAAGAAATGAGACATTGGTCCCAATTCTGTTACTTCACTCGCTAAATTAAAATTCACTCAATTTTCTTCATATAAGATGTAAACCTTGTCGACTTCAAAACAAGGTCTTATTTCAAATTTAAACAAGTAGGTAACATATGTCGCTATCGAAATAAGCAATTTATTTGTCGACTAAAGTCTGATACGCTTAAATAAACTTTAATACCACGTAGCGAGAGCCGCTATCCGTTGAATGCCATCTCTTTTGCTCTGTGTTTTTAGTAAGCGTCTTCGTAGGTGTAGATTAAAAACACGTCATCCTTGTTAGTTTTGAACAAGTTTTTATACGGCAATTTTACAGCGTTTGAATAAATGGAGACTCTCGCTGCGTGGAAATAAATTTGAGTATACGTTGACAGGTTTTAGTGAAATTTAGCGGCGCTGAGAAATAGATGCTAGTAACAAATAGACCTTATCACAAAGAACACTAGGTTGATTTCATATGAAGAAATTAAATCAGGTTTTAATTTAGTCGAGTGTACAATAGAATCGGCACCAGGGTACATACTCGTATAAGACCAAATTGTACTTATGACTTACGCAAAAATGTTTTTACACGGTAAAAGAATTCCTCAGTTACAATCATGGTTAATTTTGCCATTTAAATTACGACTACAATACTATTATATGTTTTATTGTTTTCTATATTATATGGATTTTATTGTTATGGCTTCGAGTTTTGTAATAATTAACAATTGCATGCCTGACCTATTTGTATTCTTATAGAGTTTGGATGTTCTTTGTGTCTGTTGTTTAAATGTTTGTGAACACACAGGATAATTCCTAAAGCCGTAGTTGCCATTAAAAAAAAAGAAAAAATATGAATTATTCACTTTTTATTACATTTACGTATAAGTATATGTATATACTTTATACATATATGTATATACTTTATACATATATGTATAAAGATTCAAGACCATTTTTATTTTTATCATTGAATTTCCCACTACCTTCAGCGATATACAACTTGATCATTTGATGCAAACTTAAAATAAATGACTAATTTATTTAACTAGTTTTGGGTTTCAACCCTTAAAAGAAGGTATCCTTCATAACTGATAATAGAAACACGGACACAACGTGCGATGAAATTGCGTCAGTAAGGAATACAAATTGAAGTTTTAAGTCCAAGCTAGGAATATTCAATAATAAATATTCTAAATATTCAATTATAAGTAGCCGTTTAATAATAATAACAAACCTCTTCATTGTACACCAGAAAAAAACACCGAAAAATAAAATAAATAACAATGGCAGTTTATACAATTGGCGGCCTTTTCGCACTATGGCAATTTATTTCATAGTACATTCGAAGCAATACTAAATTACTAATTATGATAAGTTAAACTAAAACAACAAGCTTAAGTGGCAAACCGATTTAAAAATTAAAAAAAAAAACCACCTTCTTCTTCATTATAGACCAAGCACAATCTGTTGGAGGCGTCACAATGAAACATATGATCGCAAATTCGAGGGATTTACGAGTAGCCACTGAACTTCACTGAAGAGTTCTACTATCAACCTTCTCCAACACCAATCAGCAGTAGTATTGTCACCCAAACCACAGATAGGATAATAGTTAGATAGTGAAAATACCTACGTTATAAAAGCCTACAAAATTTAAATTTTAATACCTGACGTTAGCTGCGACCAGAACTATATCTTATTTACGCATTTCGTAAGTTGAGAACGCCTTGCCCACCGCGCGACCTTCGTCTGTGTGTGTAACCGCTCTGCCATACATTCTAGGGTTGTACAAAATATACATATAATGAAATAGATTATTTATTTGATAAGGACTGGCTTGTTGGCGTAGTGGTTAGTGACCCAGACTGCTATGGACAGACAGGTCGTGGGTTCGATTCACACCTGAGTCTGGGTGTTCTTTGTGTCCGTTGTTTGTATGTTTGTAAAGTCCCCCGCGACACAGGAGTAATTCCTAATGCGGGAGTTGTCTTTAAGAAAAAAGAAAATTTAAAAAAAATCTAATTTATGGATGTTGAGTTTTATATAGGTAATGATAAATAAAATCAGTTTTATTTCGATACGACAATATAAGAAATAGGTTAAAATTGACTTGTAAGATTAGTTTCCTTAGTTAGTTAGAAGTGGAGCTAATATAATAAACGTGTTAAAATTTTAATGATACGGTAGTTACCTACCTGTTCCGATTAATCACTGTGTATTTATTACTTCTGAGATAAGCCCGTAGAGCGACCGATCTGAAGGTGAATGAGAACGAGAGATGGAACTAATTGAATGGAAATATCGACCAGTTAGCATCGCTTCATTAGCTGCAGGAACATCGACAAGTCGACTTATCTTGTCGAGAACACCTTCGCTTAAATCCGATTGAATGGGTGCCCAAGAAAATAGATTTGCGGAGCTTGGGTTCTTAGGACTCCCTTCTGATGAAGCGATATTTAATATAGGCACCGGCACATAATATATACATATAAAAATCAATGTTTACCTTCTTACCTACCGTACTTCATTTACCAGTATAGCTTGAAATGTCATTGTAAAGACTTTTCGTAGCATGACAGATCACCATATTATATAAATACATATGTACTTGACCCCGTTGCTTTTCGAAGCCGTTTTCAAACAGCTTTTAAACTTATAACACATATTAATTAAAAATTTTAGCCTTTCGCCACTTCTTCTACATTTAAACTATAAGCATTCCAATTAACACATTCCTCCGTTCGCGAAATTTGCTTAAAAAATTGGTAAAAAAAATCTTTTCTTCTACATAATGCTCATACGTAACTTTATTAGCTACTAGCTATCCAAGCAGTTTCACCTGCGTTTATGATCACTGTTCCGCTCCTATTGGTGGTAGCGTGGTGTTATATAGCCTATAGCCTTCCTCGATAAATGGGCTATCCAACACAAAAAGATTTTTTTAATTCGAACCAGTAGTTCCTGAGATTAGGGCGCTCAACCAAACGAACAAACTCTTCAGCTTAATAATTTTAGCATAGATTTTTACAATATGAATAAGATCTTATTTCTGAGATTTCTATTGCAGCGTAAGTAAGTAAACATCGTATATTTTAGCTAGTTATTACATCACATTTTAGTTAGTATCATGCAATTCACTAGACTCAGCTGACACAAACCATAAAAACGCTGACATGGCGCTGGCAAACCCGACATATGTTATGTCTATAATAATTGACCTAATGACCATTCCACTACCATTGTACCAGATTTTCACTATTGGCAGTATTTTATCAAAGTCAGCCTCCTCTTAGAATTGTTGCAGTCAAAATTCTTAACCAGTCAAAAGTATTTTTTCGCTAACAAAACGGTCGAGATGCTGCGGTTAAAAGTACTTTTGACTGAAATTCAGTTCTGTAAAATATTTTTATTATATGATGTAACTAAAAATTTACGGTTTTCGCGATTTTTCCTTTATCTATGCTATAAGGCGTTGCTTCGTACCAAATTTCAAGATTCTGAGTACACGGGAAGTACCCTGTAGGTTTTGATCCCTGTAGGTTTGATAAACGGCTGTATCTTTGGATTGCGTTGGCTTAGAAGTTTGATTTTTTCACAGCTCCCAGGGACAGTAGACTTGAGTATTTGATATAAATTCCAGCTTGATACCTCTACGTGTTCTTGAGAAAAAGGGTCTTGACAGACAGACAGACGGACAACAAAGTGATCGTAGAAGGGTTCCGTTTTTCCCTTTCGAGGTACGGAACCCTAAAAAATGCGATTACAAACCTAAATTTTGGGGTTGGAAAAAATTGACAATTATTTTTACACAGCTGCAGTAATGATTTTTTCAAAAATGTATAGTCGGTGCCAAATGGGATGATTTAAGGATTCTAACAATATATCCAAATCTTTTTAGGCATTTGGGGGTTATGGTGAAATAAAGGAACTCACATACGTACTACATACATACACATTGCGCTCCTTTATCGAGCAGTCGTTCGTGGATCAATTGCTGAGATGAACGAACTATTTACATACAATTTTGTTTACTTATGGAAGCCTCAGACTCGCACTTGTACAGTTTTTTTAATATCGTATGGACAGAATGGACACCCCAACAGGTCATCACATCACGTCACGGGGTCTAACGGTGATGTAGCATGTTGGTATCAAAGGGCATAACGAGTCTATAGTAATGTTATAAAGCTGAAGAGTTTTTTTTTTGTTTCAATTCTTTAGTATCAGGTCCCTTGGGAGCGGTGTAGTGATGGTTGGTGACTTACGGAGCGGCTAGTGTTATAGATGAAGGCTACAAATAAGTTTGTACCACCGCTATTTATATCAATAATTATCTATACAAATAAATAAAGTTAAAGTGTCTGTTTGTAATGTCATAATAACAGCTTTTTACTAAATTTTCACACGGTACTACAATTTTTTCTTTTTGTTTGTCTGTATGGCTGTTTGTCCGGCACAAAATTTACAACTATACCGCGCGATGAACAGCTAGTAGTTTATTAAAACTAAAACAACATGGCGAACCGAAGTAAAAGAGTGTTACACTACCACCACCGGTACTTCCACGTCAAAACGTCCACCATCTCGAGGAATTTACTAGTAGCCACTGAAGAGTTCCACTATCCATCTCTTGGCAAAGATAAGCTCCAACAATAATTAAGAATATACGGTTTTATTCACGTCTATATTGCGGGGAGCAACAAAGGCCTTATCTTAGTCTTCTCGGACATCCAAGAAATAAACACGTTAGTAACACCGTATATCCTTAATAATAATACCACTTTTGAAAGATTTATTCCAACTTCAAGATGACAAATTATGCCTAGTATTATTTGTCATCTTGGAGCTGGTCCTATCCTCTAATAAAAAGAAAACTGTCAGGTAGTAGGACTGCCTGCACGTCAAAAGTGAAAACAAAACTACCTACATTATATTTATGTTCACACACATCTGTACATGTATCTGAACTTGACAGTCACGGGAGTTTAGTCACGATAATATTACCGTGGTTCAGTGCTTTTTCCGAAAAGTACGCAACGTGTCTAAAGAAGTTTTCACTTCAAAATAAATTACTAATGTGAAAATGTATTCTTTCTTTTATATTAAAGACACGTATTATAATTAAATACGTGGGTGGGTTTCACGTATTGAATTCAATTTAATTTAGTTATGTCACGCTTATGGGCCGCCTTGCTCACATAAGTGTCATCGATGGGGTGTGTGTGGGTCGGCTACCTGGCTACCTTCTCTCCGAAATGGCGCGAGGGCGGTGGATGACTTTGAATTAGTTGGTATTGTCATCAGTCTTACTTAAATATCGAATGTATTATCCTCTATTTAAAAAATTTTCATATCTTCTATGGTTTGATTTTGATTTAAATAACTTTTTGTCAATTTTTTCATGAATTCATAAAAGAAGATTCTCAGTTCAACTGTATTTTCTGTCCGTATTATACGGGATATTATTGTGAATTACGAACGGATTTCAATGATTCTTTCATTAAAATATAAGTTATATCTCAAAAAAGGGTGCCAACCACAATAAATCATCATCTCCTCCTCCATTTTCCCAATTTTCATTAGAGTCGGCGCAATGTCTAACATTGCACAGGGTTTTGGCTGGTTTCTTTCATGGCAGGCCGCAGACGGGAAACGAGGAAGAAAGTAAATTTGTATTAGAAAAAATGGATAGGGAGAGGAACCTAGGGTAAGGGATACCGTAAGTCTCGGATGGGGAACGGGACTGAGACTGCAGTAGCGTTTCCTGTTACTGGAGAGGTCACTAGGACAGGAATACCGACTGGCAGTTACAACCACAATGAATGTTAGCTGTAAGTGAACCTACCTGATAAGAGTAGTACCTACCTCCACCGTAAAAAAGATCATTTTTTATAGCGTCTTTTTCCTACTAGCTAGTAGGTTCACCAGGACACTTGAGGATACAGTCGGGAATATGAGAGGAATATATTTAAAATTTTCATAGACACCGCTAGTTTAACAATCATTTGTCACCTTCATAGGACAGTACCTGTTCGGGTTCTATAATAATTTTATTATCTATTAAAGTGTGTAAGGACCGCAAAAAATCACGAGCGTTGACTTCGTACTGAATCATAGGTAAACGTACGAGCCGGTTATTGACCCTGTGGTCTTAGAAATGCCGACATCAAGGCCATAGACCTGTCGTCCCATCTATCATGGCTTGTATTTTTAAATGAAGTTGTTCACATACATTTCAGCAAGATTATCTGTTGTCTACGACAGACTTTTTACTGTATGGAACAACTAAAGGACAGCGTCTTTTTTTTCTAGGCCGCCTGTAAACAACTTTACTCATTTATTTTTTTAGTATGGAATCCTCAAAGTACCACTTCGCTGAGGGCACGACGAAGGAATCCAGAGATAGCGAATTAGCATGCCTTGAGTAAATTCTTACAAACTTCTTTCATAGAACCTTAAAAAGCCACCAATCCCGATAATTACCGGTCAAGTTTTTGGGCTGGACGGAGCCGTGGGTCAGACCATGTCCAGAATTCAGAAGTCTCTGAATACTCTGCCCTCTCGTGAATAGATTTTATTCTACAACTCATCTGAAGAAAATTTAATTAAATTCATTTATTTTTGGTAAGTAAAACCTTTGCGTACCTATATCAGAATATGACAGGGAATGGTTTATTTTCGCACATATTTGCACCCTAAATACAGAATATTTAGGGCATCGAATAGCTAGGCACTTATGTATGCTTAAAGCAATTCCGTTTTAAAATGGCGTTGATATTTCCTTTACAATTTAGGGCAAAAAATGGAGATGTCTAGACATGGAACAAGGAGTGGTCTATATCAGGCCGTTGTCTATTCTAGAAACTGTGAATTATCGTTTCTTTGTTTATTGTGACTCTTGTCAGTAGGTACCTTATCGCAAGTCATTAATTAAAAAACCAAAATTAAAAAGAAAATTGGTTTTTTTTATGGTATAGGGGGCAAACGAACAGACGGGTCACCTGATGGTAAATGACTACCGCCGCCCATGGGCACCTGTAACTCAAGAGTCACAAGTGCGTTGCCGCCCTTAAGGTTGATTAGGAGAAGAGAGGGACGGGGGAAAGAGTGGGAAGAGGGGAAGGACGGGAATAGGGGAGAGGGAAGGGTTAGGGCCTCCGGTAACCTCACTCACGCGGCGAAATGCAATGCAAGTATTGCTTCACTACCGGTTTTTCTGTGAGGCCGTGGTATCGAGCGGAGTCGAGCCGGCCCATACGTGCCGAAGCATAGCTCTTCCACGTTATCTGTGAAAGTCACGTTTCATTACATCCCTTGGTCGCTCGGTCACACTCTGTCGCATATCAAGCTGAACCCCTCCCTGCTATATGCGACTCAGGCAGGCTGTACGCTTGTTAACAATCTTAGAGGTATAAAATATCACATATTAGTCACAGGGCAATCTAAAAAACAAATTGTCTACCCTAGGAACCTTCATCGATATCGAGGGTGCCTTCGACAAAACTAACTTCACCAGCATTAGCCAGGCTCTGTCAAGACATGAGGTCGATCCCATAATTGCCGGGTGGATCGACAGCATGCTCAGACACAGAGCCATACAATTTACTGTGAATAACACAACAAGAGGGGTGGTGGCCAGAGGGTGTCCGCAAGGCGGAGTTCTCTCACCTCTCCTGTGGAACATTGTGATCAATGAGCTCATTACTCAACTCAACGACCACAAGTTCCTCACAGTAGGCTATGCAGACGACCTGACCATCCTCATCAGCGGCCCCTTTGAGGGGGTGGTATGCGACCTAATGAGAACCGCACTGAAGGTCGTTGAACAGTGGTGT
Organism: Callimorpha dominula; assembly: GCA_949752705.1. Classification (NCBI taxonomy): domain Eukaryota; kingdom Metazoa; phylum Arthropoda; class Insecta; order Lepidoptera; family Erebidae; genus Callimorpha; species Callimorpha dominula. The sequence continues at coordinate 2,221,806 of OX456992.1, forward strand.
GAAAAACACGACTTAACAGTGAACCCGGCAAAGACGGAACTGATTATGTTCACAAATAAACGTAGTTTAGGAGAACTAATCTACCTAAACTATTCGACACCTGCCTAGTCCTTACCAAGGAGGTCAAGTATCTAGGAGTGATACTTGACAGTAAACTCCTATGGAACAGGCACCTGGACACGAAACTGAACAAAGCAAGCATTATTTTCTGCCAATGCAAGCGACTCCTCGGCAAAAGCTGGGGCTTATCACCAAAAATCACCCTATGGCTGTACAAAACGGTCATACGGCCTATCATCACATACGGTGCTATTGCCTGGTGGCAGAGAACAGAGCTCAGCACCGTCAGTAACAAGTTGCAGCAATTCCAGAGACTCGCATGTGCTGCCGCAACTGGATGCATGCGCACGACTCCCACAGCTGCCCTGGAAGTAGCTCTAGACCTAGAACCACTAGACCTATTTATACAGCAGGAAGCAGCTGTGGCAGCCATCAGACTCAAACACCTGGGTCTGTGGTACAACCGAGAGGGTCCCCATTCCAAACTATGGAATTAATTAGTGGAATATCAACCACTGATAGCTGCCCCATGCTATAGGATCCCCAAACAACACATCTTCGAAAGGAGATACCGAATACAGCTATATGAAAACGACCGAGATCAATCTGGCATAAATGAAGTCCGTATATACACGGACGGTTCTAAGATGGGGACAGGGACTGGAGCCGGAATTTTCTCACAAGACCTGAACATAACAATATCACTGGCGTTAGGGCAGCACAGTTCCATATTTCAATGCGAGTGCGTTGCGATAATCTACGCCGCTACCGCGGTCATGTCAAGATGTATAAAGGAGTATAATATCCGCATACTGTCAGACAGTATGGCCGTTCTAAAAGCCCTGGAGGGCAACACCATGAACTCCGGTCTTATATACGAATGCCACCAGACACTAGAACGTCTAGCCTCCGACAACAGGCTAATCCTCCAATGGATCAAGGGGCATAGTGACTCACTCGGGAACGATGTCGCCGATGAGCTGGCAAGGAGGGGATCTGCAACGTCAGTAGCAGGTCCAACTACACTGTTGCCACTTCCCTTTAGTCAACTTCGCTCATGGGTAAGACAACGGACTCGGGAAACACACAACAACCGCTGGGCCGACACACCTGGCTGTAGACAATCCAAACTGGTGCTGACGAAGGTCTTACCACGTTTGACTTGCAGATTGCTCAGTCTCAACCGACTTGACATCAGAATAGTGGTAGGAACTATTACGGGCCATTTGGCCCTAAATCGACACCTATTCACCATCAATGCGACAAACAGTCCTTTATGCAGAGGCTGTCTCAACGCGGAGGAAACGGCCGCCCACGTTATCCTGGAGTGCGAGGGAGTGGCCACAGAACGGGCAAGTATCCTCGCGGGAGCGAGGTCGCTCCTAGAAGCCTGTGAATGCCCCAGGAGGCTTCTGCGCTTCTGGAAGGAGCTAGGCTGGCTCAACTAGTTAGCCCACCTGTACGCATAATGGACCGCTTACGAGTCTAAATGCGAAAACAGAGCCCTATACCAATACCAATACCAATCACATATTAGTTGATGTATATTAATGAAAACTAGAGATCGCGGTGGTAGAAAATCATGTTTGCCTAATTTACTAACATAAATGAAGCTATTAATTTCTAGTCTAAGCTGAACTGCTATTGTATAGACTTTTGATACCATGATAGGTCAACATATATATACTGGACACTAGTAGACAATATAGCCGTTTTCGCATATTTTTTAAATTTAAAACAGGAATTTATTTTTCTACACATCTTATCCATATAAACTTTAAGTATTTCACATTCCTCCGTTCGCGAAATTAACTTTTTAAGTTTGAACAGAATTCGTGTACGGTACTTGTTAGTGCGCGTTATCAAAACGTTATCTCAACGCTTGTCATATGTACATAGCTTATTTTAACATCTAAAGTTTTAAATTCTTACGTTTCAAATGCTTTCTGTGTTTGTCAAATATTTCAATGTCGTTCCAAATGCAAATTAACAAACGTCATCTTAAGCAAACAAGATACCTACTATACATACGAGTATTGCCTTGCTCGATCGGAGTGATACCACGGCCTCACAGAAAACTGGCCTCATAGCAACACGCGTTGTTTCGCCGAGTGAGTGAGGTTACCGGAGGCCCTAACCCTTCCCTCTCCCCTTCTTAACTCACTTCCCCTACTCCCACCTTAAAGGTCGGTACACACGGTACACACTAGTGACTCTTGAATTGCAGGTGCCCATGGGTGGCGGTAGTCACTTACCATCAGGTGATCCGTCTGCTCGTTAGCCACCTATCCCACAAAAAAAAATAGATTTCGACATAATGAGAGGCCTTTGTCCACTGTAATAGACTGATTGATTGATCGAATGCACAAAGCAACCAGGCAACCTTAGATTATGAATTTAATGAAATTTAGGAATAATCCATTTTCAGAAGTATAATTAAAGAAAGTTTGAAGAACGCATTATATTACAAAAAAAGTTACTGATTTTACTAAAAAAAAAATAGGCTATTATAATTAAAAGTTCTTATGTACTCGTATATGTGTGTGTGTAGGTCTAGGTATGTATAATATGTAAAAAAAGCTGCACACAAAAATAATACTATCTTTAAGTTTTAGGCAACAGTAACATTGACCAACATAACACACATGGACATATTTAGAGGAACGCAAAAAAAAGATTCGATTATGTTTATCATGTTGTCCTTACATACTGGCCACCTATAGCATTATGTAAATTGAAAAAAAGAAGATTTTAATCGAAACTCGAAAATAAAAGATATTTTCGAGTTTCGACTTAATAATTTAATTATAAATTGTGCATTGTATGAAAATTAACAGATTATTGTTGTATTTGGCAATTTCCAGTATTTTCTTATTTTTTCACAAAAACTCATTTTCGAGGTGTTACTTACAGACCATTTGATAGATTGAAGTGATAATGCACGGTTACACCTACAATCAAGTGGCTCAAAGGTTGCGAGTTTCCAAGTCTGTAATTTTTGGCAATGTGAAACGATACCGGCAGACAGGAGAGTATACGAGAAGCAGAGGTCAAGGTAGAAAAAAAATAACCACAGCTAGGGACGACAGATTTATTGTAAGCAACGTCTTCTGAGGTCAGAGCTAGGCTCCAGGAAGTTCGAACGGGAGAGAGCTAGTACTCTCCCGTCCCGCAGAAGAGGCACCAGGCGACGGAGACCCCAAAATGATCTCCGACCTCGCGAGTGAGCGCGGGCCTGGGGGTAACGGGTGAGGCTGCCCGTTACCCTAGCAGAAGCAGGCCTGAGATGGTGGCGCGATGTGTTCCGCGCGCGCCTCTGACGGAAGAGGGGGCGAGGCCCCCCGTACATTTTGGTGTGGCTGCCTATTACTTAACAGGCGGCCAAGGTCTGCCGGGGTTCTCGGGGACTCCTAGGGTATACCCGAGTCCCTTGCAATAGACCCACTTATGTCGGAACACCGTGTGGTTTTAGTCAGTTCGATTCCTACATACCACTTCACCTTCGCTTGCTCTGACCGTAATTGAAATACTGACAATAACTGACAGACAATAACTGGGTAAGATGCAAGAGTATTGTACACTGACGAGTCCAGGTTTTGTCTCAAGCAAGATGATGGAAGGGTCACTTAACGTGTCTGTCATTAAAAAAGCCTCGCGGGTCCTATACAACTTATCTTTTACAGATCTGAAATAGGTATTTCATCGCAACAGTCAGGAATTACTTCTTTCAGTTTTTCAATTTCGATTTCATATATTTGTAGCGTGCTTCAGCAATAAATAAGTGGGTGTATCAGAAATGAAAGGTTTAGGTATTGCAGTATAGAATAGATAGAAGACACAAGAGTAGATTAGAAGGGGAAGTGAGAGAAAGAGATTAGCACTAGGTACAGTTATAGTCTTTTAGGCAAGAATGTGGAACAAACACTTATATGCGGAATGCAACCGGCAAGGGCGCGACGGACGGACGGATGTTGAATCGCGCCTAGTCTTAACAAACTGCTGTCTTCAATTTTGTTATAAATTTATGTATATATTCTTTTCGAAAAAGACCTAAATTACACGTATGTCGTGATTCTCTAAGAACATTTTTCTTTGCTTTGTCAATATTGTCACTGATGCACTACATTTTTTTCGATTAACACACCGCCACTTTGTAAGGACAATGGTTATAAATCAAAGTTCCTATACCTTTTTGATTTGTGGAAAAAATGCAATTCTTGAGGCATACTTAAATTTTTGTAGGTCCATACTAAACTATTGAGCCGACTATCATTTCGATTAGCTATACAGGCCTGAATACCTACAAAAACAAAAAAAAAAGTGTTTGCAGTTTATTTTTTTGAGCGAGTCTGGTCTCTCGACTGCTTTTTGAGTACCTACCTACCTATCACTTAATTAGCACAGTTATAGTAGGTATAAAATAAAATACAGTTCGCATTAAAAATTGCAATTAGCATAAATTGTACGGACAACAGTTATTACGTACCCACTACTACGGTGCGGCTTGAAATTTTGTTAAAATGTTGTCATAACAATATTGTAATAAACACAGACCTATAAAAAAGAAGATTACTATTTATGCATATAAATAGTAATCTTCGTTTTATTTACACCTACTGTAATTAATTAAAAAAAAAAACAAATTAAAAAAAAAAACTGTAACAACATAACCTAAAAATATTTAAGTACCTTAATATTACGTGGTAACACTTTTCTTCTTTAGGTAAGTACACAAAACACTGTTCTTATAGTCACTTTGTTTTATGTTTTTTTTAAAGTTCTTATTATAAGTAGGTACTGTTACCTCTATGACCGATTGTTCTTCCGCCAATTCACTGTTCACGTACGTTCCTTAGGCACTAATGTTCATTCTTAATTCCGACGGAATGGTTCGATGTTTACAACCAATAGGAACTGAGCGGCACGCTTGGGGAAACCGAAGAACTGAGTACGTTTGTATAATACTATTAGAAATAACACATATTGCTCTAAATTATCCTCTATTCGTTTTTAGGTTAAGCGTTGCTACCGGTGACAATGACGGAACGAAATTTCGCGCATGCGTACGTTTGACGTTCAACCGCAATATTATTGTGTACGTCAAGGTACATGTTATAACTTTGTCCACTGATTCTTAATTTAAATTAGCTATCTTGCAAAACGAAATAAGGTTGTAATTACCTACCTACTTAATTAAAATTGAATTCGAATGCTCAACCAAATTTCATGTAGGAACAATGTAGACATTATTGATGTAAGAGTGTGAAAGTAAAGTACTTACAGTAGGTAGTAAAAGGTCTGAGGAATAAACGATACCTACTAAGATTCTTCAGAATCTTTCAAGCGACTACCATTTCTATAACACTTTTGAGATATTTTTTTTTGTAGTTGATTAGTTTAAGCACTCAGGGTTTAATAAGTAAATACTTACCTACTTAATTAAGGTTAATTTTTTTAAATGTTTTTAAAGTTGTTATGAATTTGACTGATTTTCCATCTTAAGAGGCCGTATACGAAATTTTGCCAATTTCGCTGATTTACGTGGTTTTACAGACGTGATTTTACAGTTAAAATACTATATTTCTATAAGTTTTTATGAACAACTTAAAAGATCACTTTAATTTAGATCTAATGAGTGAACCACTTTTTTACTTTTATTATAAATAATAATGCGAGATTTAGGTTGTTTTAAAATATTTTTTATTACCATATTTTTTTTATTTTTGCAATTTTTTTTCAGAAAATGGGTTAACTTTGAACTGAAGTTCATTTCTGTTGTTGTAATTTTATGAATGAAAGTTCCACGCAGCCGAAATCAAAAGCAAAACTTTGTCCATTTTCTGTAAAATTTGACTAAGTTAAACATTTTTTTACGCAATTTTTTTATATTAAAATGGTAAAAAGTGTTTCATACATTGTATAGACGACTTTTACAGCAATACATTGTAATTTTTTCATACCGCTGGTACTTCAAAAAAGTTCGTAAATATGTGATATTCTAAACCTCTTACGGCAAAATTTACAAAACAGTCACCGGTTTGAGGTCGATTAATCAAAATTGAATAATAAAAGTAAAAAAGTGGCTCATACATTAGATCTAAATTGAAATGATCTTTTATGTTGTTTATAAAAACTCATAGAAATATAGTATTTTAACTGTAAAATCACGTCTGTAAAACCACGTTAATCAGCGAAATTGGCAAAATTTCGTATACGGCCTCTTAAGACAAAGACAATGTAAGCAGGCAAGTGCACGATTCTTAGAATTGTAAAAAAATATAAGCGATTCAATATTCAAATTGAGAATAGAATAGAATAAACTTGATTATATATAAAATATATTTTTTTCAAGGATTAAGTAATTCTTGTGAATATGTGAAAGCCTTATCGCTAACAACAATTTCTTGCAGTCAACCTTTGGATGGACGAAGACGACTTTTGTTGTGAAAAGTGCTGATTAGGAAATATTTTGGATTAATTAATCTTCTAACCTTGGTCCCATACATTCATTCTATGTCGCCCATCGTGGTTGAACAATGCTAAACAACGATGACGTGAACCCTCCTCGACTAAGACACGTAAACATTATTCATCAATAACTACGATAGGATATGTGAACTTAATTTATCTTTATCATTCAATATTATGTTATAAAATAAGCGATATAAGGTTTAAAATTATACAACAGCAGACCGAACGATGTTAAATGGTCTGTCCATAAATTCGTTGGTCTCGCAGATAAAAATCAATCAATAAGATTGCTATTGATTTTATTGGATGGTATTTATAGACGTATAGTTAGCACGTGATTTGCTTTCCATGATATGTAACAGTATGACCACAGATCAAGGTATGACTTACGACCTTACCGCACACGGCGATTTGTATAACTTAATGACATTTTAAAGTGAATTATAATAATAACTGACTGACTAACTAACTCATAATTTCTATTGTTAAGTATACATTTTATTTAATACCTAACAAGGCCACGAAATCTGAATGACTCCAGCTACGGAGAGAGCTATGCTGTATTCTACAAGACATTATTCAGAACGAATAAATAAAATAATAATAATAAAAAAATAAATAAAAAAAGTACCTGAATAGCGACTTTGGAACGCAGCGTGACGACGTGACCGGGTGAAGCCAACACCAGACTTTGAAATCCAAGACCAAGAAGTTGTGTTCAGTTGTGGACGAAACTAATAAGCCAGACTTAGTTTGAAAGCTTCTCATGAAATCACTTCCATACGTTGAATTTCCAAAAAAAAAAATGATTGAATATTATTATTGATATAATATACAACTAGAGTTGTCGACACCTGTTACTTATAAGTTACTAGCTATGCTCCGCGGTTTCACCCGCGTAACTCAGATGCCATGGGAATATCGAGATAAAAAGTAGCCTATGTGTTAATCCAGATCACCAGCTATCTACATACGAAGTATCATCGCAATCGGGTCAGTAGTTTTTGCGTGAAAGAGTAACAAACATCCATACATCCATACATCCATACATCCTCACAAACTTTCACGTTTATAATATTAGTAGGATTGTCGTAAAAACGACCTTTTTAATTATAGTTGTTATTATACTATTCAGCGTACATATAACAAAAAGACAAATTAAAATTATCCTTATTTTTATACGTACAATGTAATCCGGTGAAGTGATTATCATCTAAACTTTTTATCGAAAAAATATCCACCATCGCTAGTACTTAAAAGTCACTCCAAACTTCATTCCCTGAATATTCGATGGACCCAATTGCCTCTGCACTATTGCGTGACTTACTCTACGAAATTGGATCTTAGATATTACTCCCGTTAACGCAGTCAGTTCAAAAAGGGCTACAAACAGGTTTTTTTTTTAATACAAAGAATCGGTGAACATTGTACTCCAACCTGATTGCAGTTCTATACGTCTTTGTTGTGTTACCTACCTTGAATGCGCTTTAAACCAAGAAACTATACAATATTAGAGACTTTTTACACAAGGTGAAATACAAGCCCAGTATATATAAAAGAAAGAAAGAAAGAAAAGACTTATTCGATGTCATCTGAGATACACAAATAGGACATATGACTTTTAATAAACATTGCCGGCAATAATAAAACTTATGTCTAGTATCAAATTCGCATCAAAATGTGTAGGTATCTCACGTGTCCATCGAAAAGGATTTGATTCAGTATATGCCAGGCATGTGCCTGCTGCTAGTTTTCAACCAGACCCTCTGTGCCCCACGGATACCAACCAGCAAAATAAAGTAGGTATGTTTATAATACATACAGTTCGATACAATAATATGTACTTATATTTTTATTGAGATAAAATAACAATAATAATAACACAAACAAGCGGCCGGCGCGGACTATGAGACGATGCGTTTAGGCACATACGCGTGAATAAACCACACCACTTCCATGATGGTAATATTTATTAGGCGAGTGTTATATAAATGAGCAATTTAAGTCAGTCATGCCCAGATCCCTTTGTAAATAGATTAAGTAACGCCGCAGATACATCGGGGGAGGTATGTTGCCCCGAATTTTTCTGGCCGAATAACGAAAACTGCCGTTGAATGCAGCAACTAAAGGTGAGATATATGACATTTTCTAAATGGATAATACTTTATTTGTACACCCTTGTGACAGTAGGAGTATCAGTGGCGTAACTATACCATCTGAAGCCTGTGGCTAATTCATCGTATGGGGCGCAAGTACACTCTTGGAGCCTCGTGTGCTTACGGCCTTTAGGTTGGGGCCGGAGGTCTCCTACGGCCATGGGCCCGTGGCATTTGCCCGCTCTGCCACCCTATTGTTACGCTACTGAGTTGTATCATTTTATTATGTGTATCATACGTGTCGGACAGATTATAATTAGATACAAAGAGAGGCCTTACTGCTAAATAAAATCTCTTCCAGGACAATTGAATTGAGTATACAGAATGTAGGTTACATTCTGGAAAGGTACTCAATTCAATTTCGATATAAATCTTAATTCTTCTGGACATTTATAACCTTAACAGAAATATTTTACTCCTTAGTAAAAAAGAATAGCAATGTGTTTACTAGGAGACCATTGCTTTTGAAAGTAAATCTTTTAGTTACAAATAATGACAACAGAGGGAGTACCTCTCCCTGTTTTCAAAAACGAGTTAGAACCTAAATCCTGCGCTTATACTTTCTTTTAGGAAGCACTGCAGCAAAGCTTTTGAAAACCAAACCATTATTTAATAAGCAATATGGAGACTAATAGATACTATATCTATACTCTATATTTTTTAGTAGTTAAAAAAATTTGTTCTTCAAAAAACTTTGTCTTAGTTACACCTGTTTTAGGCCTATATACTGACTAGTCTTATTCTGTGTCCATTTAAATCAGTGAAGGTAAATAATAGACTATACTTTATGGTACTTGGTACAACTTTTGAAAGCAAAACCTTTTGAAGTCATAAACCCATGGAACGAATTGTTAATGACTTGAAAATGCTTTTAGCGAGTCTAATTAATCGGAAAAGTAGAAATAGAATAGAAATAAACCCTATTGTACACCAATTACAAATAAATAACCAGTAATCGCAGGCACCCTTTGAATGGACAAAGACGAAAGGAAATAAAATAAATAATGGATAATTTTTGGTGAAAGAATTGAAGAAGTTTTTTAAGTAATCATACTCATACTAATGTAAATATTACAGTAATCTTACTTGATTTATTTTTTAACCCCCGACGCAAAAAGGAGTGTTGTTATAAATTTTACGTGTGTATCTCTGTGTCTGTCTGTGGCATCATCATAACTCTTTAATAAATAGAGCTGGTGGGAAGATCATCAGCTCATTTCATTGAAAGGATTTCTGATTAAAGGGCATTTATTTTTGATTTATGCTTATTTTCTTTACTATCTTTTGGATAAGAGACCTTTTCCTTAAGAGACAAAGTTATTGCGTACCTATTGAATTACTGAATACACCAAACATTGCCTCACAATTGCTTGATTACTCTCTAGATCAATGTAGTTGAGTTGTACATTTTTAATACACGTATCACGTTGCTAGTAACTTTTATAATAGGCGCTTACACGAAAAGACATTAAGTCAAGACAAAACTACCTAATTGTTCAATAATAATCATATCTTAACTTCCAAGAATATGGTGAATATAACTTCTTACATTGTTTTATTGCACAGCATATTCTGCCACTTTCGGCATGCAAATATAGTACGTACCTATATTTCGATATAAAACATGCAATTTAACTTTATGGTGGATGTACATTATATAATAAAGTACATTATTGATTTAGAATTAAAATGGAGCATAATATTCAATCGTGAATAATCATAAAAAATACTGAAAATGAAAATTTTAAATTTTCAAAATTATAAGTTAAAACTATTATTTTGTCCCCTAAATATTCATTGATGTGATAAAAGGCTTTTTTTCTCAAGTATTTTGAATATTTTTTTGCGAAATAGCACAAGTATCTGGAAGATGATTAGGTATACAACTTTATAGCAATTTTTCTTAAATAATTCCAATTTGATATGAGGTATGTTCCAATTTTTCTTAAATAATTCCAACTTGATATGAGGTATGTTCCAATTTTTCTTAAATAATTCCAATTTGAAATGAGGTATGTTCCAATTTAACTATTTCTTTATAAGAGTTGGAAACAAATGAAATGAAGAGGAGCTACTTGTATTGCAACTTAGATTTTAAATCAGCTACAAATCGGCTACTAACAGCTGGAAATTCCTAGTACCGATATAAATATGATGACCTGTCGTGGTATGGAATGTCTATAAAATGTTTTCGAAGGATAGAAAAATATCTTTCACACGAGCAAAGTCGCAGGTAATGGTTAAAAAATAAATAAAAGGTTCTGATGAACTGAGAACCTCCTCCTTTTTTGGAGTCGGTTAAAAAGTCTCTACCTACCCGTTCGCTGAGTATATATATAAAAAAATCTGATGACGATAACACATGCTCAATATGATAAGTATGATAACTTCTATGACGAATCATGATACTAGATTAACGAGTTCCGCCGTGCGGTTTGGCCCGTGCTACATATTACACTAAGCTAGCCCTTATTTTGGAACATACATTTCATTTATAGTATGGCCTAGGACTACAATCTTGGACATTGTCAAGTACAGTCCCAGTTGACATTTCTGATTACTACTGCGCTTGTATTGGTCGGAGCCAATAGCCTTATGTACATAATATGTATAGCCTCTAAATAGCCTTGTACTACTTACCACCCATAATAAAAGAGGCAGCTGACGAAAGAACTTTTAAAGATTTAAATTTAGAATGCTCCGGAGTTTAAGAAAATTAAACAAACAAACAAACAAAAACCTCTTCAGCTTTGTTAAATCAGTATTTGAATTCAGAACGTGTTTTGCAAGGGAATTCCCCCGATGTTGCTCACTGCTCATTGGTTATTTATTAAATTATTTAGCACAGGTAATTCTTTAAAATCCTAACAAGAACCTCAAACAATTTTTAAAATGTATGATCAATAAAAGTATTCCTAACAAAATGAAGTAAATAAATCTAATAAAAAGTTGACCATTAAGAAAAAAACGCATGTAAACTTTTAAAATCTAAATCACGCTATTGAAGTTTTCCGAGACGGTCAGTATATATATGAGTGCTGGGATTTGTATGTTGGTCTCCCCCTGGGTGTCTTCATTGACCGACCCGCAGATTGTAGCCAGTCCGTTGGATTGCGATCCTTACTGGCCTCGGACGCTGCAGTGTATCAGACATTACAAGACCGAATGTCTGTGGCACACGAAACAGACTCTAGAAATGGGGGGTCATATTTCTGTAGTCTGTTTCTGAAACTCTTAAATTCCTCTCCTGGGTATAGTACAGGCGTTTGGGGCGCTTTCAGGTCACTCTTTCGAGAGGGCCGGTTGTTAGCGATTTGTGGGGACTTAGAAAAGGCCTGCTGTGTCAGGAGTTTACACGTGAGCCTCACCACGGGCAAGCGTGTCTCCATAAGACCGGTATTTGGAAAACGAAGAGCCCGGGGGAGGGACCCGCCAAACAATAACTATTATAGGAATATGTTTCCTTTCTTCGATTTCACTTCTGGGGGAGAAGTGAAATCTAAGAAAGCAAAGTTATAGCTCTAATAATCATTGTTTTTTTAGTTTGCTTTGTAACTGGCAATATGTTTTTATTTTATTTAAAAAAAAAAATATTTTTAAACCATCCTTGACGTCTGACTTTCGTCTGATATAGCAACTGACTCATTGGTGACAGGTTCATGACAGGCTTGTGACAGGTTCTAAGTTTTAACCGTCCACCGCCGTCATTAAATTAACTACTATTATATTAGAGCATTCGACTGTCAGGGATCGCGAGTTCGATTCCCGTTCAGTACAAATCTTTGTGTGCGTTGGTCTAGGTGTTTCTTCAAACTATCCATGTATAATTATTCGTGTTCTAGAATCCATAGTAAAAGCTTTGCTTAAAAAAAAACACGCCTTTGCCACACACACGCCACACGCATTCAAGGAGTTTACTACTAGCCACTAAAGTTTCACTATCCTAAGACCCCATCAGACCCTTGATACCAAGCCCAATCTATGGGACTAAAACGAATCATATGAGCGCAAACTAAAGGGGTTTATTGTCTAGTATTACAGTTTCATTACGAAAAGAGAAATAAAATATGGTTAAAATTGACTTCCGAAATTTTTTTTTTAAAGACAACTCCCGCATTAGGAATCACTCCTGTGTCGCGGGGACTTTACAAACATATAAACAACGGACACAAAGAACACCCAGACTCAGGTGGGAATCGAACCCACGACCTCTGTCTCAGCAGTCAGGGTCACTAACCACTAGGCCAACAAGCCAGTCAGATAGATATGACTGGCTTGTTAGCCTAGTGGTTAGTGACCCTGACTGCTATGCTACAGGTAGTGGGTTCGATTCCTTTGTAAAGTGCCCCGCGACACAGGAGTAACTTCTAATGCGGGAGTTGTCTTTAAAAAAAAAAAAAAAAGAATTATACATATTGTTAATTTGTTGTAACAAGCGAAGTTAAAAAAATGTGTTAATATAGACCGAAGTTTAGTAGCTAAATTATTTAAGTGTATGCGAAGTTAGGACAGTTCGCTAGAGATATAATAATTATGTTTCCAATATGCAAGTGGTATTTTGCCGTCGAAATTCCAGCAAACACGTATCGTATAGAACATTGTCCGGATGTTTACGGATATCCGTCTAGATATTTGGACGGTAGGTAGTTTCACTAATGTGACATGATCTAATTGGGAATAGGGTTATGTGGGTAGGTTGACATCGAACGGAATTAATTAAATATTGGGAAGAACAAAACAAAATTAAGTTTTTCAGATTCTGGAAACAGAGATTGCAACCTGGTAACCTCCATACTATGCAATCTTTGTTTCCAGAATCTGAAAAACTTAATTTTGTTTTGTTCAGGTGCATATTGATAGAATAGAACGCATACAAAAACGTTTTACTTAGCATTTAACAACAATATGTGCCGTCAATTAACAACATACAAACAACGTCTCTTATTCTATGAAATGGACCCACTGAGTACACGTCGTTAAATTGCTGATATCATGTATATTGGATTACGGATGGAGTACAGTGGATTCTCCTGATATTCTAAAGCTATATATGATTATTCGTACCTCGTCCCGAAAGTCGATTATCCAATCGCAAAACGTTCAATCCACCAAATGTGAGAACTAATTTTGGCCAACCCGCACCTATTCACCGTATACCTCAGTACGTAATTGCATAGATGTGTTTGTTCGTCACGATTCTTTAGCCTCATTGAAAAAAACTGTAATTTACATCTTAAACTCAGGATTGTAACTTTATAATTTGGGATAATTATTAATTTAATTTTTTAGTTATAATATTCTCTTACTTTATAGTTGGTGTGATGATATAACCCTTCATTAGAGCATGCTGTGTTCACACCGAGTACAATTATCCAGATCTATACCTACAATATAAGTTATCAGTTAAGTTACACTAATAATTGTATCAAGTTCTGTGAACCATTTAAAAAATTCTTTTACAATATTTTCTACTTTCAGTGACTGAAGTCAAGCATCTCAGGCGTTTCTACGATCGATGTAACAAACTGGAAAGTGCGGCGTGGGATGATCTCCCATAAGATTGGCTTGATCACAGCGTCAATGTAAAGGTTCTACATGCACCCATATATATGTTTAATTAATTAGAAAGAAAGAAAGAAAGAAAAAGTATTTATTTCTTAAGTAAAATTGCACTTGCACGTGACTACAGAAATTGGTCACCCCTCAGCATTGACGCTGATGGCGCCGGCAAGGAAGTTGCTGTGCGCCAAACAACGCTGATTTTCAGCGGTGACCGTGTGGAGTAAATATACATATATTTTTTATTATATTTTATGATCTACCTATATGAAGATAAACTGGGTAATGTATTTAGCAATCTTGTTTATCACGATTGGTAATTGAGTTTTATAAAGATTGATTTTCTTTGTTTAACGTACACCTTTAAATATTCGCAAATAAAACAGAACTGAGACATTATGTATTTAGAAATGCCATCAGCTGTATTCTTTAGGAACCTTCTACAAAGTATTAGAAAACGACGTAAAAAAAAAGATGAATGAAATCGGTAAAGTTGTTCTCAAGTTGTGTTCACCCAAGGGAAATCGGGATTCATTTTTATATATATATTATATATTAATAACGAGCAGACCGGTCACCTGATGGAAAATGACTACCGCCGCCCATGGACACCTGCAACTTAAGAGTCACAAGTGCGTTGCCGGCCTTTAAGGTGGGAGTAAAGGAAGGGCGGGTAGGGAGAGGGGGCCTCCGGTAATCTCACTCACTCATTGCTTCACTGTCCGTTTTCTGTGAGGCCGTGGTATCACTCCGGTCGAACTGGCCCATACGTGCCGAAGCATGGCTCTCCCACTTGTAAGATTAGATGAGATCATAGCGGTTTACTCTCTTAATTTTCTATTTTGTTAATTTTTGTCAATATTTCTTAAAAACAAAAGTTTTTGGTCTCACCGACGAAATGATGATCTTACTTTGGACACACTTCTAACTTCTTTTTCGATACATGATTACTGCGCAACTCGACATAATTGTTGTGTTTTCACCCAGCTATGTTCTTTGGGAACACAAAAATATTTACACGTGTCTGTCGAAGCCATGAGCGTTTGCTCATGACTTCGACGCGCACATCGCACTTCTTACTAATTCTCAGTTTTGTGGCAAATGCCAATGACTACGCCACGAAGGTCAAATACCTCTTTTCACGTAGGTATTTAAACGATCGCTCTTACGATTCCGAGATCAATCGCACGCCTAGATGTAAAGGGAGCTTACTAAAAAAACTCAATTTTTGAGTTATGCACACCAATGAATTCCTTATCTCAATACGTCCTACCGACCAATAAAACAGATTTAAAATCACCAACACTCGAAACTAGACGCTAAATCCATCAACACGGCCTCAACACCAAAAACTAAAACA
This sequence comes from Callimorpha dominula, assembly GCA_949752705.1. Classification (NCBI taxonomy): domain Eukaryota; kingdom Metazoa; phylum Arthropoda; class Insecta; order Lepidoptera; family Erebidae; genus Callimorpha; species Callimorpha dominula. The sequence goes on from OX456992.1 coordinate 2,237,412, forward strand.
AACATCCAATTTTCAGCCCCAACACATGATTAAACTTATGATTCCTACTAAATCTTTCTTCTAGCTGCATATAAAAAACATAAATCATGTACATACACAGTAACAAATTTTTCCCCTTTTCCGAAAAAAGTGTTGTGTATTTATTTATTTATTGATGGAAGAATTCACAAAACAAACAATTTTCATTTAGGTATATATCGTTATCTTCAAGAGCATTTATCAGATCCTCGAGAAAATCGCCTATTGTTAGGCGTTCCCATCAAGAGCTAGTTTTATTGTGATTGCTTGTTTATTTATTTTATGTTTGATGTTAGTGAAACAAACAACTACTAACTTTCTATTGTTAAAGTATTTTTTATACATCTAATGTTGCAAACAAGCATACGTCACGTTGCCACGAAATAAATAGTACTTAACAGTACGGATGGCGTACAGAAAGTTGACTCATAGAAACACTTAAACGAATAACGACTCTCGCTTCTAAGTTATTAAGTATAAACTAACTAGAAAAAACTCAATCAACATTCTATATTCAAAATCCTTTGATTGCAGGCTTACGTCGATCAAAGAATAATAATATTATTATCAGCGTTTGATCATCTAAAGACGACGACTACCTACTTCATGATATATTATAGTCATTAGTGATCATATATAGTAAAATAGTAACATTTTACACAGTTGACAGCGAAAATATCGTTTTGTTTTTGTGATTCATCATGGCGGCCGACAATTAGTTTGTTTTAACAGCGAAATAATAATGTGCAAATTGTAGAAAAAAGTGCAGTAAAATGTCGTTACGACAACTTAAAAGCAATAAATAAGTTCATTCTTTATGTAGAAATTCTATTAAACCTTTTGTATAGGTCTGGGGTTTTTGTAGATCTGAGGACACATCATGAAGTGGTCAATTGCAAGATCTGGGCACGACATGTCTATATTTAGTTAGTTCTGCTGTTTGCTGTAATGCCACCTGGTGTTACTGTCGTAGTGGCCTCTTCAGTCACAGGAAAAACAGGACATTCAGGTGCGCGACCCCGGCCTCTGCGAGCTACGCAGTCTCAGTCCCGTTCCCGATCCCAGACTTGAGTTATCCCGTACCCTTGGTTCCTCTTTCTACCCATTTTTTCTCATACAAATTTACCTTCTTCCTTCTTTCCCGTCTGAAAACAACCACATTCCCAATACTTTGATATAGAGCGTTACATAGGCTATTTATTTATGGGTAAATCGTGGCACATGCAACCTCGGTACGTATCACTAGTTTTGTTTGAAACATTCTTATGTAAATCTTGATACTTTGTTGCGCACACGCCAAGGGTGACTTTTGTTTTGTCATAGCACTCATAGCCAACAGACTTACGACCTACGACTGTATAAAATAATGTGCCAAGTGTCGATTAAAATAACCATTTATAGGTAACAATAACTACACGTCACGTTGGTTTACTAAATTAAGGTTACTTATTCTATGGTGTCGCTGGTTAGTTAAATAAAAGCATAAGCCTCCAAGAGATTTTTAATTTTATTAAACTACTAGCTGCACCCGGCATGCGTTTCAATTCCGTTTTTTACTCTTTTTTTCGGAAAATATTGACATTATAATAAATATTAATACTAACGTATTGGACATTATTGCACTGTCCGCCAACCTACTGCCAACCACCTTTGGTTGAAACTAATATTCCGTGCAACAAAATGTGGCAGCGGGTGGATGCGGACTACCCAAGATCGTGACAGTTGGCGCTCCTTGTTGACCAGCAGTGGACGATAGGCTGATGATGATGATGATGATAGAAATTTGACTAAAGCTGCATGTGTTAAAATGCATCTAAGATCTTTGTTTCACCGATTTGAACTATCTACATTCACCATCCATCATTTTATTATTACGTCATTTCAATTGTTAACTTTGTCAGCTTAGCTACTTCTAGCATTAAGAAGCACGTATGTTGTAATTCCATAACTACATATAATTAAACTTCACATAAATTATAGAATAAGACTAGTTACACCCGCGTTTGTGGTCACTGCTCCGCTTCTACGGGTCGTAGCGTGATGTTACATAACTTATAACCTTCCTCAATGAATACTCTATCCAATACAAAAATAATGTTTCGAATCCGACTGGTACTTTCAGAGATTTGTGCTTTTAAACAACAAAATAAAAAAGCCCTTCGGCTTTCTCATATTAGTATAGACTAGTAGCTAGCCCCGGCTTCGTACGGGTAGCAGAGCATAATTATATGAATTATTTTCGACATCTTCAACAATCATCGTCATATTCTTTTATTTATAGGGGGTAAACGAGCAGACGGGTCATCTGATATGATATTTCAGCCATTTTACACAAAACCTTAACAAATAATACACCTAAATCCTCCTCATGAATCACTGTGTCTATTGTGTGTAAACCGTATGAAAATCTGTTTAGTATTATTTTGTTTATCGCGAACAGACAGACGCGACCGGGGACTTCGTTTTATAATATGCAGTGATATTTATGCATGTATGTACTTTGATAAATGGTTATGTTTCAGCTTATACAACATATCTCAAACAATGGACTACCGTGCACTCTAGTGTCACATATCAGCATATACGTGTCACGTTTCTGTTATCTGTTAAGTGTATGCGCAAGTTGTAGATACAACTTGAGACTATGTAATACTAGCAACGCCTCGCGGTTTCACCCGCGTAAGTCCTGATCCCGTTGGAATGTCGGGATAAAAAGTAGCCTATGCGTTAATCGAGGTCTCTAGCTATCTACACACCAAGTTTCATCGCAATCGGTCTAGTAGTTTTTGTGTGAAAACTTTACAAACATACACACAGATGTTTCCTCTTTATAATATTAGTTTAGAAAGCCTCGATAGGCTCAAACCTGCTTTGAGTCACAATTTGTGGAGAAACTGCTCATTTGGAGGTGAAGAACCGAAAAGTTGATTCTTCTCAAATGAAAGACGAATAATTTGACAACAGTGAGAGATGTCATGCCTTGGTGTACTATCATACAAAGAAAGAACCAAGCCTTTTGACGTTTGCTAATTAAAAATATTTGACTCGACTGTCATCTACTGTTCTAATGAATATTATCACCACAAGCCTACTCTTAATTTCATTCGAAAATTGTATACACACTACTATGAATGTTAGCACTAAGTAATCTACACGAACGAAGTGGCTAGCTTTAAGAAACTTTGAACGAGTAACTTAGAAAACTTAAGCAAAGTATTTTTTATTAAAAGACAACTCCCGCATTAGGAATATTCCTATGTCACGGGGGCTTCACAAACATTCAAACAACGGTCACAAAGAACACCCAGACTCGGGACATTTATTTGTGGATCACACAAATTTTGTCCCGTGTGGGATTTGAACCCTTGGCGCGGCATAGTGGCGAGGTGACTGCAATGCAGGTGTGAGGTCATTGCAATCACTATCACTGTATCTTTTATGATCCCTCTGACGATCGAACACATGGCAAGGCAAGCGATATTACAAGTATTTATATTTCTTCATCAGGTGGCAACTGCGGCTGTTGGCGTCAAGTCGACAACTCAAAGGTGGACGCTGAAAATCAGTACTGAGGTGGCATTTGTCCATCGCAGTGTATATTGAGGGTCCACCTATTTTCTAGGGCACGGCGTACAACCCTCAGTAACATAAAAAGTTATATTTTATTTTCTAAAGAAACGTGGTCGGGTACGTGGCATTGACGCGTCATGTGACATGTCAGTGTCATATAACAAAGGACACGTCAAAAATTTTTACCTGTTTATGAAGTTTTAATTGTGTTTTAAAAAATAAATCATTTTTTCTTCCTTTCTTTCTCTTGCGAAAGTTTATAAGTACCGATGACAATTATATAAATTTTCATCTAATTAAACCGCCTGTTTGGTATAGTATGCCATCTTGTCTATCACGTAATAGGGCAGATGGCTGTCAAGTCAAATCAGTATATTTTTAATGAACGTCGAAACGGTAGGTTTGCTACAATTTTGTATAAAATAACAAGCCATGACGTCACGCCTTAGTGTTGTCAAATCATTCGCTTTTTATGCTAATCTGATGCGATAAAATCGGACGACGATTTTCGGAGTATTTCAAGATATTATATTTACTGACGTGGAAGAAAAAGCACAGGAAATGTTGAACATAGGGAACTACTTAATTATACTCTGTTTTCGGTTTCCAATAACCGGTTCCGTACCGAAAGGGTAAAAATGGGACTCTATTACTAAGACTCCACTGTCCGTCTGTCTGTCTGTGCCCAGGCTGTATCTCATTAACAGTGATAGCTAGACAGTTGAAATTTTCACAGATGACGTATTTCTGTTGCCGCTATAACAACAAATACTAAAAACAGAATAAAATAATATAGTGTCCAATTTTGTATAGATAATGGTACGGAACCCTTCCTGCGCGAGTCCTACTCTTACTTACAGTGGTGAAAACTATGAAGTAACTTATAAGTTATATTTTGTTTTATCTTGATCAATCATTTTAACCCTTTTTTTTAATTCAGGCCAGAAATCTGTTCTAAGCAAGCATTATGAAATCCGCCATAAAAATTAATAACAATATATTGTCATTTATTCCATAATATTAATATTTCTCACGCCAGTCAACTTTTATGATGAAACTCAACTCTTAACCCGGTTAATCTAAAGAAAGATTTGCAAAATGTTTTTTTTTATATTTGTGTAATAGTCTTTTGGTAAACGATTGCCATTGCCTATAAACACTCGTTACCCAGTATTAGGCAAGTAGTTGCGGGTTCGAACCCCACCCAGTGCACACTACCGGAGTGAACCCACTCCTAAGCATAAGCATTTAGCTTAGCTGGAGGGGTTAACAAGAATACTAGTAAAGTGGGACCCAAGTGACTAGTATTCTTTAAAAAAAAAAATGGCAGAGTGAGAACATGGCAGATTGTTATAAGCACATCTCTTAAAAGCATGCGCATAATTACCAACGTTCACGTGAATGTATAATTATTTTCTCTCTGAACCGCCAGATGTCGTATCATACGTTGTTCACATATTAGAATGTACTTTCATTCATCTCTCTACTAGGGTGACCATGATTTATTTTCGTTTCAGGACATTTCCTAGCCCCGATTTTGCTTTTAACCAAATTTAAAAAAAATGTCAAATGCTTTGTATATTTTTGATGTGTGTTCATTTGTAAATTTGCGTATGAGAAGTTTTTAAGGACACCAGTAGTATGGATGTGAAAATAGCATTTAACAAATAATTTACTGTCTTAATAATACCACGAAGAATATTTTAAAATATATATACTTAACAAATTGTATGTTACATTTAAGATATTTTAAAAGTTCTTAACGTCATAGGAAAATTTGAGACCAGTGCATTCTAAAAGATTATTTACCAAATCGTATTCTGTTGAAGCAGCCGGCCTGTGGAATGCGCTTGCGCAATTCTAGCGCAATATTTATAGATTACTATCTCTCTATCTCCCCTAAATATCTACATAAACAATATGAAATTGTAATCATTGACTTTAGATATATTTTTTATTATCATAATCACATTTTTTATATGTGTACATATCAGTTGTAGTTTATTTATACTATGGTACTAGCTGACCCGCGCAACTTCGTATTTGTTTGTAAATTTTCCCCTTTTCTGCAACATTTTTCATTGATGCTCCGCTCCTATTAGTCGTAGCGTGATGTTATGTAACCTATAACCTTCCTCGATAAATTGGCAATTCAACACTCAAAGAGGGCAAGCCTATTGTCGTCAACCAGGCACTTGGGAGTTAAAGATTAAAAGGTACATTGGCAGTATATTGAAAGGGAGAGGTAGGTTAGAATAGGATGGAATAAAAGTGACAATACTTGAACAATCAATATCCCTTTCAATGGAATGGTATTTCCTGGATATTGCTTGAAGAGTGTTAGAACAGGTCAGGGTCACATCTCCTGCGAAGAAGTGATGTCCTTGTGTGTCTGGACATCACCTATTGATTAGTCGATGCTAGCTACCCGCGGGCTACCGTTGAGTGGACTGTTGGGAAAATACCGTCGCAACACTGACGGTCCTCTCCTGTCAGGCGCATTATAGCACACCGTGTGGTTTTAGTCGGTTTCATTCCGATATACGGCGTCACCGATAGCCCCAGCGAAATATCATCCAATCATCCACGAGGGTTACCACAAGAAAAAATCTAAGGTCAGAGTTGCTTACCTGTAACTCAAACTGGCTGTTGCCTGGAGGTCCGAAGCCTCTAACCCAAAAAAAAATCTTACACTAAAGAGCATTTATCTTATCTGGGAACCGTATTACAGAAGCTTACACAATACTCAAGAACCGCTTAAAACTAGTCTTAGAAGGAGTTTTAATTTTAGAACCCTACTTATGTAGTGAAATATCTATCAAGAATCATTTAAGTATTTGTGACTGTGTAATGACGTTTGTTACAAAAAAAAAACAATGCTTAAATGTCGACTCACTGTGTCTTAAATCACTTGAGTATTGTATTGGTAACCTCTACCAAAGTATCGTTTCGTTCAATTGGAGTGTAAGGATATATCTGTAATTAGTTAAATGCTTTGGTAAAGGTTATTTATTCGAATAGTAACTAGTTGAACACACATACGATTCTAAATCTAAATTATGCCTTGAACGAACTTTCTTCGGCCTTCTGGTTCTACTTGTTCTTATACACGCTTAAATCATTATTATAGATGTAAAAAAAAAATTTTGGTCTTAAAAGCTTTAGGTGTTAGTTTATAGCATGTGTTTTCCTAATGTATCTCAAAGGTACTTATGCCTTTATATAAAAATATGTATAAAACAGGGCAAGTAGTAACATGAAACTTTGTTAATACGTATAAAAAGAAATCTTTATATTTATTGCATTGGTATTTACAGCTTTAGTAACATTTATCTTGTCATTTAGTAAACCTAAAAGCACAGCTCCTTTCGCTTCCAAAGGTTCGATTCCCTTAGTAAAAAAATATTTATTAAGCGGATCTCATATTCACGCTTTAATTATTTGAAGCCAAGTTCAAAATACGTGCATATAATTAATGGACTCGTACAAGAATAAGTACATATTTACATCTGTAGAAATGTTTCAAGAAATTCTGCGTGTAGCGAATCGATTGCATGAATTATGGACACACTACGCTTGTCAGAACAAACGTTAGCCAAGTAAACAGAACGTCTCAATCTCAATACAAAACAAATAAAGAAACAGGGCACATTGTAACATCTAATTGAACATGACTTGCTCATGAGGGTTGACGTACTATAAACAAAGGCTGAAATTATATCCATAAACCCATTTAAGAAGTCAGTTAGCATACAAATTTAATTGCACGTTAAAAAATAATACCCATGGCAATGTCACGAGGTAATTATTTGTTTAATAAAAAGTAATTTCCCATTGGCTTGTGGTCACATTCATGTAACACACTCGTTAAGGCTCGTGATAAGAACGAACGGTCGGTGACGAACTCATCTGCGCGAGCGCAGTGGCCTCGCGCACCCGCGTCTTGCTCCGACCGCGACAAAACCTCCCGCTATTTTAAATACAACCTTCGTTTTACGTGATAAAGGTGAAATTGCTGTAACAATAAAAGTGATAAGAAAAAATAATCATAAATAAAAGTGAATGAGCGAGGTAGTTTCGTTTCGTGAAATTTGTGTGTGAATGAATGTGCATGTTTAAAATAACGATTTAAAAAGGTAAGATTTCTTTCAACAGCATTGTTAAGTATGGTACTCACTTTTAGTGTTTTAAATAAGCTAAAATAAGTACATATTACAACAATGCAGTAAAAAGAAGCACTCGGGTACCGAGTTAGTTTCTGAAAATCTGTCTCCTCAAATGATGTAGGCGCACGAAATGCATTACATAACGTGGAATGTCAATTCTACAGTTATTTACTATACAAACATTCCTATCTATAGCTTCTTAGATAGTTTCTTTAGTGTACGTCTAAATTAGTTGAAACAAGACTCGTGTATGTGCGAGTGAAGACCTTGGTGCTTGAAATAATATCTTTCAACCACTATTTCTATTTAGCCATTGTGTTTTTATTAGTGAGAAAGAAAATTTAAATGACAACTAAAACAACCCTTATTTTTTAAATCTTGAAACTGCCGGTCAAAACCTACTGTCTTCTTTTATAAAAAGAACAATCTTCAATTCTCAACAAATGCACCTGCATTTACCATACCGTAAGAATGCAGATATAGGATACATTTCTAAAGGTGGCCAAGTTCTGTGGGGATTAGCGGGAACTTCTTTTTTTTTTACACCCATGTCCCTCTCAATTGACCCACTTGTGACGGAACACTATGTGGTTAGTAGGTAAATTGGTTAACCCGTGGGGGTTTCCACACTTGAAGAAACGAATATGATATACATACATACATTTGCTAACGCCCTATTACTGTCTATGGTTAGCAAAAACAATGGACAGGTAACCACGATCCTGACATACAACTGGGGCCTCTTCCACAGTTATCAGACCTTTCAAACACACTTGGTGGTTATGATGCTACTGCTGAACTGGAGACTATACGTCTTTCGGAGCCTAACCTCACCGATTCGCCCTCTCATATAGGCCGTATACAGTTACATGTTAAATAAAATTGTTTTTGAAGTTTGTGAAGACTAAACAATGAATGGGATACGTCCTTGTCCGGTGCAATAATTTTACGATTTTTAAAAAGAACAATGTATCTTATTAAGAAACCGCCTGCCTTTTATTTTAATGGTTAAAATGTTATTGCATTACCGACATATTTGACATTACTGATCGCAAACCAGGCCTGACAAGGTGATTAGCCAACTCCCAAAAAGCCGTTTATAGTGGAAAATGTTTTCGACGATAACATACTCGTGAAGAAGAGATTGATTGATGACTTGTCGGTGTTTTGAAGGACATTAAAACATTTGATTAACACAAAAAAAAATGCACCTGAAAAGTCATAGATAACATTATGTATACCCATGTGGGTAAATTTCAGCGAGAAGGGCCTAATTCACATATTTTCTTACACATACACTCACGTATGTATATTTGAAAGGGTAGGAAGAGGTGCATTAAATACCTACACCCAATTATAATTTGCTCCCACTCAAATAATAGCAAGGGGCAAGCCTATCGCCGTCAACCAGGGACTTTGGCAACTAAAGATGGTCAAATTGGGAGTACCTAATTGAAGAAACATTTCCTTGTAGAAAAAAATAATAAATAGGTATTACAATTTCATTGCTGTTTTTCTTTATTATTATTAAACAGTGTAACAGCAAAAACACCAAGGCAATTCATTGCAAACAAAATTTATCAAACTGTATCTTCGGTTTTACGATAGATTCGTAGTAAGATATATTAAAAATGTTATAAAATGATCAGCTTACTTGTACCCTAAGCCATATTTAGATGGCTTTTACCTCTACACACTTCTTTCATTAATATTATATTTGTAGGAACTCGTTCTCCTTCCGAAAATTAAGTAACATGCGTATTCAACAAAAAATCTTACTAAAAATATATCAAAACATGTTGGCTCGACACCGGGCAAGTTATCTAACATTGTTTCTTTGTATGCCTTCGTCACGACTTAATAAACTTTAAACGGCAGGTGGCATTTTAGTTAGACATATTATATACCCATTACAGCGTTCAACTGCAAGATTAATAACGCCCAGTTTCTGAAAGGTTGATCAACCAAAAATTTACTTGTCGTATATGTTAACTGAAAGCATATTTGGGCACTTCTTTGGTTGATCATCGGACCAGTTAACAGAGGTTATCAAAGTCAAATGTGTGTGTCAAATGTCGAATTTTACTGCAAAATCGTATGTCAAATGTGTTATGAAATTGATCATAGATTAGTAAATTCTTTGATCAACGTGACAGCTCTGTTAGTTGAACAATTTTTTGATCAGCCACTCAGAAACCTGCGCAGTTAAGTTCATTCATACGCGTTCTTTGATCAACGTTTAAAAATTCGAATTGATTTGACTCCACTGTTAACTTGCTGTGTGGACTAAACTGCGAAGGTTTCTGAGTGGCTGATCAAAATATTGTTCAACTAACAGAGCTGTCACGTTGATCAAAGAATTTACTAATCGATGATCAATTTCATTACACATTGTAATGGCATTTGACATACGATTTTGCAGTAAAATTTTACATTTTGATAAGCTCTGTTAACTGGTCCGATGATCAACCAAAGAAGTTTATAAATATGCTTTGCTAGTATGACAATATTTTGATCAGCCACTCAGAAACCGGGCGTAAGAAAACCACTCATTTTGATCGCAGTTCATTAATCGCCTGACCATTCATACGCTTACTTTAATTTTTTAAACAACTGCTTTGGTAAACAAGCATACGAATATTCTGGTATGCGATAATCTAAATATCAATAACCCGAGGGGAAAATATCACTCACTCGTTGTGTTTGATGCTGATTCATAAATAATAATATAGAATAACTAGCAGCGCCTCGCGGTTTCACCAGCGTAAGTCCCAATCCCGTGGCAATAAAATCGCGGGATAAAAAGTAGCCTATGCGTTAATCCAGGACTCCAACTTTCTACATACCAAGTTTCATCGCAATCGATCCCGTAGTTTTTGTGTGAAAACATTACAAACATACACGCAAATGTTTCCTCTTTATAATATTAGTTTAGACGATAGGCCTGTTGGTCTAGGGGTTAGGGATCCTGACTGCCGAGCCAGAGGTCGTGGGATCCATTCCCACCCACGACATTATGTGATAAGCACTATATTTATTTCTGTGTGTGGGTGTAATTTATTTATATGTATATATTTATTTATTTAGTGATATATAAGTATGTTTATCGGCAGCCTGGTTACGATAGTACAGGGTCTGCCTAGTTTGGGATCAGACGGCCGTGTTTGAGGTGTCTCAAGTTATTATTATTGTAATGTTAACATTCTGTGATATAATACACGACACTATCTAGACCCTAACTAAGCATAGCTTGTACTATGGGAAGTGAGCGGGGGATGCAGTCAGTGGGATACAATACTCTGTTCCAGTGTTACAATGGGCGTTCTTATCACAGGCTGCGATCTCCCACAGACAACCTTCAATGGATTTGAAAGTTGATGGTAATGGGAAGATTATGGTGCACAAATACATTTGTAGTAGTATATGTCCATTACCCGAATTATTTAGCTGAAAATACCTATAGTCTCCTTAGACTATAACAGAAATAAACACATACAAATAAAGTTTATAATAATCATCAATTTAAAATACTCAAAATTCCCTTTAACGTTTAGAAAAGAGCTGATGATCCTGGAACGGCTGAACAGATATTTAACCCCCGACGCAAAAAGAGGGGTGTTATAAGTTTGACGTCGATGTCTGTGTGTGTGTGTCTGTCTGTGGCATCGTAGCTCTCAAACGGATGAACCGATTTCGATGCGGTTTTTTTCATTTGAAAGCCAGTTTCCTTGCGGTGCTTCTTAGCTATGTTTGGTTAATATCGGTAAAGCAGTGTAAGAGTATCAGCTCTTTTCCAAAATGATGTAAGGCATTTTTGTTAGTATTTAGTGTCGGGGGTTTTTTAATTATTTTTTTAAAGAACTCCCGTATTAGGAATATTCCTGTGTCACGGGGGGCTTCACAAACATTTAAACAACGGACACAAAAAACACCCAGACAGTGTGGGATTTGAACCCACAACACTCGGCGCGGTGTAGTGGCGAGGTGACCACTTAAATCATTGCGCCATCCGTGCAGTCAATTTTATTTATAGTTATCTTGAATTATATCTAAGAATACTCTCGATCAAGTCACCTTTCAAAAAAAAAAACGCACTTAAATCGGTCCATTCGTTTGGGAGCTACGATGCCATAAACAGTCAAACTTAAAAATGAGCTCCGTTTTAATCACAATTCCAATATAGCGATGTTTCTGGTGTAAAGTTCGGCAGATATAAACGATATCTTTCAACTAGTTGCACAATTATTGTACGAGTTAAACTCTTGGAACTGTGTTCGTTTCGGTAATTAGCCGTATCGTAGTGGGGGTACTCAGGGTATTTGCGCTATTACGCTAGTGTTTCAACTTCACTGTTTCAATTTTCACGTTTTGGTTCGGTGATTTGGGCCGACTATAACATTTCGAGTTCAGTGTAACTTGTTATGTTGGAGAAATTTGCACAAAAATATGATATTTTGCACAGTAATGAGACTAATGAGTTTATCAGTACTCAGACATATTTATTGTGTGAAACCAGTACGCGAGAAAACACGCCTGCATTTGAAGGGTGCCTTCAAGACAATTTGAAATCAAAGTCATTTATTCTAATTAAACCATTATAGTTACTTATCTTTGACTGGCCTGTTGGTCTAGTGGTTAGTGACCCTGACTGCTGAGCCAAAGGTCGGGGTTCGATTCCCACCTGAGTCTGGGTTGGGTGTTCCTTGTGTCCGTTGTTTGTATGTTTGTAAAGTCTCCCGCGACACAGGAGTAATTCCTAATGCGGGAGTTGTCTTTTCAAAAAAAAAAAAAACTTTAAATTGTTAGGACTAGTTTGCCGGAATCAGTAAGTCATAAAGTTACCTGCTTCACTAGATCCTAAGGTGAAGAACAAGTAAGAAACTCCAAAGACACTCTTTTTCAACATGTTTGTTTACAATTTTCTGCGGCGTGACGGAGGGCGTGCACCGCTAAGCCAGTCAGCCTGTGGCAATTCAGAGGTATGTAATACCTTTTCGTGATCGCGTTAATTCCCGTAAATACATGAATAATATCAAGTACCTATGTATTTACAAAGAAAGTATCTATTCGTTCTGGAACCCGTAATAATTGGGTCTACATAGCGATCTTAAAATGTCCCCCTATATTATTATTTAGGTAAGTTAAGTAATAGCAGTCTGGAGATGACCAGCCCCGACTGACTCCACCCGTTCACGATTCGTGGGGAATTAATGTTTTTAGAGTTGCTACGCTAAAAAGATATGCTAGGGTTAATCATATACTTCCGTCGTAGTAGCAAACTATACTCAAAAGGTTACTTATATATAAAACCAAAACTTTTAAATCAAAAGTTACTTTGATCGAATCGGAAATTAATAACTTCAGACTTAGTTGTTTTAGTCAGTTTATTGTTTTATTATGATTCATAGTTTAATCGTGGGAGAGCCATGCTTCGGCACGTGTGGGCCGGCTCAACCGGAGTGATACCACGGCCTCACAGAAAACCGATAGTCAAGCAATAATTACGTTGTATTTCACCGAGCGAGTGAGGTTACCGGAGGCCCAAAAACTTCCCCCCCATCTTCCCCCCTCTCCCTCCCTTCCCCTACTCCCACCTTAAAGGCCGGCAACGCACTTGTGACTTTCGAGTTGCAAGTGCCCATGGGCGGCGGTAATCACTTACCATCAGGTGACCCGTCTGCTCGTTTGCCTCCTATGTATATCAGCAGTCTGGTTAGGATAGTATAAACTTTGCCTAGTTTGGGATCACACGGCCGTGCGTAAGGTGTCTCAAGAAAAAAAACAGAAGAACCAGAGTGAAAAAAATACCTATGTAGTTTATAATTAGCGCAGTTACTACTTTTCCAGGACTTGGGGCTCCTTTGAAATAATTGAAATCGCTACTTTAAAATGAAGTTCAACAAAATGATTGTTTCATTAAAAATACATTGATTTTCATTCAACTCATTCATTTCAAAGACTCATTTGGTTTCAATTAAAACTTAATTGGATGATACTCAATTTAAAAATATAGGTAATCAAGTCTTGGTTCGTTGTTCCAATCACCTCAAGGTGACAATGTCGACACGAGACGTAACGACGTCTTATAGTTGAGTGAAGTATTAGTATTAAACGTTAAAGATAAATAAATGTACTCCTGGGAAAATGTCTGAGAGAAAATCTGATGACAAAATGACAATGTTTCTAAATTACCATTATTTCATGCGCAATGTTCTTATTTGAATAGAGTGACCTGAGACGAGATGAAACAGATGTTTCCTAAGAAATAATAAAAATAAAAATATAACGTGTAATAAAAAGGATAATAAAAAAATGGTGTAACCATGTCACTGTTTCTTACCACTATTGTTTATTAATATAAGTTATGTTTAATTAAAATTTTATATGTCTTTTAAATTAAACATTACTCATGAGTAACGATGTATTTATATACAATGTTGTTAATGCCTTTTTTGTTAGACAAAGAGACGAAAAAGATCGCGTTAATGTTGCAATACTACGTTTTCCACATATTTCCAGTCAGAACATGAAAAAATAAATTTCAATGAATAAAAAAAAACACCGACGCGTTTTTATAAACTGAAAAATAGGTAGGCCATAAAAAGGCATTTACAAGGAGGATATATATTTCATAATATATTGATTAACTTGCTTTTTTAAGGACCATTACAATATACAAGAGCGTGCTCCCACCCACAAAGGCCGGCAACGCACTTGAGACTCTTGAGTTGCAGGTGTCGATGGTATAGCTAGTACGAGGGCGGCACTGAAAATGTCGGGAATCAAGGAAGTGACACAACATTACTATTTAGAAATGTATTTATTGTTTTTCGAAGTACTTTTGGCGAAATTTGACACATTTTTCCATACGATGGAACCAATCATTGAAGCAACCATTCCATTCGGAAGTTGGGGTCTCCAAAATGGCCGTTTTGTAGGCGTCCACAGCTTCTTCAGGTGATGAAAATCTCTGACCACGCAATTTATTCTTTATTTTAGGGAAAGTATAGAAATCATTAGGGTTTAGGTCAGGGCTGTACGGCGGATGGTCTAATAATTCTATGTTTTCTTGCTTTAAAATCTCTTTTGTCCTGTGCGCAGTGTGAGAACTCGCATTGTCGTGATGGAGGATGATGCGGCGGTTGCAGTTCTCTTTACGGAGTTCAGAAACGACCTGTGGCAAGCAAATGCTAGCATACCATTCTGCATTAACCGTTCTTTGTCCCTCAAGAGAAATAGTCGCAACATGGCCGGTTTTGGAGACAAACGTGGCCACCATTTTTTTTGCAACACTCCGTGAACGAACAATTTTTGTTGGCTTTAACTCATTTGCGAACACCCAAACTCGTGACTGGTTTTTTGTTTCGGGTTCGTACGCGTACATCCAGGATTCGTCACCTGATACGATGTTGTATACAGCATTTGAGGATCCTGCGTGGAATCTTTCGAGAGTTCTGACGCACCAAGTAACGCGAGCCGCTTTTTGCTCTTCACAGAGCGAATGCGGTATCATTCGGGAAAACAACTTTTTTATACCTTATTGTTCATGCAAGATTATTTGTATTTGACTCATGCCAATGTCTAAAGTTGCCTGAATTTGACGGGGATCATCACTGAGCTTGCCACGTCCACGTTGAAGTTGAGCAAACCAGCGATAAATTGTGGTTTTGGATGGGGCTTCATCACCAAATGCAGAAATCATCTGGTCAACACACCGGTTTTGCGTTAAACCACTTCGAAAGTCATAATAAATCATCGCTCTGGAATTTTCTCGAGTCAATTCCATTTTCTTAACGACTAAACAAGTTTGACAAAACCTTGTGATAAGACCGAGAATCTTTTTTTAAATAAATAAATGGTATTCGATTTTTAAAACCAAGGAGTTTTCAATTAAAAAGATTTTAATATGACAGAAACAGTGGAAATATTCCATTCCCGATACTTTTAGTGCAGCCTATGTAAGATATGATAAATTCTATAAAAGATATGATAAATTAAGTAATTTGATAAATTCTCTTCTCTTAATACTACCTACCTACACATGCCACTAAGACTATTTCACCGTACCCGTGCGTTTCCAATTTGTTGAGTGAGATGCATAAATTATTCTTACCGAAAACAAGGGCACTAGAACTTTCTAGAGCCGACCTACGAGGCCGACGAAGCTTTATTAATCTAATGAATAACGGTTTCCGACCGGAATCCAGAATTTCGACTTCTGGACGACTATTTTCGACTTCTTATGGAACTGAAATTTCGTAATGTGATTTTATATTTATCGATACACTGTTAAACTTTATCTTTCGCGAATTTGTTATTCTTTACACTAAAAACTTCAAGAGTTTTATTGTTATTAGCTTTGCACTAATTTAGAAATAATCGTAACTAAATCATTGCGAGAATGACTCTCAATAACCTAACCGTGAATATCGATAATAAACCGGAATGATTCGTATCTCTGACGATGATCTAGCGTAATTTCAGTGTTCTTATAAGATCAGAATTTATATAAAAAAAAGTAAGAAACGAAGTATAAAGTTATAATACTTGTAATATAAATGTATAATGCCAGCTGGTGTTCTATTGGCCACTAAAGTACCAGGAAATACAGGACATTCGGGTTCATCATTCGGACCCCGGCCTCTGAGAGCTACTGCAGTCTCAGTCCCGTTCCCGATCCGAGACTTGCGGTATCCTTTACCCTAGGTTCCTCTCACTACTCATTTTTCCTTATACAAATTTACCTTCTTCCTTCTTTCACGTCTTAAAAAGACTACATTCCCAAGGAGAGTTGGCGGCAGGCAGGCGGCCGGCCATAAAAGAAACCAGCCACAACTCTTTGCAATGTCACACATTGCGCATTTTTCTTTTCCATTTCTTACTTTCTTTCCCAATAACAATTGGGAAAACGGCAGGCAGACGATAACAAAATGAATAAATTGTTATATTCAGAAAAACGATACGTTTAAACCTATTAGATACAATAGTTTTTGTGATTACAAATGTGATATTTTGCGGTTGGAAAATTTACTTTGTCTTAAATCGATGTATTGGAAAGTATTAGAACTGCAAAGTTAAGTGCGTGTTTTGGAAAAGACGGCCAAAAATCTTAGAGATATGATTTCTGTGATGGACGCACTATATACAAACAAGTTTGATTGCTAACAGAACCCTCGGTGCGCAAGACAGACTCGCACTTGTCTGGTTATTTTTTATTTTAGATCTTTAATGCATAAATAATTTTTAATAACCGACGCAAAGTAGAACCTGATTAATTATTTGAAGCCATACAAATATGTTCCGTGTAGAAACAAATACCTACTCAAAGCACTTGCCTCACTGTTGATATGACCACTCAGAAATATTATCTATAGAAAGTGAAGTTATTAAGAATTTACTTACAGTTATGAGTCATGTAGATATATGTATGATGAGTTGTTCGTCTATTAAATAGCGCATTTATAACGCTAAGATTTATTGATGTTGCACGTGGCTTGGAAAATTATAATTTTAACAGACTACACTTCTATGGAGAGAGCTGCATCGGATGAGATGCCGCCCATTTTAAACTAGTTATGTGCATGATGATTTTATGATAACATAACCTTCATTACACCGTATATCTATAGTCTATATATATAAAAATGGATCCCTATTTCCCTTGGTCACGGCATCACGCGTGAACGGCTGAAGTGATTTCGCTAATCCTTTTTTTTTTGTGTTTGTTATTGTCAGGAGAAGGTTCTTATGAAAGAAAAAAATTGTACGGTGGACGGTAAAATTTCCGTCCGTAAGCAAAATGTGCCGTTTCTTGATTATAGGAACGCGGCATTAAACAATAAACACCTATGAACGAAAACCTCTTAAAATTGCAGTAACATTTGAACTTTACCACTGCACAGAGTAGTAATTAATGATAAAATGAAGACATATATGCTCACACGGTATAATCAAATTCGTGATCTTCGCAAGAAAAAGGAGATAAATACAAAGTTGCTTAGGAAATACTCGTAAAATAATGTAGTTGTACATTGTGAACTGTAAGAATGGAAGTAAATTTATGCCTTATTAAGTGTTTACTGGGCCAAGGGCTTACGTGAGTGTAATGCACACATTGCAAATGGTTCTTACATAACACTACGCTTATCAGGGCCCAGCGTGAAAAAGTTAAACGCGTGAATTTAGTAGAAGAAAATAAGTAACTCAACTGGAAATGTACGGCACGGTACGGTATGATATACAACAGTCGAAGGCTACTAAAGAAAAGTTGGCTGGCCTGCCTGAAAGTAGAAATAACTAAAAGGGAGTAAGTGAAATAACGAATGAAATAAAATGGCGAAGATGATGGACTAGTGAGGTAGATGCTAAGTGAATTACCAGTGATTACAACACCAGAGATGACAGTTGTTCTTTGCCGATGTCCCTATGTACATGGAGCACCTTATTTTTGCATTTGTAAAAAATTACGTTCGTTTGAAAAGTGTTTGATGGGTTTCCTTTACATAAAAATATATGCGACATAAGTGCGGTTACTCGCGTATTAAATACCTTACCTACTTTATCTCCACTCTGGAGATCTGATGACCTACTCAATTGTAAAAATGAAATCGTCAGAGATCTTTTCCCTACACGACCAACCAAAAAATGGATTATATTTATCAGTTTTGGAGGTGGCCTTTGAGTAGAAATAATAATGTAGATATTGGCCCCAATTCTGTTACTTCACTCGCTAAATTAAACTTCACTAAATTTTCATCATATAAGAAGTAAACCTTGTATACTTAGAAACAAGGTCTTATTTCAAATTGAAACAAGTAGGTAACATATGTCGCTATCGAAATAAGCAATTTATTTGTCGACTAAAGTCTGATACGCTTAAATAAACTTTAATACCACGTAGCGAGAGCCGCTATCCGTTTAATGCCATCTCTTTTGCTCTGTGTTTTTAGTAAGCGTCTTCGTAGGTGTAGTTTAAAAACACGTCATCCTTGTTCGTTTTGAACAAGTTTTTATACGGCAATTATACAGCGTTTGAATAAATGAAGACTCTCGCTGAGTGGAAATAAAGTTGAGTATACGTTGACAGGTTTTAGTGAAATTTAGCGGCGCTGAGAAATAGATGCTAGTAACAAATAGACCTTATTACGAAGAACACTAGGTTGATTTCATATGAAGAAATTAAGTCAGGTTTTAGTTTAGTCGAGTGTGCAATAGAATCGGCACCATTATTAAGGTAGTCACCACTGCAGACAAAAAGTTATTTTAGGTAATAAAAAAAAGTTAGTTTAGCTAGTATTTAGCCATTAACCAATTTACTTTAATAAACTATTTCTATATCTATTTTAGATTTAAATTTCCTTCTTTACTGAGTGCAAGTGATCACTTAAATTACTTATACCCGTTACACAATTGATATGATATGAAAAGAAATATACAAAACCGGTGCAGTAACAAGAGACACTGCAAACTGAACAAACATATGTTCAACCTAAAATTGGGTGAGAACACAATTTGCAGATTCTGTCAAGAGACAGAAGAAACTGCAATGCATATTTTATGCTCTTGTGGCCCACTAATGCGGCACCGAAGTATTTACCTAGGGTTGCACATCATGCAACCACAGGAAATACAAACAATCACTGCTGATAGGATCTGGAGGTTTCTCGAAGCCATAAGTCTGAGCAGTGAACTGTAAACCAGAAGTGCGCTACAAAAGACTCGAATGGTCGAGGTAGCACTAGGCATTAAAACAATAATAATAAATACACAATTGATTTTATTAAATGTTATATCTATACACTTACTTACCTCAAATGTTACTGAAAATCACTTAAAGAGGCGTGTGAAAATTTCAATATCAAATTCTGACGTATAAAATGTAATTATTCACCAGTTTAAATAATTTAACTTCAAAATAATGTTTTCAAAGATTTTTTTCGTGAAAACTTTCCAAAAAAAGATTGATTTATGCCTTTTTACGCTCTTATTTGTTTCGTTAGTTTTTACAAATTATACACAAAATGGATATAAGTAATAACAACATATGGAATGCGAGGGCCTTGCTCGCATTCCACCAAGATAGGCCTGTTGTCTGCCTTAAATTATGTAATTATAATGTCCCTGTATGTGTCGTATGTAAGAAACAGTCTCACAACCACTGATATAAACTATGAAAATCACTAACTAACAGTAACTGCCAAGTTGTTCGTACCTCTATTCGCACTCAAGTCAATAGATCCTTTTATAATCCCACTATTCGTTAATATTTATCAATCGATCAATAGTATTGCGTTACCGGTATAACCAGTCACAATAATGTCTATTAACTTATTTTTATAAAATAGTGAACTGTGTTATCATCTATTATATATAGTTTGGCCCTATTTTTAATGAAATAAATAAGAGTTTTTGATGTGGCGACAACACGTACAAAGTTTTTTTTAAACCAGTATATTGCGAGAAGCGCTCGTTATTAAAATATAGCCTTGTATTAAACTTCACCTTCGACAATTTCCATTTGCCTTTCCTCAATGTTCCTTGCACCTTATCTGCATCTGTGTCATCTTGGTGCAGAACCTTGAGGCTATTTATCACTGTACGTATAATAATTAAATAGATCTGCATTCTACGTTATAAATACTTCATACTGACAGAGTAAATAGATGACGTTTTCGCTGTAGATGATACTGAATGAGGTATTATAAGCTATTCCCGCAGTTTCTCCTGCGTTTATGGTCTCTGCTCCGCTGCTAAGGATCGTAGTGATGTTACGTTGCCTATGACTTTCTTCAAAGAACACTCTATCCAATACAAAAAGAATAATTCAAATCTGACTCGTAGTTTCCGAGATTAGCAAGTTAAAACAAAAAAAAAACCCTCAGTTTTTGATATTGGTATAGATTATAAATGTAGCTTTGTGTGCCTGTTTCTTGTGTTCATGTCGAAATCTGAACTAATTTTGATGAATTTTGATATACCTACCACACCTTAGAAAAGTAGATAGGCTACTGTATGTGATAAAAATAAAACTTTTGAGTTTTTATGGGATAGGAGGCAAACGAGCAGATGGGTCACCCGATGATAAGTGTCTACCGCCGCCCATGAACACCTGAAATTCAAGAGTCACAAGTGCGTTGCCAGCCTTTAAGGTGTGAGGTAGGGGAAGGGGGGGAGAAAGAAAGGGCCACCATGTCACTCATTTGGCGAAACAAAACGCAAGCATTGCTTCAGGCCAGTTTCCTGTGAGACCGTGGAATCATATATCATTATATAATACTCATTATATAACCATATATATGGTACATGACGAAGCCTGACTCTCCCACGATACAAAAGTGGTGAAATAGCCACAGGATAGTTTCTAAAAGTGGAAGGTAATGTCTTGAAATGACTTACATGATATAGTGGAACATTACCCTTGTTGCTACAACTAATAGGTCAACATTGTAACAAAAATTACTCCCAGTGTGTACAGACCCTAAGTCAGACGATTATAGTACGTTCATGCGTTATCTATTATCAGCGCCATGTTTATTCATGTACTACGGAGAGTATGTACAGTGTACACAGTGACACTGTGAGGCCTCTTCGCCTCAATATGCCCGCAGTTAGTGCCGCATGATGGATGAAGTGTTACGTAACCACGTAACGGCGACACAGAATAATCCTGGTGACCCATCTTTGAAGTTAATTAGTTAAGCCTAGTGGGTTTACTTAGGGCCATGGATGTCAAAACAACACAGTTCTAACAGGCTACACGTAAAACTGTTCTGAGACACCTCACACACGGCCGCCTGATCCCAAACTAGGCAGAGCCTGTACTATGGTAACCAGACTGCTGATAAACATACTTATATATTTCTAAATACATACTTTGTTTCGTGCTTGACATACTATTTATATCGTTTTAAAAACTGCATATTTCTTGTCTAAAATACCAAAGAATCACAATGCTTTATGCATGCTTTATGCACCGAGACAATTTATTTTGTTACCTCATATGGATCAATTAATGCCGCGTTCCAATAATCAAGGAACGATTCGTTTTGCTTACGGACGGTAAAATTTTCGTCGAAAATTCAACGAAATTTCATCTCAAATCAATCTCAGTTTTTACAGGCTAATACATTAAAAAGTTACGAGTTCATCTTCATACATACACACACTCACACCGTTATCCCCGAAAAGGTCGGCAGATGCGTATAAACACCCCCTACATTTGTCAACTATTATGGGTCTTCATCAGATCTTCATAAAATTACTAGCTGCGCCCCGCGGTTTCACCCGCGCAAGACCCGGTCCCGTGGGAATATTGGGATCAAAATCCAGGTCTCTATCTACAGTATCTACATACCAAGATTCTTCGCCATCGAATCAGTAGTTTTTGCGTGAAAGAGTAACAAACACGGCTGGGCCCGTGACTCTGTGCTTGGACAGAAAACCTTCTAAAAAACCAACCCGAGAATCTAAACACATTTATCTCACGGCAGTACTGAAAAGCGATGCAATATAATAATTATTCTTCCTTTATATACAACTGTGTTACGGGTTACCGGTTTTGTGTCCCTCCAACACAAATGGAGGATCCTCCGACCAGGCGACGTGATCATGCCTGGCGGACGACGGGCCTATGGTTGATATTGAGAAGTTCTATATATACTTATCGGCGCGATAACTTTCATCGCGCGATGCAGGATCAGTAGCTACTATTCACACATAAAGCGGGCGCAGGTCGGTCGCGGGTCAGAACGGGAGTGCGGCGGATCTAATTCCTTGTATTTATATGATCCGCCGCACTCCCGTCCTGACCCGCGCCCGACCCGCGCCCGCTTTATGTGTGGATTGCGCTTTACAGTTCCGGCGTTCACCATACAAACGCTTTCCTCTCCCCAGGAGGTATGCTACCCTATAAGCCAACAGAAAAGGACAGCACTACGGTAACGGTACTTGATCAGTCTGACAGCTCCAAATCGAACTGGAACTAATCAACTTATTACGAAAAAATACTTATATAATATTATTTATTACCATGGGAATGTGCAAGTACAGGAAAATACATGTAACTATAGAAAGTGCTTAAATGTCGCTATAAAAAGTAATGGTAATATCGGATTCATGTACAAGCGATTGGACATTTTAATAACAACACAAAAACGTTTATAAGTGGATAGTATACTCGCGGATGCGAGGTCGCTAAAAGAAGCCTGTGATCGCCCCAGGAGGCTTCTGTACTTCCAGAAGGAGCTAAGTTTATCTGAACGCATAATGGACCGTTGGTGAATCTAAATGCGGAAACAGAGCCCTCTACCAATACCAATACCAAACGTGTACGTTCAATATTTGTTACACAGGAGAGAGATATTGGTTTAAATAAAAAAAAAACGGGACAAGTGCGAGTCTGACTCGCGCACCGAAGGTTCCGTAAGAAAACAAACTTGTGTGTAGATAGTAAGTCCATCATAGTCTTGACAGACTGATTTTTTTCCTTTTAAGGAACGGAACCCTAAAAACGTGTAAGGTGTCTTTGGGACACCCGGTTGGAACCAAGATCATTTCGCTATGTATATATAAATATCTAATGGATTGAATAAATTGTATCAAAATATAGTACATATTGTAGAAACTCGAAATTAAAATTTCCCGAACTAATATATGGATAATTAGTATACCACCAACTTCAAACTACATTAGTATCGCACAAAATCCACAGATGGCGTAATTAAAATAATCATCTCGCACTTTTTCGTTGCTAACACTTTTTCAAATATGACATAATAATGCATACAAATATCTGTAATGCGTGGGGATCAAACTGCGACCCCCCCAAGGCAGTCAAACGCTCTATCACCGTGCCATAGAGGTCGTCAAATTTAATCTCGGTCGCTGACTGAAATAACAAGTAAGAAATGTAACAAATTATAGGTGCAATAGTACAATGGTTATAACATCCACTTCGAAATCGAATAGTTGCGCTTCGACAATCATAGCACTTTTTATGTATAGCAAATTGGAGTTCAAACTAACGCGCAAGTTACACCAGTTGCGTGAGCGGCCAAGGTAGTAACTACTTAGTAATCTGTGGCCAAGGACGGATCGGACTCGCACATGAAGGGTTCCGTTAATTCAAACAATATTTACCAAAAAATCACATTTCTTGTCAAGTTCTTTAATTTGATCTTATT
Organism: Callimorpha dominula; assembly: GCA_949752705.1. Classification (NCBI taxonomy): domain Eukaryota; kingdom Metazoa; phylum Arthropoda; class Insecta; order Lepidoptera; family Erebidae; genus Callimorpha; species Callimorpha dominula. The sequence goes on from OX456992.1 coordinate 2,261,347, forward strand.
TTCAACATTTGTTTTTAGATATAATAGAAATACACACTCGGTAAAAATTTCAACTGTCTCCCTATAACGGTACATGAGATATACGCCGCTGGCAGACAGACGGACGGACGGCGGAGGCTTAGTACGAGGGGTCTGTTGGCACCCTCAGCTACTCTATAAATATGTAGATAAAATCAATCACGTTGAATATCTAGATGAATTTGCATAAGATAGTCTCGCTAATGCAATAAAACAAGACGAGTAAATAAAATTATTGAATTATCTCATGGAGCAATTATGGGAAAATGAGTTTTCAATACTTATTGAATAGATTTCTAAAGCTTTTTGTTTTAAATTCTTGGGAAAATGATGAAATGTCAATATTATAGTAATTCGTTGTCTCTTAAATTCACTTAAGTTGCTACTTAGCTGAAGTCGTACACCTGTTAACTGCCCTATACATAACTCCATTGCATCTGTCCATCTAAAGGTTGTCTGTAAGAAATCGCAACTAGCGATAAGACCGCCGTTTGTACCATTTTTTTTGTCTTTGTAAATATTTTGAAATGTTCCTCATGGTGTACAATAAAGAGTATTGTATTGTATTGTGTTGTATTGTAATTCGAATGAATTGTCATAGTTTGATTTTCTATGAAGTCATTTTTGTCCTCATCTAGTCCTCAGTATCAGTCCTCATGCTTACATTTCCTTACTTACATATATGTATAAAAATTATGTTGTTTGTTCGATGAACTCCTAAACCAATGAACCGATTTTAACTTCACTTCACTGCTGCAGAGGATACGTGTAAGCCCTAACCGTCTCCTGAGTGTCATTGCGGACAGACATGACAGTCCTATAATTAATTATTTATGCCAATTACATGTACTAACATAGTTATTTAGGTCAATTGTATACTAACAAATTATGGATATATTCTGAAATAAATGGATTATTATTATTATTATTAAAGATATTTTGCACAGTGTGTGCAGTTTGGTCCAACTTGAGAGAAAGGTGTTTTTTTTTTCAACACAGAGCCGGATAGCTAGTATATATATATATAAACCATTATACATATACAAATTGTATTTATTATAACAAATGTATTTGAGATGATTGATAAATGTTCTCATCATCACCATTTTATCCATAGGGCGTCCACTGCTGGACATAGGGCTCCCTCAATGACGACGTAGACCCGCAATCTTCATCTTTCCATCTTGTAGGTGGATATCCTACGCTGAGCTGGCTCCACTCCAGAGCCTTTCGACCCTATCGGTCATCCGTTTAGCGAACCATGTGAGAAACTCGTGAAATATTCCACTCAAATTATATATATATTTTTAATCACATTAACGTAAGCATAATTATTAAATAACTAGCAGCGTTTTCACCCGTGTAAGTCCCGATTCCGTGGGAATGTCGGGATAAAAAGTAGTCTATGCGTTAATCCAGGTCTCCAGCTATCTACATATCAAGTTTCATCGCAATCGGTCTAGTAGTTTTTGTGTGAAAACATTACAGACATATACACAAATGTTTCCTCTTTATAATATTAGTTTAGATATAATAATAAATTTACCTAAATGGCTTTAACTGACTGAAGTTTTTAAAACGAGGGTTCCGTAAGCAAAAACACTTGATCTGATAATACGTCCATCTCGGGAATCAATCCTCGACAATGATTGCCAGTCTTTGCCGAAAGACAACTTTGCAGTTCTAAGAATACTTTCCCATACATCGATTTATGACAAAGTTAATTTTCAAACCGCAAATTGTAAGTTTGTGATCACAACAACTATTTTAGGTAGATTTCGAAGAAAAGTCTACGTATCGGTTTTGTACCAGTTGTCGAGTTTTCCAAAAAAATATTTACAGGAGGTCTAGTCTAGATCCCTAGACCCCAAAACAACCGCCAGTTAAAAAGTTTATAAATATATGTATGTATCTATGTACCTCAATATTACCTGCACAATAGAGGTCGCAATTTATGCACCGATTGCACCCAAATACTTACTATAATAAAACATGGAAAAAAGTGGGTGTTTAAAATGACTCTGTCTACTCCTACGGGGACACAGTGAGTGTATGTATGTATGTATTGTACAAATATAATAAAAATAACAACTAATTTTAAATAAAGTTTAATATTGTTTTAATAAAGTAATACTTATCACAAAATAAAAACATAACAAGAGCTTCGTAAACAATTTAAAAGCAAAAATGCATCAATAGTATTTGCGTCCTTTTCAACACAAAATTGAAAAAACACAAAAAAAAAAAAAGTGACAAGAACACAGAAATAGGGAATATCAACTAGATGAACAGGGCCACAGAACTGAGAATATTATCAGTTCTTTTTACAGGGCAGACAAGCGAAACTTGTGTTTAATGACTTCCTTCTCTTTCTCGCCTTTATAGCATCTAATCCCTACTACTATTATATACCAGGTGTTACTGCAACGCTCCCGAAAACGAAGACAGACGATAGTACTAATGGTACCTTTGATGATGGGTCAGAAAAAAAATAGATCCTGATGAAAAAACCTATCTTTTTACAGTTTTTTATTAGCATTTTTCCCGCTCCGTCGTGTTAGTAGTGGCCACCAACTCATTTAAAGTAAAAGAGTATCTCTTCAAACAACTGGCAGAATCAACTTGCCCATAACTTGTCATCTATTGTTGTTAAGCATCTATATGCGTATATGTATATATATTTATATGTATGTATGTATGTATGTGGTATATATATATGTATAATATTTATGTAAGTAACGTATTACGTAGTATATTTAGTGTAATTAGATAATATTTTGTTATATAAACTACTTTTAGTTAAAACGCACCTACTTCCTGTTTTTTCTGCATCACCCAATGGTTGACTGGTAGAGAATGCCTTAGGCATTAAGTCCGCCTATGTACCGAATGTGCATGAAGTGTAAATAAATAAATAAATAAATGAAACGATAATTTAAAAAAAATTAAAAAAGTTATCGGGATTTATTTTTTTTCTGACCCATCATCAAGGGTAACATTAGTACTATCGTCTGTTTTAGTTTTCGGGAGCGTTTCACTAACACCCTGTACAATAGATTATTTTTCTAATATCGTTATCTTATATTTTTTAAATAAGAGGTTGATAAACCCAGTCCAAAGTAAGTTAAGTTCTGCCACTTCATGTGGAAATTCTACGTGTTCTGAACGGCAAATGTTCCTGGTGTGATGTTAGGAAGCGACTGGATGCCATCCTTGTTCACTATTTTTACTTGGAAGTTTGGCAGGTTAATGAATAACCGCTCGTGGATTTGATGTACACACACCTTTATTAAATCGTAGGCTTCTGTTTCTGTCAGTGCTGAAAGTCAACATGATAAATGTATATTCACAAAAGACGCGCACTTTGGCAATAATTTAGCATTATCTTAAAGGTCGTATTGAGAAGAGCTGCATTGACTTTGAGTTGATTCAACTTTCTTACAAATAGAGATATAAGACGCGCAATAGATATACCAGTCTGTTCGCGATAAACTGAAAAACTACTGAACGGATTGTCATGCGGTTTTCACTAATAGACAGAGTGATTCATGAGGAAGGTTTAAGTGAATAATTTGGGGTTGCTAGTTTCTTATAATCAATTATAATTCATTCAATTTCCAGTTAGACAAGGGTACAAGGCAAAAAGCACTTACTCGGTCCATTCGTTTTGGGAGCTACGATGGCCACAGACAGACACACAGATACACAGACACATCAAACTTTTACCACTTTTTGCGTCGGGGGTTAAAAAGGTTAAAAACGCGTAGCTACGCGTGCTCCCGTTTTTAACCCCCGACCATGCTGACCATATATTTGCGGTGGAAGCTTCCACCGCAAATATAAGGTCAGCATGGTCAATAGAGTGGTTTGTTGCCGTTCATTTTAAGAATGTCTTAGTCTACATTTCAAGCGATTGTCTATCTCTAGACAGATAGACAACAGTCTCTCATGATACTCTTTAATAAATAAAAGAAATTACAGTATTTAGCGGATATGGTAACATAGTTCGTGTATGATGGTGTCCAGTGTCTATTAAAAAAAGTATTCTATCGACTGTATCTTTATTTATTCCTGACTTGCTTAGTAATTCAATTTCTTACAAGGTTTATGGTAGCGGTCCATTAATCCCAAGCAGATGATGCCTCCAAAGCCGTGAACTCCGTAGGGAACCCTCAAGGCCGAGGCCAGGAAGTCCAACGTGTATAATTGACCTCCATTCACATCATCATAACCGCCCACTAACATGTTCACAATGCATGGAGTCTGAAAACAAAAATTGATCGTATGACAAAAGACTGTGACTATGAACAAACAGCAATATTGATGATAATAACTTGACACATCTCACACACGGCCGTCTGATCCCAAACCAGGCAGGGCCTGTACTATGGTAACCAGACTGTTGATAAACGTACCTACTTATATATTACTAAATAAATACATACATATTATAGATTAATTACACCCAGACACAGACCAAATGGTCGTGCTCATCACAGTTATTTGTTCTGGGTGGTAATCGAACCTACGACCTCTGGCTTAGCATTTAGGATCCTTAACCACTAGACCAACAGGTCTGGTAGTTTATAGTCACCGGTAAGTAGGTGGTAGTTATAGTAGATTTGCCACTTTGGTGTATTAAGTACGTTTACGTTCATTTCTTCAATCCATGTGATCAATTTCTACCTACTTAAATATTTTGAGGTTAGTTTTTTTATAGGTTTTTAAATTCCTGAATGCTATTTTATACAATTTAAGTTTTTTTTTTTGTAAATAAAAATAATGAATCTTTCTATTACAGAAAGCCTGTCATCTTACGCATTCTAAGTTGACTGGATTGAAGTTAGGGTTGACTCTCCGGATGGTTACGCATGTCGCTTATGAGCGATTGAGAAAGTGTACCTATGCCATTGTCGTATTTCCTGTCTTTCCCACAGGCAGTGCCTGCTCCGACCCCCGCCTCTTGCCACTATGAAGACGGATGAAACGTTAATTTCGATGTTACTCACCGCTAACTTCAAACCGGTCAACTTAGAACGCATCTAGTAAATAATTTGCCCTTTCTAAATCAGGCTCAGATCACATGGTTTGTAAGAAAAAATTAAGACAATATAATAGAAAGACTATTAGAGAGTTAAAATAGATATAGAACATCACAAGAACATTTTTTTTATTTTTTCTCAACGAAAACAGGGTTAATGCGTAAGTAAAAGAAAAATATAAAGCAAACCGAACGTAATTAAAATAAAAAAGAGGTTTATTTAACATACCTAGCTTCTAAGTACAAACCATCACATATGGTCACAAGTTTACGTGTAAAAATAATGTATAAATTATTCATGAGGTACAAGTACTCATTTAATTAAAATCGTCGCTATTAGCACTGATATTATTATACGTACGAATATGTTACAGAATGTAACGGTCAATGGCGAATGAAAGTGCTTTTGTATGCCATTTGCAAATCTAGCTAGCCCAATGGCTGAAGCTCGGCCTTGTAATCAAGTGGTTTTCAGAAATATTTTTAGTTGCTAAGTCATATAATCGTATTACAGTATTTCGGAATTGTTACGGATAATACAAATGCTATTAAATAATGATAACAAAGAATAATTATATAAGTGATGATATTTTTATAATTTATTAATTTAAATTTTTATTTAATTAGATATTTTGTTATATTTCATTATTACTTGTTTTTTTGATTTTCTCGTGACTTATGAACATGTTTTGTTAACTTGACATTTTGTTTTTGAGTTATTTTTGTATTCTGTATATTAATTTGACATTTTTTTCATTTCTGTTCTCGTTCGTTTTTATTTTATTCACAATTTTTTAATTTTGCATTATATATGCCTACTTGCCTTCATTCTTTGCGAATAAATTAGTTGCGGGATTAAAACCAACCCACTCCTAAAGAGGTATTGATAGCTAACTGCAGGCGACAAGAACAGCAGTACAAAAACAATACAAATACAATGCAATTTTTTTACAAAAACTTAAAAAATTGCATTGTATTGGTTTACCGAATATGATGCAAATACTTTTATATTTTGAATATCATTGTATCAGCCCAGTTTATGTCTTTATTTTTTAATTTAATCGGTTCAAAATTAGGGCTTAGTTCAGAGACATTCTGCGTTTCTTACCAAGGCAGTTGTAGGCGTATTGGCATCTATTTGTACCAAGGCAGTTGTAGGCGTATTGGCATCTATTTGTACCAAGGCAGTTGTAGGCGTATTGGCATCTATTTGTACCAAGGCAGTTGTAGGCGTATTGGCATCTATTTGTACCAAGGCAGTTGTAGGCGTATTGGCATCTATTTGTACCAAGGCAGTTGTAGGCGTATTGGCATCTATTTGTACCAAGGCAGTTGTAGGCGTATTGGCATCTATTTGTACCAAGGCAGTTGTAGGCGTATTGGCATCTATTTGTACCAAGGCAGTTGTAGGCGTATTGGCATCTATTTGTACCAAGCAATGCTGAACTGGATACTCTTTGGTCCATTCGCGAGACCCTTTATCTTTATCCGACTTCAGAAAGGAGGAGGTTCTCAATTCAACTGTTTATTTTTGCTTTGTGTGTATGTTACGCGATATATTCACTAAATTGTAAAGTGATTTTAATAATATCTTTTTCAATTAAATTTGTAGTGCTCATGAGGTTGGTCCCATTTAAATTTTAAGACTAGTTAATTATATTTTATTCTTTTGTACAGTCTCTTTTATTGCAAGTATTATTTTATTCTAACATTTCTCTGTTTTCCGTGTCTACATTTAAAATTGTGTAGTTAAATGCACACCAAAATAAATGTTTTTTTCTTTCTATTTGTTTAGTAGTACAATAGCGTTGTATATTTTTATATTCTATTTACGACGGAAGAAACTCATTATGAAGGTTGAAATGTACTTTTATTAGAACCAATAAAAAAATAATCGTTGTATTATATATTGGTATCTACTGTAACAGATATTTAGATTGCGTTGTTTATAAAAAAGACAGCAACATAATAAAGTATCGCATATGGTCATATAATACATACTCGTACTTATATATAATTTATAAATTCTACCACAATAGGTCTTTGTAGGTAATTTTTTTATGTTATGGCTGGCAAACGAGCAGACCTGATGATAAATGACTACCGCCGCCCATGGGCACCTGCAACTTGAAGAGTGACAATAACAAGTGCTTTAAGGGGAAGGTAGGGGAAGGGGGGAAGAGTGGAGGGAAGGGTGAAAGAGTGGGAAAGGGGGAGGGAAGGGTTAGGGCCTCCGGTAACCTCACTCACTCGGCGAAAAGCAATGCAAGCATTGCTTCACTGCCGGTTTTCTGTGAGGCCGTGGTGACACTCCGGTCTAGCCGGCCCATACGTGCTGAAGCATGGCTCTCTCCCGCTTATACAATACAATCATAATACACTATACATCACAGTTGCAATAACTGAAAATTATAACTAAACAATATTTTACAGCAAAATACAACTCAAATATTAATATACTTATGTGTGTAATAAAAACTACTTAGAGGTTTATTTCAAGAAACGATAGAAGTCAGCAATTTTGCTACCTATTGTAGTCATTACTTATTTTTTAAATTTTTTGCCAGTGTCCTGTTATGTGCTTGGTTCTATTTGAGTCGTATAAAACCCATTTGGTGGAACTTATCTCGTCCACCTTTACTATGTAATTGACGATGAATTCTTCATAAACAATACTGATATTAGCCATTGCCACGGCCACTTAAAAGTAAAGGCGAAAGTACTCGTGTATAAGTTAGTTTGAAGTCGGTTATTTATGAGACATATCAGAGTGCATGACCATCAAGCAACGATTACATACAAAAATATCAAAATTCTAGAGAATTGGTAGGATCTGTTACTTTTTTTACAATTAACAATTTGATTTTGTAAACATTTATGTTTAGATGAATAACAACAAAATAATAACAATAATTACTTCTCACATCTCACACACGGCCGGTCTTCTCCCAAACTAGGCAGAGCCTGTACTATGGTAACCAGACTACTGATAAACATCCATACACACACATATATTTCAAAATACATAAATATTATAGATAAGTTACACCCAGACACTTTTTTTTTACTTATTTTTTTAATATGGATAATATTTAGGTACCTATACAAAATTTTAATTATGTAGATACATTAAAGAACAGAACTGTCAGGATAATCTACATTTACCTGCTGACATCTGCTTCCAGATCGCGGATCGCCGATCGCAGATGCGGATGCGGATGCGAACTTTAAAAAATCTGCATTGTTTCCGCATTTGCGGATGCCAAAAATTCTGCATCCGCAACATCCCTAGTCTGTACCACTCACCCCGGATTTCAAACTTTCCATGACGTTTTTCCTAATGAAATGCACGACAGCCTCAGTGCTGAGTTGGTACCCGTTCTTCATTTGGTACAGGTTCAAATTCTTGGTGATGAACTGTGTGAACTGCATTGTATCTCCTGAGTCACCAATGATACCCAGCACTTGCTTACTTGTTAAGTCGTGGAGCTTGTTCACATCTGCAATGATATACAATAACACAAGAACATATTTTAAGACAAAGATAGAAAGTAAGTTTGACCGACTTCAAAAAAAGAAGTAGGTTCGGTTGTATGTATTTTTTTTATTTGCAATGTTCACCGATATTTCCATCATCTATAGACCGATTTCAAATATTATTTTTTTTGCTTAAAAGGGTATGCTCCCAATGTGGTCTCTAATATCACTAAGTCCGGATCTGATTAACATTGACGTTTAATGTGACGAATGTTTTATTACTCCTCCATTTGGCTGTATGTGTATTGTTTTATTTTTTATAACTTATTCAATGAAGTGCAGCAAGTTGCTAGACAAACTAAAAATATCTTACACTATATATTACCACCTTATCTAAATAAAGTATCGGGCTTATTCAACTATAGTTAACATAACCTAACGTTCTGCAGTTCGTTAACTTACATTACAGTAAGTAATGTATTAAATACCGTATCAACTCAGTACGTACCTTACACTAAAAACGGAAAAATAAACACTTTAAAAAAAGTTAAACCCACTTCCAATAGCATTAACACAGGGAACTGAAGAGTGAAAAATAATCTACTAGAAACCCAACTTTACTTTAACCCAAGAAGACAAAGAAGAAGACAGGTTTGCGCGTTCACCGCCAAAAGTAACCATTTGTCGTTTCACCTCGCATTCAGAAGACTTCCCTAACTGCCACAGCCGGTATCCTTGGTATCGATATATCTAGCGAAGTCCAGTTTTGCGGTCACTTATAGGGTAAGGCGAAATTAGACTCGAAGAAGCTTGGGGTGCTGAACAGATCGAGACAGTATTTCAATCCGGTCCACTACCTACAACTCTATAACGCGTAGGTTCAGCCACATGGAATACAGTTCTCATCTCTATTCAGGGGCACCCCAGTACCAGCTTTTCCGCACTTGAGTTCGCTTCGCTCTCGGTTGAATGCCGGTCTCTGACCTGACCTGACTCTGAGAAGCGATTCAAATCGTCGATAGCCAGGATATTTCAGAACGGCTAGACCCCTTGGCGTGGAGATGTAGCTTCACTCCGCATTTTCTATCACTTATATTAGGGGAGTGCTCCGAGGAATTGTACCTATACCTATACCGGCCGCCGCAGCGTTCCGCCATCTTTTAACTCGACAAAACTTTAGATAATTGGCACTCCACCACTGTGCTATTCTCCAGAAACTTTTTGCTTGGCATCCGTGGAACAAATTGTCTCCTGCGGAATTTCCGGTTCGATACGATCTTCAAACCTTCAAGAATAGAGCGTACTCCCACCTCAAAGGCTTGTTGATTCGGAGTTGCAGGTGTCCATGGGCGGAGGTAATCACTTACCATCAGGTGAGTTTGACTGCTATACCATAAATATATTATAATGTTATTAAAGAGTACGTACTGAACGTATATTCGCAGACTAGCTGACCGTTACAGAGCGTAATAACACGAACTATTCTAACTTATGTCTAGGTACCCACTATTTGGGAGAGGGCGGATCCCGAGCTTAGAGGACGTCGGCGGCGGCGGTATCAACCGTCGACGGGGCCGCAGGCTGCCAGAGAGTGGGGACCTCTGGTGGCAAATTAATTGCTGCGGTAGGCGACAGGATGGCGGCCCGATCGCATCTTTGCGATCGGGCTGCTACATACATTGATTAGGCCGATAGGCGTGGGGAAGCCTGTTTTCCCCGGGATAGGGCTTGGCCAGGCGCGGCGTCGATCCGGGGGGACCTGAAATAATATGGTCCGGGTCCTCCCCAGAGCAGGGCGAATGAGACCGGCTGTAGGGGTGGTTTTTAGTGGAAACACCACATACTCCTGGCTCCTGTGTCCCCGAGGAGCCGGAGATCCGAAGGGATTTTCCACCCCGTCAACAAAAAAAAAAAGGTACCCACTATTTATTCACATACATATATCACACCTCCAACACTGTTGAACAACAAGCTAAACATACTAATCCTATTTAATTTAGCATAAGCTTAACCTACTTTATATTTTTGTTATAGTTTTCTTTTACTCTATTACTATTTTTTTTTTAATGTATAAATATCAACTTACACCTTCAATTAATATCAAATTACTGTATAAATGATTAATGATCGCCTGTCATTTGTTAAGGTTGTTTGCGGTAAATCAGTATCTGGTAGCACGGAGTTAAGAGACAATTAATTAAACAAATTGTCTTCATCAATAATCGAGGTGGAGATTTATTAGGATCCTATTGGATTACCATAAGATTTCAGCTAGGAAACAATATACATAAATCTTGTCAAGAAGTGTTTCAGTTAATGAAGTGTCTGTTGGAGATTTCTGGAGCTCGGAGAGAATCAAATACAGCATCACGAGCATAACCTTGTATTTTCACCTTTAAATAGGGTTACCAGATCCCTAGAACTGGCAACGAGCCAACAATAAGACTGGTGTTGCCAGCTTTTATAGGTCCTGTAACTGTTTCAGACGAGGCTTGTTTGCCACAAATTCACTTACAACTTGAAACCCGTGAAGTTTTAAATTACAAATTCTTTAAAATTTTCTAAATTTATTCATGAATACAGTCAACCATGTCTAAGTAAACATACCTATAGGTCGACCATGTCTAAGAAAAAAAAATGTTATTCAACTATGCGTATGAACACGTCTGTGTCGTGAATGCTTAGATCACACCCATACTGTCAGTCACAAGGGTTGTGTGCGCGTGCGTGTCCTCTTGTAATGTGTTATCGTTAGTTCAGGGAACATTTTTTATTTCGTCTCGAGAGATCGGTGTCTCAGCTTCGTTTTTACCAGATCTTCATGCTGCTTTATTGACAGACTTAATTAGTTTTCTATTGATAATAGATATCCCCAGCTTCAACAGTGACTCTTTCTCTTTTTCGTTTCAGTCAATGTCAAAAACCAAGCTTACGGTAGTCCAGTTAGAGTATGTAGTCTATACTATAACAATATTATGTATTATAATAGCGACGAACGAACGTTTAGTGTTAAAGCTATTTCGATTCTCATCGCTTTGGCATCTCATTATTTTATAAATACAATAATTTTATTACAACTGCGGTTTCTTTACAACAGCTTGATCATCATTGTCATTGATGTTTTGAAAACATTGGATACTTCTTAAAGGAGCTTGTAACAATATAAACGTAAAATGCAATGGATTTTATTATTTATTATACTTTGTTTTTCAATTTAGACCTTGAAGTGTCATGAATTATTATACATAACAGAGAACAATGCTTTCAGGTAAAGACATATACATAATATGTATTAATGGCTACGATAAGGCCGCCCATTGCACTACTGTGTTTAATGTCTTTTGGCGTGATTGTATCCTATTCATGGTGTGCAATAAAGAGTAACTTTCCATCTATATTAATTGCAATAATTAGCAGTTCTTTGGCTTTATAACATGCCTCTTCCGAACTTTTCGGTTTCTATTTTAGGCTTTTTTAGGCTGTCACGAGGATCCCTCCTTGATCCTAATGGATCTATGATCAAATGGATAGGTCCATTTGAATGCTCAACTAGTTTTCAACTTTAGATATACATAATATATTCATTATTATTCATTGCAATGTATTTCGGTTCTGTCATCGCTAAGAGACTTTTCTTTTTTAAAGTTTTCCAACAATTTTCGCTCTGGTTAATTTAAGGAATGCCTTCGATGTAATTGACCATCCATGATGCGTACAGGTGTACATAGAATATTTCCTCGAAAATCTTTAACTTTTAGGTGATAGTTCTATCAGCAACAGTAATAAGCTTAGTTAGATTAAGCCTCTCTTACTGTTGAGCAAACAGTTTCTCAGCAGACCGGTAGCGGCGCCACGTACTAATACGACTGACGACGTATCTTAGTGAGAGAAGACTGTGTTAACAGCTCAATCAATCTAATACTGCGTATGTTTATAGACATGGTAACTACTTTCGTTTCTCATAGATTTAGGTAGAAATATTGTTTGAGAAACTAGACTTAACATGAATCCTAGCACTAAGTTGAGGCGAATATAATAATATATTTAAGAGGATATGCCCAGAAAGCGAGTAAGTAGTGAAATGAAGAATGACAGAGTAGATTTGAAGAAGAGAACAGATTAAGACTACCGGTAATACACACATAATAACCGATAGAAAGTGCAAGGGCCCTGCAGCTCTTTAGCTTGTTTGATGTTCGGACTTTCCGAGGGCTCGAACTTTGCGGCAACAGCCAGTTCGAGTGACAGGTATGCGACCCTGACATGTTTGAGCTATTGCTTCACTCCCCAACCCATCCGTATAAGCAATATGCCTTGCCTTCCTTTGCCTCACCTTATTTCTTACCTATACCTTTTAATAAACTCCCAATTTTTCCATTTAATTCCGAAGTGTCCGGTTGACGGTAACAGGCTTTCCCCTATTACGTAAGAGGGACTAAATTAAAGCTGGCAAAATGTTTAGGCTATTAATACGCTTCTGCCTACCCTTTCCAGGATACAGTTCTTGGATGCCTCTAAATTTTCTTAATAAAACGAGTTAAAATATTTCTCAGAATAGTTTTAGCCTAGTTTATTCGTAAGAAAGGTTCGCTACAATTATTATGTGGAGCAAATGAATATTGTGTAATTTGAATCCAACGTAAAGCGAGAATCTTTAGATCAGGTGAGGTAATCATGCCTGGCGAACTGTAGCTTAACGGTTGACGTCGAAATATCGCATACATATGCTAATCACCCTGAGATTCATTGCACGACGCAGGATAAGTATAGTTACTAAATAATTTAGCTTGCTTTCGCTAAATGACACTTGAGTAAAGTCGCTATATGGGGATGTTGACGTAACAATCAACTCCAAGATCGGAGTTCATACAAGTCGCCTTGGAGTAAGCCTCTTGAACGAAGACAAACAAACAAGTGTGGAAGCCAACGAGCGAAAGCAAATTTGCTTTTAGCGATTGTATATTCATAAGTGTTTGCTCGCTCTCGTTCCATTCATTGATCGTAATTAGGATTAGTACTTAAAAAAAACATACCATTTTTCATGACAATGATGCTCAGAGTGCTGGTCTGGTCTGCGGCAAGCATAGTGAAGTCCTTGCACTGCATGCCAATCAGACATTGGATGTGTAGAGAAGATTCAGACATTATTTAATCACAGTCAATACTAATATTTCCGCCAAAGGCAAAGCGTCGAAATCGTGAAATTTTCTAAGAGTTTGGTAGGAAGGTTGTCTTCTTTGATTATATATAATATATATAGGTATAATCAAAGGGTGTCTTAACCAAATTAAAAATGTATATAATATAAAATATTATATAAAAAAACTTGACATTGATGTTTGGACGTCGTATAACCTCAGAGGAATAAACGTATAACAGATAACGCAATTCAGAATAATAACCAGAAGGTGTTGAAGGGAAACCAAAGAGGATGGTGTTTTAAACTCAGATCAATTAGGTTTATCGGGACGAGACCTTCTACTTGTGTGCTGTAGTTTTTGCAAATATTTTTGAATCGACGGAACAAGGTTCTTAATTAATACGTATATTTTTAAATCCACAATCAAGTATAACTTTTTACGACTTTTTTTATTCCTTTTTTAACACGCTTTTATTATTAGCTTCACTTGTAACTATGGAAAAAAACCTTGGAAGTCCACTTTTAATTGTCTTATCTAAATGTAACTCTGTTGTTGTATTTTGTATGACAATACTATAGTTCGACGTCTTGGAGCTGATCTCATGAAGGTGCAATGAGGTGGATAGTACTACTCTTTAATGGCTAAAAACCCCTCGATTTTGGGCTCATATGATTCGTTTTGACGAGTCTAATGGATTGGGCTTGGTAAGATTGGTCTGATGATAAAGCTGGATAGTGGGACTCTTTTTTCCTTTTTAATTCGGTTCGTTTTTAAATCGTGTCTATTACACAACACTATACCCAAACTAAGCGTAGCTTGTACTATGAGTTACAGAACTCGGATAAACGGTACGTGATTGTAAATATCTACATAGAATACAATAAGATAACAATAAGAATAGAATAGAAACATATACTTTTTTTCGCATAAATAGTCATCTTCAGAATTACTGATTATTTTAGGTAAAAAATGGCTTAAATTATGTAGGTGTTTGAGCTTATTAGGTAAACTCACGACAAATAAACCAACACTAAAGATCCTTTCAAATTGAAGATTGAATGCAAATTTCGTGATTGACAATTTATCACATTTTTGATTTTATATAAGTTTTTTATCTACTTACACATATGATTCTTGGTTTTTACGTTCTGTATATACTGTAAAGTTTCTGGATGTAGCTATCCCTGCAGGGATGTGTTCGACCGAAAATTTCGCTAGGAACCTTCTAAGCCGTGACAATATTACATAGAACAAACAAATTTGATGCCTATATAAATATTCAAATTTCAGGGTCATATAGTAGACCCTGCAAATGACGTAAAGCGCTGACTATTTCAGGAAAATTTGTGATTATTATACAGATATCTTCTTTTTAATTTGACAAATTGAACTTGTAAATTTACAGATAAAGGCAATGACGGTGAAGCTAATATTTCGCAAGAGAGAGGGCTGCTATGAATGAAACTTTGGTAATTTATTACCAAAGACGTTTGATGGAATGTCCAGATTTCTCTGAAAATGTCTGCATATAAAAAACACAATATCATTTAAATTTACATGAAAATGAATGAATGAATGTTGTTTAAAAATATGCAACTACACCAGGAAAAAAGTAGCTTACGACTACGGCTATGCTCTGAACATCACTATAAGTGTTAAATACACACACATGTGTTAAATAGGTACATTTTTTTGTTTTTTTTATGTTATATGGGTAAACGAGCAAACGGGTCACCTGATGGTAAATGACTACCGCCGCCCATGGGCTCCTGTAACTCAAAAGTCACAAGTGCGTTGCCGCCCTTTAAGGTGGAAGTAGGGGAAGAGGGAGAGGGGGCAAAGATTGAGAATAGGGGAGAGGGGGATTACAGGGGAGGAAAGGACGGGAATGGGGAAGAGTTAGGGCCTCCGGTATCCTCACTCACGCGGCGGAAAGCAATGCAAGCATTGTTTCACTACCGGTTTTCTGTTAGGCGGTGGTATCGAGCGGAGTTGAGCCGGCCCATACGTGCCGAAGCAAGGCCCTCCCCCGTTAAAATATATTAAAATATATTACGCATAAGTTGTTCATCTAATAGATGGACGATAAATATTGAATAGTTTATACATAAAAATTTCAGATGAGACCATTTCTTGTTTCATACTTTTTAGAGAGAGGTTTTAGTTTTTGAACTTAATTTTTATTTGTGCATAAAGTGTTGTAAAACAAACAAAATAAATAAATCAAAGTTAAAAGTGTCTGATTGGACACTTCGATGAAATTTGATTGGAGGATTGGGGCGTGAGCTTGTAATTTCCAGTCAAAAAAATTGTCAATCAATCCAGTGTGGCGCCTGCCAACGATGCTGCAGATCACTTTACTCCTTGATAAAGACATCCGCAAAATACACGTCTGAGTAAAATCGGACATCTTTAAAAATTAGAATATTATTCAAGAAAGTTTTATTCTTCAAATAACAATATACAGATTTTTTTTGACAGTCACCTACCTAATTGTTCCACAGCGTCTCACCTCTACCGGTGAACGTTCGCACCTCTTGCGTTCATCTGATAAGATGCTGTTAGTTTCAGCACTAACATTGTTAGCGTCACATCTCCTCAGAATACATTACATAAGAGTAGATGCTATCTTAATGTGTTATATTGTATGGCGTTGTGTTCGCATGAATAATTACAAATAACTCATTATATTTTCATGTGAGTTTTAGTTTTATATTAGAGCTTTAGTTTCATGTCATACTTTTAAGCTACTCTTCAGTTCCTTCCTAGTTTCCGATATTGCTTCACAATATAATAAGACTATAGTGTTTTTAGTGTTCTGTTCCTCAAAAGGAAAGAAGGAACCTTTATAGGATAACTCTGTTGTCCGTCTGTCTATCTGTCTGTCAATACGCTTTTTCTCAGGAAGCCGTTGACGCATTTAGTTGACATTAATACCAAATGCATACGTCTGCGGTACCTTGAAGCTCTAAAATCAAGCTTCTAAGTCAACGCAATCAAAAGATACGGCCATTTAAATCTTAGATTTGACCAAATTTGAACGTTTTGCCGGTAAATCAAAACCTATAGGGTACTTCCCATTGACATAGAATCGTTTTCTTTTTCAGGGTTTTTAGTTAATCCTGTCAATCTCTGGAACTGCCAGTAATATTTGTAAAATTGTTTTGTATTTGGGTAGGTAGAACAAATAACCATGTTCATCACATAATTATCTGTCCTGTGTGAGAATGGTACCCACGACCTCTGGCTCAGCTCAGCCGTTAGCAGCACTAGCCACTAGACCAACAAGCACAATATGTTGAGGTTCAGTCGTTTCTATACTCCGGATAGTTTTGTATTATCTAATCTAATAAATCTTTTGTGTCACGGACCATCCAGAATTTATTCCCGCGGCACCTTTAACTTCTGTGAAACTCTCATGGCTCTTGGCAGTAATTGTGCCATCCCTGTTGCTGAGAAACACATTGTTCCATCGCCTCGTATCAGATAGTGTGTGAAGCTCAACAAAGTTTTATTGGGTTAAGTAACTGTGGTAAGCGTTAAGATAATGGGGAGTAGGTTAATGAATTAACAATAATATCAAACAAATCCTACTTTAAATCTAAGCACTATTCAAAGTTAAGTGGCATTCATTATGGTTTCCAAATGTGTTTGCAATCCTTGCAAATGTTGATTTAAGCAATATATGCAAATACATAGTTTACATTTAATATTATAGTGGGACCTTGAGGAGCATGTGACGCACCCAGTGGTTTTAACCGACTTCAAAAAAGGAGGTTCGGTATTCAATACGTTTGTAAATGTTTGTATGTCCGCGATTTTCCTTAAAGACATAATCCAATTTTGATGATTGTTTTCATTAAGGTATTCTGCATATTTTCGGGAAGGTTTTAGTATAATGTTTTAGGTATTTAATAACAATTTTTTTCACAACCTATTTCGTTGAAATCGTTTTATTTTTTATTAAACATTTTATAACGACCATCTTTAAATGGCGCATTTTTGGCTAGAAAGTCCTTAGAATCAAAACTTCTATGACTGAGCGGGTTTATCTGATGTTAGATTACCTACTATACAACCGGGCGACTACAATTCGAGCAGAAATGTGCTATTATTTACATCTTAAAATTTTATTTAACTACAAGCTTATCCTTCTAACTCGACTACAATAAGTAAAGAGGATTTATCTCGTAGGTTGAACCTCTGATTTCACTCACTTAAACTACAATACCATATTATATTATTATTGTTAGAGAACCTAACTGCTGAGCCAGAGGTTGTGGGTTCGATTCCCACCCAGGACAAATAATTATGTGATGAGCACGATCGTTTGTTCTGTGTCTGGGCGTAATTTTTCTATAATATGTATGTATTTAGACACATTTAGTTAAGTATGTTTATCAGCAGTCTGGTTAGGGAACGTACCCATACTACGTGACCCATTCTGAGGGGGGTCTTCAAAATACCACGCTTGGTCACAGGGGCGAAGGGGGTTAGGTTTTCGTCACGTAGTCAATACCCTCTAGGGAAATATCGTGCTTTTTCGAGCTATATTCAAATATAGCGCGCAGCGCTTTGCGCTTTTTAAACTCACAGGCAACAAATAAGCGCTTAGCGCTTTTTAACTTTCTGTCGGCCAAAAATGATTTAAAACCATATTTATAAATTACTACGTGAAAACTAGAAGGGTCTTGGCATATAGGGGCATTTGGCATAACATAAAATAAAATAAAAAATGGGTCAAGTAGTATGGGTACTTTCCGTTACCATAGTACAGGCTCTGCCTAGTTTGGGACCAGTCGGCCGTGTGTGAGATGTGTTAAGTTATTATTATATGTATGTGAAATTTAGTCAATACCTAGTGTACTAGTTATGGTGCAATGGGAGCAACTACTTACTTTCTATAAAGAATTTCAGGGGCAGTACGTAACTTAACTGTTGTGACAGCTAAGAATAGACCGTGAATTGGCAAATATTAATATTCTTTGACTTCAAAATCGTAAAAATATACGAAAATATTGACCGAGGGAGCATAACGTCGCCATTTCATGTCTAGCCGATTTGTTTTTCATCTATCTTCGTATTCTTTTGTCTGTATATGTGTAAGAATCTTGGTATTCCTATTAATAGATTTTTTTGGCATTTGTGATTTGTGGCCGATTTTTGTTTAGGGGGTTGTTGAATCCAAAAAAGGGTGCAGGGTGTAACGTTGTTGATAACGTTAATGCTGGTTCAATAGTATATCCATCGTCACCGCACCCAGAAGCGCTTTTCGTAGAGATTGTCATTCGTCAGCTACAATAAACGGCACGTCACGCCGGACGATTGTTTCCCTATCGAGTGTTGGCCGTAGAAATATTTTTGGTACTGTACCGCTAAATGAGCCAGAGCTTGTACAGATCAGAGCTTAAGAAACTTTACACAAATAAATGCTGAGTTATTTATAACTTATTGATGGGCATTTCTACAACAACAGTTCAACACCACCTTGTTAGATTATATAAAGTAGGCAAAGCTTTAAAGATATGTAGTTATTGGCGGAAGGTAATAACGAGGAAGTTTGAAAGAAAAGGAAAGTTTCTCTTCTCTAAAGAATACCGCACACATATTATTAATGTCATTTATGCACACATATTATAAATAGGCAAACTTAATGTCATTCAAACTTACCTGTCAACCATTTTATCATCAGCATAATCATAATCTCAAGTCAGGACATACACATTTGAACGTAAGCCAATCTTAAAGACTTCACCAAAGAGTACAGTAGAAACACCTTTCTCCAAATAGCCTCTGACAATTTGTCCAGGTCGTCTGTCCGTCCAGTGGGAAAACGTCCCATGGTCCATAGTATGCTATCCAGTCCGACCCGTGGTCACGCAACCTTTTCCTTTCCAGGTGCTTTCGCCTATTAGTTTTCCTGACATTGTGGCCTGTCCATTGCTATTTAGTTTTGCGAAGACTGGAGCTTTATAGGCTACGTCGTTTCTCCTATTAACTTCTTCGTTCTTAAATAAATGTCTTTGGAAAGCCCCTACATTATTGTCATTACTAAGAGGTCAACAGATTTTCGGGGATGGACTCTTAAGTAGCATTATGTAGTCTCAGTGGGATGATCGTCGCAAAGATATTGTAAATCATCATCTCAGTGTAAAATTTTGCGAAATTTTGTCTACATACATATTTCAGTGGGTAATATTTTTCTAAGAATAATTTACATTAAGATTATATCATTACAATTATTAGCTAATTTGAGATAAAGTGTACAATTAAGTATATTAAGAATTCACAAATTAACTGTCGTCATATGCTATAATATAGTAAAAATAAGTATTATACATAATATCAAAATTTCTTATTTAATAATAATTTTAAAATAAGAAAGCATGTTACGTAATATATATTTTCAAATTAATTGTGATTATTTGACGAAATTCTTTCACTCAGTAGAATAAATACTCTTTGAGTTAGTTATAAAATATATTCTTCTTATTTCTTCCTTGCTTCTCCTAAGCGATGGCTATCAAAACCACTTGTTCCAGCACAGAACTCAGGCACACAACACGCATTCCTGAAGCATCCATGTTTCCTTGCATATGTCTTCTTTGTGAAACAGCATGACACCTATCATCACATTCAGCATACCCTACACAAGCGGGTTGTGCATGCGGGTTCAGGTCTACTCCATGGGCATAACTCGACCCCGTAATGGAACACTTTGGGGTTTTAGTCGGTTCGAGTCTGACATAACCACTTTTTCCTTGTGGTACCTAAGCTGGTTTCCATACGTAAAATAAAGTTGATTCATTGCTTTTGAAACGCAAATGCTTTCTGAGTTAATACTGTAATGGAACGCGCCAGCTGTCATTCACAGGTGACATAAGCCCCATCGGTACATTTTTGCTTTGGTATAAAATATTCATCAAATGATTTTAAGACATTTCCATATTTAGAGGTTCCGTCACCTTTCTTCAATATGTTTAGGTATAAATCCTGAGCATTTTGCCCTTCTGCATTAAGCAAAATCGCCGCTTTCCTGGTTTCGGTCAGCCTCTCAAAACCGGCGGCTTCAATAAAACTTTAAATTGTTGCCGAGTCTAAGTAATAGATCTTCAATCACATCTGGAGACAATTCAGGGGCCATACGGTACTCTGTATATCCCCTGAATTGAGTACAATACAATAGTAGCCATGCCTTGCGTGGGGTGATGGCAGTGCCAATCCACCAGTCAAAAGCAATTAATCACGATTTGTTTTAACAATCCAATGGTTGTCACTCTTTCTTTTCTGTTAGCGATTGTTCTTTACCGGCTGCGCCATGTATTATTTGTATTTATTAATTAATACACGTATTTTCTTAATACTTTTGTTTATTCACTTACTTGTTACAATTATCATGTGCAGGAGCAAAAAGTACCGGGGCGAGGGGCCACTTATGTCACCTGCTAATTGCAGCTGACGCGTTCCCTTACAAATACTGCCTGAGAATTCTCTCCTGATCTGATTGTCCGTGCTCAAGCCCACCTAGGTCTGAAGTCTATTTAACGACTTCCCACGAGGGAGATTTCCAAACATTGGAAGGCGAATCATTGTATTATCACAGACTAAGTCAAGCCTGAAACCGAAAGTGGTGACTTTCTCATTGCTTCTGTAAAAAAACCATAGTAGAAGTTGCCAACAATTAAATACGAGTAAGTATATCTGGTTCCATGGCTACTGTTCTCATTTTGAGTAATGGATGTCCGATATTGATAATAAAGAATTGATGATGATCGATAAGATATTAATAAGATAAGAGATATATATCGCAAATGGAAATACCGGCTTGGGTAAATCGCTACTGGGTTTTTCGTTTTTCATAACACAATTTGGGTTGCCCCAGAAACTTTCCTGGTAGGTACTTTTCGAGCGATGTCAACTTTGCCTCATCTCCTAAAAGTTTATATCGATATTAGAACGTTATATTGAGTGACCTACTGAAGTATAATTTTGTAATAATAATAATAACTTCACACATCTCACACACGGTTGTCTGATCTCAAACTAGGCAGAGCCTGTACTATGGTAACCAGATTGCTGATAAACATACTTATATATTTCTAAATACAT
Source organism: Callimorpha dominula (assembly GCA_949752705.1). Lineage (NCBI taxonomy): Eukaryota > Metazoa > Arthropoda > Insecta > Lepidoptera > Erebidae > Callimorpha > Callimorpha dominula. The sequence goes on from OX456992.1 coordinate 2,283,133, forward strand.
ACATATTATAGATAAATTACACCCAGACACAGAACAAATTATCGTGCTCATCACACAATTATTTGTCCTGGGTGGGAGTCGAACCCACGACCTCTGGCTTAGCAGTCAGGGTCACTAACCACTATACCAACAGGCTAGTCAGTAATGTCAGTGTTGTCTGTATATTTTTTGCAATATTGTATGGTATGTGGCTACTATAATACTTAAATATAGATATTTAATTAATACGATCGTCAACATGAAATGTAATATATTAGGAACCAGCCCGGCTTCGCACGGGTAGCAGAGACATCTTCAACAATCATAATCAAATTTAAACAATTAACACAAAACTTTAACAAATTATATACCTAAACCTTCCTCATGAATCGCTATACCTATTGGTGAAAACCGCATGAAAACCCGTTCATTAGTTTTTGAGTTTATCGCGAACAGACAGACAGACGTGGCGGGGGACTTTATAATATATAGTGATTTTCTCTATGATACAAAAATAATATTATCGACACGGCAGGCACAGTAACAATACCTTGCAACAATACCTTAAGTCTCTTATATTCTTCTCAGATCCTATTCAGGTTGTGATATAATGGATAACAGTGACAAGCAGCACAACTTTAAGCTACTAGTAACGCCATCTGACTCACAGTCTGCAGAAATATTAGTTTGTATTTTATCAATACATCAATACTACAAATAAATAAAATTGAAGTGTCTGTTTGTAATGTCAAAATAATAGTTTTTTTAAGCTCACCTATATATACCTATGCCTAAAAATCATTTTTTTTTTTTTGTCTGTCTGTCTGTCTGTCTGTCTGCTTGTTTCAGCTAATCTCCGGAACGGGTGGACCGATTTCCACAGGACTTCCACTGGCAGATAGCTAGCTACTTTTAATTTAGAAAATATAATTAGGGTTCCACGCAAAAAATATAAATATGTACAGGCGAGCCAAGGCGCGCGATAACTGCTGGTGAATAATACAATTTCAAATGTATCTTTGCACCTACCTTATAGCAGTTCTACACCACCCTAAGGTTGACTGGTAGAGAATGCCCTAGGCATTAAAGCAGCCTTTGTACAAATGTGCATAAAGTTTTTAAATAAATAAATAATTTCTAATATCGTGCTACTGTTTGTCGGAAGTCGGCAATTGACGAGAATGTCCAACGAGAACTTCCTATCCTACTAATATTATAAACGTGAAAGTTTGTGAGGATGTATGGATGTTTGGATGTATGGATGTATGGATGTTTGTTACTCTTTCACTCAAAAGCTACTGAACCGATTGCGATAAAACATTGGTATGTAGCTAGCTGGAGATCTAGATTAACACATAGGCTACTTTTTATTCCGATATTCCCACGGCATCGGGACTTACGCGGGTGAACCCGCGGGGCGCACCTAATAATACATAATTATAATAATTCGTAAATATTGTTAAAAGCAACTAAAGTGTGTTGATTTTTTTTTAACATACACTCACTGTCGGCGTTAAGCGTGTGGTGTGTACGATGCCAAGCCATGCCTCTCAAAGAGCTCTATCGTACTCAGTTACAGAAAAATGAGTCCAACGTGTAGCGTTGTCACCCGTACTAGAATATATGGTCTCGAACAGTATTTTAATGAATTGAACTATATATTACAAATTGTAAAAAACTGTGTCGGATTACGTGGTATGTAGGAATCGAAGCCACATTCTCGCTTCGGACCATGGATAGAATCATGGTCTCCAGCGAAAGGCTTCCCGCACCGATAACAGAGATTGAGGCGTTGCAATTGAAACTCTGCTAACAAATTGAAACGCATTTTCGGCGCTTTAGTAAAGATAAAATGTGTACCTAAAATATTTTTTTTAAATGATCCAAGAGTATTAGATGTAAAATCAGGTGTTAATCGTGTTAATATTTATAAGGCTTGGTTATCCGACGTTTCAATCGAATTGCGCCAGTCACGGGTGGACTGGTGCGGGCTCAGCGGTGCCTGGCAACTATTAGCCCTTGGTCTTATTTTTTTTATTTTTGGTGTATGTACTTGCACACATGAACGACACATTACACTTACGAAGTTGCGACGTCTGCTGATTGATGTTAAGTTGCGTGTATTCGATAACGGTTGCATTTGCTGATGAAAAGATTCGAAGACCTTGTCAACGTCTTCTCGGTTGACGTTTTATATTTCTTGATTTCAACCGCTTTACGCACTATTCTGGAATAATAGATAGATAGTCGGTGGATAGGACCTGTGGTTGATGTAGTTCAATCCAGTGATCCGGTCCCATTAGTACTTTGAACAAAATGCCACGATACTAACTAAGGTTTTGCAATTGTTTGGAAAAAAAAAACAAAAAAGGTGGCCACTCTACGTGGTATTAAAACAAGCTTATTTATTCAAATGATGCAGAATTTCTTCATCCACACTGTAATAGACTTTCCTAGTTAAGAAACAATAAATGTATATTTCCTTATGACCTAACTGCACAAGTCTTACCTATATGATTAAAATGGCTCATAAAATGCAAAGATGCATTGCCAACGACCATAACATAATTGGCTGTTTGTATCCGTTTCTCTTATGCATCTTTACATAACTATTGAACATATGGTTGTCTCTTTAACTCTTCAAACGAGGAATGAAGATAGAAAAGGATGAAGGCATAGACATATTAACTAGATGACCTCATAACCAGACAGTTGAATGAGTACAAATATGTAGATAGTGTTTAGAGCAACCCTTCGTTGGTATTGGTGAATTTGAGGAGAAAGAAAACGGCCATGATGACTTCCAAGATCCATGAGATTTATAAGTCTTAAACCACACACAATGACAGTTGACGCATGCTGCGTTTAGTTACATTTTAATGTATCCAACATACTCAACGACAACGATAATAAGTGGACTGTAAACTAAATTATTACAACTGTGGAGAGTAACAATAATAGTTATGAATGTAAATCTACGCTACATACACTTTAGTTTAACAAAATATATCTGAGTTATTTAAGACTAATTTATAAGTTTGATTTTGAACTTTATAAACAAAAACAAAAAATATTTTTTACAATATCCTACTAATATTATAAACGTGAAAGTTTGTGAGGATGTATGGATTTATAAATGTATGGATGTTTGTTACTCTTTCACGCAAAAACTACTAATCCGATTGCGATGAAACTTGGTATGTAGATAGTTGGAGACCTAGATTAACACATAGGCTACTTTTTATTTCGATATTCCCACGGTACCGGGACTTACGCGGGTGAAACCGCGGGGCGCTGCTAGTTATAAATGAAATGAACGGGCCTTATGCTAAAGGTAAGATACAGATAGAATCGTGATCGTACTAGAACGCAAGGACGAGTTTTTTAATTCTAGCGCAAGTGCAGTGTTATATGTACCTAATTACCATGCATGAGAGTGTTTTTTGTACTGATCGCTTTTCTAATGAAGCGCGCGTATGGAACTACTGAGTGAGTCGTTCAGTCTAGGTGTATATATATATATACCTAATCTACCACGAAATGGGCTGAGCCTGTCAGGAATCCACGTTTTATTATTAAGGTCTGTCTCCAGGTCCTTGTGAATATTAGATATAAAATGTCAAAAATGCGTTTTTAATTAGGTATTTATTAATTAGTAGAGATCTTTCTTATATAATAGCACCCAATGAAGATTAGATTTCTTCTATAGCAAAAAAGCACCTGCTATTTGTCCATATTTTCTTTTCAACTATAATATCTGTAATAATAAAGTGTGTGTATGTTTAAATAGATCAGGATAAACGCCATGTTAAATTTTTTTTTTAGCATCATCATCAAAAAACAACATCATAATTCGACATATGCCACGCATTAGGTCGTAACTCAAAAAGTCTGTTTTTTCAGGAGAGCCATTTTTATAAACATTATTGTTTTGTTTAATTTGTAAAATATGTTTCACTGATATTTTTAAATAATGCTATGGATAATTGGATTAATAATATTATACCGAGCTATGGATGTAATAAAAATCATATTTACAAAAATATAGCCTAATTTAGTTACTTACGACCTTATACGCGTGGCATAAAGGTCGTGTGTCATTGTTACGACCATATGCTACTAATCAGACCTATTTAGACAACGTGAATAAAGTCGTATGTTTAAAATACGACCTTATGCTGCGTAAAAACAGTCCACATCTCTAAGAAAGACAAAGTTTAACGCAACTTCTTATTGACTCCTTACTTAAAAAAAATAAAGATTACTTAATAATAATTGTTCACGTCATAATAATTATGAACTGAAATTAACCTTCCTTGTAAAAATCCTTGAAAATATAAACAAAATGGTAAGGTATTTTCCATAAACTAATTAAAAATCATCAATACATCAATACAAATAAATAAAATTGAAGTGCCTGTTTGAAATGCCAAAATAACAGTTTCTTTTTAAGCTCATACAGTTATTTGCACGATACCTATACCTAAAAATCAGTTTTAAATATTTTTGTCTGTCTGTTTGTTTCGGCTAATCTCCGGAACGGGCGGACCGATTTCCACGGGACTTTCACTGGCAAATAGCTGTTGTTATAAGGAGTAACTGAGGCTACTTTAGTTTTGGAAAAAAAATTAGGGTGCTGCGCAACATATAAATAGATGTACTCGGGAGCGAAGCCGCGCGGGAACTGCTAGTATTAAAATAAAATTATTAAATATTATGACTCCTCATTTAAAGCAATTAAAGTATTTGTATTGGTATTAACGGGTAACAAATACAAACTATAATCAGGTTAATCTGTCCTGTTCTACAAATTCTGCAACAGTGCCGTTGTGCGATAATTATTGATAGAAATTATGATAGGGGTATTATACGTCCTTGAAATAGACTTAATAAATCATTAAATTTTGCTAATCTAATAGATAAATGATCGGCATAGCATTGGCCCCTGTATCTAATAAATTCATGTTTCTTCTTCTTGATGTATACTCCTTTTTAGTTATTAGACTCATAGTATTTTCTTCCTCAAATTGATATATATAGTTTAAAAAATGGGGTTCATTTGGTACTACCTGAACTTCTCTTGTTTTGGTAAATAATATTTTTTTATTTTTTATATTTTTGAGCCAATTCCTACCCTCTAGTGAAGTTTTGTGATTGTTTTCATTTCTAAAAATCTGCCATTAAAATTTGGAAAGTTGATTTCGGACCATCTTGCGTTTCTTTCCATTAAAGCATGAACGGAGTCGGCTTCATTTTTTGTAGCGCTCTTAAAATTTATGAACTATTGATATGCCATACTTTCTAGCAGCATAAGTATAAAAGCAAATACAATTCGATTTCGGTTTTGACCCGCACAATTGTCAGACCAAAACCTACATTTTTTTTGGCACCATCTTTTACTTTAGTCTCAATAAATTTGGACAAGCAACATGCTACTTCACATGCATGTTTACCATTAACCTCAGGCCACATATAACTTTCTTGACTCGCAAGATTAAACACGGTGAAATTATGAATTGACAATTTTCTTTTATAATAAAACAGACCTACATTAAAATGCGGACTGTTCAAAATTTTTTGAAAATCGAAACATGCTGTAGTTATTAATACTCAAATATACTGTAATTCAATTCTCAATTATACTTTCCCTAATTTTTTTAAACATTTTCTTTTAAATTCTGTCAGACGGTGTACTGTCATTAGACGAACAAACAGAAGACCTGATCCTGATCCTGACTCAAAGTAGTAGTAAACTGTGGTGTAGTGGCTCTACTAACACTGCTAGATGAACAAATATCAGAATCGCCGATTGATACATCCTTTAATTGCGGAGATTAAGCGACAACATCACAATCTTCTACAAAATCACACGGAGTGGGTATTGGTATTATGTCGAAAGAAGGCTGTCTCACGTCTGTTCCGTATCTAATTGAAATTTCTTTACAGCATTGTTCCGTGTCCGTAACTCGAACATTTGACGTAGAAGTCGAATTGGATTATAGAATATCAGCTGTGTTGTTACTATTTAAAATGTTGGGTATTTAATCATCAGTATTTTCTATGTAACTACTACTGTCAATACTTCTACTATTATACATAAAACACTGGCCGAATGTCATCTTGTATAAATCCCACTGGACCTCAGCTTCAATTGGCATCGGTGATTCTAAAAGAAAGAAAGTAATAATTATTGAAAAAAATTGTACAAGATATACGAAATAAAACAATTTTAATGATAATTTATGTCAATTATTAAAAAGCAAATAGTAATATCTTTATTATGTAACAAAGCATATAGTCTTAGGTTTATGATACGCTTCTATGCGTTTGTATAATTTTAAATTACAACGGTGCATATGGTCGTTAGTATAAGTTACGACCCCTAGTGTAATATTTTTTATTAGTATAAAGTCGTAACTAACCACTAATCGTGCCAATGGAACGGCGCATAGAGTCGGAACATGGACGTTCCGACGTTATGCGTTGGATTCGTTTAATTTGGTATTTTACTAAAATAATTAAGGCTAATGCATATATTGATACTTATCCATATGATATTTTAACATAAATTAACATTTTATGGTCTAACAATATAAGAAAATACCATAATACTTACTATTTCTGTGATGTTCACCGGCCATTATTAATTCACTGTTAAGTACAATATCATTTTAAGCTAGTTTCAAAATCTTTGAAGAACACACGTTACACATTTTTATTAATTGGTAATTGCCTAAGCCGTATTTAAAACAATAACACTTCACAAAACTATTAAGAACTTCATAATAATATAATTTTCGATGTGCAACATTACGAGTCATACGACGTCGGTACTTTGCTGTGATGGGCCCGTGCGCGACCGGCTGATCGGCGCATAAGATTGAAACTTACAATGCGACTGTTTGCGCGGGAGCGTTCAAATGTTAAGACTATTTTCGATTGAAAATCTCAGTATTTATTGTATTTTTTTAAATTCTGAGATCAGGAATGCTAAATGTGAAATAATATTGTTCTAATGGTACAAAAATCTCAATTTGCTAAAAAAATACGTTCCGACTTTATGCGTGGGAGGCATCGAATTGTTTCTTAAACTTTCGCGCCTCGTATGCATGTAATATTTAAATCCGTATTTAAATGCAGTAATATTTATAAGGTAAACGACGTAATATTTATACTTTCTTAGACGGGTATTGAACGAGATGCACAACACTAATTATCCGATTCAGAAACAGTCATGCTATGGCAACTTGGAACATAAAAGAATTACACTTTTTTTATTCAGTACAGTGCCATCACAAGGATAGATACCGGAACTAAAATTACTGTGTTACAATATTTAAATTTATGATTTTTATGAGGAGAAATTTATTACTCTCAAATGTATTACGATTTAAAATTCGCATTTGTAATTATCAAAATATTGCATATTAAATATCTAAAACTACTTAAAATTTTATACAAACAACAATTTGTTCACCAACACACAATAATATTAATTAAATACAATCCTAAGAATAAACATTTTTTTTTAAATATTTGGAACTTATTAATATTAGGTTGGCAGCACTTCACTTATATTGCAAATGGCTGCGTATGAGTACCGATTGCCGGTTTCTTGTGCTTTTCTTTTTGCAATACAAGTTTTGGTTGTTTTATGTGTAAAACTATCCGTTACTTGAATACAACAATCTGAGATTAGTCATAAACATACATTAATTAGCTAAAGTATAAAACTCTCATGTTAGAACCAATAAAACAAGAAACAGGGAACAACAAAACACACTCATACACCGTATAGGTAGGTACTTATATGTTCAATTGTATATATATACCTATAGATGTGTTTATTATATTAGTTTTCGGTATCTGACCACTAGGCGAAGTTTTATGTTGTCAATAAAAAGAAGCAGAGCTGCCTGTCTATATCCTATATACTATTGTAGTCTTTGGAAACAGTCTTGTGGCCTTCGGTTTCGAGTACCTACCGACTTTTTTTTGGACTTAGCCAAATACCGCTCGATAGAAAAAACACAAAATATAGTTAACCTAAATTCAAGTCGGTACCTGCTTACTCCGTCTTTTGAAACAGTCTCTGGTCATGGGAGCAGAGAATAGCCAAGTCAATGAAAATTCGAAAATAATATTAGTAGGTAGGTACTTAATCATTTTAACATCCATTTGCTTCTTTAATTTATCAGCATCTTAATTACGAAAAATCACCATAATCATTTTAAAACTAAGAGGACTGTATGCATATTAGTTTTAAATCTAAATCTCAGCATGAATTCAAAGGAAAATTTTTAATGATGTCAATATTCATACTTTAGCACGTGGATCTCGAAACTCGTAACATTTCTGTCTCGGTCTAAGGTCCATACACTAACTAAAAGCTTAAACTAACTTTAAAACGATAATATAATTATGTTGATCACGTATTTAAAAGACATTACTTTGATTTGCCTGATGTTTCGTTCAGCCTGTGACCACGGCCATTGCAACCTGGTCGAAATGTTAGGCAAATCAAAGATTTACGAGTATCTACTGTTCCACGGCGGTAGCCTAGTCGCATCTATGTGCTGTTACAAATTAGTAGTGTGTGTTAGCTCCCGTGTACAATGGATAAATATGTTACCTTAATAACGTATTAGGTACCTAACCTACTTTTTAATAAGGTCGAAGAAGAAGCAAGCGGAGACAAGGTTTTAAACGATGATACGACATTTTTATCGTAACTGCGACAGATAGTTCCGACTACTATAATATGTATTAGTCGTTACGATTATGACAGGTCGTGACGTTTTATTTATAATTTTACACTGTCGTTTAGATGGTCCACCACTCCATTTAAATATACGAACCACGTCGCCCGCCACCGCTGCCGCGCCGCGCCGTCTCGCTGTAGATAGGAAGACTATCTATCGTTAAGACGGTGGTAACGCGCCCTAAGTTTAAATATGACACAACTAAAAAAAAGGTACGTCTTTCGTTTTTAGACGTATAAAAGGCATTTGTATTTTTTTAGATTATTTTAAATGTTACTTTTGGTTGTGATTGAAAATATGTATCTAGAATATATTTTGTGTCTTATTCTTAACTTCTTCCTTTTCCAGACATAATGGAAGTAACAGGCCGGTGCTGAGTGAAAGTGGTAGCAGATACAAAATAAGTAAAAGTGAATAAGGACAGAATGCCTGACACGTTCTCCTTGTCAGCGGGAGTGAGCCTTGGTCTTCTCGCTGGGATTGTATCAGGCGTTTGCTATTTGGTAGCCAATGGATATACGAAGCCTAGGTAAGTTTATTTCATAATTTTTGCAACTATTTCTTATGTCCGTAAGTTCTTCAGGTAAGATTATCGGGAGAAGCTGTCAATTTTGTTATCACGCTTACAACTTTTAGTTTTCACAAGAACAAAATCTATACTAGCGCCATCTATTTATATCTTGAGTAACTGATAAAAACGTTCCAAAGGTAACAGGTTGACCTTGTATGGTATAGATGGCGGCGCTGTAACAAAATATTAGTTAGTAATTTCGAAGTTCGAAATTGAAAAGTTAGAAATGTGAACTGGCAAATTAATTATTTATTAATAACAGTACGTAATAGTTGTAATTGTAAAATATATATATCAAATTGCATTTTTGTGCAAGTAGGTGCTTTAAAAAATCGTTTGCAATTACTCAGTATCCATTTGGATAATGATATGAGTGTTATTTTCGTCACATCCGCGGACCGAATTTACCCATGCGTTGATTCAACAAAAGCCCCGATGTGCTCTGGGTCCAACCGACCGTGACTGAATGACTAGACGAGGCTGTTTCGGTTTTATACGTTTTTCGTTTTCGAAATTCAAATGTCGCGGTAGTCACGTTCAGGACCGTTACTGTCACTAACAGGGTTGACAAATTTAGAACTGTTATTTAACTCCTGCTAATACTCTTCGCTCTTATTTTTTTATTGGTTAGATCTAAACTGATCTACTAGAAGGGTAACCTTGCCTTAGGCGCCCATTACACGGTAGGTTTTACTGTAAGTTTTTGCCACAATCAGAACGGTGATTGACGAATAACCTATCGTCTTATGCAGTGATTGACGGTTGCATGATGAGATATTTATGTCGATATTATTTCATCAAACACCAACGAACATCCGTCAATCATGACGTTTGGTAATGACGCCTTACGTGAGTGTGGCGAGGCATATGGTCTGCCATATCAGCTATGCTGCCTCGTCCAAGACACGACAAAATGTTTTAAAATTCGCTTTCTTAAAGTCGATACTTTATTAATATCTAGAAGGTCAAACTGACTTTGACAGGGTTGAACAGTTAACTATAATAGAGAACAGTGAACCTTTCAAGTTGTAGGTGAAAGAATGTTTCAAATAGGTGCAGTGGTTACGGAGATTACCATTCATAAACAAAAAGACACCAACATTCGCATTCTTTCGTATCGACTTATTAGTTTTGTTCAACTTTCCGTTGTGTACCTACTTAGCCACCTAAATCCTACAAAGAGTTTCTGGCATAATTATTAGGAATCTAGGAATAATTATCTTGATTATATGTTTCGAGCATTGTGTTATGTCGTCCTCACATATAATATTTACTTATAAGCAACTAGCAACCCGCTCCGGCTTCGCACTGGTAGCAGAGACATCTTCAACAATCATCAGTAGTTTTTCAGTTTATCGCGAACAGACACACGCGGCGGGGGACGTTGGTTTATAATATGTAGTAATGTAGGTAACCAAAAATTTACAACAGAAAACATGTCAGAAAAGTGTGTCCTTGCAGTTTCTTCATTCTTGCCTGTTCGTGCCGTTGGTTGCGGCTGGTCGTTTCTGAACTGCTATTACTTACATACAATAGTAGTTTGCGCGACTGTTTATAGTTTAGAACAATACGTTACATTGTCCTCACATTTAACTTGCGCATATAAGCAATGTAACCAGTGATTTGTAAAAAACATGTTGAAAAGAGTGTCCTTGGAGTTTCTTGCCTGTTCTTCTCCACTGGATCTACGAATTGGAACAGGCAACTAGCTTCACGACTGACTTAGTCTGACTGACTACTACTCCTGACGATTCAAAAATACCCATAATGGTTTAATTGAAATAAATGATTTTGATTTTTGATTTTGTTCTTCTCTATAGGATCTACGTTTTTGGAACAGGCACTACCTTACGACTACGACTGACTTATACTGACTGACTCTGCCTAACAATTCAAAAATACCTATAATTGGTAAATATAAATACATGATTTTGAGTTAATTTGATTTCGTAAGGTTTTCGACCTATGTTATGGACATCGCACGATTTAAAGAAACCGAGACTTATTTACAGTATAGAAAAACTACCAATAGATAGATCTATACCAACGTGAAATATATACTAAAAATTAAAAAGTGCTTTCATTTAACGTGGACCAAAATAATTATGGTTTAGAAAAAAAAGCTAAAAAAACACGTTTTAATAAACAGACACAAAAAAAGGGTTCCACTATCCACCTCCTGACTCCATCATCAGCCCACATTATTCCCAGTAGTACGTTTACTCGTACCCACTGAAGAACTTCACTATTCACCTCCTAATACCTACCAGTTCTAGAAAGACTCTGGTAAACACTGTGTTGTAGTTTTTTTATGGAAAATAACTCACTCACTCATGTGAGTGAGTGAGCTGTTAGATTGGGGATGTCCCCAATCTAATTTAAAAGGTAGAAGATAGATAGTAGATAGTCTAATTGGTAATTGAAGTGGGAGGGCTCGACTGGAGTGATACCACGGCCTCACAGAGAACCGGCGTGTAGCAATGTTTGTCTTCTGTTGTTTTGTTTGACTCACTCGGCGAATCACAACTGATTCGCCGAGTGAGTCAGGTTACTGGAGGCCCAAAACCCCTTTTCTCCTTCGCCTTCCCCTAATCGCACGTAAAAGGTTGGCAACGCTCTTATGACTCTTGAGTTGTAAGTGTCCATGGGAGGCGGTAGCCACTTACTATCAGATGACCCGTCTGCTCGTTTGTCCACTATAGAAAAAAACAAATTTACTTCATCATACTTTTTATACCACAGTGAACAAAGTGATTTTCCTAGTCGTAGTAGTAATCATCATTTCTATTCTGACATACCAGGGAGCAGTTAAAATATCCCGAAGCTCTTTATATGGAAGTCTTACTAAGGAAACAATTTTTGATTTTAAAATTTGTTGAATTATGCCCACAGACGACTTTTACAGCAATACATTGTAATTTTTTCATACCGTTTATACTTCAAAACAGTTCGTATATAGTATTATTTGATACCTCTTACAGCACAAGTTTACAAAACAGTCACACTGCACCGGTTTGAGTTCGATTAATCAAAAACAAATATTAAAAGTAAAAAAAGTGGCTTATCATTAGATCTAAATTGAAATGATCTTTTATTTTGTTCATAAAAACTTATAGAAATATAGTATTTTAACTGTAAAATCACGTAAATCAGCGAAATTGGCAAAAATTCGTATACGGCCTCTGCCGTGTTTTAGTGATATGGAACATCACTAGCAACACACATTTTATACTTAATTAGCAACAGAAATAAACTTTATTGTACACCAATAAGGTAGTTGCTATGGTTAAAACAAATTATTAAAAACCCGAACGAAATTAAGTGTATCATAATCATATGTATAACTGAAAAATGAGATTCCTTACTACGAAACACAACCCGCATGAGTACATAAGGCCTTATCGCTAAAAGCAATATCTTACAGGCATTCTTTAATTAATAAAAATCTAACAACTAAGTTTAAGTCGGCTTTCAGTCTAACTACGATACGACCGAACTTTGATATTTTACGTGAAGCGACTGCCATCTGACCTCCACTACCCAACTACTAGGCGATATCGAAGTTCTGTAGTTAGATCAGCTTGTCGGACTTTTTAGGGCTCCAACTACCCGTAACGAATGCCACAGATGTTCGTATGGCAACCGGAACTGACGGCTTAACGTGCTCTCCGAGGAACGGAGGTCTCAATATGTTAAGAATGGTCACCCATCCTATAACTGACTTGGCCAGTATTACTTAACTTTGTTATATTATTATATTATGCTAACCTACTCGATTACCACTTAGCCACAAAATATTGGATAAATATTGGATTTTATTATTAAACACTTAATGAGTTTGGATGGATAATATAATCTATACTAGCTGCTGACGAGTTTGTTCGGTTGAACGCGCTAACCTCAGGAACTACTGGTTCGAACTGAAAAATTCTTTTAGTGTGGATAGCCCATTTATCGAGGAAAGCTATAGGCGATATAACATCACGCTACGACCAATATGAGCGGAGCATCAATGAAAAATGTTGCAAAAACGGGAAAAATTTACAAACGTGGACGAAGTTGCGCGGGTCAACTGGTTTATCAATAAAATCCCATATCAGTTGGTATTCATTTCCTCTGACTTTCGTAATTATGATGTTTGTACAACAGACTGTTAAAAACCTGTTTTTTCATAACCTGTTGGTACATTTTTAGTAGAAATACTAGCTTTTACCCAAGGCTTCGCCCGCGTGAACCTCGTTAAAACCACCGTACAAGGTACCACGGTAAAGAGTATCCAAGTCATAAACTACCTGTTTGCCAAAATTTTACCAAATCTGTTCAGTAATTTTTGCGTGAAACAACAACAAACAGACATCCATCCATCCATCCTCACAAAATTTCGCTTCTAGGTCATGGTTCACCGGCACGGTTGGCGATAGGGTGACTATATAGATGTTACTATAAAACTCGATTGCCCCTATACCTTAAAAAAAAACATTAAATTGATGGAGCACCTATTGACCATATTGCATTTCACGGTACAACGGGCACCAGTGAAGAGAGTGAAATGAAACAAATTGAAGGTTCCGTACACGTTTTTAGATGTATGTGTTTTTACGAATGAATTATTTTTACATGTTATGAGTTTCAATAAAAAGTAGCATTAGTTTACTTATCTATTTATTGGTCATCGTTTAAGGTAAGTTAGTGCCTTTATACAAATTTTACAGATTAAAAAGTCCTAAATATGCATACCGTAGGTATTTCAGAGAAAGGTAGGTACTTGAAATCAGACAGACTTGTAAAATAATAAAAAGAAAAACCGACTTCAATGCAATTAAATACCTACTGTATAATATATATATTGTATTTCATTAATTATAATTACACTAAATCCTTCCTGAAATTATGTAAAATACGTTAGTGAAACAATCATGAATATTGTTCCATTACTTTTTAAGAAAATCGCGGACATGCATGACATCCATACGGTTTAAAAATAAGTGGCAATTATAGATGTAGTTAAAACGATTCTTGAAGACTCTAGAAGATATTTCCATGAGGTAGCAAAGCTGATGTACTTGAGTAGGAGTCGCCTCTCCGAGAGAAATATGAATCACTATATACTACTAACCACGCGTGGTTTTACCCGCGTAAATCCCGATCCCGTGGAAATATCGGGATAAAAAGTAGCCTATATGTTAATCCAGGTCTCCAGCTATCTACATACCAAGTTTCATCGCAATCGGTTCAATAGTTTTGGCGTGAAAGAGTAACAAACATCCATACATCCTCACAAACTTTCACGTTTATAATATTAGTAGGATATCGCCTATAGAATGACTACAAGTCTTGACTCTTGGCTAATAAGTTAAATTGGCAGGATAGGACTGTCAACATGCGACCGACGGCTATGGGGAAATGAATGTTTTAAGCACTCACAACTGCTTCTTTGAAACCATTTTTATAAACCCGTCTGTTGCACAGTGCGGCGACTTACACATGCAACAAATTGATACTTTAAGATCATCTAGCGAAAACAAGCCAAAATACGTCGCGGAGTAAATATTGATCCTGAAACGCGCCGATGAGTATTTATATACAACTTCTCAACACCAACCTCAACCACCATAGGGCCGTGGCCGGAGAGTCTTTTCTTTGTGTCGGAGGAACATGACAGAGAGCTGACACAGTCAGAGCATGGCGCCCTTAGTGATCATAATACAGAAACAGTGCTACATAGAAACGATTTCTTATCACAAAGCTCAACCATTTGGAAACGGGCGGTTATAGATCGAAACAGGCAGATGTGATATTATGTTATCCATTTTTTTTCTTTAATAAATTTACATTTGACGAAGCAAACTATTGTTGCGGTGACTATCGGTCTTGATCTACGGTGTTGATCTTTAATTTTTTATTATTTATTAAATCAATGATTTCGAATAATTGATGATCAATTTCATGAAATAAAGATATTGAATTTGAATTAGGTCAGAAGTGTCGTCTAATCGCGATATTCTGTAGGATAAAGGTTCTACTATAGTTAGGTGGTTCGAATTCTATTAGAAACCTAAACTTATAATTTGTTACAGAAGCTTCTTTACTTATTCTTGTTCATTGAGTGTGGGTTTTTTTCTTCCAAACCTCCCGTGTCTTCAGGAATGATTTTTTATAAGTATTTTCTTGAAGGCCTGTTCATAGCTGGATTTTCCGGGCAATAGTCTGAAGCGTGAACCAGCTTGCTTTATTCACTATGCCTTGCTAATCAGAAGGAGATGTGGAAAGAAAAATAATCACAGAAATAGAGGTGTCGTCAGTTCCATCCATGTTTTAAATTTAATTCATATTGGAAACATTTTAGTTGTTGCGGGATTGAGGCAAAGTTATGATAAATTCATGTTAATAAATTTTAAAATAAATAATATTCATTACAAATATAGAAATTTCAACTGTAATTAACACAATGTTGCTGAGTAAATGAGTTTCGAAAATTAATATTGCTACTTGAAGGCGTGTACCGTTTTTTTAATTAGAAAGATCCTTTCACTTACGTGCGTCTATTTCAACTTGTGATTTTGATAACCTCCTAAATAAGATCTCTGTATGAATTATTTCAGTCGTCTAGAAAACACGTACTGAAAAAAAGATTATGTAAAAAAAATTATATCATAAAACCAACGTTTCTGAAACTATCGTGAGGCCGTATGTCCGAACTGAACAAACAAACTACGCGGTTCTGACATGTTTGGCCTCAATGATATAGCCAGCGCTAGCTTGTGAACTAGCAAGCGGGTTCCGTAAATTAGCAACACACACAGATATCATCCCTTTGCTCTACTCCAGGTGGAGGACATATCCCCCATCCCGTCTACTCGCTACTACTAAGCTACTCTACTTTTAAGACGGCATGAAGCGTTCATGGCATGATGACATGATGTAAGGGGCGCCTACTGACTGCGATTCGGATCCGTCTAGCGGTTCTGCTCCCGGAGCTGTTCCGGGGCAAAATTTGGCGAGATCACATTCTCGCAGAAGGTCGCGACCGTGAGGTCATGCCAAATATCTTAAAGGATCACGGCTCACCCTTTGCACTCAATAGTTTCTGTTCCCAAAGTATTTGTTTGCAATTGTGTAGCGTTTAGTAAACTTGGCAAAGGTATGAATATTATATGTTTACTTTTTAACCGACTTCAAAAAAGGAGGAGGTTCTCAATTCGTCGGAATCTTTTTAGGTATGTTCACCGATTACTCGAAGACGCCTGAACCAATTTGGAAAATGATTTTTTTTTTCAAAGGGTATACTTCAGATGTGGTCCCATTTAAATTTTATCAACATCAGTCGAGTGGTTTTTTAAAAATCAACAATTATCTAAAAATTGTATAGGTACATGGATGATATTTTCGTTTGCTCCGAAACATCGCTCTCTCATTGGAGCAGTGCGTTTAGTTGGCCTACCCATATTATATTTAAACAAAATACATCTACTTTCCACTAAAAAGCACATTAAAGTCGATGATACTTCTTTTTTAAAGATAATTATGTGTGTTGTACCACAAATTTATAAAAAAAAAACATCGATTTTGTAGCTTAATCAACATAGAATACGCAAAATTTTGTTTATGGTATATAATTCTCTGCCTGACAGACCATGCACAGCTAAAATGTGTGCTCCAGAACCGAGAATATTTTCAATCAATTTATCAACCAATTTTCTTTATATATCTTTGTTTAGCCGTTGTGATAAGCTTTAGTGTTATAAATATGAAACATGTTTTTTGTTTTTTTTTTAAATATAGTTAATTACTTTTATACAATAAATGGCAGATGGTAGTAATGCTGGTTCAATATAAATATTATGTAGGTATATGAAGCCAATTATTTTATTTTCCAATAATTTTGTTGTATCTTTTAAAACTACTCTACCCAAACTGGGTACATATGATATGACTATGGAACCCTAAAACCTCAAAAGGGGAGGTTTTCGCGCCAAGTAAGTATCATCACGACATCGCGTCGCGCCTCTCATTCAGTTAGTTGTCAGCCCGCGTTGCGCACCGAGCGGAAATTCGGAAGCGATCGGCTATTTTCGTATGACATTCGAATTTCGAATTGTTTAGTGTTGTGATCACTGTGAGTGAATTTGTGTGAGTTTTGGTGAATATTCTGAATATTGTTAATGTGATATATGAAGAATATTCTGGATTTGTAACTACTGGATTGGTTTAAGGTAGGATTTATTCTGAGTTTATTGTCGAAATATTGTTATATGATAGCATGGTTGACTGAATTTGACAGTTGGCGCGGCAGTTGCGGGAAGTTAGGTATATTAATTGTTACCGTGTAACCTCACTCACTCGGCGAAAAGCAATTAAGTCATTGCTTCACTGCCGTTTTCTGGGAGGCCGCGGTATCACTCCGGTCGAGCCGGCCCATACGTGCTGAAGCATGGCTCTCCCACAATAAATATGATCTAGCTATCGGCTATCGGGCTACTGTATAGGATAATGCTATACGGCTAAATATTTGACGGCGTTTAGGGTGGCAAACAGCCAGCGAAGAGGTTAACGAGGAGTGATGCTTATTTTATTACCTAAACTAGTCGTACTCCACAGTTTCACCTTGTGTTACGTAACCTACAACCTGCCTCAATGCATACTCCATCCAATACCAAAATACTTATTCAAATCTGACTAATGTTTCCAGAGGTTAACGCGTTTAAATAATAAAGGGGAAACTTTTCAACTTTACTTTATTAGTATAGATATGCACGTATAAAACATTAACACCCGAAGCGTCACTCGCCATTTGGCGACCCTATCACCCTGTTTAAAGGTGTCCGGCGACCCAATTAATCAGCGGGTTTCACAGTACGCACCGCTCCAAGGAACAATGTATCATACATAATGAGAAAACAGGACGCGCTGCTGATAAACTGTGACACCGTGTAGTGTAGGATCACAGCCCCAAAAATATGTCAATGTTACCCTTTAATACAGAAATTATAGGATATGACATCGACATATTTTTATACCATTAGAATAGATAACAACCATACTAGAGGTAGCGGCCATTAGAGTGAACACCATTCCAGAGGTTACAATTTTTCCCCGGAATTGCAGACACCTGAGTGGCGAAGTAATTCACCCTTCATCAGACCGCGATTGATGATGATTATCTGTTATTAAGTTCTCTAGAACCCCAGAGGGTACCTAAAGAGAGATCATAAATGGAGTCGGTCATAAAAACGCAAATGATTTAAAATACTACAACTCAGTATGTGTAATGTTAGATTGACAGATATAATTACAAATGATGAGGTGAGAAAACGGTGTGGGTTGAAAGAAGATGTAGTGACAATAATTAAGAGAGGAATGCTGCCATTATTGAAGGACTGTTTGGGTTTGTTGAAAAGATGAGTGAAGACCGAATGTCTACATGGATTTATAGGGTTCTGTGAGTGGATGAGTCTGTGCAGGTAGTCCCCGAAAGACGTTATACTGTCCAGATCGCCAAAAAAATTTAAATAATTTATTTTAATTAAACCAATTATAGGTATTTTTGAGTTGTTAGGAATAGGGAGTATACTGAACACGGCCCAAGTTAAAAGTTACCGGCGAGCGTGTTAAAGGTCTGACGAATGAGGAAGAGGCGCGAGCTTTATGTCAGAATAGTGGTTAATGACGCTCTATCTCTGCCTACCCCGTACGGGAATAAGGCGTGAAGATATGTATGTATGTACGTATGATTCATAAATCAACACAATAAAAGTAACGTAACTGAATGTTCAAATCTTTTTTTGTACACAAAACTAAAAAAAAAAGGAAAAAACAACAGGTTCGCAGCGGGTCGCTTCACTCCTTGAAAAAGGTCCCCCGTCGGGTCTGAAACTAGTCGGGCAATACACACGCGAGTAACACCGTTTATCTAAACTAATATAATAAGACTAAAGAGATTTTTTGTTTGATTGATTGTTTGTATAAACACGCTTATCTCTGGAACTACAAGTTGGATTAAAAAAACCTTTTTGGATATGATAGTCAGATTCATGAGGAATAGTATAGGTTATGTAACATCACGCTACGACCCTTAGAAATGGAGCAGTGACCATAAACGCGGGTGAAACTGCGGGGAGCGCCTAGTCCTTTATATGAAGACAACACACGAAAGTTTTAATTCTCTTCAGTTTTATTATATTTGTAAGTATATATTAAAACCAATATTTATTAAAAAATAAATCCTACTAATATTATAAACGTGAAAGTTTGTGAGGATGTATGGATGTGTGGATGTATGGATGTGTGGATGTGTGTCTGGATGTATGCATGTTTGTTACTCTTTTATGCAAAAACTACAGAACCGATTGAGATGAAACTTTGTATGTAGCTAGCTGGTCACCTGGATTAACATATAGGATACTTTTTATCCCAAAATTCCTACGGCATCGGGACTTACGCTGGTGAAACCGCGGGACGCAGCTAGTATTCTATATACGGACGCGGATGAGTAGACGAGTTTTGTAATTGGTTTCACGGGTAATTAATTTTTATGATAATATAATACTTAATATAACACATTATTATAAAATTAACTGCTACCTAGTGCATAAAGGTTTCCTTTTAGTTTCTAGGCCTTGATTACAATGCCACAAAGTGTTTAAACAGCAATTAAATTTAGCATACATTAAAAAATAAAAAGATATCTAAATAAAAAGAACTACTAACTGTTGCCGGTCCTGCCGGGGCTCACAGGGACTTCCATTCTAGGGTATACCTGAGTCCACGAAATGGTTTTAGCTTTACCTTACCGTTAGCCCCGGTGAGGTGATGACCCGTGGGGGTTTCGACACGTAAAAAAAAACTGTTGCCGGTGACTTAGTTCGCGTGGAATTTCCAAATTTATCCTACAGGAACCGTACATTTTCAGGATAAAAAGTAGACTATGTCCTTCTCTTGGATATAATCTATCTCCTAGCCAAATTTCATTACGATTCGTTCAGCCGTGTAATATCTGGAGACTGGTAGTCTTTAGATATATACAAACCTAACCAAATTTCTACTACCGCTAATTCAATAAGTAATAAGGTTATTAGCGAGAGAAAAACGCTCTACCTCAGGAAATCAGGATAGCACCTAGTCGCCTTTCGTTCAAGGCGAAAGTACGAACCCACGAACCACGGAACCTAGCAGAATCATCACAACAGTACTAATACATTATATTCATTTATATATGTATGTAAGTTAGCGCGTATCTATGTTTATATGTATGTGTATGTATGTATGTATAGGTATATCTCCTGTCATCTTTCCTAGTTTCTTTGTTCTTTTCTACTTAAACCTAGTGCACCTATTCACTCATTTCTGCACCACCCTAAAGTAGACTGGTAGAAAATGCCTACGGCATTAAGTCCGCCATTGTACATTTTTTTGTGCATAAAGTGTAAATAAATAAAAAATAAAATAAATAAAAATACCTACGAAAGTTCGAGAAATACGTAGCGCTTTTTTTTCTACTGAAGGTTTCTTTTTTTTTTATGGTATAGGGAGCAAACGAGCAGACGGGCCACCTGATGGTAAATGACTACCGCCGCCCATGGACACCCGTTCATGGTTGGCATGGGTACGATGTTTGTTTCTCAATCATATCTTATTGCTAGATTGTATTGTATTTAAAACATGATGCATAATATATATTGCATTGCATCGCATTTTTTTTTTTATATTTAGACATGTTTGGATCCTCGAGGGTTATTTAGAGAACTATGAAATTGCAAACGCGAAATTGAAAACGAAATAAGGGAACTTTGAAGGCTGTAGGACTTCCTGTTCGTGGCTCGAACAACTAAATAAAATTTGGACAAATAGAAGACTGATTCCGACCGTTAAGCACCTACAGTTGAAT
Source organism: Callimorpha dominula (assembly GCA_949752705.1). Taxonomy (NCBI): domain Eukaryota; kingdom Metazoa; phylum Arthropoda; class Insecta; order Lepidoptera; family Erebidae; genus Callimorpha; species Callimorpha dominula. Next base: position 2,304,329 of record OX456992.1, read on the forward strand.
GAAGTATAGCTGCGTTGATGATGCAACTGCCATGCTTCATGTAGGCGTCAATCTTTCAATTACGTTGGGGTCTCCGCGGTTTACAGCAGTTCGTGAGTGAAGATGTTCCTTTCTTTAAGTGAAAAGTTTATCGGTGGAGCACGTGCTGCCACCATGACACCATGATAATCTATTTTCATATCTCGTGCGGAAAGCTGTACGTTAAAACAATACTGGTTAAGTAGAGGATTCCCTTAGTATAGTATTTTACAAGCGTTTATTTAATTTGAAATGGTTGTATGTATGTTTGTTCTGGTCAAATCTTGAAGATGAATATTCTCAACCAATTATGTTTAAATTTTGCTAACACGTTTAGATTGGACTAGCAGTTCCCGCGTGGCTTCACCCGCATGTACATATTTATATATTTTGCAAGGAACCCTAATTCTTTTTTCAAAATAAAAGTAGCCTAAGTTACTGCTTATAACACCAGCTATCTGCTTGTGAAAGCCCTGTGGAAATCGGTCCACCCGTTCCGGAGATTAGCCGGAACAAACATACAGACAGACAGACAGAAAGACAGACGGACAAAAATTTAAAAAACTGATTTTTAGGTATACGTATCGTGCAAATAACTGTATGAGCTTAAAAAAAATATGATTTTGACATTACAAACAGACAACTGCTATTTTATTTATTTGTATTGATGATGATGACAATAAATAAGAAAGAAAAAACACAGATAAATAAATTTTATAAAAGCTTGTCTTTAAAAATGCTTTTTTTTACAATAAATTTTTGTTTATGTTCAGACCTTAGACAAATAATGGAAGGTTCAGAGAGAACATGAAGGCGGGAAAGAAATTTGAGACTTAGTTTAAGTCTCTCTGAAATGAGGACTTACTGTCAGATGTACAGGAGTGTTGCTCAATTTAGGTATTGTCTTTAATATTTTAAAACTAACTACATTGTAAAACTACCGACATTTATAATTTCTTGCTACGGTGATTGTAAATGCTTTGCATTTGTTTAATTGAAAGTGTATTTATACGATAATAGAATAAATATTGTTTGACCTTAGAAATAAATATTTACACAAATATTTATTTATTTATATACATGTACACATATTATTTATTAATAAAAAGCCAAATTATTGAAAAAGCTAGAGAACATAAAGCTTGTTGAACACAAGCCGACCTATGATTGCTTTGTTGATTTCTTAAAGGCGTTCGATTCTGTAAGGTGGCCAGGGCTTTGGGAGACTCTCCTGGCTGTGGGCACACCTAAACATCTTGCTCGCTTTCTAAGGAGACTGTATGAAGAAGGAACAGCATCGGTGAGAACAGACGACGTGTTGTCGAATGCTGCTGCATCTTATCACCATTGCTGTCTACACGGAACTCATCAGGAGAATAGCACTCGAGAATTTGTTAGACGAAATCACTATTGAAGGCTATCAAATTTTCAATTCACGTTATGCGGTTGAGACTATCCTATTTGCAACTAGCATCTACAATATGGAATCCCTGCTGAGCAAAGTGGAACAAGTTAGCTTTAACTTCGGTCTGAAAATAAATCACAGCTATACGAAGATCATGATTGTTGATTGAGCTAACAGCAACTCGCACGAAGTCACTAAAATTGGGAATTGAGACGTCGTTCAATTTGCCTTGGGGCACTGATACTAAACAGTGGTCGATTCGCAGAGGAGATCAAAACGGCGCATGGCTATAACTGGGTCTGCCAATGATCGGATCTCGAAGATGTGGAGAAACAGAAACATCACAAAGGCCACTAAAATCCTATATGATGCTGAGACGTGGACTTTATGAGAAAGTGAGAAAAAGAAGATAAGCTTTAAAAATGTGGTGCAGGAGAAGAATTCTTGGCGTAACTTGGACACTGGTCCCAATTCTGTTACTTGACTCGCTAAATTAAAATTCACATAATTTTCTTCATATAAGATGTAAACCTTGTACACTTCAAAACAAGGTCTTATTTCAAATTGAAACAAGTAGGTAACATATGTCACTATCGAAATAAGCAATTTATTTGTCGACTAAAGTCTGATACGCTTAAATAAACTTTAATACCACGTAGCGAGAGCCGCTATCCGTTGAATGCCATCTCTTTTGCTCTGTGGTTTTAGTAAGCGTCTTCGTAGGTGTAGATTAAAAACACGTCATCCTTGTTGGTTTTGAACAAGTTTCTATACGGCAATTATACAGCGTTTGAATAAATGGAGACTCTCGCTGCGCGGAAATAAAGTTGAGTATACGTTGACAGGTTTTAGTGAAATTTAGTTGCGCTGAGAAATAGATGCCAGTAACAAATAGACCTTATTACGAAGACCACTAGGTTGATTTCATATGAAGCAATTAAGTCAGATTTTAGTTTAGTCGAGTGTACAATAGAATCGGCACCACTATCTCTCAAATTGGACCAAACTGCACACAGTGTTCAAAATTTTCGTAAAAATCGATTCATTCGTTTAGGAGTTCAACACACGTTGACACGATTGTGTTATATATTAAGGAGTTAGTAGATACTTAAGTCCTATGCAAGTACTCTACTATCATGCATACTAAAAATCCCAATGCTGATATGGATTCATCAAGTCGGCATGTTCACACAACGAAGGTCACGTCCGACGCTTGTTTGTCGATTGGAACACTCGTGATAAGATAATTTTCATATTGCAAATTAATTTCAATGGCTCTGGTACATTCTGCTTTGTACAAACGATGCGGTACTTCACTAGCAAATCTAATTAGTTCCTCGTTACTAAAAATCGAAACAGTACTTTGTGTTCTGTAGAACGCTTGTATGAAATAACAATTGGTGACATCATACGTTACTGTCGTCTAGTGATGTGCCGGATATCCGATTTGTATCGTATTCGTACCCGGATATCTTAGGGAGAAAAAAGGTCCGTATCCTTTGCTTTTTGGCGGATTTTGAACGGAATTCTCAAACATTTAACTTTTTAAATTAGTCAAGTGTAAATTAAAAAAAATTCCTATTCAAAGATTAGAAAAGAGTTGATGATATTCCAATGGCTGGACAGATTTCCTTGAGTTATAACTTAGAACACTCTCGAGTAAGTTACCTTTTGAGCAAAAGAAACTAAATGAAAATCGATCCATCTGTTAAGGAGCTACGATGTCACAGACAGACACATAGATATACACGTTAAGCTTATAACACCCGTTTTGAATTAGGGGTTTAAAATAATAAAGCACTTGAAAATCATACCTAACGGATTAAATTTTGAATTGAAAACTTTTTTCAGCACGTTGGACACCTTTGGTGCGGGAGAAAAGCACTGAACTCACGTGATCGTCACGCTCAGATGAAAGATGTGACAGTTATGTTTTCACTTCTGACGTGCCGTCCTACGACTGACAGTTTTTTAAGCCTTATGTAACACTTTTAGACGTTTATATGTTAATACATTTCATGAAGACTGTTAATAGTATATGAGTGAGTTATGTAGGAAGGCCTTTTCACTTTACAAAGAATTATATCCAAAGTAGCGTGTCTCAAGGATTAGACATTCATCATTTAAGCTAATTTTGTTGTTTTTGTGTTGACGACGTAACAATCTATATGTTCAATGACAAAGTTATTAGTTACGTTTGGAGTAATAATAAAAGGTGATGTTGTAATATCGGTGTATTGTACTAATTACTTACTATATTACAACTTGGCAACCCTGCTCAAGGACGCCAACGCATCGATCTTCAGAGCGACCTCTTTCTATCGAGTCAGTCACCCTCACCGTTTTCGCCAAATCGATGTCGCGTCGTTATTCACCGGTAAAAAAATAATCAATTTATAGTTTCGTTCTACTCGTTATTATTCTAAGATTGTACTTAATTATAATGAACTTAAGCTGTGATGCAGATTTGATCTTACATGATGATAGTAAATTTAAGCGTAAGTGGCGTGGCAAGATGGCTTTTATTACATGTACTATTATGTGGTGATGACTTTTTTGAATTGTATTTTCCAAGGCTGCTTGCGCTGAGCGGCTAAATATCCCCAACGATATCTATAAATTAATTATATTTCACTGCTTCCCTAATGTGTATGTTTCTATGACATTAAAGATTATTATTATATTATTATTTACATAATAAATGAAAAACTCTAGTCTATTACAGAAAAGTATCTAAGATTTTTTTATGTGTTAACCTTGTGAGTGAGACCGTGGTTGAACAGTATGACTAGTATAATACGCCCATACAACGTATGTAGACAATATACATACGCTACATGGTATAGCAGTGATACCCGATGTGGTCTATATCGTATAACCCCAGAGGTGGGTCGACGATGAGTTACAAGGGGTCCACGTGACTGAAAAAAATAATTGGGGGTCCATGATAGTCAATCTCATTTTAGCAGAATGTGATTTTAATTTTGACTTTCCATTAATTAGTCCGGTAAACATCTTAAAAACGTAGTAATTTTTGCTAATCAAATCAAACGCTATTATTAAGGCCACATAATATATAGCGGAGGTTTTAGCAACGATGCTAATCTTCTAACAAAAAATTAAACAAAAACTTACTACATTGATCCCAAATAGGTCGAAAATGGCCGAGAGGCCGATAATGGAGAAGCTTTGCCATATTTTTATATCACAACAATCACTGTATCTACCCATTTTCGCAGTAAAGTAATTTGAATTTGAAAATATTAAAAATGTATTATCAAGCATTATATTATCATTATTCTTCTCACCAATAAATAGCAAATAAGTTTTCTTAGTGATTTTATGTACTTAATAGGTACATACTAAATATTCTTAGGGTTCGTTTTATTTTGAATTTCATTAATAATTGATCGCTCTACACCTCGCTACAGCTAGAAGGCAGTCAAACAGATTTGAAGTTGATGAATTTGCAAAAATGCAATACTTATTAGTTAAACAGGGGGTCTACCCAAAACCAAAAAATATGGCAAGTGGTCTACAAAACAAAAAAGTTTGGTGACCTCTGATGTAAATATAGGCTGGCGAATAGGATAGAAAAAGCTCCGATCATAGGGTTGGGAAAGCGTCGAGTAACATCGATTCTGTTATCACAGTAAGTTTTTTTGCAACAAAGACCTTAGTTGAAAAAAATTGTTTCAATTAACCGACCCTTTTAAATATACCATATCATGTAAATATATTTGTGAAAACGTCTATTGTGATACATGTCATTGTTCTCATTACGACATACCTAAATATCGCTACAAATCTCATTATAATTGTAGTTTAGCGTAACAAGGAGACGCACTGTTCTATGTAACAGTGAAATATTGCAACCGAACACCTGACAAACAATGGCTGAGCACAAAATGCCGTGTAATTAATACGTAATCGATGTCAAGCGCACATTTCGTAACTTTTTGCTGAACAATTTAATGAATCGAGACAGAGTTTAGCTATTCTGTAAGAAAGTTTAACAACATAAAATTCGTCTAACTGTTCTTACTTATTGTTTTTTATTGTGTTAAGCTGGTAAATTAGAGCTGTAGCCAAGTGGATCCATGCTAAAATCGTAATAAACCTGAGAATTTTAATATAAGTAACCCAAGCTTCACATATTTTTTGCGTGTCGCACAGAACAGGTTGTTGTCTCGAATGCAAATGCACTAAAACCACAAGAAGTTCGTCGCAAATCATAAAAAATCAAAGCTATAATAATGCCACTACCTCACTGCAAAAAAAAGCAGTTCAATTAAGAATTTTCACATGTTTTGAAGTCGGTTCATATACTCTACATACACTCATACTCTACCACCACTTTTAATTTTGTTGAGCTTTTTCTTAACACCCAACAGATAAAAAATGTATTTTTCGCTGTGCCTGTTCTATCCTGCTGTAATTTATTTATGGTGGTATGGTATTATTTATCATGTAAAATCAAGCAATTTTTGAAGCTAATAACTTAAGAGCAATAATTACTATGAGCAAACTGTGAACCAAAGAGAAGGCAAACTGAAGTCCACCACCAAATAGTTACTTACTGTGTTGCAAACGAAACCTTTTTTCAGTTGCCGTCGTCTTCCAATTCAATGAGTTTATCGTTGGTTAGACAATTCAAAAGTGAGTGTTATTTTTATATGGTAACAACTAAATCAGTAAAGCCTGTAAACAATCGCAACACCAGTGACGTCACTCGTGTTTTGTCAATCTTATCCCATCTCGTTCCCGGTTTCAGTTTTGGCAGCCTTACACATTTGTAGAAATACACAGTGTTGTATGTAGCTAGCGGTAGAAATGTACGAGAGTAGAGGACGACGAAAGAAGAGATGGATGGATGACATATTTAGAAAGGGAATAAGCAGAGAAAAAACGAAAGATTAAGTAGGATGGAAGAAGAAAACATATTGCACCGACCCCAAATAAAATTTTGTAAACTGTTGGCAGATGATGCTAGCCGTACCAGTAAACCACGGTCTTCCGGAGCGAAATCAGTGCCTTTTTACTTGACAGTGACTTTTCGCCATGTAACGCCTAATTCAATTGGTTAGGTTTGTGCTGCCAGTATGACTTACGGTGATTTGCGTAGAGCGTCAGTTAATTTACGTTTCTATTATGAACGTGTTCTGACGCGCAGATGAAACCGCGTCGACATGGTTCGATGCTTATTCCGTTGTAGCGTTTTTTAGTTAGCTTTATGGTTTGGTGTACAGTGTTGCTACGTTTTTTTAGAAACAAAGTAAATGTCTCCTTTCTCCGACGTGATCTTCGAGGTTAGGAGGCAAAACTAAAGAAATTTGCGATGCTTTGTAATAAATTTGATGGTTTTCTATTTTATGCCTGGTGATTTAAATGCTCAGGGATCACTGGTCCTGCTATGGTCATCTGCGGCTTCCTCCAATAAACAGAAGCTAAAGTGGAGTAATGGACAGTTTTGTCGTTTTCGGATTCTTTCAGAGTAATGAACATAATTCTCCGCTCTATTAAGACGTAAGTTTAAACCATCAACAGACAGTAACACTGGCTCTTCGGGACAAACCAGCTCGTCAAACAAGAAAAACTCTGTAAAAAATCGCTTAGTTGGCTTCGTGGTGGCAAGAAGGGCAAACAGGTACCTGACTAACGGGTCAGCAACCCTCGTATCTTTTACAGTTTTCAGGAAAGGAGCTGCTTCAAGTAGACAGCGCCGTCAAAAGTAGGGACCCTGACTTGCTGAGTTCTGGTAAGAACGTTTCAGTGATATCGCTCAACGCCAGGAACGCCGTGTAATTTTGGTCGGCTAGCCTCTGATATTTCGTCGTATCCCCGTTGGAGTTAAAATAAAAGTTTAGTTCTTAGACTGTTAGCTGATTAATCATGTTACACTCTATACACCCACTTAATTATTTAAGAAAAGGAGCAAACAGCATTGACTTATTTTCAATCGCTTTTCCGTATTTTATCTTTATCCCGCCATTGTAGGGTCATTATTTTGGTGGACCTTAAAAGTATTCATAGGATAGAAATGTTGATATTTATTTAGGTACTAGCAGCGCCCCGCGGTTTCACCCGCGTAAGTCCGGATCCCGTGGGAATATCGAGATAAGTAGCCTATATGTTAATCCAGGTCTGCAGCTATCTACATACCAAGTTTCATCGCAATCGGTCAGTAGTTTTGGCGTGAAAGAGTAACAAACATCCATACATCCGTACATCCATACATCCACACATCCATACATCCACACATCCATACATCCATACATCCATACATCCATACATCCTCACAAACTTTCACGTTTATAATATTAGTAAGATCTATTGACCCGGTAAAAAGGGAATTCAAAGGCTCAAAAAAACAAGTCTCTTTTTTGACACAGGATCTTGATCAGATAAAATAGTTGTCCCACTTGTCTCTAGTAATAGTCTCAGGGGCGACACACACACAAATACTCGAGTCATTTTCAAGATCAGTAGATAGTGTGACGAGCTGATAACTTTTACATACCTACCTACTGCCACCTAGTAAAAATAAGCTGAACTACATCGTAGCTACTGCTTCTGCATCGCGAAATGAAAGTTGCCATGAGAGACAGTATGCTTTCCTTTTCAATAATTTAAGAATAATATCCTCATTTGCTTTTCTTATTGCTAAGTCAATATTATGTTTTGGTATGCTTAGAAAATAACAATAGCACATTATGTATTACGTAAGACAATGCAATTTGATATTCGTGCTGTGATGGCGGCGTTTCCTGCGCACGTGCTCCGTACTTCCGGATATGCGCATGCGCAGAGTTAATAGATAATAATTTAAGGTATGTTCCAGCATGACACTATCGATTTTAAAAATACCATAAACTACAAACGTCTACATGTGACTCAGACTGTATAGTTTTAAAACTAATACTTTATTAATGAGCTACTGAGACTACAGTATACGTTTATTATTATTTTTTGTAATATTGGTAAGTTTATTAGCGAATAAATTTTATACAAGGTGTTACCAAAATGTCGGTCATATTTCTAGGGCGTATAATAGACACGTAAAATGATGAGCTTTACCAAAATGCGTGATTTTCAATATCGAAATCTTATTTTGAAACTGACAAATTAAACTTAACAATTGTCAGAAAAAGCTAATATTTTGTATGAGAGGGAAAAACGTAGATCGCTGACATGAATGAAATAAAAAGTGGATGTTGAATGAACGTCATATTTTGTCCAAACTTTAAAATTCACAAGAGAGTATAAACTGTACTCAACAGAGTAAACTATAAAAAATATTTAGAATTGAAATCTGCAATTTTTTTTATTTTACATATTTTTTCAAAAATAAAACGAAAAAAAGAACAAAGGCTCTTCATTCTTAAGTAGATACTATAAACATTAATTATAATATATATTTACTTTATTTGTTACATTATACACCCTGTATTTGAAAATAGAACACTTACTTAAAACACTGAAAGGGTATGTCTCTAGCCTGCTGTTACAATAAAAAAATTGACAAAAATATCCGATTACAAGTTATGACTGTTTGAATTTCCAGGTATTTTTACCTCAGTTTCTCAGAAAAGTAAGTGGAATGTGTAAAGTTAAAGTTTTTAAATTGTACGTACTTTTTCAATTTGCAATTATTCACTGAGTTTTTGAGAAAATCTATAAAAACTAACTTGAAGAAATTTCGAGGTTAGTTTTTATGGTTTTTTTAGTAAAGGAATGAAAAATCCAACATAAAAATATGTGCTATTTGAAAACTTAAAATTTTATGAAAAACGGAGGCAAAAATACCTGGAAATTCAAACGGTCGTAACTTGTAAACGGATAGTTTTTTTTTTTCAAAAATTCTTATTGTAACTACATACTAGACTCTAGTATGCAGTTACAATAAGAATTTTTCCTTTCAGTGATTTAAGTGCTCTATTTTCAAATACACCCTGTATAATAAGTAACAAAAAAAAATATGAAAAAAAATAACATAAATAATAGTTTCTTACCTACTTATTAAATTAAAAACTATCATTTTTCTGACTTTATAGAATATTGAATCGATTACACTCCTTTTCACAAGCCAAATTGTAGTGTGACAAGTTTAACATTATTTACTTCAAATAAGTCATTGAACTAAATCTACTAATTAACTCCCATAGCGCACAATCAGGACCACATTTGGCCGAGCCACACCGGAAGGTTGACAAACTATAACAGCCGTGCGTGCGCCGGATTTGTAACTATTCTGTTATAGGCTTAATACTTGCGTGTAAATTGTTGCTAGCTATTTTCCACGATTTTGCTCGCTTAAAATTTTTTTTTTTTTAACGCCGTCTCGTAATTCGTATCCCATCTAAAACATAAACGTGAAGTTCAATATCAATATCTATATTAATAATTCGGTCAAGGGGTACGGTAGACTTGATTGAAACCTTACCTGAATAATAAAACATGAAAAAATTATAATTTCGAGTCGACAACGTATATCCGCAAAATTCGGATTGTCGAGTATTTTGTTAAATTCTAATGGCGCAAATGGCAGTCGCCATATTGGACACTCGGATGCCATCTTGAGTTCGTTAAGGCCGATCCACACGTGTATCTTGAGTTCGTTAAGGCCGATTCACACGTATATCTACCTACATTTTGCAAAAGTTTGTGTAGTATGAGTCACATTTCCCCCGAGCGAAGCCGCGTTTTCATCTAGTTAAGAATAAATCCTGAATATTATTTATAAAAACGTAATTTCTTGGGTTGCACTGGCAGTGGTCACAAGGTGATTATCTATTGACTACTGACTGACTACAGTCAGCCTGTGACCACGAGCCACGTGGTCGAAAGGTCAGGCATTTCAAAGATAGTAATAACTATTCCGTGATCACGTTAAATTCACTTACGTATGTTTAAAAGTAAGGTTCTGTATCTGTCAACGTGTATGCATTTTCTAATGATCGCTTCAGTAGTTAAGGAGTAACAGTGTAACAAACAAACAAAAGAACTCACTTTCGCATTTATAGCAATATGTTATTAAGGTAATAGTACAGTACTCTCCAAATTTGGCCGGCTTGAAGTTGGCGCAATTGGTATCTCGCGCATGGTACAATCGAGTGGAATTTTGTATTAGATCAACGTTTCTAAATAGAATAATTAATTATCTATAATTAGTTGATTACCTTAATTTTGCATTCTGCGCACCGACTCGCGGCTTACTTCAGCCCGGCCAATAAGTTTGGGGATTACTGTAAGTTATTGCACCTAAAATAACGATATATGGCATTTCATCTATGATACTGTTACTCATGAAATAACTGCATATGATCATTCCTGTTTATTCCACATACTTGTATTAATGAGCATGTGTATTTGCTTTGTTGTTTCTATGTGTTTGCAAAACTATACTCGAAAGGTAACGCACTAAATATAAGCAAATCATAAAACAAGCTCTTTTAGGTTGATTTTGGTTTTATTGTTACACGTAATAGGTTTAGGCACGCATACCTTTCGCGTTTTTTTTAATTTTTACATTTTTAATGTTTTGCTTTCCATGACATATAGTTGCACCTATTGGCCTGTGACCATGGCCAGTGCAACCTAACCGAAACGTCAGGCAATTCAAAGGTTTGTAGTACCTATTGATCGCGTTAATTTTCTTTTAAATAATTATAATGATGTAAGTATAATTATCCGTGTACTAAAACTCATTGTAGAAGGTTTGATTAGTTTGTGTGTCTTTCTACACACAAACTGTGTTAACACAGTGTCTGTCTGTATAGAAGTTTATTTTTAAGTATGCAAATCGGAAATTTCGAGTATCAAATGGAGACGAAGAAGGTCATAATATTATATTGATACTATTAGAAGTCTGCCAGCCTTGAAAGTTCATCTAGTGAAAAATAATAGAACGCCTATGTTAATTTGATAGCAACATGATAAAGATTTGACACGTCTTTTATTCAGCAGGCGTTTTTTAAACTTGTTACTGATAAAACTAAACTGTGATGGAATATTATTTAGGTATAATTGGAATAACAAAACCAATTAATAAATGAACCAATTTTACAAAAAATCCCCAGTAGATAATTCTTGCTGAGACTTGTGTAGACGAAAGTCCTGATGGATACCAGAAGGGATTCTAGTGGACGGAACCAAAGTTAATCAAGTCCAAAATATGTCAATTTGAAATTATACGTTATAATCATGTCATTACAATATAATTTTCAGTGAAAACGCGTAGTCGCTTAAGCTCCTTCATTCTACAGCATAAGTATCAATTCCACACACTCTCTTCTACATGTCAACGACAACTAAAGCTGCTTCTTGCTGAAACTTCAAAGGCTTTCTATTACTTTTTCTTTGTACTTGTATTTTTCGGTGGCGTAATCTTTCCCGGTGGGGTCCCCTTCACCGGGGTCGCATTAATGGGGCTTATGGTACCAGTCAATATGTAATTATTCACTCGACTCTTCAGTGCTTGGTAAAAAGAGTTGTCTTGGCTCAATTGCGGGATCACTGAGAGTCGCTTATCGGCTTCCTGTACAGATAGAAATACTTATTTATAGTAATATTATAAAAACTAGTGTCTGTTCGTGGGAGCCATATTTCGATAAGTGTGGGCCGGCTCGACCGGAGTGATACCACGGCCTTACAGAAAACCGACAGTGAAGCAACATTGCAATGCTTTTCGAAGAGGTAGTGAGGTTACCGGAGGCCCTAGCCCTTCCCTCTGCCAATCTTCCCCATTCCCTTATTCCCATCTTAAAAGCCGGCAACGCACTTGTAACTCTTCAGCTGCAGGTGCTCATTTACCATCAGGTGACCCGTCTGCTCGTTTGCCCCCTATACCAAAAATAAAAGAAAAAAACGACTTATGTACTACTGCAACTACTTATTCTATTTTAATCATTGTTTCTCCATTAGAAGGCTACTTTATCCAGAGGTAACATTCTAACTAATATTATAAATACGGAAGTGGGTTTATTTATTTGTGTGTTTGTTTGTTACGATATAATGCGTTAACTACTTAACCGATCGTTATAGAGGACGACTGCCTGAAACTGAAAACGGCTAGAGACGGAGCAAGCAGTGAAATGACGAATGAAAGAGTAGAAGAAGTGCTTGGCTTGGGAAAAGAGAAATCAAATGATGAAATGGTTCATATTCTGGACTTACTGGTCTGAGTACGATTAGATAATACGTCTTCTTGTGCTCAAACAAACTGGTCGCGTACGCAAATGTCTCCAATTCAAAGAGCCCCTTCAGCAAACCGTTTGATTCAGCCAGATCAAACTGGGTGAAACAACCTAACTTGCATTTCTTCCTAAAACCAAAAGGTCTTAAGTGATGAAAATAGCTCAAAGATGATAATAATTGGGGAATGTAGCTTCATATTTTAAGACCCAAGACCCAGACGGCCAAATTTTAAACGGGTCTGGGGCATTATTGGCCCCCAGGAATTGTCTGGCTGCCTACAAACAGCATTCAAATAGTTCTCTAAACATCTAAACTAATATTATAAAGAGGAAACATTTGTGTGTATGTTTGTAATGTTTTCACACAAAAACTACTGGACCGATTGCGATGAAACTTGGTATGTAGATAGCTGGAGACTTGGATTAACGCACAGGCTACTTTTTATTTCAACATTCCCCGGGATCGGGACTTATGCGGGTAAAACCGCGACGCACTGCTAGTCAGATATAAAAATCAAGACTCGGACTTTAAGTAACCTTAATTTATTTTATCCAACTTTAAAGCGTCAAGTGTAAAATACCGTTCACGAAAACTGTCTGGCAGTATTGATAATATTAATAACTTTGTAATGATATTGTATACTATATATATATATAAAATTTTATCGTGGGAGAGCCATGCTTCACGTATGTGCCGGCTCAACCGGAGTGATACCACGACCTCACAGAAAACCGGCAGTGAAGCAATGCTTGTATTGCTTTTCGCCGAGTGAGTGAGGTAACCGGAGGCCATAACCCCTTCCTCCCCCTTCCCTTCCCCCCCCCCCTTCTTCCACCTATTCCCTACTCCCATCTTAATGGCCGGCAACGCACTTGTAACTCTTGAGTTAAAAGTGCCCATGGACGCAGAAAGTAACCTGCACCTGGTATCTGGTTGGCCGCCGAGCAAAGCAAACAGGTATGTGTACCTGCAGAGTCTAATATACTACTCATTACGACACATTTTGTTCGTCACAAAATAAGTAAGGTCTGGTGGCCCTGGAATCTTGCTCTATTATGTTTTATTAATTGCCACACAAAAGTGAATGTATCTTTATTACATTGATAGAAATTCGATTGTTTATTTATTTAATACATAGCAATCACTGCATTATTGCACATTGACACGTTTCTTTTCAGGAAATCTATTATGGCGATATACGGCCGTCTGATCCCAAACTAGACACTGTACTATGGTATCGAGACTACTGATAAACATACTTATATATTTCTAAATACATACATATTATAGATAAATTACACCCAGATACAGAACAAATCATCATGCTTATTTCATGGGTGGGAATCGAACCAGCAGTTCAGCAGTCATGGTCATTAACCACTAGACCAACAGGCCAAGATATTTTCATAATGACTACTTCTACCAATATCTGTCAATAGTTATTTATGACAATTGACATCAAGCACCCAGGTTTTTTTTACAATAAAATATCTTTTTTTGTTAATCACACTATTCTTAATTTAAATTTATTGAAAATATTTTTTAACTTTTTAGTTTGATTTTCTGTTGCGTGTTTTTTAGCTTTTCTCGCTAGCCCCTCATTCGCCGAGCGTCTGAAGCGTAACATGCGTTAAGGACCTTTGTTCCAAAAAGAAACTTTTCCACTAAATACTGCTTCATATTTTTATCATAATAAACAGCATAAGGTTACTAATATAATAAATTAAATTAATTCCTGTATAATCCGGTACCATTTTGGATGATCTCCTTTTCCGCATTCGAGTAAGGGATGTAGCAGCGTGACAAACTTCTTATCGATGTTAATTAGAATTAAAGATCGCCTGATGGTCGAATTTCAAGTTTTGAATATCTTCTTTTATTTTTTTATTATTCAGTATAACTTGAACTGTCTTTGTTTAGACCCGTGTACCATGACAGGTCCAGTATATGTAACCGGGGGCTTTATGTAGCTGTTTTTACATAATTTTTAATTTGATTGCTCATACTTATAGTTTAAAAATTTTAGCTTTCTGCACGCCTAATACATATAAACTTTAAGCATTTTTTTTACATTCCTGTATTTGCCGTCTGCCTAAAACATGCGTACAAATTTAAGTATTAATATAAAAATGACTGAAGAAAGGTATTAATTTTATTTCGCTGTTGATATAATAATTATTATAGGGTTCAGTAGTTTTTTAAGGAAATTCATTTGCAACAGATTTAAAATTTAGTTACTATTTAAACAAAAATTTTAATTATTAAGCTACAATTTTTTTCAAGGATATAAAATATGATTGTTTGAAATTTTACGAATAAATATTTATTATAAATGTATTTCGATTTTTGCTTTAGTAATACTGTAAAAGAACAAATAGAAAAAAATCCGGAAAGGAAAAGATTGTTGTTGTACTCAAAATATTACTTACTTACTTTAAAATAGTAATAAATAAATATTTATTTTACCTATGTATCCTGAGGTCAAGTCCTGTCAAGAAAAAGCCAAGCCATCCTCACCCTAAGAAAAAATATTATAATGAAACATAACTTGAGTGTTTGTTTAGGTACATTTTTTAAAGTAAAATATTCTATAACATTTCGATATCATTTCCTCCCTTACCCATCACTAGTTGTCAACTCCTGGCGACCGTAGCGTCGTGAGTACGTCGAATAACTCATTTCGAGACGATGTTTTTAATTATCATTTTCCTAACTATTATTTTGTACTGTAAAAATGTGTTTTCGTTGTTCCCTGCCGACGCCGGTGGCGTTGTGCATGATTGCGTTTTCGTTTGTTGGCTACATATATATATATAGCCGACTGGGTAGGTTCAAGGTACTGCCAGTGTTGTCACTTGTGCGTTGCCTACTTGAAAACCCCACCCCTCGTGGAAGCTGACGAGCAATAACCGCCTGCGCCGTTTTCTATACGATCAAAGTACTAACCTAATTGGGCTGTTTCAATTCGAGCAGAAATCTGCTGTGTCCCTCCTGACAATTTGGCAAAAGCATCTATGGAGCTCTGGCGACTCTACCTATCAGATGCAGGAAACAGCACTATGCTCATTCTATCCGCGGGCCTCAATTAAAACAGTGATTGGCTGATCTCTATTTACTTTTACTAATTAAACCCACTACTATATCAGTGCCCTTTTTGATCTTTATAAGGAAATGTAAATGAATGGTCTAATTACAAAATAATGATACTAAAGTACATAATCTAACAATAGAATTTATTCAACTGGGTTTATAATAGGGTAATGACACGGTCGACAATCACTTCTATGTAAATCCTGCAGGATGAACTGTCTAAGCGTATGTGTAAAGAATCTTGGAAGTAAATTTTCACCTACTTCTAATTTGACGTCTTGGATCTGATCTGATGATTTACCCAGGAGGTGGATGCGACGTTAAAGCATGTTTTTTGGTATAAATCTAAACTAGGTATAATTTATTTATCACAATTACCATAACTAGTACTCACTCACTAATACTCACAGGCGGCAGCCTGTGCTTTCTCAATAATGACATTAGCACATCAGAATAGATAGACTTTTGAAAGCTCTAGAAAAACAATTTAACAGGTTATCAGTTACCTTATATACTCAAGCATGACTCGTACTTGACAGTTTGGATTCACCAGTAACGTCTTTTCCACTGACGGATCCAGGTCCGAAGTGGAACGTCGCAAAAAATGCGATAATTCTGGTGCATCTTTGTACATTACAAATATAAACATTTTGACAGTGACAGGCAAAGAGTATACAAACAATAGTGACAGTTGGTAGTTTTTTTTTTATTGGCGGTGTTGAGTATTGCGCAAAGCGTTCTCATTGTGTGATGAGCCAGATTCATTTGTTCTGTGTGTATTCTGCGTGTAATTTATCCCTAACTAGCTCCAACCGGCATGCGTTGTAAAACCATTTTTTTAATATATATTTTTTTGTGCCAGAAAACCTTGCTCTTGGTCAGGTCAGGGTCTTCTGGGGACGGGCGTCCCCAGAAGACCCTGACAAAGTTTCATCACAATTTGATTAACAGTTTAGGAATGCATAGAGGACAACCATACTTACATTGATTTTTGTTTATATAATATATAGATGTGCATGTGTTTAGTAATATATTTAAGCATATTTATCAGCACCCTAGTTACCATAGATACCATGAGATCACAAGGCCGTGCGTAAAAAAAATCCTTAGGGATTGCCAATATGATAAAAAATAGAAAATTGCCAATTAATAAAATTATCTATAATGTGGGTTATTAAGTAATTCTCTATTCTTAAAACTACCATGTGCTTTTTTGTATATTAGGCCTCTAAGAGATGTGTTTGAAAATATCTTAGACGATTATCTTTTTTCTTTTTGAATTGTTCCATAACTTTGACGGAGATTTCATTTTATTAACACTTATATTGATAAATGACAGTCCAATTTCATACTCTAGGCGTTCATTAGTTATTTCTAAATAATTATTACACAAACTAGCAAAAAATTATCTAAGAAAACGACAATTACGTTCGTAACTTACGAAGTAGCTATTAAGTAATCCACGATTCTACATTTAGATGCTTATCGAGTTCATTTCTACCGAACTTGTAATAAGAGTTTTACTTCAACGGTAAATAGCATGTTTAAAAAAAGATTGAAAAAAAAAATCGTAAGTGGTATTCATATTTATTACATAATAATAACTTGAGACACCTCACACACGGCCGTCTGATCCCAAACTAGGCAGAGCCTGTACTATGGTAACCAGACTGCTGATAAACATAATTTCTAAATACATATATATTATAGATAAATTACACCCGGAACAGAACAAATGATCGAGCCCATTAGAGATATAAGGTTTTACTCACATGTGTATTTTGGGGATTTCCGACCCCACGGGGGCTCTTTATCGCGGGGTTAAGCGTCCTGCCGCGTAGCAAACCAAATTAAAAAGTTAAAAAGAGATCAATTATCTCCAGTCTCCATCTTCAGACAATCGTTACCAAGCTCAATCTGTTGCACTCGTCAAACTGAATCATATGAGTCCAGTAGTAGGGAAGAGCGGGAAAGGGGGGAAGAGGGGAGAGAGGGATTAGAGGGGAGTAGAGGGGTGAGAGGGGAAGGACGGGAATAGGGGAGAGGGAAGGGTTAGGGCCTCCGGTAACCTCACTCACGCGGCGGAAAGCAATGCAACATTACTTCACTGCCCGTTTTCTGTGAGGCCGTGGTATCGAGCGGAGTCGAAGATTGGCTCTCCCACATTAAAATTGTATGCGTCTAAATCATAGGACTAAAATTTTAACTACCTGTTTTAGCCACAATTTAGGAAGCACTTTTATTTGCAAATTTTGAAAGGATAGTTTTGAAGATTTGTAATACACAAAAAAAAAGAAATACCTCCACTCGAATCGACTTGAGAGCGCTTCAGTGCAGAAGGATATAGGTTAGGTTTATGGCAAACATTTAAAATATTTGAGGTGTAAATAACTTTTTAAATTGTCAGTATTTAGTGTTGAAGTTCAGAGGAAAAAAATTAACTAGAGTAAAACAACCATTTTTATTTATTAAAAACTTTATGCACAAAAATGTACAATGGCGGACTTAATGCTATAGGCATTCTCTACCAGTCTACCCTAAGGTGGTGTAGAAATGGGTGAAGTAGGTGCACTAGATTTAGATTATAAACTTTAAAATAAATGAAACACAAATAAATACAAAAACAAAAAAGAAACGAGGAGTAAAATATGGGAATATATAAATATATACACCTATACATACACACGTACATATAAAGATACATACATGAATAATTTACATACACATTAATATATATAAAGTATTAATGTTGTGATAATCCTGCTAAGTTTTGAGTCCTATTTTCTGTCAGGTATTTTTATAAAGTCATTGATCACATATCACAGAATCACTATAATGATCACTGATCATTTTGTCAACTGTCACTTCACATTTACCGCAATGAGTTATCTTAAGTATCTATAATAAAATTCCGAAAAACGATCAATGTCGTCTCACTTACGGATAGCAATGTGGGGGCGTGGTTTGAGGGGCATGTAAATAAACATTAATTGCAACTTTTGCAACCACTCTATCATATTATTTTTGCGTGTCGACGAATGACTATGAATGTTTACTTTTGAACGATAATCATAAAAGGACAGTAACATAGTTCTGGGTTTTTTTCGAGACTAGAACCCCAAGTTCGATGTTAAAATATACAATAAGGATTTAAGAAGAGATGTTTTTCGCTTTTCTTCCGGATTTTCTAAAGTGTGACATCACAACGAATTGTAGTAATGGTAATTTGATGATAAATGTGACTAAAAATAGATTCATAAATCATTTATAATCATTTAAAAAGGGGTTTTAGGATTACGTATGAAATTTCCTGAACTCAGCAATTTCTTTTTGATCTGAGCACAGGAAACCAGTCGATTGGACAATTTAAATTTAGAATAGCTTTATACGCAAACATTCCGAATTTTCGACTGGCTGAATTGGTTTTAAATCGTGACAGCAGACGTCTAACCTTAACTTTAAAAACCTCTTTGGAACAGATCCAACAGAAACATGAGCCATTATACAATTCAAACCTCTATTCTCAAAGTTATAAAAAAAAATAAGTAGGCGATCGTATTACATATAACCTTGCAGATCTTGTCAAATACTTATTTTGTCTAATTTTGAAGACACAATCACGAACACCGAGTGGAGTGCGTAAAGTAGGTATGCGTAATATTGCTACAATCATAAGAAATCATAACTACTTACAAAATGAGTAAAATACATGTCAACATCATAAGGAGTGTCTTGCAGAACTCAAGATATTTATTTAAAAAAAAAGATATTTGGTTTAATAACCAGGACTTGAGTAATAACTTTAAATATATTAGTTGTCTAGACCCAATTTTCTAGGTTGTATTTGGTTCTAGATCACGGACAACCTTAGATACCTAGATTATGCTTAGATATCTTTCTGGTAATACATTAAATATATATTTAATACATAAAAAAACCCAAACCAATGCAAAAATGTATTTTTACACAATTAAATACTGAACGGGAAATAAATTCATGACCGTTCGAAATCGAATCGGACGTTGAAGTCAAATGCACCACCGCTGCGCCACATAGCACATGAATCAAGAACCTAACAGAGACAAAGTTTCTAAGAAGCATTCTAAATTTATACATATTTTGGTAGGGTTGTCACAGGCGGATAAGATAAAATAAAATAAAAAGTTTGTTTTCCTTTTTATTATTGACGTAAGTATTAATACTTTTTAAATTATCAGAATAAAAAAAAAAATACTAAAATAGTTGCTGTTCCGTTTCTTTACTGATGTGCACAATAATGCACACACAAACTTAGTATACTTTACGATTGTACACTAAGTTTATGAGTGCACATACGTCGTCGTAGAAAAACGTCAATCTATAAATAATTAAATATCAATATAGGTACTTTTACTCTGTAATCAAAATTACGATTATGTATTATTAATAAGAGTGTAATGACGCTTGTTACTTATTAATTAAGCTTTGGCTCGCGGCTTTGCTCGACTAAAGTTATTTTCCTTTACTTTACGAACAGTTCTTTTTTTCTGGTTGAAAAGTCCGTGTACCCCTGGCAACGTGTACTTAAGCACTAATCAAGCATTAATTTAATAGGAGTTTTATGATGGTTCTGTAATAAATGAAGTACTTAAATCGATCGTACACCGATCATTTTATCCATGTTTTTCGATTAAACTAATAAACAAAATCAATCGACGGAGCACATCAGAAAAAAAAACTTAAGGTGATTTGTAGTGATAGAACGAGAATTAAAGACATCTTATTATTGAGTAGCGTTTAATACTCACTTATGAAACATTAAAAAACAGATGTCAGGTACATCATCGTCATTTCGGACATAGGTCGTCCACTGCTGGGCATAGGCCTCCCTCGATGACTTCCAAGAACTTGAAAGCAGCCTGCAACAGATGTATAGTCAAGCTTAATTTCGCTTGTTATTATTATATAATGTCACATGTGTATTTATCTCTCTAACCTATAATAAACCCGTGTGGAATGTTATCCAGTATTTGTAGATTAATGCTTGACACCTTATATCGCCGTGCGTCACACTATCAGAGTAAATACTGGCAGCTCACGACCTAAATAGATAGCTTGTATTAATATAACGATAAAGTGCAGGTTCAATCCTGGGATGGCGTGATGCCCCTGCCCATACGCAGTTACTAGTACCCTCAAACACTTGCAATATGGAGGGTAGAGGCAGTTACATAGGTTTTATCGAGGGAGAGCCGTGCTTCGGCACATATGGGCTGGTTCGACCGGATTGATACCACAGCCTCACCGAAAACCGGCAGTGATACCGATAGCTTGCATTGCTTTTCGTCGAGTGAATAAGTTTTTTTGACACTTTGTTGACAGCTTCTTTATTATCTTATGTGTGACAAAACTGATTTTCAACCCCACAATTTTAACAAAATAATGATAGATAACCGAATGAAAGAATTAAAGAGAGTTCCTCTATCCTCCTCCTGGCTTCATCATCAGACCACCGTTACCAAACCCAGTCTATTGGACTCGTCAAAAACGAGCAGCTCCAAGACCTCAAATTATAATATTGTCATCCGTACTGCATTATATACATACAAACATTCATTTAAATACGACATTTTAATCTACTTCTAGATTAAAAGGGACTCCCACGATTTGTTTACTAGTCAGTTTGTTAGTCAGTAACAAAAGAAGCTATTAAAATGTATTAGCTGCTTTTGTAACTAACTGATTTAATGCCTGTTAAAAAGCCGGCAAAGATTTGCAGAGATTACACACAACAGGGGAACACAAATTCTGCGGCATGGGAATGTCCTGTATTTCCTGTGACTGAAGAGTCCTCTAGGACAGGAACAACAAATACACCGGAACACGGATAAAATTATTAAAATAAAACAAATGTTTTGTATGCGATTTTCGATGGTGGTTTTTGTCCGATGAGTCACACCAATGACCTTGATTTGTTTTCCAAAATATGCACGATAACTTAGTTTTTTAAATTCATATAAGTATATTAAAGTTACCACATAGCAGAAAATGTCAGGGTTATTCACACAAGACTTGTGAAGAGAACTCATAGTTTTTGTTCTAATAACACCCATAATTCGTTTCAATCTCGGACAAAGAAAAGTATTTGTCACCTGTTGAAAAACTCGGTCGCAGCAAAAATAAAATGTTCCCCTGTGTTAATAACATTGACCCATTTGCACATATTAAGATCTGAGATCTATGAGAAGCAATGACACATCGGATTAGTCCAATAAATTAAAGTTACCCGCCATATCGCAATATTCGACACTAATTTTACGCACAACAACTAAAACATTACAATACATACGTCACGCCGGTAAAGGTCATCGTACACTGACTCAGCCTTGACCGCAAAAGTGTTGCGTTCACTCGCATTCGTTTCTCAACTCAAAGAATCTAACTAAAACGATTCATATTTCTTAAGAGAGTTGCAACAGCGGTCGCGCCGCGCCGATGCAGTCGCAGAGCCGCGCTCGCGTAAACCGACACCCGCGTCCGATAACGTGCCCCACACTCGTTCCGGCACGCTCGAGATTTGCACGCATTGTAAATTGTAAACAAATAACGTAATCAGTTCGCGAATCGAAATTCAAATTCGAATCGAATGAACCGCATCATTTAAATGGAATTCCAAAAAAAGTTAGGTGAGAATGAACTGTCAAAATTTAAAAAATAAAAATGTCAATAAACAATAATTAACTTTTTAAATAGTGATGTGAAAATATAAGTATGAGTACATCCAGTGTTTCGAATTTGGTGACTTTTGGGGTGGCTGCCTTTCCTCCTCCGGGACCTCTTCCCACCTTTCAGTTCCATCATCAAGGTTCAAATTTTGCAGTTTTCTTGATATTATTCGCATTATGCATGATGGAGGTGGTGGTCCTGAGGATTATCACTGAAGAGCAGGCAAGGGAACAAGGTTCAAGAAGTGTGACATCGATGTGGTTTGACTTAGACGACGATTGACTTGTGTGAAAAGTGATAACGAATAAATTGTTAAACTCTTTGTACCGATTAACTTGAACTTAAATCTGCTATAAAATAAAAAAAAATACAAGTAATTCCAAGTTTTGTTGATGTTGTAAAATAAAGTTATAAAGTTGATATTTTGTATAGTTAATTATTTGTTTGTAGGCTGATTAATTTAGTTTATTTTACATAAGTTTTGTAAATCCGAATAACATGTTATGTACTTTTACTTGCCTTTATGTGTAAATAGAAGCTTTTAAACCAGTAAAAATATATTCCAATGCCAAAACAGTAGTTTTGTAATGCATGAATAAATTTTAATACGAAATGTTACCGAGCAGTTATTTTACAAAGAGATAAAAAGTTAGTTGCCTCATTCGTTAAGTTCGTCGGCATTACTGCCCTGTGTAGGTAAATGCTGTGTACTGTGTCTTATCTCTAAAATGTGTCATTTCATTGGTTAACAACAATTAAAATATTTCAGTTGTAAAAATTTAAAATCTTCCAAATAGCCTTTAAAATTTTAGGTATAGGTTGCAAGGATAATTAAGGATGCATACCTAAGGCTGATATATGCATGTATAACTTCACATTGTTCCCAAAATGGACTCCACTGCAATTGTTGAATACCAAGACAAAACATAAACCCTTCTATATTAATATATAACCTGATCCTGGCCTCATCAGTTCAGCTTATGCCATATTATAGTTTTGTCATCCGAACTAACTGACATACGTAGTTTCATTTGAGAAGTTTATTAGAGAGTTTAAGAGAATCTATTTATATTGTTAGTTAGTTACGAGTGAAACCAATTAAAAAAATTCTACTATCTATATTTGTTAAAAGGATGTATAGACTATATTAAATTTTGAACAAGCATCTGCAATTCTGCATTCAATTAAAATTTACACTGACTTATGTTATTTTGTGGATTTTTCCCGATTTGAGCCCGACTTCTAGGTATGAATTTTATCGTTGTAAGCACGTAAGTTTCATAATCATTGCTCAAATGTAGTATTTTGGGAGGTCGAATCCGCAGACATTCCCATCATTCCAAATTTCCGATGTATCGTTGGGGTAATTATTATTTACAGTTTGTTGGTACATGATTGTTTTGTTTTGTTTTGTTTTGACTTAATCAATTTAAATTAAGAATAGCACAGAACAAGTAATGTAGGCTGTCTGTTTTAAAAGGAAAATATCGGTAGCCATTGTGCATTGCGTTTTCGTTCATCGCAACTGAGTCTTTAAGGCCGATAGCCCAATTGTGCTCGTACTGGGATCCCAAGCTATTAGAAGGGTTAATTAAGCTGACGTATTTAAAGCAAAAATTTCAGATTCAAAATGTAATTTTTGTAACAAAAACATCACTTAATAAAGATAACATGACTGTAATCAAACGTTGAGATTAAAGATTTAATATTTATAAAAAAATCAACTTTCAATAACGATAACATGACATGTGTTGTCGCCACATTAAAAACTCTTATTTATTTTATTAAAAATAGGGACAAACTATAATAGATGATAACACAGTTCACTATTTAATAAAAATAAGTTAATAGATATTATTTTGACTGTTTATACCGGTAACGCAATACTATTGGTCGATGAATAAATATTAACATATTGTGGGATTATAAAAGGGTAGGAATATGTTTAGAACGATTGACTTGAGTGCGAACAGAGGTACGAACAACTTGGCAGTTACTGTTAGTTAGTGATTTTCATAGTTTATATCAGTGGTTTCGGGACTGTTCCTAACACATGGTAATCTAAAGATTTAATAAATACGTAATCATATTGCACACCTAGATCTAAAGGGAGCTAACACAAAAGTTAAAATTTTTGAGTTATGCACACCATCGAATTCCTTATCTCAATGCCTACCGACTAATAAACCAGATTTAAAAATATCATCAACACTCGACGCTAGACGCAAAATACACCAACACGGGCTCAACTCAAAAAAACAAAACAAATATACATACATTGTGATATTGTAAATGAAAATTTAACGATTATAATTTTACTAGTTCCGCCCCGCGGTTTAACCCGCGTAAGTCCCGATGCCGTGGGAATATCGGGATATAAAGTAGCCTATGTATTAATCCAGGTCTCCAGCTATCTACATACCAAGTTTCATCGCAATCGGTTCAGTAGTTTTTGCGTGAAAGAGCAACAGACAGAAACAGTTTCGTTCAAGTTATCACATCTGTCCGCAGCCCCATGACTGCCTATTTTTTTTTATGGCTTGGCTTCGCACACTAAGAGGTTAAGTGAAGTTTTTTTTGCTGCAATATTTTAAATTGTATAATGTACCTACATCATAAATAAAACATTCTTTTTAAAAAAAACAGAGAACTAATATTTATAAATGCCAAATGTACACATTTTCCCGTTTCCTGGTAGAGACATTTCTTGGAATGTTTTTTTAGGCAGGCAAAGGTATCCAAACCATCGCTCTATGTCGCATTCCCGCTTATTTTTTTCCCAACTGCATAGACTAAATAGGTACATCAGTATTTTAATAATAGCCACGAGAAAAAATACAAGTTTATTATATTTCTTCACAATTATTTATATATGTATATATGTTATTAGTCAGTCACCTTGTTAACATATTAAGTTCAATGTTAAGTAATTTCCCACGCTGATGTGGCAAAGTTGATAAATCTATTTAAGTACCTAGGATGTTTTAACTCTAATGGTGAAACAGTCGACCTCACAGTATTATCAGAGTTTACTACTAAGTCTTCCTCTCTTACCTCCTTCTCTTTTCTAAAAATATTTGTATGAAGGTACCTTCGCCAACTGCAGAACTCGTTTCGTCCTTAATGTTCCTCTGCAGCGAAAACTAACCTATTGCATAATTTCGGTTCACTAATATACAGACGAAGGAATATCAGAAAGTTTTTTTTTTTAAAGTAACTATACATAGTGTTAGGGAAACGCTCCCGCAAATTAAGACAACAACGAAGAAAAAAATCGATATATATATATATATATATATATATGCTTGTTTACGATATATGCTAGTAAACATGATACCCTCAAAGAAATTCTACCGAATAAAATGAGAGGTATCTTGGTCTACTTCTTCGTCTAAATCTCCCAGCCTCCCAGAAGACAAGACAGGATAGCAACTTTAATTGCTGGGATATAGGGCAACCTCCGACAAGATGATCTTGTAAACTGGCTTTGCTTGGTTAAGGGTAAAACATACAATCTTACTTAATACTACCTGTAAAGGCGAAAGTTTGTGAGGATGGATGAATGAATGGATGTTTGTTACTCTTACACGCAAAAACGGCTGAACGGATCAGAATGAAATTTGGAATTTTATCCTGGAAAAATTTACGGTTTCGGATTGATTTCAGAAAAAAATCCAAGCGAAGTCGCAGGCAACAGCTAGTCTTTCATACCGATAAGTTTTATTTTTAACCGATTTAGAAAAAGAAGGAGGAGGATCTATGTTCGTCGGTAGTATTTGAAGCACATGCAGATACTGCGCGTGTCGTTGCTACATGTCGTAGAGAATATTCATACCCTTACTTCAAAAATCTCTTAAAAGGTAGCAGCCTACGACACCAGCCACTGTAGCCAAGTTGAGATCCTGAAACTGAGTAAGGAAAAAGAATTTAAAAAAAATACCTTAGGTTGATATGTTGTATGATAACTATGTGGAATTATGTATCACTGGAAAATATTAACTTACCATTCTTATCTACGGTATACCCCGTTTCATTTATAACTATATATTTAAAGTAAATAAATACTATGAAAACTATATTGCCTGCTGACCGACGTCAGGTGACGCTTGCGGTTGGCACTGACAATCAGTACTGGGATGTTTTATATCATCTCAGTGTACGCTGAGTGTCAACCCGAAATTGCAAAGCAGCAGCGTACTGAGTGATAATTTCTTTAAAATTATTCTTGAATAAAAAAACAAAAGGCATAACCACATGTTGCCACGTCACCTACATACATTCTACATGAGCTAAAGCCATAGACTAAAAATATGATGTTTGTGAAGTAGGTAAATTATAGACGTAAATAACATTTAAAAAAATACGCTGCCGTTTTTGCAATAAATTATATTTTCTTTCTTTCTTTCTTACCAACAACATATCTACAGTACTTATTTAAACCACTATGTGATATGAAGGCATTCTGGTAGCATGCCATCATCTCTTGAGTTAGTTAGCGATACATTTGTATAGGTAATATTATACATAGACTGGTTCAGATCACGTAGAGATAAGCTCAGGGATTTAACATACAATAGGTAATTTACTTTTATTTTAAATTTTATAAAATTTTATACGGTTTTATTATTTTCCGTCACTTAAATCTTCATTTTAGTAAACACAACTGCATCCTTAATCCTTTAGAGACTAGATTATGGAGGATGAATATAAAGAACTAAAGGCGAGATCGACGAACTATTTTGCCTAAAAGAGCGTTCTTCCCAAGACTACAGAGAAGACGTAGGCTAATAAGCCTTTGCCTTCTCGGTACAACCCTTTCAAACAAAAAAAAAAATATTTTTGAAATCGGTCCACAGATGAAGCGAATATCAGTGAACATAGATAAAAAAAGTCATACAGCAGAACATAGAACCTCCCGCTTTTTTAAGTGGGTTCAAAACAAAAACCAGAAAACGTTTAGACTACGCAAGACAGATATCATTGACGCTCAGGAGAATATAGGAGTCATGGTTGACTTGCAGGTAACGAACCCGACCGATTGGGAAAAAGGCGCAGAGGATTAATAGGATAAAAGCCTTCTCTAGCAGCTAGAGAATTTAAAAATCGTTCTAGAACTGCTACAATACTAATGTTGACATAAAGTATATCATATGTTAACTGGTACGAAAAGCACATAAAAGTTCAACTTATACTGAGAACATATATATTTTTTATGGTAAACACAGCAGATAGGTAGACGGGTCACCTGATGATAAATGACTACCGCCGCCCATGGGCACCTGCAACTCAAGAGTCACAAGTGCGTGGCCGGCCTTTAAAGGTGTGAGTTGGTTAGAAGAAGGGAAAGGGGGGGGAGGCTTCCCTCCCCCCCCTTTCTCTTCTTCTAACTAGGTTAGGGCCTCCGGTAAACGCACTCACTCGGCGAAAAGCAATGAAAAATTGCTTCATTGCCGTGGTATCACTCCGATCGAGACGACCCATATGTGCCGAAGCCTGGCTCTCTCACGAAATAGCTTGATTGATGTTATAAATTGGTAAAAAAAAAATAAATAATGATCGAATTTCAGCAACCAGGCGATATCTTATTTAGTAGGTATCTAATAATTTACAAGGATAACAGACACATAACGAATAGAACAGCAAAAACACCAAAATACTTGAATAATGTAATAACTTAGTGCAATGCATTTTGTTAAAATACGAGTAGAAATATGAATCACGAGGAATACGAATGAGGTAAGTTTATTATATTACGTTTCTAGACTTAATAAAATATATTTCTGCCTCTTTAACTAGTAAACAAGGCCGGCAACGCACTTGTGACTCTTGAGTTGCAGGTGTCCATGGGCGACGGTAGTCACTTACCATCAGGTGACCCTTCTGCTCGTTTGCTCCCTATTATATAAAAAAAAAAGTAATAATGACAACTTAACACATCTCACACACGGCCGTCTAACCCCAAACTAGGCAGAACCGGTTACCTATGGTAACCAGACTGCTGATAAACATACTTAATTATTTCTAAATATACATATCATAGATAATTACCCCAGACACAGAACAAATGATCATCCTTATCACACAATTATTTGTCTTGGGTTGGAATCGAATAAAAGACCTTTGGCTTAGCAGTCAGGATCGCTCACCACTAGACCAACAGCCCAGTCCAAAGCGTCTCTATAGAAATAATTAAGATTATATACCTATATAAAATCCTTGCGCTTGTAAATTTAATAGAGCGAAGGAGAAGCAACTGATCGGTGTCTCTCATGAGCGTAAGAGCTGACATTTTCTTCATACAAGGTTTAATAGGTAGCATTCCTAGCTAGCTAGCTTCCTAGCTATTTCTCTCATAAAAACGGGTCAATGGGAATTAGGGTGGCAGGAATCTGCCGGAGACGGTGGCGGTTAATGGGCACTACCAACTACTAACGCAACAGCTGAGCACCACTGGCTTTAAATATTGTCTCACAACTTAAGTACGTATAGGTATTACTCAACTACATATACCTACTATAAATAGTGATGTTACAACACCATCTCACACCATGTAAAGAAATCACAAAAAACAGAAAAAATAAAATTTGTGCAATCCGAAACTTACCTCGTTTATTAAGAATTTTGCTATTTATCTTGGGCCATCTATGTACAAAAAAATTAATGTAAGTTGTCCCGTCCACAGTTTATCTTACTTGGTCTTACTACACCTGTAAAAAGACTATCACGACATTTCTAATAACGTTGACTTACGGTGAAATTGAAATCCTCTTAATTAAATGAAAAACACACACTCAGACACAAACGTACACGCATGTATCACACGTACCAATTACCTACGTAAAGCCATGTCCATTTCTACGTAGGTACATATAAAATTTTGATAATTAATCAGTTTGTTCTTTGACGTCGACTCAAAATTAATTTACATAAAATTTTATAGTTTATGTAAATAAGCTCAATACTTAGACTTAAAAGGTTTATTTATTTTTGCTTTTTAGTTCTTTTCGTCGGTTTAATTTTTTGTTAAAAAGATTTTTTACCTAATTAGTTACGTAACAACATTTTAGTGACCGTATTATTATTAGACAACTTTCTTTCTCAAATAAATGGAATGACTTCGCCATCGCAAGGCAACCGTAACCACAACATCAGTCATTAAAACTAGTGAAGGCAAGATATGAAATACCGTATTTGCATTAGATGTTCCAAATTAGCAAGAGTGCCTGCCTATAAAGTACTCATAATTTTAAGTTGACCAGCACCGCCTCGGGTTTCGGCTGCTCCTGGTCCCAAGTTAACCGTTCGCAGTTCACTCGGGACCTGCACGATGCACATTTAGCGCACCTAGATCTAAACAGGTATTAACTAAAAAAAGCACTTTGTCAGAAAAGCGAAAGACTAGAACTAGATAACTACTGTGTGTGTAAATTTATGCTTTTTATATGCAGCTAGAAGTAAGGTATAGTATTTTTTTTATTTAACACATATTGTAAAAAAAAAATATCTTTCCACGAGTAAACTTTAAGTACCTATTCCTTCAAAAAGAAAGTATGTTTAAAAAGGGGTACAACGAAACTACACGTATTAATGTATAGACTTACTTACTGAAACCACTTTCAAGTGCTAAAAAGCGACGAATTTAAAGGAAGGAAGGAAGTATCCAATAGGTTTTGAATTAGGGGGCGTCCATTAATTACGTGAGGCGTTTAGGGAGTGGGTCAAGCCAAATCTCACGTGGGGGAGAGGGGGATCTCGGCAGATATCACGTAATTTTTTTTCCGTAAGAAACTGTGTTAAATTGCTAGAAAACTAGGTTAAATTATGCATTTTGAAAAATCTAACGTGAGATTAGGGGTGGGGGGAGAGGGTCGAGCAAAATCTCACAAGATTTCACCAGGGGGAGAGAGGGGGGGGGGTCGAGAAATCGCCAAAATCACCTCACGTAATTAATGGATGCCCCCTTACCTGCAAATAGATTATTGATAAACTCAAATATGTATAAAGCTTAAATGGCCGTATCTTTTCATTGTGCTGACTTAGAAGCTTGATTTTTTTAACAGCTTTAAGGGACGCCACATAAGTATTTGCTGTTAATTTCAACTTGATACCTCCACGCGTTCCGGAGATAAAGGGTCTTTACTAAGAGACAGACAGGCAGACAACGAAGCGATCCTATAAGAGTTGGTTTTTTCGTTTTTCGGGCACAGAACCGTAAAAACAGCTTCTACCGTTTCTAGAAGTTAATTGTCTCCACCGCCTAAATTACAAGAACTCGGTCTAACACCATCGCAACCATAGTTTCGTGTTTCTTCTGTGAAAACGATTGCCAGATCTTCGTAGTTGCTCCAATAGAACCAGTGCACATGTACTTACGTCGTATCAAATCACACAAACAAACTATATTGAGGTACATTAAGCAAAGGGTGATTAGCCAAGCGTTGTAGCTCGTATGTCAAAACGAGTTAAAATATTGAGCAAGCGCAATGTACCAACGGTTGCATTCGATGTACAGACCAGTTAACATAAAAATTCGTTAATACAGATGTGAAGTAGGTTGACTGTAGTTTGTTTTTTATTGTCCCTAGAAGTAAAGTAGTGACGTGCGTCAGTGACGTTCTTGATTTGGATTAGACTATTAATTTACTAGCATTGAAAGATGCTTTTTATAGCAAAAGTGGATATTTATATTCCATTTTTGTTTATAATATTCTTACATTAAAGAAAATCTAAATTAAAGTCTTATAAAAAAATAATCTGGGGGTACGGCAGTGACCCCGCCAAGACGAGCCAAGCGCAATAGCGCTACCTACCTTTTCTCGAAGCATTTCTTTATTTCTTTCTTTAAACCCTCTTAACTTGGGTTTGGATTATACCAGATACACAAAACTCTCGGGATATGATATCAATCGTGGACTTATTAAACATATAAAGTTTCAATTGCACAGCTCATATACTTTACATTTTATTGACATCTAAAAAACTCCGATTTCGTTATTGACTCACTCACTGATGATCATCAAAATTAGGGTACTTGCCGAATTCCGAGCAAGCTGAAATTTGGTATGTAAGCTAGTATTAGTACACAAATAACAAAAAGATTCTAAAACTTGGAACTTTTACCCCCTTAAACTAGGGGATGGAAGTTTTGTATGAGACTTCCGCAAATATTGATGCTAGAGGAAAATTGATGATATAAGGAATCCTAGTTATAAATAATAAAATACATATTTCAGGATGTTTAGTAAATAACCACCCTTTTTTTTTTTTTTTTTTTTATCGTGTGGAAACCCCCACGGGTCATCACCTCACCGAGGGTGAAGTGGTATGTCGGACTCGAACCGACTAAAACCACACGGTGTTCCGTCACAAGTGAGTCTATTGCAGGGGACCCGGGATACCCTAGGAAGGAAGCTTCCGGGAACCCCTGCAGACTATGGCCTCCTGATCAGCAGGCGACCACACCGTGCGATAGGGGGGCCCTACCCCCCCTCCCAGATGCGAGAGGCGCGTGCGGAACCCGCCGCGCCACCGTCTTAGGCCTGCTTCTGCTGGGGTAACGGTCAGCCCAACCCGCTACCCCCAGGCCAGCGCTCATGGAGGACGGAGATCATTCAGCGCTCTCCGGCGCCTGGTGCGTCTTCTGCGGGATGGGAGAGTGCTTGTCCTCTCCCGTTCCCGTTCCGCCGCCTCTTTGGCCAACATCACCTCCTCGCAAAACGAGGCGGCGGAATCCCACGCACTCTCACTTTGGACCATGGACTGAAATAATAAATAAAAATAATATAATAAAATAATAGTAAATAACCACCCTGATGAAAATAAAAAAAATATTGTCATAAGCCACTTACAAAAAGAAGTGAAATCCCACCAAAAACATATTCATGTGAAATGTTGCCAAGACGAGAACGTATGGCTTGCACTGTCAAAAAGTTATCATATCTCATGCAGTATTATGCATTCACCACTAATTACCCAGGCACCGCTAAGATATTTTTATGTCGGTAGGTTTTTTTTATAACATGAGACACCTCCCACACGGTCGTTTGATCCCAAACTAGGCAGAGCCTGTACCAGACTGCTGATAAACATACTTATATTTTTCTAAATACATACATATTATAGATAAATTACACCCAGACACTGAACAAATGATCGTGCTCTTCACATAATTATTTGTCCTGGATGGGAATGGAACCCACGACCTCTGGCTCAGCAGTAAGGATCACTAACCACTAGACCAATAGGTCGGCCGGTTTTAATAATTTCATTTCACTTTTATAGGCTGTAAGGATAGACTACTGAGTCTGACGCATGAGAGTTATCGTTTTAATATTGTGTATTTATGACTGTGTTTATATATGTGAAATGTAATTATATTATTATTGCTATTGCTGAAATAAAATAATAATAGCTTCACACATGTCACACACGGCCTTCTGATCCCAAACTAGGCAGAACCTGTACTATGGTAACCAGACTTCTGATAAACATACTTATATATTTCTAAATACACACATATTATAAATAAATTACACTCAGACACAGAAATAATGATCATATATTATGATCATTTGTTCAGGACAAATAATTGTGTAAACACAATTATTTGTTGTGGGTGGGAATCGAACCAAATATGATTAGGTATCTATATTTAAAAAATGTGACGTTTCTGTACCAGTAAAAGAAAATAAAAAAAAAACAAATTATTTACTATGTTACCTCAGGATAAATTAGTATTTAAGAATGATTAAAATCAGTTCAATTGTTAAATAGTTTCAGAGTCTATCGTGTTATCGCCACATCAAAAACTCTTATAATAATAATATTAATAATAATACTCTTTATTGTACACCAGGTATTGAAAAAAAAAAAAAAAAAAAAAAACTTACAACTATAGACAGGTTTGTACAATTGGCGGCCTTATCGCACAAGGCAATCTGTTCCATTCTTATTCTTATTTCTTTTATTAATAATCATAAATTAAAAACAACCCCGGTTTGAAAATCCCTTTAACGATTAGAAAAGAACTGTTTATCTTCGAACGGCTCGACAGATTTTCTTGAATTAAATCCAAGGACACTCGCGATCAAGTCACCTTTCAAACAGAAAAAACACTCAAATCGGTCCGGTCTGTTATAAAAGGCCAAGCATGTTTTATAAGTTGATATCAATCACTTGAGTGCAGACGGAGGTATGAACAACATAGCAGTTATTTAGATATTTTGATTGTCTAAAGCAATATAATTTTTTCCTCTTTATAATAATTAGTACATACAGATATTCTACATCAAGAAATACGAAAATCATTACCCTTTCCTATATCATCGAAAACGTATAAATTGCGACATTAATAGTGTATGTTTGCGTTTGCTTTAAGTACCATATATAATTTAAATTGCGATTACATATCGCCTGTGGCAATATCCTACCGGCCCGTTACCTCCATCTGATGTGGCAATCTTCGAGAGATGGCTGGGTACGTTGCAGCAATAACCAGCTTCTGGATTATTTGGTTGTTATTTTATTCAAAGAAATGAATGAATAATAAAACTGTTAAGTGAAAATCGAATTTAAATGCTCACATGAGAAGCTATGAAGATAGTCAAGGGCGTCTCATTTCTAATAAATATACCTTTTGGAATTTTCGGAAGTTATAGATAATTTATTTTACTGAAACGGACTAATGTGGAAGCGAATTGGTAATAAATAAAGTAAAGAAAAAGCAGTAGAATAGTGAATTATAAAATAACAATGTTGAAAAAAAAACAAATAAAATCATTGAGATCATGTAAGGTGGAAATAACTATATAGCTAAAGCACAATAGTCTCTCCCTTACCATTTCTACGTCATCCGTAATGCCGTAGAAACGGCAAGCGAATTTTCTGACAACCTCTGCTACAAAGCATAGTCTATTTAATATAACTGAGGTATATATTGGCCTACGGAAATATCATTTGGAGTAGGTATCTCTTGCACATTGCATACTCTAAATTATTAGGCTTAATAACAACTCTGCCTGTCATACTCCTGTCAGTTTGAAAGTAGTCAGGACAAAGCCCCCTTCGCTACTTTAGTGCAAGTTAAAAGACAAGCAAGACATTTGAGAACAATAGAAAAATCTCACGATATTTTCACACTTTTTTAATCTGTAATTGAATTCATAATTGTTCTTTATATAATTTCCGTAAATTATGGGAGTTTATAACATTAGGTGTACGTTGGTTGTGGTTTGCCTCTGAAAAATTTTCCACAGGTGGAAATTCTTTTCGTGACAATTCTGTATTAAAGGCGAAAGAAGCCGTAAAAAGTAATTTGGTTATTTTTAAATCTTAAGGTCATCACACACCATACCTTCATGGTAACGGCACGGCTCCAACCCAGCAATAAAATTGTCATTCAAATCTGAGCATTAAAACGTGGTCGTATAATATATATCATAATGTCAATATGAAAAAGCCGACGGCGGGCAGCAAGCGCGTATTGACATTATGAAATGTATTATACGACCATGTTTTAAAGCTTAGATTTGAATGACAACTTAATTGCTGGGGTGGAGCCGTGACGGTATAGCGTGTGATGACCTTTAGCCGTAGAAAACAACAGGTGTATAGTTTAGTTGGTCTAACTAATGTTTGCAAGGCAAAAAGTCTTGTTAAAAGTTTCTTGCTGTTTCCAATATCTGAATATTGCTGACACCAATTTAATCTATATAAATTTACCGTTTCCAGTGCCGAGGAGAGGACCAGAAGATGTTTATCATCATCACGAGACGAGGGCATCTGTCGTAGGTGCGGCGGCGACCACCGAGGGGGTCCCTTACCTTGTATTTGTTATACGGAACAGTAAGTTAACAATCTTTCTTCAAAATATTACCAGAAGTAGTGCGTATAAGTATTCATGAATGTTCTATATCTGAGTAGATATAGAACATTCCCGAAGGGTTTCAAGCTCTAATTTCAAGTTTTAGAGTTAAATAGCCGACTTATTAAAGAATGACTGCACGGGCGTCGCAATGGTTAGAGTGGTTTTATCGCCACTACGCCGCTTCGATTCCCACACGAGACAAAAATTTGTGTGATACTCAAGTAGTTGGACCGAGTCTGGGTGTTCTTTGTGCCCGTTGTTTCAATGTTTGTAAAGTCCCCCGAGACACAGGAATCATGTCTAATTCGGAAGTTTTCTTAAAAAATGCTATTATAACATTACACTACGACATATAAGAGCAGAGTTGTGACAAATGCGGGTGACCTGCGGGCCTTGGCTGTTAATTTGTAAAATATATAACATCTGGCCAGCTCGTGTTCCTGTCCTGGTGGCCTTTCCAGACACAGGAAAAACAGGACATTGGGGTACGCGACCGCGGCCTTTGCGAGCTACTGTAGTCTCAGTGCCGTTCCCCATCCGAGACTTGCTGTATCCGTACCCATTTTACCTTTTACAAAGTTACCTTCTTCCTTCTTTCCCGTCTTGAAACGAGTACATTCCCAAGGAGGGTAAAGGTCATAGCTTATTAGAGCCAGTCGGCACCCGACCCACACCGCCTAATCGTTCAGCGTCTACTCGTCACTCACGTCAGGCAGTCGGCCGGCCACAAAAGAAACTAGCCAAACTCTTACACATTGCACCGACCCCAAAGAAAATTGGGAAAAGGGCAGAAAGATGATAATTTGTGCTAAAACAAAACAAATAAACTTAACATATACAAATGTTTTAGGCCGGTGAAATTTGAGTCTGGAGCGTGGGTTCTGCGGCAAGTGCAACGCGCACTCAGCGTGATGCCGTGGAGCGTATCTACGGACAAATTGGAGCAGATCGGTCAGTATGAAGCTTTAATCCTAACCAATATTATAAATGCGAATGGTAATTTGTTTGTTTGTTTGACGCTTTGCCTACTCTACTCATCATCATAAATTATGGCATAGTTATCAGGGGCACAGAAAAGGACATAGGCTACCTTAAATCCAGAAAAAAGTACCTACGTCATCGACGGATAGAAAAAAAAATACTTTTGACCTAAATTAATTGACAAAAATCTACATTACTGCAAGCAAAGCCGCGGAAACAGCTCGTACCTAATACCAAATATGTATTATTATTCTGAGACATAATGCATAACACTATCTAGACCCAAACTAGCAGAGCTTGTACTGTGGGTTCTAGAACAAGGATAAATGGCTCAACGGATAATAATAATATATTAACAATCATAATAACTTGAGACACCTCACACACTGCTGTCTGATCCCAAACTAGGCAGAGCCTATACTATGGTAACCAGGCTGTCGATACATATTTATATGTTACTAAATATAAATACATACACATCATAGATAAATTACACCCAGACGCAGAACAAATGAGTATATATCCTAGGGAATCGAACCCACGACCTCTGGCTCACCAGTTAAGATGACGAACCACTAAAGACGTCTAGTTAACAGGCCGTACAAATAATTATTTATGGCGCAATAGTTTATTTATTTGGATGCCTCGCCGAGGGTTCGATTCAAACGCAGGGCAAATATTTGAGTGATCCATGTGGCATCAGATTCCTGCTATAATTCGAACCGCTGGAATAGAGAACTACTCTCACC
Organism: Callimorpha dominula; assembly: GCA_949752705.1. NCBI lineage: Eukaryota > Metazoa > Arthropoda > Insecta > Lepidoptera > Erebidae > Callimorpha > Callimorpha dominula. The sequence continues at coordinate 2,341,338 of OX456992.1, forward strand.
ATTAACCAGCTGTTAACCAGTACTACGCTTTGTAGCTCTACATAGTACAAACAATATTTACTTTGGGTCTAAAACGTGCTGGCATGTTTCAGAATATTATAATCTTTAAATTTTCTCATCTTGCCACATGGAAGCATATTGCTTAAAATATTCATATAGGCGTTATACTTTCAGAGGAAGAAGGCGATGGCTTCGACAATCCAGGCCCAAGTGATCCTACCCGGGGAGAGCTAATAAAGATCAGAGAATTTCTTGAGACTATATCAGCGAAGCTGGCCGGCGGACCGTTGGAAGGAACTAAAGTCTCACCGCTTTACAACCATCCCGCATGTAAGTATTTGCTTACTTTTTCAATAGATGGCGTGTCTAGTTAATATTAATTAGTTCTTGTAGCTACTGCAAGATGGCGTTAGTATGTATTGTTATGTTATATTGTCTATCATTTTTTTGTTTCACTTTATTTTTTATTTTTTTTTGTTATGACTGTATGTAAACGTAGAAGACAAGCCTGTAATTTTGGTTGCATTTCAAATTCAAAATTCATGCCAGATTTTACAACGACGTGTTTTCTTTATAGTGATCCGGCAAAATAACACATTACCTATTTGGACATAATTACGAATATTGTTAATTTTTTATTTTATTTAGGAACGTGTACACACTTAACATAGACTATTTACAAATATTTGTTCGTTGATAGCAATCATTTATGGTTGCTATCAACCATTTCACTACTTAATAAATTAATCCTTTAGTTTTATTCGGTAAATGATGTTTGCTGTTTATGGAACAAACACGTAAGTATGTAACTAAAGAAATATAGCATGAGTTCACTAAAGTAAAACATTACAATACCTACTTATGAATTGTGTAGATATTCACATGTTCGAGCGATACCACGCCGGACTGCGCAACGCGTTGACTTCGCTTGCGATCGCGCTTCGAGACGCGCTCACACGTAAGATAGAAAAGCGTAGCATGCTCTGTCACAATAACCAATCTTTTTTAAACGGTTCCTATTCTATCATTCCATTTTCAAAATGCTTGCATGCTAGCTGAAATGTAGGTACTCTTTGCGGTTTCAAATATGGAGTTTCAAAGCTTAATAAAAAAATTATAAGTATTTTATTATCTGTGAGTGTATTTTGTAACTGATGAAGGTTTTAAAAATTTTTAGAGCACGTTTTATTTGCCTGATTTTGGTGGAGTTTTCCGTTTGTTTTCACTTTTTTGATTATTAATTATGCACAGATTATTTTACTGTTTTGTTGCACGAGTTCTTATTCTTTTAAAATATTTTGACTATATTATTGTTTGTAGGCACTTAAAAAATATTTAGGATCTCAGCCCAGAAACAATCCGGAATGTCTGTTTTCATAGTTTAAACATAAATATACGTATAGGTACCATGACGAATAAAAATAAAAATGCCTCAACATAATATAGCTATTCATAATAATTATCTTCGTTTTGCTGTGCAATGTTTCATAGGCGCTCATATTTTTATTCCGCAGTAACATAGATTAACTATTGAGAAATTAAAACGCAAAAGTGATGATTTATGAGTTTTTTAATAAGGAAGTCAATATCCCTTTTTAACATAAATCTATTATTACTTACTTAATGCAAAAAAAATATTGTAATTATATTACACTAGCAGCGCCCCGCGGTTTAGCCCGCGTAAGTCCCTATCCCGTGGGAATATCAGGATATTTTTTAGTTTTTTAATTTAAACATCGTTAGGAATTTTTGAAATAGGAAAATCGGCAATGGCATGATCATTGACTGGAGTTTCATTCATATCAGTTCGTATGAGACAAACTAGTAAGAGGAGAAGCGAAGAGAAGAGAAAGTATTCAATTCAATAAATCGTATAGTTTATTGAGATTTTTGTGTACACTGGGCAAGCAGAACTTCAAAATCTTATTTTAAACATAAGCCTCTCACAATTGAACCTATTAAATTGTATAACTCGTTAGTGCTATATACACCATCATTATCTGCCTACACTTATTCCAAAATGTTTTCTTTTTCCATTCTATCTATATCATTTCGCTGTTCACTCCCTTTCTGGTCATGTCCTCTTTCACGTAGTTCATCCATCTTTTCTTTGGTCGTCCTCTACTCTTGTATCCGTCTACTTCTTTGCATAAAACTCTACCCCATTTTGCTCATCGTAGAGAGCCTGCATATCTACTGCTGAGATCATTTTGCTCATCTCAGCAGTAGATATGCAGGTGTATTTGAAAAAGGAACACTTACTTAAATTACTGAAAGGGCTTGACTGGCATGCAGTTACAATAAGAGTTTAAAAAAAAAAACTACCTTTTTACAAGTTATGACCGTTTAAATTTCCAGGTATTTTTGTGGTATTTAGTAAAAGTAGGTGGAATGTATAAAGTTAAAGATTTTAAATGGAACAATGGTACTCAAAGGGGTAAAGGCACAATTTGCCAACTATAATTAATTCTGGTCCCACTCACGTGATACGGCAAGCCTATTTATTGGCGTCACTCGGTCACTTTGTAAATGGGAAAATATAAATACTCCCAGTACATTGAAAGGGAAAGGTAAAAAGGGAAAGCAATGGAAGGGAAGGCATATTGCTTATACAGATGGAGTGGGGAGTGAAGCAAAAGGTCAAGAGGCCAGGCTGTACCTCGAACTGGCTGTTACCGGGAAATCCAAGCCATTTAACCAAATATTGCTTTGTAAATCTTTTATAATTGCTGTATATGTTTAATTAGACTTAAAACTAATTGAGCAATCATTTCTTCTAATGTTTAACTTCTGACGATAAACAACTTTTTTTTAGAAGTCATTCACCTCATGTATACTTTTTCATATTTGCGATAGGTATGGTTAGTAACTAAAGTCTGATATCCTGTCAACATTTCAATAACCGATAGAGTTAATATTTAATTTTCTATACATTAAAACTTGCAGTCCTAGCAGCAATGAAGGTGTAACACATAACACGGTTTTCACTGGCAGTTTTCCGCAACTCCACGACGAGGCACGTATTTTGCGTTGGTGGGAATAAAAGCTATTCGAGCCACCCTAATTCCCCGAAGAATCCCAGTAACCCCTTCACGTTACCGACGATCTCGGAGAGTGACCCTGGCGAGCCAAGGTACTTAGCCCGGTATTCTGCAACTCCCTGGCAGTTCAGAAGTACATGGGTTGCTGTTTCCTCTACTTCCATGCAAGCTCTGCACAGTGGGCTGTCCGTAGCACCTATAGCAGAAAGGTGTTTGTTAAACGAGCCATGCCCGGTGATAGCCCCGGTTGCCACTCGCAGCTGACGCTTGTTCAGCCGGAGTAGCATCTTTGACAACCGGCTGTTGATGGCGGGGAGTGCCGCCCTCGTCTGCCGGCAATCTTCATGGCTTGCCCATATGAAATTGTGTTGGTCTCTAGTACGCATTCTTACCAATGTCCGAATTTCATTCACGACGTACATAACACGTACATAAAACTTATATCTTACAGCATTACGTTGATAACAAAGACCATAAAACTTAAACCTTTTCTCGAAAATTCGACAATAATCTGCCAATATCGATAGCTATATATTTCGCAACTAGTGGATAAACACGTTCGCTAAATTGTAGATCAATGATACTAAAAAGTTTGACCCTAATTGACCTTAAAGTGGAGGATATCATAAGAAATGAACGTATATTTATTTGCTAACCCTGTAGAGACTTTTTACTTATTTTTTAATAGAACTTATTGCGTATACTCAATACAAAATGGTTTTTCCAATGTCGTAAGCTATTTATTGAACATCATTAGGTTAAGAAGTTTTTGCAGACTCAACTTTGAACTATGTTTGTGTCTGTATTTACGATCATTAAAATCGTGGAAGTAAAAAACCTATTGGTCAAAGTACCAGTTTATGGTTTTTTTATGAAATCTAGCTTAAGAAACGAGAAATAACAGCTTAACAGAAATCATACTAAATTTTGCGTTCCATGGTATATTCACATGGTATACGGGATTTAACACGATCAAGTAACAGGTATTACATACCTTAGAATTGCCTGACGTTTCGACCATAGTGACCGTGGCGCTAGTCATAGCCTGACTGACTCAGTGGTGGACGCCCGTCTAGTCCGTGAGGTAGGAGATTCTTCATCCACCCGAACATTTTAGACATTTTTGTTCCGCAATGATAGTGTCCCTATTCTACGCAAACTGATGTGTGATTCTTACCAAACTGCGCATTAAAGCGAGGTGCCATTTTATAGATAGCACGTTCACTCATGTTATAGACAATATAAGGTTAGGCATGAAGAATGTAGTTCTAAATATCTTTACTAGATTTTAGCTAATTCTTTCACAGTATCAATATCGACATTCTGCATCAACGTCAACAGTTAAATTACCTAACCAAAATTTCGCTCTATTAACATATCTTCACACTGGTTGATTGGTTTCAAAGTTACTTCTTTGGTCAACGAGGGTGTTAGGCAACATTGTGTAAATATGTGGGTGTTCCACAGGGTAGCGTTCTATCTCCTTTACTTTTCAGAATTTTCTTAAATATCATTTTTAAATCACTTCTTCTTATCTTATCTTACCATCTTTATAAAGATAATCTTCAAATCTAGCCGCAAGCACCATTACATAGTTTGACAGAAACTTTGACGATAATTAACACGGATGTTGCATGAGTCCGCTCAAATGGAGCAGGCAATATGGCCTCGAAATGAATCCCTCTAGGATTTAAATTACGGTAGTTTTCAGCCCCAGGATGAAATCTCAAATCGATCGATCACGCTACCAACATTGTTTAATTAACCTTTCACTACTCAAGAATAATAACAACCAACACTGAAACTAATTCTATGCTTCTGTAAAGCTCTTTAACCAGGATGCAAGTGTACGCTTAACTACGTACCTGCCTATTGCACTAAAATTATACAGCTCTAGGATCTTAGTCTTTGACTTCTACACCAACCACCCAAGCATTGCTCATTGAACACGCTCCACCGCATCATTTTACATGTCATTGACTAAGAATGGAAATTGCTAATTATTGAAGTGCAGCAGCATACTAATGCTCACTAAATCAGATGATTTGCATTACAAATATATTAATATTGTTAAAGGATTACGACCCACGTATGAGAGATATATATCGAAGTAATTATTATTGTACGTGAACTATGTTAATTGATGAACTAGATTTAATTATTAATTCGTGTGTTTGTTACGCTGTGTATCTGGTGCTAAACTGAACCGATTTCAATGATACTTTTTTGTTAAATAGAATAAATTGGCGGGGAGTTGAGATAGATAACATTTTAAAAGAAAAATGTTCCCATAATACGAACCTGGTGAAACCTTTCTTAACATTTTCGAATCCAGACCATTGAATGAATGAAGGAGTGGACGAAATAAAAAAAAAAACATAGGCAGTCTTGGGGACTGCCAATAGAAGTGAAAATTTAAGAATTTGGAAAAATAACTATGCTTCTTAGCAACCCCTATCAAAAATCCCTCAACGCGGCTAAAAACGGTTAAAAACTTTGTTAGTTCTGGTTCAAAAATCATCGCTTTTGCTTGATGAAATCAGGAGTCATTAGAAACAAGCACCTACGTATTTTATATTTCTAGTTTTATATGTATAGTATTATGCTAAGTATTTTTATATTAATATGAAGAAGGGAAACGAGGAGTGAAACTATTAATAACGTCTGGGTTAGACATATAGCACAGACTCATTAATAGTATAACAGATGGCTATTTTTCAAGGCGTTTAAGTAAATATGAATTCTCGACAGAAACGAATAAAGTTCAATTTTGATCACAAACCCCGATGCGCAGTGTAATGTATCTAAGTGTGGATCTGATCTAATGGATTGTTGTTAGAAGTACATACAATCATTAGGAAGTCTCTTAAATATGATTTGTGGCACTTGAAAATAATCGGATAGTTTAAAATGTTTAGGTACCAACACTTACCAACTTTTCATTGCATTTTTCGAAGCTGAAATTCTTTAGAAATTAATGTTTTCCTCGATCTTTATATGATGCTTAAGAAAAAACTAACATATTAGTATATGTATATATATTCTTCGAAAATACTAAAGCACCTTCATCCCATAGTATTTTTAACAATGAATAACGTACAGTTGACAACCCTAGTAACGTCATATTTACGTTGATTATTTCTCTTCCCTCACTTATCCATTAATTGCTTCGATATTTGTCATTTAAATGTATACGTGATCCGAATGGCGATGGAATGATCTCATGATGACATCTGGTGCCGATACATCCAGACTCATAGGCAATAAGGTGTAACTCGCAAAGTCGCAAGCTTTACGGGATTATAACCTCTAAAAGTAAGCTTTCAAAGACTAAATTTTATTGCTAGTTTCTGATCAACTTAATATCGAATTCGGATCTACTGTTGTTTTTACACTAACACTTAGCTGATTTATTCTAGTTTTAATATTAATTTACGATCGGCAGGCATTAATCCTGCTTTGTGTTATTTTATTGTCAATAATAATAATAATAACTTCACACATCTCACACACGGCCGTCTGATCCCAAACTAGGCAGAGCCTGTACTATGGTAACCAGACTGCTGATAAACATGCTTATATATTTCTAAATACATATAAATATATATATATATATATATATATATATATATATATATATATATATATATTATAGATAAATTACACCCAGACACAGAACAAATTATCGTGCGAATAATGCAATAATATACTATATTGTACCATACCGTACTATAATAACGGTACGGTATGGTCACACTTCTTACTACAATAGACGTGGTCATCCAAAGTTAAGTTAATGCATTATTCGACTATTCGACCACGCTTTGACCATAGTCTCTTTTTTCCCTCAAGTGTCACCATACCATATTTACCGTACCATTGTTCATAATGTATGTTACCATGGCTAGGAAGGTACAAAGGTACATAGGTTTATTATAAACCTATATCTCCGTTATCTCACACAGTTCCTGTATTAGTAATAGTATTTTGGAACCGGTAATCCGTTACAAAGAGCAATTGAGAGAAAACTAGTAGGAGTTACAATGAGAGACCGTAAAAAAAATGAGTGAGTAAGAGAAAAGAGTAAAGTGAGCTATGTTACTAAACGGGTTGCGAAATTAAATTGGGAGTGGGCTGCTGTAAGCAAGCGTGGTCGTGGTGTAAGGCAGTGGTAGAGTGGAGACCATGGGGCGAGAAACGTCCACGAGGAAGACCACAGATGCGTTGGTATAACGACATCAAAAGGCTGGCGGGAACAAAGTGATTAAAAGGAAGGGGGCTTAGAAAGGAGGCCTACACTTTAGCGGTTGAAAATTTCTAAAGAAAAAGATGATAAAGGATCCACGTACTATACCGTACAATCCCATACTACGTTTAAAAAAAGAAACAGGAATAAGCAATGATTACTTAGACTGGAAGTAAATCAGTTAGAATCTACTTTGAGACCCCAAGAGAAGTTCAAAGACGGTTCCCCTACTCTCCTACTTTAAAAGTAAAATTTGAAAAGCAAATTATATTATACAGCAAACAATTACATAATGATGAGTTATTAGACGTTAATTACACTTAAATAGTAATTATTTCATACTTGGCCCACTTAAACAAACAATCAAACGTTGCGTGTGTAATCAAATGTGTTCACGCAGTACTTGCGTTAAATTTCACTGTTTTAGAATTATAAGAAACACGCAAATTGCAATAATTTTATATTTTTTAAATTAAAGTTTAGAAAACATGCTTTGACAGCGAAAACAAACATTAAGTTTATTGAAAACTAGTAAAAAGTTCCACTATCAACATGCTGGCTCCATCACCGGTGCACGGGGTGCGAAGTAATAGGTACCCGTGAATAGCCTTTGTTCTTACAAGTGCTTACAACCACCGGTAATGATTTACATATGGCTGTTCAATGTTCTATAGAATAACACGGCCAATACTGCATGGTAAAGCTAGTTATCTACAAATAGCATCTCTCCTAAATATTTCCACAATGAGCTCCTATTTTCAATTTTAACTCCTTTAATTCACAACATAAACCTTTTTATGTTTCTGGCTTTCAATTTGTCTTATTACGACTAAATGTCCAGGGTGTAATGTAGGAAACTTGAAAACTCATACGTTATTTTTCTATTAAATTAACCATTTAGGTTAATCACAAATTGTTTATTACCCTTATTATTTTAAGTTTTTGTTTCTTTTTACGAAGTATTAGACTAATGTATGTCTGGGTGTCCTTCGTGTCTGTTGTTTGAATGTTTGTGAAGCCCCCGCGACACAGGAATATTCCTAATGCGGGAGTTGTCTTTTAATAAAAAAAAAGAGACGTGCACCACATGTTACCTAATTACTATACAGTATAGTCTTTCAAAGGTTGTCTGTAAGAGATCGCAGACTGCGATACCAAAGACCGCACATTTTTTGCTGTGCAATAAGTATAGTATACTCTATCTATCTCGTAATTACGCTTATTGGATATGGATTCCTGATATTTTTATTATTAATTATAGTTAACAATATGACAGCTATCTGTCACTAGGCTGGCGTCACTCGTCATATCTGCGCGGGAGCACAGATAATGTATTGAGTAGTATTACTTTGCTCTCTGGATTTATAATTTAAGCCGAAGAACCAGAGAGTATACAAACACTAATATATACGTTAAAACCGTATAGTATCCAATTTTCTACTTTTTATTTTTAAAGTGATAACTTCTTATAGGAGGGTAAAACCGCTTCTTTACGTAACGCATCACGGCGCCAGTCTGTCTGGTGTTTAAGTTATCACTTCTGTCAGGCGTCCCGATACGCACAAATTTTTATTGTCTCCATTATTTTATACCCAACTGGGATATTGTATAAATAAATAGGAATATAATTATTATATATGTATGGGTGTAAAGATGTATATATGCGATAGTGGCTATTTATGTATATATATGTATATGTGTGTGTGTGTGTGTGTGTATATGTATATGTGTACATGCATGTGTGTATGCGTGTGTATGTATATGTATGTATATGTATGTATATATGTGTATGTATATTTATATGTATGTCTATATATGTATGTAAGTGTGTATGTATGTGTATATTTGCATATATATTTTAAATGTGACAAAATGTGTAATTTTTGTTTTTCTTTTTTTTTTTTAATTATATATAAACGCCCGTGACGTCCCTTTTAAGAGGCACCATCTGAAAACCAGCGCTGCACCCGTTGTTAGGTGCAGCATTATGCTGAGATGGTGACCTTTTCAGGCCCACACTAATTGGCGTAAATCCTTTTAAATGTATAAATTTATAGTTTTTTTTTTTATTATTTTCTTTCTTTGTTATTTATGTTATGAATGTTGCGGGTTGTGAATAAATATATTTTTCTTTCTTTCTTTCTTTCTATTTACGATGATTCTGGCAAAATTATTTGATTAGTTGGAATTAAACTAGCCCAAACGTCACTTAAAAAGATTTTGCTAACGTTTTAAGCTGTTTTACGTTACTTTCAAGATTTTTTTGAGTTTGTAAATCATATTAAGTTTCTAAATTGTATCGTATCTATATGTTTTGTCTACACACCTCTATCTTCTATTTCTTCTGAGTAAAATAGCAAAATAAACTTGAATGAACCCGCAGGTCATGCACGGCGCATATATCTCATATCTGATGGAGCAGACAACACGAGCGCAGCCCTGGCTTTTAATATTTTATTTTGTACATTTTAATACCAGCTGCTTAGAGAACTAGCCAAGACTGACCTTTGACTTCTGCTTGCTGAACTTGGAAGAACTTTTGTTTTACATTCTTGCTTAGTTTAATAGCAGGTCTACGCCATTGTCCATCAAATGGATAGCGGAATTATTTGATGGAAAGTTAATATTGCTATCCTCGTAAATGATGATTCAGGTCTCATCGTCTACTTGCCATATCCCCAATTTTCATTGGTGCCTGTGCAATGTGTAACAATGTGTGTGTTGGCTGGCTTCATTTATGGCCGGCCACCGGTCTGATGCAAACCCTCCTTAGGAATGTAGTCGTTTAAGGGATACCGCAAGTCTCGGATGGGGAACGGGACAGACGGTTGTAGCTAACAGAGGCTGGGTCCTGTATTTCCTGTGACTGAAGAGGCCACTAGGACAGGAACACCAGCTGGCCATATATTGATGTTATTCAGGTCTAAATTCATAATATTTCTAGTTGAATGAGAATTTTACGCGCGCGTTCGCGTAGTGGTCTCAGTGTATTTCGGAACGCACACCAATTCAAATTATTATCATATTGTGTGTGTTCCGATATACACTGAGTGCACTGTAAGGTGTGACGTCAATTTAGTATACTGCGTGTAGTATACAAGCCGTTCCTTTATAGTTAGCAATACTGGTTACTGTTTATTACGGAACGCAGTCCAGTATACTGTCAGTTGTCAATTCAAGTCAATTGTCAAATCGTATAATAAAAGTAGTGACAGTGTGAGAGCACTGTCAGCACCTTACCTCGAAATCTCCAGAGCTCACAGTACAAAAATGGCGACATTTCAGACGTCATATATTTCCCTATACTACTTCGTATACTATCAGTCTAAAACGGAACGAATTTCTTCCCAGTACCATAGAATACATAATAGTACAGCCAGTACGAACACTGAACAGTGCTCGTAGTGTATATCGGAACATACCCGTAGTGTTATGTATGTGAGGAGTGACAAGTCACTCGAGTCAGACGAAGGTCGACGCTCTGATATACTCGTATACAAAAGATGGAACAAAATACTTAACATTCAATAAACCAAGAAAACGTTTTAATATGTATTATAACACAATAATTTAGTAAGAAATTATCATTAAAAATCATAATTTTCTAAGCTGAAATCATCAATCAACAATCAAACAATCAATCGTATATAAGTACATATTATGGTATATGACAACATCTTCATCTTATTCTGACTTGACTTGTTCTGACTTCTGACTGACTCGTACTCTTGACAATTAAAAAATACATGTAATTGGTTTAATTTCTACACTTTAATTGTCTAATTATATAATTTATTATAAGTTTACTTTATACATTTACGAGGAATTTCATTATTACAAATGTCTTAATTAATATTGAAATTTTAGCTTAGATTTTAATATGCACTGTTTATACATTAATTTTATCTATTTCTATATATACGCTATTTACATGCATGCGTCGTAAAATTCCTCCGCATCGTTGCCTACTGGCAGTGTTCCCAGAAGGCTGGCAGCATTGCCACGTTGAATGGCAATGCTAATTCTCTGTGCAAGAAAAAGGCCCGCCTTCTGGTCACGAAAAGTGTCGATCAGTCGCTTAGCTAATTCCTTATAAACGGAACGAGCACTCGGACCCCATGACCCTAGTGTTTCGACCCCAAACGGCTCAAAAACATAGTTACCAATTAAATTTAAATGAATGGTTTTGATTATGATTGATTTTGATTTTACCATGAAGTGCTAAATGTACGTTGAGATAATTTTAAAATACCATGTTTGCCCTTAAAACATTGGTAGTACAGCTATTTTCACCATCATCATATCAGCCACAGGATGTCCACAACTACACGTAGGCCTCCCTCAATGACTTCCAAGAATACCGGTTAAAAGCAGCATCTACCGAGGACCTGTCGTCTTTACAAGGTCGTCCGCAAAGCTATTTTAGTAAAAGTGTTTTCAATACTTGTATGCAAAACCACTTACAATATAAATGTGTTGGGTGAACTTTTATAAAATTGCTTGACTATTGAAATACACCGCAGTGTCGTAGGTACCCATCGTTATATTGACGAATAAAACATTTTATGGTATTAAAGATACACAGTGGGCCGTAAAAATTACACCGTGCACTGGACATAACTAAAAACATAAAGCTCAAAAAAAAATTTTTAATTACTTGAGGAGAGCTGTAGTATAGTCATATATTAATTTTGCATAAGAGTGTAATCTTTTACTTAGATTTAGATTATCAAGAACAAGGAATAAAAAAAAACGATGGATTTTCATCTTGAATCGTAGCTTATAACGTTCTCGATCACGTCAACTTTTATATAAAAAAATAATTAAAATTTGTTTAGGTGTTAAATATTCCACCTCTTTGTTTGCATCTAGGGTTAAAAGTAGACCTGTGGAGATGAATCCTTATTCACCTGTATATCGGTAAATTCCAACTTTCATATAACATTTGAATATAAGCTTTTGTCTAGGTGGCTATCCAAACATATGTGATTATTATGAGCTGACATTGTTTTTACACGTACGTTTTGTTTAAGTAAAACTTTCTGATGTCCCAAAGGCCATAGGGACTACTTTCATTTTATGTTTGCCAATAATTACCGATAATGCACTTGTAGGAACTTTCCATCACTAACACCTGCATAAGTAGTTACTTAAGGGAAACCTCGTTATCGATGCCAAAGTACAACGAACGTGTGTATTTATGTACCTACATTATAGCTATTATATATATTTAGGTCTCCAGCTATCTACATACCCAGTTTCATCGCAATCGGATCAATAGTTTTTGCGTGAAAGAGAAACAAACATCCATACATTTATACATCCACACATCCATACATCCTCACAAACTTTCACGTTTATAATATTAGTAGGTAGGTAGGTATGTAGTAGTTTATACAATAAATAATGGGATATATATATATACTAGCAACCCACCCCGCACGGTTAGCAAACCATAATTATATTGTTTTTTTCCGACATCTTCAACAATCATCGTCATATTTCAGCCATTTTACACAAAACCTTAATGAATTATACATCTAAACGTTCCCAAAAAATCACTACGTCTATTGGTGAATACCGTATGAAAATCCGTACGGAGGTTATTGAGTTTATCGCGAACAGACAGACAGACAGACGCGGCGGGGGACTTTGTTTTATAATATGTAGTGATAAATGAATAGTAAATGTATTTTAATAATATATTTACCAATATAAATCATGAGTAGTGTTTATAGTTTTACTTGCACAGCGGTTAACTCATCAACATCAGTGAGTTTATAAGCTTTTATAAAAAAGTACGTATGTGAGCATCATATTTTGGTCCCCAAGTGTACCAGATCGGTCATAAACCGGGGTACGAATCCCGACACCGAGCTAGGCTCTACGGTTTAATATTCAAGTTTTTTATTGCGTCCACCCGACCGTGGGACCGCGAAATTAAAAAGAAAAAAAGTTGTTGATCGGTGTACTTATTGTTGCCAGGCAGTGCATATGGACATATATGTAGAGTAATGGATTTCAATGGGATCGTATACTATAAATGCAGATAACTAATACTAGATTGAACGAGTATGTAAATTGGGGATTTTGGTACCGTTAATACAAAAAAAAATTAATAAACACGTAACTTTAATCAAATCAAATGAAAACCATTTATTTCAATTAAACCAAATAGGTATTTTTAAATTGTCAGGAGTAGGAGTCAGTTAGACTAAGTCAGTCGTGAAGCTAGTTGCTTGTTCCAATACGTAGATCATTGGAGAAGAACAGGCAAGAAACTCCAAGGCACTCTTCTTCAAAATATTTTTTACAAATTTTTGGTTACATTGCTTGTAAGCAATAAATAAAATTAAATGTGAGGACAATGTAACATATTATTCTAAAATATAAATAGATGTATATATAATATATAAATAGGGTATATAATAAATAAATTTAAATAGGGTATATATAAGAGAGACCAAAATACAAAACCTAGACCAGAGAGAAAGCGAGAGAATAGAAACCGTAAACGCGGCTGAAACTACCGAAAACACTTAGTTTGTTATATAATTTTCCTTTTTATTGAATAATTAGTTTGAGCTCTTATTGACCACTAAAATCACTCAAGAAAGAATACCTAGCTAAAGAATTATCAGGAAGAAAGTACAACTCATATTTCAATACGAAGATTATCAAGCATGCGGATAATTCGCCGTTTCAATGAAAATTATGATTCCAATAAATTGCCTACTTTCACGAGTTAATAAGAAGTGTAATAATGGGAATTAAAACACATTGTACCATCGTGTGAGATCGGATTTCTTTTTATTTCATCGACTAGACGCGTTGCTAGATGCGAGTGGAGTTTAACTTTATTACAACGTGTTACAAAGGTATGGTCATATTTTAGGATTTAGATCGTCACCACTAAGGTTTATCAAAAGCAAAAACAAAATTTGATCAAATAGAAATAACTTCGGAAAAAAATTTTCCTTGTACAGTTGTACATTTCAAAAAAAATCGGGCCCGCAGAGGTAGATTTTGTGTTTTCACAATTGCACCACGAACGCAGGTTTTCTTTCCTTTTAATATTTATTAATATTTTACTACCAGCCATATCACACAATTTCTTCCGCGTCCCGGTCTTACGTCAGCTTCTGTTTTTATTTTAAATAGTGATATTTAAAATTGAAATGAATAGATATCCGTTTTGAAGGTTACGAACAAATAGACATACCTACCAAACTAACAAGAATAAACCGACACAGACGCGGAAGATCTCTCTAATGAAATATTAATAATTATTTGATTTTCTTTAAATTGTATGATCCAAAAATATCACAAACCTATTCTGTAAGGCATTTTATATTCTTAGGGTTGATAAAAGAAGAAAGGCACTTATCGTGGGAGAGCCATGCTTCGGCATGTATGGGCCGGCTCGACCGAAATGATACCACGGCCTAAAATAGAACCGTCGTAAAGCAATGCTTCTTTGTGTTTCGCCGAGTGAGTGAGGTCACGTCAACCTAACCTGAGACCTTAAAGACCGGCTACGCTCTTGTGGCTCTTGAGTTGCCGGTGTCTATGAGCGGCGGTAGTCATTTACCGTCTGCTGGTTTGCCCACAAACACATAAAAAACTACTCGTCAGAAACCCTATACTTTGTTATTTATACTGCTACGCTAAAATTGAATTGGACTGTGAATGATTAAAGTACAAGCATATTACAAACGAAGCTTAGTTTGGGTCTATTTTAGGCGCAGTATGGCCCACCGAGTGGTTTTAGTCGTTTCGATTACCACACACTGTCCCTCCGAAAACCTCAGTGGTGTTGACAGCCCGTGAGGGTAGTTTCTTAATAGCTAGTAAAGTCACTGAATGTTATTATAGGAGTACGATACTTTGATATTAAACAAAATAGTTCTAAAATCTCACATGATTCAAGCTCAACTTAGCGTGTTCATCTCCGTTACATAAATTCTAATCATCAAGCTATTTTTAATTTGCTTATGATGTAATAAAAAGATATAAAAAGTTAAAAACTTTATCATTAATAAAAACTATTATATATTAAAACTAGGTGTTACCGTTATTTAGACTTAAGTAATATGGATGTATACTGGGGACAAATTTTATAAAATTTGCCCCATATTTTGTTCCTATTTTAGCCCCGAAAATTGTTTTTTTTTTTATGGAATAGGGGGCTAACGAGAAGACGCGTCACGGTGATGGTAAATTACTACCGCAGCCCATGGGCACCTGCAACTCAAGAGTCACAAGTGCGTTGTCGGCCTTTAATTGGGGTAGGGGAAGGGTGGAAGAGGGGGAGAGGGGAGAAGGGTGGAAGAGGGGAGAGGGGGAAGGGGGAAGGGTAAGGTTAGGGCCTCCGGTAACCTCACTCATTCAGCGAAAAGCAAATTCCTTCCCCGGTTTTCTGGGAGGCCGTGGTATCACACCGGTCGAGCCGGCCCATACGTGCCGAAGCATGGCTCTCCCACGATATTTATTATTGGATTCCTTTATTTACAGTGTAAATTATTACCTACCATTATGAAACAAGCACACGGCTCTATTTATGTTAAATAATTATAGGAGCTATCAACTAACTACGCCATCACCAGGGGTGCTATTTATGAAGTGTTATTATAACGTTATTTAATATTGGCAACAACTATTCTACCAGTCTTAAGTTCACCAAACTCTTCCTCACTGAAGCTCTAGCGACCCTACTTTTGGAGTGAATAAACAGTCACCGCGCTAGGTTTCACAACAGTGAAAAAAACCTAGAAATAGGGTAATTTGTAGTACGATATTTTTTTTTATTATTGACGAATCAAACTTTTTCATCATTTGACAGCAAAAAAGCGCGGGAATCGTCCAAATTGAATGTAGTTTTAATTTGTTTTTTTAGTGCATTTTTTTGTTTTGTAAGCGATATATCTTTCCGGTTATGTAACAAATAACACATTCTCTCACTATAAATACCTGGTACCCAAGACAGTTATTCTTTTTAGTATGTGCCGAGGGTCATGTTCAGCGACTAAGTGGGTCACTGGTGTCTACCAGCACGTGAGTGAGGCCAGCTTAAGTAAATTCTCTACATAAATTTTATGAATAAATTACTTTATATTGGTAAATTTCACTTTTCTTTGCCCCACTTGCAATTTAATAACACTTTTATGTGGCACATACCGGTAATTATTATTTCGCTTATCATGGTATAATTATAACACCTGAGGTTATTGTTGGCTATTTTAGAATTTAAAAATTATGCATTAGGTACGGCCATGAAATAGGCGAGTATATCGATGTTCAACAAATTCAAACGATGTAGATACATGACAGGTCACATCTGCTGTAACAGAAGCCACTCACCTAAAAAGGCCGCCACAAAATTTTACCGTCCGTAAGCAAAACGAATCGTTTTTTGTTTATTGGAACGCGGCATAAGTGGTTGACAATGGTGCCGATTCTATTGTACACTCGATTAAACTAAAACCTGACTTAATTTCTTCATATGAAATCAACCTAGTGTTCTTCGTAATAAGGTCTATTTGTTACTAGCATCTATTTCTCAGCGCCGCTAAATTTCAATAAAACCTGTCAACGTATACTCAACTTTATTTCCACGCAGCGAGAGTCTTCATTTATTCAAACGCTGTATAATTGCCGTATAAAAACTTGTTCAAAACGAACAAGGATGACGTGTTTTTAATCTACACCAACGAAGACGCTTACTAAAAACACAGAGCAAAAGAGATGGCATTCAACGGATAGCGGCTCTCGCTACGTGGTATTAAAGTTTATTTAAGCGTATTAGACTTTAGTCGACAAATAAATTGCTTATTTCGATAGCGACATATGTTACCTACTTGTAACGTATTAGGTTTGAATTACCTGTCCTTTTGACCAGGTTATACTGGCTATGGTCGCAGGCTTACGCGATCGTGTTCATTCCCGTAACATAATTAGAAATTTATTTCAACGGACTCTAAAAATGACCTCTTTCTATTCACTCTTACGTATCATTCAAGTGATGAGATTGTGTATGAAAACTTCTTCAGAATGGTCATAGAAAGGATTTTACAAGGTTTTCAGGCGTGAGTGACAATCGAGACATTGAAAGCCCGCGTTCCCTGTCTCACTTAAAGAAAATTCTTTAAATATGATATTGGAAGACGCTATTGAGGAAGAGGTCGCTCAAGGTTAGGTAGAAGACGATCAGGACGTGATAGGTCTTGTCAGAACAAGTCAGTTGCACTCAGACCAATGCAAGTAGACATAATACATTTACAAATATTTTCACGGAGTGGTAATGGCATATACGACCTCTAATGTTCCAGTATAATGCTTTTACCGCGTACACTTAGGTCGTTAAAAAAAGTGTTAATGAGAGCTACTGTGCAGTATGCACGTCATATATTGTTTTATTTATTTTCCATGATTTAACTAACACACTACTTCATGATGTGAAGTGAAAGTAATGTAGTTGAGAAACGTTATAACGACTTATTTATAAACAGTGGCTCAGGAGTTTTTTAAGAGTTTCTTGCTTATAATGTAGCGTACATCTTGGTATTAGGAAGGGGTAGGCAGAGGAATACTATACACCCACATTAATCAACTGTAATTTGGCCCCACTTACGTAAATAGGGGCCAAGCCTATGGCCGTCAACCGGGAAATTTAAGAAATAACGACGGAAAAATTGGGAATACTACTCTGTCAAGAAAGTACTGGGCATTGGTCAATAAAACAAAATGTTAACTACTCTTCCAAATTTATTGTATCGCCTACAAAGTAGGCCCCTTTAGAAATAATACACTTACGCCAACGAATAATCCAGTTATCAAAACATTTTCCGGAATCGACTTCAGTTCTCGCCGCAAATTCTCTTTGATATCTTCTATTGACTGAAAACGGGTACCTCGAAGTGGTGATTTGAGGTTTGGAAAGAGAAAAAAGTCGGCCGGAGCCATATCCGGTGAATGCGGTGGTTGTTTGATGGTATTTGTTCAGATTTAGGTCAAAAATTCGTTCACAATTATGGCCTTGTGCGATGGCGCGTTGTCGTGGTGTAATATCCAAGAGTTTTCTATCCACAAATTTGGCCCTTTTCGACAAATTTCCTCTCTCAAACGCCGCAAAAAGCTGAAATTATATTCTTTATTCACAGTCTGACCTTCTGGCAAGAATTCCGAGGGTACAACACCTCGATAGTCAAAGGAAACAGTCAACATGACCTTGACTTTTGATCGACTTGGTCGTGGTTTTTTCGGTTTCGGTTCAGTTGGAAGTCGACATTCCGACTAGTTTGCATGTCAAAGTCGTAAACCCATGTCTCTTCACCAGTAACAATGCGTTTTACGAATGTAGGGTCGGAATTAACTCATTTTAGCATATTTTCAGCGACTTTTACGCGATTGAGTTTTAAAAAAAAATCAGAGCTTTCGGGACTAGTCGAGCGGCAACGTGTTTCATGCCTAAGCGATCATTTACAACCGCTTTTGAATGCACTGTACCACTCATATGCACGAATTTTGATAAAGTCAATTCACCTTATGCTTTCTGTAACATTTTGAGCGACTCTAAACATGAAATTCCATTTGCATCGCAAAATTGAAGACAAAGTCTTTGTTCGATGTTTTATCCATTATAACAATCGCAAAACACTCACAGATGAGCTTACCTAATAATTACTGAAAACAAACTAAATGACAGATATTGCTCAAACTTCGCGCCAATATAGAAACCAGTTGTGCCAACGTAACCACAAAAAAGGATTATTTGAATTGAATTTGGCATTAGAATTAAATTGTCAATTCCCAAAACATTTTTGACAGAATGTATATTGAAAGGTAAGAAAGGAGCAATGGAAGGAAAGTGGGAGGTTAACGTGGGAGAGCCATGCTTTGGCACGTATGGGCATGCTCGACCAGGGTGATACCACGGCCTCATTGCAAACCGGCAGTGAAGCACAAAATTGCTTTTCGCCGAGTGATTTTGAGGTCCTAACCGTTCCTACTCCCTACCATCAGGTGTCTGCTCGTTTGCCCCCTATACCATAAAAAAAAAGCAGCACGTATAATATTATATATTACGACCCTAAAATATGACCACAGCTTTCTGTAACAACCTGTATATATTCAATAAGTAGGTAAGGGTGCTACTCACCGGTCATTACTCAATATTACGAGTTTTGCCGACAGCGTCACCTGTTCTGCGATGGATTGGTAACGCGAGCCACAACAGTGCGTAAGATTACGCATTAATCGTTTACGGTTCGCGATTGTCTGCTACTTACACCGTTCTGTAATTCTGTCATGCAAGTATTATGAATATATTAACAGCAACAGTACTTAATTCGAATTAGAGAACACAGATTGATTCGTCAATTCTAAAATTAAATCATATTTGGAATACAAGTGTGTGGGTTCGAACTGTGCTGCTCCAGAGGAATAACTGAGCTATCGTGGTTTTTCCAAATGACTATAACAAGACTGAAGAAAGAAAAGAAGAATCCCAGTTCTTCAAATAAACCTATAAGCTAGGGCGACTTCTTACCAACAGGCTGGTTGTACTAACTTTTAAACTTTCGCGTTCCATGATATAATATTATTTATGCATTTACGGGAATAAACGGCAATTCAGAGGTATGTAATACCTTTTCGTGATCGCGTTATTTCCCGTAAATACATAAAAAGGCTGGTTGTATCCTCGTCTGTCGCCTAATAGTGGTATATAATATAGATAACGTAAAATTGCATCCCGCAGCAGTCAATAAAATGTTTGTTTGTTTTCTTACATTTAATTGTAGGCAAATAAGCTGATACCTGTTGGTAGGTACAGACGCTTATGACACCAGAGTTTGGAGAGGCCCTCATTAAACACGTAAAAAGTAAAAGAATTCTTGCATTGACGACAAAACGCCCTAAAATAGTTTGAAGAATTGACAGCAAATTTTGTTGATGAATTTTAAGACCTACCTATCGCCAGAACTACTGCAAAGCACAGTTTGGCTATTGCTACTATTGCTGAAAATGTACGCCGTATTTGTATTTTGATACATAACGGTGTGACATAGCCTCACTGATACCTGTTATAAGCACGAGAGTTTAGCTACAGAGGCTAGCCGGTTTATTTGGGCGAATGCTTACGCAACACTGGTAATGTATCGAATACAACTCGATATTAACATAACAAATTATTTACTTTCTACCTATCATCGTTGGATTATGGTGATACAAATATTATTGGATTCGGTGAAGTGTAAATGACGGATCAATTTATTGTATTTGTTTTGTGTTTAGAAAAGTAGGTCTGTCTCGTTGCTCCCTTAACATATTTCCGTGTTCTTCAGTAGGTATTCTGGTAGAAAAACGTCAGTGGAGAGAAAATGTCCACAGACGGCAATAGTCTGTTGAATATGCGTGTAATATAATGCGCAAATATAATCCCTCCAGCGATATACGTGTCTAAGAGAATAAAAATACTTATTTTACTGTCCTATTCGCAATATAAGTCTTTTTTCGTTATTTTTAATATTCTTTAGATTAATTATATTTTACACTAACAGCGCCCCGCGGTTTCACCCGCGTAAGTCCCGATCCCGTGAGAATATCGGGATAAAAAGTAGCCTATATGTTAATCCAGGTCTCCAGCTATCTACATACCATTTCATCGCAACCAGTTCAGTAGTTTTGGCGTGAAAGAGTAACAAACATCCATACATCCATACTCACAAACTTTCAGGTTTATAATATTAGTAGGATTCACTAGCTAATTTGTGGCCTCTGATATGACAATATTTGCACTTATATACAAAAAAAATATGTTAATATTTTATTACTTTCTCGATAAGCTAAAAATCAATACATTTGCATGATATTGATATGGCCACAGATAAAATAATAGTTACTTCGTAAATGTGGTTAATACTCATAGACGTTACGTAAAAGATTTCTCGCATCAGAATTTTTAAACTTTATTCAATGAAGTGAAATATAATTTAATATTAATTGAGTTTACATAACTCACATTAATTATTGAAATAAGAAATCTGTTTTTTATTAATAAAACTCTTTAAAACACATTCCATAAAAAGCATTTTTTATTTATTTTAACAAAGACAACTGCGGCACTAGAAATGATTCCTGTGTCGCGGGGTACTTTACAAACATACAAACAACGGAGACAAAGAACACCTAAACTCGGGACAACTGAATGTGGATCACACAAATTCTTGTCCTGTGAGGGAATCTAACCTACAACACTCGCCGCAGTGTAGTGGCGAGGCGACCACATAAACCATTGCGCCATTCGTACAGTCAATAATATTAACTCGATAGTTTAAATAATACAATTATTTGAATTATAAAAAAAAATAATATACCTTATGCTTTACCTATTATAATTTCTGGTTTTGCAACGAATACAGCTTTTATGGTACTCATATCTGTTTGCTTTATTTACTCACAGTACCTATGTAACTTTAAAATATTCCTTATTTTTCTTTTTTACAATGAATTATTATCAAAAAAAAAATAAACAAACATTCCCGTCTTGCGCTCTCTAAATATCAAGTTCGTTAAAAGTAGATTTTTTTTACTGGTAACCTTAAAGTCACATTTATAATAATAATAATAATAATAATAATATAACTCTTTATTGTACACCAGGAACATTAAAAAGCAAAATTTCTTAAAATTACAGTTAATACAATTGGCGGCCATATCGCTCTATGGCAATCTCTTACAGGCAACCATGAGATGGAGAAAAAGAAATGGAGATAAATTAGGGCAGTATGGTGCACGTTATTAAATTATTTAGTGACGTAAAATATATTACTAGAGAGAAACTCTGTTGTAATCCTAGTTTTTTATCTGTATTTATTTATATACATATATATATATATATATATATATATATATATATATATATATATATATATATATGTGTGTGTGTTGAAAATTTTAAGTCCGCCGCCTTTTTATCTTTTTGGTCACCCACCCACAATTATTTGTTATTGACCTTAATCTTCTACGATAATATTTAATAGATATATAATAGGTATGTAATTAACACATATCATTCATAGGAATTTCCATCATTGAAGTAGGTATCACTAGGAAAATATAGTCAAGAGTATCCTCGTCAATTTGTGTTGTCCGTGACCTTTTGGGCACAAAGTCTTAGTCTGAGATAAGAGTCAGCTGTTTCTACACGTGATGTTCATACTTGTAAGAAAATCATTATTTATCGTGACAAGTAAATACGAGTAGGTATATTAGCGGTTTCGAGCACTCTCGTCAGTGAGGAGTGCTTGCGGTCGGATTAAAAACTAATTGAAAATGTAACCTGGAATAATTAATTCGATAATAATATCGAATATATTGTCTTTTTTTAACTTATTCCATAGACTGAAATATATATAATCTGTAGTTTGTTATAGCTACGAAACAGACGGCAAAATGTGTATAGACAGCCTGTCATCATCTCTTTCTCAAACGCTGGAGGTATAACCACAGATAAGATAACAGTTATTTCGTAAGTATAACAAACTGCACGGCACTATATGTCTTTCTAAGCTAATTTTATGAAGTACATCTATTTTAAATTTAAGGTGTTAAATATCCGCAGTTTAGGCTTAGGTGCGAGTCAGAACGAATACCTAACATAGTCAAGACTAATTTATGTAACCAATTGCTACATTGAACACAATAGGTTAGGTAGGTACCGGCTATATTTTTTCCTCGACATTGGAAAGCGAATGTTACTTTTACGATCACACTCGATTATAAAATCGATAAGAGCCACGTGCATCGGCGCGGTCTGGAACAAATCGATTCACAACTGTAATCGGACCACGTTTGATCATCAACGAATCCTTAATAATACGCAAACCGTAGCTTTTATATTTATTTCTACTAGAAATTGTCGGTACTTACATTTCTCCGTAACTTTGCGTAATGTTGTTTACAAAACACACGAATTGTAATAGGATTAGTTACGGCCATTTGGGCTATTTCGATCAATACCAGTGAATACTTACAGGTATTATGTAAAGTTATCTTAAACAACTCGCGACTCGAATCATAATAGTGTAGGTTTCTTTTTTGTGTAATAGTCTTAGTTTATACCACAAGTGGCCACAACACAATTAATACCAACCCTATAAAATTATAAAAACTTCACTTACACGATAATTGGTTTTTAAAAAAAGGAATAAAAAAGTATTTTTTTAATTGAACGTTCTATTTTTAAATAGAAAGGAGGTTTTAAATTGTAACCAGTAAAAATAAATCATAAAACCTCGGAATAGATTTACGCTTTCCCTTGAATTTAATAACAAGTACCTAACCTACCCGAGTATACCCTAAAAAGAAAGTCTCCGAGAACTCCTGCAGACATCGGCCGCCTGACAGCAGGCGACCACACCACGGAGTACGAGGGGCCTTACCCCCCTCCGGATCAGAGAGGTGCGTACGGAACACGTCGCACCACCGTCTCGGGCCTGCTTCTTTTGCAAGGGCAAGCCAGACCCGCTACCCCCAGCCAGCGGTCATGGAGGTCGGAGATCGAGTTTTGATGTTGATGATGATTTAAAAGAGAAAAAGTAAAGAAAAAGAAAGAAGCCCATAAAGAAATATACTACTTGTAAAAAGCAGACATTTTGAAATCACTGGTACTCTTAATTTTTTTTTTCTTATCGAGCGCATCAAATACTATATAATGTTTTGGTGGTACTACTGCTACGGTAATTACAGATATTCTACGTATTACCATATGTTGAAGCCGAACTAAATGTATCGATCTATTGCTATAGGTGAACTAATATCTATTGTCTTACGTAAAAATCGAATATCGTCAGGTTTGGCTAACTTAACGGTGTAATACCTACCAAAAATATATATCCTACTCCGGAGTAAAGTCCAGATGGATGCTACCACGGTAAAATAATTGTATCCTGCCAACTCATTGTTAAGAAGATCAAGTACTTTCTTCTTGAATATAAAACGGTTGGACATCCTGTTTTCAACAGGGAGCGCATTCTAGAGAAGAACTGATTGAACATAGAAGGAAAAGTTGACGAAGTCAGATGTGTGAGCAGATTAAGAGAAGCATATTCTTTGTTAAACGAAGATTTCGGTCATGATTGGAGTTGAAGAACGAAAGAGAGTTGAGAAAAAGAAAGCCGCAGATCGCGGCGCTGGCGCTGATAAATTGTGAGACATTTCAGATGGAAATATAAAGCAGACATATGGTCTCGCAAATATTGAAAATTAATAGAATCGAAATAAGTTTTATTTTTAAGCATGCAAACGAGCAGACGAGTCACCTGATGGTAGGTGACTACCGCGGCCCTTGGGCAACTAAGAGATTCAAGGTAAGAGTAGGGAAAGGCAGTCAGAGGGGGAGGGAAGGCTTAGGGCCTCCGGTAAACTCACTCACTTGACGGATCAGTGTCATTGGCATTTGTCAGGATGTTTCAAGTATATAGTTTTTAGCATCTAAGCATGTTCATCCGTGTTCTCGTACCCATAGTACAAGCTGTGCTTAGTTTAGGTCTAGATACCGTTGTGGAAAATGTGCCACGATATTATTATTCTACAATTCGCAATATCCTTCAGTATTAGACATAGTTACGCTTCTCATACGTGCTAGGCCAGAGGTCAAGGCAGGCCAATATTGCTTTTGCTACCGTATTGTGAAGGAAACAATAGCAATAAGGCCAATAAGTCACAAATGGTTTTAGATGCGGTGCAATTCTGTTGCAATTGTCGTCATGGTGAATTTAGTTTATCCATTTTTATTATTGTTCGACTTAAAGTCGAAGGTACCACTTACGTGGGAGAGCCATGCTTCGGCACGTATTGGCCGGCTCGACTCCGCTCGAAACCACGGCCTCACAGAAAACCGGTAGTGAAGCAATGATTGCATTGAATTTCGCCGCGTGAGTGAGGTTACCGGAGGCCCTAACCCTTTCCTCTCCCCTATTCCCGTCCTTCCCTTCTCCCCTCTTCCCCCCTCCCCTCTTCTCCTACTCCCATCTTAAAGGGCGGCAGCGCACTTGTGACTCTTTGAGTTACAGGTGCCCATGGGCGGCGGTGGTCATTTACTATCAGGTGACCCGTCTGCTCGTTTGCCCCCTATACCATAAAAAAAAAACTTTTTTTTTATTAATAGTATAATATTTTAGCATGTTTGGCAACGTTGTTCTGCTCATCCATATTATTTGGACTAATTTTATTTCTAATCTAAAATACGTATCTTTGTAAATGCAATTTTGGGGTATTTGACCAACGGCAAAGCAAGCAACCTTGATTGTTACAAGAAATATTTGGGTATATGTACAATCTCTCTAAGTATACATATTTACAAATAAACAATACGATTGCCAAACTTGTTGCAGACATATTCGGCATACCGCCACGATGAGGACATATTTCTTTGAATAACAAATAACATCTTATGTTTGTACTTTGTACTGTACTTAATGATTTGATAGGTTCTAAAAACGACAGGACGGATTTTTTCAAAATCAGAGCAGCCCAACATAAATTTTCTTCTGACCTCCTACTTTAGATTTTTTTTTGTGCGCGTGGAAACCCCCATGTGCCATCTATGAGTATAATTCCTATTTTGACTTTTTTTTTTTTAACTGATATAAGTTATAAGTTTTTATTTCAGTTTGTGTGTGAGTTTGTCAGTCTGTGCTCGTTATGAGCGGTGTGTGCAGCTTCCTATGAGCAAGAAAGCCAGATTGAACTTTAAGGCGCCTGGCAAAAACTGGGTTAATCTTTGAGTGTGTTCTCCGAGTTCTGATCCCACAGCGCCACCCGCCCGCGCTATTTTAAATTTCCCATATACTACATATTATAAATAATGGGTTTTATTACATTCAAAATTTTAGCTTTTCTCTATAAAGTCAAAAAGGTCGTTTCACGTCACCATTTTACTTAGTAGACCACACGCCAAGTACCATTAAGACATAATAAAATTACCCATAACAAAATATTTATATATTTAGTACAAAAGTTATGATAATGGGCATTGGCCGCGATCGCCATTACCCTAGCACCTCACTTGTTAATAAACTGAGACCAACGCGTTTGTGGCCATATAATCCTTAGTGTAAAAAGCGAAAACCTGTTGCAAATAAAATTGAACTTGTTCATAAAATGTCCTACTTTGAGTGCTCTGAAAGCTGTAAGTCGAATTGTTGTGATATTTGAGAATAGGTACCTTGATGCCCTTTCACTATTTCTGACCCTAAGTGTTAAGAAATTTAAAAGTTGAAATTTTATTTAATAAATTAGAGATTGTTGGGGGTCGAATTTTGATTATAATTCTTTAACTTTTAAATATTTTGTTTTATATCATTGACCAGTTTAACTTGAACTGTCATTGTATACACTTCCCGTACCATAAAGGTCAACATGTACACTGGAATTATTTTGAAACATATTTGAAAACAAATTAACTATTAATAGCTGTATTAGGATAAGGTTGGCAAAGAACAAGTGACACTATGCTGATGCATACCCCTCAATATAAAAACTGAGTTTTTAGTATCGTTTAAAGTATTCACACTAATCACATGACATCGTAAATAAAAACTATAATTTACATGATTATGAATCCCCTAATTTTGCTACGGATCTCGCGAAAAGGCAACATTTGATTATACTCATCATTCCTGGATGCAGTTTTATCCCGGAATGATAAGTGACTGACTATGATTTTGGTAAAAAAATAATTGCAGATAGTATAATTATACTAAAATAGCAACCCGCCTCGGCTTCGCACGGGTAGCAGAAACATCTTCAACAATCATTAACATATTTCCATCAATTTACACAAAATCTTAACAAATTATTCACCTAAACCTTCCTCATGAATCACCCTGTCTATTAGTGAAAACCGCGTGAAAGTCCGTTCAGTAGTTTTTCAGTTTATTGCGAACAGACAGACAGATAGACGCGGCGGGGGACTTTGTTTTATAATATGTAACAAAACACAACTTGATAGAGCTAGTTATGTCGTTATTTGTGAATTGGAGCGTAGTTACAAGAAATTATGATCTCTCTATGAAGTCTATTAAATAAAACACAGATTTTTGTAAATTAAATCAGTGACATTCTTTGACGCACAAGATCTATACAGCCAGGATAACATATCCAACATTAATCATAAAAAATGTCATCGTATACACAGATAAAGATATAATGAGGACATACAACATTGAAATAACATACAATTAGATACTAGTATCATCGTATTGAAGTACCGCCCACAGCTTAATTAGTCTTCAAATTATGACAGGAATACTCAAAGTGAAGTACATTGATTACTGTTTTACGCAGTTAATGTCTATTGTTAGAGAATGACGTCAAACCTGTAGAGATTAGACGTGCAATAGACATCCAATTTTCGGGCTATCTTTTTGATATGTTTAGTTTAGTTTAGTTTAGCATTATAATATCTATATAGGGTAGAGAGTAAACAAAGGATGAATATAGTTTTTTACTCAGCGATTGGGAGAGGGAGGTGTTTTTTTTTTTTATGAAATGGAATAGACGTTTGTCTTTTAACTCACCTGATCCAAAGCGACGATGACGGTGTGGATTTAACATTCTGACAAAAGAACAATAATAGTTAGAAGCAAACTGATTGACCTTCTTTACTCATCAGAGTTTAGAGGTTTATGTTTTTGCTTGGAAGCAAAATATGAAGAAGGTGACACTTTTATTAAAATGAGTTGTTCCCTCCCTTATTCCTCGATTTTAGTAGGCAGATAGCAGTAGGTAGTTTCGGGGGCAAACGAGCAGACGGGTCAACTAGTCACCTCGCACATGGACACCTGCAACTCCAGAGTCACAGATGCACTGCCGGCTTTTAAGGTGGGAGTAGGGGAAGGAGGTTAGGCCCTCCGATAGCCGAACCACAACATAAGTATTGCTTCACTGCCGGTTTCCTGTGTTTCCGTGGTATCACTCCGGTTGTGCCGGCCCATACGTGCATGGCTCTCCCACTATGTTTTTGAAATGAGCATAGTTCTCGAGAGAGTTGAGCTTATTAAAGAATCGTGTAAGCAAGTTGAATACGGAAATGATTAATATATTAATAATGCTATTGAATATTTTATTTCTAAATGTGTAATTAGGCTTTTACACGAGTTATTTCCCCATTTACATATTTACATCACGTGTATTTTTTTTATATTTTTAAAACTAACTTCCGCTATCGTGCACGGTATCATTTTCTTGAAGATGAAGTCTGAGTATATAATTGTAATAATAACTTTAAAAAATCCGGGCGTAATTTATCTATAATGTGTATGTATTTAGTAATATATAAGTATGTTTATCAGCAGTCTGGTTACTGTAGTACAGGCTCTGCCTAGTTTGGGATTAGACTATTTTAATTATTATACAGGACTTATAAAATAAGTAAAATGCAATAGAATAAGAAACTGGTACTACTTTACACATAGTAAATAATTTTTAGATAAATAGGCTCCTTAAAAATGTTATTATTCACCGTTAAAGCAAGTGATTACGCATGGCACGGCCATTTTTTATAAAATTATACAATAATTTATTTAAATGCATACTATACAAAGTAACTATTATTAAAAAACTGAACTGAGTTTTTTGTTTGATTGTATGTTTAAACGCCCATCCAACGAAGACCAAAAACGGCCGAATGGTAGAAATCACTCGTGTAAAAGCCAATTTTGGCACAGTTGTAGGGAAAGGTATATTAAACATTCTTAAAGTACTGTTTGATGGTGGTGGAGCTAACGGGGGGGGGGGGGGTTAAAGGTCTCCTTGTTTAGTTTTTCGTAAACTATCTTTTCTTGTAGTAGAGAATTTTGAAGAACATTTTTTTATTATAGGCCGTCATTTTCGAGTCATTTACGGAAAATTTAAAAAGGGACCTTTGCACCCCCCACACGTTAGCTCCACCCCCCTCCCCATCCTTTGCCACCCTATGACCTCCTGATCGCAAGTCCCACGCTTTAGCTACGAGTATGCCATTACGCTATCGACGCAATGCTTCAGTAAAATCTAAAAATCTCTGATTTCTGTAAAAGTACATTACAGGCTTCTTATATCCAAATAATTGGCGCCAATACACATATATAATTAGCTGACTTACGTCCATTACTGTGAACCAGACCGTTGTAGGGCAAGGCAGTCAGGTTTGTACAGACCAGATGTTGTGAACACCGTGACAAGCTCAGTAGCGCTTTGGTAGTGCATTTGACTGCCACTTCGTGGGTTCGATTCTCGCTCAGCTCTATTTTTATGCATGGATATGTTTATTTGCAATGCTCTGGGTGTTTCTACGTATAATAAAGATACATTATTATATGTAGAAATTCTTCGTCCCATAAGTAATCTAGAATATGTACTGGTGTACAGAAACTTTATTTTGTTCCCTGACATAAATACCAAATTTACGTAAGTACTAGGTATAAGTAGTTCTAAAATAAATTTTCTCATTGCCTTAAACAAAACCAGTAAAAGGCTATGATGCCTATAAATCAGATACTAAAATATTGATGTCACTTATGCGATATTAACAGTATCCCTGACGTGTCCCTGTGTCCCATGACGCTCTGGCCAATCAGCAGCAAAAACACCAAGAAAAAAAGGCACTGGTAGAAGATTTTCATAAGTCGGGCTGTACAATTCGGAGCAGAAATCTACAGTACCCTATTTTCTGTAATAGAGCTACTACAATCCATGCGATATTTTTTTTAATGTCGCTTTTACAAACTGAGTTATCATTAACTTGAATCAACAAAAAAAATTGAAATCGATAAATTTATTTCGAAACCTATAAACGCATCTTAAGTTATGAATATTAAAAAACAGTTACTTTTTACGTAACCTTTAAAAAGTATTCTAATTACAAAATAGTTCAATACTGATAAAGCGTATAATGTAATAATTGTCAATGTTACATGGATTAAAGGAAGCCAAAATACGTCTCCGTGTCGCGATTACGTTACTAATTATGACTATGAGTTTTTAAATCTTTAGTTTAACGTAGTGGTGTCACAAAGCCAGTTTCTATAGTTAGCGCGCACGCATTTCGTTAGTCGTCTTTGCACGCGACGCTCGCATCCGTCCGCGCGCTCCGAATTTTTCGCGACGCCGCGAAATCTGTTTTCCGAACGCCGAACACAACTTTTCACTGCGTTCTTTTTTTAATTTAATTAAAAAGTTTTATTGTCAACATTTTGCCGCCAATTTAGTGCTAGTGATGTGCGGTTGATGTGTATCTAGTGTATTTATTAGTCGACTGGTATGAGTTTGCGTATTTGAACAGGTGATATGATTAAAATAGTTATAGTTTTACTTGAATTTGTTTTTGTAGTCATTATGAATCATTTATCGAGTATCATTGCATGGAGACGGTTTAATACCTCATACATATGTAAAAAGAAAAGGTTTATAATATAAAGTTCCTTCTACTGAATTTTATTGAAGTAGGCACGGTAGAATGTGTTGAAAAATGACATAAATTGTTATTATAAGTGTGTTAGTAATAAATTCTTTTTACACTATGATGCCTTTGAACTACTTACACGTAACTTTGTGATATTTTTTTTGCGAAATGACGGAAATAATTTAACGTTTTCAAAATAATTGTAACTAGTAATTACTGCAATGTCTGCAATCGTTAATGTAGTATGTTCTGATATTGTTTATCATTACTTTTTATCACTACTAAGTTAAAATAAACAATATTATCTTGTCAGTTACCTACCTACCGAGGAGATTCAACCAGATGTTAACACCATACTTCATGATTAATATAGTAAAATGTTGTAATTGATGTGACATTCAGTATACTGTATACTGAAATTAAAAGGTCATGTATACTGTATACATGACCTCTTAATTTTACGGCAAAGGTTCGAACTCCTTTTCAAAGTCGATTCTTACTTTTCGGACTCTATTTCCAATAATTTCCTTTTATCAATACTGCTATTGGTAAAAGAAAACTTTTGGCGTACTACAACATGTGACGTCACCATACGACGACGATACCATATACATATGTATAAAGTAATTATTCTAAAAAAAAAAAAAAATCTCGTTCATTTTACAAGGACATATTTGACGACAGATAATAACTTCACACACCTCACACACAGCTGTCTGATCCCAAACTAGGCAGAGCCTGTACTATGGTAACCAGACTACTGATAAACATACTTATATATATATTTCTAAATACATACATATTATAGACAAATTACACCCAGACACAGAACAAATAATGCTTATCACACAATTATTTGTTCTGGGTGGGAATCGAACCCACGACCTCTGGCTCAGCAGTCAGGGTCACTAACCATTAGACCAACAGGCCAGTCACATATAGATACAAAGAGAGATCTTGTAGGAATACTTTGATCACCACTTTTTACTACTAATACAGTGTCAGCTTCTTCATATACCCTGGTGTGCCTATACTGTTAGACTCAGGTCAGGACACATTCCATGTAATAAATTTTACTTCATGATGAGAAAGACTGCTTCACTTAACTGTGAGGATTGCGGTGTATGAGGACATAATAATATATCTCTTGATCGAACACACTCCGTGTTCGATATGAGTCAATTTGAGTAGAGATGAGTGTTTATGGCTTGAACAGGTTTGGTGTTAGTAACTTTAATAGTTCTATCTTAACTTAACTCTGAGGTAGCGAAAAGCTTGTTTAGGCTAATGATAGTCAAGTAAACTTAATTTTGCTTTTATTAATTATCGTAAATATTTTATTTAAACATAATTTAAGTACAAGTTTTTAAATAGTGTATGATGGGACAGATGTACACAAAGCGTCCCTTAAAATATATATAAAGAAGATTTTTGACCATTAAGGTAGCCATTCATTTCATTGTTATTTAAATTTTTATTAATTTTATAAGAATAATATTAGAAAAATAAAACTGTTTTTCATCTGTGAGTGGAACTAGCAGATTACTTATCACCGTGAAGTATGCAGAAAATCGATTTGAAACATAATTAAGAGAATAATACAAGTACCTTCCTTTGCTGCCATTGTCTAACAGTCACTTTTGAAGATATATCTTCATTCTTTTATTTTTGAAACAAGGAAATGTCATAATCTGAATCGAAACAATCAATTACCATAAATAATAGGTATAATTCATCGTAATCACGTTACAACCGTTCACCGGAAAATTCCACAGACATTAAATTTATCACTTACTAAAATGGAAAATAATTACACATATATTATAACAATAATAAACAAAATTTCAATAATTACCTACATATTTATCTAACTAAGCAATAAGTCTTGACAAACTGATCCAATTCCAATTACAGATATATGTAAATAAAAATACTAAAAACAAATCAATCGCAGTCAGACCTAACAATTTCCTCGTTGACTTCCTTCGACTCCTCATCGTGATATTCTTATAAATGTACATTGTTTTTTTTAAATATGAGCTAAGAAATACCAGAGAACTTATAAAGGTTAAACTAGTCTATTTTTTCTTCGACACACATGAGTACTTTATACATAACCAAGAAAATAAAAACGTCATCAACGGTAAACAGGTTTAGTAGGTTTACATAAGATACCATCTTATCTAGGTTTTCTAGAGGTACTTTTTATATATACTCGTATATTTAAGGGGATATATAACCGCGCCCTGCTGCCCCATAAGTGGTCCTTTATCCTGAAAGGCTCTTGTAAATGCGGTGTTGAACTAGGTGGTCAATATTTTTTCTATACCTGCCAATAAATAACACTGTTTACCATTGTACAGAGTGCTATAGTGATTCTTTTAACACAGAAATCTTATTTCAAAACTGACAAATTGAACTTTAAAATTAACCGATAAAGCTCACATTTCGATACCAAGGATGTTCATGGAATGTCCAGATTTTTCTAAAAATTTCTGCATAAAAAAATAAAAATCACAAAATCATAATGTTGTTTAGAAATTGGCACTTATAGGTAATGGAAAAAACATTTTTAGAAAAAATATCTATATTTTTGAAAATCCTTTTTTTTTCAAGCTAATTTAGCTACAAATTGGCCCTAAAATTTTACTACACCATTCTGTAACACTATATATATGTATATCATTTTAATTTGGGAATGGAGAATAAAAACTCTGATGTCAGAAGCAAGATAGACTGTTACTAGCCTTTGACCACAGGTTCGCTCAGTAACAGTATTTCCGGATCGGCCGGGAACCGACGTCACGGTGCCATCATTGTGGTGACTGCCCCGACGACACGGCGCTTCACACACTGGCGGAATGCTCAGCCTGGGCTAACCAGCGTCGTGATCTAGTCGCGGCAGTCGGTTCTGCGGGAAGTCTCTCGCTGCCGGCCGTGGTTCTGTCCATGGTCCGGAGCGAGAGTGCATGGAACGCTGTCGCCGCCTTCTGCGAGGAGGTGATGTCCGCAAAGGAGGCGGCCGAACGGGAGAGAGAGCGAAGCACAACTCTCTTTGCCCGCAGTAGACGCACCGGGCGCCGGAGGGCATACAATGATCTCCGGCCACCGTAGGAATCGGCCTGCGGGCGACGAACTTTTGGGGAAGTCGTCGTCCGAACAGATACAGGCCCGAGAGGCAAAGCGCAGTGTTCCGTGCGCGCTTCTCAGAGGAGTGTGACCGATGGGTGACGGTCGCACCGGGTGACGGAACCCGTCTTGGATGAGACGGGTCAATGCCTGTCGGGGGTTGCGGAAGAATGCAATGGCGATTCTCGCTCCCCCGATCATGGGCAAGCAGTGGAACACCGGGGTGGTTTTTAGTCGGTAAGAGTCCGACAGACCCTTTCGCCCCCCCAAGGGCGGAGGACATCCATGAGGATCTTCCACCTCGACATCAAAAAAAAAAAAAAGTAACAGTACAACAACAGTAAAAGTAACAACAACCTTTTATTTTTTAATAAAAGGATGTTGTAAAGTAATTATGGCGTGAACACGTAACAAATAAACTCATATTTGCTTTTACAATATTGGTTAGGATACACCAGGATAACAGTATTAATCCATGAAAACACGTCACAGGGAAAATTTACTTTCAAATAACAAATATTCACTTTCCTTTTTAGCTAAAGAAAACAATTGGCTGACCCGCACGCACTTAACCATAGTTTACTATAGGCTATATAACTATTGCAACTGCGAATTACCTTGCAAGTAACCTACATTAAAAAAAAAATACTAGTTTCATAATTAAATTAGTTAAGGACTTTAGATATAATTTAAAGCTGGGTGTGTTATTTCATATATGGTGTATTAATTGCGGTGTACACAATTCGCAGACACAAATACATATTTTAATTTGGGTATTAGAAAGTCAGTCTTCTTGATTGTTCCTACTCTTATTTTTTCTTGCATACTCTGACTATTGCGTAGCGAAATACTTTTTAAAAATCAAATATAAAATATGATATTTACAGAGTGATTAGTTTTTTTTTTAGTTTTGACATTGATTTTTAATAAGGTCCGTGTTCTAACTGTATTTCTTAAAACAATTAATCTTTCTATCCAAAATAAAATAGATGTGTGTTATAATATCTTAGTAGTTATTTATTTTTTATTATTTATTCTTTTTGCACAAAATGTGTCAAAGGTGGACTCTCATCTGTTACCAGTATCTAGTAATACATATTAGATAATACATACATATATTCTGCACTATTACATATACTAGATATTTGTAGAGTAATACATAATTCAATCACTAACAATATTGGTACGCTCTGATTGACATCGATTATAGAGAAAAATGTACAATTAATAATTCATTAACACAAGACAGCTCGGTGAGCGTGCGTGATGTAATTGTTGTGTACATAATAATGTGAGCTCATTAACCGCTGGTCCTGCTGCATTACAAGATAGAACTGACCGTGAAACACACAAATGATAATTTTACAATATTTACTTTTAAAATAACGTACAAAGCATCTATAAAGGTGCCTATATCCCCGAAAGACTAGGCACAGGTTAAAAAACCACATGTTTGGTCCCATTCATGTAATGGGGGCACTCCTATTGCCGTCACGGGTATTTTTGGAATTTAGGATGGGAAAATTGGGAGTAAAGTGCAAGGTAGTTAAGAAGGGAAAGCATTAGAGGGCCCTCCCTTCCATTGCTTACTCAATATTACTTAAACGGATGGATTGAGTAGTGTAAACAGTAACTCGAACAGGCCAGGGTCGCATACCTGGAACTCGAACTGGCTGTTGCCGGAAAGTCTGAGCCCTCTAGTACCTATACTGACTTAAGCAGCTACATTAGCAATTTCCACCTCTTGATATCAGCACAATTTTTTTTACAGTGGTATTCGAGACTGCAACTAATTCCTCCCTTTCTGTCATTGAAATTAAGACTTTGTAAAGAATACAGTTTAAGAAAAAAATCAATTAATAGTTTTTAAAATCGTGAAACTGGCACAAAATAAGCTTCGATCTTAAAAATAAAAAGAAACACGCTGTCGTGTTACGTAGTATCCGTACCGGTGGTATTGACGTAATACTAGGTATGATTATGTTACCCATATTAGGAACTTCTACGTATTTGTGGGTCACTCGAATATGTGTTACAAATTATTCCTCACTAGTCATTTATTGGTCATATCGTCAACTGCCTATAACCAAAAGTATATGTTGGTATTACTCATGCCTTGCCAACCTAAAATTACAAATTACCAAACCAATAAATAAACTAAAATTATGTAAGTAAAGACCCTGATTAGCTGCTGTTTTTGGTAAGACAAAGAAATATTGTCTCACCTGCTTAATGCATTCAACCAGAAAAACGTCATTTTCATTATACGACCATTTATAGGGGTAAGGAGAGATAGTAGAGTCCGTGCATAATGCAAAACCCTGACATATTTGACGAGATTGTAACACAGGAATTATTTTGTATCTGAAAAGCTAAACTTAAATATCTTTACTAATATTATAAAGCTAAAGATTTTGTTAGTTTGTTTGCTGTTGGATAGCCGATTTATTGAGGAAGGCTATAGGCTATATAACATCACGCTAAGACTAAGAGGAGGGGAGCATCAATGAAAAATATTGCAAAAACGGGGAAAATTTACAAACGCGGACGAAGTTGCGCGGGTCAGCTAGTTTACCTATAAAATTAATTTTGTGAGAGAGAAGGCGGACGTGAATTATTCTGTAAGTAATAAACACTAAGGATATTGATGAAAATCACGGATTTTTCCGGACATGTCCGTTCAGAGAAAATAATTATCAAAATCATTAATAATAATAACTCCACACATCTCACACACGGCCGGCTGATCCCAAACTAGGCAGAACCTGTACTATGGTAACCAGACTGCTGATAAACATACTTATATAATTCTAAAACATACAAATTATAGATAAAAAACGCCCAGACACAACAAATTATCGTGCTCATCACACAATTATTTGTCCTGGGCGGGAATCGAATCCACGACCTCTGGCTTAGCAGTCAGGGTCACTAACCACTAGACCAACAGGCCAGTTACAACAATGTATCTATACAAGGATAGGCATTTTGAAGAAAAACTAGCCAAGTGCGAGTCGGCCTCGCACATCTT
The DNA here is from genome assembly GCA_949752705.1 of Callimorpha dominula. Lineage (NCBI taxonomy): Eukaryota > Metazoa > Arthropoda > Insecta > Lepidoptera > Erebidae > Callimorpha > Callimorpha dominula. The sequence goes on from OX456992.1 coordinate 2,378,231, forward strand.
ATAACTCAATTTCCGCTGAATGAACTATTAATCTAAAATACATGACGATCGAAAATATTACCATACCTTTATATAACTAGTTGTATATACTTCCAGGTAGTCAATAAATCAAACACTTCCTCAAGATAATACGAGTGTAATAATAATCAATAGTTAAGTAAATATGAATTGTAATCCAGTGCACGAAGTGCTATTATCGCGCAATAATACGCGCTGTTAAAAAATCATTACTTCCTAAGAAATTTCTATCAATCTAAATATGTAGTTATAATGCCGAATTTATTAAACTGTGAAGATAGAACAGAAAATCTAAAATGTATAATAACTTAATAAGGACTTCTTTGGTCATGTTTACTGATTTCACTACAAAAATACGTTATAACTGACTTTAAAATAATGCTGTACCTACATACAAGAATAACACTTGCCCTTAGACAGATTTATCAAAAATAAAAACATTTTTATAGTAGGTCGAATTAACAAAACTAAAATTTAAAGTTTATTTTATAATAATATCAATTCATGTATATTCAGTAAAAAGTTTATCTGAAGTCTCACTTACGCTACAAAGAATAAATGAAAACATATTTATTAACACAATATATACACACAGTAAATATTTAGTCCGGAAAAACACGCAAAATAAATGAATGAGACAAAAATGAAGGCCAAATGGTTAAAAGGTTGATGGCCTACGAGGTTCTGGCTCAGCAGTAATAATAGAACTCAAATAAGAAAAATATTATTATCATATATTCTTCTTTTAGTGATTGTAAAACACGTACTTATTATCACGGGACTGGTAAATCGTATATTTTCCATTCATTGGTGTAACTTGAAAAGATCGATTTTTGGGAGCAATTTATATGGAAGTTTAGTACTGGTTTTACTCAAATGTAAGATAGGCAATCTTACATTTGAGTAAAACCAGTACTAAACTTCAATTAAATTTTAAATGATCACCCTATCACGAAGGATCACCGAATATAAATACTTTCTTACCATATGACTGGCCTGTTGGTTTAGTGGTGAGTGACCCTGACTGCTAAGTTAGAGGTCGTGGGTTCGATTCCCACCCAGGACAAAAAATTGTGTGATGAGCACGATAATTTGTTCTGTGCCTGGGTGTAATTTATCTATAATATGAATGTATTTAGAAATATATAGGTATGTTTATCAGCAGTCTGGTTGCCATAGTACAGGCTCTGCTTAGTTTGGGATCAGACGGCCGTGTGTGAGATGTGTGGAGTTATTATTATTATTATATAAATACCTGAAAACAAAATATCAAGTAGCCAGACATTATATGCTTAAACGTACGTCGATTGAAACAAATGATGCTGATTGGTCTCGTCGTAAAAACATTGCCAAGTCACGCAGAATAAGTGTCCCATTAAATTATATGTCATTACATCGACTAATCTTACATGTAATAAACTTAACTTTAACTTTAACAACAAAAGCGGTATGAGAACGATACATGGAGTACATAGCTATGAGATTTTCTCATTAGATAGTTTCCATATATGCTTTTCTCCTGTAACGGTGACCTACTGTCGTAGAGCACAAACAGAGTATTAAATACCTATACTTTTACAAATACCAGTATTTTAAAATAATATTAGGTTCTAAAATGTTTTTTTTTTATGGTATAGGGGGCAAACGAGCAGACGGGTCACCTGATGGTAAATGACTACCGCCGCCCATGGGCACCTGTAACTCAAGGGTCACAAGTGCGTTGCCCCCCTTTAAGGTGGAAATAGGGGAAGAGGGGGAGAGGGGGGAAGATCGGGAAGACGGGAGAGGGGGATTAGAGAGGAGGAGAGGGGAAGGACGGGAATAGGGGAGAGGGAAGGGTTAGGGCCTCCGGTAACCTCACTCACGCGGCGAAAAGCAATGCAAGCATTGTTTCACTGCCGGTTTTCTGTGAGGCCGTGGTATCGAGCGGAGTCGAGCCGGCCCATACGTGCCGAAGCATGTACAAATATGTCTTCACTATTTATATACATATTTTCTTGTTTGTATCAGGTCAACATTATTATATGTACGACTTTTACTAAGAACAAAATGTATCTAGCCGGACGCATGACATCGAGACGTAACAAGCTAAATTTGGCCAATTTGTCCAGTAATAGAATGCAACAGTATTGTACAAACAGTTTTTAAGTATTATTTGTTTTTTAATTATAGAAATTCTATTTTCAAAAAGCTAATCCCACTAATATTAGAAATGTAAAAGTTTGGATAGATGGATGGATGGATGCCTGTTACTCTTTTATTGGATTGCAATGAAACTTGGTATGTAAATAGCTGGAAACCTGGATTAACATATAGGCTACTTTTTATCCCAATATTCCGACGGGATCGAGACTTACGCGGGGCGTTGCTAGTAAGTCATATACCTTTGCTAAAGAATATGCTATCAAATGCAAAAATATTTTTTTCAAATCCAACTCGTAATAACAGAGGGTTAGCGCGTTGAACAAAAAAAAACAAAAACGCCTGCCAATTTTCAGATGGAAAGAAGATCAAACTTTATTGCAATAAATCTTATCGCTCGTAGTAGTCATAGATAAATTTATTCCTTGCTATTTGCTATTCAACTTTGAAATACCTTGAAATAATTCTATCGTCAAAACAAAGAAACCTTAGAACTAAAAAGACTATATTCTAACAGTAATTTTTGCCATATCTGAGGCTTCCTTTGCCTTGAAAATGAGTTTAAAAAAATACTTATACACTAATAAATTGATGTCTGTGCAGTTTGAGTTCCATAGTGCGTCACGCATAAATAACAAGGATCTTGTGACGAGTTTGTGTGATCTTATTGTTACTAGTTTATCTAAATAAATCTTTTTACTTTTAAGAAATACAAATATTCTTTAAAACCGTTAGCTTTCTGCACTTCTTCTATATACAATCTGTTTATATTAAAAAATTCACGTTACTACGTTTGCGATTTTTTTTTTAAAAGGGGTACAAAGAATTCTCACGTATTAATATAAGGATACTTGTAAGTAAAACTATTGGACGTAAATATTAACCTAATTCTAATTGTATTATCGAAATTAAACTTTGTATGTATAACACCTGACATGTCCCTCACTGAATCACCTAAAGGTTGACTGGTAGATAATGCCATGTTGCATTAAGTCCGCCCCGTGCAATGTAAAATGCAGGAAGTTAAGTTAATGTTGGACGTTGTTCATATTGTCACTGTCTTTAACAGAAAATTTTAAAGAAAGGTGATTTAGTCGACATAAGCGACGGTTTCTCGTACCGCTGCGCAAGAGCACTTTCCTTCAAACTATTCACTTGTCCGCGTAAATAGTAATAAATCTGAAAGTCTGTTACGCCTTTATAACTTGAACAACATTGCGAAATATTAAAATATTGTATCGCCAACCACCCATCGCCAAATGCGTATTATTGTTTCTAGTAAAAAATCAAGCTAAAAATTCAAAAATATATATATTTTAAGACATCATTCGGAGTAAAATGATCTGAGGTCAAGCCAAGAGGAACAATTAGGTACCTCAACCCTTACTGTAAAATTGGTGGCCAAATAGTGTAATAACCAGCTGGACATAATCTTTCATCCTAAATAACTTGCCATCACAAGAGTTATCTTTAGTATTATTGTATTTTGTCTGCTAAAAATTAGTTTATATTACTCATTTTTCGTTTGTGGATTTTATTTATTAAATCGAATAATAGGGGTGTAAGGGTGCATATATTATTTATTGTCTAAATATACTAATTATTTTATAACACCTTTACATCTGTTAGAACACATTTAATGTGAATATACGCAATAAAACTTTGGAAATACAAAATGACGTGCGTTCATAAGTTGTCGTTGAGTTGAGTTGTGAGAGTACATACGTTTCGCCCCCCCACGGGCGGAGGACATCCATGAGGATCTTCCACCTCGTCACCCAAAAAAAAAAAAAACATACTGCTACATACATACATACTAAAAAAGTACATACGTTCTGTCAGCTAGCAATGTTTTCTAGAGACAGATTTTCTTCTTTTTTAGTTTTTATTAACCTAATAGCACTAAAAAAAAAATGGGTGCAAAAGTTCTCACTTATTAAGAAATGACTTCGTAAAGGTGTCGAGCGGAAATGTTCAACCATTTAAAATCATTAAAAAGAGTAATGTTTTTAAAGTTGCGAGTGCTTTTACACTCCGATAACTGATTACGTTATTTAAAAACTTAAGTCCATAAAAAAATAAGATTCAGAGCCATATGTTTATTCATTTTTTATAACTTATAGATTGTACATTATTTAAAGATAGAAATAAACAAAATATCTAAAAGAGTTTTAGATATTTTGTTTATTTGATTATTTTAAATATTTTTAGAGGCGAAAATAAATATACACAAAAAACGTCTACTGGGTTTTTGCTAGTCTTTTTTTATACCCATGTAGTCCATGGACGCTAGCAATTCTTGACATTAGAATGTTTTTTAAACCTTTAAAAAATTGTTGTGTGTAAACAATTTTTTTTACAATTTATTATAAACTAGCAGTGCCCCGCGGTTTCACCCACGTAAGTCCCGATCCCGTTTGAATATCGAGATATATCGGGTCTCCAGCTATCTACATACCAAGTTTCATCGCAATCGGTTCAGTAGTTTTGGCGTGAAAGAGTAACAAACATCCATCTATCCAAACTTTCACATTTATAATATTAGTGGGATTACAATAAAGAAACTTTGTGTAAACTTATCAAAATCGAATATAAAATATTAGGACTTATCACGTTATGGAAGTAAAGAAGGGATATAGCTTAAATGGAGCGGTTAACAAGAATACAAGTAATGTAGGTATTATTGTTATAAAATCATTTTCCTTAGTCTTACTGTGACGTCCTTACCACAATCACAAACTATTTAAACTACCGCCTTCTTTAAAACGAGTTAATTGAAGTGCATTTTCAGATTTGACCTACAAAAGTAATGTATTATTATACAATCAATTAAAGCTTCTGTTATAATATTGATGTAACTGTTACGTGTTTATCTTTTACGACGTGGGAATGCAAAATGCGTGCCCATCGGTTTTGCACGCAATGATTTGCACGCGATTCTTTATGTAAATTACGGAGCCTCGTTTAGTGCTAGGTGAAGGTTATAGCTCAATGAACTATCTATATGAGTATTTATTAATGATATTCGGTGTATTTCGGGGATACCCGATTAATGTCGGACCTTGCAGGGGCCCTTTATCAAGGGTCAGGCATTTCGGTGAAGTTCGGTGTCAGTCACGTCGGTGTCAGGCGCTCAGTGTGGCGTTTCAATACACAGGACCGAAAATATAATATCAATAAATCTGTACTAATGTGTAATATATACTAACTAAGGTATATTGAAAAGGTGTTCGTGAACTAAACTAATTACTTACTTTTGAATCGCAAGAGTCAAAATTACAATTTACAAAATTTCAAAGTTTTTAAAGAATCAGTTGTTCGTAGTATAAAAAATTTGTTGACCTTTTTTTTAGACAAAAATGTGAATCAAAATGTTATTAAAATATAAAAATTTTGTTAATAAATAATATTTGCGTATGGAATGAAAGAGCCACAACTTCACATCCAAAGAGCCGCATGTGGCTCGCTAGCCGCAGGTTGCCGACCCCTGGCCTTAACTCGAGGAGTTTACTCGTAGCCACTGCAGAGTTCTATTATCCACCTCCTGTCTCTATAATCAGATCAGCTCCAAGATGCCAAATTGTAGCATTATCATCCAAACTTTTTTTTTTCTCTTATGGCTCACGGTTCGTATCTCATCCAAACTTACGTAGTTTGTACGACACACAATGTTACTAGTACAATAATACATACACAGTTTCATTTCCATACTACAATTTGAAGTTGGTTAAAATAAACTTCCGAAAACCGAAAAATTAAAAAGAATACTAACCGTGAAAATACTAAGGAATCTTATTATTCAAAGTATTGTTGTAATACTCAATTTCCTGAAGACTTATAAATAATTTATTTTAATATGTAAGTATATACAACTGCACTATTGGCTAATATTTAAATTTCAAATGTTTTTTTTTTCCACGTTCGATATTTAAACTTTTTTCACCTACTATTTAAGCAATACATTCAAGGAAAAATGTCAAACGATTCCACGCTTCCTAATCCATGCAACAAATTATTATGTAAGAATATTAAACACGTATTTGTTCAGGTTTGTGAGTCACGCCCCAGAAAAAAAAACAAACAATTAGCAATAATTTTAATAAGCATCTTCATGTTTCCTTACTGTCATGTTATTGAAATAAAACCAAGAAAAAAGCAAACTGGTTAGTTTAGTTCAAAAACCGTAACCATTAACTTTAATTATGTGAATGATGATATAAGTAGAAGTAAGTTTAAGTCATTATTTTTTGAACATATAGATTGTACCTTATGCTCTGTTTATACAGGATGTCACGACTATAGAGAATTTTACGTCAAACAAAGTACAATCGAAACCAGTTCAATTAAGCCCGGGACCTTATCCGATTTTTGTAATTTAATTTAATAAAAAATAATGGTGAGACGTGGGTAATACACATTACTTACTAGTATTCTTGTTAACCTCTCGAGCAAAGAGGAATGTTGGAGTTGGTTAATCGGTGTACTGGACGGGTCCAACCCGCAACATCTTGACTGCAAGTCCAACCTTACCCATCACTCTAATAACTTATATATTTTCATTCCATCATAACTTCTAAATGCCTGAACAGATTTGGATGAATGGGGTATAGTTAGAATTAACATTATCCCAAGTGACACTGGCTATATTTTTTTTGAATAAAAAGTCAATATGGCGGCTGTATGGCGCGTAATTCGTCTTACGACAGGACAGTTTTGTTTTGATTTTTTTTTAATAGAAACTTGTTTAATTTTACAACAACCTGCCAGGTAACAATGAGGTTTGTATTTGGAATCATAATTCGTGTGAACCATTCGGTCATTACCATACATTATAAAAGCATGTTCGTAATTTGAACTGACATCACCACGACCTCAAACACACTTGAACCCAAAAAAAAAGAAAATACAAAATCATAGCGATTTGAAACATTTATTTGCAACGTTTTTCTTTTGTTTTAATATACTTAAATGACATGTTTTTTCTTGAATACATAATAATTATGCTATCGAAGACAAATCTATCGTTGTCTATGGCGAGTTTAAATCTTTCGGTGCATTCAATTCTGTAGTCTTAGTTACCGAGTCAAGTGAAGAGTTATAAGTGTCACCACAGTCACATATTACCTTTAGACTTTCGTTGCGTTAGCGATCAAGTTATTTTTATACCCTTGGTAAATAGTCTTACTATTATTTATTTGTTTCTAGTATTCTCCAAGTAGTAATAACCCTTATTCGTCACACCCTGTATTACGTCCATTTTAGACCGGTTTTTCATACGTTTAAAGTTTAACTTAATTACTTAATAAGTAAGTATGGTAACATCTGTCTTGTCTGCATACAAAAATGTTTCTCTTAATTTCGTTACGAGGACTGACTCTGAATATTAAGTGTTTGATTACACTGACGTCGTAGGAAATGATGTCAGCAATGTTTAATAACACTTTTATAAATAAAATACTTAAACTTCAAGAACAAATATTATAATATTATATCCGTGTTTCACCAAAGACATTGGTATTATGTCAACCTGAAGGCTAATACTCGGCAGCAGACGACGCAGTCAAGCACAGCGCAGGGTAGATTCGTTATTTTATTATATGAAAAGTAAATAGCCGCGCCTCCATACTTTTTCATACATTGCAACACCCAACATTCTGCACTGTGCTACACCGAACATCTTCGTTTTAATATAGGTACGTTACCTTAAAGTTGTCCATTCCACTGACGGAATGGATCTTAATTTTTTTATTCTCTAGGTTGGTATAGTATAGCTATTTCGGACAGTATTGAGTCCAAGTGCATATAAAAACTAAAAATCCTATTTATTTATTTTTAGAGTTTCCGCCTTTTTCCTACCCTTGAAAGGATTCATCTCCAACTTTTTGTTTTACTCGTTCTATGAAGCTTTGTCTCGTTCATTAGTTTCTTCTTCATTTCTCAATTTTTTAATTGTGTCGTATCAACTACCTAAACATGCTTCCCTTCTTCTCTATTTGATTCACGACTACACGACATATCGTTCATGTAGTTTATTATAAAAAATAAACAGAAATAATTAACTAATAACACATAATAATTAATTTTAACATCACAATGATTGATTTATTATCCCGTCAATTTATTAAAGTGCTCAAGCAATACAAAAAATAAAGTAAGTAATGGTTTATTTTTGGTAGTCTCACCTCTACATAAAAACGGTTGATTTTCCAGTAAAAAAAAATAATTCCGTACACAGTCGACTATTGACGACAAAAAAAGCAATTAGAGTTGTGAGCATTAGTAAAAACTATTACGTCACTTAATCTTTCTTACTTTATACTTAAGGAGAGTGAGCACAGGTAACTTTTGTAACCAAAGTTTTTTTGTTACTCTTGTCCTTTGTACAACAGCATGCAATTTCAAAGCGATTTGATGAACGGTCCTCGAACACATAGGGAACGAACACACAATCATTTTCAGATTTCTAAAAAGCAAATACTATCTGTATTTGCTTTTTAGAAATTTGGGAAATCAGTTCCTGAAATTGCAAAAGCCGGAGTTATTTAAAATAAGATCAAGAAAAAAAAGAAGCGATTTCAAAATTCAGGCTTACGTGAGTAGAGATTGTTTTCGAAACACGTTATGTTCGTAATAATATTACAAAACACAAAAAAAAATATTTTCATAGTTACAATAGAATTATTACATAAGATTTTTTTAGAGATTATTGTAACTTAATTTCCCGTTCAGCTCTATTATATCCCACAACTATTGTAATACCCAATTAAAACACGTCATGTTACCAAAGCTGTGTATTCTTCTATTCTTGGTGGTCAGCAGTGCCATTAGGGTTTCTCCAGAACATTCTCCGAGGTTCCCCATTTTAGTAAAAACTAAAGCTGCCAATGCCTACAGTATTCTTTTGAACCTCGTTGGATGTTGATGATTTACAAGAAAGTCTTCCCGGTTCGTATACTTTCTATTCATTAGCGCTGAAAACTGCCGCAACACATGGTTAATTTTCTAGTAGTATTTTTTAACGAAAATGAAAAAACCCTATACGAAATTCAAGAACGCATTAAAATTAATTTGGTTGTGCAAATTAATTTAAATTGATCAAATCCTTTGTGACGGAGTTCTGAATGAAATAAATCCTAAACTATGCAAATGGTTACTATAGTTACCTCGTCATATTGCCTCGCGGTTCTACGGATGGATTCTTTATGATGTTTCGAAATAAATTACCAATATCTACAAGTGTATGACTACACTTTGCACTTTTCATTCGCGCATTGCTTTTTTAGGACTAGGTATATGTACCAATATTTCAATAAAGCTAAGATTTTTTAAAATATAAGAAAATATTTGCAAATATTTTTTAGAAGTTTATGCCCATGTTAAAAGTTATCAGTGAATTCACTATTGCTTATTACAATATATTGGGTAGCAGTCAAATATACCCTCATACGGTGTAATTGCCTATCGGTATAACGTCACTACTTTTTTCTGTTCAAGACCTTTAAAAATCATATCTAAACATGTCTCTGATAAAACGGGTCAACGTATCAGTGTCATGAATGTCAAAGTGACAACAGTAACTGTTCTGTCAAGTCAAATATTAATGTCACTATGACATTCCCGCCCATTTGTGTATGGTATGTACAATATATAGTTATCTGTGATGGTATGTTGTTCGAAACAGAAATGAATTAGGTATATGATCTTATATTTTATTATATTATATATGTCGTATTAACTTATGTTTAGCGATTCTGATATTTTCCAATTGTACCTACCTATATACATTTATAGAACTATGTAGACTGCGAGAATTACTCATGCTAGTGCCGGTTGAGGTTGACTGGGCTGCCCATGCTAGCAGAAGAGCCGTAAACGTCACTAACGTTGTATAGAAATAGTGGCTCTTTGAGGTTGATAGGAAGATACCTTTAAAAAAGGGTGGGGCGGTATTCGTAGCCCGTCACATTAACAGATCAGACAGGGTGGCGATCTTGCGTCTCGCGTGCGCTTGCCAGGTGTTTAGATACTTTCACGACGCCGCGAAAACGTCTTTCTCGGCAAAAGTTATGAGAAATTGGAAATGCTGTGTAATTTTCTTTCACACAATAAAATAAGTTAACATATGTATCTTTTGTTTTTTATATTTTTTATTGAACGTAGCGCGTTCTCGCACTATTAGGCGGATTTGAAAAACTATTTTTTATTTAATAGGCCAAGTTTTAAAGAAGATACTTTACATTACATTATAAGCGTGTTCATGACACGCTAGTAAATAATATGAAGGTATTAAAAAAAGCAAATCGAAACTTATTGATGACAAATTCGACGGAAGTGATTGGTTGGTGAATATAAAATATGGAACGCATGTGTCACGGGTGTCTCGTCGTAATGATTAGGCGGTTCCATCAAATATGTGACACTATCCTACTAATATTATAAACGTGAAAGTTTGTGAGGATGTATGGATGTATGGATGTGTGGATGTATGGATGTATGGATGTATGGATGTTTGTTACTCTTTCACGCAAAAACTACTGAATGGATTTTAATTAAACTTTACAATAATATAGCTAATATATCAGAATAACACATAATACACAGGCTATAATTTATGAAGATATTGTGTATATTGCGAACTATTCTGGCGTGCGGTGGAAAAACTGTAAGAGTTACATGAATATAATGTACGGTGGGATTGTTTCTCCTAAATAGTTTTACAAAAAAAGTCTGCGACAGTAAATATCTATCTTTTATGTGTAAGCCATTATTACCAAAATAGTGAACCATAAATACAATATAATTTTATTTTTAACCGACGAAAAAAAAAAGAAGGTTCTCATTTCGACCGTATATATATTTTTTTCTTTTTATGTATGTTCAGCCCTCACTCCGTTGTTTATGAACCGATTGTGATTATTCTTTTTTTGTTAGATAGGGTATACCTCAAGCCTGGTCCCATGTCAAGGAAGTCAGGATCTGATGATGGGATCCTGATAAAATTGAGAGAAACCCTCGAAAATTGTAGGAACGAATAGTGTTTCTGTTTACTTTTCATTACTTTATCAGGTATATGCGTTTAGAAATCATCACATCATGTAGCTGAGGTGATGATGAATGAAATCTACAGGTCCAGGTCTCCACCTGGATTAACACATAGGCTACTTTTTATCCCGATATTTAAATGGCATCTGAGTTACGCGCATGAAACCGCGGGGTACCACCAATCTAAATATTTTACAATTATAAAGTTTCTGAATTTTTTTTGCAAAATTTACTCTTGACACTGACATAATACTTATTCTTAAGTAAATTATTGTACTGTACATTAGAGTACTGGACTCGTACAATAATTGACGTATTGGTTTTAATATGGGGGCAACTTTAATCAAAAGCAAAGGGCGCCTGAAATTTAATTTGCGACATACACTGAGTTATAATTAGAGATCGGATAATCGGATGCATATTTACCTAAAGTTATTTTTTGGATAACAAATTATGGAAGCGGCTTCTAAGTATATTTTTATTTACGAATGCAGTTGTATTGTCGCGTCGCTACTTGCGCACAAGCAAGTTTAATTTGCCGTCTCACTCGCACTCTTACAAAATGCTTACATTTCCTGGGGTTTAATAGGCCCGATTTGACACTTGTTACAACGTAATAAGGTTGTTTTTGCTTCGTCAAAAATCACTGACGATAAAAGTAGGGAAAAGCAACCATTATACATTGTAACAGAGCAAGTGTCATTTGTGTCAAACTGGGGTTTATTACATCTCACGGAGTATAGGTACACTTAAATTTGAATTTCCTGGTATCGCGGGATTCTTTCGATAAAAAAGTGCTTTCCATAATAGCCAATATCTCAACTTTAGGCATTAGGTATTCCGAATATCCGATCTCTAGTTATAATTACTAGCGTATCTCGATGGCTACATATTCCATTATATTCAAAAATATATTTCATTTTGAATTCATGTAATTCCTTCAAAACAGCTAATGTTTATTTGGAATCAATGTTTTTGTAAATTGGAAAAATTAACAACGATTTTGTTTTGATTTCAAGACGACATCATAAATGCTATATTAAAAGATCAATTATTTACAAACCGTTGAAAGTTTTTAAAAAATTGTCATATAGCAACTTAATAGATATAACTTTGATAATTAATTATGTAATCCATTTTAAATATAAAAAAATCACACATTAATATGTTAAAAATAAACATATATTCTTTTTTTAAATCATTTACCAAGTGATCTGTAGGAGCGGTTGGACGAACTAAAAATCGTGTATCGCGTTTTCTTACAGCATAGCTCTTTGTAGACTACGATCTCAATACAGTGCAATGTTTGGGAAAGCGCAGAGTCCGTATCTTTTCGCTTATAATTGTTGACTTGAGTTCCCACGTCCGTGCCATATAATATCTAGGTTTACCAGGTGTTTTCTAAGTTTCTACGCGTATATTGTCTTATCTAAGAACTGGTTTTTTGTCTCTGATATTTTGTTTATTGTAGTTATGTGATTATGTCATTATGATCTCACACTGATCTTAGACTGATAGCATTTCGCTTCACCTCTAAAAATGTACATTCTTCTGTCTTGGATTGGTATACGGTTCTGTTTCCGCATTTAGACTCATAGACGGTCCATTATGCGTTCAGATAAGGCTGACTAGTTGAGCCAGCCTAGCTCCTTCCAGAAGCACAGAAGCCTACTGGGGCGTTCACAGGCTTCTAAGCGCAACTTTGCACCCGCGAGAATACTTGCCCGTTGTATTCTTCTGTCTTATAATCTGAGTATTTTTCCATTAAATAAAGACTTAACTTTTGTATACGTTTATTTAAATCTATGACTAACACATTTCTTATTAGTTACATAAAAGCCTGTCGAGGTTTTCTCGTGGTAATGAGGGTAGGTGTAGTGTGGGGTTCTTCAAGAAAGGAGTGTGTACCTATAGAGTTTTAAAGTTCCCTGGAATTGCAAGCGTCCATAGGTTGAGGTAACCGCTTACCATCAGCTGGGCCGTATAATTATTTGCCACCGACGTGATATAAAATATAGTAACGTTAAAATAGTCTTTCAGGTTCCAAAAAAAGTTAAAGTTTAGTGATTTTCATTTACGAAAACATGTAAGCTTTTGTTAAATTTAACAAAATCCTATTACATAGGTTTACATTAATATGAACCCCATTAGCATACTTAATTGAGTTTAAGAGTTTTTTCAGATAAATAATCACATCCGGATATTATAATGATAACTATACTGAATGGACGCTTCACAGTTCCGTGAATCGACCTGTGTGTGTGTGTATGTGCCTCCTATCTCCGAAATTATTTGGTTCCTCCGGAATCACACACGAGAGAAGAAGCATACATCTCTAATTACTAAGAGTATGCCAGTTATCTTAAATTGTTTTTTAGTTAAATTCTCTTAATGTTAACCACAAAAACGCATGTAACACATTTCATTGATATAAAAATCTCTGTACTACAAAGTTACTCTACATGTGATATATATCGCGATAATCGTTGGTGGTCTAGCTCAAATAACTCAACACTCTATTTAACGTAAACCCACTTACTTTATATTCGTGTATTAAATTACACACAGTCTCTAAAATGGTGATACAATAAAACAGAAAACCGAGGAGACCTTGATTATATGTTTATGCTAAGCAAAGTAATATGTGTGACCACAGTAAAGTTTTGCAATCTGTCAATTTTAACCACACTTTCAAAAATAGAACCGCACATTTAAATAAAGAACGCGCACTCATTGTGGTCACTTCATAGTTTTTTTTTTTAAGAATAGAGCTAAGGCAATTACATTCATTACATGAATACATGCTATCATTATTTCGTCTTAAAAACATGAGATCATCCAACCGATCCGTGATCGTTGATCTTTAATTATGGATCAAAAACTTGTTTACCCACCCGCATACACATGCGTATAGGAACTTTGGTCCTAATTAACTTTATAATATGATAATCTTGTTTTTTTAATATAATGCATTGTTTATAAAATGTTTGAGTTTTGTAATATATTGTTTACCTTTATATTTGAACTCTGTACAAATATTTATCGCTTATCTTTTGTTGTCAGCGATTATGTTAATTTAAAATATTACAACTGAACACATGAAATTAAGATACTTAAAATTTTAGATTTTTTGCTCGATTACATTGGGTTAAATAATTAAAATAATTATGGTGGCGGTAGTGGTGGTATATTTAATAATATAGTGCAGTTCGGAACGAACTTCTGTACCTACGTTCCAGTTTTTCTAAATAACTCCAGGACGGTACGTTATATAGGTTATCAAAAAAATATCCCTGTTACTATATTAGATATGATTGTTATTTAAAAAAATATCCTAATTCAAAAACTTAACTAAACTTCACTAGTAATTTTATATTTTTTTTATTAGATACTATAATCTTTTTATTAGATATTTAGGAGTAGATTTTAGAAGACCGCCTTATGTAAAATAGTTAGAGACCGACGCGACGGAGGTACTTTGTTTTATAATATGTATGCATTGATGTAAGTAATCGACTTGATGTGATATTTACTTTTTTTTTTTATTAATGCTCATTGTGAATCGATGTCCGGATATTAAAATTATAACTTTGACTACAATACACTATATTCTGTGATTATTCAAACTGCATCTTTTATTATTGAGAAATGAGATAACAACATGTTCAGACGCATTGAACGCTGAAATATAAGAAATACACTCTGACGTTTCTATCAATGGGAGAACTTAGTCTGGCAATAAAATAGGAACGCATTTAAAACAAATTTATAATGTGTGTCAATAAAAAGATTAATATGTGTAATTAAAATTTTGAAAAATTATACGTGTCGCTGATTATTTTGCAATAAATAATTATTGTTACGCAATCAAACTAATGTTTAATAATTAATAACTTACTCGTAATCACTTCAAAGTATGTTTTACCGTTTTACTGCACTGGTCATCATGTTTGTTAAAATCATTTAATTATTTGTGGAAATAACAAAATCGAATCATTATTTTAACAGGAACACAACCTGTTTCTGCAAAATGAACCATCGGAATCGTTTGCACACTCGGGCACTGGACCATGGACATAGTTATAATAAAGCATAGTCATAACAAAAGGTTCTTTTGGACCAATAACCATAAACTAAGTCTGAGAGCTAAGCAATTTACAAGAGTGGGGAGTGTAATTTCCTCTGTGATAAAAACGGCTATTGACTCCTGTCTTATACGACCCAGATATTTCCGAACCAGCGGTGTAAGAGAGGCTTCCATGTCATCTCTCTAACCAATCTTCCATGACGTAGCTTACCAGGACAACGGCTTCACGCCAGCTTTGTCGCCCAAGTCGTTCCTTCCTCTCGATCTTTAGGCCTGACAATGCGTATTGGTGTAAACCGAATTAAAATCCGTTACGTCGTTTAAAAGATCTAAGCGTACAAACGGCGGAAGCGACTTTGTTTTATACTATGTAAAGATTATGTGACGAGAATTATTTGTACGCATTTTTTTAGAAAACGCGCCCAAACAGGAGTGTAAAATTAGAAATACTTATATTTATGTAAAATCTTAATCTTCTTAATCAATGTTATATGTAGAAAAAGTGCATAAACCTAAAAAAATTAAGCAATATACACTACGAGTATATACACAGTTAAAAAAATATGTAAAAAACGTCTAATAAAGCTATAGAGGACCAGTAGGTTAATATACCTGTCATGGTACAAAAGTCTACACGTCAAGTCCTTCAAAGCAGTCGAAATTCGACTGCCAGGCGATCTTTTTTTTTTATGATATAGGGGGCAAACGAGCAGACGGGTCACCTGAAGGTAAATGACTACCGCCTACCATGGGCACCTGTAACTCAAGAGTCACAAGTGCGTTGGCGCCCTTTACGGTAAGGGGAGAGGGGGAAGAGCGGGAAGACGGGAGAAAGGGATTTGAGAGAAGGAGAAGGGAAGGACGGGAATAGGGGAGAGGGAAGGATTAGGGCCTCCGGTAACCTCACTCACGCGGCGAAAAGCAATGCAAGCATTGTTTCACTCCCGGTTTTCTGTGAGGCCGTGGTATCGAGCGGAGTCGAGCCGGCCCATACGTGTCGAAGCATGGCTCTCCCACATATCGATCTTTAGTAAGGTAAAGACAGTTCAGTACATTTTTGCCCTTTTTTGTCAATATTTTTTATTTTTTAACTGACTTAACAATACGAACTTCAATAAAAAACACCTTCCTTACCCTACTCTCGGCAGAGTTTCATTATCACTACATATTATGAAACAAAGTCCCCCGCCGCGTCTGTATATCTGTCTGTTTGCGATAAACTGAAAAACTACTGAACGGATTTTTATGCGGTTTTTACTAATAGACAGAGTGATTCATGAGGAAGGTGTAGGTGTATAATTTGTTCGGATTTTGTGTAAATTTATTGAAACATATTGATGATTGTTGAAGAGGTTTTTGCGGGTTGCTAGTTATCAATAAATTCATATTTTGACCTCGGAACGACGGCTAGTATTTGTACATAAAACGGAACAAAAACTTCGCTTCTACGAGTGCAAACTCTGAAATGTAAATGAAGATTTGTATCAAATAAAAGCCTTTTTTTTTCTTCTTTACATTCTAGTAATTAAGTGAGATTCAATTAATTAGACCCTGTCATAATGGAATGTATAAATTTATTTACATTGTTTGTAATGATCTTAATACACGCTACATTCTGATATTTATGTTAAGAAAAGTGTGTTAAATGCGTGTAAGATGAATTTAGGCAATAGCGTATTTCGTAGAAATGTATAAACATGTATAGAAAAATATTGTAAGTAACAGCTCTTTAGTCGAAAGTCGAGGCCCTGATATGTATGGGAATGGCCAACAATTAGAGGTAAAAAGAAACAGAGGCACAATCGTGCCATTCTTTTCTGATCCAGGACATTTTCGACTTCCCCTGTAATTATAGTCGTGGATAAAGCTAGAAAGCTGAATTTTTCATGACTAAGGGGACATAATAAAACTAGATATATCTGTTTGTTTGTAAAAAAGACAACTCCCGCATTAGGAATGACTCCTGTGTCGCGGGGGACTTTACGAACATACAAGCAACGGACACAAAGAACACCCAGACTTAGGTGGGAATCGAACTCTGTCTCAGCAGTCAGGGTCACTAACCACTAGACCAACAGGCCAGCAGCAATTTCCAAATTACATTCATTTTGAACCTGTAGTTTAAGATTTAGGAACTATTGCAAGACAACATCTTAACTTTGTCATTCTCTCACTCAATCACTCACTCACCGATCAGCACAATTCTAAGGTACTTCTAGCAGACACAGGCTTACGTAGTAACTATTCAGTAATTTGTGTCATAAACTTCAAATTTGAACATAAATAGTATTTAGCGTGTAAAGCAAGGAAAAACTAAAACATCCCGCAATTTAATCCCGTTTTCTAGATATATAAACTGAATAACTATTATATAATCCTATATAATAGTAGCCTAAGTTACTCCTTAAAACACCAGTTATCTGCGAGTGAAAGAAAGAAATCCTGTGGAAATCGGTATATCCGTTGCTTAAATTAGCCGGAACAAACGGACACACAGATAAAAAAAATTTGCTAAAATACTGTTATTATGACATTACAAACAGACAATTCAATTTTATTTATTTGTATAGATATGCGATTACCAAGTTTCTTTTGCAGTTTCTTACAATGTTTCGTCACTTACACTACGCAAATAGATAGATAGGTAGGTATAATAAGTAGATAAATGTAAGTAAATACCATAAACATAGTATACAGTAAGTCATAGACGAAAAATGTTTCTTTTAATATACCTTTAATATACATATTTAGGCAAGCGATGAGATTGAGATCTTAGCGATCTCCAGGCAGGCTTAATTTTAATTTTGTGTATAATGAACTAACAGTCGCCTGCTTATCGGTTTTCTATAGGATTCCCTTTGGTGCGTGTGAGAAGGCTCTCTTCAAACTCATTGAACCCTCACCATTCCTTCATTGGACGACTAGACGCAGACAGATACATTTGTTACCCTTTCATTGTTGAAACAGCAAAAAGTAGAACGAAACGTTTGGCATCTCCTTCTTGGTTCGAGTGGCCTAAGTCTGGAATGAACTGCCTACGTCTATTTTTCCATACAATTATAATCTTGAAACGTTTAAAAGGACAGTAAATAGGTTTCTCTTTGATTAGTTTGTAACATCTTCGTCTTCATCATCCCTTTCATCAGGGGAGTTGGAAGAAAAACTCCTATTCCATTACATAATAAAAAAAAAACAGTTTATAAAATTATTCATCACCTGCGCTTTCTACAAAACAGAAATAAGATAACGTGTGCGATTGCCAAGCCATTCTGTTTAATGTAGAAATAAAGATGTCTAATATTGAAGCGGTCACTATAAAATGTTGTTATTTAACAAATGAGGTAACAATTTATGATAAACTTGTTGGATAGATGCTCCTATAAATAGATACTGAATAAATTAACGGGCTCAGTTTTACATTCGATCTCACAAATTTTTGCGGTAAAGGCTGCTTTGCATTTTTTGAACGTGTTGTTTTTGATTGGATATAAATTATTCATTGTATCCTCACTGTACTGTTTCTGAGTCACCCTCAGAGTATAATAAACACTTGGTCTTCGACCACTAAGAGTCATATTATTGTAGATTTTACAATATATACCGGTAAAATGCTTACATAATTCATTTGTAATCTACTAAAAAACTTTTCAGTCATTACTTTTTTTGTAAATATACTAGTCATTATTTGTTTTTACCTCAGGGGTAGACAGCCGCATATCACGACACCCACATTTCGCCAATTATAGTTATGGTCCCATGTTAAAGAAAGGAAACAAAAATGTACCTTGTATTTATCGCGAATAAGTCCTGATTTATAAGTCTAAATAGCAACCTGCTCCGGCTTCGCACGGGTACAAATTATACACTTAAACCTTCCTCACGAATCACTCTGTCTATTAGTGAAAACCTTATGAAAATCTGTTGTGTAGTTTTTTTAGTTTATCGCGAACAGATAGACAGACTGGCCAGGGGACTTTATTTTATAATATGTAGTGATATGCCTTCTCCAAGTTGCGTGTAATGTATAAAGATTATTGAGTGAGCTCTTGCAGTCATACTTACAGTAATTTTTGTGGAGGTCATTGTCACAATAACTGTTTAGATGTATTTTTTCTGTTTGCTCTCATGACACTAGAAGTCTACGATACTTGGAAGCCAAACGGTAGCATACACTATTTATAATGAAGATATTACAAGAGGGCCCGTGTGGCTTTAAAATAAAAAATAACTTGTTGCTTTAAAATATAACGCTTTTATATGTATGACGAGTAATTGTAATAAATAAACCTATCTTAAGCTGAATCAAGGAATGAAAAATTATGAATATGATAGGATTGACGATCATCTTCTAATTTGAAATGCATATTGAAAGTCATGTTGTCAGTCAATGTTCACACCTAGCTCCACTTAAATTGGTTGAGTTGGAGGGAAACTCAACCAATTTAAGTGGGTAAATGAAAGAGCTTGTTCCCGCGAGTGTTCTTAGACCCAAACGAATCGCGTACCTCAATTAGAACCGGAGATATAGCAAAAGAAAGTTATGAAAACATAAGCAATGTCCAGGAGGAAATCCAGTTTGAGTATAACTTGACTAGGGGGATCAAAACCTTTCATTGAAAATAAGCAAATCGGTTGGATAGAATGGCCTGACGGACTCGGAATAGATTTTATGATTCACTACATATTATAACACAAAGTCCTCCGCCGCGTCTGTCTGTCTGCGCCGCGTCTGTTCACGATAAACTTAAAAACTGCTAGATGGATTTTCATGCGGTTTTCACCAATAGACAGAGTGATTTATGTAGGAAAGTTTAGGTGTATAATTTGTTAAGGTATTGTGTAAATTGGTTGAAATATGATGATGATTGTTGAATATGTCACTACTACCCGTGCGAAGCCGAGATGGGTTGCTGGTTATTTCATAAACGCATTAAAAATGTTTCATTTTGATTAAACGGACATCACAACGGGTTAAAGGTACGCTTGTCGAATTTTATTCATACAAACTTAAGAGGGAGATATTTTTACATGAAAACAAAGACTGAATTGTTTTTTACGCTCCGCTTTTTACTATAACTATGTATACATATAATATACAAAAAGAATATATGTAAGCATCTCCTATCATGTATGTATTTCATTGTGAAGGGAATGGAGCTATTATGTACTATATTAGCAATAGCAACACCCGACGATAAGTGTGACTCGTCGACTAGTTCACTAGTCGACTCTTTTGGAGTTTACTCCTTAAGAATCCATTTGCATATAAGGCGCCCGGTATGAAAAAAAATATGAAGAGTAAAATTTAGTGATCGGAGGGCAGCGTAACGCTTTATTGTGCTTTTTATGCTTTATTGGAGTTTACTCCTTATTCTCAACGCATGTAAGTAGATATGTGTATACCTTTATGTTATATATATGTGTAAATATATACAGAATATATAGAGGGAGGGAGAAAAAGAGAGAGAGAGAGAGAAATACTCCAGTAAATTGTAAACTATGTGACATGTTTTAATAGTCGCGAGCTACCAAGCCCTGTTCTGACAAGGTCTGCTTAATGAGACGTACAGAATCATCCTCTTATGAGAAGAAATAACGAACTAGACGAGACGAACTAAGAATGTAATAAAATGATGTCAAGTCTGACTTGTCACCAAAAATTGCATTGCATAATTATTTTAGTCAATCAGGTGTCAAATATTATAAAGACTTTATGGCTATTGGACTCCTTTAATTTAATTTAGGTTAAATTGTAAGTGTTTTTGATGCTGTAAAATTATTGATTCTTTTATGTTCAAAGAAAAACTTTCGTGAGTGGTATTCATATTAGTTAAGATATATGGTTTTCTTTTAAGTTATGAGAAAAACGATTCTTTAGCCCAGAAAAAGTAGTATAACGTTAAAGTGTTACAACTAAGTATGCTGTGTAACGCATCTATTTTCAAATTATCTAACAATTACGTCACACTGCTCAGACTGCATCCATTGCGTACATTATTGTTTTAAATTTTAATACCAAGTCAAGGTTGAAATGTTTGGGTTATAACAATTTCAATAAGTGTAATTTGGCTCTAATTCATAATTTCGTCATGACTGAAGAGAAATTGCTAGCAAATTGTATATTACACATTAAATAACAGCTCGTAAAGTAGCCATCACGAATCTTGATCTTTTTAAAGTTTTTAGTTAGTCATTTTATTCTACAACTTGCTCTTCCCCGCGCGGCTTCGCTCGCGTGTCTATATTTATATATTTTACGCGGAACCCGAATTCTTTTTCCAAACGAAAAGTAGCCTAAGTTATTCTTTATAACACCAGCTATCTGACAGTGAAAGTGCAGTGAAAATCGGCAAACCCGTTCCGGAGATTAGCTAGAACAAACAAACAGGCACACAGACAAAAAAAATCTGTGTAAACATTCGGATGCATTTATTAAAATGCTGTTATTATGACATTACAAACAACACTTCAATCTTATTTATTTTAATATTTATAGATTCTTTTTCTAACAAAAGTTGTGGTTGATAGCCGGAGATTTAAAATGTTGTGAGTGTATGTATGTATGTCAGTTAAATGAGAGTATAAATATTGTTCACCAAGCATTTCATTAACTATTCATCACTTACTCAATGCAATTAATATTAACTCACTTAATGTAAGTAAACCAAGACGTAACGCAAGGGTTTACTTTTATATTTCAAAACAAATTAAGATGCAGCCATTTTATATAACACGGGTCAGAGGTAAATAGACAAGTCATCGCTCACTACTTATGATGCAATAGACCCATCGACATCAAAATTATATATATCACGTTACTTTAATGATATGTGGTAGGTGAAGAGTGTACGAGTAAAATACATTTTAATAAGAAGCACGGCACAGAGGTGCTTTCTGAATATATTCGCCCTAAACCTTGTTTCTGTGTAAGTGTTACAAGTATATTCTTATTGAATTAAATATCAAATATGTGAATTTCTTATTCATTAAGTACTAGCAACCCGCCCCGGCTTCGCACGGATAGCAGAGACATGTTGAACAATTATCAACATATTTCAATCAATTTAAAATCTTAACAAATTATACACCTAAAACTTCCTCGTGAATCACTCTGTCTATTAGTGAAAACCGCATAAAAATCAAAGTGGTTTTTTAGTTTATCGCGAACAGACAGACAGACGCAGCGGGGGACTTGTTTTAATATGTAATGATTGTAGGACACTATTCTCAAACCTACTCAAAACGAGCATTATTTTCAAAATTTCGAGACTTGTATGCATATTAGATGTACCAATGGAGATTTTGGTTTACTGGAAGTTTAAATAACGGCTGAAAACCAAGTGTTGGCAATTTTGGAAACTGGCAACTCACCGAGGCGACTATGAGCTATCAGCAGTTCACCCCTGGCCACGATCGGCGATTTTAACTTTTAAAACAGCTTAATCTTTGTTGCTACTGGCCATAATAAAAGTGTCAACGTGTACTACGTCTAGAAAAATGAACATCGCAATATTCCCACATGTCTACCGTAACATTACGACACAGTAATTAGAACAGCATAAGTAGCAGTCCCTTTTAAACCTCATTAAGTGTTTATCTACGCTTGCGCGACGCAGTGTTGATTATTTGATGCATTATGGTATTACTTACATAGTCTTTTGTAGGTTTTAGGGTCAGAAAGGTTTACGTATTAGGAAAATTTACGTATTAGGAATATTTTATTTTATTTTATTCAATAGGTACAGATACAGACAACAGATCAAGATTTACAAAGAATGGCTTTAAAAACAAACAGTAAGCAAACCTGAAGTCCAGTTACAACTGTACACAACTTTCAAAAGAAACAATACTTCGTTCGATACGGGTTAAGGAGTAAAAAAGGTAAATGTGAAATATGGAGAAAAACAACTAAAATAAAATAATAAATTAATAAAACTAAAATTAACTAAGAAGGTCACATAAGGTAGTAATGTAGCAGGAAAGATTTGAAAACATTAAATTTATAGTCAAAAATGTCTACCTGTGAGCAAATGGCATTATAATTTTTACACCCTTGCAGGCAGGCAGGTATTTCAGTTTCGTTCGTTGACAGTGAAACAAACTTGTGACATTAGAATAAAAACTTGTCGTGAATAGTATTCATATTTATTAAGGACTTGCTGTTACATATATATTTTACGCGGAACCCTAATTCTTTTTCCAAAATAAAAGTAACCTAAGTTAATCCGTATAACACCAGCTATCTGCCAGTGAAAGTCCCTTGGAAATCGGTCCACACGTTCCGGAGATTATAAACATTCGGATGCATTTAGTAAAATGCTTTTGAGATTAAAAACAGACATTTAAATTTAATTTTTTGTATAGATATACGATTTTACTCACGCGTCGCTTTGCTCCTTGATAAAGGGTTCCTGTCGAGGCCGAAACTAGTCGGACAGCCCCGAAACAAAATGAGTCCTTGAGGGAAACACCCGTCTTTAATAACTTGTGACATGTTATGTATTTTTAATGGACTAAGGATGAATCCAAAAGGGAATAAAAGAAGATGTAATACTAGAGATAGATATATTTTCACCCAGCCACGATAAACTGATTATTTTATAGCTATTTTCTTGATCATAGCCGAAGTGCAAACGTTTCTGTTCGTTGCATGTCAGGGTGTTTTTAACTGTTAGGTATTAGAAACAAATATAGCTCATTTTGGTGCCACAGTTATAGTGACCGCGATGTGTTTTTTTTCTATTATTGCTATTTTATCTCCCACTTTGCTGAGGAGGTAAGTGGATTTTTAATACTTGTAACCCCTTCAAATAATTTTTGAATAAATTTGTTGCGGGTTCCAAGACTCGCAGAGTTACATATTCAGTGGTTTCTTGGCTTACTGTTGTGTCTATTGCACTAGCAGTAATAATCTCAATCTCATTTCTTACTGATCTCATGGCCTGTATTAACTGTTCCTGCATACCTGTGCTTTTTTCATAATCTAAACAGGTTTATATTACTTACTAGCAGCGCCCCGCGCTTTCACCCGCGTAAGTCCCGATCTCGTTTGAATATCGGGATAAAAAGTAGCCTTTGTGTTAATCCAGGTCTCCAGCTGTCTACATACCAAGTTTCATCGCAATCGGGTCAGTCGTCTTGGCGTGAAAGAGTAACAAACATCAAACATCCATACATCCTCACAAACTTTCACGTTTATAATATTAGTAGGATATGTTTTAATCAAATAACATTGTAACTGTAGGTAAAGTAAGCGATAGCATAGCTTATTATTATTATTGATGAAATAATTTTCGAAATCGGTTTAAAAATGCTCGAGATCATCCAAACTTACTATTATTATTATAATATAAATATAAAGTTTTAAACTCCTTTATGTAGTAATAACCACAAAAAGTTTACAATCTATGTCGCAAGTGTTAGTTATTTAAATGTTTGTTGTGAAAATAACAGTCCATGTAAAATATGTGCATATTATACTCATACGAATCTACGTCATAATTACGTACTTATATTACACGTAATACATACCCAGTAAAGGTTTTATACAATACATAAATCTATACTGATACTAATATTTATATTATCATCTTGAGGGGCTCGTGGCTAAGTAGTAACCGAGTAGATTAGCATATTATAAAGTTCAGTCAGTCTAGGATGGGTGACCATTCTTAACACATTGAGACCCCTCCGTGCCTGCAGAGCAGGTTAAACCGTCGGTTTACGCACGAGGTTGAAGAAAAAAATGTTTGTTTGTACTTAGTCTATGAATTCGGAAACTACTGAACTGATTTTAATAATTATTTCACTATTAAAAAGCTAATTTATTCATAATTGACAAAGGCTATATTTTGTTGCAATGGGTAATAGGTACAGCGGAGCCACCGTTGTTCTTGTACCTTTAAGCTTTCGCGTTCCGTTCTAAACTATTACAGTAAAGGGAATTCCCTATATCATATGTAATTACATGTACACGGATATGTACATACTTTTGAACTGCCTGTCCATGAGCGTACCCAACTTTTGGACCAGGATGGGTTAGAAACTGTATACATATCTATACAAGTAAATGAAATTGAAGAGTCTTTTTGTAATGTCATAATAACAGCATTTGACTAAACGCATCCGAATGTTTACACGGTACATATATCAAAAAATCAATTTTTGTTTGTACTGGCTAATCTCCGGAATGGATTAACCGATTTTCACGGGACTTTCACTGGAAGATAGCTGATGTTATTTTGAAAAAAGAATTAGGGTTCCGCGCAAAATACATATATAGGTAAACACGCGAGCGAAGCCGCGCGGGGAACAACTAGTTTTTAATAAATATGAATACGACTCACGAAAGTTTTTATTCCCATTGCCTTAATTACTACTTATTAATATAATTGTATTTTGTAATAACAACACGTGACCATGTATGTCTAGATTTCTAGTGTTTCCAAATTACTCACACAGATCTGATATGATTTGTTACTAACATAATAATTGCCAACCATTGCATAGCTAGTTAGGTGCTAATAATGTATCTTTATTTAAGATATTTCTGAATACTTCTGATGACTTTGATGAACATATTTAACCTCAATACATAAAGAAGATTATGTCAGCTAAGATAGCCATAGCTATAATAGCAAACTAGGCAGAGCCTGTACTATGGCAACCAGACTACTGATAAACAAATTTAAATATTTCTAAATACATACATATTATAGATAAATTATACCCAGACACAGAACAAATGATCGTGTTCATCACACAATTATTTGTTCTGGGTGGGAATCGAACCCACGACCTGTGGCTTAGCAATCAGGGTCTCCAACCACCAGACCAACAGGCCAGTCATATAACAGCCATCAACCACTTTTCATAATAATAATAACAATATTCCTCTTTCCTGCACACCAGAAAAATCGAACAGAACTATGAATAACAATTGCGGTTTACACAATTGGCGACCTTACATGGCACCACCATGGCAATCTGTTACAGGTAACCATGGGATGGTGAAGAAAAATGGAAATAAATTTAGGGCAGTTATACATTCAAGTACCTACGCAATAATATAAAATATAAATAAAATACATATAGAAATATATACAATCTATATTTATAAACATTTCGTGTCACATTGTTTGTCCGCGATGACCTCCGAAGCAAATGAGTCTATTTTAATGAAATTTTGCACCGTCTGTGTAGTTCGGTCCAACTTGAGAAATAGAATAGTTTTATCTTAATTTATAGTCACAATTTTTTTTTTAAATAAACTTTATTACTTACGGGTAGCTAGAAATATATAAATATAGGATACGGTACCATAATTACTCTTATAATCTATATCTATATCTTCCTACTAATATTATAAACGTGAAAGTTTGTGAGGATGTATGGATGTTTGTTACTCTTTCATGCCAAAACGACTGAACCGATTGCGATGAAACTTGGTATGTAGATAGCTGGAGTCCTGGATTAACATAAAGGCTTTTTTTATCCCGATATTCCCACGGGATCGGAACTTACGCGCGTTAAATCGCAGGGCGCTGCTAGTTATATATAAAAATGAATCCCTATTTCCCTTGGTCACGGATTCACGCGTGAACGACTAGACCGATTTCGCTAATTCTTTTCTTTTTGTGTTTGTTATTGTCAGGAGAAGGTTCTTATGAAATAAAAATTAAGAAAGTTTGAAAATTTAAGAAAACTTAACGAGGGACATAAGTGTGAAACCGTGGGGTGCAGCTAGTATGAAATACATATAATATAACACGCCGTGGAAAAACTCAGTCTTTAAAAGGTCTTAGAGTCATAGAACTCATAATAAACGAGCGCGAACCTGTTCAAATGAATTATCCATAAAAGCCGTAAGTCTGACACTTGTGACTAGAAAGTGAAAAGGGTTAGTACGGACCAGGTGCCGTACTTTGAGGAAATACTTTTCCTTTTAAGCATATTGACAATCGCGACTGCCTGGTTGGTAAATGGTACAAGTGATAGGCGGTAGCGGTTTATAGACGCTATTTAGAAATACCTCTAATAAATAACAAACTACACACAATAGTTAGAAAATATTTGTTTATTTGAGTAGGTATATAAAATTTTTTTGTGGTTACTGTTTGAAATGATACCATCGGCCGCATTTTACCACCGCACCGCTCGCCGCTGGTAGGGCATCCATCCTCACATCTTACAACCTAAATGGTCGCGCACCGTACGATTCCAGAGGAATTTCCTCCCGCGACCGCTTCAGCTGTGTAAGAGCTACCTTCCGAGGTTTTCCCGAGGGACTACAGTATGGGGTTCTTCAAGAAAGGAGTGTATGGGTTTTTAAAGGGTCAGCAACGCGCATGCGAGACCTCTGAAATTGCAAGCGTCGATAGGCTAAGGTAACCGCTTACCATCAGGCGGGCCGTATCTTTGTTTGCCACTGAAGTAGTATAAAGTCTACATGGTCATTGTGTTTTTGAATAAACACTGTCATTTTGACACTTAAAATAAAAAGGACTCTTCTATTTCTTGTCCTTACAAAAAGATTTTATATTTTATTCCATCCTCTTCTATTTAAGATTATATTTTATTACCAATTGTATTGCGACAATACGAGTATGCCTTACCTTAAACATGTATTTCGCCACATCGCCATTGATAATATAATTTATTTATTTTAATTATCGATCTATAACAAGGTTACATGCAATATCCGGTCAACAGATTATTGTGTTCGGGTTATCTTATCACTTTATGCATTTAACAGATTATACAGTACTGTATAATATTTTAAACTCGATAATATTTCGTTCCAGTTTTTTATACAAATATATAATTTCATATACAGTTTCACCCAGGTTTGTGCTCACTAATGTAAGTTAAGCTAAGTTTCCTTCAGCACGTTTATTTATCCTAAAATTAACTTACTCAAACAAACAAACTTTTTTTAATATTAGTACCAATATATTTCTTAATTATTGCATTCAGTGATCTACATCGACTCGGTGCATTTTTACACGTGTAAGAGAGTTCCTTTATTCCACCTAAACTTATAAATGCCTGAACAGATTTCGATGTTTGTGGTGTCATTAGAATCCTTACATCATACCGAGTGCCATTGGCTATATTTTTTTTTAAAAACACTATATTAGAAATAAGCGGTTGTATGGTACCTAATTTGTCTTTTTGGCAGGACAGTTTTTTATTAGTAACGTTAGTTTAGTTGTTGTATTGAATATATTTTATACCGTCATTAATCGCTGTAAGCTTCTGAATTAACGATATTCAATACTGTCTTGCATATTTCTAGACGAGGAGTATGAAGGTATGGGCTTCAAATGAAAGTGACCGAACCACATCGGAAGAGGAACTGATGAACATGTACCGTGTTTTATGTGACGTATGTAGTGACGTACTTCCGCATATCGTGGTTTCGTAATAATGGTTGGGAGGAGCATTGCGGGTTAGAGTTCAACTTACATGCCATCTAACAATAAATTATTAAGTGAGGCGTTAAATGTTGCCTTAGAAAAATTATTAGTATAGACTACATAGAGTCCATCTATATAAATATACAAGACAAAACAGTCAAGAGCCATTTTATCCTATGCTTGTCAACCAATTTTCTTTGCTTTTTTAACCGACTTCAAAAAGGAGGAGGTTCTCAATTTGATTGGTATTTTTTTTGTTAAGTAACTATCGACGAGTTTTAGTGATTTCGATAAAAATATTTATTAAAAACAGTTATGTGGAAACAATTACTTTAAACAGCTTAAGGTGTCCAGTGTATATGTTGATCTCTCATGGTACGAAACGTATATACAATGACAGTTTAAGTGATACTGGTCAATCAAATAAAACAATACATTCACAACTTAATGAATTTTATGGTTGAAATTCGAAATAAATTGTGGTCTTTGGTAAGCGCATCCATTTTCTACTGCATTTATTTTTCTTCTATTTAAAAAGATAACAAGTGCATTAATTAAATACGGTTGGTACAAACACCACTTTAACGGTCAAAAAGAAGTCCCAAATTCAGACTAGCTATTTGTAAGACACAAATAATTTGATAGCTCTATATGAGGTTCGAATCCACAATTTCTGTACGTCAGGTACGTACTCTTGAACTGAACATTATATAAATGTAGCTATTGTCATCACTTCTATTTTTTATTTTATTAACACTATTTTTTACTTAACCAAAGACTATAGACCATCAAATATCAGAGAACAGATTTCAAATATGTATGCGTTTATTCCATTGTTCAAATAAATATAAATTATCATATAAACGATATGTTTTAAGTCAAAAGAAATTAGAAGTAACGAAATCCGTTTGATTTTGATGAACCCGATCCAAGCGTTCAATGCTTTCGCAAAATCTGCACACCGAATGCCAAAAGCATTTTAACTAAAACCTCAAAACGCGATGTCGCAGAATCACCTTTTATCGATACCAAAAGTAGGATAGATGCGGCCTCTAAAATGTAGGAAACCATTACACTTACCATTACAGAATAAACATGAAACAAACGAATAAATGAATGACCTAAATACCAAAGCCGATTTATAATAGAACCAATACCGTATCCTAGATTTAAAGGCACACTTTACATCAGTACGTGACGTACAACCGAAATTTTAACCGTTATAGGCACTACATATATGTTTACAGGTTACGGTTTTGTGGTATTTCTTTTAATTTAGATAAACGGTGTATCCCCGAAGGGGTAGGTAGAGATTAATTATACACCTACGTTTTAACAACTATAATTTTGATCCGTCAGTGGAGCCGTCACTTTGGAAATTAAAGATAAAAATATGGGAGAGCCATGCTTCGGCACGTATGGGCCGGCTCGACTCCGCTCAATACCACGGCCTCACAGAAAACGGGCAGTGAAACATTGCTTGCATTGCTTTTCGCCGCGTGAGTGAGTATACCGGAGGCACTAACCCTTCCCTCTCCCCTGTTCTCGTCCTTTCCCTCTCCCCCCTCTCCTCCCCTCTAATCCCCCTCCCGTCTTCCCGCTCTTCCCCCCTCTCCCTCTCTTCCCCTATTCCCACCTTAAAAGGTGGCAATGCACTTGTGACTCTTGAGTTGCAGGTGCCTATGGGCGGCGGTAGTCATTTACAATCAGATGAATATATTGCTTATTCGTTGAAATATTTTTTATGAAAATTAGAGATCAGCACAATGTCACCGTAACAATAGGTTGCTTTATCAAAAATAATAACCGTGTTGCAGTTAGTTGGAAATGTATTTAAATAATAATAATAAGGTAAGAAAACTAGCTATTGATACTATAATAATAATAATAATAACTCCACACATCTCACACACGGCTGTCTGGTCCCAAACTAGGCAGAGCCTGTACTATGGTAACCAGACTGCTGATAAACATACTTATATACTTCTAAATACATTTTTTATACATATTATAGATAAATTACACCCAGACACAGAACAAATTATCGTGCTCATCACACAATTATTTGTCCTGGGTGGGAATCGAACCCGCGACCTCTGGCTTAGCAGTCAGGGTCACTAACCACTAGACCAACAGGCCAGTCTATGTTTATTATGTATAATATTTATGGGCTTTGACGTTACGGAAATATTTTGTAATATAACATAATTTTATTGTATTGCAGCAAACTTTTACTGTAAAAATATAGCATTTTTACTTCATTTTTATGATGTTAACCTTTTTGTTGTTACAATGTGTACACTATACCTACAGAATTACATAATATTGCCGTATAAACTAACTACATATTAATTCGCATTTTGGATACATTATCTACACTTTTTAAATTGCCTCCAATTTGTAAAAACAAATGACAAATAATGTAATCATTAAAAGTCCAGAGATTTCCCAAGAGTTCCTAATTCGAAATATATTAAAATCGGCTGCTTTTCTTACTGGCCTATTCTAAAAACTTTCATTGTAACTCATGTATTGTTCAATCACACACAGTGTCCACAAACCTTGGTTGTTATCTTTTATGGTTTTAGGCACGTACATAACTTGCTTACATATAGAATTCAACCAGTATAATTCTGTTATCAGTTTTCTATTGCTTCAGCAGTGACCTTCGCGGAGTGCCATAGATAAAATATCCATAAATAGCTTCAGGGTTGTCACTCTTAGGCAATATCGAATAGCAAAAGCAAAACATTTAATCAAACATTTATAAAAGATCTTTAGTTAATAAAACTTACTAATCGACAAAGGAAAAAAGAGTTTTTCTGTTACTAACACGATATTTCCAATGAATGCATGTAATAATAAGTTCATTATATTTTTACTGTTTTTTCCTCTGTGCTTCTTCTAAAAACGGCTGGGGTGTTTTATGTTTATTGTTTTAAAACCCTTTGGTTGCCTAGTCCACATTGTCACCTTAAGACAAATGTTCCACAAGTAAAAAATTTATGGGGTGCATATTTTTAGCCAAAGCTGTACGCACAAAAAATCATGTTAATATAGATATTTCATTGAAATCTGTTTGCAATATTAATAACAAAAAAAATAACATATATTTAGCGACAAAATAATTCTTTGTAACGGTAAAGTAAAATCGACAACCCTAATAAAGTAGAACATTTCGATGTGTGCGTGTTTTGAATTTGCCATATTTGGTTTAAGGTTTACAACTTTATAAATATTGCACCCGACGTGGACATGGCAATGAAGTTACTAGAATTATTGAGTACTCGTTATTGCATTTTCCCTAGCCTTAATGTAGATGTTATCAATAATTTCAATTAGTGGTTAAAGCGTGAAAGCCTAACAAAATAAACACACAAACACACAAACTCACAATTTCATTAATAATATTGGTTAGGATTCCAGATACTTTGAAATAAGTACATATACTTATTTCAAAGTATCTAGAAGTAAAAACAGTAATAAAGTCTATGACAATGGGTCCATGACATAACACCGCTGTTTACGAAAAAAAAAATACAAAAATTAAAATAAAATGAAAAAAAATTGTTAAAAGGTTTATGAGACTAAGAACATTTTTACATAAGATAGGTTTTCTTTACTTTTTCTTAAGAACAACACATGTTTACTTATTAATACTTAATACTTCCTAGAGTACTTATAGATTATGATATTTCTTCAGCAGCTTTCTAGGTTACTTTTGACGCTGCTTCAAAGTATTGAATAATTTTTTTGACGTGACAACGTCTTATAATTCCATGGAGCCGGCTGCACGCACGAAAAAACATGACTCATGCGGCGTTACCTCGCTCTGAGGCGTTCCATTTAATTTTCTTTTGAAAAATGCAACCATTCCATCAGTATTTTCTTATAACGTTGTCACGTTCAACTATCGTCAGTAAACCGACTTTACAGACAACCGATTTTTTTTTTTACATAAGAAAATGGCGCCCTGCAGCCGCCATAATGATTTTTTTTAAATGATAGTCGTTGTCACTTGGGATGACGATGACGTAAGGATTCTAAGGATACATACATCTAAATCAGTTCAGGCATTTAGAAGTTAATGTGGAATAAAGAAACTCACATACATATATACATTACATGCATACAAAAACCCTAAAAATATTACACTACTTTTTGGTCCGTCATTTAACAATGGTAATTGTTGCGATTATGTTTCTGAAAAAATCGTTAATACTTAAGTTGATAGGTATATTGATTGCATATCAATGCAGTGTTTTTTTTTTTTAATTAAGTCTTAAATCACACGATAATCATGGACGTTTAAGGTTTTAATCATTCTGCTCAATACCTTCGTACAAATTAGTTTCCGAAATCACTTTACCTCAATCGTCAAGTACCTATTGTAGGACGTGCTTTGCGTGCTAACTGCAACACAAGGCTGACGATTGTTGCGCTGTGAATTAGAATTAACTCATTTAAAAGCTCGTAAATGCTGTAGTTTCCTGATTTAAAAAAATATATTATTATGTGAGGAAAGATTAGAGGGCTAGGAGACCGGGCTCTGTTTTCTCCAACTGGCTGTTGAAGGGAAGTCTGCGTCTCGGACTTCCCGGCAAGCTAGTTCGAGTTCTAAGTACCAAGTCCACCCTGACCTGTTGCAGCTGTCCGTTAAGCTTTCATCCGTTTAAGCAATATCCCTGTTCATTGCCTGACCTGTTGGTCTAGTGGTTAGTGACCCCACCCAGGACAAATAATTGTGTGATGAGCATGATCATTTGTTCTGTGTCTGGGTGTAATTTATCTATAATATGTATGTATTTAGAAATATATAAGTATGTTTATGAGCAGTCTGGTTACCATAGTACAGGCTCTGCCTAATTTGGGATCAGACGGCCGTGTGTGAGATGTGTCAAGTTATATATATACTTCCAAAGTATGGTGGGACTACGAGACTAGACCGATAAGACAGTTATGTTCTTGAAACGTCATAGGTACCAGAAATCTTAATTTGTGAGATAAGGTTGTCTATTAATTAAGATTGTTCATCACAATACGTTTATTGAAAAACAATGTTATCGGAATAGTTCCTTCACGATACACCTATTTTAACAACAACACGCTTATATTCATTTCAAAGAAATTAATTACATAAGAAAAATATACAATAGTGAATGTATTACATTAATCATTTTAGGCGGTTGGCTTGGCACTCGTCACTTGACACAAAAGCTCATTAAAAAGAAATCTATTTTTTTAAACACCGGGATGGCAATTAGCATTCGATCTGCATGATGATAAGCAACCATAGACTTTGCATGCTCGCAAAACATTTTATACGTGTTCTTTTTCAAAAACCTTTTACTCTAATTGTATTGCCTGATAGATGATGTGCATGTCACGTGAACGGGGTGTTCAAACCTTTTTAGCAATGTCATCTTTCAAACATATCAGCCAGCTCTGGTACCTTTACAAAATGACACGTATAATTTTCCTATTATTTCTTCAGTAATTTAATATTATTGTTTAAAAACACGAGAACCCAAGAAAAGTATTGGAACTGTTGGAGACGAAAATAGTAGGTACTTTAGATTTTGCAGGAGACGGCGGCGCGACGTGTTCCACGCACACCTCTCTAAATCGGAGGGGGCTAGGCCCCCGCACCAAATTGTGGGGTCGCCTGTTGTCGAGCAGGCGGCCAAATCTATTCCTTTCTAGGGTACATCTGAGTCCCCGGCATTAGGACCCGTGACGGAACACCGTGTGGTTTAAGTCGGTTCGAGTCCGACATACCACCTTGCCGTTGACCCCGGTGAGGTGGAGACCCGTGGGGGTTTCCACACAAAAAAAAAGGTACTTTAGATTTTAAATACTTTTTTAACGTAAAATCATTCGCTACTAGAAATGAATGTATGTAAAACTGAGTTATATTGAACAATAGGTTTGAAAAGGATGCATTAAAAAAAAAGTTTGATTGCCGTAGCTTGAAATCGCTTATAAAACGCGATTAAGACCAGTTACTTGCATTTACTTTTAATACCTAAATGATACAACTTAAAAAAATCAAAATGGCAGCCGAACTTTGAAGGCTTTGCGTAATCAACTTTTATTTTTGTCGATTGTTTTGATTGAACAATCACATTGCTTACGAGCCAATTATTTAAATATCAAGGCTGTAAAATGCAGCAAGTACTCATGTGTTAACAATAAAATAAATTTCAACTTTTATTTTCAAGGTTAAATGTGTCTAAATTCAGAATCAAAAAACTTTATTTTTTATTTAGCATACGTCGTAATGGTGTACGTGTTTAAGATTAAATCAGATAAAAAATTTAAATAAAATTATAGTAATTTAATTATAAACATTCAAATACGTACTTACCTATTAAGTTTAAAAGCAATTACATCGAAAATATAGCCATACTCTGCGATACTACTAAAAAGCGAATGTGTCAAACTCAAAACCTAATCATTTTCAAATTACAGATAAAAAAAAGGATTGAAACTCATAATAATATGTCGAACTCAGTCGCAGTTAAATGAAATAAATAAAAAGAAAAGAAGGAAAAGATAATAAACAATTTAATGTTAAATTTTAAATGGTTATAATAATAAAATTATTTTTGATTTTAAATTACTATGGTTAAAAGTTTATTGGTAATTGTGTTAGGTACAATAATTCTGGGCAAGAATCATTCAAAGCGGTAATTGAAATTAAGTTGTTCGTAATTACTTACTGAATTACATGTACCTATTACGATTATAATCTACACTTAAATGTATATTTTTATACCTATCTATCTATATAAATAAAAATAAATCGCCAAATGTGTTGCTAAGCGCAAAACTCGAGAACGGCTTGACCAATTAGGCTATTTTTTTTTTTTCATATTTTCGCTAAGGCGCAAGGAATGTTCTTATGGAGAGAAAACCGTAAAAATTGGGAGGAAAATAGTAAAAACAACACATCTATTTTCCTATACAAACCACATACTAAATAATAATCAAAACACATGTTTCCAGCTGTCAAACATTTGACGTCAATCAATAACTTTTGACAGAACGAAGTCTGTCGGGGCATCTAGTACTAATAATAAATCTGTAGAATTTACTTTTTGATTGAACACGCTAATCATTGCAAGTATCAATAGGATTTTTGAAGTGAAAACTTCTTTAGGCACGTTTCTGCACTTTTGCTATGGGGATAAAGCTGAACTCGTGACCGTCACGCTAATAATACATATATAGATCTACTAGAGGGCGCTAATCTAAACATTGAGTTCTGTCAGCTCCTTATTAATTAATGTCACCAACCTGCTAATGTGACGTTTTAAGTAGGTCGTTTCGTTTAAGTTTTCACTTCTGTCGGCAGTGCCATGACTGCCTATTTTTTTATTATTTACTCATGAGCATAGCAGTGCGCACAAGGATTGCCTAGATAAGTAAATACCAGCATTACGTTGAAAAGTATTTATGTTGAAGGCGTCGTACGCAGAAAATTACCTATCATTCTTATTTCAAAAAGTATTGTTGGGTTAAATACATTCATTCTGGGTAACATTGAGACAATTTGCTATGGTTTGACTTATTCGTACAGAATACCTATACAGTGATTATGATTTAAGCGATCGTTAGATGTTCTAAAACTTGTAAATAAAACATTAAATAATATATACATTATGTGCGTCCTGTGTATGTTTATATAACAGAAACAGGTGTGGTCCAAAGTTACATTGACTTTAGGGTAACATTGGACCATTCAATAGCTTTAAAATCCATTTTATTTATTTTTTTAATAAAGGTCACATCAGATCATATTACACTCATAAAAATAATCAAAATAAATTTTCAAATAGAAAATGGAACAAGGGCTGGTTTTGTAGAAATGAATAAAAAAGTTTGAAAGCCTTTCTATAAATAGGTAGTATAGCTTTTAATTTAAGGTAAAATAAACATAACCAACATTACTATAGCAAAATCTGTAATCTTTAGTTCTACTTTCGGACAACTGGTATTTTTTTTTGCGCAGCTGAGAGGCGGGAAATAAGCATCTGTTTGGTTTTACAAATAAAGTTTTTTGCCTGGTCGTTTTATTTTTAAAGTCTATGAATAGTTTATTTTTTTTAAATACGATTATTACGTAAAAAAGAAAGCGTTTCTCAGAATGTGGTCCAATGTTAAAACGCGCGCACTGCCTGGTCCAATGTTATCCAAATGACTGTAGATTGTTTATTGATGATCGTGGTACCACACTTTAAAACATTCAAATTTAGAATTGAATGTTCTGGTTATAAGCAGAATTCAAAATTAATGCAAGCGAAATCGCGATGCATATCTAATTTTTGCATAAATGGACACTATATAATATATGTTGAATAAATTACTAAATACATAGCTAAATTACAATTTACACTAACACTCATACTTATCGCAATATCACACTCGACTCGAATCAATATGTTAGCTTATTTATGTCGTTAGCAACTTGTTCATTCGAACAGAACTTTATCTCAAAACTATACAAATAATACTATCTGCTTATTAAAATAACTTGACATTCACGTGCCTTCTTATCGTTACAAAATAATAATTAACACTTCAAATAAGATTTCAAATTGTTACGAAATAGATACGTGTAGCTTCAATTGAAATGATAGGCTGGGGCCTGATGATACTTTGATTCAGTTATTAATCATTTCATGTGTCCGAACATTTCGTGAAATGAATGTATTTCATGACATAGCCAGCTAAAATTTCACTCAGACATAGAACAAATGATCGTGCTCATCACACAATTATGGCTCAGCAGGATCACTAACCATTAGACCACCAATCACGTCTATTATCGTGCAAATAGAAGATAAAAATGCAGTGAAATGTTGTTACGACAACTTACTTACAAGAGTAGTATATGACTTCCTTCTTTATTTAATTGTATTATTAAACAAAGGTCATATATGTGGATACTGTAGATTAATGATACAGCCTAACGTGGGTTGACGTATCATCAAACGCTGACGTTTAAACGATCGGACACATCATGAAGCGATCAATGTGTAAACCTTTATTCTATCTTCAGTAAATTTATTCCTCAATATTATTTACGTAAACTCATACCAAACGACTAACACCAAAAAAGTCTCACAGAATATGAACATATCATAAAAGATTATTTTACAAAACTAGTGATGAGTCAAGATCAGTGATTGAATGTTGGATTATGTTAGTGATGCAACAATAATGTGGGAATACCTCGCAGTACTGCTCATCGGGTTCTGGCTCGGTGTTGCTATCTTCTTATATGTTTCTTGCTACTGGCTGGAGGAGATCTTAGGTAAGTTTATTCTTTTTGACTCTATGCTTTTGTATGGCATTAGTTGACATTTTATCACAATCTACCACTTTACATATATTATTCAAATCCGATACATACATTATTTACATAATTATGTAATATCTTTTATATCAAAATTATTCGAAACTTTTTTTAATTTCTTATCAATTATCACATAACATGAAATAATATTTTCCGTGACATCATCTTATTAATATTATAAAGCGATACTTTGTGAGGAAAAACGGCTGAACGGATCTGGATGAAATTTGGCACAGAGATAGATTATAGTCTGGAATGGCACATAGGCTAATTTTTATCCCGGAAAATATACGGTTCCCGCGAGATAGATTTCACCTAAATTTCCACGCGAACGAAGTCCCGGGCAATAGCTAATGATTAATATTGATGTAATTTGACATAACATATAAGCGATTTAGTTTTACACACACAAACGTATAAG
This sequence comes from Callimorpha dominula, assembly GCA_949752705.1. Lineage (NCBI taxonomy): Eukaryota > Metazoa > Arthropoda > Insecta > Lepidoptera > Erebidae > Callimorpha > Callimorpha dominula. The sequence goes on from OX456992.1 coordinate 2,416,720, forward strand.
AAACTAGCTGCGCTCCGCGGTTGCACCCGCGTAAGTCCCGATACCGTTTGAATATCGGATAAAAAGTATCCTATGTGTTAATCCAGGTCTTCAGCTATCTACATACCAAGTTTCATCGCAATCGGTTTAGTAGTTTTTGCATGAAAGAGTAACAAACATCCACACATCCTCACAAACTTTCACGTTTATAATATTAGTAGGATGTTGTAAAGTGTAATATATACTTTATAGCTACTTGTTTACTTCACAATTTGAAGCCTATGTTGAAGTTTAAAAAGGAATTTGTAATGTGCCATTTGCAACTGAGAATAAAGTTTAACATACCTATTTTTCGAATAAGGTGTACTTGACAGAATCACAAAAACAAGAAATGAGGAAAAAACTATTTTTATTGTGTTTTACTTGAACATGTCATGACGCACGGTGGTTTTTTTCCTGGGTTCAAAGTACAGATAAAAACCTCGATGAGTTAGTCGATAGGTTGATAGATGCCTTGTACATACGTAGACGTGTCCATGGATTGATTGCCTTTTTAAATAAGCAAAAGAAAAAATTTAATGTTCCCGAGGGTAAGATTGAAAATGAGTTTCATCTTCATTATTATTGACTAGCTTTGCTGGCCAGTCTATCCGGGTTACTGTGGTTCTTGTGTGGCATTTCCGGGTTAATATGATTCTCTTATGTCTATACAGTAGTAAAAGATACGACCTTTCTGTGTACCTAATTTAATCCAAAACCGATTGAGTGAGCGACCTTTATGAATCTACCCTTCGAAGCCCTTAAGAAACGAGTATTACAGAACATCTAAGATGTTTATTAGATCTGTAACTCGAGGATAATCGCCCTAATATTTAATTCTATCAAAGTCGCGAAAGTTAAAAAACCATTATCTAAGATGTTATTTGCGCTCAAGACATGGCGGTCAGGTAAAAACAGAACTAGTATTCTCGCAACCGATCTTGGTTTGGCGGCCCCTCATGCCTTTCTGGCAGAAGCAGGCTGAAGCCGTATTCGGCATATTCCTTCTATTACTCTGCAATGAAAGCTATTCGGCAAATGATAGAGGTTTGTCAGGTTCCCAGAGATTTTATTTCTGTTATTGGCTACACGCAGACCCCAGTGTTAGATACTAGCTCCATCTAGTTAGTATAAGGTCAAACTTTGTAGACTTTTGCCGGTTCACAAAAAAAATAGTCTGTGATTTCTGTGAATAATCATTACTGTACGTTTTATTACCCGGCTCTATATATATAGGTAGGCTACTCGTGACGGACTCCTGTCGTTTTAGTCAGTTTGATTAAGACATAACAATGGTCCCAATTCTGTTACTTCACTCGCTAAATTAAAATTCACTAAATTTTCTTCATATAAGATGTAAACTTTGTACACCTCAAAACAGATCTTATTTCAAATGAAACAAGTAGGTAACATATGTCGCTATCGAAATAAGCAATTTATTTGTCGACTAAAGTCTGATACGCTTAAATAAACTTTAATACCACGTAGCGAGAGCCGCTATCCGTTGAATGCCATCTCTTTTGCTCTGTGATTTTAGTAAGCGTCTTCGTAGGTGTCGATTAAAATAACGTCATCTTAGTTCGTTTTGGACAAGTTTTTATACGGCAATTATACAGCATTTGAATAAATGGAGACTCTCGCTGCGTGCAAATAAAGTTGAGTATACGTTGACAGGTTTTAGTGAAATTTAGTGGCGCTGAGAAATAAATGCAAGTAACAAATACCCCTTATTACAAAGACACAAGGTTGATTTCATAAGAAGAAATTAAATCAGGTTTTAGTTTAGTCGAGTGTACAATAGAATCGGCACCATTGTCGAGTTCTCGAGACGATTAATGCCGCGTTCCAATAAACAACAAACGATTCGTTTTGCTTACGGACGGTAAAATTTCGTTGAATTTTCAATGAAAATGTTACCGTCCGTACGCAAAACGAATCGTTTTTTGTTTATTGGAACGCGGCATAAATATTTTAAGGTTCTCGTTCCCTGTACCAAAACACAGGATACCGGATAGATACTCGAACTTTTGGTGACCTCAAAATACAAGTACTTACATGTAGGTAATTTACATATACACATGTAAATAGGTGTGCCTATAAATAAGCACGTATTCTCAGACCTTGAGGGCAGCAGGTTTTGTTCAATCAACATTTACCTCAGTTACTGATAGTTACTTATGTTTTCGTCGAATCTATACTTGTATATAAATGCGAAAGTAACACCATCTGTCTGTCTGTTACAAACCAATATAAACCGCGAAACCATTTTTTTGAATTGTTGATATCCCAGTTCTAGTGGCCTCTCAGAAGATATATAGGTACGCGACCCTGGCCTCTTTGAGCTACTGCAGTTCAATTTCCCTTTCCCCATCCGATACTTGCGGTATTCTTTACCATAGCTCCCTCCCTCTATCCGTTATCCTTATCCCAATTTACCTTCTACCTTTGTCCCCTCTTTGTTCCTTGGGAATGTAATTAGTTCTTTGGGAATAACATTCCCAAGGAGAGGTGGTGGCAGGCATGTGGCCGGCCATAAAAGAAACCAACCACAAACCTTTGTAATGTTACACATTGCGCCGATCCCAAATAGAATTGGGAAAAGAGCAGGAAGATGATGAGCTAGAGAGAATCTTATAGAAGGACATATGCTACTTTTTGTTGCGAAAATAAATCTTGAAGGTTTAGAAATAGGGTTTATAAGTTTGTATTCGAGAGCTTTTATACGGAGAGTTCAAAAACTAGCCAATCTCGGTGGAATATTTTTTCTTTAATAAATATGAAAGCATGGGGTGGTAGCAGTTAACGGTCAACAACGTCAGTTCAACGCCATTTGACATTTGTCGGATAGCGCTAATCATGTGCAAATTACAGTTATTTCTTCACACTCTGTAACCATAACTTAGATAGATGTGTGTTCACTGTTCAACAATATTTTGCAAGTTTTGCTTTTGTTTTCGTGTTTATGGTAAAAAATAATAGATTTATTAATAAATAGAATAATATCATTCTTCTGCGGAGAAAGAGAAAGAAAACCGATACTGTTGATTTACGTAAAACCGAATCGAATCTTTCAATATTTTTTTAATATAATAATTTTCTTCAATGTTAATCGTTGAAGCAAATTATGTGCATTTAAACACGCTTAATATCAGTGACGTCATTTAAGGGTTGCCAACACCAGAAAAGAGAAAATAACAGCACTTCTCTTGTTCGTTTAACAACGGTCTTCTATCGAGTGGAGTTCAAGCGGCTCAAATCTCAGAAGAAATCAGTCGTGACTTACCTCCCGTAATACGTTAAAGAAACAATTAAGATGTTTATTATTTGTAAAAATCCTCTTTATTGATCTCTCTTTATTCAGGGTATCTCTCGAACCCAATACTCCTTTCTTTTATGAAACTTTTTCTGTGCCTCTGACAGTGTATGCAACATTTCATGAACGCGTCACAAACAAACAAAATATGTATTTATTGGTATAATTATGTATTTACACGGGAATTAACGCATTTAAGTAACGAATTTAAAAGTTATGTATTTATTGGGATTGCCAGCAAATGATGCACATAACTAATATGACAAAAGAAATTTTGACAAAAGTAACAGACAGACAGACATAAGGACCAATGAGTTAAACCGGCAGTGATATATCGTATTTTCTTAACATTATCACGATTACGCATGTAATCGATGAATAAGCCCACACAGGAAGTTATAATTATAATATATTATTAATAAAACCAATTAAAAATAAATATGCTAGACGTGTTTACTAACAACTTTTATATATGGTCAGAAACATGGTAGTCGACCTTAAAGGACAACCAGATGCTTAAAAACATTGATTTATGAACGTACTCGAGTAAAAAATTAAACTTAAAAAGAAAAAACTTGGTTTAAACAGGAAAGAACGCTCAATAAATTACTTGATTTCATCATAGACTTTTACTTTCTATAAATATGTTGTAAAACTTGGTTTTATTTACATATTTTGATACTAAATATGGAGTGACAGAGAGTTAACCAAGTAATTTCAAGGATGAAACAGACATACACGGTACGCAGCTTTTACCCTGCCCTCTCGGTACGCCCATGCGGACAAATTTCAATGTCTATAATTATGTAAATAGGCAAAGGCAAATCAATACAGTTCAAACACACAGTTCAGTACCCTTTTCTCTTCTATTTGTTACCGATTTTATTTTTCCTTAGTAGCCATCGACGATCTTCCAAAAACTTTTCAAGACATCATCCGTCATAGATGCGTTTCAAACGACAATATTATTATAATCCTTGAATGTTATATATATTTTGAATCTAATTATTTCCACAGAATTTCTTAATAGTTCCATGATATAATATTATCTACGTATTAACGGGAATTAACGCGATCACGAAAGGGTATTACATACCTCTGAATTGCCTGACGTTTCGACCAGGTTGCACTGGCCGTGGTCACAGGCTGACTCAATATATATATATATATATATATATATATATATATATATATATATATATATATATATATATATATATTCGTAGAATCTATTAACAGTAGTTGAACAAGTTTTTTTGTTGTGTAACAAGTTTCTCCAATCTTTAATCTGCTGAAGGTATCTGTGTTACCGATACTCAAACCGGTACTGGCATAATCTCACAGATAAGAATATAGACAAAACAACATATTAAAATAGGTATTATAACATGATAATTATAGAAATTGATTACTAATGATATAATTATTTGTCGCTTTCCTGCACAGTATACAGTTCCATCACGAATTTTGAGAATAAACAGAAGATCACTGTCTCAATCTCGGTAATATTTCTGTTTCAAGTTTCTAATTGCATTAGAAAGAAAGAAACATATTTATTTTGCACGCACACAAAGGCACAATTGAATGAATAATTTTTCACATTAATAAGTATACATCTTAATATATATATTTCTTCTGTACGTGTATATGTCACTGAACTCCTCCTAAATGGCTGGACCACATTTCTGTGGGCTGGACAAATTGTTGCAAAACCAAACCTTTCTGTCTTTCTCTTATGGAACGCACACTAAATTGCGCGGGTCTACTAGTTAATCTATAAATAGCTTCATAATAAGATAAGACATATAAGCTTCGAGATCACCTGCCTTCATTATATTGTACTGGCCGTGTATATAGCTAAACGGGTTATTATTTTTAAAAGGACTTTTATATTTTATTGATCAGTTACTTCGTTTAGCTCAGAATATTAATTTAATAGCCTTCAATGCGTCTTTATGACTATAATCTGCGACGTTATTGACGCTCACACAGGATACATAATATTACTTACGTACAGAAGTCTCCAATCATTGAATCGCTTTAGACAAATAGTGACCCTTCGACTCATCAAATAAAGTACTAATTAGTTCGAAAATAATAAAATCGAAAAAACCTTCTTAATTTGTCCGAAGTCGTGAATGTGACTCAGGCTTAGTGCAAATATTTGTAAGCATGATTTATTGGTCTGGATATTTCGTGTTTACTGTATCCAAGTTTGATGGATGTTTTCTATTAAGCTTGTGCCCTTTTTTTAACATCCAACTATTTAAAGTGTAAGGCAGATGAAAAAACGGGCTAAAAGCGGCTTAAAAACTGGGTAAACCTTATAAAAAGCTGTGCAACTGTCAATACTAAGGTGGTACTTCATTCTATGCCAGTTTTAGTTTCGTTCCTATCCACGCCCTAAAATTCAATTCAATTCAATTCAAAATCATTTATTCAATTAAGACACTAAGTGACATTTATGAACGTTAAATTGGAGCTAGAGTTAAATCATAGATCGGCGCAAACACACGCCACAGCATGTACTGGATTGTCGAGGTAAATTAGGTGAAAACACCAAAATCTACTGCCTGCTTGTGTCGATCTATAACTTCCAGTTTCCAAAATGCGTAGAGCCTTATGAGAAGAATACTGGCAAAGAAACTCATAGCCACTCTTTTTAAAAGATTCTCATGGCACTTATAGGTTTAACTAATATCTCCTTTCGAGAGCAAAGAGGTTAGCCAAAACCAGCATATGGACAAAGAATTCATATTTATAATTAATCAGTTTTTATCTCATTATTATAATATTTCTCACTCAGTTGAAAAAAACAGCTCAATGAACTCAAATGGCTGACGTCGCAGTTGGAATGATTTTGGTGATGGGTGACCACAAGAAATCACACCTTTTAATTGTTTTTTTTTAAGTGAAAACTTTCAATTGACAATTCCACTGCCTTCCATTAAATTCCAAAGACAGTTCCATTGCCTTTCCTTCTTACCTACCGTTCCCATTCAATAAACTCCCAATTTTACTCCATCCTCTGCCAACACCTTCGGGGCAGACGCGGATCCAAGGGGGAGGGGGGCTTTAGAGGCGAGGTTCGATTCAGACAGATACCGGAGACGTGATACGGACTAGAATTGAGATTAAACAACAGAATTCTTTCTTCATGTTTCTCGAAGCCCCACTCACTTAAAAAAAACAAAAGTAATGTATCTGATACTTGGACCGAATCTCTGACAACCCTGATTTATAAACCAAAAACGGCGGAAACTTGATTTTACAAAATGTTTGTATGTATGTATGCGTGTTTGGCACGAATCTTGGAAGCTAAATTAGAACCATTCCCGATGTCCGATTGGGCTCAAATTTGGTGTACATATGTATCTTCGGTGACAATACAATAATATGATACCATGGAGATGTTCTGATGATGACGGAAGACGGCCGTAGGAACTTCTGAACTAAACAAGATAAACCCTTCGAATTTGGGCTCATTTGTTTTGTCTTGGTGAGAACTTGGGTGCTACATGATAGCCAGGTATGATGTTGGAGTCGGAAGGTGGCCATAGGAACTTCTGAACTAACCAAGATAAATCAATCGAGTTTGGGTGCGATTGATTCATCTTGAGAAGTACCTACTTTTTTAAAGATCAAACTTAGGGTAGATTTAGAAAATAAAAATTAGTTTGTATAATTTTTTTTTACAATACATTATTTATTTAGATTTTTGTATTGAATCAATAACAAGCGGTTCTAATTTGAGCGAAATCTTCTGTACCCTACATCCTGGAACTTCCCAATTAACATTTATTTCACCGAATGCTTTTAAAATACTACCTACCAAAGTATCGTTAGCAAACGCCTCTGCCAACACCTGCTAAGATACAAATATGAGTGTATGTATGTACAATTTAAAGTAAACAGGTACACATAGATACGTAGGCACTAATATGTACTAACATATAAGGCGGCCAGAGGTGAGCATGAGCATCCGTCCTCGACATGAGCATAAAATTGTCAGACAATAGCTTTAATGAGTGCTTTAATGATAAAATAATGTAATAAATGCGCAAGGGTCGTCTTTACAAGGAGATAAATGCATGCACAATGATTTACTACATAATTGTTCTTATATTGGGCTTAAATGTTTAGCTTGCAATACTTCAATTATTAAACTACTCTTTTCACCTATGTTTTCTCTATCCATCCAATGGCTGCCTGGAAAAGATCGCAAATTGCGGTAAGGTCGCCAATTGTACATAGCATTAGCTAGTAAGTAGATATAAGTAAAATATTGTAACCTATTTGTTTGTGTACAATAAAGAGTACATCTATCTATCTACTACCAGTTCCCGAAAGCGTGTACATTTTTATATATTTTGCGCGGAACCCTAATTCTTTTTCCAAATGAAAAGTAGCTTAAGATACTCCTTATAACACCAGCTATCTGCCAGTGAAAGTCCTGTGGAAATAGGTCCACCCGTTTCGGTGATTAACCGGAACAAGACAGACAGAAATTTAAAAAACTGATTTTTAGGCACAGGTATCGTTCAAATAACTGTATGAGCTTAAAATAAACTAATATTTTGACATTCAATTTTATTTATTTGAATTGATAATTTAAAAAAAGTACTGATCACCGGCTTTAATGCGCCTCAAAATACCAAATGGCTTCAAGTGTGCCTATAAAATTCGAAGAGTTCCATATCTACTTTACATGCGTCGAGGATAAGGAATAAACTCCAATAAAGCACAAGAAGCACGACAAAGCGTTAAAGCGTTACGCTGCCCTCCGATCACTACATTTTACTCTTTATATTTTTTTCATACCGGACGCCTTATTTAAATTCGATTACTAAGGAGTAAACTCCAATAAAATTTTAAGTTGCTTTTACTGGCGATGCTCCTGTATAATCCCACAAAGTTTTGCGGTCCCAGTTGATAAAAACTGGGTTAACTTCGATATATATAAAAAACAACATTTCTATTTTCACATAAAAACACCATATTTATCACATTTATACTTTACCATGATTACGAACAAAACAAACAGTAACACATTGCCTGTAATGTAATGTATGCATTGTGATGTATCTTGTTACTTCTGAACACCTCAGAAGAGGCGGATATTGCACTTGTAGATATATCTTCACTAGTACCTAATGAGGGAATTTGAACCTTATTCTTTTAACTTTAAAGAGTTAAATATGGTGGTGGAAATTAGTGTTGAATGTGTCATAGGCTCGTGGGAAGGCGGGTATCGTATATGACTTTTTAGGTGTGTCTTTTACGTTTTCTATATGTTTCGCGAGTCTTGGAAACCGCCAATTTTTAGACGGCCATCATACAGTAGACCGCGGTTAAACACTTAATTACTAGTCTGATGCGGAGTAGGCTCGTCAGAGGTCCATCTGGATGGGAATAGTGTTGCCAACGCACTTTGTAATTAGCACAGAGTACATTAAGAATATTTACAGTAAATAGGCACATTGTCATTATTGTTGCTAGGCCTAGCCAAAAACGAGTTGCTCCGTGATATTAGTTCTGTCATATTTTGCCTAACTAAAATTTTTAATAGGTACTGGCCAAAAAGCTTTGCAGTAATTTTTAATAGAGAACTTTTAAGGGATCTTAAATAAAAGATAAAGTTCCATATTTAAAAGTAGAGTAGACGCAAAAGGTAATCACAGTCACGGTTATTTCGCTCCATCGCAAAATTTTGAAATTAATTTTCAGTTTTTTTCTCGTGCTACAATGAATGATTAATCGAAGATTCAATTATTGTAGACCATAAAAGGAGCAGCCGACCTCGTACAGCTTCAACACCATTATATAACATTATCTACGTATTAACGGGAATTAACGCGATCACGAAAAGGTATTACATACCTCTGAATTGCCTGACGTTTCGACCAGGTTGCACTGGCCGTGGTCACAGGCTGACTGGCTCAGCGGTGCACGCCCTCCGTCGTCGACATCGTGAGGTATGAAGAACCTTCTACCTCACGATGTCGACGACGGAGGGCGTGCACCGCTGAGCCAGTCAGCTATAATGTTATATCATGGAACGCGAAAGTTTAAAAGTTAGTACAACACCATTGCTCATCAACGCAGGACCCAAGAAAATTCTATCTGCAAGAAAAAAAGCGTAATCCAAGCATACAATCATTTGTTGCGAAGTAAAATGATTTGTCAATACGTAGTGTTACTCAAATATTCATGAACACGTTAGCAATAAAACTATTTAAAACGTTTACCGAAGCGTGACTAAGTACCATTTTAAGGCTCTATATTTATCTCCGTTTTTAATTGTTAATAGTAAATATTGGTTGTAAATAAACCTGAATACACAACCACAATTATGACTAATCTGTTGAACATTTCGATACTGTCGTACTCTTTAGATCCCGCATCTAATAAATACTTACAGCATGGTCTCGTTTTTACAGGTACTATTTTTAGAATATTTCTCTATTTTAATGTACATAGGTACCTCTATACTATCACGCAGACATCTTGTCTAATGTAAGTATCAAAATGATAATTAAAATCGCGAAATATTTCCGCTATTCATTACAGTAAAGCTTGCTCATGATAAACATCTTTAAACCCAACTGTTTTATACATACATAAGATAGATTATTGTTTTTTCTAGCTCACAACTAGTTAAGTTCTCAAAGATTACACCACAATGCTTATAAAAACACGTCAATTTATATGAATAACCTGTTTGGATTTTGAGCATTGCAGTAATTATGAAAATAATATGATCATGAGAATACCTGCCGTTCAGTTCCGTATTAATTGCATTTTTGTCCCGAAGGTAGCCGAGTTAACACTACATACCACTACATATTATAGAACAAAGCCCCTCGCCGCGTCTGTCTGTCTGTCTCTTCGCGATAAACTGAAAAACTACTGAACGGATTTTCATGCATTTCATGGTTTTCACTAAGAGACAGAGTGATTCATGAGGAAGGTTTTGTGTAATTTGATTGAAATATGTTGATGATTGTTGAAGATGCTCTGCTGCCCGTGCGAAGCCGGGACGGGTTGCTAGTTTAAATATAAAACAAAGTCCCCTGGCGCATCTGTCTGTCTGTTCGCGAGTAACTGAAAAACTACTGAACGGATTTTCATGCGGTTTTCACTTATAGACAGAGTGATTCATGAGGAAGGCTTAGGTGTATAATTTGTACCCGTGCGAAGCCGGGGCGGGTTGCTAGTTCAATTATAAAATAATATGTAATATTATGACGTATATCGACCAACTTGTGTAAGCGACATTTGAATATTGACACGTGTAAAGTGAAATAGACGATCATTGCATTGAAATACCAATTGTAAAATCGCAAATTAGGAAACGACTAAGCATATCATCCTACTAATATCCTACTAATATTATAAATGTGAAAGGTTGTGAGGATGTATGGATGTGTAGAAGTATGGATGTATGGATGTTTGTTACTCTTTCACGCAAAAACTACTGAACTGATTGCGATAAAACTTGATATGTAGATAGCTGGAGACCTGGATTAACACATAGGCTACTTTTATCCCGATATTCCAATGGCAACGGGACTTACGCGGGGGAAACCGCAGGGCACAGCTAGTTAAGAACTAATTTTCAAAGTCAATACTTAATAAAAACGTATGAAGGTATTTATATCTGGAATTTAGTCTTTAAAATAATACTTGGTTAAATATTTTGGGAAATGAAACACCAATTTTAAAGAATAATATTATTATTTAAGTGTTTTTATCATTGACTAAATTAATAATTATGCAATTTGCAATATCATACCGTTTAGTCGTGATGTTTAAAACGTGAGACAATAATAAAGAAGGTTATATTAATATAATGACACATAAAAAATAATATATATTTAATAGTTAGGAACTAAGCAGTAAAAATGCAAAAAGTCCAACTAACCGATTAGCATAAGCGTTTATGTTAATAACAAAGGATTTAAAAATAACTATATATCTATATGAATTTTCATTGAACATACAAAATAATGAATTTTAAATTAGCGTGAAAGCAGTCACCATATATCGTAGAGGGTGTCTAGATAAACCACCAAATAATATTACAATAGAACATTGTATAGAAGCCATAAATATAATATTAGTAAACTTAAGTATAATTTTAAAGATAAGTTGTTGTTTGTTTTTGTTTAATCGCGAACTCGATAGATGGCGTTGTTAGGTAGCGCTGAATCTAGATATGGTTTCGTTACCAGCGGTACTATAAATAAATACTACAGAACTGTTCTGGGAATATACACATATTGTTATTAATTAACAGCAGTATCATTTCTCACCTACGTACCTCAAATTTCGTTCATGATGTTAGCGAAACGAATATTGACATTGTGAGATAATAATTGCGTTTTTTTCGCGGCTTGATTCGAATTTTTTTTCCTTTTTTGTAATAAAACTTCAGAATGTATCGAATTTCTTCGTTACAAAAACAATTGAAAATTGGCGGGAAAGTGTTTTTTATTTTTTTTAATGTCCTATGTTTATTGATATTAAAACTAGTTGTATACAAACAGTACAATCAAAGAGATTTTTCACAAAACACTAAAGACTTACCGAGATTTTTAATTCCAAATGATATGTGTGACACTATAACCACAGAATACATTGCTATAACTAAGATTGTTGTCTGACTTTTGCAACGTACACCGCAAAAGGGCCCTACTTTGTAACTGTCAAGTATGCATACATTTCTAAGTTACATTATAATGTAACTTGCTCCAGCCCTAAGTCATTTTAGCATGTTGGAATTTCATCTGAGGTCTTGAACAATTATTGAAATATGATGACGATTATTGAAGATGTCTCTACTACCCGTGCGAAGTATAGTATATAAATAAATGGAAAAAGAATGAAGAGTTAGATATTTTCAACAATAGAAAAATATATATTACTAACAAATTATACTTATCTGTTATGGTGAAGCGATTTTGTTAACTGGAAATAATCGACTTACCTTACGGAGTTCTTACTTCACTAAAATTGTTACAATTTGAGATAGTATTTTTATAATAGGTAGACTACTTAATACTTTTTGTCAGAAATGTAGGTATGTTTCGGGTCTTGGTCGTGGATGATTCAAATTAAAAAAAAAACAGCAAATCTAATTTTAACTTGCATTTGTCTACAGATCTTCCACCTCCCCGAAATGCGTCACCATCGAACGCTCCAAGCGGCGGTGCGAGCGGCGCTCACGTACAACTCAAGCGTCTCGTGGCTAGAGTCGTCGAAGAAGCTTCTTCGCTGCCAGCACTGGCAAGATATGCTGCAGAACCTCACACCCCCTCGCTAGAGTCTTCCACGTATGAAGACTTGTTAGCGACGGCTATATTAAACAAGGTGAGTTCCTTTCCCAATTTTTTATAAGTAAAACGTTTTTTTCATAAATATACATAATATAAGAATAAGCAAATATAGTAATAATCTGGTGAAATTTATGTTTTCTGCAAGGACATTACCAACTTTTGATCTTTCCAGTGGCGTAACAATAGGGTGGCAGAGCGGGGAAAATGCCACGGGCCCATGGCCCTAGGGGGTCTCCGGCCCCGACGCCAAGACCCTACGCACACGAGGCACCAAGAGTGAACTTGTGCCCCATCCGATGAATTTGCCAGTTACGCCACTGGATCTTTCTTACGTTTTTTGCTCTCAAAATGGGAATAACAAATAATTATATATCTATTGAGCCTAAATGTCTATCGTATCTTTATCTCTAAATTATGTAAGCAACAAAGCATTCTATCTACGATATGATTTACCAGACGTTTATCTCCCAACTTGAACATTTGGGAAAATGGCCCTTTTCATACCCAAACAAGGCTGTATAGGACCTGTCCGTTCTATATGAAGATTGGGTAACTGAAATATCAGATTATTGTAAATCTTTAAATTTAGTATTTATAAAATAAATATTCCTGTCACCGGTCGTGCGTGAGAGACTTCACGATCATACAATGCCGGACACAAACTCAAAACATTCTGTAAATTACGAAAATAATTATTCTACGCACAATAAGATTTAGTTGAAGTTTACAAGATACTTAAACTCATGTTATCACCAAACCTGTTAAAATAATCGTTTGTTCAAATGTTCTTTATTAATTAAGAAGTAACTATCGGCCAGACATCCATGACACATATTGTCACGCTTTATTCCCGACCAAGGTTAAAGTAGAGACGATAGACTTCGCCAGACATCAGTCAGTTAAATGAACGTCTGTGGGAGAGCCATGCTTCGGCACGTATGGGCCAGCTCGACTCCGCTCGATACCACGGCCTCACAGAATACCGGCAGTGAAGTAATGCTTTCAGCAGTATTTCGCCGCGTGAGTGAGGTTACCGGAGGCCTTAACCCTTCCCTCTCCCCTATTTCCGTCCTTCCCCTCTCCCCCTCTTCTCCTACTCCCACCTTAAAGAGCGGCAACGCACTTGTGACTCTTTGAGTTACAGGTGCCCATGGGCGGCGGTAGTCATTTACCATCAGGTGACCCGTCTGCTCGTTTGCCCCCTATACCATAAAAAAGTCACATGTTATAACAAGAATATTATCAGGAATATCCTTAAAATTATATTTCTGAAGTCTTTTATAATATATTTTACATACTTACAAATATATAATAAACACAAATTCTATTTTTGCACTAAGATATGTAAGCTCATTTAGAAGTGCTGATAACGTTCATGATTAATAACATTATTATTTGTTTAATTTTTTTAGTTTATAGTATAGTATTATGTTATCTGTGCTTTCGTGATAGATATTCATATTTTTTTAAAGATATTCGGTTTTAATCACGTGTGTAGTTCGGGAACACCTGCCTATCTTGGACCCAATAGGGGTATAGGTTTATAAAGGGATGAAACAACCTACTGTGTCGGTGTCAGGTGCCTCACTGAGCATCCCGGGAATTCCTGAAATACACAAGCGGATCTAGGATACATCTAGGATTTTTATTAAACAATACATTAACTGTTACAGACTGGTGTGGTCATATTTTAGGACCATTATGGATAACTTTGATTATATATATGTCTAGATGCCCGGTCTGTTATCTCAAAGTGGCACCAATTTGAATCAGTATAAATATACTTCTTCGACTCTCAGTCGAAGAAGTATATTTATCAACTAACATTGCCGTACCTATGCATGTTAGTTAGACCGATATTCATGAGCTTAATATAAAGAAGTAGGTACTAATTTAACAACAATTAAAAACAACTGCCCTGCCAAAAAAACAAATTACGCGCCATACAGCCGCCATATTGATTTAATTTTAATTTTTTATTTTAACGATACCCCATACATCTAAATCAGTTCATTTAAAAGTTAAAGTGTAATAAATAAACTTCCATACATGAACTCTAAAAATATTAGGGTCCTTTTTTGGGCAAAAAAAGCCTGTAAAAATTTTTGAAACAGACTATTATTAGAAGGCTTTTTTTATTTTCATGAGCCTTTATTTACCACTAGGAGTGGTAACTTTCATCATTTTAAGTCATTCAATCCGGTAAATTACGGACGTTGGTAACTTGACTGCGCAGTTTTCATCTTTGTAAATGATAAATCCGGATAAATTAAATTGTAAAGGTTGTCGTTGTCATGTATAAACTTATTTTCTGGAGAATCCTTACTAATGCTTCGTTAGTTGCCACACTCACCCTAATTTAGGGCTGTCTCGGTCTTTTTTATTGAATGTTACGTTATTTTTTTATTACTGAGTTTGTTTAAGAGTAGGGAGATACTGTTGAAGCATCTTTAGCCTCAAGAAGATGGGGGTTAACTAGGACGGGCACTGGGTGTTGTATTTCTGCTGGTGTAGTAGGGTCGCCAGAATACGATGAGTTAGACTTTTGGATTAGATAGTTAGGTTGGAAACGCGTGAGATTTGTTTATGGGCTCGTGACGTTGGTGTCTGTCTACAGGCACTGAAACGGTTCTAAAAAAAAGGTCACCTTCCAATCGGTCAATGGACCGTATGACTCGCATACAGACAAAGTTCTGCACACCGCTAATATAAAGACAATAATTTTAATCTTAAGTAAATAAATTCCCAGGCTCCTTTTAAAAGTGGTATATTGTTGTTATCCAACGGCAGAGCTAGCCTCTATATAAATCTTGCTGGTTTAATTATTTTATCTCATTGACAAGTGGCATAGGTACACATACAATAATAGATAATGTCTTAAAGAAATTACCGTGGTCGTAAATATAACGATTACCTATTTATATAATAATAATCATACCTATTTAGTGAACAATTATGGGTTAAAGGTCTGGAAGCGTCTAGAATTTTTACTTTTAGTTATGACAACAATTATATACAACCCGACTATCGTAGGATAGATATTTCTAGAGTTTTCCAATAACTATCCTAAGTGATTTGGAGCAAGTAAGTTTAATAAAAAAAAAAGTCATTTGAACTTCGAATGTGTCATAATTATATGTATGGTCTTATCAAAAGTTGAATCATAAAACATAAAAAAATCGGACAAGTGCGACTGTGCGAGCCTGACAAGCGCAAAGTTATCAAACAAATTTGTATGTAGATGGTACGTCCATCTCGGGAATCAATTCTCGAAGATGTTTACCCGTTTTTTCCGAAAAACAAACCAAAATACTCTCCTATACATCGATTTACGATAAAATCAACTTCCCAACCAAAATATAAGTTAATAATCACAAAAACTTTTTTTTATGTGATATAACAACAAACGAACGACTTTCGGATTTTTTCCTTTTCTTGTGCTGTGAGACCTTACTTCTTACCAAATTTCATAATTCTAGGGCAATGGGAAGTACCCATATACAGGTTGTGATTTACCTGCGAAAAGTACGATTTCGTCAAATCTAAGGCCGTCGATTCGTCAAATAAATGGCCTTATCTTTTGATTGTGTTGACTTAGAAGTTTGATTTTTTTACAGCTCTAAGGGGCCGCAGACATCTAGAGAAAAAGGGTCTTGACAGAGAGACAGACAGACGGACAACAAAGTGATCCTATGAGGGTTCCTTTTTTACCTTTTGTGGAACGGATGCCTATAAATAAAAATCATTTGAACTTCGAATGTCAGCAATATGTAGGTCTGGGCTTATCACGGATATGTTTACGGGGTCAGCATTACACAAACACTCCACAGACAATATAAAATAAACGGAGAAATATAACAAGGATCCTGTCTAAAGATACAATCGATCATAAACACTACTTGACGATAGCTTATCGAAGATATTGTTAGATACGAGCCTCATATCTTCTGACTAGTACAGTTCCAAGATAGTTCAATATACATAATCAATGCGATGTATTCAAAAGAAATGGTAAGCCATAAATATAATGAGATTAATCACTTATTTATCGAAGTACATACATTCGTTACTAATCACCCGACCGTGATGAATGTCCGGATTGAAATTTCGGAGTGCATTTAGTTTGAAGCAATGTATACTGTTGTTTTTGTGGGTTTTGTGATTCTACTATATGTTATCGCTGCTCTTGGTTTGGTGAGTTCCATAAACCAGTGATTTGTACAAGTTTTCCTCTATTTATCCAGTGATTTGCAATTTTTATCAAGTGGAGATTTGTTTGTGTATTTTTGTGGAAATAAAGATATAAAAAGTGGTGGACTTGTCTACATACAGTAGCCTTATATCATAAATTATACCATTGGGTTTCGTTAAGTCTATAAATCAGATATTTATTCAGCGATTTGCAATTTTTAACCAGTGGTTTGCGATTTGTGTATTTTAAGAGAAATAAAGCTAATTATATCAAGTGGATGTTACTATCTAATAGCTTAATGACAAACAATACCTACCACTTGTAATGTAATCATTAAAAGTGTTGTGTCCAATTAAATTATTTTCACCATAAATATGTTCACCACTTTATTTCGTTCGGTATTTTTTATGAAAGTAATTAAAAGTTGTGATCGACAACCCTGAAGCACCACAACTCGTCTCACCCCTTACGTCTGCCATCAGTTCTCACCCGCGTCCGTGTGAACAACAACTTTCTAACATAATATCTATTAAAAAATTCGTAATCCAATCGAAATAGTGTTCAAATTCCTGTGGCAAGTCATGTATAATTTCTTCAGTACAATTGTGAGCTACTTTCCCGAAGACAACAGCGAGGTTTGACGTTTTTCATACCGTTGTTATTATTCGATGCGTTTAGCTAACTGGTTCCACTGACGCGGATACGCGCGACCGAGGATCTAATTCTTCCAGATGGATTTATCGCATTGATTGATGCATAGATCTGTTTTATTTCCTACATTCGTTCTATAGTGGAAATACTGTTGGATTTTCATTGCATTTATGTAATGTTCATCTGCTATTAATTAATAAAAAAAGTACTAACTAGGTCACATATTACTAGTATTCGTGTTGACCCCTCTCGCTACGTTAAGTGCTTGTATTAGGAGTGAGTTCAGGTCAGTGGGGTGCGAACCCATAACCAATAGCCATTGCGATTGATTAAGCTACCGTCGAATGATTATAATAAGTTAGTTGTCGAATAACTATTTATGTACAACTGTTAAGTAAACAAAGAAATTGCGATCATCTCTCTTAACTAACACACGGCAGTGTAGTAGGGTAAATCACTTTTCTGTATTGCATATGTCATTAGTTGTGAAATCTATTACAGTAATTGAACATCCAATTTAGGGGACATTTATCATCATATTTTGTGTGTGCACCTTTACCTTGTCAACTATCTCATTCTACTTTGCCTTGTAACTGAAGATGCGTAGGCATATATGTAGATACTAATAGTGAATGTAATTTGATAAAAAATAAAGGATACAAGGAATAGTTAGACTATAAATAAAATACTTTGGACATTGTCATATCCATTATCTGGAAGTTAATCATCGATAAAGAAAAGAAGCCATTGGGATGATAAATCAATATTAAACACGAATATCGGGGACAGCCGGCGTTCAGTCACAACAGAGAAAAAGATTGGAGGTACAGCGACTTCCATCCACGACACAAGCGATGAGACAAAACATGAACGCAACGTTAATAGTATGGAGGGTAGAGGGCAAATGGGAATGTTATGAACTAAGCAGTTAGCAGCACAGGAATGAAGAGCGCTGAGTGTTTTTATGTTTGGCTACTAGATTTGATAAAAACTTGAATGATGGGAAGAACATTCACACTTTAGTCAGATTTCTTCTAATTTCTTTATCTTATCTTTGTTGTCTTAGTTAATGTTTGAAAAGTTACTATGAAGAAATTTGTCGTTTGTTACTTTGTCCATTTGGTTTTTTTTTACAGTTGCTTGAGAACGTAACTGTACCAAAGTTTGTAAAATTAAACTTTAAAATACGTGTTTAGAAAAATATATAGATTATCTATTTCCATTTGATTTAACTATTTATAACCATTCGTAGATTATGATATTGTACATGTAGTATATATTTTTAAAATAAAGGGTTTTTTTTATAAGCAATAAAAAGAGTTACGTTCTATTGTACATAGCAATGTGAGCAATGTTTCTACTGCATATTCAAGAATCGATATTAATTATTTCTAAATTAGTATAAAAAGCCTTTCGTCTAGAGTTGTGCATAGGTTATATTTGAAATTAAAGTGTAAACTTAGACTAATGAACAAAATGATACACACTTAGTTTCATCAGACGAGTCCTTTGTAATATTCATAATCAATACTTTTGTATATAATATATTGAACGTGGGTAATATAATTTATTAATGTTCAGTATTTCAGCTAAAATTCACTCTTTTTTTAATCAATTGAAATTTATTAAATAAAATAAATTGTGTTGTCCAAATATGTTTGTGTCATCACACAAACATATTTGGTCATCACTTATTGACTATTTATTTACTTAGAACATGGAAGACTTACAGCCACAAATGTTAAATACGATACAAATTTCAATAGTCACCTGAAAGCCAATTACAAGTCTACACGTGTAGGGTATTTACTGAACTGCTAAAAAGAAAATAAATGAATGGACAGAGCACAGTATAATTATATACATATAATGTGGACAGAGTATTAAAATTGCTCTGAGATGATTATAGATACAGTAGCGCCGTTTCTCAATACACACTTTGACCACAGATAAGATAATAATAGTAACTTGCTTTAACAAATACTTTTTCATACACAAGAGTTGGTGCTCCTTACTATCCATAGTCAATAGTTTACCTTTTTTTAACCTACCCATGCCATAAGATAAGTTAAGGTAAGGTATATTCGTCAAGTATTCTCTTTAGTGCCATTAGTGTATTAAAACTAGTGTGTGTAGCCAGTAGTAGCCAGTAGTAGCCAGTAGTGTAGTTATTGCCCTTGTCGATTAGCGCACAATATCTAATTCTGTATTGTCAATTTTCAGGTGATCGAGCGCTACCAGAACGAGAATGGTTCTGGGGGACGCAGCAGTGGCATTCACTCGGCGAGCGCGAGCCCTACACCTTCAGAACGCTCTTCGCCCAGATCGCTCCATTCGCATACAATACATACCAGGGACATCACTCCACCAGTAAGTATGCTTAAGTTTCATATACTTAATAACGTTTACATATAAATGCAACACAAATAGTTAAAATTCGATCAAAACTTTAAGTAAAGAAATACTTTGCCGTGGTATGAAACCCCCAAGAAAACTTGCATACAATGATGGTGGAAAAAATCTAACGTAAGTTAGCCAGATATATATTTAAACGCCGAGTATGGATACTACCCATTTCTATACCTGTTGGTCTAAATACGCTACAGTATAGGTGGGAACTTATGCATATTATAATAATAATAAATAATAATAATTTGTTTATTTCACTCAATAAGGTTAGGTACATTGATTCACGACTAAATGGTACAATAAATGACACCTTAGTGAGAGCTGGAATTTGTAGTAGGTCGAAACCTGTGTGACAAATCTCCAGGCAGTCTCCTTAGTGTTACAGTAGTAGACAGCTTGGGTTTGAAGGACGTGTCACAACATGTTAAAATACAATAAGTTAATATGAAAAGGTAATCAACATATTTTAGTGTATAATTATACACTATTATTTTTTGATAACTGACAAAGTAGATAACCCTGGAGTACGTGAGACCATACATTTCTGTGTACCGGACCAATACATGCGAGAGACAGGCTCTTCACCTATCCGCTTGCGTGGCGTTTCCCACACGCGGAAAATTGCCCCACTTCCAGAGCCGTTATACTCATACACCGCTTTCTTAAGGCCAATCCAGAAGCAGATATATTTTTTAACAACCCTAGCGTAATTTATAAAAACGTGTCACTTTTATATGTTATTAATTATTATAGGTATGCATGGGTAATGAAGTTTGGTTTATGATTTAATAGTCTAATATGATAGTAAACAGATCTCAGTACAAAATTGTTGCGTTTGTAATTTAGATTGTGTATGTTAATATTTAATTTAGTATAGATATAAGCGATTTGATTGTATAAACTGTAAGCTTTTATGAATAAATGAATCATTATTTATCTTTATAAGCGCGTTACGTTACGCTTAAGTAAGTAACTATTT
Organism: Callimorpha dominula; assembly: GCA_949752705.1. Taxonomy (NCBI): domain Eukaryota; kingdom Metazoa; phylum Arthropoda; class Insecta; order Lepidoptera; family Erebidae; genus Callimorpha; species Callimorpha dominula. The sequence continues at coordinate 2,437,620 of OX456992.1, forward strand.
GATTTCATTGTGCCTTTTTTTAATAGGTTCAATATTTGTAGAAAAAAATTAGAATCAGTTCTATGTTCAAAATTTTTTGAATTATGGAATATATTCTGATAAGTCATTTGACGAAGGTTTTTGTAATTTTTGTACATACACAGACACTTCAGACAAATCATTATTTTTTCTAAAGCTAGCTCCATGTTTTGTCCAAAACAATCACAACCTATTTATTGTAGTCATATCAGTAACTATGTGGATGTGTCTTTAGGACCCGATTACAACGATAATTATAAACAAAGCTATAAAAAAACTATTAGGTAGGTATTATGCGTAAAATTTAAAAAACTTGTCACTATGTCGTCCGTCATTTGTTAATTTAACAGCGTTGGCCAAATCAGTTACCAGCCAATATAACGTAGGTACTTGTTTTTAATATAAAACGATAACTTTTCTAGCTTCACGAAGAAGACGATGTGTCCGATTGGGAAGAGGGGGAGGCGACGGATGAAGCCTTAGAAGTGCCACGGAGGGTGCCATTCCCAGAGTTTGGTGGGGACATCGTGCACAACCTAGGTATAACAACGCAATATATTTTTAAATATTTTAATTAAAACTATCGCAGAAGCATGAATCAAGGTCGTCTCACGAACATAAGCTATTCCTATATCGTAATCAGCTGATAGAAATGTGGACAATGCTAATAACTTCTTTCTAGATAACATTATCAGTTCACACAACGTTGTGCAAAACTTAGTTTATGCGAACGTAAATATGTACAAATATTTTTTCGCAATTTTCAGATAATGAAGATAGAGAGTTCGACGAAGTATCCGGGAGCGATCTGCAGGCAGTAGACGGCACTTGGGAAGAGAACTGGCTGTTCCAGAAGAAAAAAATCAAAACTATGCAGTCTGTGCCCGTACCCATGTTAGTGCCCAACTCTAACACTGAGTATAGAGCTCTGATCGGCGACAGAGACGCCGACGATACAACAGACCTTTCGGATAATGCAAGTGACTCCGAAGAACAAAGCTTAGATTATAAAAGTGATATAAAGAAAGTTCTAGAATCCAAACATGTAATAGGAGGAAAACCTAAAGTTGATGATTTAGACTTTGAACCAGACAGCCTCACCATCATTGAAGGAGTTGATGAGTTTGACAAACTCGACAAAGTGGAAGATGATGACACTGTGGACGCGATTATTAACGAAATTAACGATAATAACGTAACTATTGTTGAAACTGTCAATGTTAAAGATGCTGACCAAATCGATGGCGGTAAGCTGGTTCTCGGTATTGACAGTGGGCCTGTACTTAAAGCAGAATTCTTAATGAAAGAAGAGATACACAGAACTCTATTTAATGGATTTTCAGATAAAATAACAGAGAATACATACGCAAAAACTAATGGAGAATTCCATAACGGTGTGTTAAATTTGCATGTTGCAGACAACTTCACAAGCAATAAGGGTAAGCATTTTCATATCGGACATGCAGAAGATATAATCTATTAAATCTATTAAAGATTGGGTAATCATTGGTCTTAAAAAATCTTTGGGACCGTTATGTATTGCGGGTACATATTTAAGTCACACTGAGTATGTATTTTTCCGGAAAATGCTCTTCGCATCAATGTCCAATGTCCTTGTCAATTTAATGATTTGTTTTTTTTATATACACCATGAGCATCCTTGCTATATATTTCTAAACTAATATTATAAAGAGGAAACATTTGTGTGTATGTTTGTAATGTTTTCACACAAAAACTACTGGACCGATTGCTGACTAGATTAACGCATATGCTACTTTTTATCCCGATATTCCCACGGGATCGGTACTTACGCGGGTGAAACCGCGAGGCGCTGCTGGTTACCTATACTTTTATTTGTGTTAGTCTTCTCTCTTTCAAAATATTAGCTTTAACGCAAAATTTTCAAATTCAAAATCATATAAATGTTAAGAGATACTAATATTTCCAGATTCAATAACCACTCAACACGAGCGCGAAGGCGAATACGAAGAGACAGTGACCATACCAGTACAGAGGTATGCAGACAGCCTGCGCAGGAAACACTTCGACGACGGACCACAAGTGTAAGTAACTATTGAGGTGTTTCATCAACTATTAAACAATTTCATACGTAGTTGACACGCAGGCACAGGCGTCATCTACTTTCCGTAACTAAGATTAAGCCTACAAGTAGCCATCCATCCTTATTACCGTTTATCTAATTTCGTACTAGTACCAAAAAAGTCCTAAAAGGCATACGACTCGGTAATCAAATCCAAGATTGAAAAATACTACATCGCAAATAAAAAGCAAATATTATGTAACTAGGACCACTTACATTTAAAAATTCAAATGTTTTATTTCAGGGTCCCAACTCGAGATACTGATCATGAGGACGACTTGATACCAGGTGAGAATAAGAATTTTCTTAGGCCTCTTTAAGTTCTATATTTCTGTTGCCTCTTAAAAAAAAACTAAAAATAAGTCTTTTATAATGTTATGGCCTTTATTTAATTTGTTGAATCTAATTTTAGGTTCCATCGCATATAGAGAACGCCAGAAATGGTTAAATTACGTAGAGATGCCAAACAATCCATATTCACCAGAAGCTATTCAGAAAAGACTTTCAGCAAAGAGTACTGCGTCACTTTTCGATATGTTTACCAAAAAAGAAACAGAAGATGAGAAAATTGAATACGTCAATAGCGATGAGAGAGAATCAAACGAACCAGTAAAACAAATTAACCATAATAAGATAAATTTGGCCATTAGTAATGACAGTATAAATGAAATAGGCAGAAAAACTTCTAGTCCGTCACCTAGACTATTAAAAGACATTGTGGCTGATGAAATACCGGAATATAAACGGTAAGCGAATTTAATTAATGATTTAGTTTCTGTAGGATCTAAAGGAATGAATAGATTAACAAAATTCTAATAAAATATGAATATTAATATTACAGATACGGGCGAGATTATTACATAAGAGAGGCAAAGTCATCAAGCGGCGGCCGCAAAAAAACAAGCGTGAGCGAGTGTAGCTCAATATCGTCAATGAACAAGTCGACCAGTTTAGACAATTTCGATACAGAGTTCACGACGCCTGTAAGTGCCAGCAGCTCGTTAAGCGACCTCGAAGCGTCCGCCCTTCACCAGAACATCGTCCGCGCCGTACTCAGCCCCAGAAATGCCAGCCCCAACTTCGCTATAAACCCTATATTTGAAAACCCCGATAGACAATTCGATAACGCTGACGAAAATCATGCGACAGACGATAGCGTCGGTCGAAACACCAACGTAAGACAACAATGTAGAACTGTGTGCAATGGAGGTGACGGTTATGTGGAAAACGAGGATATAGTTAGACTTAAAATACCGGCAATCCCCGAGATAACTGAAGATCTATTCGAGACGTACACGAATGTTAGGCGAAGCAACACGCTGCGAAGCGAGGACCTGTGTGTCCGCGCCAAGCGACGCCCGCAACTCAATTTTACGTTCGGGGGCAGTCTCAGGTTAAGCAAAGGCTTTCGTACCGATATATGGTGAATGAGCACCCCTCCTAGTTCCAATGTTATCTACATCTAATACACCACCTCCGTTCTCAATGGCACCCCTACTGACAAACGATCGACTCTCAACAAAGAATCTCTTACTGTGTACGATACATACATAGCGCCAAGTCGAATCTGTTAGGATACAATAGTTAGGTTAACTCTGACATCACGGACACCGATCATAAAATATGGTGAAAGGATTTCTTTGTCATTACTATACGAACATCTAAAATATCTTCGTTTGACACACAGTATTGCCTGTTGTGTGTGAAGTTGGCATGTTATTTGTTGGATATGAAGAGCTGACTAACAGCACTGAGCACTATTAATACAAACAATATCTTTAGTACTGCACTCATAGATTTGTGTTCTTCTTATTAAAATTTTCAGTACTACCGTAATCCTCAGAGATGTTAGTGGTGAGTGTTGTAAGATTTTGGCAAACAAAATTTTGACTAACTGCATTCGACTGCTTGCGACTAAACAAAATATTTATTTAATACTATACTAATATTCTTCTTTGCAACATTATTATATTAAAATACGCATTTTCATTTCATTTTCATATTTATCGATCAATTTTACCTTATTAGTTATGCGATGCACGTTTTAAACGCTTTTAAGGGCACAAAACTTTAGTATAAATACGAAGTCGTCTCTAACAATATAAATAATTTTACTAACATCCTTTACACCTTTAGTAACAATTAGAACACACTACTTGTAAACAACCAAATATATGGAAAATCTAGATCTGTATTACTCCAATGTGTTAATTGCACATAACATTGTCATAGCATTATCAATATTTTCAGGGATTACTTGTAAAACAATTCAACATAATAGCGACGAATCAACACTACACAAAATTTGCCGGCAAAGAGGATATGACATCACTAACAACTACTATAAACAATAAGGACAACATTATGATTGAATACGAGGATGCTAGCGTACCGACTTTGTTTGCCGCCACACCCATCTATGTAGATGACGACACAGACAGAAAATTCGAAGAGATCTTAGAGACAGCATACCAAACACCTCCCTCACAACCACCTCCACCTATACCAGTAATAAATGATGATAAAATAGATGAACCTTTAAAATCACCCATCAGCGTTGACAATTCTTACATAAGCACTAGTAGTATGGAGGACTCTATTAAAATATACAACGTTCAAACAGGAGAGATTATTAAGTGCAAACCTGAAGATAGCATATCAGCAAGATACGAAACTGACACAAATGACAATATTGACATTGTTGATAAGAACATCTCAGAAGTAGATAGTGTTAGTAGTTGTAATGATGTACGTGAACAAACTGTGATAGAGGATACCGAAGAAAGGGATTTGTTACTTGAATCTGATGACGTTCTACTGAATTTACCTAAAGTGAAAGAGCTGGCTAAAATATTCGTGAATATGGACAATTTAGAAGAACCAGCAAAGGTAGGTTTAGTGATTTAATATGATGGCGGTAATAGTTTGCTCGACGATATTCGAGTATGTTACCAAACATTAGTCAGCTGTGATTAAATTATTTATCTAGACACCAAGTGACTCACTGTGTGACATAACTTTACATTAGTTTGAAGCCCACGCCCAAACCACACCCAGGGCCCAGGACTGCGGGTTTGTCGTTTGTAATCATTTTTAAACTTAGGGACAAATCCAGATACTGAATCAGCCATCACTAGAAACATTTTGACAAAGTGTAAAGAATTATTTTTTAACCGATTTCAGAAAGGAAAAGGTTCTCAGTTCGACTGAATATTGTTATGTTTTGGTATGTTACCGATATCTTCGCCATTTGTAAACGGAATAAATAATTCTAAAGAAAGTAATTCTTAAAAACAAACTTTCTTTTCTCTTTCAAAAAACTTTTTTTAATTGAATTTGTTGTACTCGACGTTGATCCCATTAAAAGTTGAAGAAAATTATCCACCTCTAAGGGTGGAAAATTAAGGGAAGAATACAGCTTATTATATTTAGCATAATTTAGGCGCATTGAAATCGGTGATACTTTCTTTAATGGTTAATTATTATTGTTCCCTGAATAGATACTGGATCTGACGCAGGTTATGTTAGCTCCATAAGTGAGACTTACTAAAGTCTTTGCTCGTAATCAATTGCTGCTTTACCGCCTTGCAACGAAAAGAAATTAACCCTATCAATAAGTTGACGATTGACACGATTTGCAACTCCAGATAGCGTAGGATAAATCAAACTAACTATATAATATATTTCAGACACCACCACCATATCTCAGGAGGCGGAGAAGCAAGGATAATATGCTCACAGAGCCTACCTTCAAACCTGAGAAGCAAAAACAGATGTACATGCACAGCCTAACAGCCAGAAGTATCTCCAAAGAATTCAGAGAAGAACTGAAACTCTCGATGTCAACTCCTCTCACTGTCCCAGGAGGCTCCAAAGAAATTCCCGAAGGTATTGAAGAGTTGAGCAAAGAATCCGTAACGCCAGGCAGTCCTCTACCAGAACCGGGTACAATCAAAACTAAGCTAGCCTTCTTTGAAAGTCTCAAATCAAAATTTAGTAATAAATGATTGGTAGAATGAAAGCGATGCCATAACATATTTAGAAATTAGTGCTTTTCATTGTATGATTTGTAACAGTAGGTAAAGAGTCTGAATCTGAAAAAGTGCAAAATGTTGAAATTAATCTTTTTACACGAAGGGCTTGTTTCACCAGCTCATTGGAAGGTAAAATGTAGTGCCTTCTTTTTCTATCAAGTCACAAAGGAAAAAGACAGAACACCGCTCAGGCAATTTTAAGTTACAAAAGTGAAACAGGCTCTCAAAAATTTCGCATCTGCTTTTTAGTTTATACATTCCACGTCGCTAGCTTCGTACACAGAATTCCTTTAATGGTAGGTATCGAGTGAAAGATGAAACGTAATATAGCATGATTTTCTGTACATTGCGTAGAGTTTATCGCAGTAGTGAGACTACGACTTGTTTGTGTCATACTAAACAAGTAATGTAGTTGATACTGATTAGGGCAGGTCATTCCTTGTAGTTTATAATGTAGTACATAATAACGGTCACATAATTTAAATGGTAGGTTACGGTGTAAATTTTAAGTGCCATTTTGTAATCATTATTTTTTTCATTTATTTAAGTACTTAGTTGACGTTGTTTTTGCGAAGAAATGTGTCCATTGTTCTTTTTAACCACTTTTTAATATACTATGTTGCCCTACATGCTTGGTCTGCTATTACCCATCTCTGTCTGCCGCTACCTATTGTACCTTGTAATTAAGACCTTAAATATATTTTTATAGAAGTCATTGACTCGCTTATTTACAAGACGGACATATGTAACCAAATGACCAAAATACAGAATGGCTAACATTGACATTTTTTTTCTTAATTAATGCCGGACACTGCGCACACAAAGGTCATATCTATTAAAAAAAAAAGGGTCACCATAAATAAGGGTTCCACGGAATGTAAAAACGCCTAAAGTATATTTCTTCGCCAAAACGCCATCTTCACCTTTAGCTAATGCCAAAGTTGTAAATACATACTATAAATGGCTAGTGTAGCGGTTGTGTCTATGTATAGTAGAATAAGTTGTGCAATAAATTATTGACTTAACTACGGAACCAGTCGCATTGTGATAGACTATGTAAAACACGCATACAATTGTGAACAATATATAATTACCGATGTAAAGATAAGGATGGTATTGAATAAAACTATACGAGAGTTAAAAAAATGGTTTTCCTTAATACATACTCACGCTTGTATCCTCGAACGAAGGAATGTAAAATTTATAATATAGAATAGAATATATAATAAAATAGTTGAACAGTTATTGTAGTTAGTTGAATAGAATAACTATTCAACTAACTACAATAACTGTTCAACTAACTACAATAACTGTTCAACTAACGACGATAACTGTTCAAACAACTAGAATAACTGTTCAACTAACTACAATAACTGTTCAACTAACTACAAAAACTGTTCAACTAACGACAATAAGTGTTCAAACAACTAGAATAACTGTTCAACTAACTACAATAACTGTTCAACTAACTACAATAACTGTTCAACTAACTACAATAACTGTTCAACTAACTACAATAACTGTTCAACTAACTACAATAACTGTTCAACTAACGACGATAACTGTTCAAACAACTAGAATAACTGTTCAACTAACTACAATAACTGTTCAACTAACTACAATAACTGTTCGCGTCGCAGTCTCTTTCGCAGTGCGGCCGCGGCCTTATACTAGTCAACGAAATAAAACATTCTCAACAATATTAGTAAATTATGGTATAAAATTGGACCACCAGGCTATCATCTCTAATCTACCTTTTCTTACGAACATTACAAATTTAAACCGAGTATGTTCTGCGTGGTCGACCCTACCAGTTTTCCCACTCCCGTTTGACTTATATAATTACTACCTACAAGTATCTTACAAGGTATTTAAGGGTATACGCGACCTGTCTCTGCCTACCCCCGAAAGAGGTAAGTAAAAAATTGTGTGTGTGATTCTTTGATAGTAATAGAAGTAGCATAGCTAAATTTAATATGCACATCATTTTATTAGTATCACAGAGATAGCAGCGTTATTTTTTATGAATTCTCTTATATTAAACTTTGAAGTGAAAACTTATTTAGGCACGTTGTGCACTTTTGCTATGGGGAAAAAGCACTGACCTCGCTCCGACTCGCTAATAGTACATATGTAGATCCACTAGAGGGCGCTAATCTAAACATTGAGTTCTGTCAGCTCCTTATTAATTAATTTTTAAAAATATAATTAGTTTAATAAAGTACTTATTGGGGGCGCAATTCATATGGTAAAATAAACAAAAACATAATTGTAATTCAGGTGAAACTTTATAACGCCTATAGTGCTCAATAGCGAAAACCTTTATTCAAAATTTCGTCCGAACGTACGTCAGTTGATGGATGTCACTAGTAGATGGCATCACTTTCTTCAAAAATGAACACTTCTGATCGGCAACTGACAATTACATACTTATTAACAATTTTTGAATTGAAAACTTCTTTAGGCACGTTAGGCACTTTTGGTATGGGGAAAAAGCACAGAACTCACGTGACCGTCACGCTCAAATAACAGATGTGTCAGTTATGTTTTCACTTCTGACGTTGACAGTTTTTTTTTAAATAAAAATGTCTTATGTTGAAATAATGATTTTATAATATAGATAACATATACAAAAACTTTAGCTAGAACACTTATAAACGACAATACCCTTATAAATGAAAAAAGTTGCTGTCAAGTACAACAAAACTTATATGAAAAAGGCTGTTAACATTATAGCACCCATCCTAACACTTACACTGATAAAAAATTACAAATATACAGAACGTTAGAGAAAAGTGTGGTCAAATTTTCAGAGCGTTGTGACAAACAGTTGATTTACCTACCTTAAAAGAAAATGAATTTTGATAAAAATGTTTTTGTTTTTTAATTTTTCCTTCAAAAATTGCTTTTTCTAGTGTATCTGGCGCAATGGTTTTAGTGGTCACCTCGCCATTAAAGTTGTCCCGAGTCTGGGTGTTCTTTGTGTCCGTTGTTTAAATGTTTGTGAACATACATTTTCATGTCAATTACAATGTTTTTTATTTGTTTTTACACAGACATTTTAAGAAAAATCTGTACATTCCATCAACATCCTTGGCATTAAATACTAGCTATAGTTTCATTCATGTCAGCCCCCTTCTTACGAAATATTATTTTTATCGGTCAATTGTAATAGGAATTTTTATTAAGAATCACAAATTATCATAAAATACGTTAACGTTAAGTACGGCCCTAAAATACAACTAAGTCATTCTGTAACACCTGTATATAACCAAGTATATATTTTTGACACCATTGTCATACACACCATGCAAATGCATACATATTTAAGGCCATAGTTAGAAAGTAACTTTTTTTTTTTTTTTTTAAAAGACTACTAGTAACGTGGGTCACACATTACTAGTATTCTTGTTAACCCCTCAAGCTAAGTTGAATATGCTTGTGTTAGGAGTGGGTTCACGACGGTAGTGCACTGGGTGGGGTTCGAACCCGCAACCACTTGATCGCAAGTCCGACGCCTTAACCATTACGCTACCGCCGCTTAATAACCAATTTATTGAGGTGGTTATTAAAATGTAAAAGAATGAGGCGAGAAACTCATCACTGACCTTCCGATTGTCAACCCTAATGATGGCAACAGCCAGGAGAAACTTAATGAACTGCAATAGTAAGACACACTGTACTCCCTCAATAAAGAAGTTTTTAGCAGGCATTTTAAAAACAGTTAATGCTTTGGTTATTGAAATCGTTTAGGTTGACAAGTGAAGGGTGAATTTCCACTTAATAGTAAATACCCAAAGTTTTATGAAACGGAATGCTCTCCATTTGATCAGCATACTTCCGTCTATAGCACCATAGATAATAGTCAATCAAACTGGAGTTAGGCACCTCTACGTCTTGACCTTTGATTTTTTCTTCTACTCTCTTCTTGAGTAGCTCTATAGCGTGGATGGAGCAACCGCGGATTTCCACTTCCTCTTCGGACCCGCTTGGTAGAAGAACATCTGAAATGAACGACAAATATATGCAACTTTTTTATTGGGTACTAATATTTAATAGGTACTAGCTTTTCACGCAGTTTCACCTGCGTTTATGGTGCGTAGGAGGATTTATCGAGGAGGGCTATATAATACACAACATCACGCTACGACCAATAGCGTGATGTTATATAGCCCTCCTCGATAAATGGCCTATCCAACACTAAAATAATTGTTCGATTAGATCCAGTAGTTTCTGAGATTAGCGCGTTCAACCAAACAAACATAACTCTGCACCTTTATAATATTAGTATAAATTCGCACACCTATTATACCTTTACCATTTCTAAACAGGTATTAACTAAAAATAGTACTTTTTTTAGGCGAAAGGCGAAAATCTAAGTTTGGGGTAAAAGGAGATTTGGAGTGTTATATGCAGCTAGAAGAATGATATTGTAGGAATCTCGTGTTTTAATCATTTTGGGGCTGAAAATTGGATTTTTGTAGTTATTGCCCTATTGCTTAACAATGTATATATATTTGTTTTATTACAAGTATTGTGAGTCGAGCCCATGTTGGTGAACTTTGCGTCTAGCGTCGAGTAGTAGTGATATTTTTAAATCTGGTTTTTTGGTCGGTAGATATTGAGATAAGGAATTTGATGGTGCGCATAAGTCAAAAATTTAAATTGTTGAGTTAGCTCCCTTCAGATCTAGAGTGCAACGTTAATTTTCTAATTAAAATAATTTATAATCATAATAACGGCACACATCTCACACACGGCCGTCTGATCCCAAACTAGGCAGAGCCTGTACTATGGTAACCAGACTGCTGATAAACATACATATATATATATATATATATCTAAACACATGCATATTATAGATAAATTACACCCAGACACAGAACAAATGACCGTGCTCATCTCACATATATTTGTCCTGGGTGGGAATCGAACCCACGACCTCTGGCTTAGCAGTCAGGGTCACTAACCACTAAACCAACAGGCCAGTCATATAATATTTAACCTATAATACCTACCTATCTAATATTATTAAGTAGATTCCTAAGTTCAAAATAAATTATCTCGTCTAGTCAGGCAATGGTGCCGATTCTATTGTACACTCGACTAAACTAAAACCTGACTTAATTTCTTCATATGAAATCAACCTAGTGTTCTTCGTAATAAGGTATATTTGTTACTAGCATCTATTTCTCAGCGCCGCTAAATTTCACTGAAACCTCTCAACGTATACTCAACTTTATTTCCACGCAGCGAGTGTCCATTTATTCTAACGCTGTATAATTACTGTATAAAAACTTGTTCAAAAAAGTTTAAATCACATTAATTAATTCATTCATTGTCTTAAAACGTTTCACCTATTACCCATAGATGTGCCTTCATTTAATTAAGAAAAGAAGATGAAAGTCGTCTACCCTATTATACCTATGCTTATCATAATCATATTTATTTTTATTTCTTTTTTAAAAAGACAACTCCCGCTTTAGGAATGACTCCTGTGTCGGGGGGGGAGTTCACAAACATACAAACAACGGACACAAAGAACACCCAGACTCAGGTGGGAATCGAACCCACGACCTGTAGCATAGCAGTCAGGGTCACTAACCACTAGGCCAACAAGCCATCATTTGTTTAACATAGGTATATAGATATAGATGATAAAATTAAAATTTATTATGTCCACTATGTTATGTCATTGCTCCAACATGATAAGAGACATAATAAACCAATAGATATAAAAATAGTAATTTTTTTCTGAGTAAAGGGAAATCATAAATAACGATTCCATTTATGATAACATTACATTATACCTAACTATCCTAATGTTTTATACTACTAGTTTTTTCTAACATTATTGCATTATTTGTAACTAATTTAACATTGCATTGGTCAATAAAAGTGATGAAAAGACATAATATTAAAAATTATACCCTCAACACGCAAACTAAAAAGATAATGTTCAAGTTTCATGACGTCTCTAACAACTTACCTTTCTTTAGTTTTTCCATTAATTCATCACTGTAACTCAATACACCAAAGTAAACTAAAACTTGCGGTATTCTATAGTCAGCGAACATGGTCATTTTGTCTATGTCTGTGAATTCTCCCAAACCAGTGCCTCCGAATAAGTTCCACAAATCTGCTACCAATATCTGCGCTCTTTTGTACAAGGCAACCTATAAAATAAACACTATTACTTAATAACAAAAACTTAGTAACTGCATTTTGTTCAGGATGACATAACAGGGATTACCCGTTGGAAACGACATCACCGCTCGCGCGACCTGCGTCTTGCGTCTGCGGCAGCGTCGAAAACAAATGTATGAAACTATTTAAAGCGGGTCATGAATCGGCGTGGTGCGTCTTGCGGAGAGGCGGGCGGCGCGGAAACACCCGAGCGACCACGATGGGAACAAAAGTACTAGATCACAGCGCGGCGGCCACGGGTCAGAGCGAACGACCGGCGAATACGGCGGACGAATTCAGCGTCAAGCTTGTTGATTAAATAATTCTGTATGTTTCGCGGGCGATGATACAGCTCTCATGCAGTAAAGTAAGTAAGTAAGTAAAGTTGTACTTTTATATCTTCTATAAACAAAAGTTTATGATCGAATGTATCAAAGGTCATTCTTGTAAAGGGTCTTTCAAATAGAGCGGGTCGATGTTAATGATCTGTGGCGGTCATTTTGTTTTGGCGGCATCTGTCAAATCGTTTTTTCTTATTCAGTCACTGATGCTAAATCACAATGGCAAGTTACACGATTGAGCAGCATGTGCAAATGATAAAACTTTATTATCAAAATGAGTGTTCGTTAGTGCAAACGTTGCGCGCATTGCGCCCATTTTACGGAAGACGCGGTGGCCCTTCAAAGTCTACTCTCCAACGATTGGTAACCAAATTTGAGACGACCGGTTTGGTAAACAACCAACCAACGCCTTTACGTTAAAGGAACGCCAGATCGGCCGAGAACATCGCCGCTGTACGTGAGAGTGTTCAGGAGACTCCGAGGCAGTCGATTTCTCGCCGTGCACAAGAACTCGGCCTTTCGCAGACTTCAACTTGGAGAATTTTGCGCCGGGACTTGGGCCTGCATCCGTACAATATCCAACTAGCCCAAGAGCTCAAAGTTAATGACCATAGACAACGTCGTGTGTTCGCTGATTGGGCTTCGGAACGCTTGGAAGAGGACCCCGATTTTGGCCGAAAAATAATCTTTAGCGACGAGGCACATTTTTGGATGAATGGTTTTGTTAATAAGCAAAATTGCCGTATATGGGATGACCACAACCCACATGAAGTTCACCAGGTGGCAATGCATCCACAAAAAGTTACCATCGCTCAGATTCAGCCGGATCTATGCAGCAGAGTCATTAAAAATTGGACCTCTCGGATTCGTGCCACCTTACGAAGCCGCGGCGGACATTTGAACGATGTCATATTCCATCCATAATGGCATAAATGGGCCTTTCAAATAAAAAATAAATTTCGTTAATATCTCACACACATCTTGTTTTATTCAATTTTAACATCAACCCGTCCTTGTTGAAAGACCCTTTATAATCAAAAAAATTTCGTTGTTTATAGACTTGAATTCGCCAGATTCCTTTCTCTTTTTTTAACGGGATTTACTCCTTACCTTGCCTTAAAATATCTTCAGCAAAAAAGTAATTGGATTTTGATATAGACAATATGAATACGCCCGACGTGGTCGCAGACGCCGCCACTACTGGCTCGTGGCCCGTGGCATATCGACCCAATCGCAAGACGCTCCGAGCCGCAGGACGCACCGCAAGACGCATCGCCTTATGTCGTGGCCGAGGCGTCAAGCAGGGGTATTTGGGTAGGGAACCTCACAGTGAGGGGTGCAATGGCATAATATAATTTCTTTTTTGTATTTCTGTATAAAATAAATAAATCAGTTGTATGCCTGAAGTAAATCTTACGTAGTGACACTGCGAGAGTCTGTCTTTTCGTCATGACAAGGTCAGTACGAAACTACGAACACCTAAGGACTGCCGACAGAAGTGAAAACTTAAAACTGCGCATCCTCAGTATTGCGCAATACGATACATTAGCATGTCAGTGACGCGTTATAATCATAAAATCCTTTATTCTGTAATACAAGGACCTTCTGTACCGCCAAATACATAATGGTACAGAGAGAGAGTACAGAAGTACCACTCAGTAAAATAATTTAAATAAATAGCGATTCTTGTTCCGGCACAATAAAGTGCATTTCAGGTTGTACACTTACAGTGCTAATGACGTAGACGTTGCCTCTCCTTCTATCGCGTAACTCTTCTCTTCTGACGTTAGGGTTGCATTTATTTTGATTAGAAGTGTAAAAAACGTAAGTTTCGGAGCGTTGTTATTATTTAAGCAGCCGAATACGTTAAGTAACACCTATCGGACGACGCGACACGGCGCGTGAGTGAGTATCGAAATTACGTGATCGCACACATAAGTAGATGTCACAATATTACGACCCGTCGACACCGCCACGTACTTGTAGCTTCATACCTACAATGCGGAGTGGACCTAGCCTTGTTAAACTCTAATTAAATTCTTTAACTAGTAGGTATGTAATAGTAGTAGTTATAAACACATCAAGACCTTTACCGGACAATTTAAAAATACCTATTATTGGTTTAATTGAAATAAATGGTTTTGATTTGATTTATTAGTATTTTATTAATAAGAGACTGATATAAGATGTCCCATTATACATTACCTTCTGGCCATTATAAGTTGCTACATCACGGAAACAAGGGAAACTATTCACAATTATGTCAAGGAGTTTCACTGCAGACTTATTGGCCTCTTTTAAACAGTTCACAAATGTTCCATTGTATTTATTCAGGAGCACGGCCCCCACTTCGTGTAGGACTGATAATCTTTCTTCAAATAATGGTATTTGTGCTTCATTGTCTCCTCTCATGATTGATTGCAACTGTTGTTTGGTTATCTTGGAGTAGTATTCGGGATTTGTGATGTCTATACCTTCCTGTAGTTCAAATTGATTTTTATTTAGATAAGCAAGTAGGTCATAGAGAATGGTGTTCATTTTTATTCATTAAGAAGTTTTTACACCAAATAGTGCATTCAGATCATCATCCTGAGTGGAAAAGCATTGGAATTTTCTGCCGGAAAATTATTTTTTTTTTTATCATTTTACATTTTATTGGTTAAAAGTGACATCACAATGAGTAAACTGAACATTTTACCGAAAAAAAATTAATAAATACGCATACGGCCAAAATGTACAATGTAACCAATCAAACATTTAAACATTTTATGCAATCGGCTAGTCTTGACGGCGCCGAACGGTTAAGGTCATTCACCGTGCGCACAAAAAGAACACCTACGCTTGTAACGCATACATTACGTGGAGTCAAATGAAACTAATGACTATAAATCCTTAATCCCGCTTTTTTATGATGCACTGACTTTTGTATTGTGATAAGCAGAGATCGGATATTCGGATGAATATTTACCTAAAGTTGAGATGTTGGCTATTATGTAAAGCACTTTTTTATCGAAAGAATCCCGCGATTCCGGGAAATTCAAATTTAAGTGTACCTATACTCCGTGAGATGTAATAAACCCCAGTTTGACACAAATGACACTTGCTCTGTTACAACTTATGATGGTTGCTTTTCCCTACTATTATTGTCAGTGATTTTTGACGAAGCAAAAACAACCTTATTACGTTGTAACAAGTGTCAAATCGGGCCTATTAAACCCCAGGAAATGTAAGCATTTTGTAAGAGTGCGAGTGAGACGGCAAATTAAACTTGCTTGTGCGCAAGTAGCGACGCGACAATACAACTGCATTCGTCGCTGTGCTTGCTATGCGTTCGGGTGTGTTTCTCAAGTTTTTCTCATTTCTACGATTACTAACTTGGCTATTGAATAACGGTTTCTGATTTGCATCGTGATTTGGATTTTTGTTTTACTTGAAACGACGACTTTTGTGCCACGAATCCTGGATTTACCTGCTCTGCGGCTTGGACCTCTTATTTCTTTTATTAACAAGGTAAGAATTATTTCTTTTTACAAAATCATTTAAAAACAATGTACCTATTTGTATATAGCTGGAAAACAGATTTTGACTATAGAAATATGTATAATATAATAAATAACTCGTAGTAAAGTCAAATGTACCTGAGTAATGGTAGTTTCGCCAGATAGTAACATGTTCTGCTCTCTGATTGGTCAACTGTTGTATTAAGGGACTATTGTTTAAACAGATTTGCTGTATATCAGGTAGTTTTAAAACAATGCGCTGTGTTGTGTGGTTATCTGATACTGTATTTCGACTATAGATATAAAACAACCGATTTAAAACGTTTTAAATAAAATGTTGCCGTTCTAAACCCCAAATAAATCGTTTTAAACGGTTGAAAACTCGCCTACAAAAATAAAAGAACTGTGTTTTACACTTCATTGTGTGCAATTTCTGGTCACCTGGTGTCATGTTTTGTTTTAATTAGTTTATAGAAAATCAATAGAAAATACCTACCTACATTACCTACTACACGAAAACTTAAGTATGTAGGTATACCTACCTATACTTATTTATTATATTACACACACTAGATTAGAAGACATCATTAACACAATGCCGTCCGTTTTACTTGCGCATGAAAGAGACAACGTTATGTTTTCAAGGCCTTCGTGACGACGTCAACGAGAGTGCGAGATTGTGAGTTTGGTTTTAAACCAAATCAAATTGATTATATTTATATCGTTTGAAAACAATGAAAAAAATGTTTATTTACTAACACAGAGTTTTTAACTTATCAATAGAGTTATTATAACTTAGGTAGGTAATACCTACGTTTGGTCGGACGGACCAACTAGAACTAAACACGCTAAGTATATCAATTCATCACACATATAAAAAATCTTTACATAGTTTATAGCTACTCCGTTATATCCCTACCTCGCCTCGGTAAAATCAAAAAAATGTACTTATAATTAAGAAAAACATAGTCATCAACACCAACTGTTTTAAATGATAAAGAAAAATAGTTTATTTCGGTTTTAGCGGTTTTTTTCCTTTTAAACGGATTGGTTTAATTGGTTTTGAACCCGCCTTATATCTATAATTTCGACTCATCTCTTCAAACCATCAAATTATGATCTTTTTTACTTCACAGGTATTATTCGCTACCATGATGGCAGATTTAACTCAAAGAGCAGACAATGCTCAGTCCTGACTACGAAATCACCCAGAGATGACTATAAGCTGTACGAAATGTGAAACAACATTAAAAGCGAAGAAAACCATTTTAGAATCGGCATCTAAAATCACAAAAACATCGAGGAATTCAGGCAGCATCGCCAAATGAGTTTTATATTGACTTGATTAATTTTCTCATTATGTGCAACATACCGTGGTCAAAAGTTGAGAACCCCAATTTTCCTGGTTTTTTAAAAAATACATGTGTAACTGTAAAAATCAAGATAGAACCATTCCAAGTGAGTCTTTGTTAAGGAAGAAATACTTGGGCCATGTTTATGAAGATAAAATGAAATTTATCTTCATATGGATAAATTTCATTTAAAACAATAAGATATGGATATCTTTAGACGAAACCACTGACTTTCTGGGACGAAATGTTGTAACTTTTTTATTCAAACCATTAAATAATAACTCATCGGGACGAATTTACTTGTTAAATTGTCAAACTTTAGAAGTGGTTAACGGTCGTGTCCGAGTTTGTGATTAAATGTCTAAAAAACTTATGGGGGGACCAATTCAACAATAAAGTGCAAGACGTCTTAATGTTGTGTAGTGACAGCGTAGCATATATGTTACTGGCTGGGAAAATATAAAAAAATACATTTCCCAATATAAAACATTTTACGTGTTTGGCTCACGCCCTGCACAGATTAACAGAGACAATACGTTTAAGCTACGGCGATGTAGACACTCTAATTAATAATGTCAATAAAATAATTTTAAAAGCTCCCAACAGAGTACGAATTTTAAACGAACAACATCCAAATTTACCTTAGCCTTCAGAGCCAGTTATCACTAGGTGGGGAACATGGTTAGAGGCGGCATTTTACTATGCCAAACATTTGGACAAAATATCGAGTGTTGTAGCTTTATTGGATAGCAACGAAGCCAGCTATTAGAAATGCTACGGAAGTACTAACTAAACCTAATTTGAAGAATGATTTAGAGTATATATATGAGTATTTCGAAATTTTACGTATTGCAATAGTAAAATTAGAAAAATGTGACCTGTCGATAATACAAACATTCAAAATATTGACGACGTAAGATTCATTTTAAACCAGACATCAAACAATACGCTTATCAACAAAATGGAGCAACTTATGGATAGAAACCCTGATTTTGATGTTCTTAGGGAAATAAGTGAAACATGTAATAAAGAAAATGACTCTAGTATTTACAAATTTGCGCCACTTACTTCTGTAGACGTGGAGAGATCCTTTTCAACCTACAAGTGGATCCTTAATATGAAAAGAAATAGACTAACAAATGATAACCTCGAGAAAATTATTATCGTACACTACAATTCTCTAATTAATCCTAAATTAAGAACTTTTGAACAGTCAGTAGAACCAGACGTTACACCATTCAGTGACCGAACCATAGTCATAGATAGTGATTAAAGATATTGTCACTGGGGTAATCTTTCTTCTTCAATCTTTAGCCACCCAATGCTGAGCATATATATCTTTCAAATCTCTCCACATTTATCTCGCTGCCACTTTAAAGGTGAAATATAAAATGTGCTAATTTTAAGTTTTTATTTTCTTCATATTAGCTATGTAAGAAGTGCATGTCATGGCTACTTGTAAAGAAAACAACACAATAACTTGAGCAACATTCATTCTTGAATGACAATTATTTATGTATATTGCCCAAAGTGCCCATGTACAACTTTTCTATCTTTCATTTCTCTTCTATGTAGTTTCTGTGTGTACAACATAAAAATATGATGTGACGTAATGAATAAATAAGTTTATATTAATGTATGTTTTCTTATTTACCACACCACCATTTCTCTTACACTTTACATACGTACATACTCGAATGGGAAACACCTTAACTTAAAAAGAATTAACTTAAAGTAAATATACATCCGATTAGTTATGCGATCCCGGAATCCCTGGATTTTATTTTAAATAAAAATATACTAAGAAGCCGCTTCCATAATTTGTTATCCAAAAAATAACTTTAGGTAAATATGCATCCGATTATCTGATCTCTAGTGATAAGTATCCACAGAAAGATATTTTTGTAAACTTACATTCTGTTTAAAACTAGTTTTTGCCTGCGGTTTCATCTGTCTTAAAAAAAATAACTTTAGGTAAATATGCATCCGATTATCTGATCTCTAGTGATAAGTATCCACAGAAAGACATTTTTGTAAACTTACATTCTGTTTAAAACTAGTTTTTGCCTGCGGTTTCATCTGTCTTAAAATGTAGATTTTACCAATCATAGATATACATCTAGAACAGTACTTTTTTAGATAAAAACATACCCTATATCTTTTTCTGTACCCCTATATGTATGGTAAATGGTTGGTTTAGTAGTTATGTTGTGGTAGAGAGTAACAAACAAACTTACACTCACATTTATAATATTAGGTAGGATGAATGTGAAATGCTTAATGTAAAGCAAAACACATTGGCAGGTATTACCATCATGACAATTTTGGTCATATCATGTCCAGCAATATATTTTCCTAAAATTTTACATAAATAGAAGCTATAAAATTTTAATAAGACACTAGTTTATTTAATGCTGTCATACTCTCAACAAGTTGGTATGTAGTTGGTGCTTTAAAATTGAAGGACAAAGGTTCAATAATGTCTGTGTCCATTTTTAATAATAATAGCTTAATTACTTTAGTATTATTTAAGGAAGCCATTGGTTATATGAAACAGGCCAAGCAGACTAAAAAATAATTTCTATTTAAAACTAGAATATGTATAGACAAACCTTGGTAGCTCTAGCAAGAGCAGCTTCCAGTGCATAATAACCACTTTGTCCATCAACAGTCCACTTCTGAGCACCTGTGTACGACCAGAAGCAGAAGTTCAGTGCATCAGCCACAAACACCCAGTCTGCAGCCCTGTCATGGTCTTTCAGTACCTGCATTATACTGACACCAGTGTCTGGGATCTCTAGCTTGTTCTTTATTGATAACAGCATCTGAAATGATTTCAAACCTTTTAGTAGCTTCCATTTTAAAACTTAATAAAACAATATGCTAAATATTTTATTTCGATAAGATTCAAGTTTCATAAATTCAGTACCTACTTATCATCAGTAACTTAAATTTTTCACAATATTTTTTTTAGCTACAGGTACTAAGATTCTATTTTTAAAGAAGACACGGCAAGTAATTTTAGGGCCTTAACTGAAAGTATAGAATGTCCATTGTGTATCAATACTCACTTCTGCACAAAGTTTATCAAGCCCTGTTTCATGAATTTTAACATATTTTGCATTCTTTGCAATAAATTCACCGGATTGCGCCGGTAGTAAAACATCTGGAGACATTATGATGGTAGTTTATAAAAATAAACTAAATTAATATTTTTTCTAGGTCATATGTATAGAGACTAAAGACACAACAGCTACAGTGAAATTGTTTAATATCTCAACGAAGACCATAGCAGGTGTAAAGCTGATAACGCTTTATCGCTTTGCATAGGTAACCTCAATTCTTATTATTATAATTTTTGTATTGACTCTACCCCGCGTGTAGAATCAACGCAGAGATTTCGCTGATTTCAAGTGATTTAGATCCAAAGTGTAAAGGGTTTATATCATCTTAGTTAGCAAAATATAATTAAATCAAAAGTAAAAACAAACAATATTTCGCCCAATGACAATGACAGGCATGACAGCTGACGTTGATGCGTCCATAAACTAATCTAGATTATACTGAAAGATTCGTCCGTAACTCCGTAAGTAATATAGAAACTAGTTCAAGATCATAGGTACAAAATATTAACAACTATTCAGAATATATGAAATAAGTCATAGTCGATATTCGTACTCGTCTAGAGTATCTCCAAAGAGTAATTAGGAATAAAATGTCATTACGTCTCAGCACGATGCTTGTAACAAAAACAAGTTATTTACAAAAAAACTGAATAAATTTTTATCTTCCAACATTCATGAACGCAAGAAGTACACAGACACAGTACTGTTCTTTCTATGCATGCGTATGGCTTAACTTGAAACAGTAGGTACAGTACTTGTATAGTGAGTAGATTGGTCTTCGAGTTTGAAAATTGTATTATTCGTTAGTCTTCAAAAAAAAATCAAACAATTTAGAATTTCGTTACGTTGAGCCTGTTATGTTAGATTTTTTTATAATATAAAAGATAGCAAACGTCTTTTAAAAATTTCAACCGCTAGTTGTCATAAGTAGCGTGTAAAGAAGTGTATTTTGTAACCTAAAAAAATAAGTACAGTTCTTGTTTGTGTTTGTTGTTAAACGGGCGCGAAGTTATATTTTATATTTATAATTTTATTATTAAACATGCCTCTTGAAGTCCAAGGCAAGTTCGTATCTCAAAAAATAAATAAAGTCCGGTGGATACCCGAAGATTACGCGGAAACGAAATGTTTTTTCACCGGGAGTTGGGACGATGATGTCAATTGCATTAAAGTTTGGACACTCGACAATCCTGATGAAGAAGACGAAATTGATTATCCTCACGAGCTCTCCTCATATCCCGTAGAAGGCGACGTCACACAAATAAAGTTTACTGATAAGAATAAAATCGCGGTTTCGTTGTCTAACGGAGATGTTAAACTGCTAGAAATTAGTGTTTATGATAAGAATTCGCCGCTGAAGGAATTATTTCATTTTAAAAAGTTGCACAACTATGGGTAAGCAATCTTCCACAGCTTTATGTTTTTGAAGAAACATTTCTTTTTATGTTCAAATTCAAAATCATTTATTCAATATTTCAATATGACATGACGAACTTCAGATCTAGAATATATAATCCTACCTTAGTAGTATCACCAATAGTATATTATTGATATTACTAAGGTTCCAAATAAGTATAGGGCCTATTTCGTGCCAGTCCTTAATATTACTTGGATATATCATTACACCTGAAATATGTTTTACAAATCTTTGTGCAGGGAAGAAAAATGTTCATGCACTTCATTAGATACACTTGAAGGGGATATTGCCACAATAGGAGAGGACGGCAACATAAACATCTTGAGTGGACGGAGAGGAGAGATCACCCACACTATAAAGGAAGCAGACAGCTGTTCTTTACACTCTGTATGCTTTATTAAGCATAATGAGGTGATTTTTTATACAATATTACAGACAGTTCCTGGCATGCATTGTTAGGCTATGTAAAGAAAATTATTGTTTGGTTTTATAATTTGCTAATGAAAATATGTATTATATATTATATAAACCTTCAAGCAAGTGTCGCAACACAAAAGATGATTCAGTCTGCAAATAAATGTTGATTGTTGTATATAAGCAGTATCCCACTCCCTTTGGGACTCTGACAACCCTAATCACTGCTAGTGAATTTAAGGAATTGTTTTATAAATGTTAAATGTGCTAAAGGTTAATAATTATTATAACGCCATTCCCAGTAAGGGATCCACAAATGTTCAAAGTAGGAAACTACTCCTTTTGTAAGATCAGTGGAAAATAATAAAGGCTTTATTATTATTATTATTCTCTTTATTTACTTAATATACATATAAATTACATTTTTAAATACATTCACTATAAAAAAATAAAAACAAATATATTTAAAAATATAAAAAATAGTGTCCCACCAGTATCGGGTACAGGGACCAAGCTACCGGTGGTTAGGGTTCCAGAGATAGAAACGTCCTCACAATGCGTGCCATATCAAGGAGGACTGCCTTCTGCATCAGGCTCTTAATCCAGCTGCCTAACGTGAGCCTCTGAAGGTGTTGGTCGAGGCTCTTAGCAATTAACCCATGGGCCGAAATGACTATCGGCACAATGATTGCTGAATCCACATCCCACATGTCGACAATCTCGTGAGCTAGGTCCAAATATTTTATTTCTTTATCTTTTTCGGCTTTTAAGAGATTGTCCTCATGGGGAATGGTGATGTCAATACAATGGTGATGGCGCTCTAATCGGTCTATCACAACTATATCAGGCTTATTGGCAACAATAGTCCTGTCAGTGATGATAGATGTTATTATTATTATTATTATAACGCCATTCGTATTTGTTAATGTTTTAATTATCCTCCTATCATCAGCGACACCCCGATCTGGGATACCATATCTACCACGCATCCTTACAGTAATAAGTTTAGTATTGAATTTATCAAAAAAAATCTTCCCTACTAAAAAGGTAAAATAAATTATTTCATTTCAGACCATAACTGGTAATCTCCGAGGCCACATGAAAATCTGGGATCTTAGGTCAGCTGAGAACAAACCTGCTGCATCTTTCCTACTTGCTGGAGATGAATTGGCAGCAACCTGTATCATCCACCACCCTACCCAGCCTCATATAATTCTTGCTGGCAGCGAATCTGGGTCTCTGGCAGTGTGGGACTTACGTATGAACGCCTTTCCCACTTCGCTAGTCAACGCTCACACAGCAGGAGTGAATGAGATGCAGTTCCATCCAGAAAACCCTCATAAATTAATCACATGTTCAGTATCAGGAGAATTATGGGAATGGAATATGGAAGCTATGACGAAAAGCTCAAAAGGAACTGATAATCAGGTTGTTACATGGATGCCATTAGATGATAAAAGTTCCATGTTGGTCAATTCCCTGATTTCAGCCTTACATAAGTCAATAAACACACTGCATTGTGACAAAGGCCGGATACTTTGCGGTGCTGATAATGAAGCTGTATATTTAATTAAGAATTTTAAGTATTAAGGTTTGGAAATCCAGCATGGAATGTGTTTGTACACCATAAGAGAAGATATAAAGGAGTCTGCATTTGGTTTTAAAGAAATCTCTGAAGAGATAAGGGTGATCTATGATACTAGATAAACTTGAATATGTGCTTAAAGTTTAAAAAGTTGCATTTGTACTTTTTGAATAAATATCTTCTAATACTATATTATGTCTTGTGTCCTCGGAGTATGTGCGTTCTGCTTGTTGTGGAACAGTACAAACCCTTAGGGATTTTCCATTAATCACGTGAGGCTTGAAAGGGGGGGGTGAGGGGGTTCGGAAAAAATCACGAAATATTACAAGGGGGTAAGGGGGTGTAGTGAGATACCACTTGTATTTATTTTTACGTTGAAAGCGCTATTATATCTGGATTTAAAAATAATATTTTGAACTTTTTTATTATATTTTAAACTAAAAAAATACGTGATTTTAGCTAGGGAGGGTGGGGTTAGTCTAAAACCTCACCACATATCATCAGGGGGGAGGGGGGTTAAAAACATCATGTGGTACATCATACATCATACGAGTAGTAAGTAAACCCTTAATCCGAAATGTGTTTTTTTTACCAGAAAAGTCATATGCATTTAAATCTTTCTAAAAGTTTAGATAACTATAATACAAATGGTGTTAATTAAACCACTGAATGCCAAAAGTTTTAATATTTGTCAGTTGTATTGCTTTACTTCTCCTACTTAAGTGACAAACCCAGTAATCCTGTTTTGGTGCTTCTACCATGCTGTAATAAGTCGTTGGAGTGCCTATAGTAAAAAAAAAAAAATTAAACAGGGTTCAAGTAATATGCATTTTATTAAATTGATAATAGATACACTTATGAAATAAAATTACATATAATAATACACCAAGTCAGTCTTTGCATGCCTAGTATCAGTAAAATATGTTACAAAAACCGCAGTATATAGTATTTACACGTTAAGAGTGAACTAATATCATTTACAAGGCACCATGTTACAACCATCTGAAGCAGCCCAAAAGACTAAACAGTAGCCAGTTTATAAATGTTTTGATACGAGTCTTAGCGTCGCGTCGCTGCGTCGCCGTCGCTGAAAATCGTATGCAAGTATTACGTAGTTCAGTGGACAGAGGTGTAAGATTTTCAGCTCTATTTTTTAATGGAATAAGGTTTAAATTTTTACACATTTTAAAAGTGAGTCTGTGTTGCCGTTATGCGGAATTTAATTATGGAATATCGAAGTTTTTACTTTTATAGGTAATAATATAGGTAAAGCCGAGATTATAGAAAGCCGTAATGACTATGTATACATTATTACAGTAGTCAAATAAATAACATTATTAATCAGAAAAATAAGTAGGTACTTAAAAACTTTTCATTATACAACATTATTTATAGTATACCCGAAAGTCCAAAATTAAAATGTCAATAACATAACTTCGATGTTATAGTTTATTCCGAAAACATACGATACAGAATTCAAGTTGGATACCCATCATTGTAACGAAAATAGACGCACGCGAACTTGCGTTTTGTACGGGTTTCTTAAGCTCCATTTTGAAAATAAATCAGAATAAATTAAAATTCAACGACGCAAGTGTTTCGGCTTTAGGGAATACAAAAAATAAATGGCTATGAATAATGTTAATTTAATTGCTAAGAGTTCAATATAAAAAAGTAGTAGCCAGTTTTCAAAGCAATGCAGTGTCCACTTGGTAGTCATTTGTCGTGTTTACTAGAACTTAGCGATTTTGAGACATCTTTAGTCAAAAAAGGCTGGTAGGTAAAATAAAAAGAAACTTCAAAATCGCTCAAAATTTTGCTTATAAAACCTAAGTGGACACAGGAATAAATAAAGAAAGAAAAGTCAAGTTGTTTGCGACCACAATATTAAATAAAGTCACTCGTCAACGAAAAGCT
The DNA here is from genome assembly GCA_949752705.1 of Callimorpha dominula. NCBI lineage: Eukaryota > Metazoa > Arthropoda > Insecta > Lepidoptera > Erebidae > Callimorpha > Callimorpha dominula. The sequence goes on from OX456992.1 coordinate 2,463,610, forward strand.
GAAATTGTTAATATAAATTTGTCGCTAAGCCAAAATGTCATCATTAGTTATATAAAATAAGAGGCGCTTTTAATCATAGTAGGTAATTATCTAGCTCGATAAGAAATCCGGCTGAGTTAAGAATAGGTAAGTTGGTAAATATATAATTTTACTTTTTATTACTCAATAAGGAATATTATTAAACTCTTAGTATTAATCCGATTCATTATTCATAGCCAGTAACAAAGGTTAAGGTCAATGCACGTCACAGGAATTAAAACAACCATGCTCTATTTATTAACTTTGTAAAAAGCAAAGGGTAGACGTCGACTTATCTACATTATAAGTGTCATAGTGCCATTTGACATCTGTCAGTCTGATCTTGAATGATCTAGTTATTCCTGTGACGTCACTATTACTCATAAGTGTCAAAATTACCTAGATATCAAAAGTTTGTTAACATTTATTACTTTTTTTGGTTCGGAATACAATGATGTAAGTTTACATAACTTTAACTTTACGGGAATTTTAAAAACAACCATGTCATTTTAGCAATTAGCAGTCAGTACAAAAATGAACTTAGTAATAAATTCCATCCAATAATATCTTTCATACGTCACAGTATCAAAAAAAAAATACAGTGTCATATTTAAGTAATAGGTACGTGTCAAAATCTTAAGACTTCAATGGCTCAAATGTGACTTGGTTTGTCAAGTAGGTACTTTCTGCTAAACTACTATGTATAGTCCTTTATTCCACGTCTTGACCGTCACTAGCACCTCTTAACTGGACTTAATTCACTAATATTTTTATACATATTTTATGAACATGTTAAATTTTGAGTAGATCGAATTATAGAACTAAAATAGTAGGTACCTAGTTATTCATTTCAGACAAAGAAAAATTATAGACAGCCTTATGATCAAATACCGACTAATAATACAAAAGACACATACAAACATCAGTACATTATAGCAGAGCTTCAATTGAATCGTCTAGAGTCTAGAGAATCTTTTATAATGTGTTTAGATGTTTTGTCTCTTTGGAATGTCAAGAGTTCCATAGAATAAAAAATATGTCTTGTTTTTTTAAACCTATATGTTATTAGCAAAAAAAGGTTAGTTAAAAAAGAAAGTATTAGAAAATTATTGTTTATTTAAAAATGTTGTGTATAACTTTTCCCTAGTCTGATTTATTGGAAAGGCAAAGCCTCTAACTGGAATAACATTCAATAATATCACTAGCTATAAATTAACAAATATGGTTGAATATTTGGTATCTTATTCACATTTCTATATAAATTAACATAATGGAGTATAATCATAGATTAAAAATAATAATTATCACTCAACTATCAAATATTGTTCGAGAATAAAATATAAACACAGCACAATTTATTTGACTGAAATATGAATATAAATTGTTCCTATTCGATATAATACTTAACGTGAGTACCGTTCAATAAACTTCTTATTCACTGAATCGAAACACTGTTTGGACCCTCCAAACGTTCACGCGTGATTCGAGCCAGCAAACGTCGACCTTGACCTTTCAGTGTCAAGGTCAGCCCTCGATGAACGCCAAGGTATGTACGAGCGAGTGTGCCAGCGCCGAGTAGCGCGAGGTGGAGGTCTCAGGTGAGGTGCGCCCGGCGCTGCGGCGAGGGCTTGCGGCGCGCGGCGGCCAGCAGCGACGCCGGCACCGCCCACAGGCGCTCGCACCAGCGCATCAGCGCCTCTGTCACGTGGCAGCTGTTGGCCGCTGTGGCCAGCTGCGTTTCGAGGCTGTCCGATGGCTTGATGAGGAGACTGGAAATATGTAGGTTATTTTTAATAATTGTTCCGTAGGTATGAGTACCTACTTGGTGAGCCGAGCTTCACCATATTGTAGATAAATATTTTTCGTTAGATACACAGCTCTCACCTGGGTGGAAACAGCGTGGGAGCGATGAGCATGGCGACGTTGTGCTCGCTCATCTTGTTGATGTCTGATCTGGCGACAATTTCCTTCATGAGACGCAGTAGCTCCCGTAGCGTGGCGCGCTGTTCGGCCGGCAGTAGCAACACGAGTAGGTTTAGTGCTCGGCCTTGGGTTGTGCCGCTAAGCGCTGGATTAACAAATTGACAATGAGCAGCTGCCTATGCTGTCAGGCATGGGCGTACCGAGGGGGTAGCAGGGGAGGGCACCTGCCCTGGCTTTTGTAAACTCACATAATATTAAGGTAATTTTGAGTAAACATTTTAATTTGGCCCCCTCCCCCTGGTCTTCAATAAAAATTAGGGCGTAGAAACCTCCGGGAATCACATTGTTGAGACTACGATAAAATGACTACATGTTAGAAAAGCAGATTTGAAAGCAAACGGTTTCATACCGAAATAAGATCCTTTAGAGAGATTAGACTAGAGCTTCAGTAGATTTCGTACACCACATTTTTGGCGTTCATTTGGGAGCTACGTAATATACCACCAGAATAAATATAATGGGAGTCAGTATGATGTAGACACTTACAGTAAGTGTGGTAGAAGAGTCGCATGAGCTCCTGCGTGAGCGGCGACTGCGGCAGCGCGCGCAGCAGGCGCTTGAACACGGCGGCCACGTCATGCGACGTGGCGCGCGCCAGCGCCGCCTCCACCGCGCCGCGCGACGAGTACCACGCGCGCTCGATCAACCCGCACAGAGCCTCGATCTGCACACCACCGTAACGAATACTTGTCACTCCCGGTTCTTAGGAATTCACGATCTAATGATTCCTGCATTCTAGTCAGTGTCCCCGAAACTCAACTCCTAATAACCATTGAATTTTTCGCTATTGATATAACGCTATTAGTCGCTAACTTCTACCTAGCCAATTTAAAATACCTAGCCCCGAATCCCCAGGTTGTGATTCAATCCACATACACCCCATTTCAAGTAGAAACAAAAGTTTTTATAAGTATGACTTAGAACTATATAGTACTTTGTTATGACTTGACTTGTCCTAGAAGAGCTTGGATAGCCTTTGGAGCTGTTCCTTCCTAATTTTAACCTACTCGGTGCCTGGTTAAAAATCATCCGAAGATAAAGACCCTCACCTTCTGCTTATTGCCCGGTACCCTGAGCAACCCCTCATCATTAGTCCGCTGGTGAAGCTCGGAGGCTAAGGCTCGCACCACGCTGGGTGCGCAACTCCACGTCTCTTCCCAAATAATCATATCTTTGCGCACCAACGTCTCCAAAGATACGCCGAATACTGAACCCTCTGAAAAAGTGAAAATGATTTCATAGGTAAATGGTCCAAGTTCCTTTGACTTAGAAGCAGTAGCGCAACAATAGGATGGCAGAGCGGGCAAAATGCCACGAACCCTAGGCCTGAGGGGGGCCCCAGATTGATATGATAACCACTGATGATCGCCGAAAACGATCGATCGATGTGTGTGTTGGTACCCTAAGGGAGGGCCCCATCCGATGAATTAGCCACGGGCCTCAGATGGTATAGTTACGCCACTGCTTAGAAGCATTATATCTTCTATTTAAGCCTAGTTTAGGTTGGATATAAGTTGGTTTAAATAGATCATTTTCCTTCAGCATCAGGTGATTTACATCCAGAATCGAAATACCTGATATTATAAGAATGTTTTTTAGTTATAGCACCAGTGGATTGAACAAGTATTACTAACCTTCTTTCCTTTTCTTCTTGGGCGATTTCCTCTTCTGGAAAGGTAGCGAGTATCGATCAAAGAGTGTTGTAAGCTCCAACCACAGAAGAGGCGGCAAACGTTTGAGCTGCGGTTCTTCAATGCTCTCAATGTCAACTGAGCTGTCTTCTTCAGGCCATTCCTGTAAAGTATGAGTATTAGGAAACAACTCGATAAAAAGCCACGAAAAAATTATGGATTATATGGTTATCTAAGATCTAACAGCTATTACTCGACTTGAGAAGAACTTTTACTCCACATAAGGTAAGCAGTTCCCGATTGAGAAGGTAGCATATCATCAAGTTATAATCAAAATGTGTTTGTACAATAATCAAGAAAAGAGAATGTGGAACTACCGCCATATTGATATTCTGGCGGCGTAAAAAAAGAGGTTTGCTTTGAAGATGCGTTAACTTAACGTGTGTGGTATTTGATACGCACCTCTTCATGATCAATCATCTGCCTGTCGAGATTGAATTTATGTTCGAAGCTGAGCGGCTGCTGCGCTGACGCAGCGCTTTTCGCACGAGATACGGGCGCATGCGTAAGTTTATTGTTTCTGTAAAAAAAAATAAGTATGACATTACAAATTGTGTGGCATTTGAAAGTTGAATTAATCAAATTTTATGGTTTAATAGGATTCTACTTACGTGAACGGATCGTTGTCTTTGAGTATGGATCCATTTATTCGTTCTTTTCCTATCCTCGGCCCCTGAACTGTTCCGTATCTTTGGTAACCGAGGAGTTCGATTCCCTCTGCAAAGATATTTATGATAAAATTTGAGCAACAATAACACCCGCTTAAAATATTAGAAGTGGTGACAAAGTGTGTCACGTGGTCACTAGAAATGTGGACAGGGTATATATAACCACAGTATATAATATAAAACCAAACCACGCAATTCAACGTTTTAGGTTTATATTTTATTTTTCTTAATTTTTATTTTTGTATAATAAGGATCGGCGGTCAGATAAGACGTAGTAGTAATAAAGTTACCAGTATTAGTCGCAATATCAGCCCAGTGTAGATCATTGGGCTTGAACAGCTCGTGCATGGGCAGCGGAGGTGAGTGCGGACTGGACGGCGCGGGCGGCGAAAGGCGCGTGCGCCGCGCCGCTGGCGCCGACGGAGTGCGCGCTAGAGGCGCGTGTGTGCCCACAGGAGGGTAATTGTCGCTGGGGGGGAATAACATTGCTTTAGTTTAATTGCCAACATAAATAAAGATATAGATTGAGGTTTCAAATAAAAATATTGGTACAAACGCAAGTTATCTATTTCTTTTTGGGTCAAATGCGTGTTGATCTCTAGAATTAGGTACAGGTCGAATTACAAAAATTATTTTGTAATCAATAGCCCAACTTTCGAGGAAGGTTAGACTGTTGAATACTTCACGGCTATAAGCCTTAGGAGCGAAGTAGTGACCGTAAACGCCTGTGAAACTGCGGGGGGATGGCTAGTGTAGTATATAAATCATTTATTTATTCATGTAAATGTTCACGCCTATAGGTGCTTATTTGTGATATTAGTAGTGTATTACCTTTATCACAAGCTATTAATATCACAAACATATTTCTGCTGTAGCCCATTAGCTATAGGTACTTTTAGATGTAGGTAAGTAACAGTGTAAGGAATTTTAATTGTACTATTTATTAAAATTAATCAAGATAAGACAACAAATAATTTAATCTTTTAAAACGAGTCGTTTTGGTAGAGACCAATGTCCTTAGTACGAGTTTTAACACTGGGGGTAAGGGCCTAGATTTTGTATGTTCGTAACATACAAAATCTATGCCCTTATCCCATCATCATCCCATCCATCCTTATATCACCTTATTTTGTACATTGTACCACTATTATCTTATCTGTGCTTATACCTGCTAGCAACGAGTGAGCGAGAGCGAGTTCTTTGTGTTTACGTAGAAATATGACATTAACTGTCAAAATTTAAAAATCGAATGGTGTAGCGATTACTGGTGGTTACGCGTTCTCTATTTTTTTTTATCTGTCAAGTATACTTACACGAAATCCGGCGGCGTAGTGGCCTCGGCCCACTCGGTCGGCGGGCTACCAGAGCCGCCGCTAGGCAGAGAATCCAATGAGTCGGGAGTCGCGCTGCGCGACCGCGGTTCACTACCACTTGAATTCTATAACAATAAAAAGAAAACGCTTAAAAATTATTTTCCTAAGCCCCGTTTAAGAATAGATTGCACAGATCTATAATTGATCAGGTTAGGCAAATGAGTATAGCATGTTTTACAGTGGCTCGTTTTCCCTAAAATGCCGTTAATTAAGAGTGCCATAAACACAACACACCGGTTTTACCGAGTGTAGTAGGTAGTATCAAAATCACAATACTCGGTAAAACCATTGAACTCTATCTCCACTTTGCATGTAGAACATCAGAAAAATAATAAAAAAACAATTAATATGTCGTAAAACGGACTGAAACCATTATTTATTTCATCAAGTATCATTATCACAAATAAAAACAGTTAGTTGGAATGGAGTAAGAGCATCCGGGACGTTTCCGCGGTTAATTTTATCTTGTTATACACAAGTGTGAGTGTTCCATGTTTAAATGCAGGCGCTCCTATCCGTCCGTTTTTTTTTTAATGAAACTTGATTCGTCGTGAGTACGCTTGCAAAAGGCCTATTAAAAAATTTCATATAATTATGATTGTCTATCTATGACGAGTGACGTTAATTATTATCGAACATGCATGCTGTTACATGTAATTAAGTTCTATTAGATTCCTTGAATCGCGGAAAAATATAGCTCCTGATATTGACTTAGTAGCTAGTGAACATTTTGACCTAAAAGTTGCTAAGTTCTACATTGTAATTAGTTATAGTATTCTCACGTAGTTAAATGCTCATTACTTTGAATGACGTCAACACATGCTTATGACAATGAATAATGATAGACATTTAACTTGTTAATTTACCAGGTCTCGTTAAGAGCAACTAGATACCGTACCGCTTCAGCACGAACCAATTTATTATAGGAGGTGCCATATTACGATTTTCTAGAATTTCTTACATATGCATTTCTTCAAAAATCCTGCTGCTGTGATGTGACTCCTGTGTTCTAATATCAATTGAGTTCCCCAAAAATGTCGCCGTGTGGAAACCTCTACGTGTCATCATAGTATACCTACGACTCCAGACGTGGCCGCTAAACTATTTTGCATAGAATTTAAAATGAACATCATTTTGCTACACTATAATGTTTTCACGAAAACTGTGGTTCAAATTCTTGAAGAAACAATTGAAGTTATAGAATTGTATTTAGAACTGACCGGAGAGAGCCTCTGATCTCCTTCTATGTTGTTGCCATTTGTTTTTATCACGTTACTTAAATAACAACTTATTTTCATAATATTAATTTTAGTTAGTAAATATTCTAGTTAAACTCCGTCATTTTAAATTTAAGATTTTAATAGAATATATACAAAGTTTGACTGAAAAGTGAAAGTATAGTTCACGACAAATTAGCATAGGTTTTGTTTTCATTTGGTTACACTTGTTACTTATAAATTGATTCAGTATTGGATGTACCTAAATGATTTATAAAAGAAAGCAATGATGGGAACCTACTTAAATTGATTTTGCGATATCGTGCAAAATTGATAAGTACCTATCTTTCACAGGTAAAAGACAAAAGTAGCTCATGAACGCATTATGGAAAGGTAGTCTGATAATAGTCTAATTAAAAAGGTTCATAATATTGACGTGTGATACGTGTAGGTACTTAATTGATTTCCATTAAATTTAGGTTTTTTTGTAAGAGTTGGTCATTAAGATATTTATAAATTTTAATTAAGAATCGGCTACTAAAACTATTTTTTAATATAAAAGACGCCCCAGTAAAGAATTAGAAGTAACAAAGTCAAAGTTTGCGGAGATCATGTAACATCTTGTAATACTCGCTTGATTAATTTGTAATTCTAAAAGACGTGACGACCATGTCGTGATCTACATGTGAAAAGAAAATATGTATTACTAAAATATATGATAGTTATACCAGATTTCTCTTAATCTCGATAGGAACTTAAATCAACGCGGCAAGAAAACATCTCAATAATTAATTATTTACTTTTGCTAAGTAATTTCTGCACCTATTCGTTCCGTGACACTACTTCGGCATGTCAATGTAAAATAGATACAACAATGATAAGTGAAAGAACCATCTCGCTAATTAAGTCGATATGTGTCGTACTTTTTGTATAATTTTGTTCCGTTCCGATTCTTTGACACGACAAGATAAATAATAGTGTGAATGTTCGATTGTTTAGCAATTACCAATGGATCGTAATATTAATTGGCAGTCATCTTTTTTGCAAGTGTTTTCGCGATTATTCAATTCATAGTCTATTGTAGTTAGTTGTAATAGTTGTTGTACCTACATACTAATCGTGGTTAGTTAAAAAACTATACATATAGGAACACAATAAAATTAAATGTCAATATACAATTATTGATAGGTATGTAAATATTTAACGTAAAAAAAAACGGAAACTGTGAGCAAAAATAATAAGTGTTAATTATTCAATAAAAAAAATTATAAATCAAGTTAAAATTATTTTAAAATAATTTAGCTATTAGCTATTGAGATAGCTATATAAATAGCTATTTACATCTCTGTGAGCAAAAGTATGCTCAGATAAAGACAAAAATAATTTAAATTTTTAACTTTATGCCAAAAACAGAATCCTTTCTTTTAATTTTTGTGATGACCTAGTATTAAACGATTAAGTACAAAACACTAAAAATGATATTTTTTAAAGTAAATAATAAAACCTGAAATTCACGCGAAAACACTTAAGAGTTTACAATTGAAATGAGCAAATGCAATCCTATTTGAAATCGGAACGAACGCGGACTATAGACCATATTTTTCTATATTTCTAGAAGTATAGACTGTATTCCAAGAATGACATCACATAGTAACGAAGTCGAAGGACTGCTCGCCTCTCCTTAAATGCTAGTTACAGTTAATAACAAGATAAGATATTTCTGAACGCAAGTAGATATAGTCAGGTGAATAAGACGATAAAATACAAAATTAGGGAGGTATATTAAGTCATCAATAAATTTTATACTCGTTATCAGTTATCAATATTTAAAATCACAAGATTGCAAATAAATGTAGGTCGTATTTACTTTTTTAAGTTCTCATCATTTTAAGCAATTGCATCAATCAATACTAATTTAAGTGCGTCACTACATGTCAGAATAGTTTCTCATTCGCCATTTGTCATTGTCCCTCGTCTCAACTTTTTAAAACTAAAACCGTAATTTTAAAAAGAGAAACCAGTATTACGTATCGTCACTGTCCATTTTGTCCTCAACTCACACAGTTACACAATACAATTTGGAGAAAGCTAATAGATTAATGATTTAATGACTCGGTCGTTTTTAGAGGAATTTCAATGTAATATCTGCTTATTAATGATAACTTTGTCATTACATAATCTTCTTATAACTATAGTGTAATATTGTTACAAATCCATTGACATTACATTAAGGTACTGATTCAAAGCGTTATGGAATATTTAGATTCTTTACAATAATAACGTCAATTTTCTTATTTGATTCCATTTGTAATCGAAGAAATTAAAAACGTGTGTATGTAAAATATAACCGTATATTTTTAACCATTTTAAAGACGCATTCAAAGGTTGTTAAAACTATTTTTGCAACATTTGTAATTGAGTCTACCATACTGCTTTTATTATAATAAAGCTTGTTTTTTTTTTTTTTTTAGTTTTTTTTTTTTTATTTTACATTAATTTTACAGGATACAAATTTATCTTTTCCCTTTAATCGCCTTAAAGTAACCCGTCCCGCATCACTCCCGGCGCAAAAGTGCCCATGATGCTGGCAGCGTTGCCTCGCTGAATGGCAATGGACAACCTTTGCACCAGGAAAGACCCGGAACGGGAGTCACCGTTCCTATCCCTAATCCGGCGGCCAATATCCGCGATGAAGCCCTTCGCCTCAGAGCCCCAACTGCCCAAAGTCTCCACTGCAATAGGCACAAAATAGTATCGCGCCTCCATTGCGGCGTACTTTACACGCTTTTTGTTTGCAGCGTTCTCTGCCGCCGCAGAGAAAAAAGCTTGTTTTTAGAAACGAGATGATAGATATTTATATTTGTTGAGAAACGTACTAAAAACTATAATTCAACTTAGTTACACGAACTCACGAGATAATGTTCCAAAGCTGTTCTATAATCTATGATTCTGGTACATACATTTCACTGCCTTAGTTATATGTTAATAAACAACATTGTATTTTTATCGTCAAAGTCAGCATCATAATGTAAAATCATTTCAATCCCTTAATTAAACACATGATCAACAATCAACTAGTCACAACCCGTCTCGGTGTGTCTCAAGCGGATATACCGGAAGTGGCATAGCCATGCCCCATCGTGGACAGTGGATATGTGTGTCAGTGACCGACACAACCGGTGGTTCAAGTTCTAACTGCCAGCCATTATGGATGGGGGATGTCGAAGCGATAAATTACTGATAAGGAAATAGCCGTATCGGGACAAGTCTAGAATGGCTATCTTGATCTGCTTATTGAAATTTACATCGACATCGCTAAATCTGAAAGTACATAGATATAATTGTATCAGTAAAAAAAATTACTATCCTAACTGATATCATAAATGCGAATGGTTTCTACTGTTGTAAATTGTAAATATTCAACTTCAATTGAAATTTTGAACACACGTAGTCAGATATACAGAAAAAGACATAGGGCACCTTTCATATACAAAAAAGTAGATACTATTCCCGAGGGTTACGTTAATTAATTGACAAAATCATCATTACCGCGAGCAAAGCCACCGGTAAAGCTAGTTTACATTTAATATACTCGTACTATTATGTATTCTGTGAATCTACACCAGTGACTCACTGCTTTAGTTAATACAACTTGCGCACTAACGAAACGAATTGGATCGAAACCGAATTCGATCGAAACGTCGTGCAAGAAACAGTAATATGGTGTTCTTGACCTGACGCTGCAACATCATCTGGAATCAGTAGGATAGCCAACTCCTCAACAAATTAAAAGCAGAGTGTTTAGGTTCAGTGCTAGCTAGAATGTTGATAGAGGAAGTTCGAAGTCTGATGATGGAGCAGGAAAGGAATTCTGGAATTTTGTTTTTATCGGGAGTTTTCAAAAGTTTTAATTTACGCTTGAGGTTCTATGCATTTCTATTGCTGATCAAATGTTTATATATTTTCAACTGATAACACCATAGGCCACATATTATTTAAATGTAAATTAATATTGATGATAGCAAGCAAGGTATTTCTTGATATTATCTATTACAACATTTCTAACAAACTCATTATTATTCTCATCGGCTCTAATATGATATTGTTATTCTAACGATTGTATTTTTGTCTGTATGCAACAGTTAGTTTCAAGTAACGTGCAAGCATGCGTGATATTCCTGGTGTTGCAAACGGCCAGAGGCAACGACGACTGCTTACTGTCAGGCAGGCTGGTTTGAATTTAAAATGGACAATCTTTCATTGTATTCACAATCAAACCGGTCATTGATACCCTTGAAAACTTCTGCACTTTGACCGGAATAGAGTAACAAGAATCAATTATCTAACACTTCCACGGTTCTTCCTAACACACGTGCCCAGTAGATATATAATATATACGCTCCCCAAGTTACCTTGGCCACGATAAAAAATAGAAAACAATAAATGCTTCCCGCACGCTCGATTTGATTAAGACTATTAAGAGTATACAAAATCGTGTATTTACGCCAATTATATGCCATAAATGATTAGCGAAATATATTGTTGAATTTATGAAGTTTAATTGAAATATAAAATAACGCAATGCATATTTTTGAAGTATGCGTGAATTTACGTTCAGGAAGACACGCTGCGTAATTTTAGGTAAATTACCATGAAATGGCAATTTTTTGGCAGTGTTTTAACTAAATAAAAATATGAACATTGATTTGTTAATTAGTGGAACGGAATAATAAAATAGCTATCACTGCTATCAGTAGAGTTATTGATATTTTATGTATGCACTTATGACTGTCGTCAGTGTAAGGAGCGCGATATCATGATCAATATTACGCATTAATTCAACTACTTTTACGCAGTTTAAAATTATTTCTTTGGATAACGCAGACGAAATAACCTCTGTATAACATTGCAAAACAATAATAATTAAGTAAGTAAAAAATAAAAATTCATCGATAAACGAATATGGACTATAAGCAGACCAATCAAATCGTATCTAGAATAGCTACTGTCGTATTTATCTCGGGTATTTTAAGCAGTGTCACATGATTCTTCATTGTGATCTTGTTTACTTGTACCTACTAAGACATTTGTTATCTTGTAGATATCTCACTTACTTATGTCATTGTACTGATAGACAAAACACGTGTCCAGTTTCCATGCCGAATTTTGTTTTTCTGATACTTTATAAAACAACGTTAAAATGAATTATCATTAGCAATTCGGCTCTAATTCGCAAACTATAACATAAATATCATACAGATAATTATATTCTGTTTTGTAAATTGAAACATAGTATCTACTTTGTAAATTATGAATTAAAAAAAATTGTACATTTATAAAGCCAAAGTATGATCATTTACTCTATGGTGAGCAATAAAAAATATTAATATATTTTGTTACATAAATAACATGGCGACTCCCGCTCAGGGTCGTTCCTGGTGCAGAGGTTGGCGACAGCCATTCAGTGTGGGAACGCAGCAAGCGTTATGGGCACCTTTGCGCCGGGAGCGACCAGGGGCGGGTTATTTGTTTATGACACCGAATGACAGATACTGTGATGGACATATTGTAATTAATTTTAAATTGTATTTTCTGTATATCATAAATAAAAATATTAATAAGCTTTGTAACATGAATAAAAAATATACTTCTACAATACAATGTAACGGTAAATCTATAAGAATCGAATGTTTTCACGAAAATTAATATGAAGAATAGGAGATTTACGATATAACAGCGTCTTTATCGTATGAGATTTGATGCGATTAGGTTCGATATACAAATACGACTATATTTGTATGTATATGTCTCTTCCTGTTTTTCTTTTTAATCAGTCAAACATTCTACTTATTTATATTTAACCTACATATTATATAAACTAGCAGCGCGCCGCGGTTTTACCCGCGTAAGTACCGATACCGTGGGATTATCGGCATAAAAAGTAGCCTTTATGTTAATCCAGGTCTCCAGCTATCTACATACCAAGTTTTATCGCAATCGGTTTAGTAGTTTTAGCGTGAAAGAGTAATAAACATCCATACATCCTCACAAATTTTCACGTTTATAATATTAGTAGGATTATGCTATACCGTCCAATGAATGGGTTTAAAAAAAAGTACGAACGGCAAGGAAATTCTCCAATTATGTAGGATCGACACTTGAGCATTAAAACTGGTAAAAAAATCATATATTACATATGTATTACGAAAATCGTAATCTACTAAGATATTTAAATCCATAAATATTGTTATACCCCCACATATTATAACACTGTACATAAATTGTGTGCAAAAGTGTTTATGCTCAAGTGACGAAAAGAATAAATGACAAGCGCTAGTGACACCATTTTTTTTAATTGACCATAAAGAATTGTTTAAATGTTTTTGCAGATTTAATAACATGCCACACTTTGATGAGCCAGAGCCAGATTTAGAATGCTTTGCAATATTAAGATATTTTACACCTTCGTTTGCCATTTAGTTGTACATGTTCTTTAGTTGTACATCATTCTACACATTTTACAAAACATGTCACCACTCGAATTTTCCAAATACAAGGCTATTATCAAATAGACGAAGTATTTACCAAGGCATCGATATAAGTCTTGACGAGAGCCAATCCTTTGCAGTTCACTACTTTCTCGCACACTTTGAGTCGCACAGTGTCACAAATCATTGTACACAGCGGGTTAATCCCGCAAACTTTACACAGGAGTGTACAGCAGCGCTCATTACCACTGTGGCTGTATGTGGTTGCAAGTTACCAACCAACGGATGCAACGCAACGCGTCCGCACCGAGTACAACACTAACTTGAGTAATTACCGTATTACGCTAGACAATAATTTTGCTTAATTTTCCACAAAACTTTTATATCAGTTAGCGTAATTTCATAATTTTATTTATCACACGTTCTGGTTTGCTTTTTTGTTGATTTAACGAAAATTGACAAGGTATTTTGTTTGATTATTATTGATATAGATAATATCTGATAGTCTTATTACTATTTGTTGTTTTTAGTTTATCACACGGACTAGTTTCGGGTTACCCTAAATATTAACTATATAAGTAAACCACTGTTTTATTATTAAAGAAATTTCGACACAACTACGCATTAACAGAAATCACGATTCACGGACATTTTTTTAAAAGGAGTTTTATCTTTTTTAAACAGTCTTTACCCCACGTATAAGTGAACTTAAGAAGTCAACTTAAATGATCCAACTAAACAGGTTGTTCTCCCTTACAACCTTAATTGCCTTGTTATCTAACGAGCAAAGTAATCTGTTCCTAATACACGGAACACGTCTAACGAGAGCTCATACATATTTGTATGTATATGTCATTGAATATTGGACGAATATCGCCAGAAAATTCAACCTTACCTATGTATATCTCAAAAATATTTAAAAACTCATTACTGTCTGTAAATAATACTGCACTGCAGCAAAAATTGCTATTGTATCGTAATTTAAAGATAGAAAATTATAAAAATCAAAACATATTTTGTTGCTTATTTCAAACACTTAGGTATATATTAATTGCATAAAAAAAATTACGAACACTTTACTCCAAAAAATAAACGGCATAAAATTCTAGTTTCACTCAGCTGTGCCTTCTAAGCAACGTCATTGACCTCAGAATGCAGACCATATTGATAAGAATAATGCCTTTTAGGGTTCCGTACCGGAATAGTGCCAACGAAAGCTTTTACTAAGTCTCCGCTGTTCGTCTGTCTATCAGCGGGCTATATCTCATGGTAGACAGTAAACTGTTTTAAGAGTATTTAAATATTTTTTTCTTTTTTATTGCCGCTATAACAAAAAATAATAAATATTAAATCATATTAATAATTAACCCCCATTCAAGGTACGTGATCTTTTCAACGTCCGTCTGTCTGTCAGCGGCCTGTATCCCAACTACCGTATTAGGTAGACAGTTGATAGTTTCCCAGATAATGTATTTTCATTGCCACCTTAGCAACAAATAATAAAAATTAAATTAAATTAAAAATAAAAGGGGTTCCCATATAAGTCACGTGATTTTTTCGGCATCCGTCAGCAGGCTGTATAGTGATGTAACATAATAGATAGATAACTTTAGTTTTACATACCTAGTGTTTCACAGAGTATAAACTTCCATTGCCACTGCATCAAAATATAATAAAAATAAAACATAAAATGAAAAGGTATTAAGAAATGTGATTTTTTCTGAAACTTCGTTATGAATATGTTTGTCTCGTTTGAGTGCTATTCGATTGTAATCTTTTTCATTCTCTCGCAGGCTAAATCCTATTATTTGTGTTTGTATCTTGTTAGTGTGACTTAAGGCTTCGTAGTACGCAGGCGCAAAAACAAGGATTATAAAAAAACACTGTATACTTGTATTCTATCTCATTCTCTCGCAGGTTAAATGCTATTTATGAATGTTTGTCTCTTTTTAGTGCGAGTTTTTCGTTTCAAATCAAAATCACAACGATTCTAAAGAAGTTTCACTTTAAAAAGCAGAACAATATATATTATTTTCACAGTACATCTCTTACTCCGGCACACAACAATATCGTTAATCGAACCAACCGATTGCCGTCACCGCAAAAGACCACGCTCTCCATTAAATTTACTATTTCGATTAACCTACTGTTCGTGAAACTAATAAGGGACAATTGTCATTCGGTTAACCACAGATAAACGCAAGTATTCGCGGTTATGATAAAATATAAATGGTAAAAGCCCGGAGCTGCAATTTTTGATTATAAAATAAATATAGATAAATGGATACAATTTAAAAAACACACGACACGATCTTACAGCAATAGCAAGAAGCTGTTAGGATGACTATTTGCATAAAACTGAAGAATTTTTTGGGAGTTTCTATCTGCCGAGAAACGTTGATAAAAAACGACCACCTGAAATAAAAAACAGCCAAGTGTGAGTCGGAAAACGTACGTCGAAACAACCGTAGTGAAGATTTGATAATATCTTATGCGTACGTCGAAAAAGGTTTCGAAAACATTGAGTTTCAAATTTACACAATATTCATCGTATCCCGATAAACTTTGGAGACTTGATGAAAGAGACATTGTAACGCATACCGGTTACAGTTATAAAATACATATACAATTTTAATACATGCAGGATTCAATCTTGACATACAATGAATGAAATGGAACGTCTCACTTCTTATCTGTCCTATAATATTCTTATTACTCAGGTTATCCTCTTACAGCTCTAAACAAGACAAGACTTTAGTCCTGAACTCCAACTGACATAGAGATTTACATTGCAAAATACAAAATACAAGATTAATAAATAATATATTTTGTATACAATTTCGTCTTCGCAAGATAATCTTTAGTGATACGATTGAGTCAATAATCTCCCGTTTGGTTGATTCATTCGTTCGCGGAAAAATCCAAAGACGACTAATATGTAGTTTATTTTTTGTAAAAAATACATAATTTGATTCACCGATGCATATTTCGTTAATTTTAGCGTTTGGTTCGTTCTCTAATCATTGATATATAAAAACCTTTTATAAAAGATGATTTTGTGTGTACGGCCGTAAGCCATGCAATAAAGAATGACGTCAGTGTTTATTTATATTCCGAACGCCATGGCATAAACTTTTTTTTAAAGTACAATCGACTTTACA
Organism: Callimorpha dominula; assembly: GCA_949752705.1. Taxonomy (NCBI): domain Eukaryota; kingdom Metazoa; phylum Arthropoda; class Insecta; order Lepidoptera; family Erebidae; genus Callimorpha; species Callimorpha dominula. The sequence goes on from OX456992.1 coordinate 2,480,209, forward strand.
GACTCTCCTCAATACAGACTGACAAAGTGTCATTTAAAACTTATATTGGCAGTATTTTTACCATAAGGCTAAAGTTTTCTTTTAATTTTTATGGAACTACCAATTAGGATGTTCGTATTTAGAATCGTGGCTGATATATACAGGTAGATATTTTTTTACTGAAAGGGCAATTTTTAACATAACATAACATTAATTTTTATTATTGTACTCGTACTGAGTAACTGCAATAGTAGTGAAAAATGTTCAATTTTGGGTAACATATTTTGTGAATAACTCTCTTTTAATACTAGCTCTTCATTACCTTTCCTTACCTAGGTACGTCTACAGAATGTGCCACTTAATTATCCTATTATCTTAAAAAGTACTCACCTCCAAATCCCTAAATACATCCCTAATGTCTGGCTTTCTCGCTCTGGAAGCAGCTCGCTTCCTCCTGACTGTTCTGTTGAGTCTTCGGACCCTTCGACGAACTGCTGCAGCTTGTTCCCTGGGTAGAGGCCTCACTGCCTCACCTAGCTGGGCTTCGGTAACTTCCAAACCGGCTTGGAACGGTGCCGCCAGGGAACCGAGGCCTGCTGACTGCAGCCATTCGGTTTCCAATTCGCCTTCTGTGTAGACAAAGAGAAGAACATAATTAGTATCATTTTGTTTGTTTTATAATTGGAAATTACAATGTAAAATGAGAAAGAATGCAAAAATACATCGTAAACTGTAAATAAAAATTAAATAACACTAATTCTAACACGTCAACCATGTTTACCAACCAACCATTTTTAAATATGGTGTGTTCGATTTTCAAGTAAATAGTAAACAATTCTGAGTTAGAAAGAAATCCCGACTCTGACTAAGAACCCGTAGAAGATGACGATTTGAAATAATATATCATCAACACAAACACAGAGGTAGAAGTGGTAATAGTTTCTATGAGTTAGGTTTCTAAGGTTGTTAATATTAGGGGAAAACCTCGTACTAGGAAATGTTGTATGGAAATTAAATATCACAGGTGGTCTACAGATAGAATTTATCAAGCAAAAAAGTTGGCTGTTACTAATTTGACTTTAATGTTTTTTATGGTATTGCTGATTTCACAACATGTCTTGTCTATGATAAAAACAACTAAACACGGTGTTTTATGTCGTGTAATGAGCCGCCACATACAATATTATTCTTATCAGATATTTTTGTACACGCAACTAAAGGGTAAAAACTTTTCAGAAGTTTTTGTTAAAGCAAAAATCTTCCGTCATTTTTTTTGCATCCTCAACTGGATACGTCACTCGAGTACATTCGATAACAAAATGCAAAATTAAATCTATTAACAAAACGAACTATGACTTGCATCCCTTATTTGAATGTCGTAACTAATGTATCGAACACATTCAAACTTGAGATATCATTCATGATAAATTATATCGCAATGTGTGTCAACACATCAATGTTATCGTTGAAGTATCTACATCCACATACTGAAGTCAAATTAGCTTGTATAATAATATATAAGTAAAGTTTTGGCTTGATACATCCTGTTATCCTGTTATCACACATCCTATTGTTAAAGTAGCATTAAAGATTATTTAACTTTATTATTTTATTAACCTAATAAGATAAAGCTTTTAAACAACTAATAGACAGAGTGATTCATGAGGAAGGTTTACGCGTATAATTTGTACCCGTGCGAAGCCGGGGCGGGTTGCTAGTTTATTTATAAATCTGCCTTTGACAAAGACATTTCCATACCAGCGCAGAAGACCTCTTCATTGTACTATCTATATTTACTGCATAAAATGTTTATTATTGTCTTATGGTATATCAAAAGGGGACTGGAAAATCTTGAAGTAATTTAAATCTTTATTATACTGATGTTGAGGACTGTACCTTTGTTCGACGACGAACTTTAACAAGGTCAAGAAACTTATTTGCACGCACGTGGTGTATTCATTTATTTATGATAGCCACACCGTGATCTCGAGTTACCAAGCTGCCGTAATGAGGAAGCAATGAATTTTATTACTGGTACACGTTTAAAAAAAAAGAAGAATAAACAAAGACTATGGTTCTCTATTGTCTATGTGACTTTTTAACGTGTAGCTAAATTAAGAATGGTGATTGGTTTTTTATCTGTTTAACATTTTAGATCCGTATTAAAACAAATTATTTTGCTATAATTAAGTAAAATAAAGCAAAACTTGTCCTACTTTGTGTTACTTCAGGGGTATTATATAATAATGTTGTTGATTAGCCATAAGTGACTTATAAACTTTGCAATAAACTTATCCCATAAACAAGTACATTATAAAAGTAGGGATGATGACACATTACCACAGATACTAACATTACATTACAATTATCTTATAAAAAGTGGTTTTAGAAAATGTATGTAATGTGAGTAGAATTTTCAGAGCTCCTAAAGATGGCGATGTACTTGGGTACTTACACAGGGTCTTCTACATCAGTGTTTCGCACAATAGGTAGGTATACATTTTAGCTCAATATAACTTGATTCAAGGTGACGGTCCTCTCAACTCGAACCTAAAGAATCGAATCTTAGGTATCGATAACATAGCGTGTTACCAATAATAATTATTAATGTCTTTACGTGATCTGACGGAGGGTAGTGAGTTCTTTATAAATGGAAATGACTAAAGAGAGCGATCGTTTAACAAGTTGGTACATCTCGCGAGGGGTCGCTAACAAATGCATTAGCCACAGGATGTTTTCATTCGCACGCGCGATGCCTAAATATAGTTCGTCTGTCTGTCCTGTACTGACTCAGTGGTTAACGCCATAAAGGTTCACGCACACTGGTTACTTTTTCTCAAATTTACCATGATAGGGAAGGAGGAGGAGGACTAAGGAGAGTTCTACTGCTTGTATAATGGGTTGTGTTCTGAGGAACTGTTTGACATGATGCCCACGGCCGCATTCTACTTCCGTACCGCTCGCCACCGACATGCACACGACATGCAGCATGATAATTCATCCTCACACATTGGAACCTAAATGGTCGCGCACGGTCAGTCCCAGAGGAATATCATCCCGCGAACGCTCCGGCTGCCGAGGTTTTCCCGAGGGACTACAGTATGGTTCTTATAGGTCTTATAGGTTTTTAAAGGGTCGGCAACGCGCAATTGCAAGCGTACATAGGCTACGGTAACCGCTTGGCGCTTACCATCAGGCGGGCGGTATGCAAAGACTACAATAGTATATAGGATATAGACAGGCAACTCTGCTTCTTTTTATTGACAACACAAAACTCTGCCTAGTGGTCAGATACCGAAAACTAATATAATATACATATCTATAGGTATATATATATATATATAATTGAACAATATATAGGTACCTACTTATACGGTGTATGAATGTGTTTTGTTGTTACCTGTTTCTTGTTTTATTGGTTCTAACATGAGAATTTTATACTTTAGCTAATTGATGTATGTTTATGACTAATCTCCGATTTTTATATTCAAACCAAAACTTTTATTGCTAAAAGAAAAGCACAAGAAACCGGCAATCGGTACTCATACGCAGCCATTTGCAATATAAGTGAAGTGTTGCCAACCTAATATTAATAAGTTCCAAATATTTAAAAAAAATTGTTGATTGTTACGATTGTATTTTTAATAAATATTATTGTGTGTTTGTGAACAAATTGTTGTTTGTAAAGAATTTGAAGTGGTTTTAGATATTTAATATGCATTATTTTGGTATTTACAAATGCGAATTTTAAATCGTAATACATTTGAGGGTAATAAATTTCCCCTCATACAAATTATAAATTTAAATATTGTAGCACAGTAATTTTAGTTTTGGTATCTATCCTTGGGATGGCACTGGACTCAATAAAAAAAGTGCAATTCTTTTATGTTCCAAGTTGCCATAGCATGGCGGTATGTTTGTTTGCCCGTCGTTGCTGATATGTGTCCATTTGTCAAATGTGACACACGATCACGTAATTAAAACTGCAGGTATGATCTGTTTTTTGATGAAACCTTTTCATGAATGATATTTCGATTGACGTCTTCCTCTTTACCAATAGCGGGGTGTACCCTTTCTTGTTTAACAGATATATAGGATTTTCTTTAAATCCAATACATTAATTATATGTAAGGTAAAAATTGTAGAATAGAATTTGGAGTTGACTGGGTAGAAGTTAACGCCGAGCGGCGTTGCATTTTTTTCAATTGAAATATTAAGAAAAGTATACATATACAAAATAAACTATTTTATGCTAATACTTTTTGAAATTATTACAAAATAGTCACATATATTCACGCCTATGTTTTTTGTCCCACGTATTAAGTGGCGAGCCCTTTTTGTTGATTTATTTAAATGCTTACAATATTTCTTAAACTAATACTTAATTTTAACAGAGCACTATACACCAGAATAGGTTTTTCTGCGCTCTGCTGATCCGTATCGACCGTGCTATTACTCAGTTACTCATATCGTAATAGAAAAACCCAGTAACAATTTTCCACACTTGCGAATCGATGCCTTACGAACGCACAATTGTCAACAGTCATAATTGGTGGATAGAGATAGTACTAACTCAATGCCATGAATATGTGAGCAGTTCAATCGTAAACCAATCTGCAAAGACCTTTAGTCGGATGCTTTTTGTATCATTTGGTGCGTTTGATATACTGTAAGCGTTTTGTAAACAGATCTGCTCTCGTGTAAAGCGAACACAGTGCAGAAGTTGTTTGAAATACTAAGTTAATCGTGATAGATTTATACGAGTTTGTTTATACTAATAATGAACCGCTATTTTTAGAGTACGGGGGTGGTTTGAATCAAGTTCTAAACGGATATCTTATACTAAATCGGATGTTTAGGAATGTTGACTTGGTTCGAAATTTCAAAAAAAAAAAAAGTGTAGCTATGAGTCACTGATTCCAAATTTAAATGGTAGAAAAGGGACGCTTATTTACCGTATCTTGAGTAGGTACTATAAAACGGATTTGAATGCAGTTTTATTTCATAAGACATGCTTTTAGAATATGATACCATATTCAAGCTACTCAAAATATGCAAAGTATAACAGTAAAAACTGGCAAATTTTGTACCTTCGAAGGCTCAACAAGCCGCGTCAGTGCTCAAGATTCGAAGCTGTCGAACACAGTTATTTGGCGGGAAATAACTTTAAAACGCCATGTTACTTTTTCAGGTCATAAACCACTATTGCAACTTTTATTTTTATTATTTACCATATATTGGGCTCCTAAGTTGTGACAAAAATAGAGTGGCTGGATGGTATGTAGATAGTATTTGTCTTATGTTATTTGCGGAGCCACCATGTTGCCAGGAGTAACGATAGCTCCAAAGCACTAAAATAGCTGATGAAAGATTCAATTGGCATAATTTAACTGGCGTAATTACTTTTCTTCATTTCTTTATTCCCTTAGCCTACGCAACACTATGTATTTTAGTAAAAAACAATAATCTACAACTCAATTTATTCAAATATGGTCCGCCGTCTAAAGAAGTTCAATAAAAATAATAATCGGTCCATACACCAAAATGTTTTATTTCTGTACCACCAAGCCGGAACAAGCAGGATGTTATTTATTTACTTCTCTTTCTCTAAACTGTTTCTGTTTGTGTTTATCCATTAACTACGCACCGCGATCAACACTGAGTGATTGATTTTGATGGTAATAATGTTATACTTTAAAGAAAACTGAAACTATTGCAAAAATTTTTGATTAATACGGTCATTGAACTTTTATAAAGAGGTATAGAAGCTATTATTTGAATGTTCTGTACTTCTCATTGGTGTATTTATATTGGTAGGTATACAGTAGGTACATCTGAACAATCAAATGTGTAGTTATCGCAATTAAAATGGTGAGAGAAAATATTTTCATTATTATTTTTGTTTTTTATAATGTTTTTATTTTTCATATAATTTTTTGAAATAGTGATTAGGTACTAAGACTCATATTCATACCCATAGGTACGATTTATTTGTAAAAAGAATACATCCTAATCCTAATAATAATATCCTAATCCTGTCCTATATCCTATAATATTATAAACGTAAAAGTTTGTGAGGATGTATGGATGTTTGTTGCTCTTTCACGCAAAAACTACTGAACCGATTGCGATGAAACTTGGTATGTAATAGCTGGAGACCTGGATTAACACATAGGCTACTTTTTATCCTAATATTCCCACGGCATCGGGACTTACGTGGGTGAAACCGCGGGGCGCAGCTACTATAAAATATAAATAAGTACATAGTCAATGGCCTTTAAGTTCACTGACCCTAAAATGTTTCATCTAGAAACTGTAGGTACCTAGTTTGACACTGTAAAATTATTTTACTTTTCTAAAAGCTACTTACTCTATTAATAAACTATATAGATATATAACTCGCTACAATGCCATGCCGGTTACAAGATTTCTCACGTCGGTTTCTAACAAACAGCCAATTATTTACAATTTAATTAAATCTGATTTTATCGACTGCCTGGCTTTGAATGTAAATCATTTAGTTATAAATTACTTTATCGAAAAACTAAACGTACTAAACAATAAAACCAATTAAGACTCAATCGTAATGTAAACTATTTGTTTACAAATCGTTATATAAAGACTTTACAAATTAACGATTTATGTAATAATCACACTGGAACTTCAACAGAAGCCGATTATCATAAACAAAAATAATTTAATTTTATTCTTAGAAATGTCAATGGGATTTCTAAATAACATAAATGTAAAAAACTATTAGGAACTAAAAATCATTAGGAACTCTTATACTGAGAACCGAAAGAAATATGCGTTACCAATAAGCCATTTACTGGCAGTATATTTTTTGTTATACTCAGCGTGCGTTTATAAAATTTATGTTGGTCGTAGTACCTTTAAAATTTAATTAACTCTTAACACCGCCCAACGCTGTTTTTAATGACAGGACAACTAAAGGAATAAGAAAATTTGTATTACTAGTTTAACTTCAGATAATTATTAATGTTCCAACAACATTGTAAGTAGACAGATAATTTTTTTAACATGAGAATCGAAATTAACGCATTGAGGACTTCGTCAATTATTTGATCAAAAAAGCAAGTTTCTCGAAATTCTATGTAAATGTGTATATTTTAAATTAGTTTATGTCTAATCAGTATGATCAGTGCCCACAAACAAAACGATTTCGATGATCCTTTTTATTGGATGTAATGATAGGGGCGATGTTTTCTTTTAAAATTTAAATGGAACTAGCTTCGATATGATATACCTGTGTATGCAATCGATTTATACGATATACCGTTTATTGAAAAAGTTGAAATATCACCCTTGTATGAATAATACAATATTTTTGTAAACAAAAATATAACAAAAATATTTTAAATAACAAAAAAATAAATAAACTGACCGAAAAAGATACAGGAAAGTCATTAATCTTAATAACTAAGCTCCAGAACTAATGTAATTAATTTTGTGTAGCCGTTAAAGATCTACACTAAAAACTTTTTAATAAAAAAAATAATAACATCATGTAACACTTTACGTAATTCATTTCCTTGTTTGTTTGGCGAAGACTCAAAATTAGTTACATTATATAGCTATATTTCTAATAAAACTTATTATTATTCACTTTTTAGTTTCTTTTTTGTCAGTTTAATTCCATTTTGTATAAAAGTTTTTAATATGTGATAGGTCCTTTTTTTGTTATTTTACGAAAATATAATTAGAAGAACTTACCAATGACATATTTGGCTTGAAACCGACATAACGCACCCATAACACACATTGGACTGAGAAGCAGGCGAAACAAAATAGAATTTCACCGGAAAATGCGAGTGATTAAACAAATTACTCTCAATTTAAACGCAACGAGACTGAGCCAAAACTCAAAACTGCAATGTATGAAAGTACACTCCACCGCACAATAACAATTGCCAAATAATGTAGATAGTGCAAGATTTTTCGTGTTGAGCTGAATGCGTGGGTGTATTATCTTTAGATCTATATTTTTTACGTCACAGGTATGAGTCGTTTTACATAAAGATTTTATCGACATTTTGTCTGATGAGTTGAGTGTGTGAGTCATACACTGCATTATGAGCTTATAGGAGAGTGAATATTTGGATGTTGCGCAAGTCTTATTACCTGTTAACGCGAGTCATAATTTACTTATTTATTTGGAAGTGCTTTTCTCTTTCGATATTTTATCTATCGAGTGTGTAGGTCACGTCTACATTTTTTATGAGTGATTGCGACCTTTATAATTGGAAAGAATTCAATGCAAATAGTTTTTTGTATACCTATGTATTTTTTGGAGTAAACTTGATAACATAATAACCTGATAGCATCATTTTATATAATCCTGTAAGTACCTACTCTTGTTATGTTGCCTAATCATTGCCTTTTAAAATTGCCGCATAAATATATTGTTTAATTAATAAAATAAAAAATTCAAACTAATTGCATTGGAACCGGGACAATGAAGTTTAGCAGAAGTATAATATTTCAGTGAAACATAATTAGGTATTATGATTAAATACTTTTACATATTTAATGAAAAACGTCTCATTTATTTGGTATTTACAACATTAACACAATCAGATTTGCAATCTCTTTTGAAACGAGAGAGATATTTTAGAACCCAACCTGAGTACACAAGAATTACAGACAACTTTTACACTCGCTCGTAAATAATGACACCTGTCACTTGTCAGTATTGACGTACGTGTGCAACGTCAAAAAATAACACGTTGCGCGTGACGTTATTACGTTGGCGCGTCTCGGTTCGCATCGCGGCGCGCGGAGAACTGCGCGCGCATCAACGATCCCGGATTAATATGGACATGTATTTATAGAGCGTATCTGAAGTCGGGATATAGTTAAATTTCAATGAATGCAAACGAAACGTTGATCTTTGGTTGTTTTATTACGTGTTTCGGAAAAGAAAGCTTTTAAAAGTTAAACGAGTATACCTATAACAACAAATAAATATACGCCCAACAGCATTAATTAGTAAATCAAAGAATCAGAAATTAATCAGTATTTAATCTTAAAAACCCACAGCAGTGTGACATGAACTCTTTCCTACTACAGAAATAGGTATAATTGTGACAAGACTATAAAAATTACATGCACCTCTTAATGGTTTAATAATATAGGTATACTCATGATCAGAACCATAATTTGATAAGGCGACAGGCTACAAATGCCCAGCTACTAGTTACGGATTCGAAGTCTAACTTAGTACGTAGCATACTAGTTAGATTTCGATGTAAAGTTACTCGTAGCTCTATTAGGGTAGTTAAGAGATGATTAGTTATCAGTAAATCATGTCACTGATAATAATCTTCACATTCCTCTGGTATTGTCTATTGTACTTATTTCAATACAGTCTACTATTAGAAAATATATTACCCATAAGTCATTCGGAATGTTTGACAATGGTTTAAAGGTATATTAAGTAAGGTTTGTCAGTTCAAATAACCATCCAAAAAGTGCTTTAAATATGACGTTGACAGTATATATGCAAACAGTCCAGAATCAAATGCGTCAAAATGGCGCGTGGTGTCCACAGATGGATATACTATAATCTTCCACGAATGCCTAGACCCAGCGGAGTCAGAATGTCATCTAAATAAGAATGCACCGTCCATCGTCCAAAGCACGTGCATCGTGCAGGAACTTTATCGTAAATCAATCAGTTTTCACCGAAAGCCATTAATTACTCATTAGAGTGACTAGTATTTTAAGCATGTCTATTTTATCCTATTACCTACTCGCACACGACTTGAGTATTCAGTATGCAGGAATCTCAAGCATGGGGATTGAGTATTTGGTTGAATTTTTTTATACGTACTAATAAATGTATTTATATTTACAAAATTTGGATATGATAATATGTTTGAACAATAACATTATTATGTATCTTGTGTTCAGAATTTGTTAATCCGTGGTGTCTGAAATGTACAAATCTGTGTGATAAGGATGTCTACACGTTCCTTTTTCAGTCAAAAATTAAAAACATTTTTTTACTAATATTTTAAACCATTGAAAAAGTATGATTATGATTTGATATTACAAACACATTCTAATTTGAATTGTAATCAGCTTATCACCCAAACCAAACATAATTCAAATAAATTGTGTACCTAACTTTTAATAGAAACAATCAATAAAATTACGTTTACAAACAAATATGATACAATAGTTCGTAGTTATATTTATTTGTATGATTAAAATAATGTCTCACTTATTGATATTTCTAGTCAACTTGGTCACGATGTTCAACGTCTAAAACTATTTGTGTCATCAAATGTCTAGACAAGTTATATTTGTACTGTGGGTTCACTCGCGCCTCCAGGCGTACGTCACACGTCTATTTGCGAGTTTTCAGAACGTCAAGCGATGAATGGAAACAAAGTCCACAAGAAAAACTGTGTCATTGACAGAATGTGCGTATTTTTCTAACGCATTGTTCTTTTTTTCGAAAAAAATATTTTCAACTATGAGGTTTTTAAAATTATAAAAGCTAGCTGGTCACATTACTTGTCTATTACATTACTATTTATCTATAGGTGAGGCGTAAAGGCAAAGATAGCATCTTCATTCGGTTAATTGATTCAGTTACATAATGTATATCATATGAATGTCTATTTCACCGTATTTGAAACCCGTCTATATTTAATAACGCATAACATGATAAAGTCAAGAACTATAATGTTGTAAGTTCTCTGTTATATTAGGCAAGTCTAAATGTATAGTAAAAGTAAATATCTTTCTATTTCAAGAAAAAAAAATTAAAGTCTTAATAAATTAATTGCAAAAAAAAAGATATTAGCAAAAGAAGGAAGAAATAAAAACGCTAGTGTTTTAAATCATAAATAAGTAATCCATTAATACCTTCCCCAAATTACTTAAATAATAAATTGTGCTACTAAATAGCCTTCTTCTCCATTAACAATATAATGGTGTTAATGGGCAATACACATTACATGGATTATTGGGTTTTCATGAGTTGTTAAATTTCGGAAATTAATGTAAATATATTACTTCGTAAAACTAATTTAATTAATTTTTTTTAATTTACAAATTTTATTTGTTTATATTTTTTTTTAAGTAAAGATAGAAAACTTAAAAAAATCATAAAACAAACTTATTAAGAGAAGTTAATGGAATGCACTCACCTCCACCGCTATCAGAATCATATAATATTCTCGTTTTATACCTAATTAGCACTACCATTTTTTAAACCAAAAATTTCAATATTCACAGCTAACTGCACTCCGATGCACTCCGTTTCAAAGTGAAAACTAAACTGAATAGAAATTATAAAAATTCCAAATAACAATAATGTAGGTGGGCTGGCCATAGCCAGATAAGAGACAATAGGGATGTAAATCATTAATGAGGTTAAAGTCTTTAGAGATTATAAAACAAACAATGAACAGTTGTATTTAAGGAACGCTCTTAACCTTTTAAAAGAATAGGACTTTTCTTCGTAAAAAATAAAAAACTAATAAATATTAGTGAGGTACTTATTTTCAAAACATTAATGATCCTAATAAGTACAGGTAAAGAAACCCGACAATGCCATTCAAAATGTTATTTTTATAACTTTATTTGCTATTTGAAATGGAAGTAATACCTAGGCCTTTTAAATTAGATAAATGAATTTTCATAGAATTAAATAAATATTTTTCTTTATTTAAGTACCCGTAACATGATATTCATGATCCCTTTAGTAAAAATACGTGTAAAGTATTATAGTGTAAGTAAGATATTTGTATTGCATTTTAACAGCTGTTAAACAAAGGGAGCATCTAATGATTTATAGTTAATCTTATAATTTAAAAGAACAAAAATAACAGCGAAATCCATTAAGAATCTAAGCGCACAGGCAGTCAGTCTTTCAATATAGCTAAAGCCTTTAACCAGATCTAGCACTAAGGTCTTGTATCCACGTTCCCCTATTATGTATTGCCGCATTGACTTTGCAATTGGGTTGCAGGCTGTTTATTCAACAGAAGCGCTAAAGCTTATAGTCTATAGTGGGTACTACGATTGCTTTGACATAAACGTAGGCGTCCCGCAAGGGTCTGTGTTGACACCGAAGCTGTTCTTGCTGCGTGTCATACTGTCTGTTGATGCAATGTGGGTCGACCTACAACCCTAGCAACGTACGCCTTATATTTTAAAGAAACTTTTACTATTTTGTACACAATTAAATCACTCATTTTTAGTGTATTGCTTTTTGTTTTACATACGTTTATTGTATATACATACGTTTATTTTAACTCCTACCTATAATAATAATTAACTAAGTATTCGAATTGTATACAAGTTTAGATAAATTTAAAAACAAACTAGTTTATAACATAAATACCATTAAATACGAAGTAAATTAAATCACTCACTGATAATAAGATACATTTGATACAATTGCATATTCGGAACACATGGAAAAAAGTTTCTTCAGTATATCACACAACCGTTAGTTACGAGAATCTCCTTTAAAGTATTTTTCTTACGGCGTAGAATACCAGATAAAGGATAAAAGATAAACTTGATGGATATATAAATAGAATTATCTATATAGCAAAAGGTTAAGCTAGTAGGTAAGTACTATGCAAGATATGTACGATGTTTGCTCTAATATATATATAGAAGTGTTCTTTTATCTCATTACGCATTTACAGAAGCAATAAGTACACATTTCGAGATTATCAATCTATTGTTATTTAAAGAAAAATAATGAGTATGTTTTAAATATGATATGGTTGGCAATGCGTAACCATTGGCAGAAATTGAGCAGAAATATTAAGCCGAAGTAAGAAATAATGAGCCCTAAATCCCTCTGCTAAACACATGAATAATAAGAAAATGTGTGAATAATAAGAAAAAATTATTATTATTATATTAATATTAAGACACGCAGATAACGCTGTATCATAGAGCACCTAACGACCTACAGCCTCCACAAGCGCTAGCCTGAGGGCGCCAGGTAGGTTTCCTGGCCCCAAGCAGAAGTAGACAGGCCAGAGAGGGGGAAATTGGAGAGGGATACGGCTCCCGCTCAGTACTACCTGTTGTATCGACATAAAAAAAAATTAAACACAAAATTTAGATTCTGTAAATTGAATTTTCATCATTTATAATTAAATACGCGTAAATAACACCAAAACAGGAAGCTTAACAATAGTTTATACAGAGAAGCATAGCAAGTCACATAACGTAAAGATATATATTACCATTGAGAATAATGAGGAAACGCATACCAATACTGAGTTGAATAATAAACACATACTGAGAAGTGTATGTCATAACTCATAAACCAACAGACGGAAGACAGGACAGCTTGTTTAGTGCAGTTACTTAGTAACTTGTCAGTTTAATATGACAGGCTGGACGACGCGACGTTAAAAGTAAAGTAAGTCTTACTTACTATCTAGATGGGTGATCATGTTCCTGAGGCTTAAATTTGTGTGTATTTTCATTATATATATTATTTATTTTATTATGCTCAAATGTATGAAGTGTACAATACCCCAACATTACCCATAGTAGTGGTGCAGTATTATTTTATTATGCTCAAATGTATGAAGTGTACAATACCCCAACATTACCCATAGTAGTGGTGCAGTATTATTTTATTATGCTCAAATGTATGAAGTGTACAATACCCCAACATTACCCATAGTAGTGGTGCAGTATTATTTTATTATGCTCAAATGTATGAAGTGTACAATACCCCAACATTACCCATAGTAGTGGTGCAGTATTATTTTATTATGCTCAAATGTATGAAGTGTACAATACCCCAACATTACCCATAGTAGTGGTGCAGTATTATTTTTCGTTGAATCTCATTTTTAACCCCCGACGCAAAAAGAGGGGTGTTATAAGTTTCGATGTCTGTGTGTGTGTCTGTGGCATCGTAGCTGGCATCAAGCGGATGAACCGATTTCGATTAGCTATGTTTCGATTTAGCTATGCTTGGTTAATATCGGTCCAGCAGTGTAAGAGTATCAGCTCTTTTCCAAAATAATGTAAGGCATTTTTAATTTATAGTTATTAAATTAGGCGCACAAGATTGGAATTACTAAAAAATATGTCCTGGAATTGAATTCAACAGAATATAACAACTAATTCGATCGAACGAAAAAATATAGAGTTGTTTCCAATTAATTTATAATATATTGTATATGAAAAAATCTATTTATAACAATCTTTTATTCCAAATAAATACAAATCTGTTTTTCCATCACCAAAATCTCACAATATCCATCACGACCGATAAGAACAACATCTAAAATTAAATACCTATAGAATTCATCTAAAAAAAAGACACTGGTGCCGATTCTATTGTACACTCGACTAAACTAAAACCTGACTTAATTTCTTCATATGAAATCAACCTAGTGTTCTTCGTAATAAGGTCTATTTGTTACTAGCATCTATTTCTCAGCGCCGCTAAATTTCACTAAAACCTGTCAACGTATACTCAACTTTATTTCCACGCAGCGAGAGTCTTCATTTATTCAAACGCTGTGTAATTGCCGTATAAAAACTTGTTCAAAACGAACAAGGATGACGTGTTTTTAATCTACACCTACGAAGACGCTTACTAAAAACACAGAGCAAAAGATATGGCATTCAACGGATAGCGGGTCTCCCTACGGTACGACTCTCCCTGGTATTAAAGTTTATTTAAGCGTCAGATTCGTTCATATTCAGCGATCAGACTTTAGTCGACAAATAAATTGCTTATTTCTATAGCGACATATGTTACATACTTGTTTCAATTTGAAATAAGACCTTGTAGAAGAAAATTTTGTGAATTTTAGTTTAGCCAGTGAAGTAACAGAATTGGGGCCACTATCGATCAAAATAACAGATTACAATCTCTTTAAAGAAAAAAGACTACAGCAAAAAAAGACTCATTAAATAAGGATGTACCGTTACAAACGCGGCCAAATAAATTCGCCCACACGACTATCGGGGATAGTATGTTAAGTACATGAACACTACCTGACGAGAATCGAATACAATCCTCGCACTCGATTTCGCTTACCGATTCCAATGATCCACTTATACTGTGATGACCTTTTGATTCAGGAACTCGATAAACTAATCGACGATGTTGATGACGTTAAGAAGACAAAAGACACGGTAGCGGGTCATTAAACTTAGCACCTATTTTGTTTATTTTTATTTAATTTACTCTCAAAGTTATTATGGACTAAAGATCTGAAAGTAGCTGGGATGGACTGGATGCGGAAGGCCGCTTACCGAGTGCTATGGCGCACAATGGGAGAGGCATATGTCAAGTAGTGAACTGCAATAGCACTCTTCCTTAACATCAGAGCGCAATGACTATGTACACATACCCTCAACTAATTCTTAGTCGTGATAAATGAAATAGGTTTTGAAAGTTCAACTCATACAGATATCGTTAAAACAACAACATTTTTAGAGGAGTTAAGACATAGAAAATGTTTGATTAATCCCGCCATGCTTTTTCATCTGGAATCTGCTATATTGCCCGTCCGTAGATGTACTTCTACTCTCGTAAGTTACATTTCTTTACACATATTCGTGGTGGATTGGTGAAGAAAATCCGTTACCACGTTGTTCGATTCTAGCAATTCTTTTTTTTTCAGAATAAAGGCGCTTACATAATGTTTAACGTAATTTTGACGCTGCACGATTTATATAGAAAATACTCATACTTAAATGAGAAGTACCCTGTTATGAGTTATTTCTATTTGTCAAACAAACAGAATCGAACGAAGTAGGTATTGTATTAAATAAAATTATAATGATGATGTACGCATTTAGTTGCGTGCCGCTGCGTATGCGCAGCCGGGCATACCAATGCGACTGTTGCTATCCAAAGGATGTGACAGTATGGAATATGATTAAATGTGACCATAATAGACATAAAGGTGTCAATTATATAAATAGACATTTATTTTAAATATAGTGTTTTTTTATATATCAAACTAGAGTAGGTATACCTTACCTTAATTTTTTGTAATACTAACAACGTCTATGCAAAATTTCATTTCATTACACCGTAGGTTTTGCTGTCAGTTTTGAAACAATCAAAACGGTGATTGACGAATAACCTATCGTCTAATGCAGTGATTGACGGTTGCATAATGAGAATTTAATGTCGATATTATTTCATGAATCACCAACGAACATCCGTCAATCATGCATGCACCCAGTAGACTAGATAAGTAGGTAATCACCTTACTGTCACGGTCTGCCACCGCAGTCAGACATTTGGGAAGGCAAATGAAATTATCATGAATAGTAATATTGTGGAACTTATTACAAGCGCTATTTAGACCCAAACTAAGCATTGTTACATTCCGCATCGGTGTTAGGCGTCACACTCGGAAGATCTCTTCATTCCTTTACACCAGTATAATATACTAGCAGCGCCTCGCGGTTTCAACCGCATAAGTGCTGATCCCGTTGGAATGTCTTTTAAGCCAATTCGTTACAAACATACTTACATACAAATCTTTCCTCTTTATAATATTAGTATAGATTTACAACCCCTGGCGCGCACAACGCCTCACGTTACGAGCATTCTTACCCAACGTGGTCCTGTCCTATGTGGTCTCCTCCTATCCTTTCTGACCCGGCTTATTCTAAACACCTATTTAAAGTAAAATAACCTGCTATATGTGTACACTATCAGATAACGCTAATTAGCGGCTCGTCCTTCGTTATCGTACAATCATTTTCGCAATGAAATCATGTTGAGTGCTATCACAGTGCCATTGATAATAAAAGTTGCTTTAAATAGAACGGTCTTTCGCGCCTTGATAACATCAGATTAAAATAAACCTTCAATTGATCCATTAAAACTTATTCCAAGTGGTGTCGCTACATTAAAAACTCTGATTTATTTTATTAAAAATAGGGCCAAACAATAATAGATGATAACACAGTTTACTATTTAATAAAAAAAGTTAATAGACATTATTTTGACTGGTTATACCGGTAACGCAATACTATTGGTCGATTGATAAATATTAACGAATAGTGGGATTATAAAAGGGTAGAAATAAGTGGAGATCTATTGACTTGAGTGCGAATAGAGGTACGAACAACTTGGCAGTTACTGTTAGTTAGTGATTTTCATAGTTTATATCAGTGGTTGTGAGACTGTTTATTACACAAGACACTTAATTATGCACTATTTGTTATTTATTATGTATATTGTACTGCATGATAATGTAAGTGAAATTTTGTTTTTTTTTAAATTAACGCCACGCATACAGATTTTTTTATCACACTTTTATTAGCATCTGTTGTAACTAACTAACAATGTTAATAAAGCTTAGAAGGTAATTTTAACATACTTCTAATTTTCTTCTAAATTAAATTGATGTGAAACTTTGTATGTAGGTATAAATATGTGGTTCGGATGATAATAGTATAATTTGGCGTCTAGAAGCTAATTTAAAGATGGAGCCAGGAGCTGGATAATGCCATGTGGCATTCAGTCTGCCCCGTGCCATGTAAAATGCAGGCAGTAATAAATAAAATAAATAAATTAACAAGTAAGTTTTGAAAAGTCAAGCGGATTATTTACCTTAGTTGAATAAAAATATAGCGATTACTTTCTAGCCGCTTCAAACCTCCGTAACTGATTCGCAGCGAGAATTGAATCAAGCCACTGTAAGTTGCAATAATACGTCTATTTACATTGATCTGGAGGTTTCTATATATAATATATATGTAGGTATATACAAAAAAAAGTATCTATGTAAGTATGTTTATTCGTGTTCTAGAATTTATAGTACAAGCTCTGCTTCGTTTGGGTTTAGATATCGCTGTTTGATAATGTCCCAGAATATTATAATTTTTAATTCTTTCATCTACTATGCAGTCGACATACCATTAACTTAACCACACTCCTAGCTATATAATAGACGCTAATTAGACGTACAAAAATGTTAAAAAATACACACAATAATAAACGTGCAGGACTTCCCACGTTCCTGAGAATGTTTTGTATTAGAAGCTGTGTACCGTGACCGTGCCACCCTCGTTTCCTGAAGGAGTCAGCTGGGACAGAAAAAATGGCAGGTAGTCGTGAGAATATCAACTATTTAACCTACCTATATACTCACGCCTTATTCCCGTCCGGGGTAGTTAGAGACGATAGAACGCCATTTGCCACAACCCTGACATACAGCTCGCGTCTATTCCACGTTCATCGGAACTTTCATACATTCTCGCCGGTTACGGGTGCTTTTAACTAGGCTCTTCTTCTGTATACCGGCTATCTGGTCGGTATACCAGAGCCTACCCGCGCCGACTCACCCATATTTAACATGACATAAAAATATTTAAATCATTTTACAACCCTTAAAAGCCGCCATTTGATCCGTGCATTTTGTGTTTTTCAATTCGAGTTATTTTATAAAATAGTCGTTGCCCGCAGTTTTACTCACGTTTATATTCACTGCTCCGCTCCTAATCGTAACGTGATGTTAGCCTATACCTAACCTTCCTCAAGATATGGTTAACAAATGTTAAAAAAATTTTCAGGTGCGACTTGTAGTTCAAGAGATTAGCACTTTCAACCATAAAAAAAAACTCAGTAGTCTCATCACTCCTCATTCTCATCAACATTATACATAATTATGCTAGCTGTTGCCAGCGACTTCGTTCCCGTGGAAATTCAAATTTATCCACGGCAACCGTACATTTTTCAAGATAAAATGGTAAAACCTATATCCTTCCCCGGGATATAATTTATCTCCTTGCTTGCATTACGATCCGTTCAGCCGTTTAGTTCGTAAAAAGGTAACAAACAAACAGTTACTTTAGCATTTATAATATTAGTAATGGATGTCTTACTTCGATGATTATATTAGGATACTATGATTAGTTAACAGCTTAAAAGTAGGTACGTTAGTTGACAAGGCGAAGTCTCACTGGGAGTGTATGCTACCTTAGCTCCACCAACTTTGCAAGTATATACATGATAATTGTCGGTAAACCTAAAATGAATGATATTAAACTGTTTTATAACATTACTTTAGTATATAGTATCATTGTAAACGAAATCGCCAGAAATTCCTAAATCAGTCTTTGTTTCGGGAGTGCTCATGTAACAAGCTCTGAATTTATGAATAAACAATTAAGTTATTTATACTCTTGAATAGATAATTTTTATTACGTCAGGAATTTGTTTTAGAGATTTCATACGTCAATTATTAATTATTCGCTGCAGAAATTGCGTTAAATTTGTGTCGAAACTCAGATCTTTATGAGCGTATAATATACCATTTTATTCCATTATACCATAGAAACCACGATCCCGTAAATCCCGTAAAAAATAGTAATTAACTTGAAACGCTTAAAAATTCGAATATACCTATGAAATAACATAATAAAAGCTCTCATATTTACTGTTAATTTTTAAAGCAGCATCCGTTTTAAATATATAATTCCACAGAGTATGATGCTTTTTTCGCAGAGACTTTAAATACGATTACCCGGACAAACAGTTCACGCAATAGATTAAACAAATACTTAACAATCTTATGTCGGGGAATTTCTACATTCTCCGAGGTTCGTATATATAATATAATCTAAAGAATTAAACAAGAAAAACATAAAATACTTACTTCATACAAGCACACAACACAACTGTAGCCACAAGAGTATATTCGCAATCAGAAAATTTCGTGTAACATTGTAAAATAATTACAAAAAGTACACTCTCACAATGAAAAAAATATAGAAAATCACAAACACGAGTTATTGAATGACGCCAATGTCAGCACATTTTCAGCATCTGTTGCAGATTAAATACTTTCAAACACTTTTTGCTGCTAAACGTGAGTTTTCCCAAGCAAAACCAAAGAAAGTAATGCGTTGTTTTCATTATCATGTATCGGAACAATAGACGGTGGAGACAATGCTCGCCCCTCAACTCCCACGAGAAAGTGCTTGTCTGTTTGTATGTCACCTCGTCCGTATCAAGAGGAACGTTGAGAAACGACTCCGCAAACAACACAATGCATTATACATTAATATACATACGTGTTTTGACAAAAAGATTCTGAACATTCGCATTAATTAATATTGATTTATGAATACATAATTATGTACGTATGTCTGCATCCTGACGGTGAATGGTTAACAGTAAACACCGCCTATGGCTTTGTAAATATCTGGACATGCGGAAGACTGAAGCACAAACAGACATGCTGATATGAGACGCCATTTTTTATGAATATACAAGAATGTCGTGAAGTCTGTCACTTTGGTGCTTGTATTTGTAGTGATCTATGTGTGTCAAATTGTTTTTTGAAGTGAAAACTTCTTTAGGCACGTTGCGCACTTTTAGTATAAATATAAATAATAATAATAATTTAGTATAAATTTATATGTAAGTTATGTTTTTACTTCTGTCGTGCAGTCCTATTGACATTTTTTATTTTGTTAATTCTCAGTAGAAGAAGGTAGACGGCAATAAGCTTGTTCCCAAAAATGTACATTTACGTCTGTATGCCCGAAGAGGCGTACCCCTTAGGCTTCGGTCACGAAGTCAGCGGGAGCGGGGCGGCAGCGGCGACGGCGTCGGGAGCGGCGCGTTTCAATGCATACATTTATATGGAACTGGCCTCGAAGGCAGCGGCTCGGGGAGTAGGCGGCGAGCGGCATACGAGAGCGTTGCCGCGCCGCTCGCCGCGCCGCCGCACCGCTCCCGCTGACTTCGTGTCCGAGGCCTTATAGGTAAACCCTATATATATATAATAAAGGGGCGTATTAATTGCCCACATTTTGCCGCCTATCATTAAGTCCCACTCACGAAATAAGGGGCAAGCTTATTGCCGTCAACCGGGGACATTGGGACTTAAAGATGGGAAAATATTAAAATTGGGAGTATATTACAAGGGAAAGGTATATAAGAGAGAAAGGCAAAAGGGATACTGCTTATCCGGATGAATTGGGAAATGTAAGCGTTTGTGTGTAATACATTTCTACTTACCTCTTCGGGATTATGAAGGCATAAGTTTATAAAAAAAAAAAACGGTATACTTAGGTGTGCATAGACAAAAAAAAATGTTCTAGTTATCCAAAGTTACCAGTTTTGTTTCATGTATGGTAACAATAGCTACCTAGTCTAACAAGTATTCTATTATCTCCTTTGAATGGAATAAGTAGCCAGGGGCATGTAAAAAATGTAATGTAAAACACCCATTCATTATCGCAATGTAAAGAGGCAATTGTTGTTAGACTTAGGTGAATTTGTTTGTTTGTTACTACTGACACAGAAATAGCATAGACTTACCATTAATATGGGACTTTCTCTATTGAAAGCGAGGGTAAAACCAGAGGTTAGTAAAAAAAGTAAAAAAAAAAGTAATGACAATATAAAGCTGCATTTTAGAAAAATTAAAAAGATTTTTATAGATATGTGAAGAGAATTCTTTGTACCCCTTTTTAAGAAAATTTCAAATGTGAAATTTGGGGTAGTTCGTCGTCGTCGTTTTTGATTCGTCATCTCGTCCCATATTTAGTACAGTTATGAAGAAAACTTTAGGTACAAGGTATTAAAATAAAAGACAAGGGTCCTTTATCTTTAGTTCCTTTAAAAACTTAACGAAACCAAGAATGGGACGAGATGACGAATGAAAATAATCTGAATTTTGAAATTCGTCAACTCGTCTCAATGGGCTGAGTTTGTTTTGAGACGAGATGACGAAGATAGCAGAAAGCTAAAATTTTTAATTACAAATTTTAAAATATCGAGCAAACGACTAATATCAAAATTACATACGTCCCGTATTATGTGTTGACCCTGTCATGGTAAATAAGTCTATACAATGACGGTTCAAGTTTACTGGCCAATGAAATAAACCATGGTCGAAATTCCATCACTAGCCAATCTCTAGTATATATAATGACATCATTGTTCATTAAACACCGTTTTCGAATGCCTTAATACAACGAATAGGTAGCTAATCACTATAGTAAATTCTTTTATTCTTTTTTTTTCAAAAAGACAACTCCCGCATTAGGATTTACTCCTGTGTCGCGGGGAACTTTACAAACATACAAACAACGGACACAAAGAACACCCAGACTCAGATGGGAATCGAACCCACGACCTCTGGCACAGCAGTCAGGGTCACTAACCACTAGACAAAAGATGTTCTGTCTAATATATATCGCGTGTTGATTCAAATCAGTTATATGTAACGACACTTAGACATCACTATCGTAATTCTGTGAATTGAAATTTAATTTGTAATCAATAAATGATTCAAAGGTTATATGCTGTACAGAGCCCGCCACACGCCTAACGTTAAAGTGACTTTTGTACGAACGGAATTTTTTTCTTTGCCACATTAGTGGTATAAAAACGGAGTCCAATTAAAGCTCACCAAAGCACCGGCTCGAGTTCCTTTCATAGAAACACGCAATTAATTCTATTGACCTACCTACTATTTTCATGCATATAAACTGAAGGCATCAAATAATTATTACTCTAGCCTGAACTTAAATGATGACGATATCAAAGAAAAAACTAGGTATACAGAATTAGAACCATTCCAAAATAACTAACAATTGTTATTTGACACAGTTCTAAAAGTAAGACGAAATGAGTTACCATTCTTAAAAGTAGAAAAAAAACTATTATGATGACACTTAACACGGGTGGCACGAAACATCAGCACAGTTTTTGTTACTAGCCGTTTGTCGTGGTGGTGTAACAGGCCAAGACAGGTACACAATTTTTACTACTACAGTAACAGGTACATATAAGAAAAGTTTAGTACCTATACATAAATATCTATTTAGTAGAATTATTATTGTCGTTAAATCCCACAAATAACAATTCTTTCTTTGAATGGTAATTCGAAATCTTTAGTTTCATTTTACACCGAAATTTTAATGATTCAATTTCTATTGAACCTAAAATCTATTTTCCCTTCTTACGTAAATAACATTTATTCGAAGATACATTTTAGGGTCCGTTAAATTATTTAGAAATACAACATATTAATATAAAATAATTTCTACACATTCAAAAGATGGATCTTGAAAAAAATCGTATTTATATCAAAAACAGGAATTTCTTTAGTACCTAGCCATAGACTTGACAATAGGCATACATATTACAGACTATACATTAGACAGTTCATTAGATAGTTCAAATGATCCTTTGTCATTATAACTGCAAATATGTTTCGTAGAACAGATAAAATACATCCTACACTGTACTAAATAAGTCTTTATGTAGGTGTTCACCGCCATTGTACGTCAAATTTGGACAATTGCTATAATTTGTATGAAGTAGGTCACTTTTGATCAGCCAGGACGTGAATAATAGCAATTGTCAAAATAATGACTTACATTAACTGAAAGAGTAGGTTAAATGAACTGGCGTTTGATTAGAAAAGTATTTAAAATTTAGGTCGCAGACAAAGAAATTAAAGTTGAAGGTTAAAATAAGAATAAGTATGTAGAAAATGACTAACATTATTTAAAGATTTGTAGATTTAAATACATCAGATTATTCGTTTAGATCTCGGAAAATTTTCTAGTGAATTCGTTCACCTTTTGCAAATTTATGTTTCATTATTAAGAAAATGTTAAGCTTTTATTTGATTAAAATTAAATATTACAAAAGTTTTAAAGCAATATTAATAAAGGAAAGGATGATAATCATAATTTGACTAAGATAATTTTAGCACGGAGTCTCACAAAAAAAGGATGAAAGCGTAATATATTTTGTTTGTAATTAGACAAAAAAACTAATTGAGTGGCACCGTTACTGAACTTTGCTTAGTAGTTAAAAATACAAAAATAAAAACAAAATAATAAGAACATTCTTCTAACTGGAGATTGAAATTATCTAATCATAATACAAGATCCTAGATATACTACTGTTACAAGTAATTATTATCGTATGTGGGCTGTGTGTTAGTTATGGGTTGGAGCGATCTGCCAGGGTATTTTGGCTGGGTACAAAATAGAGCCCCGAGACTTGCCTAGGAGTTCAAACTGTAACCAATTTTAACAGTATGACAGATTTTGTGTCTCCTTTTGTGTGTTCTTTCGCTTGTGTGCTCTGAGTAATTGATTTACTTTTTGTTTTTTTCCTAGAGACTACGGAAAACCGTACCGTTAGGGAGAAAAAAGTTTACAGGGCGGAACTGGGGGAGTAATCCGTATCAATAGCAGTTTCTACATCAATGGTTTTACTCCTCTAGATAAGTTAGATAGGCGGAGCTTACGTCTATGGCGATGTCCTAATTTAAAAACAGTCTTACCTGTCCTCAACAATGAAGTATCAAAATTTATTAAATATAGGGACATTTTGTAACTGGCAACATATGCCGCAGAAGTGACACGTCTTAAATCGATGTTGTTTGAAATGACTAGCCAAATTGTTTATGGTATTTGTGAAATATTTTGAAACTATAGGAAATGCGAATAATGGGATTGTTCTGTAGACTACGGACACACCAGATTATGTTTTAACGGATATTACAATAGACACAAACGACAATGGCATCTCCTTTGTTGAAATAAGGGGTAATGAATTGAGACGATCTTGAACCAGAAACAATAGGTATTACCTATATAACATGGCATTGGAATGTTCCGGTGTAATGGCGGAAGCTTTGAACAATTTCTGATGCCTACCATATCCAATAATTTAACGACCATTATTGAACGCTCATGTGTTTCTTCCATCATTGTTTTTAGAACACCTGGAAAATGGTGATTATGTAAATTATTTGAAAATGGAATGCTCAAGAACCAAAAAAATTGCAAGATGTATGTAGTAGCTATTATGTGAAAAAAGCAAAAACAAACTACCAACAAACTGCCGATCAATTGATTATAAGTATGTTTTCTTAGTCTATATATTATATTGAGAAACCGAACTAAAAAAAGGATCTCGCTCAAGAGAAGACCAGAAGCAGAAAAAAAGGTCACACTTTACTTAAGTTACTCAATACAGCAAAATAATCTGACATAAAAAAATAATACATACAGAACAGTAATAAAAATGATGATCTAATTCTTTGAGTGAATGACATTAAAATAATAAAAGTGGGACAATGACATTTAGATTACATCACAGCCACCATTGATAGTGTTCCGGAGGCCGGCCTCGGTAATTTAATTACTGATGTCATGTTTTAATGTGTGACTATGAAATATGTCACGCTAATGTGGCGAGGATTCTCAACATTTTATTTCTGAATGACCTGTTTTTCAACAAGGAAGCCATATATCAGAAGGTATATATCGTAGCTGTTAATTTGGTATAATAGAGTAATGCTCAATGGTTTGATCTTCTTTTAAAATATTTTGCGGTGAATAATTTATTTAATAATAACCGAGACATTTTAATATAAAAGAACCGGAATGATCGGAATGTTTCGTTAAGTGAATCTGTTAAAACTTTAGACAACTACTCAAAAACTGAGTAATATTTCTTTAATAAACACAGCGTTAAAAAAACACAAACTGTTGACCATGAAGGTGCATTAATCCTTACAGACGAGATTTTATCAAAGCGTTCATTTGCCTTGCAGATGAGAGCTGTCAAACACTGCAAAGCACAGATAAAAATAATGTTAGACTCGTTCGAAATTTAAAGATGGAGATTAAATTGCAATGTTGACGACTGTTGACTGGCTTTATTGCGTAGTAGAAACAAATAAATACTTATGATAATGAACATAAAACCAGATATGAGATCATACTGTTTGATTTGTAAGTTTGATTTTCGAATATTGAGTGCAATTACAATAATAGAAATAACTTGTCTTTCATAGAATAAGTGTTATTAGATTATCATGGAATAAAAAATGACAATTTAGAACACCAAAAGACTTCTAAAGAAATATAATTTTATGTACATAATAATAAAATAAAAATGCACGTAGGCGGGCAAAGTTCCGGTTACCATTTACCAAGCAGGCCATGTAGGTACTTTACTGTTTCAGTATTTTCGCCAGGGCAGCGGTGAAAAAACTTAATGCGTTTATAGTCATTGAATATAACAGGTTAATAATGCTTAATTTTGAATTAAGCATTATTAACCTGTTATATTCAATGACACCTTGTGTTATAAAAATGACGACCAAATTGCAAAGTGAATTGAGTTAAAGCTTGGTATTGATTACTGCACATATTTACGAGATTGTACATATGATATAGGCAAATGGCAAGACCCAATTGAAAATTATAAACGGAAGAAAATACTCATAGTCACTCATAGTCATAATATTATAATCTGTTAGACCGAAGTAGAGTTTACTATGTTTATGGTTTAAAATTTCTTTTTTTTCTCAATCTTGTTTCGGTCTTTTAGTGCATTACTTTTGAATTGTCTTTTTTGCAGTCGGGTTTTTTTAATTTTTTATTTTATTAGAACTTTTAAAGGGAAACAATTCCGCCATACATGATTGTACAGAACACCATAATTGGTGTTCTGGACATCGATTACTCCATAACATCAGACCGATCATGATCATGTGCTTGTCCGTAGTATAAGGAGAATAGCGAAGAATACATTTCAGAAATCAAAAC
Organism: Callimorpha dominula; assembly: GCA_949752705.1. Taxonomy (NCBI): domain Eukaryota; kingdom Metazoa; phylum Arthropoda; class Insecta; order Lepidoptera; family Erebidae; genus Callimorpha; species Callimorpha dominula. The sequence continues at coordinate 2,506,783 of OX456992.1, forward strand.
TACTGTAGTAAAAAAACACAATGAATGCCGGTTTATACATGTACGGAGACATTGAATACACTATGCCTCGTATATAGACAATAGAATTTATAATCAAAAGGCCTAAAGAATGGCGTGCTTATTTCCCATAAATCATAGTATTTTACAGCTATATACAATTGATTCAACAATAACCAATCTGCACTTGGGAGAGCAATATCAAATTGTATCATTCGCCGTTACTCGACCACAACCGCTATCCACAAAAAAATATCAACGCAATAACAATAAAAACTAGTTGCCTATACCGCGCGCGGGAGACTACGACAAATTTAAAGAAAAAGACGGGCGGCGTCAAAATTGAATTTCGAATTAAGTCACTTTTTCTATGACTGTTAAACACATTATGAATATTTTTCTTATTTTCAAAAACGAAGTGCTATTTAGGTAACGAAATAAAAAATGATAACTTAGTTTACATTTTTCATAATCCCCAGGCAAATTGTACTGCGAGAAAAAATACTAGAGAAAATGTAATATTAAATACTATTTATCTGAAGTAGGTAGGTACTTACACTCAATCAATCAATCAATTTTCACGCCAGTACTCGTGCGGCTAGCAATCAACTTACAGCTATAAAAAATATGACAAAACGTTAAACTTTTTCGTTTTTAAACGACATCACAAACGGTTAAAGAATTAGGTAATAAATTCAACTTATACGTTATATACCTACGTAATAATTTTAGCCAAACATCATAATTTATGCAGATTAAAAAAAAAATATATAACATACCTTTCTAGGATTGTTCTGTATTGTCATTTATGAACTTTCAATTATAGAAAATAACTTTACGTAGAAATAGGTAGTCGTGATTGAACAAATGTTTTTTAGGTTCATGACATAAATTTTGGCATTATAAATAGTACCTACAAGAAAATTTTCGGTTTTAGTTAGTTCCATTCCGATTTTTAATCTTTATTTAGAACCAAAAGTCATACATCAAATAGTACAGAAAGCAATTATAAATCATTAAAAGATTGTCAATATGTTGCAAGGTACCAGATACTGACTCCAAAACTAGGCTGAAGCCTGTATTTTAGGAGACAGTGTTCAGTATTTGTAAATTGAAAAATGAATGAGTATGTCACTGCTTTGACATGCGAAGTCGTATTGTATGTTACTTAAACATGTTGTATTAGGGTGGTGTATGTGTGTGTGTGTGTGTTTGTGTGTGTGTTTGTGTGTGTGTTTGTGGGTATAGTTATATATATCGATCGATCAATCTCCATCAACTACCTGGATTCTAATATAAGTAGGAGTAGTGTTTAAATATAAAGTCTTGTTTTTGTCGTATTAGAAATATATGTATTCCTAAAAGTGATTTTAATACGTCTGTAAGTAATAATAACTAAATACTTTAATAACTAAAAGCTAAATATATTACCAGAGCAAGCTCAAATAATTTCACCATTAAAAATCTATTGGTTTTGTGAGGATATAAAAACAAATATTACCAAGTTGAATGTCGTAACAATATTGACAAGGTTGTAATTCGGAAATTAGATCAAGTAAAACATTTTTTTTATGTGAAGGCTATTAACACATTAAATATTAGCAATTAATGTAAGTATAATTGAAAGTAATACAGGTAATAATCCTAACAAATATTATAAATATAAGGTTGTTTTTTTTTGTTTGTTTGCATACATATTGTCAAAAGGACCTAACATTAAAATTGCAAGTGAAGCCGCTTAGAAAGTAAGTAAAATATTAATTTAGAACAAATTGATTTGTTCGTGGGAGAGCCATGCTTCGGCACGTATGGGCAGGCTCGACCGGAGTGATACCACGGCCTCACAGAAAACCGCCACAGAAGCAATGCTAGCATTGCTTTTCGCCGCGTGAGTGAGGTTACCGGAGGTCCTAACCTTTGACTCTCCCCTAATCCCGCCCTTCCCCTGTCTCCCCGCTCTCGCCCTACTCCCCCCTTAAAGGGTGGCAACGGACTAGTGACGTTGAGACTTGAGTTGCAGGTGCTCATGGGCGGCCCGCAGAATGGAATTGAATTGCATAGCCATGTCGTTTGGTTACTTTTTTTTTGACACCTACCAAAGGGCCTGTTTTAAACTACATAGTAAACTGACGTACCACTCTTATTATCCTAATGTACAGGAGTCGCAACTCGCAACGGTCTGAGTATACATCCAGCAGGTGAGCGTGGGTTATTTGGGTGTCACGTATGTTTAACGTGAATGTGCATAATACGAAGTGAAATGTGAAAAATATGAGCTTTGAAAATATGCAAATTGAAATAATGTTACGTAACAGAAGCCGTTCTAAGTTCTAATCTCGTCTTTTACTATAAAGTGCAAGTAATTAATTATGTTAACATGAATGTGTTGTGTGTTTACATAAATTAACTTATGCCGCGTTCCAATAAACAGAAAACGATTCGTTTTGCTTACAGACGGTAAAATTTTCGTTGAAAATTTAACGAAATTTTACCGTCCGTAAGCAAAACGAATCGTTTCTTGTTTATTGGAACGCGGCATTAATGAGCGATCTTCATCCGTTCGTTACGTAATAATATTAAGGAAATGTTTTATGTAATACATAGTATAACAATATGATTACATAGTTTCTGTGTGTAAAGAGAATCCGATAACGTCTGGCTTTACTTTCTTTGATCTTATTTTATGATTAATAAGTTTTATAATTATTAAGATTTATGATTATTAACTGTTAAAGAAACTTACAGATATAATTTTTTTTTTGTTTGTTCCATTTTTAAAATCAGAATAAACCAATACTCGTACGTTACTTTATTTATACGCATTAACAACCATAATTGCTATAAAAAATTAATTCCACGTCACGTATAGCACTCAAGAAATAAAATCCTTTTTTGATTTTTTTATCATTGACGTCGGACCACTATATTCTTTTAAACCACGCCGCGCATAATGATAGACTAAATTACATTCGGTAGGTACTTAGTACCTACCGAATGTAATATATCTAGTACTATAATAATATTTGCAAAACTATTACATTGGCTTTCTTCGATTAGATTTGATTTAATATAATATTATTTAATATTCAAATGGAAATTACCACACGAATTTTTGACGCATTACGTCAATAGAAACTCTAAAACAATCAATTACTTTGAAACCGTTGCCTAAACGTAATACGTAATCAAAATTAAACTACAAATATAGCTTTTATCTGCTACCAAACGAACACCATAAAGCTAAGGGTTACAATTAGACTTATTACGTAACCCCTATCATAGACAATATCTATAAAATATGGCAATAACTCCCGTCAAAGCACTCTCAACTAAGCTCAAGTTTATTATGCCTTTATTACTTAAATCATGTGAGATCCAACATGTAATTTGCTTTCACTGTTGCTCTGTTAGCTAGTGATTTTACTAGTTCTATTCTGCTTTCTATTTAATACTCTACGTGCCCCTATTAGGTACGTTTTGTAATAAAAACAAATCAGAATGATATATATGTATGGGTTAGGATACTAAGAAAAATTAGATTATCGTCTGATTTAAGCAAACAGATAACCTTAAGTCTTACATTTTGAGAAAACAAAATAGTTTGTTTTGTTTAATACGAGAATTTAATTGAATGGCTTGGGCGATTTGCGTTCCGAGTGGTTGCGGGTTCACCTAGAAAACTACCGACGTGATCACTTACTCAAACATTTAGCTTTAGGAGATTTTAACAAAAATATGTGTGACCCATGTTACTAGTGGTCTATGTTAAAAAAAAAAGCAAAAAAAAATTTGTTAAGTACTATCCTTTATAGTAATCTATAGGTAATTGTAAAAAATTGGCAAAAACAGACAGATCAACTGCGGCTACTTTCTATAACTTTACCTCATACGGAAACTCTTACTTGTCAGGAATTTTCAGTCTGTTAAATTCTATAATCTAGTATGTTAAAAACACAACACAAATTACTTTAAAAACATAAAGTATACAGCTTTTTGCTACTAACATAATTATTTCATAAAATTAATTTATGTTACTAACTCTAAAGTAAAGTAGCACTGTAATTGGTTTTGGTTTTGCAATACCTGAAACAAAACATAAAATAATATTAGTAGTGGTAATAAATTAGCAATTAACTAACATTAAACACATACAAGTAGAGGTCGCAGAACAGCCTTAGAAATAGATCTTTGTGAACGTGTTACGAAACTAGTGAGTTTTAAAAGGAAAACGAATTGCTTAATGTAAGTACTTAACATGTTAATACCATTTATATAATATATCCTATTCTCTTGCTGAAGAGTTTTGTATATCTACTTACCGACAGCAATGCAATACTACGTTTCAGAAAGTCGAAGTACTAAGTAGGTACTAACTATTTGATTGAACTGGTTTGATTAAATTCGCCATTACAACATTTAGACATAGACAAATACATAGCTGAAGTTCTTTAAGAACGTATCTTAGTATAATCACCTTTACCAACATAAATAAAAAAATGTACCTAACTTAATTGAATTCAAAATCGAATTCTAAATTTAAACCTCAAATCATTTCTATAGCTACACAGAATTAGCAATAACACTTGATCATTGCTATGGTATGTCTATTATTTTCTATGACACTTAATAACAGTAGTGACCGTCAAATTCAATTTGCGAAGTGCCGTAACTGTTGCGCAAGATATCGAAGCTGTGTACCAGGTGGACATGACACTTATATTTAACATTATGGTATTTAAGAGGTGAAGGTTTCTAATTAGATTGGTAGGTACAGAAAGTAAATAAGTAGGCTGTACGTGATGAAGTTCGAGGATATCGGGGCAAATGTTTTGTTGGAAACTGCCATGTAACGAAACTTTGCTGAAATAATAGGTGTTCATATTGCGCTAGAGAAGCTTCGAAGATATTAATTTCCAATTTTCGGCCTAAGTAAAAAAATATATAAGGTACATATTCACACACGGTCTTTTTTTTAGGAGAAGTATTTTTTTAGTTTTCCGAATAGGTAATTATTTTTGTCTAACATTTGGCAGTTGACTGACTGGCTGTTGATAATATTGATGATGGTGATGATGGTCAATTTTGAAGATCACACTATAATTTACCAAATTTATTTTACAATAGCAACACTGTTACAAGACACTGAGCCCTAGCTTAGGTGTAATAGTTTCGCTAAACGTGATAAATGACACTTGGGCAAAGGTCCCGTCTTATTGTAATACATTCAGCTATAATGAAGCATAAGTGTTGCCTTTAGACACCATTCATTGACAATTTACGTCAATTTTAACTTTGTTTACAAGACTTGTTTCTGTTGCTATAAGTGAACTCAAGAATAATTTTAAACCATAACATATATAATTGAAAAAGAGTTAATAGAAGCGACAATTTATTTAACCGTCCGAAACAGAATATGGAGCGTGAAACTCAAGGTGATCTACAAACGAATAATGTTCATAATTAATTCTTAGAACAAGGCCTTTTACGAACTAATATTCAGTGCAACTACCTATAATTACAAAATCACAACTATTTCGGTCAAAATGTTTTCTGGACCAGTCTGTTCATAGCATATTAAAAAAAATGTGTGTGTCAGCTCCGACGCACGACTGGAGTTTACAATTTACTGGAGTCTCTCTCTCTCTCTCTCTCTCTCTCCCTCCCTCCCTCTATATATTCTGTATATATTTACACATATATATAACATAAAGGTATACACATATCTACTTACATGCGTTGAGAATAAGGTGTAAACTCCAATAAAGCATAAAAAGCACAATAAAGCGTTACGCTGCCCTCCGATCACTAAATTTTACTCTTCATATTTTTTTCATACCGGGCGCCTTATATGCAAATCGATTCTTAAGGAGTAAACTCCAAAAAGTTTTCTTTTAGTATTCATAAATACTATAGAGCGTATAGTCTGTATTGACAAAATACCGGCTCTTTACTAAATGTATGTACGTAATATGGTTCTATATACACGTTCTTATACCAAAAAGTCAATTTGAGTTTTTTTTTTGTCTGTCTGTTTGTTTCGGCTTATTTCTGTAACGTCCATTTTCACGTGACTATCACTTGCAGGTAGCTGATGTTAAAAGGAGTACTTAGGTTTACTTTTATTTTGAGAAAAGAATTTGGGTTCCTCGCAAAATATCGAGCGAAACCGCAGCGGGCACGACTAGGCGAACATATAAAAAGTTTTTGCACTCATCCTAATTCATCCAAAATGATACATACGAATGTTAGTTTGTTTGTTTGTTGCGCTTTTACGCTTAAACTACTTATTTGATCAACATGAAACAATGAAGTGCTAACGACTCTGACACATTCGGACACTTCTCCGAATTATTGATGATATATTTTTTTTGATGACTCGGACACCTTGACAAGATGATGTTTTGTACAGTCAGATGAAAATACTTGGCTTGCTAAGATAATTAACATATTTTATTTTTTTAACCGACTTCAAAAAAGGAGGAGGAGGAAAATCCACTTTTTTTATGTATGTTACCCGATTACTCAAAGATGGACAAATTATATGGACATTTATAGCGATTTGGTTATTTCTATAGTAACCTTTAACCGAATACTGTACAAAATAGCTTCAATATTTTGATGGTGTCGCAATCGTCACTGAAAAAAAATTGAAAGTGTTAATTCGGAAAATTGTCCGAACATATTTTTGTCCGACTCCAACTCGAAATTATCAGAGCTACAGAAAAAGACATTCACGTAGGAAGAAGAACTTGCAGAACGTGGGATACCTAAATGGATTGAGAAAATCTACACTAACTAAGCCAAAAGCTAGTTGGAAATAATATTAATGTACCACCAAGTATTGAAAAACTATATCCTTTCCTCAGTGGAGAAAAGCCAGGACAAAAAGACGTAATGGGCCGTGCCCTAATTGGCGTGTTGGTCTAGTGATTAGTGACCCTGACTGCTGAGCTGCAATATCAAACCCACGACCTCTGGGGTCGTGGGTTTGATATTGTTTGTCTGATCCCAAACTAGGCAGAGCCTGTACTATGGTAACCAGACTGCTGATATACATACTTATATATTTCTAAATACATACATATTATATATAAATTACACCCAGACATAGAACAAATGATCATGCTGATCACCCAATTATTTGTCCTGGGTAGGAATCAAACCCACGACCTCTGGCTCAACAGTCAGGATCACTAACCACTAGACCACCGCTAGAGAAGTGTTGTATAAGACCTATACCAGTGAAGCTCCTGAGTCCTGATAGCAATGCGGCATGTCCCTCTTGACAAAGGGCTGTCTATGGGTATCCCCGAAATTCACAAGTCAGTAAAAACCGTATATCTTTAATTAATTTGAGTACACCTCACAATTTTTAGCAAAGTGTGACGTCACAATTTGTAATGTCATCCAAGTATTTATTCTAAGTTCAGAACGCACCTTTTTGATGTTTAATAAAAAAAAATTGACATGAGAGTATTGCAAATTCGAATCTGCATTCGAATTTGGAATACTCTTATGTCAAATTGTTTTTAGATAAAAGACCACCCAAGTCCACATAAGTGGTGCACTAATGTTATTCAAACGAATGTCGGTCTCGACCTTGTGAGACAAACCCGTTGGGGCAGCCGCCTGCGCCGGTATCACCGAATCGGATCGCAAGCGCACGGTCCCGTTACGAAGAATCTCATTCGGTATAACGGACGCCCGATTGGCTGGTGGACATGCGCTCTAGTGCTACGCTAGAGTAAACATTCCGAACTACGATTCGAGTTTGTTTCGCATTAGGTTGTCACGGATGTATGACTTTGATTAGAATATATGACAATAGTAATTTCGAATAAAATACTGGTTTAAAATAAGACTAGCGGGGGCACGTGACTTCGTTCGCATGGAAATTTAAATTAAATATATCCCACGGGAACTATTTTCGAATATTATTTATTACGAATTTCATCCAGATCCGTTCAGCCGTATCTGCGTGATAGCGTAACAAACATCCATTCAACCATCCATCCATCCATCCATCCGTCCATCCATCCATCCATCCATCCATCAATCCTCACAAACTTTCGCCTTTATAATATTAGTAAGATTATAGGCTTTTAGATCTCTGGCAGAGACATAGGTACGTAGTGCCAAGTTAGTACATTTGATAGCAACGCCAGAGATCGCAGGTTCGATTCCCACGGAGTGTAACTATTTATATGCCTGAATATGTCTTTTTGCATTGGTCTAGGTGTGGTGTTATGTATGTACAGTAGAACTAAAAAAAACCCTATATAAGAATATTGTTTTTTATTTTATTATTTTGTCCTCAGAGACTAAATTGCTTGATAAAAATCATTCACTGCTTTGTCATTCACATAACAACACAAATATTCAGTTAGCTGCTATTACAGAATGTTTTACAGTGATGAGAAATGACATTTTATAATAATTTGTTGCAAAAGATGAGTGCCACATAACTGAACACAAGGAAGTCGTGAACAATCAACTTTATTATAAAGGCACTTTACTTTGTAATACAACACAAAATGAAAACAAATTCAATCAATTTTAAAGACTTGCATGACAAACATGTGACAATTGAACACCAAGAACTATGAGGTCACTAGATGAAATACCTGCTTCGCTCGGGTAAAATGTGACTTATAAATTCATAATACACAATCTTTTACAAAATGTAGGTAGATATGTGTGAATCGGCCTTAACGAACTCAATATGGCATACGAGTGGCCAATTTGGCGACTGCCATTTGCACCATTAGAATTTAACAAAATACTCGACAATCCGAATTTTGCGGATATATGCTGTCGACTCGAAATCATTATTTTTTTATGTTTTATTATTCAGGTAAGGTTTCAATCGAGTCTACCGTACCCCTTGACCGAATTATTAATATAGATTCTGTACATATTGTAATTAAGAACTTAAATCCTGTTCATTATTAGAACACTTAATAGCCAAATAGAAAACGTAGTTAATAAATTATGAATTCCTCTGTGTATGTATAAAAAAATATTGATCAGTATTAAAAGAAATGTATCATCAAATTCATCTCAGTCCTCGGACGTCTGCTATTTAACATAGTTCTCTCCTTAAGACTTCTACAAAGAATCATCATTACATATTATAAAACAAAGTCCCCCGCCGCGTTTGTCTGTCTGTTCGCAATAAACTCAAAAACTATTGAACGGATTTTCATGCGGTTTTCACCAATAGATAAAGCGATTCATGAAGAAGGTTTAGGTATATAATTTGTTTTATGTAAATTGGTTAAAATATGATGATGATTGTTGAACATGTCTCTGTCACCCGTGCGAAGCTATTAGCCCGGGTTGCTAGTATATACATATTATCTTTATAAAAAACACTATCTTTATGTGCAAAATGTGGACACTGCAGAAACAGAAGTGTTCCCTAGCAGGAGTTTGCCCCCTTTAAACTCTGTTTCTATCTATGTATGTATGTATAGCGACACCGAGACCAGGCACTTGCGATTTGACAGTCGCAAGTGCCTGGTTATAGTGATCTGGAGACTTTGAAGGAGAAAAAGAATCAGGGCGGCTGAAGTGTGGGCTCAAGTATAACTGATTGCCTTATTTTAAAGGGGGAAGGATACTTTTATATTAAGGAGAAGAATTGTAAGTAAGTTGTAATTTTTACGTTGTAAATTTTGTGAATTAAATTGAAACTTTTCAACACATTTAAAAAAAAAATCAATGTCCTTCCATCGACGAAGTCGTCGATCTTTTAGTTTCAATGGCATCTCGTAAATTTGATTTAAAGGTGAAGGCAATATGCTTTCAATTGCCACTTTAATTTAATCATTAAGTGATTTTTTTATCCTAGGGATGTTATTTTCACAGATAAAAAAACCAACATTGTTAACGAGCCTTTTCGGAAACCTTCGACCTAGTCCGCTAATAGTAACGGGGCGGGTTTCGCAATTGTAATTCTAAATTAATATGTATCTAGGCCACATACATATAAAAAGTAAAAGTAACATCAAAAGTGGAGAACTCAACCACTATTAGTTCTAGAATAAAAGCAAAGCATACTAGTATGACTCGTCCATTAACAGGAATGCATTAGGCAGTGTTCGGCGCGCGACAAAACAGGATGTGTCGACACACCGCTTTATGCAATAATATGTATAAATAGACTTTTAAAGGTCCAAAAATAGTTTTTTTAACAGGTTTAGATGATATGTACATACTAAATATTTAAATATAATTTTTTAATATTCATCGAAACTGTGACTTACTTAATTAGCAATGTAACTAAAAATTTGTAAAAATCATCTTGAGAAACAGTATCCTTTTTTTTTTGAAAAGGTAACTCCCGCATTAGGAATTACCCCTGTGTCGCGGGGGACTTCACAAATATACAAACAACGGACACAAAGAACACCCAGACTCAGGTGGGAATCGAACCCACGACCTGTAGCATAGCAGTCAGGGTCACTAACCACTAGGCCAACAAGCCAGTCAATTTGTTGGAGCCAGTTGGAGTTTCTTGCCTGTTCTTCTCCATAGGATCTACGTATTGGAACAGACAACTAGCTTCACGACTGACTCCTACTCCTGACAATTTAAAAGTACCTATTATTGGTTTAATTGAAATAAATGGATTTGATTTGATTTAATTAAGCCGACTATTATTGGATGAAAGTAATTTTGTCTATCCCTCGGGAACAGTAGTCTTTTTTGGATTAAAGATAGGTACTCAATGTCCTTCTCTGTATTTCTGAAAACTTATTATCTTCAAAACTTTATGATGATCGGTTCAGTAATTAAGACATGAAATTTTGCGAAACAAACTAAGTCATTTTTATATTTATATTACCATAGTTAGGATATCAACTGAAGCATTAGTAACTAAAATAAAGCGGTTACGAAACCGTGAAAAACGGCTAAAACAACATTAAAAAAAAAAGATTTCTTATGTATGAATTAAGAGTAACCTTGTCTATATTATGTAAACGTTACATTGAGTTTTACATTTAATATTTCTTGAGCAATTTTAATACATCGTGTTTCCCAAATTGCAAGACGAATAGAGTTTATATTTTTGACTATTATAAATAAATGTGAGATCTAAACGTATTTTCAAGGCACCTGTAGGAATAAGTAATCATTTTTAATTTAGAACATTTTGACACCTATTTCAAAGTGGACTTAACTTTTTATGAATTATAGACCAACCTATTATTTTCGGTACACTTTAGGTTACTCTCTAAAATAAGGTTAGTATCCTATTGTTCACATTCTCAGTTCCTTTTATTGATTCCTTTTAATTTTTCGCCATTCTCCTAAGACAGTGCTAGATCGGAGTTCCTGCGGCTAACTTTGCCTAATCTGGTAGTTATTCTATTTTTGACGACATCTTTACCTACATCTACGATCACCACGTCTAACTATAATAGAGCTATGTTGTTGATATTTCCTGAATCACTGAGTTAAATCTCTATTCGACCGGTCCATTTTATACTGTCTATCTTAGCTGAGTACACAGCTGACAGCCAGTCCATTCAAGTACATGTTTAGATTGATAGCTACTAAGCTGATCTTACAAGTCCAGAGGTGTGGCAAGAACTTCGACTTAAAAGAAAGGTTACTTTTGCAAGTTAAGAAATTGCGATACCAACAGTGATTTCTTTGGAACGTCCGGTTTTCTCGACAAAACCTGTTGTTTTAAACGGAATGCGGGCCCAACGTTGACGTACGAAAGTTCCGATACAAAACATCGGCCGTGTAATGTGGATTGCTTTCTTACAATCGATTAATCGATTCTATCTGATCACGAGATTGTTGATTTCACAAGTGATTTATCTTACCTGTAACTTCATCTGTATAGCGACATAGATTTCATTTTGACAGATTGAACTTATTGTACTTTTCAAATGGACCATCAAGTATTAATAACATTCTTTATAGAATAACATCCGCAGTAGGGAAATATCTATTATACAAACCAACAATTGCATCAGAGGGTTCATTTATAAACACTGCAGGCGGTGTGACCCAATAAACCACACTGCGCTGTGCAGTCTGTTACTTAGGTTGGAAACATACATACTCCTAACCTGAAGAAAGCCGGCCACCAAAGAGTAGATGTCATCAAATGGCGAACTGTGGTCCGGATCCGGACCGCCGACCTATTTTGTGCGGACCTTAGTTCCGCTTAAGTTTACAGTAAGTACAATATATAACTTACAATACATAACTTTTTCTAATATGTTTAATCGTCCTCCGCACCTTTTCCCAACTAAGTTGGGGTCGGCCGAACTTTGATATTTTACGTGAAGCGACTGCCATCAGGCCTCCACAACCCAGTGCTAAGCGATATCGAAGTTCTGTAGTTAGACCAGGTTGTCGGACTTTTTAGGGCTCCCACTACCCCTAACGAATGGCACAGATGTTTGTATGGCACCCGGGACCGACGGTTTAACGTGCTCTCCGAGGCACGGAGGGGTCTCTATGTGTTAAGAATTGTCACCCATCCTAGACTAGACTAGAAAATTGCACAGAATTTTTTTAAGCTGTTTTCCAACATAAACGCGAAGTCGTGAGCACATCCCGTACACTTGCAAACAAAAAAACAGCCAAGTTTTTTTGATTTATATTTTAACGTACATACTCGTACATACACTCACGCCTGGTTCCCCAAAGGGGTGGGCCGCGTTTTAAACACCCACATTTTGCCAACTAAATATATATTGTAAGTTGTATGTAATACGTTATTTATTCCATTTCACGATGCTTTGTAACTCATACACATCAATAACGGACTGGTTAGTGGTTATTACATGTGACTTACAGTTACAAGTCTAGCCATAGACAATTACCGTCCAAGTTAACTTCACAGTTTAGCTTTTTGCATCACAAATTGTGCTCGTTGTATGCATTTAAGCAAACTAAGGCGGGAAATATCACTTGTCAAGTCAGCAAGAACCGTTCAGAAATTCTCAATAGCAACAAGGAGTTTGAAAACATGTCGGGTGAGCGACAATTAACTCGACGCTTTTGAACTTTTGACATTGATTTTATTTGAAAACGTATTATTTTAAAGTAGTGATGTTTAGCCATATAAAAAAAAAACCATATCCGACAATAATATTGACTTATTTATGTTTAACCGATTTAACATCATACATGTTCAAAGGGCTTGTGGCTAAGTGGTAACCGAGTAGGTTAACACATTACAAAGTTAAGGAATGCTAGCCAGGTCAGTCTAGGATGGGTGACCATTCTTAACACATTGAGACCTCTCCGTGCCTCGGAGAGCAAGCTAAACCGTCGGTCCCGGGTGCCATACAAACATTTGTGGCATTTGTTACGGGTACTTGGAACCCTAAAAAGTCCGACAACCTGGTCTAACTACAGAACTTTTGTTTATTTTTCTAATAAGAAAAAACATGTTACTGTAAGTCTTGATGAAAGAAAGAAAGAAAGAAAATACGTTTATTCTGGCACAACTAAACGAGACGCTAACAGAATGAAATGCTTAATTTATAAATTATAAACATAGGGTTTTAGGAGATGTACCTAACTTAAATTTACAAGACGAGAAGTAGTCATCTCGCGGTCGCACCAAATGGGAGCCCAGTTCAGCTTTGTGCCAGGCACTGGGCCCTTTTAATTATTTTTTTTCCCTTTTTTATTTGTGTATTTGCGTGTGTGAGGGTACACACCCTCACACACGCAAATAAGTGTGTGAGGATGTTGTGAGTGTGGTGGTATTATGCTTGAATCTACAGATGTAGGTATGTACTTAAATATTTTTAGTTAGAAGCAAGTTTTCATGTTCGTATACCTAACTATATTCTTACTACGAACATGACATATCTTTTAAATCTTTGTACATCTTATAAACACGTCCTTAAGTGATTTTCTTACAAATGTTTTTTACAGTGAAATAAATAACGGTTCGAATAGATTTATAGCTGTAATAGCAATAGGTATTCAATTGACCCCCTGGCTCCAGCGATGAGGTTGGCACTTGATTGTTTGTGCTTCGTGGAAATGACGAGACTTCCAGCGTTTTATTGGTTCATTGGCCCCACGGCTCAACTTATCATGACGCGTTAAAGTAATGTATTTAACTGTTCTTCATCAATGTTAAAATAAGCATAAAACTATTCAACTTTCAAAATTCACATGGAACAACAACTAAAGTATCTCCTAAATTACATTTTTTAACGTGTTAACGCATTAGCTTGTACGAGTACTGCGAATATCATTCTTTTTTGATGTTGGTTATTAGGCGCGCGGTGCGTTTATTTTACACTTTGGTATTTTTTTTTAAGCATTAGGGGGGAACCTGTCACTACTTTGCTTGGTCATACATCACGTGGTTTTATTTAAATTTAGAAACTGAATTTCTCCGTTTTCTTACTTTTTTATTTTCATGGAGTTTAATTCGCTTTCATTGTTATTTACATACATTTAAATTAAATATAAGTTACTTTTATTCACTCAACAATTCATGCTTTAATAAAGGTCTATTAAATTGTTGCATTCGAATAACTAACATTTAAATAACTAGCTTTAAATTCATAAATTTTCACATTATTATAATAATCTAAGTTATCATTCTACTTAACATAAAATTACGTAGGTACTTTTTCTTTTATATAACAATTATAAAAGAATATAAGAGTAAAAGTATTTTATCTAGAATTTGATAACATTAAAGACCTTTTTTCAGTTAATAGAGTAAAATATAGGTACGCAGGTATGCTGTAGACATGCAATATTATATCAATATTGATCTTGCATTTTTAGTCAAAAACAACAAACATATCGTCCAAAGGAATTTTATTTAATTAACTAAATATTTATTGCTTTATCCAATGTATAGATATAATAAAATATCAAGACTACATATTATATTTGATTAAAACCGGATACAATACATTAATTGTAATTATTAATTAGAAGCAATTACAATTGGTGTTTCTATCAAGAAATTACGGCCATGGTCGCTAACCACGGAAGGCAAGTACCTACGTTCCGCCTTTTCATATAGGTTACCGTCAAGAAAGAAATCGTGAGAAAATATCATAATATTTACTTCCAAGATCAGGAAATATAGAGAAATAACAAAATAAAACGTGACAGAATCGACTACGAATGATAAATACAGTATTAGCATGAGGCAGATAATTGTGAACGTTTAGTGTCAATTACATACATTTATACACTTGAATTAATCTTAAAAAAAATATAGGTACACGGAATCCCCATCCAAATCTATTTTTCCATATAGAGTAAGATCCCAGAACCGCTAGATCTTACCTATTTTGTGACGAACAAAATGTGATTGATGAATGGGAGCAGGATCTTGGTCTAATACAAGAATTCCTAAGTCACTTGAAGGTTTTTAAAATAATAAATTAAGTCTTTATTTGATTCATTCAACAGCTCAAATATTTAATTGGCGTTCTAAGGGCTTAACATTTGGAGGTAAAAATTAGAGAGGAAGATGAGAGATAAAATCAGAGGAGAAGAAGAATGGTAAAAATAAGAAAGGGATTTTTTTTTAAACATCAAACTCGATTTTCTCAAAACTATGATTTTAGAGTTAAATCACTTTTCACTGAAGGTACAAAATTGAGTTCGGTATCCCTCGGGAACTACCCTTTTTTATGGATGAGAGGTAGCTTATGTCTTTTTCTGCACCCCTGAGAACGTGTATGCAACATTGACGATGATCGGTAGTGTACTTAAGCTGTGAAAGCGTCACTTTTTAGGGTTCCGTACCTCGAAAGGAAAAAACAGAACCCTTATAGGATCACTTTGCTGTCCGTCCGTCCGTCTATCTGTCTGTCAAGACCCTTTTTCCCAGGAACGCGTGAAGGTATCAAGCTGGAATTTATATCTAATACTCAGGTCTACTGTCCCTTGGAGCTGTGAAGAAATCAAACTTCTAAGCCAACGCAATCAAATGATACAGCCGTTTATGCCGCAAATTTCCGCAAATTTTCTACACTCGCAAGGGAATCAAAATCTACAGGGTACTTCCCGTGAACTCAGAATCTTGAAATTTGGTACGAAGCAACGTCTTATAGTCTTATAGCACAGATAAAGGAAAAATTGCGAAAACCGTAAATTTTTAGTTATATCATATAATAAAAATATTTTATTAATCTTACTTGCACTTGGTCGGTTTTTTAAATTTTATTAATCTCGTTATTACGACCGACCTCAACCCGTCTGATAGTGAGCTAGATTGAGGTCCAAAGGTTGAAAGCCACCGTAAAATGACTTTAAAATATTACATTTAGTACTCGTATGTAATTTCCTAATTAAAACCTCATTACTGCTGAGGAAATCAATATTTTCTTTGCTCGATTCACACTTTTTTGGAGTTGTGTCGCTCGAATTCCGCGAATGTTTACAGTCTGTTGTGATTTTATCTGTGACATTAATATTGAAGCACGAATAATTACGTTGTTTTTTTTGCAATTTTACATAATTTTCATAATTTAAATAATTATGTTATGTAGCTGTCGTTATGCATTTCTTTATGCAATGGTTCGTTCGAAATTTGATTAATTGGTTATATTTTTTAAATACAAGGTTTAAGTATTACATAAAATAAAAAGTCAAGACAATGTCTCACGTAGACCGAACGTGACAGTTTATAGAGGTCAGTTATAACTTTCGACAGGCAGCCGATTAATGACAAAGTTCCGAGATTTCTTTACCGACCATGGTTGCTTGTCGAAACTGACATCCTAATTTACTAAGTTCAATTTCAATTTCAGCAGTGATATACTGTTTTATTTCGATTTACCAACCGTTTCCTACATTTTCATCCCCTTTTATCGTCACTGCTCCGCAAATCAAATGCAAAAATTATTAATAACTATAATAATAAAAAAGATAAACAAATCAAATATTTAATAATAATAACAACTTCACACATCTCACACACGGCCGTCTGGTTCCAAACTAGGCAGAGCCTGTACTATGGTAACCAGACTGCTGATAAACATACTTATATATTTCTAAATACATACATATTATAGATAAATTATACCCAGACACAGAACAAATGATCATGATCATCACACAATTATTTGTCCTGGGTGGGAATCGAACCCACGACCTTTGGCTTAGCAGTCAGGATCACTAACTACTAGACCAAAAAGCCAGTTTGGATTTGTCTCACGAGATCTCACGAGAACTTTAGAGGCTCACGTTATACGGCTGGATCAAGGGACTGATGGAGAAGGCAGTGATCCTCGACACGGCCCGAATAGTGAGGAGGTTCCTGTCTTTGGATCCCTAACCACCGGCGTCTTCGTCCTTGTACCCGATGGCGGTGGTCTACTATTTTTTATATTTTGAAATATATATGTTGTTTTGTACTTATTTAAAAATGTAATTGATAAGTTTTAAGATGAATATAGAGAAATAATAATAATAATTGGAGACACCTGGAGACGCCGTCTGATCCCAAACAAAGCAGAGCCTGTACTATGATAACCCGACTGCTGATAAACATACTTATATATTCCTAAATACATTAATATTATATGTAAATTACACCCAGACACAGAACAAATGACCGTGCTCATCACACAATTATTTGTTCTGGATTTGAAGTTATTCATTAGACATTCGGAATATCACATATTCATAATTTTTACGCAGTCGTATCTTACTTCCTACTAATATTATAAAGATGAAAGTTTGTGAGGATGGATAGATGGATGGATGTTTGTAACTCTTTCACGCAAAAACGGTTTAACGGATCTGGATGAAATTTGGCATAGAGATAGATTATAGTCTGGAATAGTACCTAGGCTTTTTACTTTAAAAACGGAAAAATGTATAGTTCTCGTGGGATAGATTTCACAAACATTTCCACGCGAACGCAGTCGCGAGCAACTGCTAGCACCAACTAAGTATATAATGGGCAACTAGCTTGATGCTAGAGCTAGCTAACTATGTCAAGCCCGAATCGGGGATATTACTTTTATTCTGCCTGAAAAGTTCTATTTGTCCTTTTCTGTGGCCCAAAAAACATGTATTATTTTAGTTAGGCCTGAAAACGTAACAAATAAACAAACGCTCGTGTTTATAAGGATAATTACGATTGGCCTGTTGGCCTAGTGGTTAGTGACCCTGACTGCTATGCTACAGGTCGTGGGTTCGATTTCCACCTGAGTCTGGGTGTTCTTTGTGTCCGTTGTTTGTATGTTTGCAAAGTCCCCTGCGACACAGGAGTCATTCCTAATGCGGGAGTTGTCTTTAAACAAAAAAAAATATACGTATGTGTGCATTTAACATTTGTATGTATGTATTGTGTATGACATTTACTTGGCGACCTTCGGCTTGGGCAATGGTTTATCGAGCGAGTTCTTTTTACATTAGGACTATTGCCTACACGCCAGAATGTAATTGTGATTACGAAAATGCTAAAGGACTAAATCGGTTAGTGTCGAAATTCTTACTCACTCAAAATGACATTTATAAAAATATATTCCCACAAAATGAGGCTAGCTCTCTTAAAGCTATATTTTATGTGAAAGAAAATTACGGGAATAAAAACAAGAAATAATGTCCCTGTGTGGGTCACAATTATGTGAAGATTCACAACATTTATTATATCGTGATTGCCTCCTCGCTGTATCATGATATCTAGAACGCGATTTTTTGTTTGATGGCGCTTCAAGAAACAGTAGCAACATAGCAATTCTGACGCAGTCGATGCATTTTATTTATATATCTAATTTCTTATCATCGGGTTTACATATAAGGTTTGTGTATTTTTAAAAAATCACGAGATTTCTTGAAATTGTTCCATTTTTGTATGGAACCAATTTTCATGTATTTTGGTATGTATAAACAAGACCTTGAACACAGAATACAAATTACTAGAGGTAGTAATAGCACTGATTAGATAATAGTTACTTCGTAAGTAATAGTAATAATAGTAATAATGATAATAATAATAGTACAGGTGTCTTGGAGAAGGACATGGACAATTTTTTGTCGCAAAAAAAAAAATCTTGAAGGTAGTGAAGTAGGGTATTGGATCAAAGTTTGTATGGGAAACGTAACATTTGTTAAGACGAGGGATATAAAAAATCGTCATGCTTTGTGGTACTTTAAAAAATAAAAGATCGCTGTTTCATGTTTGAAGTACATCACAGATAATATTCTTGTATCAAAAACCACACCATATAAATGAAGTTTCAGTGGTGTGTAATGAACTTTGTGTGTTACTATTATCATAATTCTTATACCTACATACACGCTATGAACTAACCTAAGATATTAGCATTTTTTACTGCTAAACAATACATCTATTGTAGATTTATGAATGGGAGAATTAGCATTCTTTGCACAGTTACGTGAAGGGCATTCATATGGTCTATGACATGTCAAGGCCTAATCATTTTATTTAGGTATATATACCTACAGACGCAGGTCCTTTTAATCATTTGAAAATCAATATTATTGATATTTAGGGTCCGTAGGTACCCAACAATCTGAACGCTTTACAGTATGACTATTGTCTGTCTGTGTGAATCTGTGTATATCTTGACTTAATACATATATCTACTGAATTACCCAAATCCCCAATCTTGAAATCAAGAGAAGTCGATTTTGGTAAATGGAGTGAAATTAGAAAATATAACTTGACACTGATAAGCAATAATATGCACTATGATGTAATACTAACATCATAGTGTTAAGTATGAGCAGTCGGGCTGCTTCTGCTAGTGCAAAAATATGCGGTGACCATTATTGAGAGGCAGCATCACAAAACATCACAGTTAAAATAACAGGTGGATTCGTTATTTACGGCAAATAGGGTCTGCAGGTCTCATTTTATGTACCAAACATATATTTTATGTGACAGTACCATAGAACAGTTGTTTACGGCTATAGTGGTACTTACAATAAAATATGCGTGAGAAGTTTAAGCATATAATATTTGTACATGTTATAAATATTTACTTAACATAGGATTGCTTAAACCATGGTTTACTTCAGCAGTATTGGGTAAAGACAAAAATTCTAAAACAAACAGTGACCTCAGCCTATATTTTGTAATCCCGCGTATACTTGTAAATATAATTAACGCTGTAAGAGTCCATTAAGAGTATGAGCATAAGGTGCCCTTGGGGTCTATTTAATATAACTCGTTAATTACACAACGACTCTAGAGCACACAGCTGGACTTTGTTGATTGTCAAATTGTGATGTCGTATGACTATCTGTACATGTAGCCACTAAATCAACGACTACAATAAGGAATTGAAGATGTTTATGCTTATAAAAATCTTTTTAACAAAAAATTAAACCGACGAAAAGAACTAAAAAGCAAAAAATAAATAAACCTTTAAAAGTCTTAAGTATTGAGCTTATTTACATAAACTATCAAGTTTTATATAAACTTATTTTGAGTCGGCGCCAAACAACAAACTGATTAATGGCCTCTCCAGCCAAAGTAAATGCAAGACCTTCGGGTACGCGACCCCGGTCTCTGCGAGTTGCTGCAATATCAGTGCCGTTCCCCATCCGAGACTTGCGGTATGCCTTACCCTAGGTTCCTCTAGCTACCCATTTTTCCTTATACAAATGTACCTTCTTCCTTCTTTCCCGTCTTAAAACGACTACCTACATTCCCAAGGAGGGTTGGCGTCAGGCAGGCGGCCGGCCATAACAGAAATAAGCCAAAACCCTTTGCAATGCTACACATTGCGCCGAACCCAATGAAAATTGGGAAAAGGGCAGGAAGATGATGATGATGGTAGCTTACTTTTGGAAAAAAGTACTGATCCCGAGATATCAAATATTTTTTTAGGCGAGTGAACTCTCGGGCTGTAACTATTTTAATAAAAGTCGATAATAACACAACGCCTCTACAATTAGACTTGATTGATTGTCAAATAGTGATATAGTGTATGGTAACGCCTAATAAATCGACTAAGTATTAGCTGTTTTGACACACTCGTAATAAATCGGAATTCACTGCTGCAGTCGGGGTTTGAGTTGTCACCTCGGTGTAATTGCCACGGTTCAAGTGCTATAGGTTTGTTTCCTATTCTTAGGTTATACCCGAACCCCTGCAATAGACTTTAATATGAAGAAACTCCGTGTGGATTTATTCGTTTCGAAAATCAATAATAAATAGTAAGCCCTAAATAGAGAATAGAGAAAAAAAAAAATAAGAAAATTTAACAAATGTCTTGACGTTTTTGAAGTTAAGAGTTTTAGTAATGGGCTGGCTTGTTGGCCTAGTGGTTAGTGACCCTGACTGCTATGCTACAGGTCGTGGGTTCGATTCCCGCCTGAGTCTGGGTGTTCTTTGTGTCCGTCGTTTGTATGTTTGTAAAGTCCCCGCGACACAGGAGTAATTCCTAATGCGGAAGCTGTCTTATAAAAATAAAAAAAAATAAAAAAAATCGTATTAATTCTTCCAACTAGACAAAATCGTCTTGTGTTCATAATTCATAATTTCATACCAATGTAAGTAGTTGGGTGTCGGAAGGGGTTAAATGCTGCAAGCCAGGGTCAGACATTAGTTATTACTACACTTCCACTTCAAGAATGACTACAAAATGAGTTTTCTCTTTTATATCAATCTTTAGTTCTTTCTATTCAGTGATATTAATAAGTCTAGTTATTATAAATATCGTAAGCTGGACATATCTGTATTAAATATAAATAACTTTTTACATTGCAAAGAAAATATAGACACATACCAAAACAAGTAAATATAAAAGTTATTTTCTGAATCCACGATATCAACGTAAATATTAATATTTATTCGAAGATAACTAGGTATACTAAGATAAATGTTGAAATATGTATAATGGCCAAGTACATCGCAATATTTTTCTTTGTCATCGTGATAAATGTATAGCACTAAATTTTGTTTTTGTGTTTTTCTATTAAGTAAAGGTGACAAATATATATACGGCCTGTCAAAACGCTTTGAACAGCAGGGCTCACACACGTCTATCTGCTTCATAGTCATACTCAATCATTTATTGTAATCATATTAGCTATGCCATTAATAAGATGTTAATAATTTATATGTAGTATCATATATAACTCTAATATGGTCGGTCTCCTAATATAGACCGACATAGCGTTCGGGCAAGAACTGTGAATTTTTAATTTTGATGTGGGTAGGATTAGTTGGTGCAAAGAACTTGTCTAAAGTTTCCCTTTTAACCCTCTGCACAAGTTCGGTTACATGTCGTAACAACCCTGGTTAAAACTTATTTATTTTGCGAAGATACAGTAGGTTCCGATTCCAATACATCGTCCTACAATTCTCTTTATAGATTATATATCAACGACTGATATTGTTGATAGCAATTGATTTGCGTAGTCTAGATCTAGATTTTAAAGGATATTTATAACACTATTTATATGAAACCAGGTCAATATATGGACGGGCCTGTTGGTCTAGTGGTTAGTGATTCTGACTGCTGAGCCAGACGTCGTGGGTTCGAATCCCACCGAGGACAAATAATTGTGTGACAATTATCTGGGACTAGCACGATTATTTGTTCTGTGTCTGGCTGCAATCTATCTGTAATATGTATGTATTTAGTAATATTTTAGTGTCTTTATCAACAGTCTGGTTATCACAGTAGAGATTTCTTAATTTGGGATCAGACAGTCGTATGTGAGGTGTTTCGAGTTATTACTAACATTATATCAAAACTAATTTAGAGCCGCGTTGCTTCAAGCAGTCCCGCCTCTCTGTTAAGTAGCACTTATAACGTAGTCAATGAGATAGCCAGTAGTCCGTTGCATGGTTGGTGTTGTGAGTGTCGATGAGAGGCCTAAGACAGTAAACTAACCACTAAAAATAGGAGGTGTTACTCTTTCGTTACCTATTCTTCTTTGTCCAACCCTCTTCCCAGTTCAGCTTGAGTCGGTGTGCTCAAACTCTCTTTCTGGACCTATTTCTGCGTGTTTGTTATGTTTGTTTGTTTGCATGTTACCAATCCCATCCATTTCCCTAAGAAGCTCTGGCGACTACACCCCTCACCAGAAGCGCAATAATATGCCCGTAGGAATTATTTCCCAGTTCAGAGCCCAGAACGAGGAAAACCGTCATACGCTACATGTTACAGCCTCACTAAATCGTAGCTTTCCTTATCCACTATTAATCTTTTATTTCAATTTCATGCAACTAACAACAAAAGAAAACATAGTACATATAATCAATTTCTTTCACGAGACGACGATTAAAATTATGTACTCTAGTTCTTATCTAAGGTTTTAGACCGTTACGAATTAATTTCACCGGATTAGCCTTGTAAGTAAAATATTAATATCAGTTTATCGTCTGTGAAAAAATTACCTACTACAGAGTATTTTTTGAAGTCCATTTCCTATAGGTGTCTGGTAAGGGCTTGCCCTCTATTACATAAGTGGTACCAAATTAAAGTTGCAAAAATGTAGGTATTTAATTACTTGAGTTAAGTTAAGAGTGAGTAGATTCAGTAGTAGGTATACTATCCACTATCCACTCTAGGTCTGAAACCTAAAAATTAAATTCTATAACCAATGTAAATCCTAAAACTCACCTTCATAAAGATTATCATCTTCATCATTGGCGGAGCTAATCTGGCGGCACAGGTCTTCGTACTCGGCCCAGTAAGCGGCGAGCGCAGACGGGTCCGGCGCACGCGCATCTATCGGCAGCGCCATACGGACCTCCGGGGCCTCCTGCACAATAGAGACATAAAGGTTTATCAATCATGCAACAACGTTTTGCTCCTTCATGAAAACGCAGTTGCTGCTGCTAACTGAAAAGCAAGCCAAGCGCTTTTTTGGATGGATCTACAATAATACCACCAGAAATAAAATATAAGAATGCCAGCGTGCGATGAAAGAAGCCTTTTAAACATTAACGAAAACATACCGATATCAGGCAAAACAAAACAAATATCATAGACGCATTAAAGCAATCATAATGGCTGAAATTGAAATGGGCAGGCCACGTAGCACGCCCTATAGACTCCACGTGGACTAAAAGGTCTACAACATGGATAGGACTAAAAAGAAAACAGGCCAAGAAAGATAGGCAGGTGAAATTATTAAAACGGCTGGCCAAGACTGGCTTACCTTAAAAAAATTACAACAGATGGAAGAGGCTTTAACTCAACGAAGGATCCTTGATAAAATAATCTTTTCTTTTTAACTTTAACTATTTACTTTTACTAAGAAATAAAGGTTTTATAAATAAAATAAATAAATAAAGCGTAAAATATTAATATTATAAATGCTATTTGATTGACAGTGTTGTTCATAAGTGTAGGACATTATTAAGTACTCGATAGAATTATGTCGCGCTATAGTTTGATTCATTATGGTACTATGTAAGGTCATTGAACTTTGTATTAAACCAGAAGTTAGATCAGAATACAGCCGGTATTTTCGTTAATTGACAAACCCCCTAGTAATTCTCGTTACCGCTGGAGGTCAACATTAGCTTAGGTAGCTAAGAATAAAACACAATGACAAATTGCTTTGGTTCTAGCTCATAAAACATGAACAGCCTTCTGTTTTTAAATCGTCGTAAATTAATTCAAATGTATCTGTTTGTATATTCAGTAATAGTGTTTAATCTTCTGTGTCTTACAAAGGTTATTGTATTACATCATCACTTTACTCAGGTCTTTATGCATAATAGTTTAAGAATGGTTTACATGGCTGATTACGTATGTAACACTCCGATATCATATTATCAATCTTAAAAACCCCTTTTTTAATAGCAAATTTATTATATTATGTTAATATGATAAAATAAAACATTATTTAAAAAGGTCTACCAAAGCAAAGCATAAAAATCTTTGTACAGAGGTGGCAATACGCAAGCGTGTTATCCCCCGGGTTACCAACGGCTATAGGCTGCAGTATCTGTATCATGTGCTTATCGTATACATGATTGACACCTTTCTAACATGTAACAATTTTCTTTTAAAAAAGTATAACCGACTTCAACAAAAAAAATATAAACGCATACAATAAAATTATGTAAAATTGAGAATCTCCTACTTTTTTGAAGTCGGTTAAAAAGCTGTTTATAAACACAAATATTTGATTTAGAAACTAGTGTTCAGGAATTGTGGGCAGTGTAATTACTGGACACGGAACCAGGCACTAAATTAATGGGCTTTCCCGTATCATCTTGTACTGTTTCAGTGTTGCTAGGGTCTAAATACAGCAAGTTATTTGGTAAGATAGGACAAAATAAAATTGGTCATCATTGTTACAAACGTCAGAAGAAGAAATAGACATGAGTCATTTCAAATACGTGATCCTATTTCCGCTTCACGTAGAAGACTGCAGTTTTGTATGGAACTATATTTAATTTCTAAACTCCCAAAACGGTTTCCTAACGTAATCTATCCATGCAATGATTAATTCTATAACAATGAGAACGTCTCAGTTGACCATATTATCTAGGTAAACAATGTAAGAAAACGCGTTTTGACGAAATGCAACATTCGTCAATTGTTTCAAAACTAAATACAATGGCTCCTTTGCGACACTGCACGCATTTTGGACTTTTAAGTAATGGTGAGCTAGTTTTTAATTATTAGGTACAAATATGTTTTCGGTGCAAAATTTGTGACAACTACTGTTTAGTTTACTCTAAATTAGTTCTAAAATCTATCGCCCTACATGAAGAAAGATTCCTACAATTTATACCGCATTTATCTACTAAAAAACTTTTCAAATATAGTTTTATTATAGCATTCGCAAGTGGGCTCAATTTATATGCAATTTACTTTTTTATAACAGAAATATAAATATTTTATTACCAATATTTTAAAGAGAGAAGGACAAAAATAAATAAAATTTTAGAGGAATATGAGAGGGAAAAGTAGAATCAACACTCTTATGTATAGTCAGTTATCAGTGGTTTAGCTTTCAGCGACACAAATAGAAAAAATAAAGGTGTTCACCGCTATTAACAGCACCGCTGTTTCCCGCGCATTTCAACCCTTTAATAAGGCATAGCAAATCACTCGGGAAAGATGCCGCCGATGAGCTGGCAAGGAAGGGATCTACGTCAGCGGCAGGCCCAACTATACTGCTGCCAAATCCCTTCACCGTACCGTAATCGTGACCGTTTTTGAGTCTAAATGCGGTAACAGAACCCTTAACCAATACCAACCCTTTAACGCTCCCTGCCTGTTTGAGGCTCTAGCAATTCAATTCAAGCTACATCTTTAGAAACCCAGTCATATATCAAATATCTTTTATCAAAGGTCATATTGAAATTACGTCATTTAAATTTTAACAGAGATAAGTTGGCTCTATAGTAGGTAATCCTACCGCATTGCGATTCATACTACATTGTTCAAAGACATACGAGTACATGTGTTGAAGATAAAAATATTCTTCAAACAAGATTACGGTCTGATGACTTTACTTGCCGACGCCTCAATGCTAAGTAGGAAGCTCCTAGACAATGTTGCTATAATTATGTTAACTTATACCCACTTAGAATTCTACAGAGTTAATTTTATCATATCTGTAAATAGGTAGATACTAAACAGTTCAGTATAAGTACAGTATAAATACTAAACAGTTCAGTATAAATACTGAACAGTTCAGTATAAGTTCAGTACTCTTTTTGTCAAAAACTTTTCGAAACTAAAATTTAAACTTTCGCGTTCCATGATATGTATATAATTATGTTTTCGAGAATTATTCCGTGAGTTGGATCTTTTTTTTTTTTTATCGTGTGGAAACATCGACCACCGGCCCGATCACCTCACCGGTGAGGCCCGATCACCTCACCGGGCTGGCGGTGAAGTGGTATGTCGGAATCGAACCGACTAAAACCACACGGTGTTCCGACATAAGTGGAGACTCATTGGGGACATATAGGAAGGAAGTCCCCGAGAACCCCGGCAGACCTAGGCCGCCTGTTAAATAATAGGCAGCAACACCAAAATGTAAGGGGGGCCTCGCCCTCCTTCCATCAGAGGCGCGCGCGGAACATATCGCGCCACCATCTCAGGCCTGCTTCTGCTAGGGTAACGGGCAGTCTCACCCGTTACCCCCAGGCCAGCGCTCATGGAGTTCGGAGATCATTTTGCGTCCGTCAGCCTGTGACCACGGTCAGTGCAACACCTGTGTACACAAATTTTTGGATTGCAATTCAAGCTTACATATTTGTCATTATTATCACAATAAAATTGTAATCTTTGTTGTATAATAAAAAAAAACTGTCACTCTTAGGACTGCACGTCAGAAGTGAAAACATAACTGACACATCTGTCATCTGAGCGTGACGGTCCTGCGCGTTCAGTGCTTTTTCCCCATACCAAAAGTGCCCAACGTGCCTAAAGAAGTTTTCACATAAAAAAAAGAATTAAAGCGACACGGCTAAGTTTAACCAACTGGTATCCAGTAGTCTAGAACTACTATACTAATACTTTTTATGCGAATTACAGCATTTATTGTACTGATACCTTATCGTCATATAAAGATACAAAAGATGTGAAACCAAAGACCGTAATACGTAAGTAGATACTTAAAGTAATTCTCAGACCGAGTCAAGGAACTGATATGAGAGTTCTTTCTTTGATTGATAATATGCATATGCACAGCCATCCATTTACAACACTACTGTTTCTATTTCAAATGATGAAAACGCAATAAATCATCGATAATTTTATGCCAGTTTTATCTAGTTATTCGAATGTTGTAC
The DNA here is from genome assembly GCA_949752705.1 of Callimorpha dominula. NCBI lineage: Eukaryota > Metazoa > Arthropoda > Insecta > Lepidoptera > Erebidae > Callimorpha > Callimorpha dominula. Next base: position 2,534,504 of record OX456992.1, read on the forward strand.
GTATTACTGATATTTTAAATAAATAATACAAAATGAGTAAAAACACCATAAAAACATACCTAGTTTATTGTATGGTATGTGTAGGATTGTTATGTTATTATAGGATTTATAGACATGTAAGACTAGTTAAGCCTATAACCTCATTATTGTCACATAACTCCACGACTCACGCTTCTTTAAAATACTTTAATATAATACTAAATACTAAATTAAATATAATACTAAATACTAAATATTTAAAATCTTATTTTAACAAAAGTTACCTAGTGTAAGTTATTGTATTGATATTTATTAAACATATACGGTTTTATTCACGGGTGTTTCGGGATTGCCAGATTAGTTTCGGACCCGACGGGGGCCCTTTATCAAGGTGTGAAGCGATCTTCCGTAGCGGTCTCAGGCGCCACATTCACACTGTGGTAACACTGCATATCTTTAATAGTCTGCTCTAATGTATTTTCTAAAGAATCATCCTTTTTTTCAAGTTACGATATGCTATCAGTACGACGATCACTACTTGCCACACCTCGCACATATTCATCGTTATCAGTGACGTAGACCGCCATTACAAAAGCGAGATAACGCAAGGTCGTCTACTGTGAAGGTGGTTAAACATCTTTTCTTCAAGCTTTGACATGAGGCACTAGCCGAAGGCCTACTATGTTAAATTTGCTACATGGCATTAAAAAAAGTTTTGTTTTGTTTTTTTTTTTCTTTAAATGCTTTTAGTTTTTATTGTTTGTGTTTTCCTCACGGGTTCTAGCTTTTGAATTAAGAACGAGGCATTAAATTCAAATTTCTATTCCTTGATGAATACCGAATGATACCTTTTCATTCCAGTACTTTTCATTTACGATTACTTTGACGACCTAGTGACGCGTTCGACTACAACGTCAGATTTCTGCTCAACACAAATATTTATAGGTACATGTGTGTATGTATAAAATTTACAGAAAAAAAAAAAATAATTATGTTTATTCCTGTTCTAGAACTTATAATACAAGCTTTGCTTAGTGTGGGTCTTTAAAGCGCTGTATAAAAGATCCCAGAATAATTACTACTGCAAATCTAAGCACTAGTAGTCCACCTAATAGAGCCGGAAAGTTATTGCAATTATAAAATAATCTCGAATATGACAGAGGTTGTTCCATAATAAACATTTAAAACTAGAATTAGTTTAGCAGCAGCCGCCTTTTAATATCACGTTCGAATTCATACCAAGTATTTCAACAAGTAAAAGCAAAGATAAATTTTATTGTACTGTATCAGGGGTTAGTCATCGTCGCGCTATGCGTGCCATGCGATGAATGAAATGGCGCCTAAAGTTCACGTCCGTATTTCACACTATGCAGATATATATCGCAATACAACGCATCGTACCGATAACAAATCAACACATCGTCACAAACAAAGATCTTTTTACACAGAACAGTTCAGACCCATTTAGTCTTATGTTTGTAATTTTTTTTTTATTATCAAGTTAGCCTACCTAACTATCGGCTAGTTTTAGTGATATCATAAAAAAAAATGGATCAGATATTTTTTCTATATAAATTATGTGAAAACGATTACAAACAGCTCAAGGCGTCCAGAATATATTATGTTGACCTTTTATGTTTGTAAAATCTGTACAATGACAGTTCAAGTCTCTAGAGAATATCGACCAATAGGCGATCTCTAGATACAATATACATATTATATATCATCCTCATCCTCCGCGCCTTTCCCCAACTTAGTTGGGGAAAGGCGGCTTTCAGTCTAAATACAATACGGCCGAACTTTGATATTTAACGTAAAGCGACTGCCATCAACGACTGAGTGTGACGTGAACAACGTGAGACGGCGTTAATTTTAAGATTAGGTGATGTTTCCCTAAAAGTTGTTAAAGCATGATTGAGGCAAGCATCTAGCTTACTATTAGAGTTATTAGTAATAAAAGGTTCAATAATGATTACAGGGATCTCGTTGATTATATTATTAAATTGTTAAGCTGAAATGGGCTTAATACGAATTCGATAATTCAAATGTTTGTCTGTTTTCCTGGAAATCATTTCACACATGAAATAGTTGATAATTGTTTTCCAGAAGCGGACATAAATATGTTTAGACTTCAAAGTCAATAAATATAACCAGTCTAATATAATCATACTTTTGTGTATTTGTAAAACGATTCTCAATTTGAAAAACAAAATCGATCTTTTATTTTTTACTCGATTATAAATATCGATAATTTAACCACCTGCCGACCTATTAGGTTATACCAGCAACAATTTTTATTCCAATAATAACAAAGACCATTACATAAAATTTAATGCTTTACTCAAGCAATTAATTCGCCAAATCTGTCTGAGATGATACAAATTAGGTAGATTCCTGCGCTAAAAGTTTTTTCTTCTTAGTCAGTCCATAGGTATAAAATGTCTAAAAATTGTCGTCCACTTTTATTTTATCGTTTTTTTGACAACGCTAAAGCTTGACGTCATGTCTGATATATCAAACAAATTTGTACCAAATCTACTATTTTGACGTTTAATAGAAATATACTGAATTGACATTCACCTACCCTATTGTTTCAGCTCGCGGGGTCGCGGAATGTTGGTCTTACGAAAGCTTATGAATGTTAACACCCACGCATATAATATATTATCAGAATCAAAGACAGAAGCGTCACAGAAAGGCATCCTGTGTTGTTTCCGGAGCACCCACGGCGATTTGTTACTTGGACACAGGGACGGATTGCGTTGCGTATGATTTAAACCGAATTATGGAAGAGGAATTTTTGAATTTGATTTTAATAATTTTTAAATGTTAAACGTTATGACCGCTTTAGGCCATGACTACACGAGAACTCGCACTAATTTAAACTAACGCAAAAGTGCGTCAATAACTAAAATATAGTAATATATACGCAGACGCTCTGATTACGGCTGTGAGTAGTATCAGATTGTAAACATAAAAATAAGAATGTAAGGGCAAGAAAACAAATTAGAATTTAGCGGCAAGTTCAGCCATGTAACAAGGTAATAATAAGCTCTTGTGAATGGTTTAACTTGATAAGTAGGTATGAAAATAGATATGCAACGGCGGGTGAAAATTTGCCAGGTTTTGTCTGTCTGAAGTCGAGAGCGCGGCGCAAGCAGCTCCCTTCACTTGCAAGTTCGTAACCGTGGCGGTCATGTATAATGATAGAAAATACGTAACATGATCCAATTCCTGGATTTTGAAGATAACATTTAGATAAACCCTAGACCGGTACCAAAATTCATGTTGCTAGGTGCCCTTAAAGTGGAGAAATCGATTTATGATGATATGTCAGTCAGTCACCCCAAAATTTATGATTTTCAGGCGTTAACTATTAAAGTTGAAGATTTGAAATTATTCATATTATGATGCACTAAGAACGGCTACAAAATTTCACGTCAATAAGTTTATCCAATCTTGAGTTAGAGGGGGTCTGAAAATGCTAGAAATTTTTCGTATAAATATAGTACTGCTTTGGACTCCGGAAGAGGTTGCTGGTGCACTTAGGTTTTAAGTGAAAAACATTTTTTATTTTATTAATTAACCCATTTTTCCTCATACTTGATAATATATTCAGAAAACTACATTACGTAGAAAACATGTACGGTAAAACCCTGATAAACTAGTTTTTAAACCAGTTGTTTTAAATACTGTAGAGGAAATCCATTGATCCTATTTCCGACACGATGACAAATTATGTTTTTATATAGAATGCGGGTCATAAATAAGCGATGGCACGAACATTATGGGAATTGATGAACTATATCCTTGGTGTGAGGGTTCCTTTTATGTTTCTACGATTTGTGTTTAAAAAGAGAGCGCCATCAACGTTATATTTTATTAATGCTATACTTATCGTATTTTTTCACAACTACGCCTTTTTTACGACTATTTTTTCTAACGAGTACACCCTCCGCCTGATGGTAAACAATCGATAAATACTCAACTTAAACTACTTACTTAACAACTTAATCTACTTACAAAAGAAAAACCTTCTGAAGAATGGAACCAGAAGTTATACTTAACATTGATAGAAGAAGTGTAGTGTATGTAGTGCATCATGATAACTAATTTTTATCCATCAACAAGACAAAAGAGAAAGAGAAATACAGTGACATATAAAGCCTGTTAAACATTTTTACAGCGAACACAAAGTATTATTTTGTCTTTGAACAGCCAAAGCGTCATAAGCAAAACATTTATATGAACGAGTTCAATGATGCATCATAAGAAATTTGCAGGTCATTTACAACGTTACAAAACTCGTAAAATAATTACCAGCCGTGAATTGAGGTTGATATTAAACATAATTTATATAACATTAAGCACCGGACGCAGTCAAGAATGCATTAAAGCCGCTGATTAATCTTTTTCAAAGATTCGTCGTGTTTATTGAAACAAAGACAATAATCTTTCTGGTATTTGCTTGGTTTCCGGAGCATTTAAACGTATCTTATATGAATTTAAGGGTGCATTCACATTGAGCTGCTGATTTGATGACAAAAATATGTTGTGTAGCTAACTGCATAGAAGAAAAAAGTCATTATTCTCGTATGCCACCATTATGCGACAATAACATGGAACTACATATGTTTAATGAATATATAATGAATATATTGTACATCAATAACAATATTACAGTTCACTAGTAATTCACTTAATAAATGTAGCAGACATCCTACGAAAGAAAACTGGGACAAGACTGGACAAAAACCAGTTGATTGATGCTTCATCAACCGAATATAATTTATCGTATAATGCATTTTTTGCAATTTGCAATATACGACAAATAAAATAAATGTACACACATACATATACATGTAAACTATGCATAGGTAGAAGTGTGTACAGAACCAAAAATACTTATATTTTTAATTAACAATTTTGGCCTTGTAAAGATTTGCAGTGCAACTGCTATGAAACAGTTGCAGAGATTTAATTAATTTTGGTTCCACAATGGTAAAAGTGTTTCTTGACTTTTTTTGAAGTTGGCAAGAGTTTTAGTGCATAGAGTTTCATTCCACAAGCGGATAGTCAAAAACATGAACCGATTGATAAAAAAAAATGTGGGTGCTCAAATTGTGGAATAATGGTTCCTGCAATGATTTTTCCAAGATAGTGTGATGTACTCATAATGGACCGCGAATCATCCTCTAGAAGCCTAGAGGAAACTCTTTGATAAATTGCCCCTACTGTTACGTACGTGAGCACAACCGTCTTTAATAATAACATTGTTATTGTACACCATTAACCAAGACCCAAAAAAGCTTGACCGTGAACTACACATAAAAATAAATCACGCGTAAGTATAATCACCTGTCTAAAATTCACAGTCATCGTGATGATCACCGCAAACCTAACTACGGCCCTGTGCGTGACTTTAAAACATTAATGTTCAGTAACATCTGAATAACATTATGTACATTGCAGTTGATGTATTATCATGAGGTTTATTTATATAGAGCAGTAGGAGAAGTAGTTAAAGATTTCCCGTTGGCAACCGTTGGTTGCGGTATAAGTTACTCGGTACCTACTAAATTTAAGACAAAAATTAAAAAAAAATCATTCCGCGATTTTCTTAAAAAGTAATGGATCAATTTTCATAATTGTTTCTCTAACGTATCCTACTAATATTATAAACGCGAAAGTTTGTGAGGCTGTATGGATTTATAAATGTATGGATGTTTGTTACTCTCTACTCAAAACTACTGAACCGATTCCGATGAAACTTGGTATGTAGGTAGCTGAAGACCTGGATTAACATATAGGCTACTTTTTATCCCGATATTCCCACGGGACTGGGACTTACGAGGGTGAAACCGCAGGGCGCTGCTAGTTCTACATATTTTCAGAAAGGTTTTAGTATAATATATTACATTTCTTTTTCACAATAAATTTCCTTTAAGTCGCTTTCTTTTCTTGTTGTTATATTATGCTTGCGTTAGAAGTGGGTTTACGTAGGTACGGACGTAGGTACAGTAGCGATAGTTTTAGTAGCAGCGAGTGTGCAGGGTGTCGTTTGAACGAGCAAACACCCGATCACAAATCCGTCGCATTAACCATTATGCTACAGCCGATTTTTTTAATTGATAATAATTGAAATAGGCCTTTGTCTTCGATTTCAGCTGATCAGTCAGTCCAAAAGAAACCTATTCACTCTACTCTTGAACGTTCCATTTTTGTCTAGAAAAATAGATTCAGGCTCATTCAATTTATTCCAGACTGGCGACGCAACGGAACCAAAAAGGATCTGTCAAAGCGTTTATATGGACTTTTTGGTGTATCGACAAGGAAATGATTGAACTTCTGTCTGCGTCTAGTAGTCCGATGAAGGAATGGTGATGATTCTGAACTTCGTCCGTTGGCAAATGTACCGGTTTAAGGATAAATTATATAAAAGACATGAATATCAATGAGATGAGATGATGACGACAGATTTAAAAATAATGAATTCTGGTAAATATGGTGATATATGTCATTGATATATTGTTCTAATGATGTTTGTGATATCCTCGCGCATCACATCTTCCAAGCAGCCTCAAACGGCGTAAATACAATAATTCAATCGGTAATTATGTTTTTGAGCAGTTTGGGGTCAAGACGTTAGGGTCATGGGGTCTGAGTGCACGTTCCGTTTATAAGGAACTAGCTAAGCGACTGATGACACTTCCCCAATCACAGTCACCAGTAGGTTTACCTTTTTCTTGCACAGAGAATAAGCAATGCTACCAGCCTTCTGGGAACGCTACATGTAGGCGACGACGCGGAGGTATTTTATAACGCATGTAAATAGTCCGTATTTTTTATATTATTTTTTAACACTTATTTTGATTTCTAGCACATTAAATATACTTCCATGCCATCTAGCGAAAACAAGCTGAACACCTGATCCTGCATCACACAATGAAAGTTCTTGTGCAGATAAGTAGATATAAATATACATAAATACAAATCCCAAAGTCGTGATCGAAGTCTGGTGGGAGACTCCTGTGTGTTGAATACTTTACCGATATGTTTGAGGCAATACTTCCAAACTCGGAATATGTATATATTGAAATGCAAAAATTTTCAAAATGTTGTACCCGGACCTTTCAAATACCGTAACTGAAAGATAGTCTTAACTATACGAAAATACCGCAATGTTGATTAATTTTATGATCAAAACAACGTTTAATTAGTAATTATTAAACTATTCAAGCCGTTAATGCCAATGAGGTAATAGAAGTATTTACATTCAGCGACTAAATCAACAACTACGGTAAGGTGTTGAACATGTTTATTCTTATAATTATATATCGTATCACCGACTTCAATGTGCCTAAATCATGATGAATTATATTTTGTTTCAATATAAGATGGGTAGGCCAACACGCACCTCTCCAACGAGACAGTGAGGATTCAGTTAACGAAAATATCATCCATGTATAAATTTTTTTGATATTTGTTGATTTTTAGAAACCGATTTCGATTAAATTTAAATGGGACCACCTGGGAAGTATACCCTTTGAAACAAAAATAGATTTCTCTAAATTAGTTCAGGCGTCTTCGAGTAATCTGTGAACATACATGAAAAAAAAAGATTCCGACGAATTGAGAATCTCCTCCTTTTTGGAAGTCGGTTAAAAATAAATGTTAAAAGAAATAGGTCTCATTAGAGATAATAAGACCATGAACGAGGCTTGTTTCATTGACGAGCTGTTGGTGTAATTAATACTATAATATATACCTTCATGTCCAAAACAGGTATTTTTCTTACAAGGAGAATGAGCATTGCCTTGTCATGCCATACTCTTGTCAAATAATTTTTCAAAGCCTTATATGACACTAAATTTTCTGAGAACTATTGAATAATTTATTTTAATCCAAAATAATACTTAGATTGATACAACTGCTTATTTAAAATGGGACGTGTCTGCAGTCTTTTTAACACCAAATATACGATTATACTTAAAATTAATACACGTACATGAATTGTAACTAAAATAATCTATGACTAAATGGGTTATGCGCACTTCATCCCATTCGCACTTCGTCCCGTGTTCGCAGTTGGTCCCATTCGCAATGAGTCCAATTTTGTAAACTCTTTGTAACAAATAAATAAATTTAAAAAAATGATATACGTATACTTCTTTCGGCCTCTCAGCTCATATTTATTTATACTGATACCACAGAATACATAATAGTAGAAATACTGATACTACAAAAGAGGAAAGATTTTGTTTGTTTGTAAGTCTATGAACTCTAAAACTATTTAACCGATTTTAATCAATCTTCCACCATTTGGAATGTACTTTATTAAGGAGTAACACAGGCTATATTTTATTTCAGGACCGAGGTGGTCGAGGGCGAGACGGCAAAGTTAAGTAAGCAATGCAGTCTGATATTTGTTGGTTATGGGTTTGGGTTTAGATATTTATTCTCATTAAGAATTATAATACAATTCACTTAACTTGAGAACATAATTATTACTATTATTATCAGTATCATGTCAGTGCAAAATCACTAATTCAAGACCTCTTTATATAATTCGAAGGTTGGAGTGAGATCAATGTGAATTACGGCGGCATATAATTATTGCGTAAAGCCTTAGACCTTCAATATAACTTTCAAATAGTATCTGAGAAATGTATCTTGAGTAACGGATGCACAACCAAGTATAGTATAATTTAATTAAGCGGTAGTTGGCAGTAAAAAAAATATAATTGAATAATGTTGTATCCCTAAAGATAAGGGTATTTACGATTGCGATACGAATTCACGTAAGAATCAAGTAAAAGAACGCAATCAAAGAATCAAAAAAGAAACTCTGTTGAAAATAAACACAAGTTACTCAACTTAATAAAAGAGTATTTACATGTACATAAGTAACCCGGTACCACTGAAAAACAAACGTATTTCTCCTGGTACCGTGGTAAAATGAACTCTTTATTAAATGTTAGACAGCGTCCATGACATATTTTAAAGTATTTCTTGTACCTAATCAAATAAATGGTCTACAATTAATTATATCAAAATCCTATCACAATCCTTTGATACGGTTTACCCTACTTAACTCTATCTGATAAACAAATGAAAATAATTGCATATAACCAGATAATCGACTTCAAAACTTAATAGTATTCTTCAAAGATGTCTGCTCTATTCGCTGACATTCTACGCAGCTTAAAATGAGTAGCAATCTGCAAATAATAAAAGCGAATCACGTAAATTCGAGAACTCACACACTTTCTATTCTACCATATTGCTCAATAGTTTCTTAGAATATAGTCTCTAAGAAAAAATAGTGCAAGTGTAATTTTAGTTATTTTTCCTCTATTCATTTCCTTTACGTTTAGCACGAGTGATATAAACACATATTTCTATGGCCAAAATATAGAAGGAAGCACCGATAACTAATCGATAAATAAAAACAAGAGAAGAGTATGAAGAAACGATCGCTTGTGTGTCACAGTTATGCTGACGGGTTACTTAGGTAAATGTAGACTGCCCTGTTCGTCTAGTGGTTAGTGATTTGTGATGATTAGTGGTTGATGATGGTTAGTGAGTAGTCTTGGGTTCGATTCCCACCCACGGCAAATAATTCTGTGTAGAGCATGATCATTTGTTCTGTGTCTGGGTGTAATTTATCTATAATATGTATGACTGGTACAGGCTCTGCCTAATTTGGGATCAGACGACCGTGTGTAAGATGTGTCAAGTTATTATTTAATATCTTCTTAATTGAATATTAAATACGAAATTTTGCTGAACTTACAACGCTTTTGTATGAGTGCAAAATAAATATGTTTTCTTCAATAAGCACTTTTAATTCTGACGTGTGTGCACAATTTCGGTTTAAGCGTGAAAATGAAAAAGGAACATGCAATGAACGCACACTGTTGGGCACTAATTTGAAATACATAAATTTACCTTTATTAAAGTTAGTGTTAAAATAAATGATGACAAACAACGTTTTGTTTTTTAAGGCGTTAAAGTTTTTAAGGGGCGAAGATTTTTGACTCGTCTCTCGTAACGGATGTTAAAGAATTTGCATTTGTATAAGCTACGAATTACGGACAGTTTTGGAATGTCTGATGTCATCGTCGCTTTAGTGAATAAGTGCCAACGACACTGACCAATCTCCTCATGCGTTTCATTTCTGAGCTGCAATTTTGTGAATGACAGGTTTTTTGTCTGACAAGTTATTAAATGAAATATGAGCAAAGGTGAAGTGGTTGAAGCAATAAAAAAATAGTTAAAAAGAAAATGATTCTCATTGACGTCAACAAATCATGATTGCGCAGCAGAGGTTAAAAAGTGAACTCCTAGAATGAGTATTTTTTATTTTATTTTTTATAAAAGACAACTCCCGCATTAGGAATTACTCCTGTGTCGCGGGGGACTTTACAGACATACAAACAACGGACACAAAAAACACTCAGACTCAGATGGGAATCGAACCCACGACCTCTGGCTCAGCAGTCAGGGTCACTAACCACTAGACCAAGAGGCCTTTAGGTTTTTAATTATTTGTTTTTTAACTGCATCTACTAAAACATGAATTTTATCAAGTAAATGTCTCATATAAGTGTAAATAGCATAAAAATTTTTGATTTTAATGATTTTTACAATTTCCGGTGTCCAATTCCGGTTCACTCTCTTCTCTATTTTTCGGTGCACTTTAAATTGATTCTCAGTATTCTAAGGTCATTACTCATTACTTATAAATCGTCGACTTGTGATCAAGTATCATTCAGAAAGACTTCTTTATTAAAACGTACCCGATCAGCAATACAATTAAAATGTAAGTACCTAAATATAAAATAAATAAAACATAAGACCCCAGACGCGGGCAGTTCTAGGGTGATTATTGGAGTTCCCTTATTATCAACAGAAAATGTTACTCCATATCCGAGGTATGCAATTATATGACCAAAAGATGGACGTCATTAACATTTTCAGGGCCATGTCGATTTCATCGCGCGATGCTTACGTAACGAAATTGCCTGCGCGGTTAAACCCAATGTGAGGCGAGATACAGTGTCCTTAAATTATATTACTGACTTACAGAAAATCGAATAAAGTTATCAAGGAGGCAGTTCACAGAATATTAATACACGAGGATCAGTCAACTAACTAGAGAAGCAATTCAACCCCACAGAATGCAGATCAATAGGACTGCCAGTGATGTACAAGATACCTTATATAAAGTATCTGGAATACAAAATGCAAGATACTTTTAAATAAAGTATTTCAGATACCTGATACAAATTACTTTCTGGGATGGTATCTGAAATACAAGATAAAAAATAGGTATCTTTCAAATACTTTTTCAAGATAAAATACTTTTGTAAGAAAACAACATTTCATTGAATTTAAGTTTATTTTTTGGAACGAAGTTCCTTATGGGGCGTTGCGGAGGGGTACCCTAGCTGGCAAAAAACGTCCGTAACGTTAAAAATCGGTTGTCTGTAAAGTCGGTTTACTGACGATAGTTGAACGTGACAACGTCATAAGAAAATACTGATATAATGGTTGCATTTTTCAAAAGAAAATTAAATGGAACGCCTCAGGGCGAGGTAACGCCGCATGAGTCATGTTTTTTCGTGCGTGCAGCCGGCTCCATCGAATTATAAGACGTTGTCACGTCAAAAAAAACGTTAGATTTTTTTTGTATAGTCATGTATGATGACTATACAGTGTCTAATGTATAGTCGACGGGATGACTGTTATTGTGAATTTGTGTATGTGTGTGTGTGTGGGTGTAGGTGTGGGTGTGTGTGAGTATATGTTATAGTATCATTATGTTCAAGCTTTTTGGATCGAAGTTCCTTATCGCACGTTACACTTCAAAACATAAGCGGATGGAGAAAAAAGTGTTAGCGCAACGAAAAATACTGACCGCGAATTAATTTATTTTGATTTTTATCGATTATATAGATTTCTTTGTGCGCATTGTTAAGCAAATCTCGCGCACTTAGTAATGTGCAATTTGAATTACATACTTAAAGTTTGCATGTAAAAGTAGTGCAGGAAGGTAAAATTTGTAATCAATGTAGGATGTCAAACGGCTTCGGGAAGCTACAGACGTCCAGTATTTATGTTGATCTGTCATGGTACGGAAAGTGTATACAATGATAGTTCAAGTGATACTGGTGTTTTTTGGTAGGGCAGTTCCTTTTAAGTTATTTTTTTTATTTTTTTTTATGTTTAAAATAGTTACTTGTTTGATGACAGTGGAAACAAATACGTGTCATCACCTTACTGTTTTGAATGATACACCTGGTTTTGGCAGTGTTTAGAGGTTTTGGCAAACAATCATCTTTCAGACCTTTACTTCTTCTCAAAAGATACATTTGTTCTTGTATCCAATCACATATAAAAGCAAATTTTGTTTCTTCTTAAAAAAACAACTCCTGCACTAGAAATAATTCCTGTGGCGGGGACTTCACCAACATTCAAAAAACGGACAAAGAATACCCAGACTCAGGATACTATTGTGGATCACACAAATTTTGACTCAAACGCCCAAAACTCAGTGCGGCGTAGTGACGACGGCGAGGCGACCATTTTAACATAATAATATGTAGTTGTAAACCTTAGCTATCATCACTATTACATATCATATAAAACACTTCACACTTAAACTTGTTCTGCTCTAAATAGCCGCACGCACTTGCGACACGCGCGTAATTGCGCATAAAATGTCGCAGTTGCGGAGATTAGTCGCAGGACGTAATTGTCGGTCTCGTTGCTCAATGTGCGGTCGTTGACTGGTGATAAACACGAACGGTGAAATAAACATACTGGCTTGTTGCACTGGATATCAACTTTATTATACAGGAGTATTTTAAAAAAGGACACTAACTTAAATTAAATCACTGGATGTGCACGACTGCAGCTTGCAGTTATAATAAGAATTTTAAAAAATGCTATCCGTTTACAAGTTATGACCATTTGAATTTCCAAGTATTTTTACCTCTGTTTCTCATAAAAGCAGGTGGAACGTGTAAAGTTAAAGACTTTAAGTCGTACATATTTTTAGGGTTCCGTACCTCGAAAGGAAAAAACGGAACCCTTATAGGATCACTTTGTTGTCCGTCCGTCCGAACGTCTGTCTGTCTGTGAAGACACTTTTCCTCAGGAGCGCGTGGAGGTATCAAGCTGAAATTTATATCAAATACTGAAGTCTACTGTCCCTTAGAGCTGTGAAAAAATCAAACTTCTAAGCCAACGCAATCAAAAGATACGGCCGTTTATGCCGCAAATTTCTGCAAATTTTTGACACTCGCAAGGGAATCAAAACCTACAGGGTACTTCCTGTGAACTCAGAATCTTGAAATTTGGTACGAAGCAACATCTTATAGCACAAATAATGGAAAAATTGCGAAAACCGTAAATTTTTAGTTATATCATTTAATAAAAATATTTTTCGGAACCCTCGGTGCGCGAGTCCGACTCGCACTTGGCCGGTTTTTTTATTTTGGTACTATTCACTCAGTTATTGAGATAATCCATAAAAACTAACTTAAAATAGGCAGTCATGGGACTGCCGACAGAAGTGAAAACTTAAACGAAACGACGAACTTAAAACGTCACATTAACAAGTTGGTGACATTAATCAATAAGGAGGTGACAGAACTCAATGTTTAGATTAGCGCCCTCTAGTGAATCTATATATGTATTATTAGCGTGACGGTCAAGAGTTCAGTGCTTTTTCCCATAGCCCAAAAGTGCCTAAGGAAGTTTTCACTTCAAAATCATTACGTGATTAATGGACGACCCCTATAAGACCCTGACCTGCAACCCCTCCGTAAAAGCAATATCCATTTCCTCCCATTGCATTCTCTCCTACCTTTACCTTTCAATAACTCTTAATTTTCCCATTGAATTCCCAAAAGTGCCCGGTATATATGTATTTGTACATACAGAGACACAGATACACAATCTGTGCGACTGTCATGTCTGTGGCATCATAGATTCTTAGGCCCTATGCCCGATGACTTTTGATTTAGGTTTTAGGTAGATTTCGAAGAAAAGTCTACCTATCGGTTTTGTACCATTTGTCGAGTTTTCCAAAAATTTCTTCACAGTGCCTCAATTTTACCGGCACGTTAGAGGTCGCAATTATGCACCGATTGCTTTCAAACTTGGACGACAAATCAACAGGGCAAAAATGAAGGTTAAGTTCGTGAATAGGGGATAATCCCCCAAAGGGGGAACTGGGGGGCCGATTTTCAAAAAATATAAAAAACACGAAATCTACTTTTGCGGGTTGCGGGCACTGCGGGTTCGAATTTTTTTTTTGTTTAAAAGTTGACTGAGTTGATCTGTAATTCTGTACATAAAGAGACAGATAAACACGTAAAACTTATTACGCCCCTGCTTTAAAAAAAAGGGGGAGAACAAGATGCTACATGTTATTTCACAGAAGTTACGTTACGATTATAATTACCTAGTTGTCTCTTTTCCCATTGTATAACTATGCAATTAGAAACAACGAAAGCGTAGTATCATAAATGATAATTAAACAATTACGTATGCCCTGAAACCATTACAGATTACATATTTCGTCAGAGGAAATAATTAGCTCTTTAGTTGCTGTAAAACTGTTTATGCAATTGTTACTTTTAATATATTCGTGTGTGGTCTCTGATTTAATAATAAAAAAAATTATCTATGCTTTAATAACATGAACTAAAAATAACAAATTTTCATTTGTTTTTTTATATATTTAATTAAGAAAATCGAAAATGAATTTTTTAATTATAGAAAGTTGTACTTTTGAAAATGACGTTACTAATGATTACTTTTGATAATGCCATTAATAATTATAGTTTTATATATGACACTTAATGACTTTTTTCATGACATAGCAAATAATAAAAATATTTATACAGGTATATTTTTAATGTTTTTAAAGTACCTAAATAAAGTAAATAATAATTTAATACCTTAGCAATTCTTGTATATATTTATATATTCAAAATCTCGGAAACGGCTCCATCGATTTTCATGAAATTTAGTATGCAGGGGATTTCGGCGGCGATAAATCGATTTAGCTAGGTTTCATTTTTAGACAACGTAAAAAAAATCCGAGCAAAGCTCATTGTCATCCAGGTACTAATTACCTATATGAAATGATAACGATCGTATTAATTACCAAAACGATTTGATGATGAAATAATTTGATTATTTTAATTTTTTCTTTAAAACCGTTTAAATTTTTGTACCTCTTGTCACCTGTATAATACAAACAATGATTTAGATTTCATTTGAAAATGTAAACATTCTCTTGAAATTATTTGATAGTATTTTTTCTTTCATGTAGACTTTTAGACCACACAGATTATTTGCATATGCACAAAAAAAAATAATGACAATCAACTGCCACCTAATGATAATTACACGTGTTTATAAATGATTCACATTACATCATGTATTTCATATCTCTCAAACGAAATATATTCTAGCGCTAAATGTAATTTTAAAGCAATTAGCAATGCTTATCAATGTACTTTGCGAGATCTAGAAATTACAGAAACAAAAAAAAAAAATGTTGCAACCGTCTCGTTAATAATTAATTTTAACGACGTACACGTAATAGGAGCATATTAATGCTATCAAAATTAATGTTATGAAAGTGAATCTGGTTTTTTTTAGCTCTAAGGTGGCAAATGATATGGGCCGCTTACCGCGACTGAAAAATATACGTTGTCTGTAAACTCTTGTAATAGACCAAGATCCCAGAGCCGTCGTCACATCTTACCTATTTTCTGACAAACAAAATGTGTCGTATGGAGTATTACTGACGGGGGCCCTGTTTCAAGGAGTGAAGCGTCCGCCCATACGGTGCCAGACGTTACACCTGTCACCACCGAAACTAGTCGGGCATCGGTCCAAAATACATCGTGAATAAAACCGTATAATACTTAATAAATAAGTAAGTAATGAATTCTGGGTATTATTTAAAACATAATTGACATCTAAATACTTTAATTGTAATGTTTGAAACAAACAGCTTCTTCTATTTTTTTAAAGCCTTCAATATGTTCGGAATAAAAATATAATATAAATATTATGTGTTAGCAATTAGCAATTAAGCATATCTATGCGCACGTGCGCAGTGCGCGGGCAAATTTTAGAGCCCAAAGCACTACTGTGCTACATCTACACGAAGTATTTCGAGCCATTTTCAGACGACCTCTTAACTCAAACTCGGATAAACCTATTGATATATCTTTTATCTAAAGAATTCGGATTAAATATATTATCAATTTGGACATCTATCCGAAGAGAAACAGAGTTGAATTTCCGACCTGATGTAATAGTCTTTTTCCAAACAAGGACGTTTTAGAAAAATACTGTCACCGCACAACATACCAACACACTTGGCATAGTAACACAAATACGTAAGTATTTCTTAAAGAAAGTAAATTGGCGTCCAAACCAATTATTCATGAATACTCAACGCATGGCACGCTATAGACACGCATTTGTACAATAGAGTAAGATCCCAGAGCGATCAGACATAACTATAATTTTCACATGGATGAAACCTTAGGTTCTCAGTAGCGTCTCATGTGCTTTGAATACCTGCGTGCTTGTGGGGCTCGCCTTGTGACACCTGGGTAGGCACCAGCTAAGAAAGGTAGCTAAAAATAAGAGCTACTTAACTTAAATTTGTAGGGCTGATTTTTATATATGTTTTGAAGAATATTATTCTAAAGTAGTGTGATAAGTATCAGACACTTTCCATGGACCAGAACTTTTGTCAGACGCTTTAAAGCTGAACAAAAAATAATGGAACTTTAATTATTTTTACATGTCTGATTCTTAAATATGTTATTAAGGGAACTATTACAAAGTTATATTTCTTTAGTCAGACAAATTGTAGTGACCAAACATCCCCTAAACACAAAAATGATTTAGCCGAGAGTATGAGTATGAGTATGTTGTTATAAGATGTTCTGATACTGATATTGCGATAATTATGTTAGGACATATGCTTAATTTGGAAAATGATGATTCGAATGTATGGTTATACACAGGCACCGGAAATAACCAAAGAAACATTAATTTAACAAAAGTTTAAGAGCACTTGGGCCCATCTTTGTGAAGAAGTTTGCCAGGATTTCATGCACTGACTGGATGTGACTTTAATCCCGCCTTTTTTAAAAAAGATAAACAGACCATTTAATATATTAATGAAAAAACATGAATCAACAAACTTTTATGCAAATTGGAGATCCAGAGACGTTTACCGAGCATATATAAGAAGATATTTTCAATAAAATACAAAAAATTATCTGCGAAATTTATAGTGTTCCTGGCATACTTGACGTTGATGCTGCCCGGTTTCAGCCAATGCCAAATAATGATAACAGCGTATCTAATATTAACGAAGAATTCAATCCAAAAAAAAAAAAAATTGTGTTGCTAGCAGTTTACCACCATGCAGATCTTAGTTATTTCAACAATTCTTCCGAGCTAATTACATTGCTAGCATATGGAACAAAGCAAATCAAGAGCAACCTACCATTTAAACTCCTGAAAACAATGGGTGGACTTTAGAAGCAAACCACCAAGTACCATTTTCATTGGTTTGATAGTGACGTTTGTAAATCCCTTCAATAACCAGGTACTGTACTTTGACTTCAAGTTTAAAAAAAACATATTTGCAGTTTTATGTTTTTTATCTATTTTTTAAAGAAGAAGCTGCTAGCAACGACAACATAGCTGATGATGATGAGGATGATGATGAGGATGATGACTCGAATGGATAATATCATGATTGGGCTATGATGTAAATTCTAATGATTTTGACGACGATTACAATGATTAAAAGATAAACAAATACTTTGTTTACTTAATCATAGTTAAATATTTTTTTATAAAATGATTTTTGTTTTAATTGTTCCAACTGGTACCTTTTTATAATAAAATGATAAAAAATAAAAAAAAATATTTTATATATTATAGATATCACTTCATTTGTAAAATATTGTTACAAAAATACTTTTACGTGTCAAATAAGTTGCATTAAATCTAGATGGAAGTTCTATCTATCGTTGAGAAGAAACACCGAAATAAACTTGTGGTGATTTCCACATACATAAAAAACATACTTCAACATCATCAAGCGAAGACGAGCTGAACTACGTAGTAACTACTAATCCTGCATCGCGCAATGAAAGTTCTCGCGCCGATTATTATAATAATATATAGAACTTTCCAACATCAACCGCTGGGCCGCGGGCATGATCACCTAGCCTAGTCTGTACAAAGTAGTTCGATTTTGACGGTTATTTTTATATCAGATAAGGAATATCTTGAAGTAAGTGGAAATTAACTAAATGGGAACTCCCATTTTCTTAGCTAATTTAAAAAAAAATAACCTCGTAGTAAAATGATTTGATGTGCAGCAGTTTTGTTAGTATCAATTCGAATTAATATAATTTGGTTCAAATTGAAAAATTATTTTAGAGTTGGATAGCCCATTTATTGAGGAAGGCTGTATAACATCACACTACAACACGGGGAAAATTTACAAACGCGGACGAAGTTGCGCGGGTCAGCTAGTATTATGTGTGATCTGTGATTTTGTGTGAAAATAACGAATCTTATACGTACAACCCAACCCCTTATTTGCTTTTTTTTTATAAATATACTTAAGTTCAAATACATTTTACTTTCACGATCGTTGCATGAGAAAACTGTGAATCGCCTAATTCGTTCTGGGCCTTTTAGGGTGACTTTAGCTACTAGGTACAATTATATATGTATTACAGAACTTTGACGAAATTTTTGTTAAAATACAGAATCGCGACTAAAGTATTTAACTGAATCAGAAACTTCAAACTCGAATCAAACGAAAGGTGATAGACTAAAAAAGCGAAACTCAAGTGATTAATTAAATATATAATAAGAAATTGACTTAAAAGCACTCTGACAATACTTAATCGACACCCGTGTCCCGTTTCTCATTTCACTACTCGAGTAAAAATTCCCAAATTTAAACAACATACAAATTTAAGCATTTCTTGAATCTTGCGTAAGCTTCTAAAATACGGCCCTCCTTATATGTCATGTGTAATGTTTCAATTCCAATCATTAAAGATTGGTACATTCCACATAAAGCCTTACGATTAACTTTAATTAATAAATCTATCTGACTAATAACCAATAACCTTTTTACGGGTATAACCTTTGCATCAATATTACAACAGTATTTATACAAAGAGTTGCTTCATAAACGTCACAACTGTCAAATATGACAGCAAGTGATAGCGTAAGATGTGATTTCGTGTGATTGATTTGCATAGTGTCATGATAATGTCACTATTGTTTCTGTTCAGAAACCTGTGATTGATTGTGTACATGTAGGAAATCACCTACTACTGTTTGATAGTAAAAATAACTGTAATCTCGTTATTTGCTATGAGTCATGACGATACCAAACGTCAGTACAGGTAATATAACAAAATACAATTAAAAAATGGACACATACACATATATGTACCAGAGTGAGATGTGATGAGAGAGATGTGCCTGGAAGCTATTGCTTTAAGCGATAAGGCCGCCCTTTGTACACTATTTATAAGATACATCTTCTGTTACATATTCTTTGTAAAACCCTGGTGTACATATAAAGTGTAATCTATCTATCTAACTATCTATATGTATGTCGGAGAGGTTCAATAGTACGGGAGCTGATTAGAGAACGGGACGCAAGCACCATCTGCTGGTGCTCGACAGTCTACGAGTCGGCGTTAGATAACGTTGAGACGGAGTCTTATAGTATAGTAGAACAGCCATCGTAAAAACTGTCACGTTCCGTAGTTGCCTATATACCTACCTAGTAGTGATGCCTTTGTTACGTAACTATCTGAACTATAGCTGATACCCCACCACCCTGCCCACGAAACTAGTGAAAATAAGGTAAAGACAAATTCAATTCAAAAAAATCTTTATTTCATAAAATTGACCATCAATTATTCGAAATCGTCGATTTAATAAATAATTAAAAATTATAGATCAACACACACAGAGTCACCGCAACAATAGTTTGCTTCGTCAAATGTAAAATGATTAAAGAAAACAAAATGGATAACATAATATCACATCTGCCTGTTTCGATCTATAACCGCCCGTTTCCAAATGGTTGAGCCTTGTGAGAAGAAATATATATATATATATATACGAGGACACAACATTACATGGAATATCATTAGTAGTCCTTGACACGTCGTAGCAACAGATTTAAAAAAATACAACACTTTCGATACGCACCTCATCAATATTATTTATTTAATCAAATCAACAATGTACCTACCGAATAATCTTAAGAATTAGTTTTACATCAGATATACAACTATCTAAATCGAATTGAACAATAACGTCCATAACCAGACAGGGTATCGATTTAAGCAATCGATTCAATCGTAATGGTAATAATTTGTAGACAATGGAATTTATAATGCCATTGATAACGAACAAGGTTATAAAAAATATAATAACATTTTGGTTGCTAAGAGTGCAATACACGTCATAGGACCACACGAATTCATAGTACAAGCTCTTCTTAGTTTGGGTCTAGACAAAGCCATCAGCTAGTGGCCATAGGCAAGAGTCAGGCAAACCAGGCAGGCCAAGGCAAAGTATGTAATACTTATTACATGGTCGCGTTAATTCTCGGAACTCGTGGCTAAGTGGTAACCGAGCACATTACAAAGGTTAAGTAATACTAACCAGGACAATCTTAATATGGGTGGCCGTTCTTAATATATCGAGACCCCTCCGGCACCCCAACGGCTGGACCGATTTTAATTAAATTTTTCTGTGTGTCTTCAGGTGGTTTCGAGAATGGTTTAAATTGTGTGACGGTGTGACGGTGGCGCTGCGATAGGGTTACAGGAATAATATTTTTTACGTTCGGCAGGACAACGTCTGTCCGGTCCGCTAGTTAATATGTATATCATGGAACGCGAAAGTTAAAAAGTTAGTCTAGTATAGTTACGAGTATTAGAAGCACATATCTATCACGTACCTATGGACCGGTTACAGTTGACTCATGTGGTCTCATACATGGGCCCCTCCCTTTCCGTTAAAACCCTACTATGTCAACAAATAGTAATGTTATTGAACTAGTTTACAAATCATAGAAAACGGCCAAAAAAGTGGGCCATAATGGCCCAATTAGTTAGTTGACAAAGGGCGTTGTTTAAATCAGCGGTTGCGACAACAACTGGTTGTCGCACTCTATTTGTTGTAGAACAATCAAGTGACGCAAGACATGGGTTCAATCACAGTGACAAACAATAAGGTGTAATCCTACCGGTACTATAACTTGGAGCAGATGCAGACGAAAAGAAAATTAAATTAATGATTATACAATTGATTGACAACCCTTGTGTAGCTCACCAGGGTTGTCAATCACCCCATGTATGAATCATATCGAAGTTATTCTAAGTCGGAGTATGTCAAAAGAGTTTTATGTCAACTGATTGACTTAATGACTTTGATGTTAAAAGTAAATTGAAACTGAAATAAAAACTAGTTACATGGGCAAAATCAACATTTACTCATTGAGATTGATAAAACTTTATCACAATTTATTGGTGAAAATTCGAAAAATCGTTTTGTTTATACATGGTGCTACAGAAGAATATTTTGATTTTTTTATCACTTCGGAAAATACTTTTAATAGAACAACATGATTATGAATGTTCATGTCAATTTCAATGATTTCGTATTTTAAATTTTTTTATGCACATATTTTCAGAAAAAACTGGACATTCCATCAACATCCTTGGCATTAAATACCCATAGTTCATTCATATACGCCCTCTCTCTTACGCCAATTTTCAAGTTTGATTTTTCATTTTCGAAATAAGATTCTTGTATAAAAATAAAGAAATTGTTAGCGCTTTACAGGGTCTACATACGACCCTAAATTATGACCACATCTTCCTAAACGGAGCCTACATTTGTTAAACGGAAGAGTAACCAACACACGGGCTTTTATAGTACCTAACTAGAGATTATTTAAATTCGTCCGAAACATCACGTGTATCGTGCTGCAGAAAACAATCACACGAAGTAGTCTGTTGTTGTAATTGTTGCCAAAACCATACTCTGTAATTGACAATATATTTCTCATAATGTTATTGTTTGTACATAAGTACAATGCAGTTGATTACCAATTCATCTGTCAAAAATGTAAATATTTACTATTTGTAGGGATGTATTTCTTTTCATCCAAACATTCACACCAAGTTAAATACCTTGTGTGAATGTTTATAACGTACTTTTGAAGTAAATTTCTAATTACGTAAATAGGCATGTGCCAAAGCTCGCGGATATTATATATTATATATAATATAGAAATATGCGATACGTTATGTAATAAAGCAACCTCCATTAAAATATTTTGACTGGCCTGTTGGTCTAGTCCTAGCAGCAAAGCCAAGAGGTTATTGGTTCGATTCCATCCCTGGACAAAAAATTGTGTGATGAGAACGATCATTTGCTCTGTCTGGGTGTATTTTTTTATTTAAAATATGTATTATAATAGTTATAAGTAATATATAGGTATGTTTATAGTACAGGCTTTGTCTAGTTTGGGATCAGAAGGCCGCGCTGGGTGAGATGTCTCAAGTTATTATTATTATTGCTCTTGTGTTGGGGCTGCTGAGCCACTAGTCGTAGGTTCGATTCCCACCCAGGACAAATAATTGTGTTGAGCACGATAATTTGTTCTGTATCTGGGTGTAATTTATCTCTAATATGTATGTATTTAGTAATATATAAGTATGCTTATCAGCAGTGTGGTTACTATAGTACAGGCTTTGCCTAGTTTGGGATCAGATGGCGTGTGGTATGAGATGTGTCAAGTTATTATTATATATATTATTCCCACAAAGTATTAAGTTTATAAAACACTTTTGAAGTAAATTTCTAATTATGTAAATATATGTGTGCTATATTTTGCGGATATTATACATTTGCGATACGTTATGTAATAAGGCAACGCCTATTAAAATAATTTGTTTAGAATCGGCTATTAAATTTATTTTGATAATTTTGACAGAGAATTTTTGTTAAAATGTTGCAAATTATTGTCATCCTTTTGATAAACGATATACAAACAAACGGATCCTATTTGGGCCGTACAGCACAGCATACAAGATGTACAAGTGTGCGTGTAGATTTGTACCCCCACACAGATGCGTTTAAGACAATAATAATTACTAATTTCAATGGCTTGTATATTACTAATTCGAATTTACTTTTTATTGGCAATGCATTCCACAACCGAACAGGTCATATGCTTGTGGAATACATTGCCATATGAGACGGGTACGTCGTACAAATAACAACTAAGATAAATTTATCTTACGTTAGTACATATATGTAATATCTATAAGTGCTTATTATGTGAGGCTTATGACTTACGACTACGTATGACGCCTTAAACCTACCCGACAGAGGGGGTTCAAATTTAACAATGTTACTTACAAGTTCTACCTACAATTAAAAGTTAACCTACAATTTTTTTGTACAATAAATTATTCCTTACTTATAATCTTTCTGTTTATTGGCCAGTGTCGACATCACACGGGTTGAACTCATGTCTATTTGGAATTATGTTAAGGTTCAAATAAGTGCATCTGGAGATTAACATCGACATTCAATCAAATTTTATCGGTCGATTTGACTCAAAACTACTTCAATAAACTTAATACCACAATACATAGAAAACCCAGGGGGGGACAGCTGTCCTTACCTGCCCCCTCGGTACGCCCACGGCTGTTAGTGTACGTATTGAATACCCATAAATTCTCCATTTACAGTTATTCCTACAAAGCTGAATTCCAATCTGAAGCAACAATTTTATACATGGCATATTATAATTCACCGCAATATGATATGAAGACCGCACAGACACGCTCCATCGCACAAATTGCCAGTAAACAATCCTATACTATATTTTACTGGTCATTATTGATATTAGACGTGAAATTATTTACACTATCATGTAGCAAGTAACATATTATTGGTTACTTTATGATATGTTGCTGGTAGATTATCACTGACCGACTTCATAGAAGAAGGGGTTCTCTGAACTTGACGTGAACTTCTTATTTTTAAGTTATAGAACGCATCGCGTTCGGACCCGGCGTCATCCATTGTTTATGTATTTGAATTTAAAATCTGTGTTATTTAAATTAATATTAATTATATAAAAATAACATTGACCTATGTTTAATTGTTTTAGTAGAAAATTTTGTGGATTATAATTATTAATTCAATCCTTTTAAAATTAATTACAATTAATTATAAATGGATTAAATTAATTAAGTAAAGAATCGATGTTAAAAACTTAATTTAATTTAAAAAAATGCATATTATTATAATGTTTATTTTTAAATTCATGTACGAAATTTAAATCTTAAGACATCAGATTACATTCTCTATTACTTTCCAGGATTAAATATTTTATTGTGTAAAACAGACATTATTTCCCTACAAACGTATCCGTTATTCAAATATAAAAAATTACAATGTTCTAAACCGTTTAAATTACATACGATTAACGGTTGATTCCAATTTCAAAACACTTGTGTTTGCTCTCCAGCCAAGAATAAAATATGACGTATATAATATGTAAATCGTATTATATTATGCTTTAATGAATTAGATATGCTTAAAATTGTCCGTATTATAAATATTACCTACCATGCTTTATATATGACTAATAAACTTCCAAGAAAACTGTGAAACACGCGAAATAGGATAATGTTGAATAATTCAAACAAAATTTGTTGAAGTTTAAAAAGTGAACAAAAGTTTTTTAATCAATAATAACTTCATTACATTTCCGGCTTAAAAAAGGAGAAGGTTCTCAATTCGACTGTATTTTTTTTTTATGTTTGTTACCTCAGAACTTTCGACTGGGTGAACCGATTTTTTAAAGAATTATGAATGTCTGATGTGATTATGATGACTTCGAATACCAGACATTAAAGTAGGGCATAAAAGATTTTACCCCTCCCCCCCTGGACTAAAAGCTGGGTATGCCAATGTTGGGTTAGATAAAATTATAGGGATATGATGAGTTCTCCGTAAACTTAAAAGTTTACGAACCCCTGACTAGCTTATGGCAATACTGTGTAACTGTTACTCAATCTAAACTGCGCGTACGTAATTTTAATGCCTCTGTTCTAAGCTGGAGTAGATAAAGAAAGTTTTAAAATAAGAACATCATTACTAAATCATTATCAAAACAATAATTATTTAATCTGAACAGAATGTAATTGATTTATTATAAAGAATTAATATTATTAATAACAAAGCATAAGAAGTAAAGGCATATTCGGATGAATAGCAAAGGTCAAGATATGATGTCATTTTGATTTGCTACATGATAATTGATTCTTGTGTGCTATTGACGAATTAAACTGAAGACAGTTTTTGTGCGAAACTTAAGTGTTCGTTAACAGTTTTCGTTATTGCTACGTCAATGGCCCCAATTCTGTTACTTCACTCGCTAAATTAAAATTCACTAAATATTCTTCATATAAGAAGTAAACCTTGTACACTTAGAAACAAGGTCTTATTTCAAATTGAAACAAGTAGGTAACACATGTCGCTATCGAAATAAGCAATTTATTTGTCGACTTAAGTCTGATACGCTTAAATAAACTTTAATACCACGTAGCGAGAGCCGCTATCCGTTGAATGCCATCTCTTTTGCTCTGTGTTTTTAGTAAGCGTCTTCGTAGGTGTAGATTAAAAACACGTCATCCTTGTTCGTTTTGAACAAGTTTTTATACGGCAATTATACAGCGTTTGAATAAATGAAGACTCTCGCTGCGTGGAAATAAAGTTGAGTATACGTTGACAGGTTTTATTAAAATTTAGCGGCGCCGAGAAATATATGCTAGTAACAAATAGACCTTATTACGAAGAACACTAGGTTGATTTCATATGAAGAAATTAAGTCAAGTTTTAGTTTAGTCGAGTGTACAATAGAATCGGCACCAATATCCATGGAAATTATGCAACTTAAATGTCTAATAGATACATATAAACAATGTATTGTAACACCGTCTTCTCAAGAGTATTTTTCTTTTTTTTTCTTTCTTTTTTCTTTTTCTTTTCTTCCTTTTTTTTCTTTTTTTCGTCTACTTGTTACAGATTACTAGTATTCTTGTTAACCGCTCTATCTAAACCAAATGCTTGTTTTAAGAATGACTTCACTACGGTAGTGTACTGCGGTGCATGCTAGGTGGAGGCTAAATTTTAATAAACTTTGCCCATGGGCGGCGGTAGTTATTTACCATCAGGTCACCCGTCTGCTCGTTTGCCCCCTATAACATAAAAAAAAAAAAAACTACAGCAATAATTCAGATGTGAGAAACCTAGAAAGCTGATATCAAAAACAAATGTTTTCGAGTCAAAATCCATTACAGTTACTGGCTGTAGTTGACGTTCGTTGAAATATTGCTTATAAGGGGTCGTCCATTAATCACGTGATGTTTTTTGAGCTACTTTTTAACCTAGGGGGGTTAAAAAGTAGCTCTGCCCTGCTGGTGGTACGTGGTGAAGTTTTAGACTAACCCACCCACCCTATCTAAAATCATGTGTATTTTTTAGTTCAAAATATATTAAATATTTTCAGATTATTTATTATATTTAAATACAGATGTTCTGCGAAAAAATAAAAACACGATATTTCACTACACTCTACCTTGTGATATTTCGTGATTTTTTTCGAACAACCTTCGAGCCTCACGTGATTAATAGACAATCCCTAAGCGAGGAAAGAGATGCAAATAAAAAAGCAACATGTTAATTTAATATAGCGATACGTTTTCCTATTAGCGAGTGACAATCCGCACGCGATGCTAAAAATACTACAAGAAATAGGTGAGTGGAACAAATGTTTAGGCAGACTGCATAAAAAAGTTAGACGAAGAAGTACGTGCCAAAGGGCGTGACTCTAACATTTTTTATGGATATGCAAGGAATCTGTTTTACAAAACCGAAGCTGACTGTCAGTTCATATGAGTTTCTGTCGAAATTGTACGTTCTTATTTCATGTATGAATTAAAAACCTGGGCGTCATACATTGCCATCATCCCTTTTCTGTTTTTTGACCCCTGACGCAATATATATATATGGTTATTGTACATGGTACTTGAACTTAAACTTTAATTTGCTATAGGTAAATATAATAATATGTAATAATAACTTAAGACTCACACAGCCGTCTGATCCCCAATTAGGCAGGGCCTGTATTATGGTGACCAAATTGCTGATAAACATTCTTACATATTTCTAAATACATAAATATCATAGATAAATTGCACCCAGATACAGACAAGTGATCGTGCTCATCACTCAATTATTTGTCCTGGGTGGGAATGGAACCCACGGCCTGTGGCTCAGCAGTTAGGATCACTAACCACTAGACCAACAGGCCTGTCAAATTATATGCAGGCCAGGCCAAATTGATGCAGGATATCTTCTTGTTGTTCTTATTTTGATATGAATTAGACAGGATTGTCTAACACTTTGGTGAGTTTAATTGATAACCAGTGTCCAGATACCCGATTTCAGATGTAGATTTCGGCGATTTCGGGCAAAACTGGCATTAGAATCTTACTTCAACTAATTAAGGATGCCTGGAAGTTTGTTTTTAGCAATAAGATCGCGCATTGAATTTAAATTTATGCGTTTCATGTAGGTAGGTACTAAATTAAACAATAATTTGCACCTTTAGAATCATAAAGGCCTAATTCGATAAATTGGGAAATTAACTTTATGATATTGACTTCAATCGACTATATTCATCGATTGACAATAAAACGGGGAACACCTACAATACAGGTGATAGCTCACCATTTTGGAACGTAATAAAGAAATACCTATTTGGCTACCTAAAGTTATTAACTGCAAAGATATATCGATCTCTATCCTGTCAGGTTTATATGGTGTCCATATATTTTAAGAAACAATGGGTAAATAACAAATCAGGAAAACTTAAAAATGAAATGTAAGATGTCAATATTTAGTCAATGGTAACGGTGAAAATGCCCAATTCAAACCCCTTCAATGCTTGAATGGTTATGATAAATATATCTACTAGAAATCGTGACGTATTGAGTTACATAAGTTTACTAAAAAGAAATATGCAGGTAGTACTTACAAAATATATTTTACTAGCTAAATTATTCCAGTTTCGTGTAGTAGCGTGTTTTATAGCCTTCATTATTTCTCAATAAATACTCTATCCAATACAAAAAGAATCATTCAAATCTGACTATATATATATTGGATTGATAGTTCCTGAACATAGTGCGTTTAAACAAACAAAAAAACCTCTTCAGCTTTATGATATTAGTATAGATTTAAATAATAAAGTAAACTTGAAAGTAAAGTAATCAAAAGTCCGGAAAACAATTTGGAAGTTTTACAAAAGTTCAACTTTAATTATCTACTGTGTAAGCTGCCTCCGGTATAGGTTAACCAATACCCTTTAGAAGTTCATTCATCAAACTGATGTAGTAAACAAACATCTGAAAGAGCAGCTTTAATTGCTGATTGTAAACTTGTTCAAGTACCTGTACCTGGTATATTATTCCTTGACAACTCTTGGTAAATAAAAAAATGTATATTTTTTTTATTAACCAAAGAGTTTGTAGCGTCTATACTGTTCGTGATTTGGCAAATGTTAATACGAATGTGAAACCAGACGCTAATGAGACGGTTATAAATGTTATAATATACAATTGAACAGTACAATATATTAATATAATATATAATAGTATGTCAAAATATGTTTATGCTACTTAAGTTGCAACTCATAAAAGATGAGATAAAAAAGGAGCTACAGGATTTTAAAATTCCATATTTAAACCAATGGTTACCATCCTACACTACATTTAATTCAGATCGTGACATACTTCAAAATAATTTATTTAAGCAATCATATTTTATTATCTGTACCGCTACTAGATAAGCTAAAAGATAGTTCAAATCACCTGTGAACAAATCAGTGTAATGGCATAACACAACGACGCATTCTATAAACTAGTCAATATTGATCGTATACAACTATTAAGGAAAATGTTTCATTAAATTTAAATAGTAATTAATTTCTTTAATGGAATATGTTAATGCAAAAAAATTTACGGTTTACAATTTGTTGTAATTAGCAAATGAATCATGCAAAAAACGCACTAACCAACTTCAACATGTGTGATCCGAAGTAAGAGACTCTTAAGCGATATGTCTGTACATACAAAAGCTTAATAAAACAGTTCTAATTGAACCATCAAGTCCACAGAACACACACTCACTTTTACCAAACTAATTATTGCCAGGGACCATTCGAAACGCGAGACGAGAGTTTGTTTTTATGTTCCGCCACGCGTTGGTCAGGTAGCTGTTTACAATTGATACACTTGTCACAACACCATTCAATTCGTTATTCGAAATTTATTAAGCTATTCGTTTACTTTTATTGTTACGGACTTTTCAAATCACACTTCGAAAAGAATGAAAAAAATAACTTTTGTACAATCAGAACAAAACGCGACAGGCGATAACGTCGGCGGTTCGCGCGACACTGGTAAGAAATCGAGAATGAATTGAGTAGGCTCCTATCGTGCCTCTCGCTCGGTCGCACAGCCTCAGTCGGAGCTGCCCCCCAGATTGTTTTGTATAGCGACCTCACGCGCAGCGCACCCAACATTTTGATTGCACCAGGTGGATTCGGAGTCATTAGAATCCCACGCGCAATCGTGATTAAAAACGCACCGTCACAATGCATCCGGTTCTAGAACCCCAATTTTCGTCAATGAATTAATGTAATTTAATTTTGATAGTAAGGTGAAAGAAGAGATAAATATGACAGAACCACAGTCATAAGTAATAACAATAGAAATGTCCAAGTTAAAACAAAAGCGATTTAAAATGATAACAATTACCGCAGAGCGAGCAAGAACGATTAATATAAAACAAGTGAAGGAGATAGGTATAATAACACTTGAGTTGACAATGAATCACGATGTGCTTATTGAATATGGGAAAATGGTAATCATATTAGATGATTTATTATATCAGACTTTGCTTAAGCAGTTTGGAACTATAGTTAAACAAGGTTGTATTTGATGGCCTTGTCTAGTAAAATTTACGATCATTATTCACGAATGAAGAAGGACAATACTTACAATATGGAGTATTTAATACAATATATAGGTGACCTGGTTTATATCATTTTATTAGTGTTAAAACAACACTTCTACTACAAATACTGCTCTTTATTATAATAAATCGGCAGAAAACAATACGTTTAAAAGTAAGGTTAAAACTTTTGAGTGACGCAACTCGACATTGTAATGCCACAAATCTAATTAACGAAATGCATAATAATGTGATACGACAAAACCATTTAACACTTCGTTAAATAATTTCAACATTCAATCAAATAGCAATTCTGAATGCAGCCATTGACTTAAATTGTAGGTTATCGTCTGTAGAAGATAAAACTTATCTAAAAGTTAAATTCGGACGGGTCTCAGGTAACTTTGTATACCACAGTGATTGAAGTGGTCACCTTGCCAACGGCTACTACACTTAGTGTACGGAGGTCAATCCCTGACTATCATGTGTACTGTAACTTCTTTTCTTGTATGTTTGCAAAGTACACAGAGGGATAACTGTTGAGTACATACGTTGGCTTTAAAAACAAGCAAAAGCTCGGTAATCGGAGGTTCGAGTCCTATCCTGAGTAAAGGCTTTCCAACTTAACACTGTAATATATAATGAAGAGTCATTTAAAATTCGTAACAAGTCCTGATTTGGCCTGTAAGTCTAGTGGTTAGTGATCCTAACTGCTAAGCCAGAGGTCGTGGGTTCGATTCCCACCCAGGACAAATAATTGTGTGATGAGCATGATTATTAGTTCTGTGTCTGGGTGTAATTTATCAATAATATATATATTTATCAGCAGTCTGGTTACCATAGTACAGGCTCTGCCTAGTTTGGGATCAGACGGCCGTGTGTGCGATGTGTCCAGTTATTATTATTATTATTTGGTCCCAACATTGCTCCCTGCGATACCCTCATAAATCGCATTGTAAATAAATTATTTACTCTAATACTAAAGGATAGTGATTAAAATTTTGTTTAATATCTTATCACTTTCGCAACTGATATTATATATTTTTTAACTTATCTGTTAGAGTTATCTTATTGTAATTCGGATTATAACACTAAGTTAGTTCTATCTCCAATTGTATGTTAGGCAAATACTTTTAATTTTACTCTTTTAATAGTTATTTACCTAGCAGCACTTGTAGTTGCATAACAGAGGAGGACATTGAGGTATTTGTGCAATAAACAAGCAAAACAAACTGTGTAGAAAGCTTAGGTAAATCCTAATTCAGTTAAATTTTCCACGGCTGTCAGATAACAGATAATAATACACAGATATACGTGTCAATGACAATGGGCTTAACACAATGTTTGTCAGAAAGTCACATGACCAAGAGTCGGAGAATGTTCATCGACCAAATTATCAAGAACAAAATATATCGAAGATAAAAATAAAGAACTCTAGTCTCTCTAGAGTCTGTAACACGCCTGACACAAATTGAATTCGTAGTTATGAAATGTTATGATATACTCGTAACATCTCGAGGAGGTGATTATGTGAGTGAGCAAAGGAGGCGGCGGAACAGTGGAAGGACCGGAGTACGACTCTCTCTGCCCGCAGCAGACGTACTGGTCGCCGGAGGGCATTTAATGATCTCTGGCCACCTTAGGCAGGAGCCTGCAGGCGACGAACTTTTGGGGAAGTCGGCAACCACACAGATACAGTCCCGAAAGGCAGCGGGCGGTGTTCCGCGCTTACTTCTTAGGGGAGTGCGGCTGAGGGTTAACGGTCGCACCGGGTAACGAACCCGTCTTGTATGAGACTAGTCAACGTCTGACGGGGTTGCGGCAGTATGCAATGGCGATTCTCGCCCCCATCATAGGCATACAGCTGAACAGCGGGGTGAGTAATTTTTACCTCCTCAACAAACAGTTGAGAAAAAATATTTATAAATGTAATTGTGTGATGAGCACCATAATATGTTCTGTGTCTGGGTGAAATTTTATCTATAATATGTATGTATGTAGAAATATATAAGTATGTTCATCAGCAGTCTGGTTACCATAGTACAGGCTCTGCCTAGTTTGGGATCAGACGGCCGTGTGTGTGAAGTTATTTTTATTATTAATTGCAAAAACGAGACTTATCATTAACTTTTGCTTTTGTTGCTTTTATTACATAAATATAACAGATATTAAAAAAGTCTAACAAGTAAAATGAAATCAATAACTTTTTGGTATAAATAAACCGAAAAGCGCCCCATGTCCTATCATAAATTTATTACTATCTTAAAAGGGTTACTAATACAAAAAGATGTCGTTAAATCCACTTTTGTCGATACATTCCTTAAGTGACAATACACGGCAAATGACGCCTTACATTTCAGTAGCGTTTGAGTATTAGATATCCTCGATAATCCTCAAAGCTGCTCACTTGTTCTGGGATTTTATCTCTACTACTACAAAAATGATTTTCTCACCAAAGATTTCAATAGCTTGATAAGGAATAAAAATGCAACCCTTTGGATTGAAACGAGATATCACATTTTGTAATTTTTTACCACGAGGAAATCTCAAGAACAAGGTGTTCGCTAAGAGATTAACTTGAATTGAGTCCGCCAAATTGCTCTAATGACTCCGAAAATTGAAGAAAAGTTAATTTTCTAACTAAACTCACATATGCGCTTCAACATGATTTTGTAAATAAACGTCTCATCATTCAGAATTATTTTAATTTAATGGCAAATCTAATATCTGTGACGACTGCAAAGAACTATTTCAAACATCACAATAAACTTTGATTCGACTCGCAATCTAGTCAATAGTTATTTCCGATGTCTTTTTTGGACTTCGGCGTTTTCTATTGTCTATTTTTTGCGTGTTTTTTTTTAAATGTATTTTGGTCTCATGCACTTCAAGGCCAATGCGATCTGGTACGAGTTACGTACGACAGCTTTTTTGATCACTTGTGTGTCGATTTAGAGTGGTATCGACTTTATGCAAAGGAGATTGGGAGTGGGAGTGAGAGGGATAGCGACATGAGAGGAATATTACTAAAATTTTAAACTATAGCAAGGATACAGGGCTCGCTTATCTTTGGGGCCAAAACTATGTCAGGTGAAATGTAAAATTGATAAAAAAGAAAATTACAGGTGGAAACGTATATATTTATGACGAGCTGCGCCCCGTGGTTTCATCCGCGTAAGTCCCGGTGGCAGGGGAATATCGGGATAAAAGTAGCCTATGTGTTAATCCAGGTCTTCAGCTACCTACATACCAAGTTTCATCGCAATCGGTTTAGTAGTTTTTGCGTCAAAGAGTAACAAACATCCATACATCCACACATCCATACATCCACACATCCATACATCCACACATCCTCACAAACTTTCACGTTTATAATATTAGTAGGATTGGTATTTTATGATTATCTAGGTATATAAGTAAGGTAGTTATGGAAGCTAGGTATGTAAATTATCGTTATTGTGATGAATCGGAAATATTTTGTTGGGTTTTTTGGATATAATCAATCATTCTCATATCACGTTGTCAATTTCATGAATGTGTATTTTTTTATTTATATTAGAAAATTATAAATGTTTGCAGCTTTGTCCGTTTTCAGTATGTGTACTCTGATATTATCTAAAGACATATCATGATGCTTAATGGTGCATAATCTCTCAGATAACTAATTATCATATTTAAACAATAATGAGAAAAACTTACAGCAAATAACAAATCATATTTTTTTTTAAAGACAACTCCCGCATTAGGAATGACTACTGTGTCGCGGGGGACTTTACAAACATACAAACAACGGAAACAAAGAACACCCAGACTCTGGTGGGAATCGAACCCACGACCCAGTCAGGGTCACTAACCGCTAGACCAACAGGCCAGTCAAATGATTAAATGATTAAATAATTAAAAATATCTACACGTGTCCTGAAGCGGACGAAATACTTACCACGTTAATTACTAACTCACTCATGCAAACGTGGAGAGAAGAAGAAACCGAGCAGTAATATTCACTTCACTCAAAATTCCAAAAATTGATTTTCCCGTTAACCCGTAATCAATAGCATCAGAACTTATAAACAAAAAGGCGGCAAAGCGTATTACAAACAATCGATTCAATCTAAATCGATTTTTAATTAAACACTCGATTCAGCGAATTGCTCGACTCGCTTCTGAAGTGTCAGCGACCGTTCGCTCAGGTTTTTGTTGATCGAGTCGTTAAACTTTGTGGTTCAGTAATTGATTCTGCGAAGAAATAAGACGAGTTTGAACTTTGAGGCTAGTCGATCCGCGTAATGTGAAAGAATTGTATTATTATCTCTTTTAAATGCAGTTCGACATGATATTTCTATCAAGATCAGTATAATACCCTCTAAACAATCAGGCGTAGAGGTACTAGAGGGTTTGTTACATGGTTGAAATATACATACTTATAAATGTGGGAACATATTTCTTAATTAGCTATAATCTTAATTCTCCTATATTTATTTATGTATGTTAATCAAGGATACAACCAGTGTGCCAATTTCATTCCAAATCATCCTTACAGCGGTTATTTATCTGTGGATGGTGCGCGATACTGATGTAATAGCTTTTGGTTGTATACTGATTAATTCAATCCAAATAGACATTCATTCATGCATAGAAATATTTACACTGATCAGGATCGAGCCTGCGACACCTGACGTGGCTCAGCACGCCACAGGGGTCGTCAAAAGGATGTTAAAATATTAACAAGTCAGACTGGAAGTCATCATTGAATCTGTCGTCAGCGCTGACAATAAATTACGCATCAAGAAGATAACTACAAGTTGACAGAAAAGTCTTGTGCCAAAAGAAAGAAGATGGACGTGTAAAACATTTTGATGGAGAAAAAAGTGAAACTTATTTCAAGTATATTTTATTTTATCTCTCTTACACTTTGATTTATGAACTACAAAATTTAAAAAACAGATTTAAAATTTTATAGTAAAATTGTAATTTTTGCCATATCCTATTGAAACAAAACATTACTGACATAGTTTTGTTACTGTATTCTTCTTTATTTTATTGTCTTTGGTAAATTTATTTTATGAATGGAATCTAATTCAATTGTATTTCGCCAACAAATGGTACTATTTAAGGAATGTTATATTTCAGTAGTATAAAGAGCAAGCCTAAATATGTTATTCTCAATATTTGCATGCCTTCACCAAGACGGAACTTTATGACATAAGACCAACTTCCTGCAAATAAAAGTTTCATTACATTTCAACCTGTACCTAAACCTGAACTGATGAAGTTTGAAAATCGACCTCTGTTGAACTGTCGGTTCCTGTAAGCGGATCATTTCGGCCGAAAACAAAAACTAGTTGGAACATCCGGCGGCACGACGCCATTCGTCATGTTTGATATCAATTCATGTACAAAACAGGATTACTGGATATGTATGTTGAATTTCACATATAACTGTAGCTCTCGGTTGATCACAATAATGGTAAAGTGGCATTCAATGTATATAAACAGTTAATGCACAATTGCTAGCCTAAAAATCGGACAATTGTGAATAGACTTTTATGTGTTCAAACTTCGTTCTCAGGAAATGTTAGCAAAAGTTATATGTAAACTCGCGGATATGAGGTCGCTCCAGAAGCCTGTGAGCGCTCCAGGAGACTTCTGTGCTTCTGGAAAGAGCTAGGCTGACTTAACTAAACAGCTATTACTGAACGCATAATGGACCGAGTATGAATTTAAATGCGGAAACGGGGTCCTATACCAATACCAATATAGTATACGAAACATTATTGTTCAAATTACAAAACATGTTTTAATGGCGAACCGAATTAAAAAGGAAAAAAGAGTTCCATAAACCACCTTCTGGCTTCATCATTAGGTTCACCCTACCTAACCTGTAGGACTGGTCATAACGAATCATATGAGCCCAAACTTGAGGGGTTTACTAGTAGCCACTGAAGAGTGCCACTATCCACCTCTTGGCGTCATCACATTATAAAATTGTGATCCAAACCACATAAAGTTTCATTTCGACACGCTATCTAGAAGTAGGTTAAAATTGACTGATGATTTGTTCACATAGTTCGTTAGTTACGTTTAGAGGAAATCCGAACTGTATGAGAAACGCGATGCTCTTAAGGCTAAACCACCAGCAGCCATCTTTTATAACTATGTCGACGCTGTCCTCACGTGGAGCCAATACTCGCGCACGTTTTCTCACAGAATTGGATACTGTAGCCATCAAAGGGCACATGCGAGAGCTGATCATCCTAGCTTATTAGCAGAGTGCTAATAATTAGTAGCAGTCACCATAGCCGAAATCGGCTGGAGGAGTGAGTAAGTAAGTAGTTACATGTGAAGTGAAGCTTATACAAGCGTGTTAAGGTTAATGATACAATGTTGCTATCGAAACAGATGTTAAATCGAAGAATGAACTGGCTTCCGCACACTATATCGAGACTACTTGTTTGTAACGTTACTAGGTGTTAACTGTAAGCAAGGTGACAGGTGCTCGGCAGGTAATCGATGGCTATATTTGGTTTTGATTGTAATACAGATCGGGGGGGCTCGTGGCTAAGTAGTAACCGAGTAAGTTAGCACATTGCAAGGTTAGGTAATACTAGCCAGGTCAGTCTGAGGATTCGCCATTCTTAACACATTAAGACCCCTCCGTGCCTCGGAGACCTGCCTAACCTGGAGCCTGGTCTAACTACAGAACTTCTATATCGCCCAGTACTTGGGTTGTGGAGGTCTGATGGCAATCGCTTCACGTAAAGTATCGAAGTTCGGCCGTAACTAATACATATCTAAACAATTATGGATACGAATTTAAGTCCAATTTACATACATACAAATATATCATTACTGGATAGGAATTTCATAAAGTCTTCATAATTATTTTTTATACTAAAAAAATGTTGCGTAATTACGATTTATAGTATCATTATCCGAATTCACAAACGGGGCTAATAGTGTTTTGTTCAATTGCATTAAGAAATTCCATTCAACCCCAAAGTTCCAATAATCATGCTTAAGTTAAGACCCATTGAAGTTCGACTAATGAATTACTAGATCAATTTAGTTGTCAGCCCGTCTTCCTTACTTGTCGATAATAATTTAGTAGTTCATCTAGTAGTAGTCGTAGTTGGTGATGGACTGCTCTTTTAACTACCACCAAGCCATCTAGGTATTTATCAAGGTGGTGTTAATTGAGGTTTTTGCCAGACCGTCTACTGCTTCCAAACAAATCCAGAGACCACAAAGCATGCCCACACCTGGTCGATATTAATTTCAGAGATTTTTTTCTCGACGCTCCAAGGAACATCGTCGAACGAACCATTTCTCTAAAAGAATCTACAGAGCGTGGGCCTGTTTGTGTCCTCGCCGTTTCCCGATTGCACCGGCTGCAAAATCAAAGATTTGCATCGAAACAGAGCCATCGCAAAAGTGGGCCACTTCTCAATCGGACTAAACTGACATTAGGGTCTTCTAACAGGCAATACCTGCATTCACGAGGATTGAAACAATCGGTTTGAAGTACAGTGTCAAACAACATCCAGGACATGCCATGTTTTCAAAATTTCTGAGTCAATATATAAAACTGTATAAATAGGCATTATGAACACGACGCACAATCATCGCCTGTCAGCATCAGAACCCGGAATTTCAAAGTTAATTACGTTCCGCATTCCAACTACACTTTTGTTTCACCGAATACCATCTCGGAGACAATAAGTTCCCCTTGTATTCCGCACAATTGTCTCAAGTGCATCACATCAAAACAATATATTCATAAACTGATAACAAACAATCGATACCCATTGTACAATGTAAATGTTCAATACACAATATACCTCAACACTGTTGACGTCTATTATTTCCTATAATCGCGGTGATTGTCAATCAAACGTTGATTCAGACATAAATAAGGGTTTAAAATGTAAAAGAGCGCCTTCTCTTTCTTAAAATCTGTTAAAATGAATATCGAGAATTACTCTATGAAATATTTTTTTTACTAATGGGCGATCATGTTTGCTAGTTGCATGAAAGTTTGCGCTCAGAGCATATTAGCCTTTGGCAGAGCGCCATTGCAAACTTATAAACAATTTTGTAATAACGCATCGCCTACCTTTTAAGGAGTATAAACACAATTTCTAGCCCTTCTTCTGATATTAAACTAAGTACAACATCTAAAGGAGTAGTTCAAACGACTTGAAAAAAAAAGAATATACCGAACAAATCCAGGGATAGTTATTCTATTCAAAGACTGCAAAAACAGATTTCTAAACTGTACCACTGTACCACTGTGAAAATGAACATCAACTGCAATTACATGCTCAATGCGGCCTCAACGATTAGCTATTTATATGTTTGCTACAAAAACTTAAATGAGATTAAAACACTCAATGAAACTGCAAAATAATGGAATCTGCTGGTAATGGCAGCTCATTTTCTCTCTGTCATTATGACTTGATCTACTTAAATGTCGAGTGTCATTTTAGTAATAGTTTTAGTCTAGATTCAAGATAACACAGATTTCTAAAATAGAACTCTGAAGTTGAATGCTGGCTAGTTTCCATGAACGGGTATATCTCCTAGGCCTTACCCACTTGTTTTTATTTAATTTCTTTTTTTTTAATGGCGAAACTAAAGTTATAAAGAATATAACTATGAAGAAAATAGTCCCTTCTCATAGAAAGATTTTGGTAACTCTCGGTAAAATGCTAGATCACAGGGACACTATCAACTACTACGATGTCGTGACTTATCGACGCATCTAAATAAAGAGGCCTAAGCATTCCAAAAAGACATTAGAAATCTACGTTTAAAAACCAGTTGGGTTCAACTCCTCTCTGATTTCTTCCTACTTCATTTAATTAATGTGAAGAATTACCAATCCAGGTACCTGTTCCATTCCCGTCACCAGAGCTATTTAAATAACGTTCAACGTTTAAATTACTGAATTATTATCTTTTTTCTCTCTCAGAATTCACACAAAACATGCGACATGTAAATTGTAATCAATTTCTCTTACTATCACGTTTAAATGCGAATAGCTAAAATATACACGTTTTCTGTCGTAGATGCATCTCACAACATGTTTACTAGTTGGTCCCTTTTGCTAAAGCCAGAAGAAAGAAAGAAGAAAGTCTCTTCGTCATCCCTCTCGCCGTAACTGTTTGGATCCATTAAACACGATGTAAATTTTGGATACAGGAGTTCTTTGATATCTTTGATGAACACCATGTCACGTATCTACTCTTCATGTTCACGTTCTCAGACGTTCACAAACATACAATTAACCACACATTCAATCATCCATTATTTGTGACAACTGCAGAGCCAGAAATGATCGAACACTTACAAAGCCGCTAACCCATTCGTCCGTCCGTCATGAAAGTTTGTGTCTTTTTTAAAGTCATTGGGAGACAGTGAACATGATCTAGAAAGAAAACTCTCTGTTCTAACTAGAAATCTTGTACAATCGACATATTTATCTATATTTTAGCGAGGACTTGGTTATCCTTTGTTAACATGAAAAGTACAGAATGAACGGAAATTGACGCTAAAGTTTGGGAATGTATTTAAACTGTCTGAATTTCCGACCAGGTTACACTGACCGTGGTCACAGCGCTCCGTCGTCGAGTCTGTGAGGTAGGTTATTATTCGTCCACCATCACAAACAATACTTACGGTGTATCTATTGAGATTTTATTAAGAAAGTGTACTGTGTGCAAACTTTAGTGTCCCTATTCTGGTGTTCTATTTCAAAAATAATTATCACTACATTTTAGAAAACAAAGTCCTACGCCGCGTCTGTCTGTCCGTCTGTTCGCGATAAACTGAAAAACTATTGAACGGATTTTTATGCGGTTTTCACTAATAGACAGAGTGATTCATGGGAAAGGTTTAGGTGTATAATTTGTACCCGTGCGAAGCCGGGGCGGGTTGCTAGTATATACATAATATGCAAACCATAACTATGAAGTACGTTCACATGACAGGCGTTAAGCACGCGTCGAGTGCGCCTTGGGTTTTTGTATAGTGTTCACATGACGAGCGCTTGAACAAAATTCGTGTATCGCGCATTCGCATTATCAAAACGCGCGCTTAACGCCCGTAATGGAATGCGAAAGATGTAAAAATATTATGAACAGTACTCTTTCTTTTCATATCGCGTTGTACAGAGCCGTAAAACAAAAAGAAAATTTAATAAATCGTCAACGCTTTCTGATCAAATGCATAGATAATATAAATCATCACCTCGCTACGTGCTCGTTGTATGCCAAATATTTTTCTTTAATTAAAAGTTTCTCTATGTGTCATCAGCATCACATAATCACGCCCGTCTGTCTCTGCTGTAACTCTCTTTTTAAGGCAAAGACCTACATATGATATTCGACTCTAAATAAAGTATAATTGTTCCGTAAATCAACCTTTTTACCCGACTGCCGAAGGAGGCTAATGTTTTCCAGCAAACATGTATGTACTAGCAGCGCCCCGCGGTTTCACCCGCGTAAGTCCCGATCCCGTGGGAACATCGGAATAAAAAGTAGCCTATATGTTAATCCAGGTCTCCAGCTATCTACATACCAAGTTTTATCGCAATCGGTTCAGTAGTTTTGGCGTGAAAGAGTAACAAACATCCATACATCCATACTCACAAACTTTCACGTTTATAATATTAGTAGGATAGTAGGATGTATGTCTGTCTAATTGTTTAGTAAGCTCTACAGCCTAAACCGTTTGACATATGAGATGTCATTAGGTTCATGAGTTGTGGAAATGAATAGAGTATATTATTTTGCTTTCACTATCCTCCGCACCCTTTTCCCAACTAAGTTGGGGTCGGCTTTCAGTCTAACTACGAAACGGCCCAACTTCGATATTTTACGTGAATAAGACTGCCATCAGACCTCCACAACCCAAGTACTAAATATATACAAGGCGATATCGAAAGACTTTTAGGGCTCCAACAACCCGTAACGAATGCTACAGATGTTCGTGTGGCAACGTGCTCTCCGAGGCACGGAGAGTTCACAATGTGTTAAGAATGGTCACCCATCCTAAGACTGACCTGGCTAGTATTACTTAACTTTGTGATGTGCTAACTTATTCGGTTATCACTTAGGCACAAGCCACTTAGCACGAGCTATTATTTCGCTTTATGGTTAGGGTTTCTGACGCAGTTAGGTTTTTTGGTAATCGTTATTAAGAGGGAGGAAGTTCTCAATTCCAAAAAATCATAAAACACATCTAGGTCAGATACAGACATTATAATTAGTCGTGAGGTACACATTGTGATGTGATGTCACTTCAATTTATGGTGCCTTGCAATACAAAAATCACAAAATTAATTATGGCAAACACTTCCAATAATACCATCTAATTATCAGCCCTGTTTGTTTATGTTACGCGATATTTTCTTCATTTGTCAATCGAGTACAATATTTTTTTTTTTAATTAAATTGGTTGTTGTATTTGAGGTATACGGCCTAGCTAGAAAATAAAAGCAGTTCATTTTCTGTTTTTTTTTGTCCCGTTTAAAATTGAAGAAATTATAATAATCTTTAAGGGATGAAGAATACATGTATGAATGTATGGATGTTTGTTACTCTTTCACTCCAAAACTACTGAACCGATTGCGATGAAACTTGGTATGTAGATAGCTGGAGACCTGGATTAACATATAGGCTACTTTTATCCCGATATTTCCAAGGGATCGGGACTTAAGCGGGTGAAATCGCGGGGCGCTGCTAGTACCTAATAAGTTACGTTTATTGTCCTTTTAGAGTTGACTGACATTCAGTTTTTGATTTATCTATTAAATGCATAATGTAAATAGTAGTTACCTAAAGACGTCTTCTTTGACTCGGTTCTTTCGATTCCCGCTCAGATACAAATATTTCTATGCATTAATGCTATTTGGATTATTACTAGTTAGCTAGTATTTATTAACAAACACAAGTTTAATAGCTACATAACATAATCAATAAACATACTACAAGTGTAATAGTGCTAGTGGAACAAGTTAATAGTGTTAAATAAAACATCTGTATAACAGTTCGCCTTGACCCCTGCCTCTTGCGCGAAGTTCACGATCGAACAATGCAATTTCAAAACTGCCAACACCACGGCACCGTCTCACGTCACGTTCGCGGTCAAAATAATGGCAATATTGTTTTTTGCGGGTTGTGTTTATTGAAATTGTGGTTATGATCAGCTTTTCTCTTGAGAACAATAAGGTCGACTTGTTTTTGTCGTGATTTTAATTGGGAATTCTTAATCTGGGTTATTGGGCGGGGGCTTCTTTTTCTTTCAAATTATTTATTGATAATAAAATTCTTATTAGGCCACGTGTGACTATGATCTGTGCAATGTGAAAACTTCAGGAAGAAAAGTTTTCATTCCTTGACCTTGTTAACATTACCGCGATACGCTCCTGATTTACACATTATAATATTTAATATTTTTTTGTAAATTCTATGAGCTAATATAATGTCCATAGAAATGGAGATAATTATCAAAAAAAAAAAACATAAATAAAATTTGAAAAACGTACCCAACCGAATCTAAAAATTTAAATAAATAAATATGTTTTTTCTATAAAATGGTGCAATAAATTCTATTAATACGCGAAGATATTTCTTTCTTCCCTTTTTGAAGCAAATTTCGCGCACAGAGAGGAATGTGAAATTTGGAATAGGTACTTTAAAGTTCATATATGTAGAAAAAGTGCGGGAAGCTAAAATTTTTAAACAATATGTGCCATATAGTTATAAAGTAATCTAAAAACGGCTACATAAAACTATAGGTCCCAGCATATACGTTGTTACTCTTTCACGCAAATCGGCTGAACGGATCTGATATGAAATTTGGCACCGAGATAGATTATAGTCTGGAATAGCACAATTTTATCCCCGAAAAAATATACGGTTCTCGTGGGACAGATTTTACCAAAATTTCCAAGCGAACGAAGTTGCGGGCAACATCTAGTAAAAAATATAATTATCTGAAAAATGGTTTTATAATATGAAACTAGCGGATCTTGTTATAGCCCAGTCAACAAAATGGACATTTCCATTACCACGCATTTTTATTTTTGAATAAATAGTAAAAAAATGCGCTGATTAAGAATTTCGATACCCGTAGTCTCGATAAGTGGGGCGGCATTTTAACAATTTATCGAAAAAAATAGACTTTTTTTACATTTCATGTGATATCTCTCTTATAAACCTCTTTTACTTAATATCCAAATACACATACACTTTTCTCGAGTGCTTCTCGCTACGCCCTTATACGAGAGTTCTACACTAGGTACTTACCATTTCAGTTTTGAGAGTCCGCCATGACAGGAGGCTGCTACTACGACGCAATTGGATTTTGCACATCTTCATTTTATGGTCCTGGAACATAAATATAGAACAGAATGTAAATAAACTTTATTGTACTTACTAAATCAAATATACAATAGGGCGACTTTATCGCTAAAATTTCTTACAGGCTTTGGATGGACAAAGACGATAGTAAATATAAGGAATGATGGCTGGGTTTTGGTGGAAAAGAGTTGTAGCAGTAAATAGGTATTGTTTTTTGAAGTGAAAACTTCTTTAGCGGCGTTGTGCATTTTTTGGGATAGGTAAAAAATGTTAAACTCGCGTCAGGACACGTGACCCTGATCGAAAATGTGTCCGACTTTCATATATTTAAAAAAAAAAATTACGCCATCTGTGTATTCTGCGCGATACTACAGTACTGT
Organism: Callimorpha dominula; assembly: GCA_949752705.1. Taxonomy (NCBI): domain Eukaryota; kingdom Metazoa; phylum Arthropoda; class Insecta; order Lepidoptera; family Erebidae; genus Callimorpha; species Callimorpha dominula. The sequence continues at coordinate 2,578,443 of OX456992.1, forward strand.
AGTTTGATATAGGTATACTAATTATCCATATATTAGTTAAGTCAAATTTTTCGCGTGCGCGTGGCGCAATTTTAATTTCGACTTTTTACAATATTTACTATAAAAGCATTTATTTTCGCTCTGTCGGCATTCCCATGACTGCCTATTTTTTTTTAAGGAATCGTAGTGTAAATTATTATTGTAATATGATAACAACCGTGACTGTTTCTAATTTACAAAGAAGAAAGCCATTTTCCAACACGTCTTTATAACTAGATATTCCGAAATGACAATTCTTCTTTATGTTATTATTTGCATTAGTCCAATATTGCAAAAAATATAGCATCTATTTTTTTACGCACGTTTACACTTCAGACGCTTTGCGAATTATGGCAGGACAGAAAAAGTGTTAGCGCAACGAAAAATGCTCACCGCGAATTGATTTATTTTATTTACACCATCTGTAGATTCGGCGCGATACTATGTTGTACACTAATTTTCCATATATTAGTTCGGGCAACTTTCATAGATGGCGTAATTTTAATTTCACAACAAACAACAATATTTACTATATTTCGATGCTATTTATTCAATCCATAAAATAAAGATGGTACACGCCTGTATGTTTATCCGTGTCCTATATACCATTGTAGTATACTTAGTTACTAGAATATCTTCATATATCGATATTTATTGTGTGCGTGTGTATATTCCTGAACTCCTCCTAAACGGCTGGACAGATTTTAATGAATTTTTTTGTATGTCTTCAGGTGTATTTGAGAATGGTTTAGATTTACAATTAAACCCGGTAGATGGCGCTGTGATAGGGTTCCATGAAAAATATTTTTTAAGTTCAGGCAGGGTAACGTCTGTCGGGTCCGCTAGTAATTATATAATTTTTGCCTTGTAAGTGAAACTGTGGTAGACAGTTCAAAGATGAATTTGACTCATTGACTCAGTCACTCGTAAAGAGTATACATTATACATATTGTAAAATACTTATTCACATAACTGCAAAAGCAACACTACCATAGAATTTTCCTCAAGACTCTTCCTTCCTTACTCATCAATAACAATGGCGGGATGTTTACTTTGATTGTCAGTTATTCCTATTAAGCCTTTTAGCTACAAACCGTTCCAGTTATTCATATCAAACTCATTGTTAAAGGAGGAGGAACCGGCATTACACTTAATACATGTCGAATGTATCTTGACTGTTGTAAAAATAAACATCACAAGCATTTACTTGACCGGGTTGAAGTTGGGTTTTTTTTCCGAATTCAACCTCTCTCTTAACACCTTTAAATTAAGAATATTTCGTTGCGACGTCCTTCGATGCTAACTTCAATCCGGTCAACTTTTAGCACTAACACTAGCCGCTCTTCGCAGAGAATACTTTACTGATAGGCAGAATCCTGCTATTTCATGTCGACCAATTCAGTTAATTAATTTTATATCATCTTGCAGACGTACTGAGTAACTTAATAAGTGACACCAAAAATAAAATTAAACATCTACTTAAAATATAATAAATTCAAATATTAAGTATCGAAATTTGTTAGTCGAAGTATAAACGTGAACGTCGAGGGGTTTCAATGTGTGCACGCCTACATGGATGTAGTGGTGTGGCTTAGATACCTAAATTCGAGCGCATCGAAAATGTGATAGCGTCCTTAACCCTTATTTATTGTCAATGCTTCCATTTGTAAGGGTTGTAGAGTGATGTTAGCCTACAACCTTTTTAAAAAAAATGGGTTTTCAAATGCAAAAACAAAATAGGTACTCAAATTCGACTGGTTGTAAATATTATCATTTAAAAAAAAACACTTAATCTTTGTCGTATTAGATAGATATATAATAATAATAATACACGCCAAATTTAGTTGGTTCTCACCCATAAAAGTGGTCAAAACCAGCCAAAGAGGTGAGAAAATACACAAAAATAATAATTATTGTTATTATAATTAGTAAGTATGTTAAGTATTAGGTTATAACGCATATTATGTATACCACTTGTGAAAGGGTTTTTCAATAAATTATTATTACCAGGTACTTTTATTGTGTGACACGACCTCATTCAACTGGGTTCTTTTCAGAATGTGATAAATTCATAGTCCTCACTAAATAAACTACAAGTTTATTTTAAAAATGTTTCATTAATTACCTATCTACTTTTAAATTTTCGCGACTTGTATATAATATTTCAGACGGTCTTAACTGACCACGAACGGTTCAATTTGGTCGAAACTTTGAGTAACAAAAACTATATCACACTATACCTTATAAATATTTTCGCAATTAAGTCCTAATTTACACATTAAATATGCTTTTAGTTTTTGCATTTAAAATCTTTGAACAATGGCGCCGTATTACAATTAATATTTGTGCAAATATAATATAACTGACATGACCAAAACAAAATAAAGTTCTTACATATGAATTCTATCTTTACTCTGCATTTATACTTCATGCACTAAAATGGTTTTATTACAGTAAAGAAATGCAAAACATTAAGTCACTCGCAGTATACAGAATTGCAGACAAAAGTAAAAAGTATCATTGAAAAATTACGTCATCGTACGCCAACAATGGGTAATATTAAACAATAAAAATGTGGTATTCTACCAGTGGTCGAGTAGCCACTGCCAGAATAGACCATTAGATAAATATTTTACAACTATAATGTACGCCTCTATCATTAAACCTCAGTAGCAGCAAACTGAGTCTCTATTGCTTGAAACCAAAAATATATTACACTAGCAGTTCCCGCGCGGTTTCGCTCGCGTGTACATATTTTTATATTTTGCGCAGAACCCTAATTATTTTTCCAAAATAAAAGTAGCCTAAGTTACTCATTATAACACCAGCTATCTGCCAGTGAAAGTCCCGTGGAAATCGGTCCACCCGTTTCGGAGATTATCCGAAACAAACAGACAGACAGACAGACAGACAAAAATGTTTGAAACTGATTTTTAGGTATAGGTATCGTGCAAATAACTGTATGAGCTTAAAAAGAAACTATTATTTTGACGTTACAAACAGACACTTCAATTTTATTTATTTGTATTGGTGATGATGATCTAGCGGTCGAAATGTAAGGGTACATCCCTATACCCTTTACATTTCGACCGCTAAGTGTAATATATTTTCGATTTTCGAGGTACTCATCGTACCTTTGGCTTAATGGTAAAGGGTTTAGATGCCGCATTTAGACTCGTGATCGGTCTATTATGCGTGCAGATAACGGTGGCTAGTTGAAGCAACGTAGCTCCCCTCTAGCAAGGCTTGGGGGCCTAATTACTAGGCCAAGAAAATCCAAGTACCATATTGTTTGACAGTAGATCAAGGAGTACGGTCAGGAAGGTCAAATAGGTTGAAGAAACTTCCACCTCAAGGACTCGAGGCAAACGTCACTGTGCCAGTCAGCCTGTGACCACGGGCAGTCTAACCTAGTCGAAATGTGAAACAATATAAAAAAAACCGGGCCCGCAGCATGCCCGCAGAGGTAGATTTCGTGTTTTTTTTAAATATTGACATTTAAATAGGTGGTACACGCTTGATGGTAGGCGGTTTTTGAGTTCTGTACTCGTGGTATAATCTTTTACCGCTTACATTTATCAGCTCGCGTTTAATTTTTTTTTTTAAAGACAACTCCCGCTTTAGGAATTACTCCTGTGTCGCAGGGGACTTTACAAACATACAAACAACAGGCACAAAGAACACCCAGACTCAGGCGGGAATCGAACCCAGGACCTGTAGCATAGCAGACAAACGTTACAAACAAACAAACTCACTTTTGCATTTATTATAATAATTGTAAGGATGTTGTCGAATCTGAAACAACTTATCCGTTGTTAGGCAGAGGTCGACGACACTCACCATGGCCGTAAACTATAAAAACTCATACTACGGGTATTGAGGACCACATCACCCGCAAAACAATATTATGTTAGTAATGCTGTTTAATTGGCGTCATAGTAGAGGTTCCTCCCCATACGCGGATAACTTAGACTTAGATTTGGACAGAAATCTGGTGGCACGGATGTGTCTTACTTCTCTTAATTTATACGAGCTACTACAAAACCTAAGAAGAAAAGAAAAAAAAATGTTCTCCATTGAAAAGGGTTTTGAGTTACATAGATCATCAACTTTCTCAAACTTGGCTTTTGCTGGCTACATTTGAAACTCACAACTAATATATATAACGACACCTAATAAAAGGATAATTAACAGAAATATGTTACTAGGATGTTAACACAATAAAGTTGTGTGGAGCCTGTGCGGCGAATGCTAAATTCGTGAAAGTGTCGTGAAAGCGCGTGGCTGCCTCTGATGCGCGTGAGCACGTCGCGCGGCGCCCGAACACAACGGATGTTTTAGGGTTGTCATACAATATCCAAGAGAATGTCAATTATGACTACACGAATGGCGCAATGGTTTAAGTGGTCACCTCGCCACTATGCCGCGCCGAGTGTTGTGGGTTCAAATCCCACACGGGACAAAAATATGTGTGATCCACATATAGTTGTCCAGAGTCTGGGTGTTCTTTATGTCCGTTGTTTGAATGTTTGTGAATCCCCCGTGACACAGGCATATACCTAATGCGGGAGATGTCTTTAAAAAAATAAAATTATATACCCGTAGTAGGTGTTGGTTACTAGTTTAGATGTAGCGCTATGGTATTAAATAGAGGGGCTAAAGGCCTTAGTGTCTTGGGTTGAGAGTTTTGAATACGCAATTACGCTTAACAGGCTACCATCGGCATAAAGGTAGGATTTCCCTTCTTCCTTTATACCAGAGATCCCAGTAATAGAACCTCATGACGTAACACCGTGGGATTTCAATGGGTTCGGGTCTGACTTACCACTTCACCCTTAGCGCCGGTGAGGGGACGACCCGACGTGGAATGAGATTATGAGATATGGAAAGTGGAATGTAGTAAAAAGCACCAGTATTATCCCGTCCTACAGAACGTACAGTAGGGGCAGGAGGGCATCAAACAATCAACGCCCTTTTGGATTTTAGACAACGTTAAATAATGTTCAGCATATTATATGAACGCTGCTCTAAAGCAAGGCAGTTGAGGCGTTAGCACAATGGTAGCATAGATTATCATTGCTGGGTGAGGAATTTCTTTCTTGTTTGCACCCGCTGACACGAATAGTCGTGTCCGAAGGCCGTTCAGTTTCAGTTGGTTTGACTAAAAGAAACTCGTGGACGGACCTTCGCCCCACAGCGAAGGACCCCCCAACATAAAAGGAGCAACGTTTGACTAGGCTTGATGATAATGCTTGGTAGGCCAAGTTATATCACAATACAATATTGAAGGTTTAAGACATAACCGCGTAAAGTAGGAAGTGGCAACCCTGTGTGATTAGGAGAGGCGCGGACGCAGCCACAGAGTGTTCGCCAATGAGAGACTGCACTCAATTATATTGTTGTTAATCGCACAGCTATTAGACAACTGAAAGTATTGTGTATCATTAGTGATAAGTTTCCCTGCTGTGATTACTTCGCTACTCACTTTCATCTCAGCGCAAAATTTAATGTGAATGATTAAATAAAGGTTGACTGTAAATAATACTTGTAAAATGTTATTTTATAAGTATTAATTGTTTTTTTTTATTAAGAATGACATTGAACTGCTGCTAGAAAAAAACATTAAAAGACAGGAAAAAATAATTAAATGTATGTAGAAAAATTATTTTGAGGTAAGCAACACAAAACTTTATGAGAAATATTTAATAAGTCAAAACGGATAGTGCATGCAATTAAATACCCTCTATCGTGAATCTTTTATTATCGAGTATTTTTTCCTATTGAGAAATATCGAGAATATATACGTACCTAGCTGAGCAAACTGCGTTTTATCTCAATTGCGTTAGTCACGAGCGTCGAGATTTCGAACAAAATATTTTTTGTAAAACCCGGTTGATAAGAACTCTTACGTACTGTTTTATTTTCTAAATAGTTGCTATGGCTTATATCATAATGTTGTTTAATATTTTTATGTAACCTTATCTTCCAGATTCAAACAGAAACATAAAAGAAGCACTAAAACTATAGTACCTACATAATATTTGAATGTTTCTAATATTATGTAGGTACATAATACATACATATTACGGTAAATAATACATAATAAAATTATAGAATATATAATGCTAGTAATACTTCTGGTATACTACCACTCCAGGTCACTCAAGCTAAATAGGGCTCTGTAATTTGCTTACAATATTCTGTAGGCAAAAGGTTCTTACCTAAAGGGGAAACTCGCATTGAGAAGCTATTCCCCGGTGCAACATCATCCTTGTTTAAAAAAAATCGGTTGTCTGTAAAGTCGGTTTACTGACGATAGTTGCACTCGACAACGTGATAGGGACGCCTCAGAGCGAGGTAACGCCGTATGAGTCATGTTTTTTTCGTGCGTGCAGCCGGCTCCATCGAGTTATAAGACGTTGTCACGTCAAAAAAAAGTTAAAAAACAAAAGCTACAATATGACTATGTTATACATTACTCTGTGGACAGGATACATCAGAAAAAGACATCGCATCAGTTGTCACTATATCCGGACAACATTAGTGTGACATCACACTAATGTTGTCCGGATATAGTCCCTTCAAATGGAACTGGTAGTTAAGTAGAGTTTTGTAACTCCATGAAAGTAACTAACGGCAAATGTATTTGTTTTTAGAAGAAGTATGTACCATTGGCCAAATATATTGTCTGTCTACCGCCCTACAGTTGAAGATAATTTAACATCATAAAACAGCAAGGTTGGTTTTTTCGTGCAATAATATTCTGACAGTTCATTGTTAGAGATAGGTTCAACTTTATCGCTATTGTGATTACACATAAACTTTTGTCAGTACTGGTAGACCATTTTCTTTGTCCACTGTACATAAGCCATAAATCAGAACGCATATCAACAGATCTTTTTTCAACAAGTTCGTAACATTACAGTAGTTATGTTCGATATTCAAAATTGCCCAAAGGCCATTGCCTATAGAAAGAAGTGTCTATAGAAAATGTATTTAAAAAACAATTGTATTGCTGTATCATTATTCATTACTCAAAAAATATATTTTAAGAAACCCTTTAAAATTTGACAGGCACAAAAAATGTTTACGTTTTCTTTAGGCACGTTGGGCACTTTTGGTACGGGGGAAAAGTAGTGAACTCGCGTGACCGTCACGTTCATATGACATATATACAGATGTATGTGTAATTATATGTACATATATGTGTGTATGTGTTTTCGCTTCTGACGTGCAGTCTTACGATTGACAGTTTTTTTTATATTTTTTAACATTTTCCTTGAACTAGATTAAATCATACCTACCCATAGACTTAGTTTTTTTTAAATATAATTTTAGTCAAAATGCAACATTACAAATACCTACTTATTTCTTTAGAAGTCTTTTAACACATTATAAAATACTTCTTAGTTTGTACATACTAAGAAAAACCATTTAATTTCATGTATTGAAGTCAAGTGTTTGACCCAGACCGGCGATGGCTGAGATCTGGTACCGGCCCTCGACACGGTCAGCGAACGGTAATGATCTTAATCTACTACACATATGTTTATGAATCTTGGCAATAATAAAATAATAATAAAAATGTTCAAAATCCTCCATAAACGGTCCTAAATTTTAATACTAATTTGGTTTTTTGGATACCAGGTTTCTTTAGTTTCGGTATTTACATAGTTTAATTTCGTTTTTTTTTTGTAATTTACAGTAAGTTATATAAAAGAAATATCGATCCACCAGATCGATCATTAGACGTTTGTGAAGATGACAAGATTTAATATGACGGATCGAATGTGTATTCAAGCAGTTCTTGTATATTCAAAGCCATTTATTATATACGATTTACTATTATTACACATTACTTATTCTTTAGGCGGTATCAACATTTACGCATCGCAGCAACTTTCAAATAAATATTTTTTTCATGAGATTAAATGACCTCACCTTGAAAAGGGGCGATGTAACTGTAGTGCACATAGGATATCCTGTATAAATACCGTTATGAACGTAATACCGGTATAGGAAGAATTTCGATTTATGAGATTACCGTGGAGGCCTTAGGAATTGGATTCCTACCGCCTCCGCGGTAATCTCAGTCGCTATTGTATAGACTCAAGTTGATTATTCCAACCTAACTTCTTTATAAAAATATTTTTTTTTTGTTAAATACAATGTTTTCTGAGTCTAATCTAAACCGCACTTATAACGAAGTATTCAAAATACCGGTATGGTGATAAAGGTATTTTGCGTTACTGGTGTCAAGCTACATGTCTTTTATACAAAATGGCGTACACCTGTCCAAACTAAATATCTGTCGTCGAAAGGTTAGGGCGTAGGTGAGCAAACCTACGCCCTTAGAAACATCCTGCGTTGGATATTATAGGATATGTAAGATATGTCCATCTTGACACCAGTAAGCTAGCAGACTTTACCGTGAAACTATTTTCCTAGGTACTAGCTTTTTTTTTACTACGTCGGCAAACAAGCAGTAGCTAGCCTCTTTAGGCTTAGGTACACAAAAAAAAAGATTATGACATGCATGTCCTCAACTTTATTCTTCAACGTGTCCAAGTAAGTTACACAATAAAGAAATTAAATAGTGAGCGTTATTCCTCAGTCGTCTCCGTGTTAGGTAATATCGTTGACAACGTTTCGGAAACGTGACGTTACTGCGAGGAAGTGCTTTTAGATGCAAGATCCGTAGATCTACTGCGGCTAGGTGCTTTCTCTTAATAGGGTTGTCCAATCTTTAAATAACTAGTTACATAGGTATTGGTGTGATAAAAATAAACCATTTCTTTTAATATTGTATTTCTGAGCCAATTTTGAAGGTCAAATGGTAAACCAAGGACGTGTTTACAAATTTTGCATACAAACATACATTCACGACTGTATCCCCTAGAGATAGGCAGGCGCGTGATAACACCCACATTTTACGGTTGAACATAAGAAATTTAACTGTTGAAGATTTTAGTCATTATACTTACCTAAATTAAAAAAAAAACTAAAAATGTGTTTTTTTTGTGGTATAGCAGGCAAACGAGCAGATGGGTCACCTGATGGTAAGTGTCTACCTTCGCCCATAGAGACCTGTAAGTCAAGAGTCACACGTGCGTTGCCGGCCGAGGAAGGTGGAAGTGGGGGAGGTGGGTTAGGGCCTCCAGTTACCTCAGTCGCACGGCGAAATACAACGCAAGCATTGCTTTGAGGTCGTGGTATCGCTCCGGACGAGCTGGACCATACGTACCAAAGCATGGCTCTCCCACATTAAATATTTATTTTTAAATGAGATTGGACTCTACTATGTTCTTTAGCGATTCTCGAGGAAAAGCTTCCTCAAAATATATTTTTTAATCAATCAATGAATAAAAGAATAGGTCAATGTTATTATTCGCATAGATAGACTGGCCTGTTGGTCTAGAGGTTAGTGACAATGACTGCTGAGCAATAAGGTCGTGGGTTCGACTCCCACCCAGGACATATAATTGTGTGATGAGCACGATCATTTGATCTGTGTCTGGTTGTAATTTGTCTATAATATGTATGTATTTAGTAATAAATAAGTATGTTTATCAGCAGTCTGGATACCACAGTACAGGCTCTGCCTAGTTTGGTAACAGACGGCTGTTTTATTATACATTTACATAATTATTAAACTTTTGCCATATGACAATACATTTTAATATGTATCTACATTTTTGTAATTAATTGAAATCATACATCATTTTCATCATTTGTCAATTTTTTTAATTAAAATATTTTACAAGAAAATAACACTTTAAGAATAAACCCTATCTACACTTGTAAACATATTGAAATAGAAATTATTATACCGTCAAAAATATAACCAAAACCAATCCAATAACATGGTCGACCAACCCACACGCCAACGTATGGTGCAAACGCCATGACCGAAACAATGGTACCGGGTCACATTCTCCACTCTATCAATATTTTTATGGCTACATGTACTAATTCATACCCGCGGCTTCACTCGCCTTAATGACTATTTTTGGCAATAAATTCACAACAGTTTCTGAAAAGATACCCATGTCAATTCTTGTACCTACCTAAAACTAAACTTCATGATGATCGGTTGAGAAGTTAAGAAGCGAAAATGTTACAAACAAACAAACAAACTCACATGCTGTTGCTTTTTGTACTTTTTCTGAGTGAAAGGTACCCTATGTCAATTCCTGTACGTAGGACAACGTATATCGTCGCACTAACTTTTAAACTTTCGCGTTCCATGATATAATAGTATTTATTTGTTTACGGGAATTACGTCAGGCAATTCAGAGGTATGTAATACCTTTTCGTGATCGCGTTAATTCCCGTAAACAAATAAATAATATTGTATATCGTCGCAGTCGTAGAAAAAAGGCGGATTTGATTTTTTTACCATTTTTGTTTTTGACACACCTAAGCCTACTGAACATATATACTTTATCATAAAACAAAACATTTTACAAAGCTCATAAACACAGTTATATTTGCATATATAATTACCAGAAACAACAGTATTCAAAATATTACGTATAACATAATTTGAAAGCTTTAAAGTGCGCTCCTGTAAAGTTACTGAAAATCAAATCCGTCGTTTTTCTACGACGACGAACATTTGTAAAATTTCATGATGATCAGTATTACAAACAAACAAACACACTTTCGAATTTATAATATTTGTTAGAGTTATGGTGTGGCTCTTGTTGGCCTTTCGATGAAAACGTGAGTATATCATAAATTGCGATATTATTTACGGTTGTTATGTCCCCACTCTCATAACCATATGTTATAGTAAACCTAGCCATAACAAAGTAGCCTTTTGCTAAGGGTTTTTTAGTGTGTAGGGTGTCCAGAGGTTCTTCCGTATGGTTCGGTACAATTTGAATGCGGTTACCGCAGCCTATGACGCGTCCAGACCATTTAAAAACGTGTTTACTCCTTTCTTGAAGAACAAATTATATACCGGCCTGTGAAAACGGACAGTGCAACCTGTTCGAAATGTCAGGCAATTCAGAGGTATGTAATACCTATTTCGTTATCGCGTAAATTCCGGTATAATTCATGTAAATTCATGTATTGTACGCGACAGTCCGACATGACAATTTTCTAGTGATGTTGCATCACGTACCACGTAGCTTATATCGATTTTTTTTGCAACGCAACAAAATAAGAGTAAAATTAATAAAAAAAAAGGTAAAAGTAAAATGAAAAGATATTTTATTAATCACAATCAATATCAAATGAACTCATACTATCATCGCTACAAGCACTTAGTGAGTCTTCGTCACTAGTTTCTCCGACTTCTATGATAAAATCTTCCATTACATTTTTCATTCCTAAATCCTTTTCCCATTACTAATTCATTCTCCAGTTTCTGAACATGTTTTTCGAAATTTGCCCAGTTTTCTGCCGTAACTGTCAAAACTTCGTTCATTGTTATTTGTGTGGAGGAACTTTGTATATTTATTATAAGCAAGTGGTTTAGGATAACCAACCTTATCACTTCATTTGTTACCTCTTTCAGTTTTGTCAAACACAAATCGCTCTTTATGTCGTGTTCCCTTACGAAGCGTTTAATGGTGGCCCAGGCTAATTTAATAGGATTTAAATCGGACATATAGGGAGGTAGTCTTACAATGTCATGGCCATGTCTTTTAATTATATTGTCAATTTTATAATTGATATCAACGGGTCTTTATTGTTCTATAAATTCAAATAAATCTGGTTTCCTTATTGACCTGAATACATAATATAGGTATTGAATACATTTATATCATGGAACGCGAAATGGTGTTTCATACGTTTCTGCTTAACCCTCCGGAGATACAGCCGTGAGTGTGTATGTATGTAACAATAAACCATTAATTTCATAGGTAATCCTTACCTGAATCTAAATAGGAACTTATCCATAGATACAACTATTATAATAAAGACAGAAATCCTACACATAAAATTCCAACTTCAGTAGAATGTGGCCATTTTTAACATAATAAAAAAAAACTCCTTATTGGGTTGGCAACCCTGTCATAATTCAAATAATGAATATCATTGCATTTAACTGTTTCTCCGTGTTTACTCAAACAATTGTCGTGTCCACACATTCGCCTCGATTCTGTACATTTGTGACATTTTGTATTCGATCGCTATCTAGTCTTTTGGTTACGTAGATGCTTGACATGTGTGTCGAACAAATAAACAGGCAGATGGATGGGCCAATTTTATGTAATTGACATGAATGTTAAGTGTTATTACTGCTATGTGGTTTGCATTAAAATTATATTTAATAAAAAATAGGGCGTGGCTAAAATCGGAACTATGATGGCCTTATGGTAAAATTAATATGTCACTTTAGTGTTGCCAACATTCACCACATTCCTTTTACAACAATTCGTTTTCCACGTTAGTACTTCACAGCTTCGCTTTCCCAAACCCTCTTCCGAATTAAGAATTGAATTCTGCCGAATTGAGAAGTTTTTCTCAATTCGTCTGTTTTTTTTTGTGTGTGGTCAGACTTGAATGAATCTTGCTTTATTGGATAGGAGGTTATACCTCCACCTACACACTACACTCACCTACACTTCTACCAGTCAATCCTTGGATGATGCAGAAATGTGTGTGACAGGTGTGTATTTAAAAGTCATAAGATAAAATACTATCTTCCCATCGTTGATTCCCAAAGTGCCCGGTTGTTGGCCATTGGCGTGCCAAAACCAGTGAGAGTAGGACCAAATTACCTATAGTTGACAAAATGAGGGAGTTTACTATGCCTATGCCCACCCCTTCGATAATACAGGCGTAAATGTATGTATGTATGTACAAGGAGCACTCATTTTAACCGGCCATATTAAAATCATGTTACTTTTAATTAATTTAAACAATGTAAGTAATTAATTTGTCTGTGGCATGATCATTCACAGTACCTACAAATATGTTAAAACTATTAATAATATCTAGTAATAAAACAAATATATGTAAACATGTAAAGCAAATGTTATTAATTCTAATTGAATTGAATCAAAGACGCGTCATCAATACCATGAACACGTAGGTATAAAGTACCGTACCTATTGTAAGCATTCCTTGAAGAAATATGTTCATACTATGTACATATTTCTTCGAGAAATGTTTACAATAGGTCGGTTCGTTTCGTACGGCATACCTGAATCAAAACCTTTTGTTACGTAATTCTTTATCTCATGTTACACTTCAGACGTTCGGCGGCCGGTCTGCTAATCGAAAAAAAATGTGTTAGCGCAACGAAAAATACTGACCGCGAGTTTAATTATTTTATTTTTACGCCATCTTGTACACTTAATATCTGTATATTAGTTAGGGCAACTTTCACAGATGAGGCAATTTTATTTTCGAGTTTTTACAATATTGACAATTTATAAAATCCATCAAATATATACATAGGTATATAGCGAAAGTAACTTCGTTCCAACCGGGTGCCCAAAGACACCTCACGCATTTTTATTTTGGCAATAAGTTTCTGCGTAAAAAAGTAATACCCTTATGCCCGGTAGTTCCCGGTAAAACTTTCGTTGAAAATTCAACGAAATTTTACCATCCGTAAGCAAAACAAATCGTTTCTGGTTCTTTGAAAATTCAACGAAATTTTACCGTCCGTAAGCAAAACGAATCGTTTCTTGATTATAGGAACCGGGCATTAGAAACGAAAGTGATAGTCGTAGCCTCGTAGGATAGGAGAGTTGCGTTATTTTATTTTGAAAATATTGAAACTAATAAAATGTATTTAATAGTAACAAGAACACAACGGATCTGGAGCATTTTTGTATGAATAAGTAGAACTTAAGTCAGTCTTAAAAAAAAACAGTTCCCTATAGATAGAAAAATTACTTTTACGCGAGCGAAGCCCCCTCGCAAAACTTAGTATACTTATAAAATGAAGATGAAGAAGACATTGAGATTACTTTAAGCAACTGATACACTCATGAGCACTCATGTTAACCGTCCGTAATAAAATCATCTAACTTTTAATTAATTAAAAACAATGTCATTACTTTGTGTAAAGAAGCATGATAATTCAAATTAAAAATTAAACTAATAATAATATTATAACTATAACTTTACATATCTCACACACGGCCGTCTGATTCTTTTTAAAGTTATAACTATAACTTTACACATCTCACACACGGCCGTCTGATTCTTTTTTTTTTTTATTATTATTTATTATCAAGACACAATGTAAGTTTATTTATTTTCATAATATACCTCGCCAAACGTTTAATGGCGAGACACGCTCATTTACTTAGGTAGGTACACAATACATATTCCTACACTATCATGCAATCTTAGAATAATTTCCTTTTAAAACAGGAATGTTGATACAGTGATAACGGGTATTAGTGTAGTCCTATTTTTCAATGGCATGTAGACTTCTGTGTTTTGATCCCAAACTAGGCAGAGCCTGTACTATGGTAACCGGACTGCTGATAAACATACTTATATATTTCTAAATACATACACACCATAGATAAATTACACCCAGACACAGAACAAATGATCATGCTCATCATACAATTATTTGTCCTGAGTGGGAATCTAACCCACGATCTCTGGCTTAGCAGTGAGGATCACTAACCACTACACCAGCAGGCCAGTCATAATACTAATGTCTAGTAATAAAACAAATGGTACTTTTTACGTAAATTTACTTAAGTATTTTTTTTTATTTAACATTAAATCAATTAGGTATTAAGGTTAGCGTATTTTCTAATCTACATATAAATACACCCGTATTTGCATGGAGAATTTGACAACACTCGCCCTAGTAGCCGATTTTGTAGTTTACGCCTAGGATGATTTTCAAATACTCCAAACAAGTTATGCAGCATGCCGAAAGCGGTACCAGATTGAAATAAGCATAGAGAATCGACGACCTTGATGATATATTACGCAAATTACGTAAAATTAAAAATTGTAAATATTTATACTTAGGGAACAGTACCCGCAGACCTAAAAACATACATGTTATTTTGTTCCTCGCGCAGAAGCAACACAAATTACGTTCATTGACCTTGCCTGGTGCGCCAGAATGACACAAACGCCACGCCGGCGCGGCGCCAGGCCGCCGCCGCCATTTGCCGCGCAGCGTAAGTCTCGCTAACACGTTGTTTATTTTGAGTGATGTTTATTAGTTTCTATCAGTAATATTGTAATTTCGAGACACAAAAATGACTGAATTATTAACAACAAGTTTGTGCAAACTTTCTGTCAATGTATTTTACGATGCAAAAACAAGAAATAGCTTTTGTTGGAAATATTTTGGACACCTAATCACGTTTGAAGGTAATAAGAAAAGAATTGTAAATTCCGATAAAGTTTATTGCTCAGCGTGTCTGAGCGCCGTGAAGAAGGAGAGTGAAGATATTACATTCGGATCGTGAGTAACTATCATAATTTTGTACACAGAAAACTAACCTCAACGTTATATTTCAGCTTCGGTCATTATTTCAGTGTAAACTACTTAATTTGGTATTCATTAATTTGCAATAGTCTCATTCGACTCGACAAATGTTGGGAACATATATTTTGTAAACATATTTGAACCGTCCATTGCCTTCTTTGATGCGATGGCTACTGGCTGGCGTGTACCGCCGTCTCTTTCAAACGCACTACATTTTTATTCATTCTATCTCGCTCTTTTTCAAGCCAAATAACATCGCAACGCATAGATTGATGAAATAGTTATTGTTTTTTATCTTATGGTACGTTTACACGCACGCCGTGCAGCCTGGCAAGCAGCATGGCACGCAGCTCGGCGGGCAGCCTGCCACGCAGCGTGCCACGCAAGCTTTTCACACCAGGGCTGCCAGTAAAGACAACTTATTTTATACCGCTAAGACTCGGAAATTATACAAAATCATGTACTATTATACAAAATCAGTGTTGTACAACTATAGAACGTCACTCTTTGGGGATTTTAGTAAAAGGTGTTTTAACTTTAACGTATAAGGATTTAACAGTTTATCACAGACATGATTTGTTTTAAGTATCTCTATGTGTATGTACGTACTTTTTACGCTATAACATCAGCAATGACATTGTATCCAATTATGCAATGCAATCTACTATACAAACAGGATACAAAAGATAACCGATATTATACCAATTTTGTATCCAATTTACACTCTGGCAGCCCTGTTTCACACACTTGCAGGCATGGTCCGTAGGGTATTAGTGTTCTGTGGACATGGTAGTCAGTGCAAACATGGGAGACGATGTAGACGTAGATCTCGTGGGAGCTACTGCTTTGGCCTTGATCTATTTTTATTGAAAAAAAAAAACAGCCCGACATAATTATGCATGCGAAATTTTACTTAAAACTATTAGGTTTTACAATTAAAAAATCATTTATGGTGTAAAAACACTTTTCAAGTAGCCAAAACTTTAAATTTGATTTTTTTATTTGACATGCGTTATAACTATTTTTACATCGAAGAGTGCTTTTACATAATTCGTTTCTTACTTTAGTGGGATCTCTTTGAATGAATTTACTATCCTCGCTAACTTTTGAATATAATTTTTTATTATTTCTAATAAACATGAACATAATTAACCATGATAAGCATTGGGGGCGGCTTCTTCATTAAATGTGTTTCGTAACTGTTTTAAGGCATACATAAATCTATTTTATTTACTGCACATCATTGATATGCGATTAGTTACAATTCTCTAATCGTCAATCAATCAATACTAACTTTAATCCTAAGAATTGGCACTATTTTGTTTCATATTTTTTTGGGCCCTGATAAACAATATTTATTCTTACTAAAAGAATAGTTCAGAAACATCTTTCTGAAGTCTTCTTTTGCTTTCGATTCATGCATGATAAAGGTTCAGACCACTCCGATATATTTGGTGTCGTCAAAAATTAATTTCGATCGTTACGTCGTCTGTATGCCACGAAGATGAAAACTATACTAACGCGGCCGAGAGCGTGTGTGTGTGTGTGTAAACAGGCACACAAGCACATTCACCCTTTGAAGTGTGTCAAAAAACCGACAGTCGTCCCGATCGGCGCCAAGCGCGTGCACATTCACGCAAGCATGCACAAACAGCCTGTTCACATGCTTGCGTCGTTGAATGTCGGTTTGAACGCGAGCGTGTGAACGCAGGCGTTAGTCGTCCCGATCGGCGCCAAGCGCGATCACATTCACGCAGGCATGCACAAACAGCCTGTTCACACGCTTGCGTCGTTGAATGTGCTCGTTGAATGTCGGTTTGAACGCCAGCATGTAAACGCGCCATTAGAGTTCTAAATTACATCATTTTTGAATAAACTAACGGTCAGATCTTAATTTAAATGTTATTATGTATCTCTGTATATTTTTTTTTAACAATGTTTATGAGAGACCGAGTAAAGCCCTGAAAAGAGCTGAAAATCGTATGCAATCTTATGTATTTAGTAATATCTAGTCCACCGGGCAGCGGCGTAGGATTTTCAGCTCTATTTTGATGGGATAAGGTTTATATTTTAAAAGTGTTTTAGTTAATTAAAGAAAACATTGGTTAAGTTGTCGGGAATATTGTAAAATAAAATAAAACTGACAGCTTCCTTATCTAAAAATTAAGATGATTGTAACTCATTCACACCGTTACCGCTGTACAAACCTTGTATTGATTGCATTAAATTTGACCCACAAATAGGCTGTATACTGTGCAATGAGCATTAGGTATGCTGTATACTGTGGTAAATATACTTAGGTATGTATAATTGATTGGTCTGTTGGTCTAGTGGTTAGTGATCCTGACTGCTGAGCCAGAGTTGTGGGTTCGATTCTCACCCAGGACAAATAATTGTATGATGAGCACGATCATTTGTTCTGTGTTTGCATGTAATTTATCTACAACTAGCAACCCGTCCCGGCTTTGCACGGGTAGCAGAGACATCTTCAACAATCATCATAATTTACAAAATCTTAACAAATCATACACCTAAACCTTCCTCATGAATCACTCTGTCTATTAGTGAAAACCGCATGAAAATCCGTTCAGTAGTTTTTCAGGTTATCGCGAACAGACAGACACGCGGCGGGGGACCCTGTTTTATAATATGCAGTGATATGTATGTATTTAGTAATATATGCATTTAGCAGCCGTCTGGTTGCCATAATACAGGCTCTGCCTATTTTGGGAGCAAATGACCGAGTGTGAGGTGTTATTATTATTATCTTCTTTGATCTTAGTGATTTGCAATACAAATATTGTGAATTTAAATTGAGATAAAAACTATCCTATCTCGCAAGTTGGACTAAACTGCACACAGTATGCAAAATTTTATTAAAATCGGTTTATTAATTTAGGAGTTCATCGCGTACAAACAACGTGATTGGGACCAATTTTTTTATAATTTACAGCATGCCATATTTTTTCACAGAGTAAAAATAAAAAGTTACAATGTAACAGTCAGCACTGGTAATTTGACACGCCATCTCAGGGATAATCACCAAATTAAAGATGAATCTACGTGTGATAAAACCAAACGAAAATTTAAAGATATTTTTGATACGGAACGGCCAACAGACACCAGCAGTTCCACAAGCTCAACAAAACTAACACCAAGACGTGATAAATGGCTCCTGGCAAGAGATTTGGCATTATGGTTCTGCAAGTCATTACTTCCTTTCGACTCTGTGGCTGATGAAGGCATGATGGATTTCTTTAAGGTTCAAATATCCTTAGTACTTACAAGCTTTAACCCAGCTTTGGCCAGCTGGTGTTCCTGTCATTCGGGTACTCGATCCCGGCTTCTGCGAACTACTGCAGTCTTAATCCCGTTCCCCATCCGAGACTTGCGGTATCCCTTACCCTAGGTTCCTCTCCCTAACAAAATTGAGCGTCTTCCTTTTATCCCGTCTTAAAACGACTACATTCCCAAGGAGGGTTGGCGTCAGGCAGGCGGCCGGCCATAAAAGAAACCAGCCAAAACCCTTTGTAATGTTACACGTTGTGCCCAACCCAATGAAAATTGAGAAAAGGGCAATAAGATGATGAGGTTGATGATGATGGTGATGATGATGATTACAAGCTTTAGCCCGCGACTTCGCTCGCATACAAGTTATTTTTCTACCCCTCGGGAACAGTACTTTTTTCCAGATGGAAGGTCCTATGTCCATTTCTGTGCCCCTGATGACGTGCTTACAAAATTTCGTGATGATCGGTTCAGTATTGAAGGCGTAACGAAATCGTAACAAGCATACAAACACACATTATGTTAGGGATTGTCCATTAATCACGTGCGGCTCGAAAGGGGCGGGGGGGTGTACTGGATGTCACGTGTATTTATTTTTTCGTAGAACGCGCTATTATATGTTCAAATTCAAATTCAAATTCAAAATCATTTATACCATTAAGACACTAAGTGACATTTATGAACGTTAAATTGAAGCTAGAATTAAAATCATAGATCGGCGCAAACAGACGCCACAGCATGGCGTCTGTTTGCGCCGATCTATGATATGTGTATTTAAAGATAATATTCAGAATTTTTTTTAATATATTTTGAACTAAAAAATACACGTAATTTTCGCTACGGGGTGTTAGGTAAGTCGAAAATCTCACCACGTATCACTAGGGGGGAGGGGGGTTAAAAACCGGCTTAAAACATCACGTGAATAATGGACGGCCCCTTAAGTATGTATATGAAATGCTATATTACCATTACAGAAATATAATATCGTCAAAAACGGCGATGACGTCCCTTCCTGTCACACTGTCAGTGGGTCTGCTTTATCTGATGTATTCAAATCAATGCTGATGAACGTTAAGGGAACAATAGCGGTTGATGGTGCTCAACAGTTTGCGTTAGCTTTGGACTCGTGGACCGATCACTACCGACGACTGAATTATATTACGTTTACATTGCACTATTTAACTGCAGGTAAGTAACCTTTATTATTTAAGAGTTATGGTACAATTTTCTATATCGGGGACATTTATTGGTGCGACAGATCAGCGTTTTCTGTTTAAAAAGAGAAACCGTGTTAGGTTTAACGAGTGTATCTGTGTGTCTGACTGTGGCACCTTAATGGATGAACCGATTCTGATTTAGTTTTTTTTTGTTTGAAAGATGGCTTAATCGCGAGTTTTCTTAGCTATAACTCAAGAAAATCTGTTCAGCCGTTAGAACGTCATTAGCTCTTTTGTAACTCGCCAGAGTCCCAGTGCACGCATCTATTCCTTCGGTTCGAAGGACAAAGTGGGTCGGTCCTCATTAATACTAATATGGACGAAGAAGCATTATTATTTGTTACTACTTAAAAATATGGAAGAAAATGTTTCACTAATGCAGATACGTGAATTAAAACTGGAAATTGTGTTTTTCGTAAAATATACCTAGACTTGCATAGACATACCAAATATTTCAAAAATAACGAGACACATGTATCCGCGTATAAAACAACGAGCTTATCTGCACAAAAAAGATTATCTGTTACCACTCTCCTCTCACCCATGTCTGCACTCGCTACTGACAGTACTCGCACCTTCCAAATTCTATTCTCAATTGGTGCTCTAGCGATCAGCAGCATTACACAGTTTCTTATAGGGAAGAGGTGAGGCCCTAGTTTGGACGATTTAGGAAACCCCCGCCTTCTCCAAAACCTACTGCACTATCTGCTCACTGTAATATTACTGTAATCAAAATGCCGTGTAAGGCCATGCTTAAGCACGTATGGGCCGGCTCGACCGGATAAATACCACGGCCTCACAGAAAAACGGCGTGAAGCAACGATTCGTTGTGTTTTGCCGAGTGAATGAAGTTACCGGAGTCTCTAACACCGCTCTCCAACTTGCCCTACTCCCACCTTAAAGACCAGCAGTGACTCTTGAGTTACAGATACCCATGGGCGGCGGTAGTCACTAGCCATCAAGTGATCCGTCTGCTCATTTGCCAACTATTATCCAATAAGAAAACTAGGTTTTACAGGATGAACAACACGTGAGTAATACCCTGGTATTGCAAACTCCTACAGATTTTAAGATTTTACCCTCAAGCAGACCTAATGTTTGCTGACGTCACACCCTTGTATAAACATTTTTTATACTACCGACAATTTCTTTATTGTATAAAAAAGTTTTCATCCAACATCCTAGTTTCTTAATATCAATAAGTGATTTGTAAACTACATTGATGGGCCCAGTGAGAATTATTAATAATATTTTTGTTTGTAGATTACCACTCAAAAGCTTTGACTCTAAGTACAAAAATAATAACTGGTGAAAGAACCGGCGAAAAAATTATTGAAGCTATCGAAGATGTAAAGAAGAGTTTTTTATTAGATAGCAAAAACATTATAGCTGTTACGAATGCTGGGAATAGTGAAAAACAAGCTGTAGAGATGGCTAATATGGATCATCACCTATGTCTTGGTCACGCTCTGCACAATCTCATCACAGTTGATGGAATAAATTCAGTACCAGAAATTAAAATGGTCGTTCAGAAATGCAAAGGCATCGTAAAGGCTTTGAGATACCATGGCCCAGAGTTGCAAGTTATAGCCAAAAATGAGCAGTTAGAGTTTTTAAATAAAATTGATATAATTATTGAGACGTTAGAATCTGATGAAAGTGACCCCATGCCTGAAGTTGATTTGTCATTTGATGAAAACAATCAAGATGATTTTTTTCCCTCAGGATCAGAACACCAACTAATGCCAGCCAAAACTGCAACACCGTCTCGGTGGCACTGCATTCTTGAATTACTAGAAAGTGTTTTACATATATGCAAACGGGAAGCCATAAATAAAATGTTAGGGAACATCGGTGAAGAGGAACTCAAAATATCTCTGCATGAAATGATAATTATAGACGACCTGGTAAAATTTTTAAGACGTTTTCGTGAAGCCGTTGAGATTTTGACTTCACAAAAGACATGTACATTGAATGTTGCTGTCGTGTTTCGTTCTGAAATTATTGATGTACTAAATTCCTATTGCGATGATGAATCGCAGATCATGTTGCGACTAAAACACAACATGTCGGCAAACTTAAACAACCGATTTCCAGTAACTAAAGCGATTGTTGCAGCAGCTCTTTTAGACAACCGGTTCATGAGTTTAAAAGAGATAGATATATTTTTAGAGCAACAAAATATGAAGAGGACTTCCTTTCTTACCAGTTACATTAAAGAAAACGAAATAATAAATTACAATGAGTTGCAAGATCCTTTGGCCGTAAATACCAGCTCAAAAATCACCAGCAGTAATAAAACTGACTCGTTATTATTGAAATTATCAAAAAAACATAGTATTAATCCATCGCAAGGTCTAAAAGACGATCCAATTGAGCAAGAGTGTTGGCGTTATATTGCTGCAGCTGATCCTTCTGAACCAAAGGATGGCGACCTTCTATCTTTCTGGAACAATAGGAAAGAAGTATTCCCTTATCTTGCTGCTCTTGCTAAATGTTTACTCTGTGTACCTGCCACAAGTACGGCGAGTGAAAGAATATTCTCAGGAGCCGGGTTAAACATAACGGCAAAAAGATCTCGATTGAGCCCAATTTGTGTGGACAAAATCATATTTATACATGATAATTATAAAATGTGTAAGACTGATGACAAACACTGATTTGTGTAAAATTTTGCAATCATAGGATTTTTATATATTATATAAGTTTGGTGGCTATTATATCGACAGTATTGATTGCTATAGTTGTTTTTTTATTTATACAGATGGTCACATTTTAGGAAAGGTGTGGTCAAATATTAGGAGCGTCATGTGTAGCCGAAAAATTGTTGATTTTGATTTAATTTTTTTTAATCATTGTTTTTTTTACTTCGGGACTGGTTTTCCTGATGTAGATTTCCCTCCACACATTTCTCAGCATCATTTTATTTATTTTCATATCAATTTCAACGATTTTGCTTCTTAATTTTTATTTTTATTTTTTTATTCACGTTAGACCTTTCTCATAAGAAATATTAGCTTTGTCGGTCAATTTTGAAGTTCAATTTATCTGTTGCAAAATAAGATATCTAAATTAACAATCACGAATTCTCCTAAAATTGTTGGCACTTTACGTCTTTTATATATGAACCCTAAAATAAGACCACACATTTCTCTAACACCCTTTAATTATACAGGGTAATATGTAATTAATAAAAAATAGTATTAATTGTAATAAATAATGAAACTGCACAAGTCCTTAATGTCATGGACCCCTTCGGTGCATAATTGCGACCTCTTTCGTGCCGGTAAAATTGAGGTACATACATACATACATACATATATTCATATATATATATTTACTTTTTAACTGGCGGTTGTTTTGGGGTTTTGGGATCATAACTAGACCTCCTGTGAAGAAATTTTTGGAAAACTCGACAACTGGCACAAAAGTAATAGGTGGACTTTTCTTCTAAAAACCTACCTAAAACACATACATTTATTCGCTGTTTATAGAACGTTCAGCTACTTATTGTATTAAAAAATATTGAGGTTTTTGCATCACTTCCGTCTTTGTTTAGGTGACAGTCTTACTTCCATCCGCGACTAATGAATTGTTAAATGAAATATTCCTTCACTAAGTGCTACGTTATCGATATTCTCGAAATTGGATAGTTTATCTTGAAAGAATAAGATTTTAATTAGGTAGGTACACTAAATGTTAAACTACTTAAAAGAGAACAGACAGTTTTGATCTTTGAGATTAGATCTTTTAAACTACGCAACTGATTTTAATGCGGGTTTCATCAATAGATAGAGTTATTCAAGAGGGAGGTTAATAGTTTAATATTGTTTTGTGTTAATTTGTTGAAATATGACGATAATTATCCACCACATTAGTATCTACATTGCACCCGTGCGGAGCCGGAGCGGGTTGCTAGTAAACAATAAGATAACAAATTTAATAGTACCTATGTACGGGATATTTCGGAAGCAACACGTGTTTTGAATATAAACAATAATTCATCGCAACTTTTCTCACAGTTCGCAAAACCATGACTCTGTATTGTTCAGGGGCTAATTCAATTACTTGCTCAGGGCTGTCACCGAAATTTAGACATTTAATTAATATATACAAAAGTGAAACTATTGATGTCACGTAATAACGGATAATAACTATTAGTAAACCCGAATTAAAAAGTAAAAAAGAGTTCCTCCACCTCTTGGCTTCGTTATCAAGCCCAATCAATTGGACTTCAAAACGAATCATATACCAAACACGAGGGGTTCTTCTAGTAGACACTATCCACTTCCTGACTCCATCATCTCTAAAATACTAAATATGGTATTGTCATCCAAACTACATATACATGCAAAGTTTCATTTCGATACGTCAATTAGAAGTAGGTTAAAATTTACTTCCAACATTTGTTTATGAATAGTTACAGTAAAAAATCTATTTAACAAAAAATTAAACCGACGAAAAGAATTAAAAAAAGCAAAAAATAAATAAACTCTTAAGTATTGAGCTTATTTACATAAACTATCAAATTTTATATAAACTTATTTTGAGTCCAACAACAAACTGATTAATTATCAGAATTTTATATGTACCTACGTAGAAATGGATATGGCTCTACGTAAGTAATTAATCATTTTATTATTTGATGGGATCCTGGTAAAACTGAGAGAATTTTACCCGGATCCCATCATCAGATCCTGACTTCCTTGACATGGGACCCCTCTTGAGGTATACCCTATCTAACAAAAAAAGAATAATCAAAATCGGTTCATAAATAACGGAGAGAGGGCTGAACAAACATAATATATATATATATATATATATATATATATATATATATAAACATAATATATATATAAACGGTCGAATTGAGAACCTCCTTTTTTTCGTCGGTTAAAAACTAATAAAAACGTGTTTACAAAAATAAACATTTATATGTTCTTGTTTATAGTAAATGAAGTTCACGGAACACAGTTACATACGATAGGAATTGTACTTTGGGACAGTGTTCTTTTTGACTAAAAAAATAACGTTAACTTAATATTCGCTAAAGTTATTGCAATTTTTGTTACAAACGTGTGAATATGGCTACCGCGTGTCAACCCTAAATATTACCGTTTTAAAACAGGATTGAATTTTATGCACTTTGTTGGAAGACCTGAGCTAAAAAAACATTGTGTGTTAGCGTTTTAAATTTTAAAATATTCCTTCCTTTTTGGCCTTTGAAATTGTACAGCCTTGGAAAAAGGTTAAAAAAAAATGTAATATCATTATTTTTTGTTTTACGGGTGTTGTATTTTACTTTTTATTATTAGCAAATTGTGTAAAAAGAGTAATATCGTTTATATTGACTACTATTACTAATGAGGGCTACGTTCTAGTAGGTAGGTAACCCCTTTTCATTTTTAATTAAGACAAAAAAAATATATATATAATACGGCCGAATTGAGAACGTCTTTCTTTTCGTCGGTTAAAACAATGACAAACCTTTTCAAAAAAAAGGAGACATCAAATTAAATAGACTGTTCTGTGTCTAAAAGTAATATTGTGTTTTCGGGATTCCATCTTCTAAGTGCGTTCTTTTTTTTTAGACAGGAGAGTGTTTTAGACAGTTATAAGAACCCCTATACTAATCAGTTCTTTAAATTCTAGGAATGTCTGATACCTAACTAAGTACTTACTTCATTCGATAGAAAAGCAAATTTAAGTGGTGGTGTTCACCTGTTAAACAGGCCAAAATCTCGACACTGTTAGTGTTAACCCTACCAGAAAATAATAATGGTTTTGTTCCGTCGATTTAGCTCGCAAATTACCGTACGTAATGCAGACTGAGCTTGGCGATAAATAGGCTGGAAACAATGCGTTTATGATTACTATTTAGGCAATAAGCTGTGAATATTAAGTTTGATATGATTGTTTATATAAAATATTGATTCTGTTTTTGAAATTAAGTAGAAAGAGTAAGAAAGAGGTGATTCAACTTTCATCCTGCATGATCAATTTCTTCTTTTTATTATATCAATGTAATACTTATGCGATAAATATTTTTATGATGTTAATTGAATTAAAAAATTAATATTTATTTGAATGAATTTGAACAACTCTAAATATCGGGTTGCTGGATGATCGTTTTAAGAAATTCGAAACTTTAAACAATTTCGAAAAAGTATTTCACTTTTATTTGTTTTTTTTTAATTTTTTTAACCAATTATTTTATTTTAATGATATTAAAAGCTTTGTTAAAAGAAAAAAAACCGGCCAAGTGCGAGTCGGACTCCGCACATGAAGGACTCCGCACTAGATTTAATACGCCAAATAAATACGTTCTAGTAGGTAGGTAACCCCTTGGCCACGCCACAATTGTGGCGGTAAGGCCCGTCATAGAGGATTGGCTAGAGAGGCGACATGGCAGCCTCTCCTACCGTCTGACGCAGGTACTCACCGGACACGGCTGCTTCGGTAAGTACCTGTGTCGTATAAGACGGGAGCCAACGTCTGCGTGCCACCACTGCGGAGGCTGTCGCGAGGACACTGCACTCCACACCTTAGTGGAGTGTTCAGCGTGGGTGCAGCAGCGCCTCAACCTCGCGATGGCTATCGGTGGGGGAAGCCTCTCGCTGGAGACCATAGTTCTGTCTATGGTCCGAAGCGAGAGTGCGTGGAATTCCGCTGCCTCATTTTGCGAGGAGGTGATGTTGGCTAAAGAGGCGGCGGAAAGGGTACGGGAGAGGACGAGTACTCTCCCGTCCCGCAGAAGACGCACCAGGCGCGCGAAAAGAGTGCACAACGACCTCCGGCCTCCATGAGCGCTGGCCTGGGGGTAACGGGTAGAGCTGTCCGTTATCCTAGCAGGAGCAGGCCTGAGAAGGTGGCGCGACGTGTTCCGCGTGCGCCTCTATAAACCGGAGGCGGGCAAGGCCCCCGTACTCTATGGTGTGGCCGCCTACTGACCAAAAGACGGCCAAGGTCTGCAGGGGTTCCCGGAGGCTTCCTTCTTAGGGTATTCCCGGGTCCCCTGCAATAGACCCACTTGTGACGGAACACCGTGTGGTTTTAGTCGGTTCGATTCCGACCTACCACTTCACCATTAGCTCAGGTGAGGTGATGACCCGTGGGGGTTTCCACACGAAAAAAAAAAAAAAAAAAAAACGTAGGTAACCCCTTTTCATTTTTAATTTATTTTTATTATTTGTTGTTATAGCAGCAACAGAAATAAATACACGTGTGAAAATTTCAACTGTTGACTTGACTTGACGAGAGTGTTATCACTACATATTATAAAACAAAGTGCCCCGCCGCGTCTGTCTGTTCGCTATAAACTCAAAAATTACTGAACGGATTTTCATGCGGTTTTCACCAATAAATAGAGCGATTCAGGAAGGTTTAAGTACATCTTTCGTTAAGGTTTTGTGTAAATTGGTTAAAATATGATGACGATTGTTAAAGATGTCTCTGCTACCCGTAAAAATAATTGTTTAGCCGTTTGAACTCTTTTCTAGTCGTTGAGGGAATGTTGAGTCAGGGTGTTTTAATATTTTAATTTATGATTATTTCTAGTTATTATAGTGTCAAATGTTAAGAAATTCGTTTAAAAATAGGTTGTTTTTTTGTATTTAAAAATGTATAAATACATAAAAGATTCGTAGATACATTCATAAATATAGATACTTACATAGGTACTGATGTACTCGTGTAATATAATGACTCTATGTGAGATTGTATGCGAAGATAAAGATACAATTTATCATTTTATATACACAAGTGGATGTTTTATTAGAGTTGCGAAGTGTAATATACAGATTTATGCTCAGATACTATCTTTTTATTAACACTCGCGCATTTACGTACTTTTCTTTTATTCTTATTACTTGATTCTCGGTTCTTGTATACATACCTTGTATATTCCGGTATCACATTTAATGTGATAACATTCGCGCCACCTTGTACTTATAATACTCCAAATTTCTACGGTGATGTGGTTCTAGCTACTTTCGTCGGACGCTGCTGCCGCTAAGCTTTGAAATCATTGCCCGGTCGCACCTCTGTTAAAATCTTATAACAGAAAACAAGTAATATTTGTGCACAAGATCTTTACGGCTACTGTAGAAAAGTAGTACAGAAAATTCGGTGTCATCGACGCCTAGTATTTTGGAACGACAACCCCGGTGTCGCAAGCCATAGTGAGCGCTCACCTTGGGACTTGGGACGGTTTTATAAATATTACCTCGCGGTAAGTTTCGATTTACGAGCGAAAGTTTAAAAACAATTATAAACAAACAACATAATTTACAATTTGTCTAAGAAATTACAGAATTTACCTACTGGGTAATCTATTTGGTCACTATTATTGTTCCTAGCTTACCACGAAGAAAGGCCCACTTAAATTATCTGTGACAATCGAAATGTGACGAAACATAACATTAAAAATTCACCGGTTGCATCACTTTTGGCCACGATACTAATGCACCTGAATTTAATATCTCATTATATCTAAGAAGTGAATGGGCGCACATTTCTGCCCCCATTGGGTTACATTAAAAACTACATACGGCAAACAATGAAACAATAGTTCATATTATATATATTTTTGATACTAATAATTATAACAGGGTACTTTGTAGCTGCACTACTGTGTGAACTAATTTATCTTGAGAGCATTTGCTCGCATACATATCAGATTATAATTGTTATATTTCAATATTGTATAGGACCGTCAGACCTACATTTAGATTTGAGACGCATCTCACTTATAAGTGTATACAGGGTTTATTTTATAACAATGGAACACTTACTTAAATCAACGAAGGGCATAACTCTAGCATGCTGTAACAAAAAGATAAAAAAAACTATCCGTTTATAAGTTTTAACCGTTTAAATTTCCAGGTATTTTTACATCCGTTTCTCATAAAAGCAGGTGGAATGTGTAAAGTGAAAGATTTTAAATAGTCCATATTTTTTATTTCGGAATTTTTAATTTCGTTACTAAGATTCTCAATAATTGAGTTAATGGTTCCAAAATAAAAAAAAATACGATTTAAAATCTTTAACTTTACACATTCCACCTGATTTTATGAGAAACAAAGGTATTTTTCACTTATGTATTAATGTCGTCGAATAATTCAAAGTTTGATAATATGGAAAGTAGTATAGATTGTATTTCTTTATTTAAACAAAAAATATAAATCTCTTCATACCTAAAATATTATAAAATATATTTCCTAATTATGTAAAATCCTGGCAACTAAACCGGAGGCAAAGTTATCCCCTAAGATTAAAAGAAAAAGTTCTTAAAGAATTTTCCTTGGTCAAACTTACCCGCACTTAACTTAACTTAACTTTGCGAAAGCATCATATTGATTCAATATAATATATTTTAGTTTATGATATTGATAGGTGACTAACCATTGTCGTGCGCCGGAATATTAGGTTTACAAAATCACGCCGCCATTATGGAGTTTTGTAATTCGGCACACGAACAGGGAAGCATTAAAGCACGGACGGAGAATTGTGTAATGGCTCTTATATATAGTGTAGTTACCTTGTCCATATTTGCATAAAGGCCATTTTACGATAATAATGTTTAAACAGGAATTGATCATGGTGAAGCCGTTTTTTTATCCTCTGTGTTACTGCTATAAAAACATAATTTAAATATATTAACATATGCTATTAATCGTCTTTAGTGGCGCTGCGGTAAAGCATTACACTGCAACGTCAGGAGTCCCAGGTTTGATACCTCCTAGTTGCAAATATTCGAATACATGAATACAAATGAATTATATTGATATTTGCATTGCTGGCTGTTTCTATAATTAATAAGTAATCATTTTGTCAGCTATGATGTGTCAACGTAATAGGGGACAAGCCTATTGCCGTCAACAGAGCAGTTTGATAATTAAAGACGGGAAAACCACCCGCTGAGAGTAGGTAGGACCACGAATATCAGTGTTAGACCCATTAAATCACCCCGGTACATTTCATCAAATATTTAGGCATAACTCTGAACAAGAATTTAAGTTATGCAACTCACATTAGCCTACTCACAGCTAGGGTCAGAAAATTATCAATAATATCTTTAACACACTTCGTCACGTTGCCAACTTATCCATTATTCGTAATGTATGTCTATTACGCATTGTGTCAAGCCATTATGAATTATCGTCTATCATGTTGCGTTATTCATAAAGCTTTTTAGCAGCTGCTATGTCCAACTGAAAAATTGTACAAAGAATGGAACGTTTAAAACCGAAAAATTTAACTAAACGCTATGACAACTCTTTTTTGGTTCGAGTCGCCAAGATTTTACCTCTATTTTACCAGACAGTTACAATCCTGGAACCTTCAAGAGTAGAATGACTCTTGAATAGGCGTGTACCATGTTCATCTTCAACGTCACTTTAGGCAACATTTAATTTTTAAAACGTGTCTTACAACAGCACCTGAAGACATCCTACGCTATGTCACAACACACAAGCGACGGAAAGACTACTTTTACTACCTTGGACTATTTCTAATCTTGAAGTAGTATCTGTTAGGAAATAAATAGAATATTCTTTACTGTCACACTCAATTAACAAGCTATCGGCCGCCAGCGGCTCCGTTCGCATTGAATCAGTATTTTCTCCTACTATACAGCGATTTCATCCAGAAAACCCATGGAAGGGACTAACCACCGAAAATAAGCGGTAGCTGGTGACTTACTACAAATATTTCAAGTGGCCATAGCTTAGCTACTGAGAAAACCGTTAGAAATAATTAATTAATGAACGTGTGTCGAAGTAAATTCATTTCGAAGAGCACAGTGCACAACCAACTTAAATGTCTACATAAACAGCCCTTGGGAGTGATTCTCTATCGATAAACCATATTTTGGGTCTTGTCGTAACCCCATTATGGGTAACTAAAACAAAAAAGAAGCCGATTCGTCTGTGTTACAAAGTAACAAACATGTAATGCAGAAACTACCTACATTTACATTTTGGGTCAGCTTTTAGTATAATCATATGTATTTGGTAGGTGCCAATTTTGCCATCTAACCTCTGCACAGGTTTCTCAACAATTCATTAATGTTGAAAAGAAATTATAAGGTAATACACAGTTTATTTTGTAATAATTAAACATAATTCATCGCCAATAAATAAATATGCATATAATAAACGGTATTTTTAATATAGATATTACTCAAAATTACATTATTCCAATTCATGATTTCATTTAAAATATATTCTCATTTATTGTTTACAGCAGGTATATTGTCCGAACGGTTATTTGAAATAATTTTATTGTTACGTAAATTAATTTAAATTATTATTAGTTATCAAATACTAGGAATATTTGTACACCTTGTTGATTAATTGTTATTGAAATTGATGATGACACGCGTGTGTTCTAATGACACATTTGACGTCAATTTTCAAATTCTGAAATAACACTGTCTTGTAGTTATAGAATAACGACATTGAATTTGTTAGGATATTAACTTAACTAGTAGTGATGTTAGTGAGGGTCGAGACTAATGGCTACCTGGACATGGCGGGACCCGGGGCGAGATCACCTATTAATAAACCATTTTGTATTAGATGGTTTGAGCGTTTTCTCTATAGTTAACCAAATCTAGGTAATCCAGTTTCTCTAAATCATATGAAACAGAAAAATCACAATTGAAAATACAAATGTACAAAATACAAGCTACAGTTCAAACAGTACAATTTCTCAATCTAGAGCAGTTCACATACAGTGATACAGCTCGTCTATGTGACGTAACAGATAACAATCGCAAGTTACGTAAAACGGAACGCATCCAATTTCAACGATGCTAATTATCTACGCGCTTCCGGTGCTGCTTCCTTATGTTGGTAGACACTCGTCAATAGAATTTGAAATAGGAACACAGATTTTTGTTAAAAATCTAAAAAGTTCGCGCCAAAGAGTATACAAACACAATGGCTCGCGCGCTTAAATTTTTATTTGTGAATAGCTGTCAGTTTCTGGTAAAACTTCGTACCACGAACTCGTCGCAGTAGGAATGTCACTAATATGTTTAGAATAAAGATTTTACATGAAATATGGGTTTTTAAAATATTATACAGATTTCTCGGTATGGAGGATGTATAAACCTTCAGAAATTTTAAATGAAATTCATACACACGTAATGGTGTTTATAAAGTATATAACTTTTACAAAAAAGTCGAAACACATTAAGTTTAATTCTGAAATTGATGGAGTACATCTGAAAAGAGTCTCTGTTGCTCGTATCTTGGGAGTTAGGTACTTTACATGCAGCACTATGATTCGGCCAACACGGATAAGTCAGTATCAGTATAATAAGCTAAAAAAATGCTCGGCTTCATAATTCGTATGTCAAAAACACTTTGCAACAACGGTAGCCTCATTTTGCTACATAACCTCTATTAAGGAGTACACTGGACTAGAATAGTACAGAACATTTGGTCGCCTACATTCCACATATGCTGTTTGTATAATAGAATCAAATCAGGTTCTGTTTGTGAGGCGTTTAACATTTAAATTTAGAAATGGGATTCGACTGATTAATTATAAAATGACTACACATTTCTGACCTGTTGACTTTACATAAAATAATCAACGGGTCTATGGACGCTCCCGAACAACTTCAAATTTAAGATTAACCAACACGTTATGCGCTATCTTCATACTCGTACATGTGAACTGTGTTTACGTGGGAGAGCCATGCTTACGGCACGTATGGGCCGGCTCGACTCCGCTCGATACCACGGCCTCACAGAAAACCGGCAGTAAAGCAATGAGTGAGGTTACCGGAGGCCCTAACCCTTCCCTCTCCCCTATTCCCGTCCTTCCCCTCTCCCCCTCTCCTTCTCTCTAATCCCCCTTTCCCTTCTTCCCACTCTTCCCCCCTTTCCCCCTCTTCCCCTACTCCCACCTTAAAGGATGACAATTATGAAATCGAAAAATCCGAAAGTCGTTAATTTGTTGTTATATTACATAAAAATTAAGATTTTGTGATTACAAACTTATATTTTGCGGTTGGATTGTTCACTTTGTCGTACATCGCAACCGCAAAGTCATTCGAAAAAGATGGGCAAAAGTCTTGAGAAGTTTGAGAATTGATTCCCGAGATGTACGTATACAAGTTTGTATGCTTACGGAACCCTCGGTGCGCGAGTCAGACTCGGTTTTTTTTCTCATACACACCCAAAAAGTGAATAAAGGTATTTTCACACATGTGTGTGTAAAGGTCTGATACATATATATACTCGTACAGATGTCTCTATATATGTATTTGAGCGTGGCGGTCACGCGAGTTCAGTACTTTTTCCCTATATCAAAAGTGCCTAAAGAAACTTTTCACTTAAAAAAAATACTTTCATGGCTAAACACGGCGACAAAAAAGAGGCGCTTCATATGTTTCGAACACAGGCGCTGCGCGCTGCCGAGAGTCGGCGCGGCCCTGTGCCTTGGTTATAAATTTAAAATGAAACAGTTGTGTAGAACACCTCAATTGACATCTTTACCATGAAATAAACAGCATACAGGCATTTCTTGTCACAGTAGAGTTCTCATTATTTTTGAAGTTATACTTCTTTTGGCGCGTTAGGGAAAAATTATGAGAGTAAATTTTTACGATGCGCGTGCACACCGTCACAAAAAACCGACTCCGAGCTAGTCAACATTTTAGTTTTTCAAAAAAGTAACCAACTTCACGATTTTATTAACAATTTATTGATTTAAAGATAATTTACTGTGATTATAAGTAATAAAAATGGTTTTTACATATTACTTTGAGTATGTTTGTAGAATTTGAGGTTAGTTGACGGTATGTATTATTTATTATGATAAGTATAACTTCTTACGTGCGTACATAAGTACACACGAACTCTTTTTTGTATTATTTAAATGTTTAATTTTAATTTTTTACCCTTTTTTTCAGGAACCCGTAGACGCATCAAGTTGAAATTAATATATTTGTATATATTTGTATGTCAGCGGTCCCTTGAAGCTGTAAAAAAATCAAGCTTCTTAGTCAACGCAATCAAAGGATAAGCCTTAGATTTTAACAAATTTGAACATTTCACAGGTAAATCAAAACCTATAGGGTACTTCCCTTTGACCTATAATCATGAAATTTGGTAAGAAGCAAGGTTGATAGCACAAGTAAATAGTACATATACTAGTTATATAATTTGTTCGTTATATAGTACGTATTAAGATAACTCCGACACGTCATTTTAAATGTTGAGGAAATTATTAAAACAATTAATTTGTGTATACCAGACAGTGTAACAATGTCTCAAACGTCTCAATAAATCTTCTTACGCATACAAAATTACTTTGTATTCGTAAATAATATTAGATGCTTATGTAAATATTTCCTTTTTTAAGCCTTCAAAGAAGAAGGAAGTTTACAACTTAACTGTTTTTTTTTGTGAATGTTCTAGTCCAGCCCCGGAGAAGGATCTAGTGTTGCACCCTGCCCTGGAAGTGGGAAGCCGAACATTTTAGAGCGCCCTTTTTCTTATTCTGTCACTTTTTTAAAAGCGGTTTGAACTATAAAGAGATAATGAGGGGGAAAGTTGGCCGCCTTTGAATAAAATTGTTTCAGCCTAATTGTTAAGACGGCAACAGTAACTTGAAAGAAGGTTTATTAGGAAGTAAATCTTTGTAAAACATTACACTTGGTGTCACTTTAAGTTTTTTTATATTAATCACTACAGTAGCGAATGCACATACAACAACAATACAACATAAGCAAACGCCCCGATCCTCCTCTCCAACAGACTCTGATCACTTTGACCACCCACAAGAATAATTCTATTATCAAAATAGTTAATTAGGATGAACCTCATTAATAAATTTAAAAAACAAAAGACTTCAGGATGAATGACCAATATCGATTATCGCTTAGACAACTTATAAAACAAGTGAGTTATTCTCACAAAAAAAAAGCATATTGAAGGTCAGCAACGCGCTAATGACAACCCTAGTGCTTCAAGCGTAAAAATATGAGACTTGAATCCATAACATTACATACATCAGCAAACATAACATCGCATCAGCATAACATTAATTGTATTGCTTGCAAAAAGCACTTACTTCTTATTTTATTCAAAACTAGCTGTACCCACAGTTTTACCTGCGTTTATGATTACTGCTCCGCTTCTATTAGTCGTAGCATGATGTTATATAGCCTATAGCCTTCCTCAATAAATGGGCTATTCAACATTAAAAAAAAAATCAGTTCGAACCAGTAGTTCCTGAAATTAGCGTGTTCAAGCAAACAAACAAACAAACTCTTCAGCTTTATAATATTAGTATAGATAAAACACTACACTTAACATAACTTTATTATGCAATGACCACTTTTCCGATTAACATCTTGACAATTCAAAAATACCTACAAGGAGTTTACTTGAAATATATAATTTTGATTTTAAATTTTCTCTTCATTGCGTTACACGCAATTAAATAACGTATCTCCTTTATGAGGGTTACCTACATTTTTTTTTTCTAAATAAAAAAAGTTCAGTTAAGCGTAGCGTAGCATTATAAAAAAATATACATAAGACATTTTACATGGTATATTAACAATAATTCAAGTTTAAGTAAGGTCATGTTCGAAATGCGAATAGAACTGTGTCAGTGGCTGCGTGCGTTTACCACTCGTAACGCACCTAATCATAGATGCGTGTGCGCATCATTTGTGTACACACGTAAACGATTTATCTAACGTAACCCGTTCTAAATTTAATTGCGTTTAAATTTTACTAGCTTTATTCGCGGCTTCGCTTTCGTTATTTTTATTTTTCTTTGTTGTTCAACAGGCGGCCAAGTCTGCCGGGGTTCACAGGTATTTCCAGGGTATACCTGAGGCCCGTAAGGACTCCGTGACAGAACACCGTTAGTCGGTTCGATTCGATTCGGTTCGGTTCGAATCCGACATCCTATCGTTTAGCCCTAGTGGGGTGACGATGCGTGGAGATTTCAAAAACGAAAAAAAACATTAACGCATTTTATTTACCAAACACACTCTTCGAATTTATTATATTATATACAGGTGTAAAAAGGAACACACATTTTTCATTCCGTTACTAAGAAAATCGATAAAAATTAACTTCGAAATTTTTTTAAATTAGTTTTTATGGATTTTGTCGATAAGTAAGTAAATAGTTCTAAAATAAAAAAATTGTAGGATTTAAAAACTTTAACTGTATACCCATTCCACCTAATTTTATGAAAAACGGAAGCGAAAATACCTCGAAATTCAAACGGTTATAAGTCATAACATAACTTGTAAACGGATAGTTTTAAAAAAAACTTATTAAAAACACATGCTAGAGTCATCAGTGATGTTCCTTTTTCAAATACACCCTGTAGAATAGTCATAGATATTAACATAGACTTGTTTAAAATATAGTTTACAATCTATTGCTGACGGCTTCGATCGTATTCAAGATATTTTCGATACCTTGTAAAAGTACCTACTTTTTTTCGAGTAGAAACCTTACCGTACCTTTTCTGTAACCCAGCCAGGGTTACAGAAAAGGTATGGTAAAGGTACCTTTATGCAAAATTTAATGATGATCGGTAGAGTAGTTAAATCAACACAAACAAACAAACCAGCAAACTTTCTTTCCCATTTATAATATTAGTTAGGAAGTTAAGATTTGAATTATTTATGGTTATTTAATGTTGTGCTTTTTGCATTAAAAATATTATTTATTGAAATTTATATTTAGAGGTTATTTCCTAGTGGTTTCTGCTAGGGTAATTTAAGTTAATTAGGTATTAAACAAATATACTTTAGTAAAGTGGGAAGCCTATAAAAAGTAAGTATTTATTCTCGTTTAACTCTCTCGTTAAGGCTCCCATAGTCACAAATGAATAAATTTACCGAAGTTTTTTTTTTTTTTTGTCATTGTGGTATCAAAATGAAACTTTGTATGTATATGTGGTTCAGAAGACAATACTATAATTAAGCATCCTAGAGCTGATCTAATGATGGAGACAGGAGGTAGATAGTGGAACTCTTCAATTGCTACTAGTAAACCCCTTGAGTTTGGGCTCATATGATTTGTTTTGACGAGTCCAACAGATTGGACTTGGTAACTTGGTCCGATGATGAATCCGGGAGGTGGATAACGGTCCACTTTTTGAAGGGAAACTTCTTTAGAATCGTTGTGATTTGAAATTCGATGAAACGGAAGCATCACGATAAAGTTCCTATAATCTTTGTCTTTGCGCCTGCGTACTATATGTCAATGTCAACGTGATTTGTGTTGATTTTACTTTTTATTATTTCTCATTCTCTCGTAGGCTACTTTTCTGAAGTTTCACTTCTGCCGTGTGTGAATTGCACCCACACACACACCTTCTTTTAGTTTTTAATTCGGTTGGCCATTAAAGTGTGTTTTTTAGTTTTACTCAACTAATTATTCAATAGACGAGCCTGTTGTTTCATGCTTTGCTAATTAAGGAATTTGATCTATCGTTCCTTATAGTCGATCGGATTACAACTACTCGGACGTCAGACATATTACTGAGTATAGGGGTCACACGAAATACGAATATAAAGCCACGGAACCCCGGTATTTTCAGTTTACCATTTCTAGTGACCCCATCTACTTGAAGGCAAGAGAGCTGCCCACTTGCTATATTAACGCAACCAACATAAATAGCGAAATGAAAAATATTTCCCAAATATTTAAATGACTTGTGAACGCCTAAATGAGTGTTTAAGAAAGACAACTGTGACGGTCGCTGTTTTTTTAAGGCGCCCATTACACAGTAGGTTTGGCTGTCAGTTATGCCACAATCAAAACGGTGATTGACGAATAACCTATCGTCTAATGCAGTGATTGATGGTTGCATGATTAGATTTTAATGTAGAGATTATTTCATCAATCACCAACAAACATCAATGAATCATGACGTTTGGTAATGAAATTGACGTTTGAATGAGCGTCTTATGGACGCCTTAATGTATCCACTCTTAAAAACCCTAACACATCATCATTTTGCCAAGTATAATTTTGGATCCACTCATGTAATAGGGGGCAAGCCTACTTTGGGAATTAAAGATGGGAAAATTGGGAATGTATTGAAAGGGAAAAGTAGGTAAGGGGTCGTCCGTGATGTTTTTTTAGCAACCTTTTAACCCTCCCTCGCCATGGTGATAGGGGGTGAGGTTTAAGATTAATCCCACCCCCAAGCTAAAATAACGTGTATTTTTTTAGTTCGAAATATATTTAAAACTTTCAAAATATTATCTTTAAATACAGATATAATCGCATGGTATTTCGTGATTTTTTCCAAACACCTCCCCCCTCCCTTTCGAGTCTCACGTGAATAACTACCCCTTTAGGGATACAGGTGTGAGTGTACTCCAAATCGCAAGAAATCTTTTGGGTGTATTGGTCGTCAGGAGTATTAATAGTCTCGAAATATTAAGCTTAATAAAATTAAAACAGCTAGGCAGACTATTGACATTTATCTTATTTGAACTCTTGAGATTAAAAATACAAATTCGCATAAAAATATTTACAGTGAGCTGGAATCAAACCTTGCTCCTTAACGTCGCAGTCGAACGCTCTAAATGTTGCCAGTATCATTAAATCCCTAGTTTAACTAACTGTTTATGACTAGGCTCGACATTCGACGTCATTGCCTCGCAATGGCGGATGACAGGTAAAACATCCGATATTGTCTAAGCGTTAGACGTATAAGGCTTTATTTGCACCTGCGTGAATGTTGGAAGACGGCCAGGTAAATAACATACAGTTTTCTGTTTTTGTAGAATTGACAAGGAATCCGCTTCGTAATCTAGTTTGAATCGGCGCTTTAAACTGATATACATATTCAATAGCAAATTATTTTACTTAAACCTTTAATATATTAAGACTGGCCTGTTGGTCTAGTGGTTAGTGACCCTGACTGCTAAGCCAGAGGTCGTGGGTTCGATTCCCACCCAGGACAAATAATTGTGTGACGAGCACGATAATTTGTTCTGTGTCTGGGTGTAATTTATCGATAATATGTATGTATTTAGAAATATATAAGTATGTTTATCAGCAGTCTGGTTATCATAGTACAGGCTCTGCCTAGTTTGGGATCAGACAGCCGTGTGTGAGATGTGTGAAGTTATTATTATTATTATATAAATATAACCTTTTATTCAGTCCCTATTATAATCATAGAGATATATAGATTCTTATATCTCTATGATTATAATCGACTACAAAATGTATGTTTTATTTTTTAAATAGAATAAAAGGATTCCAAGATCTTGGTACAATATTCAATTTGAAATTATATGAGTCGTGTATGTAGAAAATGTCGTAAGCTTTCAGATGAAATAGACGTGGATTTGTTAACATTATAACTAAAAAATTTTAACTTTTTTTACTCGGAATTGATGATGTAAAAGTATGCGCAATATGCGCATAGGCAGTCTTTTGTTTTTCTTTCGCTGCAGTGTATAGAAATCTATATCAATCAATGATTTAAATAATCCGACCAAATCTTATTTTTTACTAAAAGCAATTATTAATTGTATAAACTTTTAATTGGCCTTCATATATTTAGCTTCTTGTATATTTTAATGCTTAGCTGTAAGTTCTCCAAATAAAATAAAACCAAACACCAAATAAACGCAGGTTACCTAAGAATAATCCTTACGAATTTTATAAATAAAAAAATGAGTTTGTATGTTTGCTTGTATGTTGCATTTACGCCATAACTAGTCAGTCAACCTATCATTAAATTTTGCATACACGGTCTCAAATCGGAGTACCACCCCCAAACAAAACAACAAAACATCAATGTGTACATAACACGTACAAATAAATGTAGCAAAACACGTCCACATTGTCTGTCAATTCGAACGACATAGTAGCATGCGACTGTAGCGTTGTTAATAAACATTTGTTATACGTACAATGTCGCAATGCAAACGCCCACTACAAAACAAATATTATGTAATTGACAAACAAACACACCAACACTCTCTTCCACTCGTAGCTCTGCCCGCGTGTATCTTGGTTCTCTTTATGCTATCTGTCTGTACTAAATACCAAATGTAATCCAAATTCCTTCAGTTCACAAGAGATTGGTTGATTAATAAACATTTTAATACTATAGATAAGTACATGTGTAGGAACGGTTGTCGTGTCCCTCCATCACAAAGGAAGGATCCTCCGACCAGGCGAGGTGATCATGCCTGGCGGACGGCGGCCCAACAATTAATGTTGGGAAGTTCTACTTATCGTAGAATAAAAACTTTCGTGAGTGGCATTCATGTTTATTAAGGAAATACGGTTTTACTCAGGTGTGTAGTTCGGAGATGCCCGACTAGATGCGGATCCGACGGGGGCCCTTTATGAAGGAGTGAAGCATCCTGCCGTGACGGTTTCAGGCGTCACACTAGGTTGGCGATGCTGCCACTGGTTCTTTTGTGGCGTTGTGTGTTGCGGTGTTGTTGTTTGAAAACTGGTCCGAAACTAGACGAGCATCCCCGAAATAAACAAGTGAGTGGCACCGTATACTTATCGTAGTTATTTTATTTAGAATTTCATTTATTCTAGTTGTATTTTTTTAGGTTATATTTTTCGCTAGGCGCTACACCGTGTGTGTAAGATTTGTCCCCTCACTTTGGGCACCTAACACGTGGACGGTTTTCAATAATTTACTCGTCAAGATGATACTCCGTATAAAAAGAATCCCATCAAAAACATTAATGTGAAAATGGGAGCCAAGTTCAACATTAAGAATACATGTGGTTATCGACTATGCCAACAAAAGAATTGAGATCTAAATGGTTGCCAAGTTCCTGTAGATAATCCTGAAGATTTACCTTAGCTAGTTTTCTTATATTTGGCTAAACAACTTATCTTCTTTATTTTATATGCAAGTTACTACATAGTACTTTATTTATATTGTATAGTCAGCATATCTTACTCTTCTAAAATATTGGTGTACTGTTAAAACTAGCCAAGATGGCTGCTGCGTCGCGAGTTCCTTTTCTTGAACTTGGCTTGACACGCTGCCGCGTGCCTAGATACGTTGAGATTTTTTTTCCGTAATTTATGTATGCTACGTAAAAAGCTCGCTAAATAAGAGAACTGAGAGATTTGATAAACATTACTACAAATAATTCATAGGGAAACCCGAGGACAAAACACATACTAGTATGCACTTAGGTATCCACGAATTGATATCCACCACATACCGCCACCTGTCAATACCTGATGCAGTGCACAGATGTGCCTTATTATCCTCGACACGGCCATTTATTCATGCGAACATTTACATAACAATTTAGCGCGCTGCCCGCGTCACTAGTAGCCAGTGTTGCCACTCTATAACATGGACGTGACCAGGAAAAACCTTTGTGACATTTACTTTGTATAGCATGTGTAAATCTTGTGAATAATGTGCGAAGAGAACCTGTGTTTGTTTACCAATTCTATTATATGGTTGTTCCGTTTATATGTTTATCTATTTACATATATACAAATGCAAATATTAGAAAAAAAAAACAAATATGTAGTGGCATATGTTTTAAATAGGATTAATCGGAGATGACAACATTCCACGAGTAACTTTAGATAGGAAAGATAGATAAGATAGAAGTTTAGGTACTTTACAGTTTCTTCGGCAAGTACCTGTGTCGGATCGGCCAGGGGTCGACGTCACAGTTCCACCATTGTGGTGACACGGCGTTTCACACGCTGACAGAATACCCAGAATATCCATGAGGATCTTCAACCTTGTCATCAAAAAAAAAGACAGGGAAGATAAACTGAACTCCCTAAAAATTGACCAGTTAGGGAAATTGACGAACTAAAGAAATTGACCAGTTAGGGAAATTGACGAACTAAAGAAAATGACTAGTTAGGGAAATTGACTAATCAAATATTTTGATGAAATTGACGAATTATGGAAACTGACGAATTAACGAAAATGGCGAATCAGGGAAAATGACGAGTAGTGCACTAACTCAAACAAAAAGCTGCTTAGGACAGTTACGCCTACAAAACTTTAATGCGTAACCTCTCACTAGCCATATGATACTTCGACACATGTTTTGCCTCTAGAGAGAACAGACTTTTATTGCGTGTGGGATTTGCGTTTCTTTAATGTAGGATTAGTAGTTATACTAAGGAGGCGCTGAGAATGTAGAATGCAAAATTTTTCTTTTCAATTTAATTTGAAACAAAATAAAATATTTGATAAAAAAACAAGAAACAATGCATTTATTAATTTCAAGCGTTAATGTAATTCTTAATAAAATAATTAGCGGATTAAAAACTATTACAAAAAGTATATAAATAAAAAAATATAATTAAATAAATATAAAAGCAACATAAAATTGCAGTCAGATGCTCGTCGCAGTCACTAAACAATCTCGGTCTACTTTATCATTGCAATCAGAGCATCACATGATTCCATAAAAAATACACGTAATCTGTTAGTTGCGTAATATTATCCAAACTTACTTTTAATATAACACTTTTTGAACCTGAACGCAATTTTCTCTCGTTTTAAGACGAACTTACCGGCAACAGCCAATTCGAGTTACAGCGACCCGGACATGCTAGAGCAATACACTACCCAATCCGTCCCTATAAACAGTATTTATTTCCTTCTTTATCTACCTTATTCTTTTAATATAATATAATATATATAATACCCAAAGTGCCCAATACATCTCAGCCTTCTCTCTCCCTAATATAGACTTGAGTGTATGTGTGTATGTAAATCGTAAAAATATGGATATTCCAATGTGAAACAAAATAGGGAGAGTACCACAGAAACGAGTGTGTGTCGTAAGCCACCAAGTTAATCTTCCAGGTAATAGCGTCAATCTGGCCGAAAGTCCATCAGTACTAATAATAAGCGATGACATAAATCGTAAAGGTATAATAAACATAAATTAAAAAAAATTAAAATACCCCCGACTCGAAAATCCCTTCAACGATTACAAAAAAGGTGATGATCTTCGAACGGCTGAACAGGTTCTCTTGAATTATATCTAAGAACACTCTCCATCAAGTCACCTTTCAAACAAAGAAAACACACTCAAATCGGTTCGCCCGTTTGGGAGTCATGATGCCACAGACAGACACAAAGGCATGTCAAAGACACCC
Organism: Callimorpha dominula; assembly: GCA_949752705.1. Classification (NCBI taxonomy): domain Eukaryota; kingdom Metazoa; phylum Arthropoda; class Insecta; order Lepidoptera; family Erebidae; genus Callimorpha; species Callimorpha dominula. The sequence continues at coordinate 2,621,543 of OX456992.1, forward strand.
CTCTTTTTGCGTCGGGGGTTAAGGGTTAAAAACAGATAAATAAAGATGACCCCTAATCGAGTTTAACTACCTTTTTGTGCACTCCAGAATAAGAAAGTTGAGCACGAGACTAGAGGTAAGAAGTGCCATATTTGAATATGATAAAAACATACTTACATACATAGTACATACATAAACTACTATTATAATATAAATTTAAAATACCCCGACTCAAATATAATATGTGCTATTTAGGAACGAATAACGAATAGGAAAGGGCTAATGATCTTCAAACCGCTGAACAGATGTAAAACTCTCAATCAATAAAATTCGCCTTTCAAAGAAAACAACCAAAATCAAAATCTGTCCATCCATCTAGGAGATATGATACCACAGACAGACACACAAATACACATGTTAAACTTATGACACCCCTCGTTTTTACGTCGGGGATTAAAAAGTCTCCGTCATTAGGGCTTAATTAGGAAGGGGAAACTTCCGCTTTGTAATTGCTCATAAATTATTAAGGAAACATCTGACAAAACTTTTTTTTTTCATCATTCGTTTGTCAATTGCTCTTCACTTCGGCTACAACTGCTAAATTCATAACCCTCAGTATCTGCGCCACATAACTCGAATGTTTAATCTTTTGAGGATATTCATTAATGGTGCAATTTATAAGTTATTGAACTCTGTTTAATAGTTTACCTCGTAATGGTTTTCACGTAGTACATACACGTTGTGACTTTCTAAGAACGTATTTGAAACATGTTGATGAACTGTAGATACCTACTGTAAAGCACGCAGAACAATATTTTACTGTGAAACACTATATCTGTTACTTAATTATCTTTTTTAAAAACAAACGCAATGATAAATTAATTAACGAGCAATTAACTTTATTGTATCATAATTTCAACAACATCAAGATAAAAAGTGTATTTTCACGCGTGGGATAAACACAAATATCGCATAAATTGATAAGATTGTTCTTAAAAATATTAACTATCTGAATTAATTTTTTTTTGTCGCATCTTTGACTCTTCGGCAGCCCTAATTTACAAATTCTAGACATACATTTTATTTAGACTTCTGGACACGTATTAAGAAGCTTGTTTGATAACGAACATCCATGAAAAAATAATTATTAGAAAAGTAATAACGAACACGAACGAAAATAATTTAAAAATATTAGAAAAGTTGTGTTTTTCTGAATTGTCTTAATTTTAGAAGGTTTTAGTTTTTTGAGACATTTTATAATAATATAAAATCATGGTTGGCATGAGGATACCCTTGTCGTGTAGATAAAAAAATCGTTTTTTGTTAGAAGTCCAGGACTTCAAAATACTAAACAGACAAACTAAAAAATAAAGTAATCGAGAAAAATATGGATTCCATACGTATTAATATGACATGAAACAAATGCACATCAATAGAATATCTAGCATGGCTTCCACGTCTTTACTTAAATCTTGCGATTTTAGCAACTAGTGATGGTAAGCCAGAAATTTATTTAATCATATTCGTATGATGAAGTTCCGTAGCATTCGTAGTATTAACACGATAAGCACACGCCTTTTATCAAGATATTACGGAGATACGCCCCATAGGCGTCATGAGACATGACATCACCACTGATTCAGTCCTCTCTGTAATATATAATATTAGGCATAGCTAGCTATATATGTACAGGCTACGGTAGTAACATTCGTTATTATTTTGCATACAATTATAAAATAGGTATTATATAAGACCAGATCCAGGCTGTAGCTGCATACTCTTCCAACTTCCAATTAAATTCAACTCTAATTTCAAAGGAAATCCAGAGATAGAATCCACTAGTCACTAGACTACTGTTTTTTTTGAATACCTATAAGTACCTATTATTAAAAATAGTTTAGTAAAAAGGTGGCTATTAAAAATGAGACCTTTCTTCACTATTTAGTATAAGTTAAATTCTGTACCGAAATTGTTTGTTCTGTAGAGATTTTATAAAGTTATTTGACACTTGCGCGAATTGAACTGTAAACTGGCCATAATCGATTAACCTGTGAAAACTAATGGAATCGGGACACTACACATCTATTCATGTCGTATTTACTCGTATATCTGTTTAACCCTTAGTACGATGAATGTCGCTTCCGACTAGGAGCTAATCACTATCCTTGGTTTAATATTTCCTCTGTTTGAGTAGAGATAGCGTTGCGTAAGAATATATGAAATATCCTTGAAAACCTATAACTTCGAACCTAAAAAAGATAGATTTTAATAAACTGAAGTATTGTTTTACGGAAGACATTCAACTATTGTTAGTAGGTATTTGTTGTTTAAATATGCCAGTTATCAAAAGGCGTTTACGTTTCGGTTACAACTGACAACTTTTCACACAATATGTAAGAGATAATATATTATGTGTAAATATATACATCTTTAGACCACCTCTAAGGTAACACTGTGTTTGTCCCAAACGCTGCAAGCCTAGGTACGAAGAGATGCCGCTAAACAACTTCCACATTCTCGCGACTAGGTTTTTTAATCATGATCGTGGGCCGGGCGATCAAGAGCAAAAAAAGTAAATCGCTATAGTGTGTATGCGGCTTCAAACTAATTGGTTATTAACATTCAGATTAATATCGTTACCAATAGGCATCAATTAGCATATTGAAATATTTTACTGACTTTATTAAGTATTGCCTACACAGTATTCGACTCATGAACCATAAAATCAGACAGCACTAATTAATTAGTGACTATATCCATAAAATATACTAATTTTATTAATTTTCTTTATTGTACACAAAACAACAATCTTATAAGTACAGGAAGGGAAATAGCATGTACAAAGGCGAGCTTAACCCATAGTTGAGTTTTCTTCCAGCAAACCTCGGGAGTGAAGAGAGGATAGTAAAGAAAGAAATAGAGGCAAAGTGTGTATTAAAGGTAAATAAATAACATAAAATTAAAAACCTAAACTATAAATACATAATGTATACCTACAGAATAATATAATTTTATTACTACATAAATCACTATATGACCCAAATCCTTCCACTTTATGTTAATAATTATTTTAACTTTCTTGATAATAATAACATACTGCAAAAATGAGATAGCAGGTTATTTCTTTAAAATTTTACAACTACAATAAATGTCAGGAAGAAAGAGCGGGGTGGGAGAGGTACAAACATATATTAGTCGGATAGAATTAGCCGAATATCGTTAAAGGTAGTCGGTTTTTTATTTTTATTTGTTAGATAAAAACGTCACGATTAACATTTTTCATTTCAAGGCATATTCATCGGTGGCATCACCGTCAAAAATCGTAAAAACGTTTTTTTTTTTTTACGTCTTGCGTGAAAAGTCTTTTTACATAAAAAATGCATATTAAAAGACTAAAAAAATTTGACTTTAACAGTCCCAATCAGATTAGTAGTTTTTTTGCAAATTTTTGCAAAGTTTGACACAAAAGCTGAATCGCGAAGGCATGAAAAATTATGTTTTATAGTTTACTCAACAAAACCGAATTCAAAAGTAAAGAGAGTTTCACTATATACATCCTGGTTTCATCATCAGCTTATCGTTATCAAACCCAATCTGTTGGAATCGTCAAAAGGTATCATATAAGTCCAAACTCGATAAGTTCCATTTCGATACTTCAATTAGAATTAGGTTAAAATTAATAAAAAAAAAAGATGACAAGTGAAGCTAATTTTAAAATACTATAATATAAGATATAATAATAATAACTTGAAATACACATCTCACACACGGCTGTCTGATCCCAAACTAGGCAGAACCTGTATTACAGCAACGAGACTGCTGATAAACATACTTATATATTTCTAAATACACACATATTATAAACTAGCAGCGCCCGGCGGTTTCACCCGTGTAAGTCCCGATCCCGTATGAATATCGGGATAAAAAGTAGCCCATGTGTTAATCCAGGTCTCCAGCTATCTACATACCAAGTTTCATCGCAATCGGTTCGGTAGTTTTGGCGTGAAAGAGTAACAAACATCCATCCATACATCCTCACAAACTTTCACGTTTATAATATTAGTATGATAAATTACCTAGACGCAGAACAAATTCTCGTGCTCATCACACAATTATTTGTCTTGGGATCGAACCCACGACCATTGGCTCAGCAGTCAGGATCATTAACCACGAGACTAACAGGCCAGAGTGAGAGTAACCGGCACATTACCTACACCAGCCTTGTCCCGCTGAGCGAAAAGAGCGATTGTGGCGACCGCTAATTGCTATGCTGTACTGATAGACATTATGTTCCAATTAAGTCTTTACTTTGCATCCATAAGTGCAATGTACGCTTCTTTTATGTATAACGTCTCTTTAATATGCTAACATTACCTTACCATTGCTGTAATTGTCTATGTAACTGTCAGGTCTTATAATCGATATATGATTAACGTATGAATAATATGAAATAGAACGCAAAAAAGATAATTAATTATTCAAACAAAGACATACTTAGATCCACAATAAACATCTTCGAGATCACCATACAAGGACCTCAACAAATAGATAAATTCAAAACGTGTGTGGAATGCACAAATGCATAAGCAATGAGTAAACGCAAGGTCAGACAAGTAGTGGGACACCTAGTGAGCTCACGTGGATACGAGATGTTTAGTGCGTCACAAGCCTTGGAATATGTAAAGGATATTGTAATTGATTTATGCTAATAGAGCTTATTGTCTATTAAGCAGATATGCGTGTTCCATTCATAACTTTTATATAATATTTTATCTTTATAATTTACTTCACGAATGTCAAACTACTCTACAAGAGTAGTTTGACATTCGTGAAGCTAACTAATATTATGAATGCGAAACAAACACAAACTCATCGTTTGTTTGTAAGGCCTTTTCGCCCCGATCACTATGAAATTTTGCAAACATCTTGTAAGGAAAGAGAAAAGGACATAGACATAGGGTAGCTTTCATCCAGAAAGCAGTTCCCGGGGGAAACCTGATTTGAATGACATAATCTACATTAAATCTGCCATAAAGTCTATAATATTTATTCATATTACTATGAAGTCTCACAGTGGCGATGAACGCATAGAGTTCATAAATCCTATTCTTTGTTACCCTATGCGTTTGTCCGCTATCAATAAATATGTTTAAGTGATTTGCAAATATAGAAATAGCAGCCTTTGTGAAGGAACCTTCTCGGGGACTTCCTTCCTAGGGTATACCCGAGTCCCTTGCAATAGACCCACTTATGTCGGAACACCGTGTGGTTTTAGTCGGTTCGATTCCGACATACCACTTCACTGCCAGCCCCGGTGAGGTGATGACCCGTGGGGGTTTCCACACGATAAAAAAAAAAAATAAAAAAAAATAGCCTTTGTGAAGGAACGCTGTTAAATTAAACAGGAATTCTGCCGTACATAAGCACTGCTATCACTTTTCATTGACGTCACATTCCTGCCTTTAATGGCGATGTGAAACAAGTTAAAAGTGGCTCACGGCTCATTTAAGGATTGTGATACACCTATACGGATGTTGGCTCCACCATATACACATTAATCGTTACGTCAAAATTAGGTAGAAAGTTACCCGAGTGTACCAGGTATTCAAAATATCCTAGCAAATATGTGTTTAAGTACTTGGTAAGATTTTAAGTTAAGACTTAATAAAAAAATATCACATATAATGTCTCTTTGAAGTTAACATGTGAAGTCATTTGTTCCTCCTTTTTATTAAAGTGAAATAAATAAAAAAGAAATTGGCGACTAACTATTTACGGCTATTTATGGCGACTAAATATTACATAAATCAGACTATATTACAACTAAATTTAAAATCATATTTTTACTATTTCCACGCCTTTTTACAATACATTTGAAGGTATATTTGTGTTTTATTTTAAATATATTATATTGTTAAACTCACACTCATCAGTTTAACTATTTCGAATAATTGAGAAGATAATTTAAGTAAAAAAGCTTTCTAAGGTTTTCTAAATAAATATAATGCTGTAATAATAATTATTTATTATCATCGATAAATACGCCCATTTAACTAATATTCAGGCATTTTATCGGGACTTATTAATTTAACATCTGGCAGCCCCACCCTTGTTTCTTTTGTTATTCTATTACATAACTTACGCGATAGATCTATGTGGAATGTGGAGAAATCCATCTTAATTTACTCTGTTTTGAACATCAAGTAAAGAGGCAAAACTACGAGGATAAGTATGGGAAAATGTGAATCCTTATGAGGTACAGGGACACTTGTGCTGTCTCCTGATTTTTACTATAGAAACATTATTTTAGAATTACTTGAAGCTAGGACGATAGGCATCGCGAACACTTGTTAATTTAATTTTTTTACGGAACCTCACGATATGAAAATGTTGACTTTACCAAAATCCTGAATATTTTTGGAATAGGATGCAGATTAATACGTATTACATGTAATAGTATTATTATAACTTATTAAATGTACATGTGTATGTATTATATTAGCAAATAGATTATAAAGTACTGTGGGTACTATAATAATATTATTTTATCTAATTTAAAATAAACAATTCTTAACCTCTGTGCATCTACCTTGTTTTGTCTCTGCATCGCCCAAAGGTCGACTGGGAGAAAATGCCTACGGCATTAAGTCCACCTTTGACACATTTTGTGCAAAAAGAATAAATAAAAAAAAAAAAAAAAAATTAAATATAGTGTATCCACAGTTAAAAATACGCCACAACATAGATGTCGAAAAATCACATTATCCTTAATTATTTGTGATATTATACCTCACTAGCATAAAATTATCTATGTCGATTTCTAATTACATAAATTATGACAATCACGAGTAAATTATATTCCAGCTTTCTTCTTATCTATATATAAATGCGAAAATAAGTTTGTCTGTCAGTCTGACGTTTTCACGCCTAAACCGCTGCACTAATTTTACTGAATTTCGATATAGAGATAGACGAGATCTTTTCAATAGAAAAAAACTTACCTTAAAGAATCTTCCTAGTTAAAAAAGCCTTCTAACACCATACAATCACAACAATATAAACACACAATATAATTACGCTAAACCGAACAGCAACTATTAGCTATGCAGTCAGAAGATCAACTGAGTGTACCTGCTAGGTATCTACGTGATCTATTGACATTCATACATACATTCGTGTACATTATTATAATTGTACACAATATGTTGCATTACCTAATTCATATTATTGTCGGCCGTAGCTGTGTTGTAAAATTACAAATCGACAGAGATACTCGCACGTACCACGTCCATATAGGTACAGCTAAATGGACTTTAACGCCATCTGCCGAGGACAAACCGAACTATGTTTGAACTACTGATTCCTGCATCGCGCAATGAAAGCTCTCACTCACTCGTAATTTCGGCTGTCGGATAATCATGTCTTTGTGATGGAGGGTTATTCAGGACACGGGGAATTAAATGGGAAAATTTAGAATACATTGAAAGGGAAAGGTAGGTAAGATGGGAAATCAATAGAAGGAAACCTCCCCCCCGCTCTGGATTTAGCAAGCCTACGTACTAATAGGGTAATTTTGAGTCAAATTTTTTATTTGACTTCCCCCCTGGACCGATGAAATCAAGTTTTGCCCCCCTGGGATAACAAAAACAAATGTTGCCCCCCCCCCCCCTCCCCTGGGCTAAAAGCTGCGTAGATCCATGCACTACACCTAGTTACGAGTAGATGGCCAAGGAAATTCATGTTCATGTCATTTTAACTTCTGTCAATATGGCTGTTAGAAGACGACCACCAGGTTAGGAAATTATGTCCCATATTACAAAAACCAACGATTACCTACATTTAGTAATGTAACTACTACTAAATACATCATAATTATGTATAATTACGTGATATAAATTATTATATTACTAATATTATGTTATGAGATGAGATATCCACCACGAAAAGTTTAGTTTACGAAAAAGATAACGTTATCGACCGTGTCGCAAAAGGCGATTAGGCAGGCATTTTTATACTTATAACTAATTATTTATAATATAATCAATCACGGTAAAGTAGGTTTATGTGTTTATACTTCATAATTTAAATTACCACGGCCAACACAACAAGTATTTAGTTTGAGTCTCCATTCTTTACTGAGATATTACGACTATAGTATCTTGATTGGTTTACATTTTTTCAAAATGGCCGGGTCTACTTCCCGCTTTTTTACTGTGTAGGAGGTTGGTGTTATTTGAATAATGTTAATGTAGTTCATACTACAAGTGTGATGACTCAAACCATTGTCTTGGTGATGTGTCATATTTAATGGTTATGGTAATACTATAATTGTATTTATCGTAGAACAGGTTTATTAGGTAGGAGCCATATGTACGCTACGGGATGGTGGCCAACAAAAATTAATAAGTGTAAATGTAGACTCATATTTTTAACATTAATATTACTTTTTATCCCAAAAAAAAATCTTCGTTATTAGTTAACAGATCTACTATAAAAAATTGCAGAAATTTGCTTCAAAACAAGTTGAAGTTATTATTTGGTATTAAGTTATAAACGCCGTAGGTACCTGATCAATCTACAATCGTAAGGTTCAAGAACATGAATAGAACTAATATATTCCACTCACAAAAACTAAAATAAACTAAGACTCCTTAACACACTAGCAATTAAATATATATATAAATATTTTTTCTTTCTTCTTTCTTTCTTTCTTTCTTTCAATTTGCTACTTTGCAAAGTTATGTCGTGTTTATTTTTTTGGGTAATAGATGCATACCCGTTGTTGCATACATGTTTGATTTTTATAAACATTTCCACTGACTGACAACCAGCCTAAGAATTGCAACAGTCCCATCGTGCACTTTCAATTCTATTTCAAAGTATACCATAACCATCTAGCCTTCACTTGAGGCTTCGGAGACGCACTGAGATTTTATATAAAGTACTAAAGATAGTAATATATGAGAATGGCGAAAGAAGTTAAGTTCAAATCAAAGGCGTCTCACTGCTCAAATTTCATCGCCAGTAACAAATAATTCATTATTAGGAGGTGGTATATAACAAACGTATACGTACACATATGTTTCGGTCGCATATGTGTACGTATGTGCATGTTTGAATCATTGAGTGCGTGAGTGCATTCGTGCATATGTACATACGTGCATAAGTACATGCGTGTATGCGAACATGCATGTGTGCTTGAGTGTGCGTCTGTGTGGAAATATATTTAGTTAAAGCTATTACAGAAAATAACATAAGTACTGAAGATTCTTGAAGGCTACTTCAATTAGTTAACTAAATTTAAATACATACCTTGTCAACTTCACACTGCAACATTTTTAAATGTCCTTATTCACAGTTTCACACAAAACAAACAATCGCGACTAAATGATAATATTGGTATCCGAGATGAAGCATTCTCAGATAACGGGAGATATCATATCAAACATTGAATATTTTAAAAACTCGAGCGACTTACAATGACTTACGAAAAGATAATCTTTAGGTATTTATCAATATTTCATTCTGTTGGTTTCAAGAAGACAGTCACTTTCAGTTCAACTTACTTAAACGATTCGCAGCGATAAAAAAAATAATATCAATATACATGCATAATATATGTATATAGATAGATAGGTACTCTTTATTGCACACCAAAAAAGTATCATACAATCTAGAAACATAATTTTAAATAACAGTACAATAGGCGGTCTTATCGCAATCTGCGATGTCTACAGACAACCAGACCTTACAGACACAAGTTGCAAGTTTTTTTTTGCAATTCTGGCATATTCTACCAAATGCATGTTGAAATGTTTTCTTTTCCACGGTCAAGCATCGCCCATCCAAATGATGGTTCAAAACATAAAGTATAATAGGCATCTCAAACCTCCGCCGTGGAAACCCGTTCGGGCCGTAACCCTAACCAGGTTTTCGGTGGGGCGGTGTGTCAGAATCAAACCGACTAAAACCACACGGTGTGCCGTACTGCGCCTAAAATGGGAGGGATCCGCGAACAGCTTTTATTAAGACATTCGGACCCAACCAGCTCATTTCCTTTTTTTTTTTTTTTTGCGTGTGGAAACCCCCTCGGGCCGTCACCCCACCGGGGTTTCGGTGGGGCGGTGTGTCGGAATCGAACCGACTAAAACCACACGGTGTACCATACTGCGCCTAATATAGGAGGGATCCGGGAACAGCTTTTATTAAGACAGCCGGACCCCTCCTAGCGCCTGCCCGCAAAACGCGGGCACCACCTTCGGGTTAAAACCTCTTAATTAGGTGACGTCCAGGCACACGCGGACGTCACTTCCTCGCGGATGGCCACGATAGCAGGTGGAAAGGAAAAACCCGTCCAGTCCACCTGCGGCATGAGGCGCTGGAAAGCGCGCCTCCGCCGCCCGGTTCGCCGGCGGCGAATTAGGTCCGAGTGGAGATCCTCCTCCCGGGCCCTCTCCGCCACCTCCTTCTGCGAGATGACATCCTCGCAAAAGGATGCGACCGCGGTAAAACTACTCTCGCTACCGGCCATTGAGCGTATGACGGCCGGTAGCGAGAGATCCTCTCCGATGACTGCAGTGAGTTCAAGGCGGAGCAAACCGCCAGCATATGCTGAGCCGAGTCCTCACTGCAGTCGCAGTGGTGACAGGCGGGACTCAATTCCTTCCTAGCGACCGAGTGCAGGTACTTCCCGAAGCAGCCGGGCCCGGAAAGAACCTGCGTCAGTCGGAAGGAAAGGGTCCCGTGCTGCCGCCCTGCCCACTCGACGATGACCGACTTTAGCGCCTCCACGGCGACAGCACGTGGAGCCTCCAGCCGGGACGACCAACGAGCCATGGTGGCTCGGCGAGCGGCCTCACGCCACTCGCGCACCTCTTCGGACGGGGGCCGTCTGCCGCTTCCCGCCCGGAACTCAGTCATCCGCCGATAAACTTCGGCGAGCACTTCCGCCTCCAAATCCCACGGCCCGGCCAACGCGCACGCCGCCTCCGTCGATACGGTGCGGTATCCGCGTATGGCTCTAATCGCCAAAACCCTCTGAGGGCGCCAGAGGCGCGCCCTTTTCTGGGCGGTCAGAACCTCCTCCCACACCAGTGCACCGTACAGTGCCATTGACCGGACAACCCCCGTGTACAGCCGTCGCGTAGCGACGCTAGGTCCACCCAAGTTGGGCAAAAGTCGCCCCAGGGCGGACGCAGCGCCGACCAGCTTTGGACCAAGCTGCCGGAAGTGCTCGTCGAAGCGCCACCTTCCGTCAAGAATCAGGACCAGATACTTCATGTGGGCCTGAACCGGTGCGAAGACCGAGTTGACCTCGATGTAGGCGCCAGGGGTGGACCACGACGGGGCCCACCGAAAAAAGGGCCTCCGTCTTATGCAGGGCCACCCGTAATCCCAGCGCCCCAATGCGCCCGGCCACCAAAGAGACTCCCCTGGTGGTCAAGCGCGCAGCCTCTTGAAAGTTCTCCCCAAGGGCTGTGACCAGAGTGTCATCAGCGTAACAGATTACGCCCAGCCCGGGGTCGAGGTTACGAGGCCCAGTCGTATCCTATATTCCACAGGAGTGGTCCAAGAACAGACCACAGACACACGACATGGGCCGACGACTCAGATTTTGATCTCGGTCCTCGTACATGACGGTACGCTCCTCTAAATAGTCTGCCACTAGCCGCCTCAGGTACTGTGGCACCCCGTGATAGTGGAGTGCCTCCCTGATGCAGCTGAATGGCAGACTATTAAATGCGTTGGCGATATCCAACGACACCGCCAACAGCACGTCGCCACCTCTTACCGCTTCTTCGGTTACGGCCCTCAGGCGTAATACAGCACCGATAGTCGAACGCCCCGCCCGAAACCCAAATTGAGCGTCCAACAAATCGAGGCTGACCTCGCAACGGTGCCGGACGATGCGGGCAGAGAGGACCCTCTCAAATAGTTTACCCGCCTCGTCCAGAAAAACGATGGGCCTCTAGGCCGCGACCGAATCGGTAGGGCGTCCTGGCTTCGCCAAAAGGACCAGCTTCCCGCTCTTCCAACAGTCAGGGAAGTGTCCGGACACCAGACTAGCGTTGAACACTCCCCTGAGGTGGTCCGACATGTGGTCAAGGGCCAGGGCCAAAACTCGGGCAGGGATCCCGTCTGGCCCAGGGGCGGTATTCTTGGAACGAATCCGTAGAACAGCCGCCCCTATCTCTGCCTCCGTCACGGGTGGAACACCATCCTCCTCATCCCCCCTGTTGTCTCTGGCCAAGACCATCGAGGGGGGTGTGTGCTCCATCCGTTGCGGGAAAAGACCCTCGACCACTTCCAGCAGGAAGCTGGGCTGGAGAGTCTCCGTAAGGGGGGGGCCAGCGCGCGGAGCTTTTGTTGCGCCGCACGGTATGGGCGACCCCAGGGGTCACGTTCGAAACCCTCCAGCATCTCCTTTCTTTTTTCCTCTTTGGCGCGGCTGATGGCCAGCTTCAGAGTCTTTCGCGCTTCGCGGTACTCCTCATGAAGCTGGTCCTCCTCCCCGCCAGCTCATTTCCTAACGCAACAATCAAAATATTGAACGCATTCCTGTGCGTTTCTGAAGAAAAGGAATGAAACCAACCCAGAACTCCTAGAAATCGTTTACGGTAGTTCTCCTTAGATACACGTAATAACTATACTTTTATCTTTGCCGCCATATCTTATACGCCATTGTATTTAATAATATAGGCATAAGTATGTTTATCAGCAGTCTGGTTACCATAATGGAGCCTCTGCCGTGGCCCGTGTGCGAGGTGTCTCAAGTTGTTATTATTATTCGCAAAAAAGTCTACTTACAATCAGTTATAAAAAAATATTCCTTAATCCCTTGGTAATTTGCGTACGATGGGTACCATACAATACACGAACTTATCAACCAAGTCTTGAATATAAAGGGAACACAGACACGTCCAACTAATCATAAAAGGCAAGTATAAACAAGTAACATATAACAGCAAATCCTGAACAGTCTTATTAATTACAATGAAACCTGTCCACCTGACACACTTGCACACTTGACATGCAAATCCCGTGGACGCAGCCTGCATTCCAACGACGCCGCCACGTAACGGAACCGACGCAATAATTTACGGACCAGTTTCAAAACATTACAGCAAAAGCAAAGTGCACTATTGTGCAAATCTGCAATATCCTTCAGCGTTCAATAGTGCGAATGTGAACAATTTTACAAAATTGTCTCATTCTTAAAATTTATTGCTATAATCGCATATTTTTCTATATTTACGAGTAACATGGAATTTGTCATATTTTTTTATTTAATTGACCGTTGTTTGAATTATAAAGTGTAAGATTTTTTTTATAAAAATCAGCTTTAAGAACTCGGTCATGTGTCAGTGTGTGTGAGTATCACTTTGTTTTTTTTTTTAGAAGAATATAAGGACTAAAATCATTAAAATATTTTTTTTCTTCATGCACATCAAACACATTTTTAAACAGGTAATTAATGAATTGTGCTTTTTTCACGATCATAAATGATGTAGTTGTGTAGTGTTTTGAATTTGAGTATAGACACACAAAATTAAAGTCTGTTCTAAATGGACAATATCAATGAAAATTAATAAAAAACATGTTTTTTTTGTTATTTATTTGGTATTTGTGATTTGACCAAGTTACAATTAATGTAGCCTTTAGGTGTAACAAAAATACCTATAGCATATTTTTATCTATATGCAAGAATAATGTTAAAGTAGGTTTGGGGAATGTACAATACATAAGTAAGTAATACATATTATTCGGTATCTAAAACTTGCGATGTTGACGTTTAAAATGCATTGATTACAAGAATGCTTGCTACAAGATGTGCCTAGTGGTATTTTTGTAATTTTTTTGTTTTTTTTTTGCAGTTTTTAATTTCGATTGCCGATATGTGCATACGTTCTAAATGGTCGTGTGTCGAATGCCGTTAAATGTGTGTCAAGTGATTTGAATATTGCAGTTTCTAAGGGACCTGGTTTGTTCCATTGTGGGTTTGTTGCCGGTTTGCTTAACCTGACTTGCATTTACTAAGTAGGTATACAAATATAATACCTTTTATGCAAAGTGTGTTTAAGTGATGCTAGTAAATCTTTCCACAAAAAGATGTGTTACTAAAAGTTGTGTACATAGGATTTTGAACTATCAGCCTTTTATGTTTAACAACAATCATCAGTTTTATTTTTCACAAACAAGAACTTTTAAAACATTATAAATATAATATAGTTTTATATACTAATACATTAATTTAAAAATTTACTGCATTTAACACATCTTTATTAGTACCTTTCAACGTACCTATCTAATTTTTTTACTAAATACTCTTACGTGGGAGAGGCATGCTTTGGCACGTATTCCCCCCTCTCCCCCTCTTCCCCTACCCCCACCTTAAAGGGCGGCAACGCACTTGTGACTCTTGAGCTACAGGTGCCCATGGGCGGCGGTAGTCATTTACCATCAGGTGACCCGCCTGAACGTTTGCCCCCCATTCCATAACTATTCTAATCTTATCTGTGCCCATACCATAAAAAAAAAAATACCCGCGTGTAATATGTGTAATAAATGTATGTCATAATTATAATGTATAATTAGTTCGTTTTTTTTTTAGAATAACCTAATTCTTTTTTTAACATAAAAGTAGCCTAAGTTACTTCTTCGTTCTAGCAGTATTAGAGATTAGCTTGAAGAAACAGACAACAATTTAAAAAAGGTTTTTTTTTGTGTATTAATATTGTTTTAAGTGCCTAGTGCTACCTCGACCATTTCTGGTCTTTTGTAGGGCACTCTTGCTTTAAAGTTCACTGCTCAGACTTATGGCTCCGAGAAACCTCCAGATCCTATCAGCAGTGATTGTTTGCCTGTTGTTGCATGATGTGCAGTTTTAACAGAACCACACTGACTTTAATTTCATTTATTTGTATAGATTGTAGGTAATAAAATCTGTTAACTTACAATTTGCAAAACTTTATGAAACTTAATCGATGACAATAACCGATTGAAGAATAAAAGTGACAATCTAATTGTCATTGATGCACAATAAAGTTTATTTATATTCTACTCGATAATGTGTATTGTAAAATAGTAATTTAGTGAAAGAAACCCATCACTTACCTTTGGTTTGTCAACCACAATGATAGCCACAGCCAAGGACAGTGGCGGTTCCGTGCAAGGAGAGCATACAGGCCACAACACATTTTTTTTTACGCAAACAAGCAGACGGGTCACCTGATGGTAAGCGACAACCGCCGCCTATGGGTACCTGCAACTTAAAAGTCACAAGTGCGTTGCCGGCCTTTAAGGGGGGAGTAAGGGAAGGGGGGAAGAGGAAGAGTGAGGGTAGGGGGAGAAAAGGGGAAGAGGGGTTAGGGCCTCCGGTAACCTCACTCACTCGGTGAAAAGCAATGCAATTGCCGGTTTTCTGTGAGGCCGTGGTATCACTCCGGTCGCGCCGGCCCATACGTGCAAAGCATGGCTCTCCCACAGATTTGCCGAAATACGGTAATTAACTGTCAAATTAATTGAGTTCCTCATTATAACACGTCAAAAGGTACGTCCAATAGAACTCTGATTCGTATGAAATAACACCCTGTGACGTCATACTTTAAATTGTCAAATCATTTAATATTAATGTTTGGTTTTACAATAAAAAAAATTGTATGAAACGGGAAAGTAGTAACGAATTTAGTTTTACTAAGTTTGAATACTCTCGGTTCATAACTTAATAGTTGTACTAAGGTTTAGTGACATAGGTTTAGTAGAAATAGTAGAAACTAGAAAGGCTGGGCAAACTCAGAGTCTAGCCTGTTGATCTAGTGGTTAGTGAGTGTCTGGGTGTAATTTATCTATAATAGGTATGTATTTAGAAATATATAAGTATGTTTATCAGCAGTCTGGTTACCATAGTACAGACTCTGCCTAGTTTGGGATCAGACGGCCGTGTGTGAGATGTGTGAAGTTATTATTATTATTATTTAATAAGTATCTAAATGTAGATAAGTAGGTATTACAGACGACATGGCCACAGTACAAAATTGATGCGTGTACAGTTTACAGTTTGAGGGAAATGTTCGCGACTATTGAATGGTTTACAGTTAGCAAATGGTGACCTTGTCGCAAAGGACATAGAGTAGAAATAGTGGAGATGATAACTGCATATATTATATAATGCATATACATATATTAGAAGTTATTGTCATATAACTATTGTAAGTATTTATAGTGAATATTTTTGAACTAAAACCCTTCAATAAACTTTCAATTCGTATAAAAAGCTTTTATGGAGTGTTCAAGCGTTGTTTTGTGTTTGTATTTCGTCGACTAACTGTACAAATACTCAGAATGACAAGGATACGCCTCACCTCTTCAGTAGATTACTTTGAGTGTTTCTGATATATTTAGGTTCGCCAGGACATGACATTCGAAAGGACCAGTAGGTTCTTATTTAAGGCTGACCGTCTACTTGTTTAGCAAGTTACTTGTAACAAAAAATAGATATCTGTGTCACATTTAGTGATGAAAAACCTTTGTTGACATATTGGCTTTAAAACATCAAAATGTCACACAACGCTCAGTTAAAGACACTGAGCTAAAAAAATGTAACTGAGCTAAATAAATAGTTTGTAGTTTAGTCGAAGACATTGCACTGTATACATACTAAGCTAAAACCTAGGCCAGTTAGCCCAGTTTAATATAAAGAGAAATCATATTACCATAAGTACATGATACAAAGTGCCATATCCACCGCTTACGGCGCTCGTGAACGGAAGACATCACGTCCCCGGCTCACTTCCGCCTCGACGCACGCGCCGCTTCCCATAAACAGAACTCAAGGAAGTTGCTCCACTCATGGCGACAGTGCTCTCCTTACCAGGAACTGGTTATTGAGCTGATATTGACACTCATTGGTGGTACGATGTTCAAAAACAGAATGAAATCATACATTTGAAGGTACTTATGATTTTCTATATTTCTAACTAATCCAGGTCTCCAGCTATCTACATACGAAGTATCATCGCATTCGATTCAGGAATTTTTTTACGCGAAAGAGTAACAAACATAGATACATCCTTACAAACTTTAAATTTTTTTTTACATTCAATATCTTCACTACATATTATAAAAAACAAAGTCCCCTGGCCGCGTCTGTCTGTCTGTTCGCGATAAACTGAAAAACTACTGAACGAATTTTTATGCGGTTTTCACTAATATGTAGAGTGATTCATGATTAAGGTTTAGGTGTATAATTTGTACCCGTGCGAAACAGGGGCGGGTTGCTAGTATATTATAGAAATGAATGAAATTTATACAGAGCCCTTTAACAAATCGCTAGTGTCTTGAAAATTCCCATTACGGACACAACCATCAACAACGTCTGCCCTCACGCGTCTGGCGGTAAGCAATGTTCCCCCCGCCCCCTCGCCCGCAGTTTTATATTATGGTCGTAACTTTTAAAATATTTGACCAAATTACGTACTTCAAAAGACAAAGTTTATCTACTTTGAATATCAGAAGCCATAAAAGTACTTACTTAACACTTATCGTTATATTTTGGCCAATATACACATTATCTTCATAAATTATAGCCTATGTGTTATTTTGATATATAAGCTATATTATTGTAAAGTTTCATTAAAATCCATTCAGTAGTTTTTGTGTGAAAGAGTAACAAACATCCATACATCGATACATCCTCACAAACTTTCACGTTTATAATATTAGTAGGAAGTAGGATAGTTGAGTAATTCCGTTTAAATTTTTTTTTGTAGGTAGGCGGCAAACGGGCAGACGGGCCATCTGATGGTAAGTGGTTACTTCTGCCCATGGAGACTTACAATTCAAGAGTCACAAGTGCGTTGCTTTTAAGGTGAGAGTAGGAGAATGGTGGGGGTAGAGGGAAGGGTTTATGGCCTCCGGTAACTTCACTCACTCGGCGAAATACAACGAAGCATTGCTTCACTGCCGGTTTTCTGTGGTGTCACTCCGGTCGAGTCGGCCGGCATACGTGCCGAAGCATGCCCTTCTACCTAACCTTACTTCTATAAGGATAGAACCTCGTCACGAGCCTCCTTCACTGTAACCACACCTTTCATACAAGGCCATGGGTTTCAGGATTTTTGACCTGCCCTATTTTCAGTGATGTTCTGAAGAAACGGTATTTAATAATGGTATTAATAAAAAGATATCGACATTTTTCAGTGAAGGATTTCACAACACTAAGGCGTGACGTCATGCCTTGTTATTTTCATAAATGGTTGTACTAATGATACTGCTGTAAGTTCATGCACTACAATTATACAACTAGGCATTGGATCATAAAAGGTATTGGATCTTAAAAGGCGCTTATGAAATACTAGCAGCGCCCCGCGGTTTCACCTGCGTAAGTCACGATGCCGTGGGAATATCGGGATAAAAAGTAGCCTATGTGTTAATCCAGGTCTCCAGCTATCTGCATACTAAGATTCATCGCAATCAGTTCAGTAGTTTTTGCGTGAAAAAGTAACAAACATCCATACATCCTCACAAACTTTCTCGTTTATAATATTAGTAGGATGGTCAAAATACTTAATGATTACGAATCATTAAGTATTTTCAACATCCTTTTCAATGTTAATATCGAGTTTGTACAATATTATATTTTGATACAATTTGTTCAATCCATTAAATGGGAGACCGATGAATGATGAATCGGTAGCTTTTTGTAAAATTGCTTTTTTTTCTGTAAAATTGCTTTTTTACAGGAAATACAACTATGCAGTTGGACTGAAAATGCAAAACTCTATCTATATACAAAATTTCATCAAAATCATTGGAGCCGTTTCCTAGATTCAGATTACATATATACAAGAATTGCTCGTTTAAAGGTATTAGATTAGATATATACTAGCGGACCCGACAGATGTTGTCCTGCCGGAACGTAAAAAATATTATTCCTGTAACCCTATCGCTGCGCCATCTAAAGGGCCCAGTTGTAAATCTAAACCATTCTCGAATCCACGTGAAGACACACAAAAAAAATTATTAAAAGCGGTGCAGCCGTTTAGGAGGACTTGAGGAACACACACACGCACATAAGAAATATATATATAAAGATATAGCGAAAGAAACTTCGTTTCAACCCGGTGTCCCAAAGACACCCCGCGCATTTTACGCGCGTAGGAAAGTATTAAACGCACGATCTTTTGAAAAAATAAAGAGCTTCCCTTAGCAAAAGCACAAGAGTTGGATATGGATAACAACATGTAAAAAAGAAGGCACCGCAGCGCTGATTCCAACAAATCTTCCTTCTTCTTTTTTAAGTACTACATTTCTCTCATATACGAATCAATGACATTACCATGATTAGAAGTCACGCTTATATGTCAGTCATTATAACTTGTCACATGTATGGCGTTATGCGCAATACTTTCGATGTCGTTGGCAATCGGTGAGTGAAAGTGGACAGGTGCTTGACCTTTGGCGGGCACATCGCAACCCATTGATGACCGATCGTTGCAACATGACAGGCTCGGCTTGAAATTCGTTTTGAGATAATAGTGATTAGTGCGATTACCTAATAATAGCTAAAGAATGTAGGTACACCCAAACCAGATTTTAACAGGCTAAAACGGCAGTTATTTTAATACGCCAATGTACGGGCTGGGCTAGGCCTGCCATGCCATAAATTGCCGACGCCGGACTAAAACTTCAAAAACCCACCCTACTTTTTCTTTATAAAAACGCAGTTTCCATTTGCATTTTTTGCATTTCATTCGATTTGCATTTTTTTATTCATTTAAACAACTGGTTAACAATTCATCTAACAATTATGATTTTCCCCTGACACAGTGTCCGGGTTTCACTCGGACACCTTTGAAAACCCCGTCCGAACGCTCCCAGGACGGCTCCTCTAAACTAGGAAAAATCCGGGGAAACCCGGACGCATGATAGGGCTATCATACGTCCGGGTTTGCCTGGACATTATCTGGACTTTATTAGAATTCGTTATGAAATGAGTTCGAAGCCTTGATGTACATGTTCTGATAGCCATTCCACTGTTTATGTTTAACTAGCTGACCCGCGCAACTTCGTCCGCGTTTGTAAATTTGCCCTGTTTTTGCAACATTTTTCCATTATTTTATTAAAATTATTACCGGAAGAGGCGATTTGTCCGCTGCCCGGACTACCAACCAAGATTTGGCAGTACTTAGCCACCACTACTGGCATGCACGTTACGGAGATCAAATCCTCTCCCTCAGAGGGCCCGAGCTCTGTGACGGCATTTTACATTCAATAAGAAACGTAATTTTTTAGAGGTTTCAGTTAAAGTCCAGCTTCGTGGATAACGGTATGTTCCTCCACTAAACCCTGTGGGAAAACAGTTGACAGGAATACTAAGAATACTATACTGACGTTGTGTTTGGTAGCTGAAAGTTCGCTAGTATAATATAATTGTCGACTTGATTTAACGCGATCACACATTTGAAAGGTATTACATAGGTACCTTTGATTTGCCTGACGTTTCAACCAGGTTGCGAGTCAGCCTGTGACCATGGCCAGCGCCCGTGTAGTAAAGTATTACACATTCGTACATTATGTACTTCTACGTGATTAAATATACGTTACGTAACGCAACAACAGAGATCAAAGTTCAGGCACAATACTTAGAACGTCTTGAAAATTATTAAAATGACTATCCATTTTACTTTATAAGTAGGTTTACGTAATATTTTAAGGTTTAGTTTAGATCTTTAAATACCAAAAAACCCGGATACAAATACCGTAAGGTATTTGTATCCGGGTTTTTAGCGAAAGCTATGGATTTGAAACCGTCATATATTAAGCCTACATTAATTCATAAAAAAAACGTGTGCGTCTCGGGACGCCCGACAGAAGTGATAACTTAAACGCCAGATAGACTGGCGCCGTAACACGTTACGTAACAAAGCGGTTACCCTCCCATAAGAAGTTGTCACTTCAAAAACAATAACAACGTTCTCATACAGCAAAGTACCATGTGCCACATATGAAAAGTATATTTTCATTCGTCGTTTTAGGGCAAGCAACTGCAGGGTACCAGGACTACTATGGTTGTAAAAGTTTGGGTGCACAAAAAGTGTCTTCTAATTTATCAGACCTCGATGAGCTTATGGATTCTTACGCAGAAAAGATCTTTTTTATAATTTACTGTTTAAACATTTACTATTCTCACTTATGTTACATAGGAATACAAAATAAATTCATTTCTTTCTTTCTTTCTTTCTTTCTTTCAAATCACACCGCGTAAAACTAGCAAAATTAAAGAGAAAAAATGCTGGGATCTTTGATTATAATTATGATGGAATCTAAAGATTGATAGTCTTGATTGTCTGTTGCTTTGGTTATATTATTACTATATTTAATTTTATGTCACACAAATGAAAAAGTCATTATCAAATAGGTAATACTGAGTGAAAATTTATTAGTCCCTTAAAAATACAACACACTAAATACATATCTGTAAGTTTTTTTTATCAATTTATCTCCAACACTGGAGAGGGGGAGCAACTATTAAGTTTCTGCCCTAGTTAAAAAAATCATAGGTTCGGGGCTGATTCTTGGGCTGTATTTTACTGATTGGCCAGTATCTGATCTGATCTGAGCTACAATTCCATAGGAGGTGATAGATTTGCTTACGATCAGACGAGCCGCGTGGTTATTGTTAAACTTCACTACATATTATAAAACAAAGTCCCCCGCCGCGTCTGTCTGTTAAAAACTACTGAACGGATTTTCATGCCGTTTTCACCAATAGATAGCTATTCATGAGGCATGTTTAGGTAGGTATATAATTTGTTAAGGTTTTGTGTAAATTGTTTGAAATCTGATTATGATTATTGAAGATGTCTCTGCTACCCGTGCGAAGCCGGGCGGGTTGCTAGTAGTTGTATAAAAGAGCTTAGTGCTCAGTGAAATATTTCATAAAAAACTGGCACTTTTAATTCAAGTAGGTGTAAGTATAGCATGAGCCACCTACTGGGTGGCGAAAGAAAATTAATTGGAGGAAATCTCGATATACCATGCCATGTAACTTGCGTCCTGCAGTAGCGTGTAGGTTCTCATAACTTGGAATTACCCGGTGATAAAACTCTGAAAATGAGATGTTTCTCTTTCACTTTTGTGTCTTCCATTCCCGCCCTAATATCGCCAGTCACTTTGAGAAAAGCGGAGGTAATGCTATAACTACTTAACCAAGCCTGAAGCCAGATTGCAATTTCTTTAGCAGAACATAAAATGCTATTTGTAAGATAAACTAAATCTTTCTGGTCACTTTTAACTTCCAGCGACCGACCGCTATACAATTGCTTGTAATTTTAACGGTTTAAAAAGTATCTGGAGATCTAACGGGTACTATTTAGTAAATCTCGGATAAAACTAATAGAAAGAATAAATATATTAAAGCTTGAAGTTACTTATAAACATTATAAAAACAAAACAGGTGTTACAATGTATAAATTTTATTTAATTGTTATTTTACATTGGTTGTCGACATCACATACATATTACAGTTAACATAGATATATTATAGGTAGCAACATTGGCACTGATACACCCCTGAAAGAGATAGCAATATGTTTCGTTCTCACATCTGTTACAATACTTATAATATATGTACGTACGTACAGATGACTTTGTTAGCTAGTTTAAACTTCCAAAGTCATTTTACCGCCAATATTACTCAAATTATGGATCCCGCCATTTGAATAATATAGATATTTTTTTATGACTTGGCTTCGCAGTTGAGCTTTGCCATAATATTGATATTAGTAATATTTTATTTAAATAAAACCGTACAGAATCGCACAAAATATTCATTAAAATCCTATACGATGGGCAACTAAACTTTAATTACTAAAATAAACTTAGTCACTTAAAAAATACCGAAGTTTTTTTTAGTTGTCTGGTAAAAGATACACTTTAAAAAAACTGTCAGTCGTAGAACTGCACGTCAGAAGTGAAAACACATACACACACATCTATATATACATACACAGACACACACATCTGTCATATATGTCATCTGAGCGTGACGGTCACGCGAGTTCAGTGCTTTTTCTATATACCAAAAGTGCTCAACGTGCCTAAAGAAGTTTTCACTTCAAAAATCCTATTGACGCTCTGAATTGTATTCGTAATCACATACATAGAAGAAAATATTCATGCACTCAAATATTTGCATTGCGCAGGAATCGAACCATCCTTTGCACTACAGTCGAATTCTCTACCGCTGCGCCACAGGAGGTATAATTTATAGATACAATTTTTTTGGCTACAAAAGCCTTGTTAATCAGTAAATAAATACGTAACACTCCTTGAGAAAATAACCGACACTAAACACTTGTAGTTCCTAAAAAATGTTTAGTTAGATGTATTAGATAATCTACCCTATTCTGCAGTAGTTAGAGTCCATTTAATTTTGACAGTAAACCTTGTTAACATTTTTCTAATACCTGCTAATATTAGTATTAGCAGGTATTAGAAAAATGTTCGTTATTATTTCGGAGTTAGAGTTCATTTCACTGTGACAGTTAGCTCCAGCTATAGTTTGTAATTAATGTTAGGGGGTATTATGAAATGTGATTTGGCGGTTAGAGTCCATTTTGGTGTGAGTTAACTCCTGTTGTGTCTGTTCCCCCAGCCTCTACGATGGTCGTCTTTGTACTCGTCCATGTTCTGCTGTCGCGAGCGCTCTTCTGGATCGTCTTCTTCTTCTAACTGCTCCTGCAATGTGATTAATAAAATACGAAGTTGATACAAATAATAATGTTAATTTAAATGTGAGACACTAAATAAAAAGCGTAAAGTTTCTGGTGAAATGTTGCCATCAAAAATTACAATACTAATAAGTCTTTGAAACATAAGAATTTTACCCTTTATTATTTTTTATTAATTATTTTACCCCTATTTCTTTTTCCAAAATAAAAGTAGCCTAAGTTACTCCTTATAACACCAGCTATCTGCTGCTGAAAGTCCCTTGGAAATCGTTCCCGAGATTAGCCGGAACAAACAGACAGACAGACAGACAAAAATGCGTTTAGGAAGATGCTGTTATTGCTGCATTACAAATAGACACTTCAATTTTATTTATTTATATAGATTACAAAAACAATTCACTAACTTCAAATACTGTAAAAAGTGAATGATTGGACAACAGTGAGACGTGACGTCATGCCTTGGTATTTCATACCGAACCTACCGTTTTGACGTTTACTAAAAAGATACTGATTTGACTTGACAGTCATCTACCCTATTTGGCAATAGCAATGTATGACGTCACAACGACGTTCTACATAACATACCGCTTTGAAGTTCAATCAAAAATGACTAATTTGTCTTGACAATCAATGATGGTATTTCAACATTATCAACGGACCTTTCGTATGTTCTCAGCCTCGTCCCCATCCTTCTCCGTAGTTTCTATTTTCGTATGTGGTATATTTGTACACGACCCTGGGAAGCTGGGGGCAAGGAATAGACGGTATTAATAAAATATACATATAATACAGTCTTACTATTGGACGAATTGTATGCCAGGGTACCTTACTGGTAAAAATGTGCTATTTGTTTTTGAAACACTTCTAAAATAGCCTCGTGCATAGGTGAAACACGTGTTAAGGTAACTCACAAAACTCGTGGTCATGGTAGTTATTTTAATAAATAATGTTTGCCAAGAAAATGTAACGAGTAAAAAGTTAGCGAAAATTGAAACATCGACACGTGGTTAGAATTTAACGGAATGGAATTTCCTGGCACAGGGCAATACTCACATGCCCTCTTTAACCCTCTGGTCGTAGAACTCCTCCACGGTCATGGCGGGTAAGGCGGGGTAGCCAGCACCGAACACCGCCTTCTGCAGCGCGTCCCGGGTTATAATCACTGGCTTCAGGGGCACCCGCGGACGTTCCTTGGGCTTCGGCTCTGAAATAATTAAACACAAACCATGTCAGTAGCTTTATCCTTTAGATACTTCGAGTATTAATTTCCTCTTCTGCACTCTATGCACTTATATGCAATAGTTAAGTTTATGGCCTAATATTTGTATAAGAAAATTTCTATAGAAAGTAATGGTCTATTTTAGATGAGAATACTGAAAACAGTTCTATGGGGGCGCAGGTAACTTTAGCAAATCCTTTTTTTATACTCTGATAAATCTGTAGTTAGGAATAATCTTCTTAAAATTTTGCTTTTACTAATTGAAATGAGCAACTTCATTTAAACTAACCAAATAAAATTATTATATAATTAAAAATACAACATTGTCATCACTGTTGGTGTTCCTGTGTGGCGGGGCAAGTATTTGTGGATTCAACAATTTTTTTAACCACTTTTGAACCACTCGGCGCAGCATAGTGGCGAGGTGACCACTTAAACCATTGCACCACCTGTGCAGTCAAAATATTTCCATATTAGTTATTTTACCTAAAGTATGCATAAAGCTCTCACCTCCAGCATGTTTAGACATATACTCCAATAAAGGCTTCTCCTGTTCAATACTGGTCAGCTCATCGAGTGCCTGGTTAACAAAGCTTTTCAGTAGTGTTGTGAAGTATTTCCTCTTGATCTCCTCGTCGACTGACGAGGCCATTTCTTTAGATAATATCGCGACCTGTTGCTGAAGATCTTTCATTTCTTTGTACCTCTTGATCTTTGCTTCTCTTGTTTGTACCTGTAAAGTTATACATTAATGTCAATAATAATTAATTTGTGCCGGCGAATGCAAGTTATGTAGTAAGTTATTACTATAAAAAAATCTTTAAATTTTTTTGGGTTTTCCAAACTTGCATAATAATATTTGATGTTTATAATATCAGGTTTGTATACTAGCCTTAATAATAAGAAAATTATAATAGACAAATGATGAACTTAAGACATTCTTAAGTAAGCCACTTTCATAATCACTACATTTATAAAACAAAGTCCCCCGCCACGTCTGTCTGTCTGTCTGTTTGCGAAAAACTCAAAAATTCATGAGTGTTTCAGGTTTTGTGTTAAACGGCTGAAATATGACGATGATCGTTGAAGATGTCGGAAAAATGCTTTGCTACCCGTGCGACGCCGGGGCGGGTTGCTAGTTAAATTATAACTACTTAGCATGTTTTATCACTTGTATAGTGGCATTGTAGAATTATTTCTGGTAGTTTCACTTGCTATATCAGTTAAATTAGTTATGATAACTTTGAGGCCTACCCCGTAATACCTTGAGTACTTGGCTGTAGCTCTTCACTAATACTTTAAGCAATAACGATAGTTTCACTAACCAAATAGGTAATTTTAGCTTGTTCACTCTGAGGTCTATTAGGTGTGTTAGTATCAGCATTCGGTTGTGGTACTTCAATATCTGTGACACCATAGTCTTTGCACCTCTGTAGAAAATCTCTGAAATATAGAAATCAACTATTTAAAAGAAAAATATTAAGAATAGACAATAATAATACGTCATAAAAAAAAGTATTGGACATGGGCCAGCACATTTAGCAACTGAAATATTCCTATAAAAGTATAATTAAAAAAAAATTGTATTACAAAGCCCAGGTCTGTAAGCCTCCGTACGTAAAAGTTACACATCTAATTAACTTTGTAAATGTGACGCCTAACACCGTCGCGACACGCTTGATAAAGGATCCCCTGTCGGGTCTGAAACTAGTCGGGCATCCTCGAAATACACACATGATAATAAATTTGTATACATTTTACGAAAGTTATTATAAAATTCATGATAAGTTTACAGTTATGCACACATCACATTATTAAACTGAGTATACCCAAAAAATTCATTGCTGTAATTATAAATTTTGGAACATTCTTTATTTGTAATTTTCTTTTTCTTGTAATCTGTCAATATGTATACTCTATGCCATCGTAAATCTCAAATAAAACTATGTATGTTTAGTTTTAGAAGTTGCTTCATATTTAATTATTAAATATCACAATCCAACATTGATAATAATATACTTTTAATGTTTCATTATTATTCTGTAATGATAGCGAAAATAGGCTTTTAATTTTTTCTGGTATCTAAAAAGAGGATAATCTTTTTTTTTCTATTGAAGTTATTTTATAAATAAAGTACCAAGTATTATTCAAAAAATTTAAAATAGTTAGTGCATTTCTAACTTAAAGATGCAAATACCGGCGATTGAGTAGATTGCCTCAGATCAGACCCGTACTTGCAATCGCTAGTCACGCATTGGGCGTCAGTTTATATATGTCACGGTAAGATTGTGAACATTGTCAGTTTGTAATGTCCCGAGATTGTTTACAAAATAACAATGTTTACATTTTCACAGTGACATTATACATAAAAAAAATGCAGAACATAAAATAATAGTTGCTCTTAACCAAAATGGTACATAACACAGTTTTATTACCTGAAATAAATGTCAGCAACTTCAATAAGTTCTGCTCGTGGTTGGTTACTAAGCTTCATAGTGAGTGTACCAAGCAGAGCTGGTAGCAACAGGAACTGTAATGTGTCTGTTGGTAGCTCTTCAAGACTCTCATTCTTACTGAACATGCCTGTTAAAGACACTAGATTTGTAGCCTTCTCAAACTTTTTGATAGCTATTTTCAAACTCATCTGAAATAATTGTTACAAACATTACTCTTTTCTGTACCCTTGAGCATGTATATGTAAAATTTCATAGTTTATTGGTTCAGTAGTTAAGGTGTGACATTGTAAGAAACAAACACACAGTCATATAAAATGTAGCTTATGTGCTATGTTAGATTATAATCTATCTCTGTGCCAAGTTTCATCTAGCCTTTCTGGTACGATCGAGTAACAAAAATCCATCCATTCTAATGTTTTGCATTTATAATAGTAGTAAAATGATCTTTAGGTTGGTGACAAATTGTTCTTATAGTAAGTATAATACGGTTTTATAGTATGATGGAAAAGAAACTAAATCCCCGTGAATGAGGCTACTGTCTGGTAACTCAAAAGCTCAGTACAGTGATGCGATACTCACGCAAGTGCAACAGAGACAACAACAGTAGGCTTGTACTTATAGACTAATGACGGTGAGGGTTAGTGATGGATATTTGTATGTTGTCACAACATTAAAAAAAATTGGCAGTCATGGGCCGGAGCACAGAAGTGAAAACTTAAATGAAACAACAAACTTAAAACGTCAGATTAGCAAGTTGGTGACATTAATTAATAAGGAGCTGACAGAACTCAATGTTTAGATTAGCATCCTCTAGTGGATCTTTACATATTATTAGCGTGACGGTCACAAGTTCAGTGCTTTTTGCCCCATAGCAAAAGTGCACATTTGTGGCTAAAGAAGTTTTCACTTCAAAAAAATACTGCAATTTTCAGTGTAAGAAATGTTAGGTATTAGGTTTGGTTTTTTTAAGAATTAAGTTTCAATTTTGCTATAGATGGGGCTAACATTAGCAGTTATTACACTTGCAAAACAAGTGGTGCCAGCTTAATGTATGATTACTACAAGAGATGTCTTTTAATCAGGTTATAAGTAAAAAATAGATAGTCAGGGCATTCTTATTCAAATAAGAATGAAATAATCAGTCAGCCTGTGTCCATGGCCAGCAACCTGGTCAAAACAGGCAAATCAAAAGTATGTAATACCTTTTAAATACTTGATCACGTTAATTCCCATCAACATGATTATAAAATAATAATAATAACTTCACACATCTCACACACAGCAGTCTGGTCCTAAACTAGACAGAGCCTGTACTATGGTACCCAGACTGCTGATAAACATACTTATATATTTCTAAATACATACATATTATAGATAAATTACACCCAGACTCAGAACAAATGAACATGCTCAAGCACAATTATTTGTCCTGGGTGGGAATTGAACCCACGACCTCTGGCTGAGCAGTCAGGATCACTAACCACTACCAACAGGCCAGTCAAAAGTAGTTTAAAAGTAACTATGAAACAATCTCATTCTAAAATTTATTCTCCTTCTCTGAACTTTTTACAATGAAATTGAGAATATTACCAATATCGTCCTGTACGTATATTACGTACGTTTAAAATTTAATGGATAGGCGTGTAACATCTTCGTTTTCATCGTAACTTTCCATCAGGTGAGATGGAAGACAAACGCTTATTTTAATTAGCAATCAATAGCAATAAAATTACAATTGCATGATAGCACTAAGGGCCGAAGACTGTCGATATCGTGATAGGTTCATTAGCAGAATTCCTTAGGTAAATATAAAACGAATTCCACTCACTTGAACAGCATCACTGTTGGTTGGTTCTGTGCCTGAATCTATGCCGTTATACAACTTCATGGCATCTTCAAATATCTTCTTAAGTGGCTCCTCGTCCGTTGAAACACCCGCATTAACATTTGACATGATTATTTGAGATTTATGTAAAAGATTACCAGTAGATATATTATTTTGCGAAAAACAAATGTTTTGCGACTCAACTGTCTAATCGATTGACAATAATGTGACATTGACATTTGTGACAGTAGTGCCCACAGGACATTAATATCTTGACGGGTACTGCCAATGCAATGCTGCAACGGAATTTATTATAATTATTATTACGACCTTGAGTATAGTATAATGATTTACGAGTGTACGACACACAAACAAGAAGTTAAGTCTTTTGAGTGATTTAAAAGGGTTTTAGGTTGATTTCGAAAAAAGTCTACCTATTGGTTTTGTACCAGTTGTCGAGTTTTCGAAAAAGTTCTTCACAGGAAGTCTAGTTATGATCCCTAGACTCCAAAACAACCGCCAGTTAAAAAGTTTATATATAAATATATATATAGGTATACTAGCAGCACCCCGCGGTTTCACCCTCGTAAGTCCCGATCCCGTGGAAATATCGGGATAAAAAGTAGCTTATATGTTATCTACACACCAAGCTATATATATCAGATAGCAGGTATAGCTATCTACATACCAAGTTTCATCGCAATCGGTTTAGTGGTTTTTGCGTGAAAGAGTAACAAACATCCATCCATACATCCATACATCCTCACAAACTTTCACGTTTATAATATTAGTAGGATAGGATGTGTGTACCTCAATTTTACCGGCACGATAGAGGTTGCAGTTATGCACCGATTGCTTTCAAACTTGGAGGACAAAACAACAGGGCAAAAATGAAGGTTAAGTTCGTAATGAGGAATATTTCCCAAAGGGGGGGACTGGGGGACAGATCTTAAAAAAAAAAAAAAACACGAAATCTATCTCTGCGGGCCCGAATTTTTTTTTCTTGTGTCTAGCAACAGAGTTTGTTTCAAAAAGTATGAAAAGTAATTGTGAAAGTTAGCATGTCTCGGCTGCTCAGTAAGGATAAATAGCAACTGTTACATTTAATGAATATATATTGACAGTAACAACAACAATTACGTTCAGCAGATAAAATATAGGTGACAGCCGGAAGCCTTGCGAGGTAAAAGGTTTTATGTCTATGTAATCGGAGCAAATATGATGGTAGACAAAAAGCTGGGAATCTAATTGCACAGTCCTTCGAATAGTCCGTTAGATGAGAACTTCAATGGAAGTCTTACGTGCCAGACCTAATTCATGGTCACCTACATGACTGCTAGTACCTTGAGTAATCGCCTGGAGCCTTAATCGCTTTCGCTTTATGTGGAATACATAAGAAGGTCAAAAGTTCAGCAACTGTAGTGCTATCGGAGGTAATCGTTGGGTCTCCATCAACATGTTGGGGGACACAATACGTAAACATTTCATAATCTGTATAATAATCGTGTGTTCTACACCTAGTTCTACTACTTTAGAGAGAAAGGAGGTGATAACGATCCCACAAGGCCTATAATTGTACTTAGATATGCGATCTCCGATGAAGCTGGAAATCTCGTGGAGTTTGAAATGGTGCTCGTTTACTGGACATAATTTGCAAGCACAATGCTTTAATATACAGGCGCTGCTGTGACGTCTATAAAGCTTGAAGATTTTTTATTTTTTTTGGTATAAGGGGGCAAACGAGCAGACGGGCGCTTTAAGGTGGGAGAAGAGGCGGAAGAGTGGAAAGAGGTGAGAGGGGGCAGAGGAGGCAAGGGCCAGAAGAGGGGGAGAAGAGGGGCAGAGGGAAGGGTTAGGGCCTCCGGTAACCTCACTCAGGCGGCGAAAAGCAATACAAGCATTACTTCACTGCCGGTTTTCTGTGGGGCCGTGGTATCGAGCGGAGTCGAGCCGGCCCATACGTGCCGAAGCATGGCTCTCCCACGTCCGAATATATGTAAAAAAAAAATAATGTAGTGCCTTTTCGCACCACTTGCAAAATTTGCTTGGGCCGGGCCGTCTCTATACATACCTTACTTATACACAATAGATCTTCGTCGCAATAACTTGAAAATTCTAGCCAGTATTACATGTTGGGCTTGGTAACAAAGACATAGAAACCAAAAAAAAAATCAAATTATTTAACTTCTCTAAATTATTAACTGACCGACTTTAAACACTTTGGTAATATTCAAATGACCTATGCTGAGATAACCGGTGAGTTTGTTGCGTACAGACGTAATAACTCCGTAATGCTGATAATGGCGTTTTGCGGTACAACGTTCACCACAAAAGTGCATGCCGAAGCAACATGGACGTTGTTATTAGTTACATCACATTTATTTAGCAAGTTAAGCAATATTACTGTTTATTTTGATTTAAAGTGCAGCTACCTTTATACATTCCTTAGCACGTTCTCTATAAAAATGTATATAAAAAGCACGAATAACACATTGGGAAATAAAATGAAGAAACAAATGACAAGGACTAGTGGTTGACCGTTGACGAGAACAAAATGCTGCATCAAAGACACTGGGGAATATTAGGGAGTTGTGTCCTTCCGACATAAAGGGAAAATTCCCCGACCAGGCTAGGCGATATGCCTGACAGAGTGCGATACAACGGTTAATGTTGGGAAGTTGTACCTATAGATAATGATATGTATAAATATATAATTATGTATTTAAACGGGAATTAACGCGATCACGAAAATATCAAAAATATCAAAAGTGTGCGAGTAGATGAAGAACCTTCTACCTCACGATCTCGACGACGGAGAGCGTACACCGCTGAGCCAGTCAGCCTTTGACTACGGCCAGTGCAACCTGGTCGAAACGTCAGGCAATTCAGAGGTATGTAATACCTTTTCGTGATCGCGTTAATTCCGGTTTACATACATAATTATATCATGGAACGCGAAAGTTTATAAGTTAGTATGTATATAGTATTTATGTATACATATATGTGTTTGATGGGTACCCGAATGATTTAGATTCACAATTGGACACGATAAGCGGCGCTGCAATCTTGTTCTAGAAACTGTATTTTTAGTGAAAATTTTAGTTATTTTAAGATTCTAGTGTCTAACAGTATTTCTATTTTTGTCGAAGTCACGTTCATTCTTCAACCACTACACTATATACTTACCTATTACAAAAGAAAGTCCCCTGCTGCGTCTGTCTGTTCGCCACAAACTCAATTACAAAACCAGGTTTTTACCAATAGACGGAGTAATTCATGAGGACGGTTTAGGTGTCTAATTAATAAATGGGTTTTATGTGAAATAGTTGAAATTATGACGATGATTGTTGAATATGTCGGAAAAAATCGATATATATGCTTTGCTACCCGTGCGAAACTGGTTGCTAGTACTTAATAATTATAAATCTTTTTGCTACAAACAAAATAGTAAATTTAAACGCCTGGAGTAATTTAATAGCAAATGACAACGAAAAAAACTTCTTGCTATGAGCATTAAATATTCTTTGATTTACGTACTAAAACACAGCTTGATGTAGACTATTTTTCAATAAGTATACTAGGTAATCTATTACGAAATATGTATATAAGTACATTTAAAAGAAACTTTTTTTTTAAATAATCTAATATTGATTTAAAGGACTAACAGAATTACGGCTATCAGCATATCGGCAGTTGAAAAATTAGCGAAAGCCTCTGTCGTTTTATCGTTCATACGAAGCTTTAGTATCTCTGCAACCAGTGTAGTATATTCAATCGTTGGGACGAAGGACGAGCTGTAATCACTAATCACAATGAACAAGACGACCATGCAACACTATACGGAAACATCCAGTGTCACCAATAGCTACTACATTCAGATCATTCAGTAGTAGAGTGCCGGTGCCCGCCAAGTAAACACGGATCCACACGTCATGTAAGTTACACTTCGAATGCACCGTCCGGTCCGCGAGAGCATGACCTGAATAAGCGGATGAAAAGGACTTAACGTCCTTTGCCCGTTAAAAAAGCGAGTGACATGTTCGAAGTTTAAAATGTTTTTTTTTGCGTTTAGTGGTTTAGTGAAACCCTAAACCAGCGAGTGAAGGTGTTTTATTTGTCAAAAATAATGCCTACAATGGTTGTAGAGGTCACTTAATCGTAGTGTTTTGTGCAATAGCGTTGTATTAGTAGGTTCGCATACTTTGCTATTAATTGTTTACACCGTAAAACTTAACCACGTGTATACCTAGTACTCATCACGAGAATTACGAGGCGGCATTTCCATAATGTATGTAAATACTATATGCACTACTTAACCTTCAACTACTTTTATTCTTCTCACAGTCTGATTAATGTAGACGACACGAAACTTAATTTTTTTTATAAAGTTTATGTATCAATTGTATTTATGATACACATATTTATGGTTGTAGATATTTTAATTAATTAATCCACAGTTTAACCGTTAACTTGAATGATCTCTTAAATATAATAATAAAATTTGTGATCAAGATAGGTGATTGGGTTCTCGGAAGATCATCGACGCCATTTTCTTTTTTATTCAACTAAGTTGAAAAGCAAGCACGCTGCCCGCCTGATGTTAAGCGATCACCGGTACCTATATACACTTGCAACAAAAGTGATAATGATTACCAACCCTACTCTTTTATAAAGTGAAGTGTCTTATCTCGTACAATATTCTATATTAGGAGCTTTGTTGATTAAATTTTAGGAGGTTAGGCACAGCTGACTTTGGCTTAAGACTTTGGTAGATATGGCGACTCAGTGCCTGTGGCCTGAGTGCTCCCCATCCTAAGTACTCACACTCGCGTACCCGATCCACCGTTTGATGAAGTAGTAATATATATTTTCTTTTCAAGACCTCGATAATCCATTTTGACCATTTTACTCGAATGATTTTGTTTTTTAGCTTCAATGATAAGGCAATAGTTTTCATGTTATTACATCGTCAACTGCCACCGCGTAGGTTGTTGCTGGTTTGATTTTTGTTGAATGTTATTATCATAAAAGTTCCACGCAAACTCTATTAAAATGCTACTTATGTGGAGAAAATTAGAGAGCGATTATAGGGACAACTGTAACGACATTATACCTACCCTAAAAAATTATTTTCAGCGGTCGTGGTAGAAAAATTAAAACGAACCGTTTCGTCCGTTTCTCGTAATAAAATGAACCTATTCATTAAAACTTAGTACATAACATATAATGCAATAATGTCGGCCGCTAAATGCACTTACAAGAGCAGCGATCTACGACTATAGGTATATTACATTAACTAGTTATCTTGTGAGCTTGTGACTAAACCTTATTGTGTTGTTTCTGGAAAATTCTGGCAGGAAACAAGCCACACCGGCTTACACAGGATGCTGCCCATTATACTTATTGTCCCGCCAGTACTACGACTTACACAATCGTTATTATAATTCTAGTATCATCTGGGAGCTTGAATGCGGTGCACTCAATTAATTGACGACAAAAACGATCATTCAAAATCGATTAGATGTCGTTCGGGAGCGAAATTAAGTCTTTTATCTATGCAATCGAGTGATATAAAAACGATCAAACATAACCGTGTCATGTTCTATGCAATCGAAATTAATATGTGATCGTTTTGCGTATGTAATTAAACTAATCAATAAAACCGTTTTATGATAAGACTTAAGAATAAAGATTTGAAGCAGATGCCTCGAACGTCGCTAATTATATAATAAACACCTTTACGCAAAAGTGACAGCGTAATTAGCTAGCTAATGTGAACATGCGCTTCTTATATAAAGAAATGTTTGTTTATTTCAGATACGATGGCTAGATAACTCGTTCTCTGAAACGTCTTCAATCACCATGATTCGCTGTACGGTTTTCGCGTTTTACCTGATTGCGACTAAACTGACATATGGATTCAATGGAGACAGCTTCGAGCTGGAGTGTCCTGACGAATGTGACTGCCATTATTTCCGAATCAATTGGGTAACTGATTGTTCGGAGAGCAACCTCACAGAGGTCCCCTACGATGAGTTGAGCCTGAGCGTGTATATTTTGGACTTGAATGGAAACAACATTACGAATCTGAAGCCCTTTCCGACGGACATCAAGATGAGGAGACTGCAGATAGCTGATAATCGTTTAAAGAGGGTGGAGAAAGAAGCTTTCAGAGGCTTGGAATATCTGATAGATATTGATTTATCTGGAAATAACATCAGCTACGTTGATCCGGAAGCCTTCTTGTAAGTTATATTTTCTTGATTTATTGTCTCTAATCGTACTTAAGACAAGTTTAAGCCTCACTTATCTCTCTAGAGATTTTCAAAGAATTCTTGTTTTTTTCTTGTTTGCGATAGGTTAAAACTGCCGAGTTGTTCAAATTTGTATGAGTGGAAAATAGCTAAATTAGTAGTGGCATTGTCGAAAACACGACCATTATTGTGACAATTAGTTATGAATTAATTATTTTCGTAGCTTGAAAGATCCGTTAGGGTGGCTGCATCAGATTTATACTTAATAAAAACTTTGCAACAAAACTAACTCTGTTTATGTTATTATTAAATATAACAGTAATACATAATTAGTCATTCAAAGAAATTTGCTACAAATAAAATTATTTTCTCACGAATGTGCTTTGTTTGCGAGACGATATTCACGACGGCATTCATGACGCGCATAAAGCCGACGGATGACAAAATTGTTCAATTTGCTTGTACAAGAAGCGAGACCAATTGCCGCCGCTTCTGGTGCCAATATTGGATAATGGTCACACAACGAATGCAAATTGAATTTGCTAGATAGATCAACGTTTTCATGTTTGTGTTTATAATACGATGATGTTTTGAATATAGGAGGTTGTAGATAAAACATCCAGTTACCTCGAATATATTGATATAATGTGACCATCGCTTGACTGAACTAGTGATTCATAGGAAGGACAATGTGCAATGTGCATGCGATGAATTGCTCCCTTATTTTGCATCATAAACTTATCAATTAATCAAATTTGGTTTCTAGTTCAATGACTTAGTAGATTTTGCTTTTAATTATTTTAAACTAACTCAAATGAATGATTATAATAATGTTCAAATACCATAGTATAAATGTTACCTATTTAAAAGCGAATAACAAGCTCTATCGATATAAATTTGCGGAGGCCATAGAAATACATATGTAAATGTAAATTTATAATTCATAAAATATACTTACTGTAATATTAATATAAGTTTTATGTTAGAAATGATATTCAAATAACAAGCAAAGAAACAAAACATACTTATTTCTTAATAATTTAAACGTGTCCAATAAAAGACCGCCAATTATTGAACGATTTACTAGTCCCCACGTACCTACAATACCTTTCCTAACAATAAAGTCATCTACATGCTTAAGAATTTTAAGGCAATCTCATTTTTAGGGACAATAACTGTTGGAAAGCATTAATTCTTAAAACAATTTATTATTTTACAGAGACTCTCGGGGCCTTCTCAACGTAGAACTACAAGATAATCCAATAACCAAGGTGGAAGGACCTTTCCTAGTTTCCCCTACACTGCAATATCTAGATATCAGCTCTTGCAACTTATCCACAATCAACCCACAGTTCTTTGACAATATCACCACGCTAACCACACTAGATCTGTCCAACAATCCACTGAAGACTTTGGAAGCAGGACTCTTCGATGTCCTAACCAGCCTTGAAACCCTAAAACTTAATGACTGCAAGCTTACTGCCATATCTGAAAACGCATTCTCCACCGCAGTAAATATAAAGTTTCTAGAACTAGCAGGTAACTATTTGACGAACACAGATTGGCCTGAAGTACTCAGGAAAATGGTTCGACTGGAGTATTTGACCTTGAGGAAATCAGGTCTTACATCTCTTTCGGAAGATACGTTCTCTAATTGCACTAATTTGGTTACGCTCATTTTGGCAGACAACGAGTTACGTGACTTAGACGTTGCAACCATGTTGGGCAATAGCGTCACCCATCTCGAGCTCTTAGATCTGTCTCAATGTAATATTCAGAACCCAATATCCGGTGAAACGTTCTCGAATGCGAGTAGATTAAAAAGCCTTTATCTTAGTGGAAATCCCTTGGTTGCGACCGATTTACAGGAAGCACTAGAGCCATTACCGAAACTTGAAAGACTATTTTTGAGCAACTGTGGACTCCACGATCTGCCTGACAACTTTAACGTGTTTGATAATCTCTTAGAGTTAGACATTTCACACAACCCCTTGGAAAATGTATTCACTAAATTGCTGGCGCCTCTGAAAAAGTTAGAGTATCTGAATATGGGATATAGTAATCTATCATATATTGGACCAGACACTTTTGCTAAAATGACGTCAATGAAGAGGCTGGTATTATCTGGTAACGACCTACTATCCCTAGAAGCAGGACTTTTTGGAAATCTGACACAATTAACCACATTAGAATTGGAATTCTGTGGCTTGAAAAGGCCACTGAACGGGTTAGCGTTCTTTAAAAATTTGACATACATGGATTTACGCGAAATCAAGCTTGGCGGTAATCCTTTAGTGATTCCGACAGCAGGACCTATCTTTCCAAGACAATTATCACAGGTGACGATCCTTGACCTAAGCAATTGCAACATAACTTCACTAAACGCAAATGCTTTTATGAATACTGAAAATATAACTGAACTAAATCTAAGTGGGAATCGTTTGAGGTCTGCGGATGGAAGTCTATCTTTCTTACAAAGGTTACACCACTTAGAAAAAATAAATTTAAGCAAAAATAATCTCACCACTATAGATCCTGACGTGTTTGCTAATAATCCTAAACTGCATTCGCTTAATTTGCTGGGTAATCGTTTTATATGCGACTGCAAAATCGCTGAAATGTGGGACTGGGCGAATATGATTAAGGGCGATCTAGATGTATTAATTGGTGCCAAAAGTGCTGAGAAAGACATCGTTGTTAAAGGCAACAAGAAAAAGAAACACTTATTCTGCCACTATAATGAAACACAACTCCGAAATATGACTGCAATGGTAAATAAGACAGTACCCGGAAGAAGGCCTTTTACAAAGCCAAGAGAATTAACAATGGCAAATAGAACGTGGGCGAAATACGTGCGGGAGTCAGGGTGTGAGCCGGTTGTCAAAATTCTACGACCGGTAGCGTTGGTGGGTCAGATATTTAACTTCCAAAACGGCTATAATATTTCATCTGCACTGATAATCTTAGCTATTATTGCACTGACTTTAGGATTGGCTTCCATATTGATGACGATAAAACTGTTCAGAAGGACAGAAACGAATAGAAAGGTCAGATAGCAGATGCAAGTAGAAGTAGCGACTCAGTCCATTACGGTTTACAAAAATAAATTGTAATTTATTTTTATATTCTCCTAACGTTTTTAATAGTCTATTAGACAAATTAGATTGTTATTCGAATTTATATACACGCTTTATGTTATTTTACTAGTCACACGAGTAGCTTCGGATGAGGTCATGTTTCTCATGCATTTTGTGAAGTTATCTAATATTAGTACCTACGTGTATTGAAATAATAAAAACAAACACTCAAAAGTAGTTTTATTGATTGATAGCGATTATCAATTGACCGAATTTAATAATTAATTCGTTATTGAACTCATTGAAAAACTGATTGGTTTCAGAGATAAACTACCTGTAGTAACGAGTAACGACACTGTTTTTGCTTATTTCCTCACTTTTAGCGCATGCAACTTGACTCGGTGTCTATAATCGAATATTGCTCAAGACCCAAGATTGAAGGTACTTTGATATCGTTTTTTTGTAAAATCTCTTAGAATTAACGAAATATTGAATCTTTTTACTTTTATATTACAATTTCATTAATTACGATTGGTATTTTTTTATTTATTTTGTAATAACTATTATGGTTTTTGCATGTCATATTTACACAGTAAATAAAAGTATATATTATTGTAAGTCAATAAAAGTACCTATATTAGTAGTGTACACTATTACGATATACTTTTATTGAAATATCTAGATTTATATTTTCCAATAATATTTAACAAACTTAAAAAATAGAACATTGCATTTAGCTTTAAGACAGTAACATTAAAACACGAATTTATATTTATTACATGGGATTGTACACCGCACAATCGATTTTGTAGGTTTTGAGAATAAATTGTGTAGAAATTACATAAGTACCTCAAAAAAATTAAATTAGTAACGCCTATTTTCGTTTATGTTAGTTATATAATATGTGAATTGTAAATATGTTAATTATAGTTACCTAGAGAAAATTAAAAACTCGGGACTCGAGGCTAAGTGGTAACCGAGTAGGTTAGCACATTACAAAGTTAAGTAATACTAGCCAGGTCAGTCTAGTATGGGTGACAATTCTTAACACATTGAGATTGAGACCCATCCGTGCCTTGGAGATCACGTTAGCCGTCGCTCGGTCCCGGGTGCCATACAAACATCTGTGGCATTCGTTACGGGTAGTTGGAGCCCTAAAAAGTCCGACAACTTGTCTAACTATAAAACTTCGATAGCGCCTAGTACCTACTTGAGTTGTGGAGGTCTGATGTCAGTCGCTCCACGTAAAATAGGTATCAAAGTTCGACCGTATCGTATATCGTATCGTAGTTAGACTTAAAGCCGATCGACCGGACCCCAAGTTAGTTGGGAAAGTGGCGCGTAAATTTAAAACTATTTGCCTAAAACATCGCCACTAACAGAAAAACGTGGTGGTTGTGAGACTATTCACATCGAAATAACTTAGAAGTTATACGTAACTAATTAATTCCTAGATTTATACTCTGCTTACTGATCTGAGGCATATAAAAACCAATTAGGTTATCGGTTGTTCGCGTGCTACTAAATGCGTGATATTGCTTGTTCCGCCCAAGGAAGTCTATATTATTAGCGGAAGCGGATGGGATTAAGATTCACCTTTAATTTCATCAACAGTATTTAGATAATTATGATGATTGAATAAACCTTTCAAATATCACAAATTATGATTCTCAGAATCTAAATATTTTTGGTATCTTTTTGTTTATTCCACGGTGACTGAGTTTATCAGCTACAGCAAATCTTTTATTTATCGATGGTCAGGAATGGATGTAAAAAACGAAGTCACGTAATATATTGTAAGCAAAAGACTAAAGATAGCGAAAGTTTTATTACGTAATCGACCAAGAAATAGTTCAAGTAAAACGCTAAACTTTTCATTTCATTTAGTGTAAGTAAGTGTATTACTTTAGTCTCAGAGAAATAATGAGGACACGCAAACGTTATATTTGTTAAACAATTTTATTAACTTACTATTTATAACATAAACTAATAACACAATAATAAATTAGTCTTATCAGCTAACTGGTGCCCCAGCGGATGTTCTAGTATTGATGTACCAGTTTTCTTTATACATTTTTTTTACCATGTCCGGTTTTTTACTCTCAGGACTATCGTTGCTGGCCATTGCAGCCAACTCGCTGTCGAGGAGCTTCGGTAATAATAAAGGTTCGAAGCCATACTGGAACTGTGGTTCTACAAAGCTTGTCCTGCTCTTGTAATTTTGGTAAGGTCGTGACGCAAACGCTGAATTATCGCGCGGTGGTCCTTGCGAGTAGTCGTATTCATATAGTTGTTGCTTTTGCTTGGGTTGTCCGTAGTATGACTTACTTTTATCCTGTGACTGATGGAAGTCGTATGAGGGTGCAGCTGTGTATTTGGCAGATTTCTGTTTCTGTTTTTTGTCATCTTGTTCGTAAGCAACCAAATAATCCGGTTGTTGTTCTTTAAACAATTTGTAGTAGTTCAACTTGTTTTGGTAACGATCTAACATACCTTCTGGCTTACTAACCGAAAAATCTGTGTAATAATTCTGCTTCATTTTGTCTCTCGCGTCTTTGTACAAAGAACGGGCTTCTTTCGGGAATTCATCACCTTCTGCCTGATACTGTTGGAGTGGAGTATGCTCGAAGTCGTATTCGACGTGGTCGCGGGGGGGTACCCCGTAACTCTCTGGGTCGAATATGTCTTTTTCAGAATCCGTAGTTTTTTTATTGTAAGCAGGGAACCCAATGGCGGCCTCTTCATATGCTTTTTCAAAATCATCTTCAGAATTTTCTTCTCGGTCGACGACTTCCTCCCGCATTTGTTCTCTTAACATATGCATTTCATTAGGAGCTTTTTCTTGAATTATAACACGTTTGGACTTTTCGTGGATGTGCGATGTAGGTCCTTTGTAGTAGTCTGAAGGAGGAGCATGATGCTGGTTTTGGTGAAAGTTATGGGAAGAATGAGTAGGTTCTTGCGGAGCTGGAGATGAGTGGGGATAGTGATGATGTAGCGGTTCGGCCTGCTCTTCGTAGTGGTTTTCATGTGGTTGTGGTGTTGACTTGGGTTGCACGTGTTGATGAGGGTCTACTTTTATTGAAGCACTGGGTGTCAATGAACGAATGTTATCTTCATATTCTTTTAAAATAGGCTGGAAATTAATGTCTTCAGAAATTATGTGAACGGGTTCGGTGTAATGTTTTGGCGGACCGTCATGTTTTTCCTCATTTTGTTTATGATACTTTTCCTTTTCATTATGAACAGGTTCGTGATGCTCTTCAGCTGATTCTGAATGTTTTTTATACTGTTCTGTGTAGCCATGATGACCATGATGTGAGGGAGTATCTTCAGCAGATTCGTTTGACGATTCATTTTCGTCTCTAGTTTCACTGTCGTGAGGTGTTTTATTATGCGATTTCTCTTCATGCACGTGTTCTTTGGGCTTAAAATTATAAATGAGATGTGAAGGCCTATTTCCCTGATATTGGACACTCTGTACCGGCTCATTTGATGTACGTGAATAGCTGTACGTTACAGGCTCATTTTCTGTTTTAGATCCGTAAGTGTGATGAACCGGTTCCGACTGCGTCTTCATGTTATAGCTTACAGATTTTTCTTTGACAACTTCTTTGTAGTTGGGAGAATTTATTTCATGTATAATCTCTGGCGCATCATCGAGAGTTTCATGGTAAGTTACCGTTGTTTTTCTAGGCACTTCATTCTTTTTAGCATGTTTATTTGGCTGTATAGGCTTTTTATGTTTCTTTCTATGTTCATCCTTTAGTGGTTTTTCATGTTCTTCTGAACTATCATAGGACGTAGTCTTCTGCATAACAAACTTCTTTTGATAATTTTTAACTACAGGTTTATTGAAATCCGGCAATTTCTGGTAAGTAGCCTGATTTATTCTCGGCAAGAAATGCTGTACTTG
This sequence comes from Callimorpha dominula, assembly GCA_949752705.1. NCBI lineage: Eukaryota > Metazoa > Arthropoda > Insecta > Lepidoptera > Erebidae > Callimorpha > Callimorpha dominula. The sequence continues at coordinate 2,664,001 of OX456992.1, forward strand.
AGGTACAAGTGGATTGTCAAATGTCAAAGGCTCAAGCAAGGTTAAATCTAACAGGGGAAGACTAGGTTTAGTTTCCAACTCCACTATAGTTTTCTCACCATTTATGTCATTAATATAAGTAATAACTTGCTTAGCAGGCGCTGCTTGCAGTTTGGCTTTGTTACTTTGAGGTTGTGGTTTGTTTTGCAAACGGTCAGCATGATGCGCATGAGCAACTGAAGGCGTATCTAGTATCCTTTGGAATTCCACTTCTCCGTGTAGTGGCTGATGTTCTTTGATTCTTTGAAACTGAGACGGATGAGGTTGATCTTGGATAATTTGATACTTAGTTTCATAATGAGGTAGTTCCTGAACACGTTCAAAATTCAGTTCCTTGTGGTTGTGATGAGGTGCTTGATATTCGGAGCTTGAGGATTCTTTTATTCTTTGGAATTTTGTATCTCCATTTTTTATATGAGCCTCCTTTTTCGGTTCTTTGTGAGTTGAATAAGAACCAGCCTGAATTTTTTCGAATATTACATCACTATAAGGTTCATTAGATACTTCCTGCACTTTTGGTTTACCAACGATTATCTGGGGTTCCTTTTGTTGTAAGACCTTTGGTTCCTCTTTATAATGGTTGTAACGTTCGTGAGATTGCGTATCTGTGTATACCGCTTTATTGTTCGTTGGTTGTTGGTGGGTATTCTGGATTCCATACGCCTGACTATGAGTAACTGAATTAGGTGCCAAATGTTTCACGTTGTTCCCATAAAGTTGTCCAAATGTTGGAAAGTGGTGGAGCGGTGTAGGAGCAGGCCCCTGTAGTGCAGGGACTCTATACGGGGCACCAAAAAATTGTCCATTTGATTGCTTGAATTGGAAGTTAGCTGAAGCGGCGACTAATGGTTGAGCTAGATGCTCTGGTAACTTTGGTTGAAGTTGTACGAACTGTTGTGGAAATGCCAACTTATACGTCGATAACTGCGGTGTCCCAACAAATCGGTTTCCATAGGAATCTGTCAAGTGATTCACAGAATGTTCATTCACTGGAATAATATGTGAGGCTGCGGCCTTAGGCGCAGCGACAAAGTTCGGCAGGTGAAACGAGTGAGCACCATAAGGGGCAGCACTGGCGTACACTCCGAGCGGAACGTTGCGGTAGAGTCGCGGAGCACTTTCTGCACTTTCATTATCGTCAACATATAAATTATAGCTTCTTTTATCACCAAATGTCTGACTTAACGTCAACCAGCACAAAACTATCAATAATACCTGAAAACAACAGAAAAATATATTAAAACACTGGACATTGTAATCACAATCGTTATTGTTGGTTAAGTAGGTTTGTTTAAGTTATATTTATATTTTAATAAATTTACCTTTCTCCCCATGTTGTGTCGGAGCCAGTGGGAGCGGCACTGCAGCGGCGCGGCTCCCTCCACGCGCTTATATCGCACCTTGCGCGAGCGCAAATAGTACCTCGCGATCGTCTTTTTTTCCAACTCCACTCTATTTTACAGTTTTGTGTATAGAGTCCCCGACATGATATAACGCTTAGCGAACGATATTGTTAAATAAAATAAGGCAAATTGTTATTACTCGTTTATATTTTAATTGAAAATGAACAAATAAACACAATACTTCCCGTGTCCGGATACGTAACACGATTTCAAGAATACATTAACAGAAGTTGTAAAAGGGTTACATAAACTTTCAATAAGTGACATTAAATTGATTTGTTTATTACTTCTACGACATCCAAAACGATAGTGTGCTCCCGCATCAAATCGGTATAAGGGCAATGTTCTGTAACAGCTGTGGCCTCATGGTCGAAATAGGAGTTCATTTGTGTAACATTGTTGCAAAGGGTTTCTTCACAGTTGTCACAACTGTCCAAGGATCGTTTAATACAAACAGAAAATTGATTTAAAGCATACTTAAATATTGGTCAGTGACCGACCCTCACTATAAATTGGTACAGATAGAATATCTGAGTCAGCTAAGAATATAATTAATTAGTGTTTACTTTCCTAACCCACTAGCTTTCTTCGCGCCATGGTCGCGGTCAGTGAGTCAGGGGAGCCTAGGCACTGGAAACACAGTGAAAGTCCGCATATCATCTTTGTACATCAATGAAGCGTAATTAATATCGCATAGGCAACATGATACATATACACACGTACACCGACATTTTAAGGTTTCTTGGATAGGAAACCCACAATAGGTTCCCCAATTTTTATTGGAGTTTGGTTTTAAAACTTTTTATTTGGTTAATCACTCGCACATATTTCTACTATTCTTTATTCTGGGTAACAAATAAATGTAATTTATGTACAACGAGGTTATGTACTGTTAGTTATTATGAATAAATATATTTACATATTTTTTGGTACATTATATTTTTTAACGACGTTTAATTTAATTTTATCTAATACAATACAAGCATTCCAGGTACATCTAACTACCTAGTTAACGGTATTTTGGAATAACTATTAAAATTTTACTTACCATATAATATGGATGTATAAAGTAGGTTTACATATATAGGTGCGACGCACAGTGTGTTACTTGACCTTAGTTGCGGCCATCCTCTGATTATGTGTGTTTTAGATAGATATAATTCTACTAAAACATTTATTCAAACTTTTCCGGCGTTATCTACTATAGTTTTAAAATTATTTAGATATTCGACAAATATCCATAGAAACCATAGAAACCCATTTTCTTTCTCTCTGTAGATGTTATCTTATTTTAAAACATATGGTATGATTGAATCTACAGAAATTCAAATAATCAACCACTCCTACAGAGAAAAAAAATATTCTCCACTGATTAGCATTTTGTTTCAACGCACACGTGTTAATTACAGTAATAAGTAATACCACATAAAAAAATCAGACGCAACAAGGGCAGGACTTCAGAAATATTTAATTTTAAAGTTTTAGGTCAGGTATGTCACTAACCTACTTAGTAAATGTATAACGTAAAATGACCGCAGTGGTATTTCACTCGAAAATATTACTCATCGCGATCCTCGATCACGATTATCCCCGTCTGATTCTATTCTAACGTGTCGTTTGTGGTAAGGATAACTTCATTACTTTCATCATTATTAAGAATTTTATGTAGTGACTGACATGTAGAACCACTTACATTTGTGAACATATTTTGCAGCCACAAATTCACAAAACTCTCCAATTTTTTTCTGTATCAATCGTAAAACCTCTCGATGTCGCTACCAAAATTGTATGCGAGCCATCAACAAGCCATGATTCTGTCTATGAAACATGTCTTGTTGATGACTCACGATGATACTCTACATAAAAGTCTTATGCACGGTCGACAAATAATCGAAAATTCTGCATTATAAATAGGTATGCCTCTCGGAACAAGCAGGCGAATCCAGAAATAAATACTGGCAGTATGATAGACAGCATTAGGTACACTAGGAAGTCGGATCGTAAAACAACAATTGTTGATTTTTTTTTTGTGCCCTTAAGTCGTCCGATCCATATATTCTCACCGTCAGGTAACACATCGCAAAAACACAAAAACCTATGCCGATACTTTAAACAATTAAAATTGATTACGGAACATATATCGTATTACCCGTTTCTCAACAGTGATGAAGCTAATGAAGTTACCCTTACCACAATCGACACGTTTATAGAATAAGACTCACTTAACATAAATTCGGAATATTACACTGCCCGATTCTACCAACGTTTTTGTTAAAGGCTCTTGAACCCTCCCTAGATAAACAGACCTACACACAATTAATCTTATAATTAATATTTCTACAGCAACGGGATTATTTCAGACACCTACAAGATGGCAACAAGTTATTGAACAAAACGACACATATAATTAAACTTTGAAAACAAACGTCTTTAATTTGATAATAAAATACGAAGGAACTTTTTTCCCTGACGTTATTTGATAGTTTAGGAACGCATATAAAGACATGTTTTCTTAATTATATTTATAGATTATCATTGAAATTATAAAAAAACTTAGAAACGCCATATCTCGGAAGTCCTGCTAGTTTAGCATTGTTTTTTTTTTCTTTTTGGTGATACATTATTGTATAGTATATTTGCAAAAATAAAATGCTAATAATATATAGGGAATTTATTAAAAATATTTTTCTAAAAATTACAAAATAATTATTATTTCACTTTCTCGTGCAACGGTGCTCGGTGATACTGTGTGAAGGTTTTTATCAGTTACCCTTTGTTACCTATGTCCTCGGCTTAATGGTATAAAGGGTTAACTTTAAAAGCGAAAAAAAACTATATAACTTACCTAATAACAATGAATAAATATAGGTACTTACCTAATACCATTATGCTATTCAGTTTCATTCAGTTGCAATGCCCATTTATTTTTTGGATTCCTGAATACGTAAAAAGAATATCAATACAATCACTCAAAAAATACTAAAAAGGCTAGTTTAATTAAAGGAAAATTAAAAACGTTAAAGGGTACCTAAAAAGCGAGGAGTGCTGTATTTTAGTCCGCGAAATTCTTGCTCTATGATCGTTATTTTTTAGTTTTGGTGTAGTACTACTAGTACTTCTGTCCTACAAATACTAGCGCCGGAACTCCATACGCATGGCAAAGTGGCATGAATCCACGACTGACATCACTATTGGTTTAAGTGTTCATAGTGCACATTTCATATCGCTTGCCTATTAGGCCGACGCGGCGGCGATGTGCTTCTTTACCAAGTTGTTTACTACCTATAATTATATCTTTACCATATTTTTCGTCGACCTCTCAAAAACGTATAATTTCAGAACAAAACTAACAGGGTCCTTCTATTTTAAGGAGCTAACATGTTGAGCGAATTAACTCGGCCCTGAGATAATTGCTAGGAAAATTTAACAATGGGATATCGAAATAGCATTTTCCACCATCAAATTTCAAATTCGTCTATCGAATAAAAAAATAACTTATAGGTATTGTTGGAATCTATCAAGAAATATCTACACATCTTTTATAATACAACAGTACGTAAAGATACTTTGCAATCTAAAAAGTACATCTATTAGGTAACAAACCATAGGATACGTGCAAAATATTCTTCCCTTTAAGTAGTTAAAATACATTACAAAGTTTTGCACAAAACCACAATTCTTAACAACCATAGTTGCGCGTGTCGGTTATTAATACTAAGGTATAATATTATTAAAGTTCTCGCAAGTTAACAAATCTAGTAATAAGTTTTGAGGGTCGTATAACCACTGAATAACTAATAAAGCTAGGTATTCTTTATAGCCTAATTAGGCTACTGAAGTCACAGATTACTAAGTAGTTACTACACCGAAGTACCGCAAGTTCTTACTAAGTAGGTACGTAGGTACTTATTTTATTTGCTTTGCCTAATAAACCCGGTTCTTGTGCTAAGCAAATTTGCAAAACAGCGTGTGGAGACAAATAATAACGCTCACGCTCCTGGTTCAAGCCAAGAAGCCATATTTTGACAAATGTTCCTAATCATTTAAATCTTAATTTTACAAAGAATTTATACAAAGTAAATTTTATAAATATTGGGAAAAAAGGGTAAGTAAGTAATCTTCTGGTAAAGAATTCTGATGATGAAGGATTTCTAACTGTAACTTTTGTAGCGTTAACCGTTTTTTGGTCACTACGAGGTCTTGCGTTGTTATGAAGCAAATTATCGTGAAGATCAATTGACAAATCGGAACTGTTTTTTGCCAGTTTCACAGTCATTGACCAAGGATCAGCATCTCTAACATCAGCTATTTTTATTGTTTTTAGTGCATAATAAAATAAATGGAATACCAAACACTATCATTTCTCTGTAGGGTTGTGTTGTGTATATCGAAGAATATTTTTTGTTTTTTCAGGTACCTACGCTAAAAATCGAGTAGGTAATTTGCAGGGGCGCCCTAGGGCGTTGCGAGAGGTGCGACCGCACCGGGTGCCGTCATGCCGGGGGCACCGAAATCAACCGAAACATTACCACCAGGCGCCGGTCACCGTTTCTTACTATAATCATTTTTAACCTAGTTACGATCATTGACGATAGGGGCAGGCTAATAATCGACTGGCCTATTGGTCTAGTGGTTAGTGACCCTGACTGCTAAGCCAGAGGTCGTGGGTTCAATCCCCATCCAGGACAAATAATTGTGTGATGAGCACGATCATTTATTCTGTGTCTGGGTGTAATTTATCTATAATATGTATGTATTTAGAAATATATAAATATGTTTATCAGCAGTCTGGTTACCATTGTACATGCTCTGCCTAGTTTGGGATCAGACGGCCGTGTGTGAAATGTGTGGAGTTATGATTATTATTATAATCTGCTCTCAGGCAGGCATCAGACATACCATAGACATCAGTCTACGGTAAATACTTACGTATTCGTCTAATTACGTATAGATACTAGACAATGTACTATTGACGTGACACTAATGAAGAAGAAAAAGTACAAGAGTGTTTTGTTGCTTATAAGCCGGTAAGTGGCTCTTTATAAACAGGACTCACTGGCCTCTTTGATGATTGGCCGCCTCGACGTTGATTTGCGGCCGCGACGGCATATCTGCGCCGCGACGGTGATTAGGCGTCGCGACGGTGAATGGTTGCCGCGACGTTGTATTGGCGCCGTGACGATGTTCGGGCGTCGAGACGGCGACTGGACGCGGCTAAATTGATTTGGCGCCGCGACGCTGATTAGGCGTCGCGACAGTGAATGGGCGCTGCGACGTTATATTGCCGCCGCGACGTTGTATTGGCACCACGACGGTTTTCGGGCGTCGCGACGAGGAATTGTCGCCACGACATTGAGTTGGTGCCGGGACGTTGAATTGGCATCGCGACGATGTACGGGCGCCGGGTCGATGAATTGGCGCCACGATGTTGATCTGGCGCCGCGACGATAAATGGGCGCCACGACTTAGAATTGGCACAGTGGCGGTGATCTGGCGCCGCGACGTTGAATGGGCGCCACGACGATAAATGGGCGCCGTGACTTTGAATTGGCACCGCGGCGGGGAATTTTCTGTGATATAATATAACAACAAATTAATGACTTTCGGATTTTTTTCATTTGTTTGTGCTGTCAGACTGCTTCTTACCAAATTTACGGCCTCCTGAGAAAAAGCGTCTTGACAGACAGACAGATACATCCTAGTGATCTTATAGGGGTTTCTTTGTAATTTTAAAGAACGGCGCTCTAAAAAATAGGAGATAAACAGTAGTATTAGTTGGTTATCGATACTATCTTGGTATCCCTATAATTTTTGTAGGTATTCGAGGTGAATTTATAGCTAAGTGCGGGGGGGGACACCGATGCATTTACGCTCTGGTCAAAGGGTTAAAGAGAAACTAGGGAAACTAAAATAGTTAATTTATTGATAAAGTCAGACATTTAAATAAAAACGTAGATTTTTTTTATTTTAAAATGAAATAGGTAGTACAAAAGATTTTTAAATAGACTGTTTATGATCCTGCAGTTTCATTTCATCCTACAAAAGTACAAAAAACACTAAATTTGAGAGTGTGCGTTTAAGGGAGTGCATGATAGCTGTGGTGTATTAACAATATATTATAATAAACTCACACCCTCAATTAACCCTTCTGGCCTTGTTTCAGACACCATGACATACACTTAATACTTATATGAACGCAGTGTAACGCTACGATCAGATATTCTTAATAGGAATATAGTAATTAAGATTTGTACACAGATGTACCAATGTAGAGACGACATGGGTATATTATATGTGCATTTGCCATCTATAACATTATTTAATGAGTCTCATAGCATTGTATGACAGTTCAATTTTGTTTGCAATCATTTAATTAAATAAATGTGAGCCAAAGTTGAGTTATGACGTCAAATAAATTGACGAATTTAGCTTCTCTTTCTTTTCTATTGCTCTCTCGTTGAATAGAACAAATATTACATTCTGTTGTTCTTCAACAGTTTAGTATACTATTCAAGTATTATAAATGAATGTAGATTTCTGAACAAATTAATATTTAACACGTGTTCACAATACAATACTTACTTATAGAAAGGACGCGGAACGAAGATATTTCTCCACTAGGACTTTGTACATCTTTTATTTCGGACACATTTGAGTGCGTATCTATGTATTAGTTAGATATTAGTATGTATAACAAACTACTTAGTTAACAATAAAATAATTGCATCTTTACCTACCTACATATATTGTTATTTTTCTCAATTTTTAAGGCAATTCTTTTGTTATGGGCATACACAATCAAACGAATACAAACCAAACCCTTGGTTTACACAGATCATTGTTTTATAAATAGGTCTACTACAAGCTTCGTGTTGTACCTGGCATTTACAAAAACATTATTACAACTTAACAGAAAAATGTCAATAAAAACTAAACCTGGGTAACTTTGCTCATCCACCAACAAAGATTCAGACTAACCTTGAATGTTTTTAAGAATACTAAAGCTAACTGCTGAATACTTCTAATAATTTTAAGTAGAATATGTACAAGGGAATCCCAATTCTGTTGAGATCTTCTTTACTTGGAATTAGCACAGATTAATTAACAGTACAACAGATGGCTTAGGTACTTTAACATACATTTAAATAAATAAACTTGCAACAAATTAATAACATTTCGCCACCTGACAAAAAAAGTGTCATATCACATGTGAGGTACGTTTTGACATTTTTATAGCGTTGAATAGCAAATTTTGCATTTGGTCAGCTGTAAAAACATCGTTATCAGCTCAGTGAAAAAGGGGATAAAGTTCCGTTGTTCACTTTTTTGCCGGGTGGCGATTTAATCTTGATCGCAGACTGACACGCCACTAAAAGTTTGATTTACCTAATAGTCGAACGCGCAACCTAATGCCTAAATGAAACGCGCGAGAGAGCGTTTTTTACAGTGATTGCCATCGATCGGTGGTTCCGAAAAATTACATGGCAGTTATCAATGTATTTAAAGTGTACGAGGGTCGAAGACTGTTGTTCAGAATTCAACGCTTTGTGGACGGTCGGGCGGTCATATGAACATTAGCGAATAGACTTCACATTATTAAGAAAAGCAGAGCACTGGTAATATCGCTTTTTCATGGTAAATATTGAAAACTAACCGTGATATTTATCGTTTTCCTAATCAACTACGATTTATTGGTGTACACACAGTAAAGAAACTATTAATTTACAACTTGGTTTATTAATTAACACCGATTTTAACGTAATTTTAATTTTAAATATGCAACAGGAGAATTAGATTAAGTAAAACATACCGTATTTTATCATGTCAAATAACTTTATTCAAAAGTTATTTGACAACTACTAACTTGACTGCGTTAAGGATATTGTTTTTTATGGCATAGGGGGCAAACGAGTAGGCGGGTCACCTGATGAAAAATGACTACCGCCGCCCATGGGCACCTGCAACTCAAGTCACAAGTGCGTTGCCGACCTATATGGTGGGAATAGTAGAAAAGTGGAAGAGGGGGGGGGGGGGGATTAGGGCATCCGGATACCTCACTCACTCGGCGAAAAGCAAGGCAAGCATTGCCGTGGTATCGTGGTTTCTCGTATCGTCGTTTTCAGTGAAGACAAAATGTAACCCGCTCGGGTAGCAAATGAATAAGCAATTACTGTTGTTTTTTCGATCTACAAAGTTACCCAAGTTACCCGTATATTAAAAGTTATCAATAATCACAGTGAGTCCTATACAGCAACAATTAAAAGTCCCGCTGTATAACATAAGATTTACAAACACTTAGCACTCATCAAACACCTAATCTATTAAACACGTTCTTAGTGATAGTTAAATTAGTAGCATTACTCTTTGTACCTAATCTCGCTCTGACGCTATTAACCCCTTCAGGCATGGTCAACCTCCTTTCCGGCTTGTTGAAGACGGGAGAGAATTTCTGAATGGGCTTCGGAATAGATTTCTGGACGATTTTCGTCTGTGGTTTGGCAGCTGGGCTCTGTATCGATTCAATTTCTTTGTACTGAACATGATTTGAGAACTTAACAGATTTAGACTTTGGTAATGCTAGCTTCGTTTTTACGCTGACTGGGCTTTCATCTGCTCTCATAGTACACAACCCCATAGCTATTTTTCTTGTGTTATTCTTTGATGTAGTGACTGTGACAACCTTCTTCATTGGCGGAGAGCTTTTGAGAATGCCCTCATACTTGAGAGCGTCTTCGTCTATTGGTATTATTTGGTTGTCTGGTCCGTCTTGGGTGGTCTGTTTTGAGCCGAGACGTGCGTATATTGGTTTGACTGCGGCTTTGGTGGACACTTTAGCTGGTTCGGAGTTACCAAGTCGTGCAAAGACAGTTTTGGAGGTACCTGGAATGTGAAGCAAGATTTTATAACAACAAATATCAAATTACAGTAATATCGCAGAAGTAGAATCTACAAGATGGCTTAAATAAAATATATCACTTCGCGGTTAGCATTTTTCGTTGCGCTAACCCTTATTTCCGTCTAGCCCCATTCGTGCAGCGTCTGAAGTATAACGTGCAATAAGGAACTTCGACTACATTAGTTCGAATAACTTTTACAGATGGCATTTTAATTTCGAGTTTTTACAATATTTACTATATATTGATACAATTTATTCAATTCGTTGTACCATTTCGTGCCCATAGCTATGGAAACCTTGGGCAATTGGAGTACAGACGCTAAGGGGTTTATTCTCGATCTGGGGCGCAGGCTGAACAAAGTGAGTGGCGACTGCCGCTCAGGGTCGTTCCTGGTGCTGAGGCTATGGCGTTATGGGCACCTTTGCGCCGGGAGCGACCAGGGGTGGGTTATTTGTTTATGACACCGAATGGCAATTATTGTGATGGACATATTGTAATTAATTTTAATGGATTGAATATAGTAAATGCAAGTTTAACAGAAAAAAGAAATCAATAAATATATTTATATATAGCGAAAGGAACTTGATTCCAACCGGAGATCTCAAAGACACGCGTTTTTTTCAAAAAATATTTCCCGACTCTGTTTCTGTGGTAAGTTAGGATAAAAACTCTAGGTCCTTCTACACGTTTAGTCGTATAATGCCTAATTTGCAAATTGGCACCCGACTCTCAATAGTGAACATGAACTAGTTCTCGGAAGGACTCATTCGTAAAAGGACTAATTTGCCATGATTGTTGAAGATGATTGTATAGCGACCAGACAGACAGACGCGGAGGGGGCCTTTGTTTTATAATATGTAGTGAGTAGTGATAGAGAGAGTTATTAAAACATTTATACCTTACCTGACATTATAATGTTCTTTGCACTCTGATTGTGCTCCTACAAACAGTCGATTCTTTTAAGATCATTCATGTAACACACAAGGTGCAGAGAATAAAATTACCTTCTTTAACGGACGGCTGCGGAGCGCCGGCAAATCGTATGAGTCGCGCCTTCTTCAGATTAGCATCGGAGTCAGTTCTATTGAAAAAAGAGTGTTGGTCAAGAAATATTTTATTTATTTATCTTTGGTATACACCTTTTAGTAGTAAATAGTGCAAACAAGTTACAAATGTTAAGGTATAACAATCGGCGGTCTTATCACACACGGCTTATCTTCCAGACAACCTGTGTACGGATATTGTCAAATATAATTGAGGGTAGTCTGTGGTGTCCTAATATAAGATTATGTTAAGATATTGTATACTTAATACTATATTTACCTATATTAATTATAAACATATAACATACATATATATTTATAATAATCTAACTAAAAAGTATTTATAATGACAAGTAATAATCCTTCACTTGTTTTTAAATGAGTGCAAGGTTTTGGCTTGTCGACCTGTTACAGGCAAGTTACCCCGACTGACGGCTTGTACCAAAAAAAACGACTTGTCTGTAAACTGTGTTTGTCTGTAAAATGTCTCGACATTTTCAGCTTTAAATCCTCTGATGATCTGAGGTTTCTGCAATGTGTGTTGTGTAAGAACTTAAAACGTTCTTTAAGATATGAGGGAGAATGAGGATGGAACAGAGTACTGTACAAAGCAAAAGAATATGAACTTTACGACGAAGGCGTTTAGGTAGCCACTTGAGCTTAGAACGATACTCTGAGACATGATGATATTTGCGTAATCCAAATATTAATCTAATGCAAACGTTTTGGAGCCGCTCAAGTTTCTTCAGTTGGTCTTCGGTGAGATAGAGATTACCATAATCGAGGATAGGAAGAAGAGATTGTGCGAGGGCAATTTCCGTGTTGGTACGAAGGAAATTCCGAAGCCTTCGCAGAGATCCCGCTGTTGCAAATAATTTACGACTGATTTCTCCAATTTAAGAGCCCATTGATAAGCACCCGTTCATATAGATCCCTAAGTTTTTAACCTTCTCACTACATTGAATAACCGAACCATTGCAATAAATAGCTGGTATTTGCTAAAGGTTCATTCTGCAGTTCAACCTAGGACTATCCACTATAATGACCTGTGTTTTTGACGGATTTAAAATGAGTCCATAATCCTTACTCCAGGTACATATTGGCATTAAATCTTTGTTGATGACATCAACTGATTCTGTTATGTTGTCAGGATTAGCGATCAGCGATCATTTGAGTAGATTTGGAGATCATCTGCAAAAAGATGGTAGGAAGAAAGTAATTCATTTATGATTGAGTTTATAAAAACTGCAAAAAGTAATGGGGATAACACGTCGCCCTGAGGTACGCCCGCAGATGTAGTGCACCAAGAGGAGTAAACCTTTTCAATACGAGCACGCTGCTGGTGACCATACGGGTAACTATGAAACCAGTCAATTACTGATGGAGATATATATTAAGAGAGCACAATATACTTAGCAAGACATCAAAGTCAACGGTGTTGAAAGCATTACTAAAATCTAGGAAAGCAAAGACTGTCAGCTTTCCTTCCTTCATGCCCAATCTGATATCCTCCGTAATATGGACTAAAGCTGTGGTAGTACTGTGGCCCTGGACGAAAACCTGATTGGAGAGGATTTAAGAGAAAATTCTGTGAGAGAAACGAGCTGAACTAATTGTAGATGAGGCGTGCACGGACTTTGGATAGAAAAGGAAGAATTGATATAAGACGGTAATCTGAAAAAGAGGATAGATTAGTGCAATTGCAACATTTTTTTAATATGTCACATTAGAATAAAAACTGTCATGAGTGATATTCATTAAACATATACGGTATTACTGACGGACTTCGGACCCGATGGGGGACCTTTTTCAAGGAGGTTGCCGCAACCATGACCGGCGTCACACTCCTTACTTCGACTCCTTGAAAAAGAGCCACCGTTAGGTGCGAAAGTAGTCGGGTATCCCCGAAATACACACGTAACTTAAACGGTATATCTTTGATAAATACAACACATGCATAAAATAAATTTGTAAACAAGGGGGAGGCAAGTATTTGTTAACATGACGATACTTATTTATTACTCGCGTCTGATGAAGGGTTTTGTGTTCTTGTTTAAAAATATTAAATAAAAAACAAGGTAAAAAGCCTTCATTACACGCGAGTGCAGTTTTCATATGATCAAACAGCCTTTGCACAACCACTTAAAATAAAAAATGTTCATAAAGTAGTTACGTACGTCAACTCTATAGATTTTCTCTTCATTTGTGACGATGGGCTTGTCTTTGGAACCTCTTGCACCTGAGGATTGCGTGTATAGCGTTCCAGAATACGACTGGCTGCTGTAAAATCAATATATTTTTTTTACCACAGTACCTAATAGATTGTTTTTTTTTTTTTATTTTAGTAGTTTCGTTTTACAGTTGGTGAAAGTGCAAGGTTGGTGGTTGTTGCTACTGTCACTTAATTTAAAAACAGACCAGCTTGAATCTATCCAGCCAGTCATATTAATTGTGGCTTGACTTTATGACGAAAACGAATATTAACCATTTGATAATTACCAACACAGGTAATTCAAAAACCATGTATTACTTTGTTGTCACATTATTTCAATTATAAATAACTGGCCACGATTTGCTATTGCTAAGTAATTTGCAATAAAAAAATATTGTGACTATAAATTGAGATAAAAACTATCCGAACTCTCAAGTGTGCAAAATTTCATTAAAAAATTTTTCATTAGTTTAGGAGTTCATTGCGGACAAACAACGTGACATGAAATTTTTACATATAAAGATTTAACAGATACGTCATCATCCAAGAGGAAGAGGTATGGACTTATGGACTTAGAGCCGATCCCTGGTGCAAGCCTTTGAAGACACCGAATTGTTCGGTGTTTCCAGCCATCGATCTCACATGAGTGCTACTCTCTGTACATAGCACGAATCAATTCCACATACTTAGCAGGCACTGTTCCTTTCAAAGCCCACCACAAAACCTCTCGGGGTACCATATCATACGCCTTCTCTAAGTGTAGCAAATTTATTGTTAATGTATTAATGTATATATACCGGATAGTGGCCGGATATCCGTTTCCTTTCTAATATAAATATTTATATATAATATTTTTTTATATATAAATATTTATATTAGAAATATAATAAATATAATAATATTTTTACTTCATTTCTGCAATTTCTTGCGCGATTATAACTGTTTAGGAGTCCGATATGGACACATCGCGTTAAATAAAGAATAAAGTATATCACATAACTTTTAGGAATTCCAAATCCTGATCATTGTGTTTTAGTTTTTATAGTTTAGTAAAATGTCGTCACTTCCATATATTCGTGCAGACATCGCCCCATGCAAAAATAGTAACTACATTTAGTGTTGTCGAATTTTTCCCTATTACTTTAGTTAGTAATCTCATACTAGGTGTACTGTATAACTTAGATAGTCCAGTTTATAAATACTAACGTGAGGACGGTTGTGCGACAGTTGCACGTCCAGTGATAGCTGCGACCGGCACTTTACTCGCGGTGGTTGTCGTGCTCAGGACGCGGTCACGCGCCGTGCTCTCGTGCACTTGCTTCGCGTGCCTGCACCAGTGCAAGCAATAAATTAGATAATCACGTTTCACATACACATATAAAAATAGTTTGTTTTATAAAAAATACACTTTCTTCCACACATACGTTTCAAATAAAAATAGGAACGTCAATGACCTTAATCTGTCAACTGTCACTTGGAAAGTACGGTTTGCACACAAAACTAAACTAACTACTAACTAAAAACTTTTTAGCTAGTCAATAACTAATAAATGTATTGTTCTTGTATTAGATTAAGACTATGTAGACGTATTTGTTCTTCATAACACACAACCGGCAGATGGATGATAAAGCGTTTAGTTGCATTGAACTAACTGAACAATTTGAATCTATTGTTACATATTATATATTTATTTATTTTACAGTCTATCTACTTTTATAATTATTTATGTTTAATATTTATTATTCGGCATAGAATGTCGGATTTGGCACACATTGATGCTGATGAGTTTCTATCGGCAAGTAGTGGGGATGAGAGCTACGTAAGTGTCCCTTCCTTATGCAACATTCTTTCGGATCAGTTCTCTGAAGTACCTGGAAACTTCAATGCTGTTCATATTAATGCCCAGAGTATACCGGCTCATTTTCCTGATATGCTGGCTTCTTTTGACTGTGCGAATATCCATGCTATTTGTGTATCTGAAACATGGTTAAAACCCTGTCTCCCGTCAGAATCCTATTCCCTTCCGGGGTTTCAACTGGTCCGAAATGACCGCACCGTGGGTGGTGATGGAGGTGTTGCCATCTATTAAGAATGCATATTCCTTTCTCAATTTTGAGTATGTCAACACAACCACCTCCTCCGAACGCTGGCGAACATTTGTTTTTGGAAGTTGAACTCAACCATTGCAGAATCCTTCTCGGTACTTATTATTGTCCCTCATCCCGGATTGACTTCTTCTCTTCCTTGGACCATTTACTGGAATCTTTTACCCCCTCATACAGTCACACTATCCCTATGGGAGACTTTAATACCTGTCTTCTAAAAAATGACTTCCGATCTACCACTTTCCGTGCCGTATTAGAATCCAATAACCTCTCCATTCTTCCTCTCAGTGCTACACACCACTTTCCAAACTGTACACCTTCTCTCCTTGATATTGTTGCCGTCTCTTCTGCAGAACATGTAGATAATCACGGCCAATACTCTGCAGATGCTTTTTCCTATCACAATCTTCTATTTCTATCCTATAAAATCCGCACACCTAAACTTAAACCACAAATCCTCCTGCAGCGCAATTTTAAATCCATCAATTTAATCAACCTTTGCAAGGACGAGGGTAGTATTGATTGGGGTCGACTTTATGACTCATACAGTGGACAAAAAAGTCGATATATTTACATCAGCATTGACAAAACTTTACGACGTACATCCTTTGCGGAAAATAAAAGTTAAGCACCTGCCGTCTCCTTGGCTCACAGAAGACATTAAATCGATCCTATCAAAAAAAGCGGTAGCCAAATCAAGGTACAAACGATGTCTAACAAGTGCGAACTGGGAGAAATACGTTGCAATCCGTAATCACTGTAATAAGGCTTGTAGGAAAGCGCAACGCCAACACATCCATTCCTCTGTTGAAAACGGAGACCCAGCCAAAGTTTGGCAATTTCTACGATGTCTAGGAGTTGGGAAATCACGACAGAACACAGTTCCCAAAGATTTAGATATCGAATTGATGAATCGACACTTCTCTGCGTCGTCCAATTTTGACAGAACAATAAAAGAAAATACATTAAAACATCTTTCCTCTCTTTCAACTCCGAATTCTCCTATATTCGTCTTTAGTGAAATATCCGATTGTGATGTTAAGAAGAGTATACTTTCTATAGGTTCCAACGCAGTTGGAAGTGATAGTATCAGCCGTAACATGATCCTGCCAGTCCTGGACGAAATCACTCCCGTCCTTACTCACATATTTAATTTTTCTATAAGTGGAACCTTTCCCATGGCATGGAAAGAGGCACAAGTAACTCCATTATCAAAAAAGTGTAACCCATCCAGTTTCTCTGATTATCGTCCCATTTCAATCCTACCCTTCCTCTCCAAAGCTCTCTAACGCCTCGTCTACAACCAAATTCGTGCATTTCTTTCTAAAAATTATCTCCTTAATCCTCTCCAATCTGGCTTTCGTCCTGGACATAGTACCACTACTGCGCTGGCTCATATTACGGATGATATACGGTTAGGCATGGAAGACGGCAAGCTAACGGTGCTGGCGCTGCTTGACTTTAGTAACGCCTTTAACACTGTTGACTTCGATGTCTTACTCGGTATAATGTCCTCCCTAACATATCTCCAACGGCAGTTGATTGGTTTCGTAACTACCTGTGCGGGCGCCAACAGCGTATTCGTATTGACGATCGATTCTCAAGTTGGTGTACAACGCATGCCGGCGTGCCCCACGGTGGCGTTCTATCTCCCTTGCTCTTCGCAGTTTTTATAAACTCTATATCCAATAAAATAATTTCGTCCTACCACCTTTATGCAGATGATTTACAGATCTATACCCAAGCACCTGTGGAGCGGCTTTCAGAAGCTATTTTTAATATAAATAAGGACATAGAGCATATTTGTGTATGGAGTAGGCAGCATGGATTGAACGTGAATCCGTTTAAAACACAAGCTACTGTTGTCGGTAGCTCCAGGATTTCATCCAGAATTGATTGGACACAGCTGCTCCAACTATTCTGCGATGGTACTTCTATTCCCATCGCAAATACAGTAAAAAATTTGGGAATATACATTGATAAACATTTGTCCTGGGGTCCGCAGATACAAGAGGTTAGTAGAAAAATGTTCGCCTCTGCAGGGTCCTTGAGAAGATTACGTAATTTTCTACCGATTACCACCAAAATTGCGCTTGCAGAATCCCTTCTTCTTCCAATTCTTGACTACGCAGATGCCAGCTATCCTGATCTCACCGAGGACCAATTTAACAAACTTGAGCGACTTCAAAACTTTTGTATACGGTTCATCTTTGGATTGGGCAAATTTGACCATGTTTCTGAATATCGAAATAAGCTTAAGTGGTTACCCATTCGCCTTCGCCGGAATATCCATATCCTTTCACTATTATATAGTACACTTTTCAATCCAAACACTCCTCCTTATATCAAAGAACGATTTAAATTCTTACACAACACACATTCAAAGGATCTTAGGTCTTCAGAGAACTTGACATTGAAAATGCCAACGCATTCTACGAATTTCATGGATAAATCCTTTTTAGTCCAGGCCATCCGTCTGTGGAATGCATTGCCACTGACCATCAGGCTCGCAAAAACTCTACCCAATTTTAAAAAATTAACAAAGGAGCATTACTTGAGTTGTTGAGTGGTTGACTCATGATGCCCGTTCATTTATATGTGTGCACCTATACTTATTTATTTGTGTATGTATATATATACCTATTAAATTTATATATATGTACCTATATTGTTATCTGTATGTATTTGAAAATATATGTTATTATTATGACTAGATAATATTCTTAATTATACACTGCAACTCCTCTTGTAATACATAAACTCTCGTTCCATCCAATGGTTGCCTGGAAGAGATCGCAAAGCGCGATAAGGCCGCCAATGGTACAAGGTCACTACTTTTAGTTTGTAAGAATGTCTTTAAACAGTTTTGTATGTTTTGTACAATAAAGAGTTTATCTATCTATCTATCTATCTATATCTATACTGAATCTATTGATTTCATAATTTTAAAAATAACTAGTGATCGCCTGTTGGTCGATATTCGACCATAATTTATTAAGTTTCGAATGTTTTGGTTTATTTCATTGACCAGTATAAGTTCAACAGTCGTTGTATAGACTTTCCAATTGCAATTTTTCATGTTTTTAACCGACGAAAAAAAAGGAGGTTCTCAATTATACCGTATTTTTTATGTATATTCTGCCCTGACTCTATTTTTGCACTGATTTTGATGATTATTTTTTGTGAGATTATTTGTCTGTTTGGTGCCGACTCAAAATTAGTTTAAATAAAATTTGATAGTTTATGTAAATAAGCTCAATACTCAAACTTACAAGATTAATTTACTTTTTCCTTTTTGTTCTTTTTCGTCGGTTTTATTTTTAGCCAAAAAGTTTTTGTAAATTAATTGTTTCGAACGTATCTGTTTTGCTCATCCTACCTAATTTGTTTGAATTGAATTAAAATATGGTGCAAGATTAGTCCTCTTTTTATTTGAATCTACTAATCTACATTTTGACGGCCTGTGTTAGACAGCAACGTCCAAGGTCGCGGATTCAATTCCTAGACAGTACAAATATTTGTATACATTAATATATGTCTATTTGTTTTAATTACAAAAAAAAATGTATCTAAATATGTTTATCTGTGTTCTAGTACCATTACTATAAGCTATGTTGATATTTAGATATAAAAGTTTTATTGCGATAAAGCTTTTTACGTTTGCAAAACAGTGACAACTTCCCTACTAGGAAACATCTCTGACGCGCCTCTCCTTTATAAACATAGTATAACGTAACAGTCACAAAGCACACCTAAAATCTTAACAACTATCTATTAATTACACAAATAATAATAATAATAACTAGACATATCTCACACACGGCCTAAATATAATTTTTATTAATTTTAAATTTGCTTATAATTTTGTAAATACATACATACATACATCAAAAAAGTCTAAGCAACATGTACGGTTTTCAACTTTTGAACAATTTTTATTATTGTAATATATTTATATTTCTTTTATAAATAATAACTAAGCATTCTTTGATGCATTAGTGACTAAAGCAACAAAATTCTTCATTCAATTGTTTATTTAATCACAAAATCACAATAACTAAGAATATATGTACCGTAACATACGTAGTATAAAATAAAGTTAAAACGAAATTAAACTTTTCATGTCTTAAAAAATTAAATAACGGCATTTTTTTAATTATTTGGTAATTCAATACAAAGTGTGACCGCCTATGTGTTTTAAAACTTGTCGGCTACGATTTTTCATTGAATTTATAAGATTATTTCTCTGATCCTGCGGCAATAGCTCCCAATTGAATTTTAACAAGTCTTTCAGTTGTTGGGTTGTCGCCACTCCGTCCAGGTTCTCTAGAACACGTCTCTGGAGCATGTCCCATGCGTGTTCGATGGGATTGAGGTCTGGCGATTGTGCAGGCCACGGCGATGTTTTCCATTGCCAAGTACTCTCTGGTCGTCCGAGCTGTGTGCGAACGCGCATTGTCATACATCAGCGTGAAATCTGAGCCAAGACTTTGTACAAATAGATGAACATAAGGCCCGAGGACATCTTCAACGAAAGTTTCAGCGTTCACATTGCCATCTACAAAAACGAGCTCAGTTCGTCTGTTCTTCATAATACCCGTCCATACCATCACTGTGGAGCCACTGTAGTGTGCCCTTCCTGGACGCATCTCAGCCGTTCAGCATTTCCGAGACGACGATACACTCTTACCCTTCTCGTATCAGGCCTAAATCCAATCCGGTAGACTCATCGCAAAATAAAATTTTATCCCATTGTGCTCCTGGGTCCATGTCAAGTGTTCCAAACACCATTAATTTCCTTTCCTTTTAGCTTTTATTTTAATGAAAACAAAACGCAATCGAAAAAGAAAAAAAAATAACATGCAGTTTCTGTAAACGGTGCGTGATGCTTAGACTTTTTTGATGTGTGTATTATAAAAGAAACAAATGATCATGCTTATCACAAAATTATTTGTCCTGGGGCGGTGTCGGACTGCAATATCCACATAATTTTATTTACACAGCTGTCTTTCTGTGGTAAGAATTCTCCAATATAATATGTAAATAGTACAATACGAATAACGTCGTACTTAAATGAGGTCTTATTATCAAAGTACTAAGTGCAATCATGCGTATCTAATACAAAAAGTATTGAAAACAAATTATAAAACAACTACAGACTCTATCACCAATTTCATGCGATCAATTTGATGAATGCGATAGATAGTGTGGCAAGACCTTTACACCCGTATTCACAAACAATGATATGAGGACTCACAGTGAGCCCGGTCACATAGTCGGCAATATCAATTCTTAAACAATACTTGAGCGATGGACAACGTTATGCGTTCATTAAAAGGAACACTCAAGTAAAGTAGCTCGACAACAAGCATAGCGTCAGTGGGAACATAGTTGAAGAATATTGCTGTTTTATTTCATACTTTTGATTGAACAGAGGAGATATTCAAACTTCCTTCAAATACTACAGAGAGGATGAAAGAATACTGTACTTTTTCTATAATTAACAACAACAACAATAGATTTAACCATAAGGTGCTTTATAATGCCGGCTTTTGTAAATTACTTGTGGCTGTGGATAAAGTCCTTTTCAATATTCTAACATATTCTTACCTATTTCTATGAATATTTTCTCCCTCTGCATCCTTATATGTAGAATGTTTAAACTACATCGATTTTTTTGGGCACACCAAAATTACCACGCGATTTTAGTATGAGAGCCCACAACAAAAACCATGTCTTTCAGACAGATGCAATGAAAGTTTGGTAAGACTTTTAAACATTTGAAAATGCGGTCGGGTCAGAGGTTTCGCAAAAAAAATAATTAAATTAGGTATTTTTGGAATCAAAATAACCAAGAAAGAAAGATTTTATACTGCTTTTGATTGAAAAAAATTTGATCATGGGCTTTCATACTTATGTTGTATTTATGTCATACAAACTAATATCAGTCAAATACTGGAGAGACATTGGTAGCGGAAATGGACCAAATGGTGTTCAATGCAATGTGTTCGCTTAGCAAAGGGTAACTTGAGTATCATTTGTGAATGACTAGGCTGGCCATGATGAACGCTTTGAGAAATTCTTTATTCAGCTTAGCGTTGTTTCCACTCTAGCCAAAATTTTTTTTTTTTTATGGTATAGAGGGCAAACGAGCAGCGGGTCACCTGATGGTAATTGACTACCGCCACCTATGGGCACCTGCAACTCAAGAGTGACAAGTGCGTTGCCGCCCTTTAAGGTGAGAGTAGGGAAAGAGGGGGGAAGAGCGAAAAGAGGGGAGAGGGGGATTAAAGGGGTGGAGAGTGGGGAGAGGGGAAGGGCGGGAATAGGGGAGAGGGAAGGGTTAGGGCCTCCGGTAACCTCACTCACGCAGCGAAAAGCAATACAATCATTGCTTCACTGCCGGTTTTCTGTGAGGCCGTGGTATAGAGCATGGCGTGCCGAAGCATGGCTCTCCCACGATTAAACACGAATAATACACGATTGTTTGTGATACGGGTGTTACTGTAATATTAATTGCAATTAAAAATCTTCACATGTTTTGACTTATTAATAAGTGCAACTTTTCAGTGGCCAGGAAATAATTTCTAATTTATTTAATAAGTTTTTATTGTAGATTATAATTTTCAATGAAACTATTAAGGAAATAGTATTATAATTCTTTATTTCGATACTTAGTTAAGTAGTTGAAGGTTGTGTTGGAAATAGTGAAGTTGTTTAAAAGCACACACCTACACAGAACAAACACCTAAAACTGCATTCGGCAGTAGTAGCAAATTGCAAGAGACATATTTATAATAAACAGTAGATATTTAGATGCAATATGAGCTACACAATACCAAAAAGCCACTTTCAATTAATTTAAGAATTAATTGTAGACAATAAATAATCCTACCAATTTGGACATAATCCACATTAAATAATGATTTTGAGAAGATGCTAGCAATAAATCACAGGGGTAGAATGCAGTAGATCCTTGGTAAAATTCAGCCACAAGGAGAAGAATATGAAAACGTAATATGGTTTTCATATTCTTCTCCTTGTGGAAGACTGGGCACAGTAGCACTTGCATAGTGCTAGTACTTTCATATGATGAGGAAGAAAATCAGAAGTCAATGCAATGGAAATAGAGATATAGGGTGTGCAATGCTCAAATGAGATCACTGGTGTTTTATAGGCACTTGTACCTGCTTAGCATGTCTTATAAAATGTAATAAAAAGATTATAATGATTAAATTATCACATGTTAATTAACTACAACAAGTGTTTTTGAGTAAAAATAGGTTCCGCATCAATAAAGGCATTTCTAGGAACTTATGCATAAAACCTGATGATAAATGAATTTATTTTACAAATAGATTATTTCAGACACGATGATAACCTTAATTATATTCTAAATTTGAATATTTCTTACCTCAATATAGCAATAACATCTCCCATTCTTGTGATAGCCATATCCCGCAAATATTCCTTGTTAAGGTCCAGTAGCATATCATTTTGGATCCTGTTTTCAGTAAATGTAAGCGCATATGTTGCTGACACATCTGAGGGTATACCAGCAGCAGTGAAGAAACTCACCCACATGCCTTGAATAATTATTGATTACAATTATAACCAAAAAACACAATGGTTTGCAAGCAAATTTTTTCAAAAGGCCTTAAATTTGTTTATTGTGTCATATTTAAGTTGGTAAACATTTAAACAGGGTCATTATTTCATTCTTGGTAATATATATAATTAAATATTTTAAAATTTAAATTAAATAAGTAAAAGATTACTTTCATCCTTCAGAAGCATTCAGTCTATATTATGGACTGAGACTAAGATTGCATGACTAAAACTATACCGGAAAACGGCACATATTTAAATTGGATGATGTATCCTTTCTTTGCGACTTTTACTACTAAAAAAACTGATCGAAATATACAAAACCTAAGACTGGTTTCAATAAATATTGTTTCTATACATACATATAAAGCCACAATGGAAATAAATTATTGAATTGCTATATATTAAAAAAATAACAATCAATATTATAAACAGTATTATATATAAATAAATAACTTAAGCAAATGAATTTTACACAAAATAATTTGGATGTGATCACCAAAACTTTAACCTTGAACCATTTTTCGAAGGTAAGAGCTTTTCTATGTTAACATAATTTAAGTAGTATAATTGATAACAACACTCACTAGTAATATTGGTATCCATTTTTGACGCCGACGACGTATTCATTGTATTTCATTAAAATATCAAATTACCACAAAATACATTGACAGTCAGAACTCAGAATAACAAAGTCAAGCCATAGATTATTAAAAATGTTATTTTTAATTTTATTTGTCTCCTACACAGTGTTGCCAACTCTAGACGACAGAGTTCAGAGTTGGTTTGGTTGTCTCTAGTTAGAGAGGATCAGTCACGTTTTTTGTTAAGTATGCAGATTTTTAGCTATAAAAAAAACAATAAATACTGTGTGTAATTTTTTTTATTCGGATCAAAAATGACCAAGATACAGAGATTTTAGTGCACCAACTTAAAAAACGCGCGCGAGAAAGACCGTATAGCCTGTGACGTCATTCATCGCGTATCGGCAAAAGTGGCGGGTCGCCGTCGCGTCGCTAGCTTGGTAAGCTTATAGTCCAGCGCAGTTAGGGCAACGACCTGACGATTGCTGATTCTTTAGATTATTTTTTAAAGTGATAATGCCGTCAAATAAGTATTGCATTGTACCAAAATGCAAAAATAAAAGCGTTAATGCACCTAATAAGCTTTTTTGAACTAAAAAAAAATGGTGTAGAGCAATGCAGAGAGATGACAAAACTCCTTTAAAGGTACTGTTGCGAAGATCATTTTGACGTAAGTACCTGCAGTATCCTAGCTAGAGTATCCACCTAATATCAGTAGGTAAAATATGGTCAACGGATCTAGTGCTAATCATTCGTAAAGTTAGCAGTTGTGATGCGCAGTAGACAATTTAGTATGAAATGCTGCACTGCGCATGTGAAACAGCTAAAATTCACTAATAAGTAATAAAATCTAAATAAATTCATTGTAATATACCTACCTATTGTGCATCGTTTCTATCATTTCTTAATAACATTTGAATTTCCGCGGATAGCTTTGAGGTTTGTTCACACAGATGATGTTCGTTCGTTTATGCCTAATGTCTACCTACTCAAGGAAACAATGGAACACAAGGATATTCGAGCCAGGGCTGTACCCAGACCACGGGAGAGCCATGCTTCGGAACGTATGGGCGGGCTCGACCGGATTGATACCACGGCCTCACAGAAAACCGGCAGTGAAACAATGCTTGCAGTGCTTTTCGCCGCGTGAGTGAGGGTACCCGAGGCCCTAACCCTTCCCTTTCCCCTATTCCCGTAATTCCCCTGTCCCAGTCCCCCCTCTTCCCACTCGTCCTCCCGCTCCTCCTACTCCCACCTTACAGGTGCCCATGGGCGGCGGTAGTCAGTTACCATCAAGTGACCCGTCTGCTCGTTTGCCCCCTATACAATAAAAAAAGAGGTCCCCTGAGCGGGTGGGTGATTTTGTCATGTGATAAACGCAATCTGTGATTATGTGTGAAAGCGCGCCTGCCGCCGGGCGCCCGATACTTACTGTTGAGTATTGTTTTATTTGTATCCTATGATATACAATCAGGCGAATGTTTGTTGTACCTAATTTTTTCATATATATTTTTCCAAAATGCAGTGCATTCGGATAAAATGGTCAAACAATAGTTTTCGTCATAATCAACTTCGTGTATAGCTAAAGATTTATCTTGTTCAAACTGAGGGCTCAGTTGGGTTTGGTGCTTTGCACTTGCTAGAGATAATATTTGAATGATTTGAATAATTCAGAAAAATCTCATCCTCACAACACGCAGTTAAAGTGGGTAAGTAGGTAGTTAGGTACCTATTTTAGGTACTCAGTAGGAGTAGGTATGTATAGACTTAGTTACCTTTTCATTTTATCCCTTCAAAACCGACCTCCATAATAGGTACCTACTCGTATCTATTTAGATATCAATCGATACTCAATGTCAATATAAATACTGGTATACTAATAATATAACATCAAATTATAGTAAAAACTAAATAATTTACATGCCACGACATGAGCGAAACGGTGAATAATCTGAACCAAGCTGACCAAAGTAGCGATTTTGCACGATTAGTTTCAAAATAGCCGAAAAGAAAACTTTAATAACTTTGTCATTTCTTATTGGATTTGAATCATTTAAAAAACGAAATGATCAGAATGTTATAGCGCATACGCCCCCATATTTATAAATCTAATATTTTGTTATGTGACTGATCCTCATTCTAGACAGATCCAACTCATAAAAACTATAGGTTTAAGCTTAAGTTAAAAATATTTTACACACAAACTAATTAAAACTAATTAGTATTTTTTTTTCAATAATTTTCGTAATTAGTTGTTTATTTTCAGGCAAATAAAATTCAGTACCTCATGCATGAGCATGAGTCATGGTCATAACTTCATGAGTAGTCATGACAGTTTAGAAAACAACAACGATATGACTATGATCTCTACACGCAAGATAGAGACCATATACAGAAAAAAAATTACTATGATGTATGTGGTATGTGTGAGTCATGTTCAATTAAAAAATCGGTTGTCTGTAAAGTCGGTTTACTGACGATAGTTGAACGTGACAACGTCATAGGAACGCCTGAGAGCGAGGTAACGCCGCAAGAGTCATGTTTTTCGTGCGTGCAGCCGGTTCCATCGAATTATAGGACGTTGTCACGTCAAAAAAAATCCTTCTAGACATTTCATGTCAATAAATGTTTGTTGTTTAGGTACCTACAGCTGCATATTAAACATGTATAAATTTATTTGTATTATTATTATTCTCTTTATTTATCTTTTTCCATATAAATTACATTTTTAAATATGTAATTTGTAAATATATATATTTAAAAATATAAAAAATAGTAGACCACCGACATCGGGTACAGGGACCAAAATACCGGTGGTAAGGGCTCCAAAAACAGGAACCTCCTCACTATATGGGCCGTGTCGAGAAGAACTGCCTTCTGCATCAGTCCCTTGATCCAACCGTCTAACGCGAGCCTCTTAAGGTGTTGATCGAGGCTCTTGGCTATTAATCCATTTTCAAGAACTGGGTCGGGCACATACCTGTAATATGGCACCTCTGAATTCACAAGGTTGTATTTAAGGGCTAGCTGTTGATGTACAATCCTGGCCACTTGGTTGTGTCTGTGCAAATATTCACCATTGGCAAGAACAACCAGAAATAATATGCCTGATAGATTCACCGGGGCGGTGGCACGACCGATAGATGTCAATTATTATATTATTATTATTCTCTTTATTTACTTAATATACATATAAATTACATTTTTAAATACATTCACTATAAAAAAATAAAAACAAATATATTTAAAAATATAAAAAATAGTGTCCCACCGGTATCGGGTACAGGGACCAAGCTACCGGTGGTTAGGGTTTCAGAGATAGAAACTTCCTCACTATGCGTGCCGTATCAAGGAGGACTGCCTTCTGCATCAGGCTCTTAATCCAGCTGCCTAACGTGAGCCTCTCGGTGTTGGTCGAGGCTCTTAGCAATTAACCCATGGGCCGAAATGACTATCGGCACAATGATTGCTGAATCCACATCCCACATGTCGACAATCTCGTGGGCTAGGCGGAAATATTTTATTTCTTTATCTTTTTCGGCTTTTAAGAGATTGTCGTCATGGGGAATGGTGATGTCAATAATCATTGCTCGGCGCTCTAATCGGTCTATCACCACTATATCAGGCTTATTGGCAACAATAGTCGTGATAAATAATAGTGATGATAGATCGATCCCAGTACAATGTTGCACGACCATTTTTGAGAACTGGGTCGGGCACATACCTGTAGTACGGTAACTCGACAGCCACAAGATTATATTTAACAGCAAGTTGGTGATGGACTATCCTGACCACTTGGTTATGTCTATGCAAGTACTCGCCGTTGGCAAGACGAGAACAACCAGAAATTATATGCCTGAGGGTTTCACCGGGACGATGACACGCCCGACAAATGTCAATTGTGCCGTCCTTCAGGATATATCTCCGATAGTTATTCGTCATAACAACTTCATCTGTAATTGCACAGACAAAACCTTCAGTTTCTCCGAAGAGGTCACCGAACCGTAGCCAGGATACTGATGCTAATAAATCTATATCGGGCCCATTTAAGGCCCGATAAAAACGTCCATGGAACGCCTTGCTCTTCCATATCTCCTTGCGGTCTATAATAGTAAGTACTGCTGGTTTGCGCCAGTTCTCTTTTCCTAGAGCAAGCGGAGTGAGTCCGTTGTCAACTGCCACCACATCCCGATACACATCCAAGTCAACGGTGAGGAAGTAATCTCTAAGGTTGCATACCTCGCGGTTATGGAGGGTCTTGGCATTTAAAAAACCACAACCCCCACATTTTCGCGGGATATACAATCTCATGACCGATGAACGTGGATGGTGCATTCGGTATGCAGTAAGCAGTGTACGAACTCTTCTATCCAGGGCATCTAGTTCAGTCTGATTTCATCTAAGTATGCCAAAGGAGTAGGTTAGGACTGGTATGACCCAATCATTATAGGCCCGCACCTTATTACCACCTGACAAAAGACTTTTCAATACTTTTTTCAGGCGGCCAAAGAAACGTTCCTGTAACGATTGCTTCATAGTCAAATCATTTACACCTAACGCCTGTGTCATACCTAGATACTTGTAAGTTTCGTTGGCGGAAAGACATCTAAGGTGTGTGGAATCTGAGAGTTCCATCCCCTCAGATTCCACAATCCTGCCTCTTTTTACATGCATGACTGCACATTTATCCACACCAAATTCCATCCTGATACATTTACTAAAGGTTTCAGTTACCTCAAGTAATTTTATCAATTGGAAATTGTTGCAGGCAAACAGTTTCAAATCATCCATGAAAAGGAGATGGGATATAACCTGACCTTCTTTCCGTTAACGATAGCCTAGCCCTGAACTCTTCAGTAAAGTGCTGAGAGGATTCAAAGCTAAGCAAAGCCACAAGGGACTCAAACTGTCACCCTGAAATATACCCCGCCTGATCTTAATATACTCGCCGTAACCCTGAGACCGCCGACATCCTGGATAGTAGAGAACCGTTCTCCATTGCCGCATACATGCCTTCAAGAAAGTGCATAGAGTTGTATCTACCTTGTACAACTCCATCACTCTCAAGAGCCACGTATGCGGTACAGAGTCATAGGCTTTTTTGTAATCTATCCAACATGTCGCCAAATCCTTTCGATTACGACGAACTTGTTGGTTAATGGTCGTGTCAATAATAAGGAGCTCTTTAGTACCACGGGCCCCACTTTTACATCCATTCTGAGAGTAAGCCATAATAGTATTGTTAGTTATATGAGATGTTATCTTCACTCTCAGAATAGACGTAAGTAATTTATAAAGCATAGGTAAACACGTTATAGGTCTGTAGTTTCTGGGATCCATGGCACTGCCAGACTTAAAGAGCAGGTGAGTTACGCCTGTGGTCATAAAAGTCGGAAGCGAACCTGATTCTAAGCATGATTGCAGTTGAGATGCCAATCGTACGTGTGAGCTACGGAGCCACTTTAACCAAAAGTTATGCAGTCCGTCCGGTCCCGCTGATTTCCAGTTCGGCAGCGAACGAACTGCATAAGCTATATCAGTGTTCGATATTATTTTTGGCTCCATGGTATCAATCGACTCACACGATCGTTCGACATCTCGCATCCAATCACCCTCTGTGTGAGTGACAGGCATCGCCCAGATGTCACGCCAAAATGTATTCGTAATATCAGCATCTGGGAGATGTGTGTCACTCACTAAACCAGGCTGCTCCCACCTTATATAAACCCACCTCTCATCCCTTTGGAAGGAACAATTCTGAGTATATCGGTCCACTCGTTTTTTGTACCTTCGTATACGGTTTGCCCATGCATAAACTTTCTGTTTCAGAAAGTCAATGCGCTCTGTGACTCGCGCTGCATAATTACAGGAACTGATATCAGTTCCCGAAAAAGCCCGATTCACAAAACGCATTACTCTCGGACGCGTGTTACCCGATCTGAAACAGATAAGCTTGCCAATGAGTGCCCTCGCCTCAGCGATACGACGTTCAATCCTGCACTGCCACGCCGGAGCAGCAAGCTTTGACCGAGTAGCGGTATCATTTTCTGGGAAGTTAACACCAGCTACTCGACATGCTGCAACAGCCGCACAGTACAGAATTGAGTGTGTATCACTGAGATCTGTACTTTCTTCTAAATAAATATCTAATATAGAATCAAGGGCACACACTAGCGCTTTATTTCGCTTATGCATTCGCAAACGCGGTAAACGAGGTCTGTTGTCATAGCTCATGGTCCGATATTCTCGAAGAGTACCTTCCAAAATATTCCTTATTTGTTCATTGTACTGAGTACTTACAGATGAAGTGCCACTGTCCTCTCCGCCCTCTGCTGGGTAAGGTCGTAGTAACCCAGAAATTGATTGTGACACTGTTTGTGAAGGAGGAGAAGTAACAATGCTATTCTGCAAGTACAAGCGTAGCCTATCAAGCACGGAGTTATCCAACAAATGACATCGTTGAATGGCCCGTACTTGATCCGATAGTCTTTGTGCCGTAACGTTAACAGCTGGTTCAAGTTCCTGAAACAGAGACAGCATACGATCACGATACGCAGTGAGGTTAGTTCCTCCCTCTGTAACCACAAAATATGCTCGCATGACGTTCTCGTTTATTGAGGATGTCCATTTCATGCGACGCACATTACCACCGGTAGCGGGGGCCCTATTCGAAGCCGGTGGGCCTCGGAGTCCCAAGCAAGTCGGTGGCCGGCCTCTCCCCTGCCGACGTACAGGTGTTGGCGACGTCGGTGGAGAGAAAACTCGTCAATAGATGTTGAGCTCGACGCCTCCACAGCGGCCGGAATGCTTAATGCGATTTCCGGGAGCCGCGCGGCGGAGCTGAGCGACGAGTCCGGGGATGTTAAGTGTGCAGTCCTTGCTCTGGATCTTGTTAACATTAGCAGTCATATTCTTCCTCTTCCTTTAATCCAATGGCTATATCGTTTATCGATGATTTCAATTGTATTAGACATGACGTTATAAACGTCATGTGGTACTCATATATTTTTGGTTTTTTACATATTTAAAACTTCCTGTTCATACGAATATTGATTTATGGTATTAATTTTTAATAATACTATTGAAAATATATAAATTTAGATTTGTAAATACAGAAAAATAAAAATATTGGATAAGAGGTGAAAATTTTACGACTGCCATATTATAGTGTTGCCAGGTTTTATAATTTTAATCGGTTCATAAATAAGGAGTGAGGGCTGAACAGACATAAAAAAAAATATATATATTATACGTCGAATTGAGAACCTCCTTTTCTTTTCGTCGGTTAAAAAGAGTGTTTAATGAAGATGACACCGACAATAAAATGTTCTCTAACGACTATATAGACTAACGTTTTATTATTATTATATTCTCTTTATTTATTTAATATACATATAAATTACATTTTTAAATACATTCACTATAAAAAATAAAAACAAATATATTTAAAAATATAAATATATATATGTTATTATTATTTATATTATTATATTATATATTTTACTATTTATTCGCTCATATTTTATAAATTCTTTGTAAGTTATCATTCTTAGATAGTTTTGAAATATTAACACACTCACATACTCACATATTTTTGGACGCTTATGGTGATGAAACAATAATCTTTACTCCTGCCTGACTCTGACTCTACCGATATATACGTATATCGTCTCTATTGGCAACCCTGAAAATATGTCAGTATGTCAAAATGTCAAATTCTGTTGCGGAGTAGCTACTATATGGGAGTAGCGAGCGGTATAAACATACTCTATGGAGTAGCGGTATGTGTTCGTAGTAGTGTTGATTGATTTTTACAGTAAAAAATTACATGCGTAACCCATAAATTGAACTTCAAAACAAAGTGCAGTAGTGAGAACTAACAATGGCCAGCTTTACTACGGACGGCAAACTTTGTATTGAACGTGAAATCGAAATTCAAAGTATTGATGAACAGTTTGAAGATCTAATAACACGGTTTGATATTATTGAAACATGCAAATGGATAACAGACAATAACTTTTTTACGGTAAATAATCAATATACCCGCAATAATAACGACGATGACTTTTGATGATAAAAATTAATAAACATATTATATTGACTTAATCAAAATAATAATAATAACTTGACACACCCCACACACGGCCGTCTGATCCCAAACTAGGCAGAGCCGAACAAATGCTCATCACACAATTATTTGTCCAGGACAGTGGGAATTGAACCCACCACCTCTTGTTTGATGTTAGGTTAAGATCACTAACCAATAGACTACCAGGCCAGTCGTAATAAATAAGTAATGTGTTCATTACAGTAAGATATTTTAAGAGATGTTTATCTCTTATAATCAAGTCTACTACTTGCATATATTACAAGTTGTATGCTTGAATTTAGATACAATACTATTTCATGTTTAGCCTTCAAAATAAGAGTGTTACTTTTGCAGGTTTGCCTTCAGTTTCCTGATGAATTACTTGGTGTTAGTGCTAAAATATATGAAGAAATAAAAAAACGTATTGACAGTGATCTTTATATTCTTGGTGACACATCCTATGCAAGGTATTATTTACATAAATTTTTACACTTAGCAATTTTAGTGGTTATGAAAATTCAAGTGTTATGCCACCCTTGAACATCATCATCATCATCACCATTTCAGCCATAGGATGTCCACTGTTGGACCCATGAACATGATTGGTGCAATTCCATCAAAATATTGGGTAAACAAAAAAGTATGGTATCTTATAAGTATTACCGCAATTAAGTACTGATTTACACATCTAATATTTGTTATGCAATATAGACTCCTGTCACTATCAGTGGATATAATATCCGTAAAAAAATTAATTGGTAAAGAAAAATGAGTTATAAATATAAAATATTTTGAAACAAAAATTTGAAAATTCAGTGAAGGTTAGAATACAATTTTAAATATGCCTACAACTTCTGTCCACAATTTTTTTATTTATTGTATACTTGATGACCCCACAAACATTGCTCTAAGCAACTTTTACAGCTTTTCGTTCCCTATAAACCTTTTTCACACTATGAGACATAATAGATATTAGTCAAGTCGAGCAAACTGTTTACAATTATTGTGCTTCCAACAGCCTTTCATTATTATTTATATAGATAGATTTATATGGAGAACTTTAATTGTTTTAGTTGCTGTGTGGATTCAGTAGCTGCAATGCATGTACAGGGCAATGCAGTTGTTCACTATGGTCATACTTGCTTTTCCAAAACTAATATTCCAGTGCTAACAGTGTTACCAAAGAAAGAACTTGATATCGAGGCCACTATAAAAGTTTTGAAGGACAATTTCAATTCAGATGATATCATGAAACTGTGCTTATTTTATGACGATGATTATGAACATTGTAGAGGTGAGTAATTAATGTAAGCAAATTTTGCCAAAGCTAAGTTTGCGTTATTTTGTCTACTTCCATGTCTGGCGAGTGTTGATCTCGCAATACTTCAGAGGGGGTTTTCTGATCCTGACTATGCAGAGTTGTGAATATCCATTATTTGTGATTATAAATACATCTGTATAGTCGTTAGAGAACATTATATTGTTGGTGTCATCTTCATTAAACACTCTTTTTAACCGACGAAAAAAAAAGGAAGTTCTCAATTCGACGTATACTATTTTTTTTTTTATGTCTGTTCAGCCCTCATCCTTATTTATGAACCGATTTTGATTTTTTTTTTTGTTAGATAGGGTATACCTCAAAGGTGGTCCCATGTCAAGGAAGTCAGGATCTGATGATGGGATCCTGATAAAATTTAGAGGAACCCTCGAAAATTATAGGAACGAATAGTGTTTTTGTTTACTTTTCATTACTTTATCAGGTATTTGCGTTTAGAAATCATCACATCATGTAGCTGAGCTGATGAAGAAAAAAATCATAAAATAAAAATCTTTTTAACAAAAAATTAAACCGACGAAAAGAACTAAAAAGCAAAAAATAAATAAACCTTAAGTCTTAAGTATTGAGCTTATTTACATAAACTATCAAATCCTACTAATATTATAAACGTGAATGTTTGTGAGGATGTATGGATGTGTGGATTTATGGGTGTTTGTTACTCTCATCTTACTGTCCCAAAGATTTTAAATATATATCTCTTTTAATTATAATAATAATAAAACCTAATAATTTAAATAAAAAAGAAAATGATAAGCTGCTTTATACTTTGACTTTTGTGTATCCCTATTCTTAGTTATGATCTGTATTCAATTTACAATATGTAAAATAGAATGCTAATAACTTTATAATTAGTAATAATTATTATTCTGTTAGTACATATATTATTATCTTGTTTAAAATGAAATAATAGAAACTTGTTGTGGATATTTTTCTAATAGAACTAATCTTGTGAATAAAACAAGACAAGCATATGCTTGTTTACGCTCTTCACTACATATTATAAAAAAAAGTCTCCCGCAGCGTCTGTCTGTATGTTTGCGATAAACTGAAAAACTACTGAATGGATTTTCATGCGGTTTTCACTAATAGACAGAGTGATTCATGAGGAAGGTTTAGATATATAATTTGTACCCACGCGAAGCCGGGGTGGGTTACTAGTAATTGTATAAAATACTACATTATTGCAAAACTATCTTCAAAGCCAAGCTCTTTGAAGTTCATTGTCAAAAAAACAGTACAAGTCCAAAAGTGTCCAAGGGGGACAGTCTAAGCAAGCAAACTTTTGCTCATTGTATTTTGATGTCCCCGCTTTACGTTACGCTTTCTTGTTCATTATGAATTTTAAATGTATCTATTTATTTCAGACATGGTCACTGAATACTGGTTTCAGAACTACCCACAGAGCTATGTTGCTAACATTGAGTTAGATGACACTCCTAATAAATTCTTAGGAAGAGTGGTAAGGAATAAAGATGGACAAGACTTCACAGTAGAAGTACTGCAAGACTGCATCTGTATAAATGTGGGTAGCAGGGGACAAACTTTATTCAATTATACTGTATCTATAGCAGGTATGACCTAAAATATACTACTCTGCCTTGGTAGTCGAAATAGCAGTAAGTCAAGAAGAGGCGTCTTCTGATCCACTGCTATCTCGATTATCACGGTAGTACCGTCTATACCACTGATACCCAAAGTAGACTATATCGACCCCCAGAGATCGACTCACATAAACCTCTTGTAGGTCGTAAGAGGTTAGTGGAAAAAAAAAATGGTCTCTGGAACCCTAACGATCAGTAGGTGAGACACTATTCTTTATATTTTACTTTATATTTTAAAATATATCCGATATCTGGGGATATTTGTTAAAATCTAAGGCTTAATGGCCGTATCTTTTGATTGTGTTGACTTAGAAGCTTGATTTTTTACAGCTTGAAGGGACCGCAGACATAAATATTTGGTATTCATTTCAACTTGATACGTTCACGGGTTCCTGAAAAAAAAGGGTCTTGACAGACAGACTGACGGACAACAAAGTATAAGGGTAATCCTATAAGGGTTCCTTTTTTACTTCTGAGGAACCCTAAAAAAAATGTTTTTGCATTTGATAGCCCACTTTTTGAGGAAGGTATAGACTATTCAACATCGCACTACGATCCTTAAGAGCGAAGCATAGAAACGTGGTTCAAACTGTGAGCATCGCCTAATTTTTAATATAATAGCATAGCATGTTTTAAATAACAAGGTTTAGAGTAAACAAAAAAAAATCAGTCTATCCGAGCTACAATGCCACAGACAATGAATTAAACTTATAACATCCCTTCTTTTTGCATTAATAGGTAAAAATTGGGCTTTAAGACAAATATGCCAGATCACATTCATAAAGCTACTTCAGTTTTTTACATTTTAGTCAAATCTAACAGAATTCCATTCCAATCTCGCTTCTATAGGCAAGTTCTATACCTATTCATGCATTCGGTTCAAAGTATTTTAAAAAACAAAGCTCTTATTTTAAATTAACCAGTATATAAAATATTTTGTAGTTAATTAGTAGTTTGATTAGAAAAAAAATAATGTAGATGTACTGTTATTGTTACTAATTTTATTCTCCCACCCTGCAGCTAAAGAATGGTATCTGTTAGACCCAGATAAACATAAAGTCGAACGATTAGAAGAAACCATGTGGTTTAAAAGAAGAAGGTTCTTGGTAGAAAAATGTAAAGATGCAGGGGTTGTTGGTATTCTCGTTTGTAAGCTTGCTGGTGATCAGACCAAAGACATCATAAGCAGAATGAAACAGTTATGCAAAGTCAATGGAAAGAAGAGCTACATCGTGTCTGTTGGAAAACCTAACGTTGCAAAACTAGCCAATTTTCCTGAAGTAAGTTTACTATAAAATCTCATTGTTTAGAATAACTGTACAATTTCCTTATCCATATCCTCATTTGAAATAAGTTACATAGGTCATAATTTTAGTAAAGTGGTCTTAAAAGAAAAAGCACAGTTTTTGTTTTTCTTCTGTACTTCTTTTACAGCTCCCGCTCTATGTTGTTTCCTATTACGCGGAAAAATTTACCAATAAACAATTTACGGACAGAACACTCGAAAAATTATTTTTTATGAAAATGTTTTAAAAAAATTCTCCTTTGTGGGTTTCGAGTCCTCAATAATCGACACAGTGGAAACAGACGCCACTTAAACAACTGCGCCATCTGTGTAGTTAAGATTTAGATATTTTAATTGGCAAACGGACGGATATTACACGCAAACGGACTTTTTTGTTTTTTTTCGATAAGTAGTCTACAAAAAAATAACTTTGAAAAAAAATACCGAAATGAAGTTTGCCAACTAAGGGATAGAGTTTTTCTGTACTTAATCTGGCAAGACCACATATTATGAACACATACAAGTTAAAGGAGCTTCAAATGTCTTTGTTGTAACTGGTATAACATTTTGTTATAGATCGATATCTATGTGATGATTGCGTGCCCAGAAAATGAGCTTTATCTCACCAGCACAAAAGACTTCTACAGACCAATTGTGTATCCATATGAACTAGAAGTGGCCTTGAACTCAAACAGGGAACCATACTTCACCACCCATGTCACAGATTATGATGAGTTACTGCCTGGACGAAGACATTATTGTGACATTAACCATATTAAAGAGACTACAGATGTTAGTCTTATTACAGGCAAGATAAGAGAAACAAAAGTAGATACAAATGAAGGCACCAGTGTGGACTTAGCAGAAAAGCAAAATTGGGCATTAGAAAGTATTGGGCAAAATCTCCAAGACAGGTCCTGGAAAGGCTTAGAACAAAAGTTAGGTGAAACCGAAGTGAAACAGGCAGAGGAAGGTCGTAAAGGTATACCTTTACAATACAGTAATGAACCAAAATGAATGAATTTTGAATATTTTATTTCATATTTACATCTGTGGGTACCTAGCATTTTAGTACAAAATATTGTGTCCTACCAAGTAAGACTGCTTTTAATAAATTACTGCAATAATTATTAACAAAGTTTTCATTTACAACACAATCAATTTTTTGGTTAGGTCAGGCACCTACGGAAGACTGTTTGTCAGAGCTCGCAGAGTGTTGCTGGTGAGTAGAGTTACTAGTACCATGAGGTTCTACCCTATGGAGTTAGCTAGCAATCTTACTCATTATGCACTACTGCAGCGGTGAGTATTAATAAGAGCCGGTTACTGTTAACTTTAATGTTAACCATCTAAAGACTTAAAACAAAATGTATTATTATACAAAAGAAACTAATATTGATTTCATATCTTTAGATCTCGACAGCCACAGACTGGTATCACAAGTCTTGTTACAGGATAATAAAATCTAAAATAGTTGATTCCTTTAACATTCCCATTACAGCAAATGCAAGTACTTCACTTTAAGACTTCTGGTTAAGTGGGTTTTGTGGTGACTTCAGCCATTCTTTCCTGAGCATTTGCTTGAGTTGTGAGAGCCTCAGAGATGGATTCTCAGCCTTTAAGATTGGTAGGTTCACCTCTTCAAATGATGTGTACGCAGCCTTTAGACGTTTCTCAGGGTGCCTATCCATATCTGACTTATCACTGGAAACAAAATGTTTAATTATTAATTACTTAAATTTTTCTATATTCACTGTTAAAATTAACTATTCAGATAAACTATGATCACAAATACACTAAATTGAGTTGAAAATGGCGTAAGAAATAAAATTAGACTACTATGAGTGTTCACAGCAAAATTGGTTTTGAGTCTTTTTTAATTTACATTGAGTTTAGTAATATTGTCACAAGTCGAGAGAAATAAAATTCCAAAGATACAAATATCAAGTCTGAGAGTCATGAGTTGGCAGAATTGTCAGAGCACTAGTGCTCTGACAATTCTGCCAACTCATTACGGAGGAACTTGGTATTGGTATTGGTATAGGGCTCTGTTTCCGCATCTAGACTCATATGCGGTCCATTATGCGTTAACTGAGGTATGGTACGGAGGAACTTACATACCCTCCTCTTAAATATAAAGCAGTTTGTGGACATCCTACCTAAACCATTCAGACAGAAATGTTGCAAAGATATTTTTGGTATTTCTTTCTTGCAGTAGGTTTGTGCTCAAACTAGGTCATCATCATAAGAAGTACGAGGGGTGATCCAAAAGTAATGAGAATGGGTACATTAAAATAACTATATACTTAAAAATAAAATTTATTTTTCTACATAGTCTCCTAATAGGTCAATACATTTAGTCCATCTCTTTTCTAAACCAACGATACCCTTCAAAAAAAAATCTTTATCTTGACTCTCCCAAAATGCCTCTACAGCGGCCATCACTTCGCCGTTATCCTCAAATTTCTGGCCCCGGAGGTGTTCCTTGAGCCGAGGAAACAAATAAAAGTCGCTGGGGGCTAGATCTGGAGAATAGGGTGGGTGTTCAAGCAGCTGGAAGCCAGCTTCTTGAATGGCAGCCATCGCAACTTCAGCTTTGTGTGCAGGTGCATTGTCTTGATGGAACAGAACTTTTGCGCGCAGTTTACCCCGTCTTTTTTCCTTGATGGCCTCTCGCAATCTTTTGATTTGGTCAGCATAGTAGGAGCCTGTTATGGTAGCGCCCTTATCAAGGTATTCAACCATAATTATTCCCTCAGCATCCCAGAAAACAGACGCCATAACCTTGCCGGCAGAGCTTGAAACTTTGAATTTCTTGGGAGTCGGTGAAGATGGCCTTTTCCATGTCATTGACTGTTGTTTGGTTTCGGGATCAAAATGATGAATCCACGTTTCGTCCATAGTCACAAATCGAGCCAAAAAAATATCTTGATCCGCCTGGAACATTTCAAGATTGGTCCTTGAAATGTCGAATCGTTTCTTCTTTTGTTCGTCGGTTAACATTCTCGGGACCCAACGTGCAGAGACCTTTCTCATGTTCATCTCGGTAGTTAAGATCCTTTGAATGCTACCAAATGAAATGCCTGTGTTCTCAGCTAAATGACGAATGGTCACTCTTCGGTCTGCCAAAACCAGATCTTGAACTTTTTTGACGTTTTCTTCAGTGAGGGAGGAGGACGGACGGCCTTCGCGGTGTTCGTCTTCCGTGGATGTTCTTCCCATCTTAAACTCCTTGCACCAGCGTGCAGTTGTAGAATATGGAGGAGCAGAGTCTCCCAATGTTTCCACCAAGTCAGTATGAATGTCTTTGGTGGACATTTTTTTCAAGCACAGGTATTTGATGACGCTTCGCACTTCATGTTTCTCCATTTTGATGTTATCACTCCGACTGCTAGTATTCAAATGAATGTATATTTTAAAAATGACGTCCTATTTATACCATTTTTTGTCAGGGAAGTTGTGAAGGATTAGGGAGTTGAAAAAATATTTTTTTAGAATTTTATTATTACTAGAAATATCCGTTTATCATTACTTTTTGATCACCCCTCGTATAATAAAACAGAACTTAAACATAGTCAACCAATGCCTAACAATGATAATGGACATATAATATACCTGAGTATAGAGATAGCTTCATCCACAGACTGTGCAACTTCTCCATCAAGTGTTATTCTGTTGAGATTCTCCTCCAATGGAGGCTCTTCTACAACAATTCTAGCGGGCTGTAAAAACAATTTGATTGATGTTATTATTATTATATAGTACATTATACATGACATTAGAATTTCAAAACATCTTTTCATAGTCTTAAATGTAAAACAAATTAATTCTATTTAATATGTATTTTGTATTTTTTCTTACCACTGGTTTAGGAGCCTCAGGTTTAATAGTTTTCTCCTTAATTTTTTCTATCTGTGCCCTAGTTATCTTTGGGGGTGGAGGAGCTGCCTTTGTATTAGCCTTAATAGACTCCATCTCTTTCTCTAAAAGAGCTTTTGCTTCTGCTTTCTTTTGCAATTGTTCTTGACGCTTCTTTTCTTCTGCTTCCTAAATAATAAAGGAAAAAATTATAGAGATTTTACAATTTACTATAGTTATCTATGTTAATATATTAAAATTAAAGAGATTTTTGTTTGTTTGGTTAAATTGCTAATCTCTGGGATGACCAGTCGGATTCCAAAAAATCTTTTTGTATATTCATGAGGAATGAGGAAGGTATAAGCTTTGTAATATTACGCTACAACCCTTAGAAGTAGAGCTGGTACCATATACAGGGGTGACACTGTGTAACACACATTCTTTAAGATTAATTAAAACTATGTATGTATATACATATGTCCATATATTTACTATATGTGTATGTATATCTAGTACATTGTCTCACCAAATCAAAACCCAGAATCCAGACATTATCATTTTAATTGTGGGATCCCTACAAATTCCCTAAATTCCTATCTTGACTATAATTTCTGAAATTTAGGATACTTCTTTCGAGTCTGGGTGTATTAAGTTCATAATTTGTGTGTTTATAAAATCATAACATCATCACACAACATAGGAACATTTTTCTACTGCCAGAGACCCGGAATTTTATTATTTTAATACTGCTACTAGGAGAGTTTTGCAATGGAAAAGTACATCAGGTGCCAACCTTCTTCTGTTGTTTCTTTTTTAACTTATCATCATTGTCCTCCCACTCTGCATCTTCCACCATTTTCTTTGACTTATTTTCCTTCTCCTGTTTCGCATCCTCTTTTCGTTGTCGGGCAGCAACAGCCTTGCTATTTTCGCCAGCGAATTTCTTCGGCATATTTAACTAAACAGAGAAAATGTTAAAAACTCCTCACATGGGCGAATGTGCACGAATATGAAAAAGAAAGAGACAGGTACTTACTTACATATGTTTAGGAAAGAGAGGTATTTTTTGTAATGCTACAGTAAAATGATATTAAGGAAATCTACAATTTTATGAATTAATATATACTAGATTTATGTGTGTTCATGTGTTGGGGATATTTATTTAGGATCGATATATTGAATTTACTCGATGTTTGCCACACGATATACCTAATTGATTTGATGTTTTGACAATTATTTATTCTATTCGATATATCGATATATTTTTTTATAGAAACTTCAAACATCCAATCATTTTTCTATTTTTTCGTCGAATCTATTGAAAGTACTGACTAATAATTACAATGAAAATATGAATGTAAATTTTAATACTACTTGATGATTTAAATTTTAAATAAATCATTCAAAACTCATATGACATAAACAGTTAGTGACATTAACAAAGAAATAGAATAAAAGGTAAAAGATTAATTAAACTTTTATTATTGCAAAGTTAGTTTAAAGAGCATTGGTCTTAAATGGGTAAAGTGGAAGTAGGTTTTTGTTAAGACTAGTACAAATTTTTTGTCTTTTTCTTTTACTGTTTTGAATTTGTCGTTTTTGTTAGTATATCCCAGTACCCAATATCTTAGTAGTACAATTCTATTCAAGTAACAGTCATAGAAAATCAGTATTATAACACTACTAGTATAGCTATGTTACTGTGGTCCTTGATTTGATTATACATTTACACATACGAAATCAAGGTCAACTAACTTTCTGCGTTCGACTGAAAAAACATATTAAACTTTTGTGCAAAGTAGGTATTCAATATTGAAAAAATATCGATGTTTTCAAGCAATATATTGATAAACATCGATGCAGGGATCCAATGCTATACATCGAATATAAATATCGATATATTTTTTAAGTGGACACCCCTAACGTGTGTGTTAGGTTATCTGTGGAAACTTCTGCATATATCAGCTGTCAAACCTGTCATCAAAAAAGATGGACGAATATACGTCCATTTTTTTACGTTTTTGTTATTTAACTTGTATAATTATTATAAAACAATTGACATTGGCGGAATTCCTGCTTTGATTCTTCGCACGAGATAACAGTCCATAATAAAACAATATATATAATATATATGTCTCCTAAGTTGGCGGGGGAAGATTTTTTTTTTTTGCTATGTCTTAACAACTTACTGTTCTTCATTGTTCTATCCATGTTTTTTTGTTCGTTCTTAGTTTATTTAAATGAAATTAAAAATGACCCTCAAGTTAGCACCAGTTCTTTAGATTTCTGGACTTTCTTCATATTTCAATTGTTCGTTTAGTGTTTGTTCTTTCTTGTGCTTTCAATTTGTTCATTCTTAGTTTTTTTTTTAACAAATAAACTAAAAAATTACCCTCAAGTTAGCACCAGTTCTATAGATTTTTTATTGGCAGTCGATAACCTCTGCACGAATGAACCGCTTTTAATGACTATTAAAATTATAATGAATATTTTTCTTTACAACAAACGTCTACTAATAGTAAAAGTACTGCATAAATCCAAAAAAAAACATAACAACTCACATTCCCTATGATGTAAATCGCCTTAGCGCTTGCACCTACCTACGGCTGACTTTAACTATATGTCCGGCAGGACGTTGGAACTAACGAAAGTGTCTGGCAACTTGGAAAACATCTTGTAATGATTACCCAAGTCTGAAGTCACCAAGTGTCATATATTAAATTCAGCTTTTATTAAATGACAAAAGTAGAATTACAATTTATCACACTTTAAGGGTGTCCGGCGAGGGGTTGCTACCATACAAAGTGTCTGGCAATGAATGATGTGACTTCTAAAATATCATTCCCTAGATAATATAAAAAAAATTAGGCTTTATACTATTACGAAAGTAGGTCTAAATTTTTTGCACCTATGGTGCCTCATAGCTGCCAAAGGCACCATGATCCAAAGTTCATTCTCGGCCACCGTTCCTACCTCGTTTGGGTGCATGAACAGACAAACTTTCAGTTTTTACAAAATGACGAAGGTCTGGCGATCGCGGGCTCTTGAACTATAAGAATTGGTGATAAGTTGCGACCGTAGATTGTTTATATAGTTACGTAATCATTTTGTAAAAAGGGCAATCTCAGTTGAATAAAATACTAACTAGAAAATAATGTTACAAATAATGATATTCCAATAAGAATTCAATTTAAGCAATTATGTTAATTTTAAGAAATACGTAACTAATACTGTTTTTGATCTATAAATTTTTATGTTTTTGATTTTATGTGAAATATTGTTCTTCCAGTGTATAGAATAAGCTTAAACGCATGATTGGATGTATTTATCATATAAGTTTATAAAAAGATTATCCCACTAATCCCACAAATATTATAAATGTGAAAGTTTGG
Organism: Callimorpha dominula; assembly: GCA_949752705.1. NCBI lineage: Eukaryota > Metazoa > Arthropoda > Insecta > Lepidoptera > Erebidae > Callimorpha > Callimorpha dominula. The sequence goes on from OX456992.1 coordinate 2,707,456, forward strand.
ATGGATGGATGGATGTTTGTTACTCTTTCACGCCAAAACTAGTGAACTGATTGCGATGAAACTTGGTATGTAGATAGCTGCAGCCCTGGATTAACATTTAGACTTTTTATCCCGATATTCCCATGGGATCGGGACTTACGCGGGTGAAACAGCGGGGCGCTGCTAGTGATAAATAAATGCTTTCAAAAGGTTCGGCTTAAGTAAAAAAAGGACAACAAAGGGTTCAATTTTACGCGGTCTCCGATATGGGCGGACTGGCCGCTTTATAAGGCGATTCGTTTGTCGGTTCGTGTCAGTCGTAATATTACATAGCCACCGAAGAGGTAACATTACTGTAAAGAGAAGCGCATGTCAATCAAGTGGGAGATTGCCTTGTCCCAGACTGTGTGGACGCGGACGGTGCTAATATAAACCAAGCAGTTGCCAAACTAGTTCTTTTTAAAAAAAAAATTACCCTGAAGCACAGATTACTAAGTAGTCCGTAGCGTATTTAGTGTTCTGTGGACAAGTCTGAGTTCTGACAACTGACAACTAGGTATATTATCAAAAATAAATATAAATTTGAGATTTCTTTGCTTTAATATTTTCGTTCGTGTTTTTTGTTCAAAGATATATTAATAGGACGAACAATTACAAAGAGTTTGAACGTTTAATAATAGAATGGCATTAGTTGCTTACGAAAACAGTGATTCAAGTGATTGCGAAGACGAGGACAATGAAATTCCACCAGTTGTTTTGTTAAATAACAAAACAGAAAGTAAATCGAGTTTAAAACGTGAGTAATACACATTCGACATCTGTAAAACATATTTTGATATTGTAAATTCTTTTTCAATATAATTATATATAATCTTTTCAACTGTGACCTTTATTGTCTGAAACATGCTTAAATTAGATCGTGGTGTTTGCAGATCAATTAAGATAATAATTTATAGTTCCAGAACCAGTTCAGGTACAAACAGCGTCAAAATTAGATGATGAACCAGATGAAAGTAATGGTGAAAATTTATTTAAACTGTTACCACAACCATCACGAAAGAAACCTGCTGTAATTGAAGAAGATGATGAATTCCTACATAAAAAAGAGGTGGCCAATGGTATTAAACCCAAAGCAAAAATCACAGTGCCTTCATTAAACGATGTAAGTTGAAAAACTATATAGGATTCAAAAAAATGTTGAGTAATGTGGCGGTGATTATACAGAGAGTCAAAATAGTAAATATGTGTCAAAAATATGATATAATTTTGATTTCAATCCATTTCCAAGCCCAAATGTGGTTTTAACTTTCTATGTGTACAATATATAAATAAAATAATAATAATAACACCTTCAGAGGCTCACGTTAGGCAGCTGGATTAGAAGGCTTGTCTCTGGAACCCTAACCACCGGTACCTTGGTACCTGTATCTGATACGGGTGGGACACAAATTTTTTGTTTTTCTTTTATTGTATTTCAAAATGAAATTTATATGTTTTATAAATGTTAATAAAGATAACAATAACTTTACACATCTCACATGGTTGTCTGATCCCAAACTAGGAAGAGCCTGTACTATGATAACCAGACAGCTGGGAGAAATACTCTATATTCCTAAATCCTTTATATTCCTAACAGATATTTGTGTCTCGGTGTAATTTTTTTACATTTTATTTTAATAATTTTAATTTGGTTAAATTTTGTCTATAAAATGTACATACATTTTATAGACAAATTACACCCAGACACAAATATCTGTTTCGTGTATGAAATACACATTTGCTTAGATAACCTTGTACATGCGGCATGTCATATATAATAATATATATATTATTGGGTGGGTTATAATAATAACTCACCCATTTACTGTTATAGTAATAATACTATAACAGTAAAACTGATTTCTAGAAATTCAGATAACACCAAATATTTAAATAGTACTCAATTATAAAAATTGAGCCTTGTGTTACTATATTGAAAATTAAAAAAAGAATAACACAATATCATCTTATAATTGAACAGAATTTTAATATTTGATCCAAAATCTACCTGAACAAATACTAACAATTAGAAATACTTAAAAAATTTTAAACTTGTCACAATGAACTCAAAATTAATTTGAAGTTCATTTCAATTTGAATTTTGAGTTCATTCATTCATTCAATGTGTGTGTGTGTGTGTGTTGGTCTCTTTTGGGGGATGTTATTGCAGAGAAAACCTCTAATCTTACTATTATTATAAATGCGAAAGTTGGAATACTCAATCTCACCAGAATGGCTAAATGGATCTGGATAAAATTTGGCACTGAGATACATTACTGTCTGAAATAGCACATAGGATATTTATCTTGGAAAAGTGTATGTTTTCCAAACAAATTTTCCATGTGAACAAAGTTTTGGAAAAAAATTGTTGGTTCTTTTTATTAGTAACATTTGTTTACCCATTTTCTGGAATGCAGTTCTGTTCCTTACTTGTTAACTATTGTTTCAGTTTAAGGATGTGGAGACCAGTGTACCAACAGCCAAACCTAGAGTAGCTAATGGAGTAAGTTACCTAACTACATTACATATTGCAACCAATATACATACAACCATTGTTAATTCAATATGTCTAAACCAATTAATACTATTCAATTATATTGCCTGGAAAATATGGTATATATAATTTAAATAAAATGTACTTGTTGCAGAAAAAGTCAGGGTTACTAAGCATGCTCCCACAACCAAGAAATGGTGTAATTACCACAACAAAATCTTTAATACCAAATATCTTAACAAGAAAAACATCAAATGCATCAGCAGTAAAGAAGAATCAAGTCCCTGTTACAGCAAATAAATCTACAAACCCAACACCCCTGATAAATGATAATTCAGATGACAGTGATAATGAAGAAGTTCAAAATGATTTCTTTTCAATAAACAAACTTGTAGAAGTACCTACAGATGTGGATATGCCCTTAGATGCAGAACCAAATACTAGTACACAAACAACAAATACAAACACACAAAAATCAAGAGGCATTGAGTCTTTCTTTAAGAAGGAAGAGGGCAACCATATAGAGTTGGAACCTGATTATGACGGTAACAGTATGGTAGACCAGTCTGAAGCTGGGTCAAGCTACAATGGCTATGGATCTGAGAACTCCAACAGTAATGAAGTGATGCTTGATGATGAAGCTGTAAGTACAGAATATCTTTTTTTGTATTCTAAGAGCTCGCCAAGTCAATTCCTTATGAATCATATTATTTAACATGCAACACAAACACAATTGTAAACTTAAAAAATGTAAGTAGACATATTATTATCTACTTTAGTAGATATATTTTTTGGCAAGAAAAACATCTTAATTATTTTCATTTCAATTTGAAACCCATCACATAATGTCCATTCATGTTGAAATGAAATAGACAGACATGCGTTATAAATGCTTTCATTATCATATACAGATCATGAAACTCTGTGGCTCACGCGGAAAGAGGAAACGTGAGGACATACAGATAGTCGAAGTGAACCAACAGGATGTGTTAGCTGAGGCACGGCAGATGCTACTCAAAGGTCTTATGGATGACACAAGCAAGCGCATGTCGGCCAGCAAGAAAAAGGGCAACGAACCCACTAGCCAACAAAGACGGAAGCACCAGATTACATACTTAGCTCATCAGGTTTGTTGTTGTTTTAAAATTATAGTCCATTATTTCTGTCAGTATTCACTTTAACATGCTTCAAGTCTTTACCTGTGTGTAAGGAAATGAAGAAGCAAATCAATAAATTCATTGTTTTCAGGCTAAAGCTAATGAAGCTGAATTGCAGAACCAATGGTCAAACAACAAAATGTCAAAGCGGCAGACTCAAGCAAAGTATGGTTTCTGAAATTGTTTGTTAAATTAAATTTAAAATGTATATATTCATCATTTTTTTAATAAAAAAATAAAAGTTATTACCTAAAGTATTTTATTTATACAAGAGCTAATTTACAAATAATAACTAATTAATTAATTACAGTCTTCTGGCTTTCCTTGGTCTTGGTGGGTTCCAAGAAACATGTGTATTATCTGTAATAGACACAACCTCCAGCCCTCCCATCTGCAGCCCTTTGACTGCAGCCTGTGGAAAAAAAATGTAACGTCAATGTGTATATGGGTATAGATAGATTATCAAATTTAAAGGAACGTCACTATAACACATTTGCGCTCACATGCAAAACAGGTGTATAAACGTAATGCACACAACTTGGTCAGTGTTATTGGTAATTAAGTCACTCTATGGAACCGAAAACGCCTGTCGTGTCTATTATAGCGTAAAATTTAAAAAAAGCAGCGTAATTTAAAGAGACAAAGATGAGTTATTGTAAGAGACAAGAACCAAATTTGGAAGTTAATTAGTTAGTTTAATTATTTGAGTAGCTGAATTCATATTTTATTATTTTGCTTTCTATACTAATAATAAAGCTGAAGTTTTGTTTGAATTTGCCAGCCAGATTATTGAGGAAAGTTATAGGCTATATATAAATGTGGGTAAAACTGCAGGGCACCTATAAAGGTATATACCAGGGTAACTTATAAAGTCAGGAATTCAGCTGCAAAATTTGTTTTGGACTTATAATTGCTGTATAATGTTATTCACAATAAGCTCTCAGTCAGGGTTTTTTTTTTTTTTTGAAAAAAACGCACCCGTCATCACAGGGCGTTGCTGGTTGTGTTACCTCCGGCGTTAATGCCGCAGACCTTATCTAGCTATTTTTATTTCATATCGATTCACACTTCATTTCTCGCACTGCCGTGCTGTACAATAAATCTTTCTTACATTCATACCTCTTTCATTCTATTGTAGGTGGGAATGCCCATCTACTTAATCTGTCCTATTCAATTTCTTATTACTCTAGGATTAAGGGTTAGGAGATTTTTCTTTATTTCTATATCCCTCTTCTTAAAATACATTGGTTATGATTTACAACATTTCTTAGGTTCTACTTACATTCTATTACTATTGCCTAGATTATTGCTATTATATTTGTATACTTAACATAACATAACGATATTTATAACATAACATTTTGATTACAATATTACTTAATTACTATTGACTATGCTAATGCTTTATATTGTTCACTTTAACACTTATATCCATATGTTGCTTAAAAATATAAGTTACTATATTTTAGAAACATACTTTTCTTAGTCTGTCTTATTTCTTTTTATTACACTTTTTGCTATTTTTATGCAATAGTCCAAGAATTTATCCCTATCTTTACTTATCATTATTTTACTAATATTTTCAACCGCCATCTTGGAACCTATCATTTGCTCAATGTCAAATCTGTCTGACGCGTGTACTGGGCATTCCAGGAGTACATGTGGTACCGTCTCCAGCTTTTCCGGTTCGCAAATGCACGATGGATTCTCCTTGTATCGGAACCGGTTCAGATACTCGGAGAATCCCCCGTGACCAGTCATGATCTGCGTCATAATCCCACTAGGCTTCACCTTTTTCACCGTCTTATACGCGCCAATGGCGTCCGGAAAGAAGATTTTTGTGACGCCTCCCGTATCACTGTTCTTATACCTTTCATTCCATTGGTCGAGCGAACGCATTCGGATGTTTCGCTTGACGAATGAAATGGGGCACAGATCGTAGTTGGGCTTCTTTTTCAAATTTAAGGCCGCCTCTTTGGCCAACTGGTCTGCCCGCTCATTCCCCGCAAGGCCTGCGTGCGCTTTTATCCAGAATAAAGCTAATGTTTTATTCTGCTGAGATAGCTGCAGGAAGTTTTCTCTGGCTTTTACTGCTAGAGGATGACAGCAGGTTAGACCAGTGATAGTTTCGAGGGCTGCTCTTGAGTCACTGTATATAGCGAAGGACTCTTCGTTCCGCTTGAGGGCTACTTCACTTGCTTCACTTATAGCCAATAGTTCCGCTTGGTAGACGGTGCAATATGACGACAGACTAAGTTTCACGGCCTTGGCTTCAGTCTCTTGTTTCCAAATGGACAGTGACGCTCCAACCTTGCCCCCAATCTTACTGCCGTCGATGAATATACGAATGGCATAATCGCTGTTAGCTTCTAGTTGTTCCTGGTCTACCAAGTTTTGGAACATTAGGCTTTTGTACTGGGACGGGTGTAAGGATTTTGTAACCGGTACCATCCGCTCGACATCCCGTCCGAGCAACTCTGCTTCGCAAAATCCTCTTTTAACCTCGTAGAGGGACGCAACCTCTCTCAGTCAGGGTTTAAGATATTTACTAGACCTCTTGCATGCAAGGAACCTCTCAAAGAATTCTCAGGTTTGTATTGCATGCAAAGTCTGCTCTGGGTTTGAACTAAAAGCTGTGCACCAAAAATTATTAAGTAATGAAAACTACCTTTTTTACTTTTGTTGATTATTACAATACGGGATGAATAGAGATTACTATGATAGTTTCTTTTATGTAATTATTATTAAATTTAATTATTGTACATGAAATCACAGTTAATTCTCATAGCTTTATAAAAAACAACCCAACCTACTATTTCATGAATATTCAAAATAACCAATTTATAAGAGCTAAGTGAGCTGATCAGTTAGCTCTATAAATTGGTTATTGTTTATTCACTCCCTACCAATCTCTATTCAACCCTTCACTACACCTGATCTCTAGTCACTTTTTATCTCTTTCTCGACAACTCCTTAATTAGTAAATTGTAATAAAATAATAAAAAGGTAACTTACCAATCTACCTGGCCCCAGCCCCTGGACCCTCACTCTGATTGTTTTGAAACCCTTGTCAATAGCCCTCTGAAATAAAGAAAATTCAGTGAAAAATCCTACAATGTCAATTTTTTCTAATAGCATACAAAATGTACATTTTCATTTATATCTTTTACCATTTTCTTTTCTAAAAATAATGCTGGGAATGTGGGTTCTTAGAAATTATTAGAGTTCTTGTTAACCCCTCCAGCTAAGCTCAAATGCTTGTGTTAGGAGTGGGTTGATGCCAGTGGTGCCCTACTTGTTTTTACCTGCCACCACTTGGTCGCAAATTCAACACCTGCCATTACACTACTACTGCTGTGACATCCTAATTTAAAGACAAACAAACAAATCATTAAACATATCAGGCTAGATCTTACCATGGCTATACCAATAGCAGTGGTCTGAGCAGCAATATTAGTTCCTTTCTTAGTATTTTTGAAACCCTCCATGCCACAGGACCTAATTATCTTTACTAAGCCCACAGCATCGGTCAGGGTGAATATAGTGTTGTTGTGGGTTACTCTGATATTGCAAATAGGTAGATCTTTGTAAGTTGAACCACTAAATATTAAGTTATCTGATTCTTGAGTAGGAAATAGGTTTTGTTTTCTGCAAGAAAAAATATTATGCACTGATATAATTCTATACACGTAAAAATATAATCTTAGGGAGTATCGGTAAGTAATTGATTAAATTTATTTTATACTATACATAAACTTACGCCTTTAGTACAGCATCAAGATCCACAACCTTTTCACCCTGGACACCTTCATCGTCAGTTGGAATTCTCTTGTGGTCGAACTTTTCCGACGATTGTGGAGCGGAAGTTTGGAAGAATCGCGCCACGCTAATACCAGGGACTTGCACGGATCTTCTTATTGCGCTAAGCATATTTTCAAGTAGGTTTATTGAAATTTTTTACGATATTTTGTGCGACTAGCAAAATCATAACCAAAAAAGTTGGAGCAGTAATATGACATTGACAAGTGAATCCAGAAGCTTACTGACATTTGCGTTCCGTTATCTTAAATTGTATCTTGGACACAATAAAAAATTAGTTTGTATATAATATGAAGTAAATAAAAATAGGTTTATAATTATCATATAATTTATTTTTATTACAGCAGAGATTGTTATTGTTTATCAGAATATTATCACTCGGTTTGTAGAATACAAAAAGCAACACGTCACCAATATACAATACAAAAACTCCATTTATATGTCCTCTTTAAATGTCCCCTGCGGCCCTGCCTCGTCACAATATGGTATTGACACTTGTGTAATGAACACTATTTGACTCCTCAGACTTTCGGAGAGATGCTTACGAGGTCAAATTGCTGAAGTCGTTTTTAATCACTTATAACTTGTACTTTTAATATTATAGGACATAGGTCTCTGTAGCACGTGTCCTTCTTAGGTGTAATTTAATGGAAATCTACAATAACTGTCATCCAACATTTGTGTCAATGTCGGTGTATAAATTAAGCTTTTAACAGTATTTGATCCCTTCATTATGAGAAGATTTCGTTTTAGAAAGTAATATAGGTACCTATTTAAATAATTAGTGGAACCCTAGCGACTTATCGATAGAACTCAATTTAAGAACCATTACCCTACCCGTACTTCTGCTAGTGAGCGACTTTTTTGAGACGTAAGGTAGAGAATCGGAGCGATACGAGTCATTCCCGATTCAGCAAAGTAAAAAAACACGCTTTAATTATAGCGAACCAAAGTAAAAGTGTTCCACTATCCACCTATATCTATGGTTATATCAACAGACCATCGTTACTAAACCCGATCTGTTAGACTTGTCAAAACGAATCATATGATCCCTGACTCGAGGGGTTTAATTGTCATTGAGTTCTACTATCCACCTCCTGGCTGCGTCATCAAATCAGGTCCAAGATGCCAGATTGTATTGTCATCCGAACTACATTATTATATACGTACAAAGTTTAATGTCCATAGACAATTAGAAGTAGATTAAAAAGATTTGTTACATAGTCATCTCGTTGCCGCTCCACTGCTAGCGTGTATTTATCGCTGGATTTCTTGCCAACGCCTGTGAATGGCGTGCTACGTGTTTTGTAAAAGAGAAACACAATGCCCTTTAACCATAATTTAATAACTTATAGAATATGTAAGTACATAATTATATTTTTTATTTTTTGGTTATGATATGTTTGTAATGCAAGACAGATTGAGTAAATCCTCGTAGTGAAGCAGGTACACGCAGGGTTACGAGCTGCAAGTGGCCGGCCTCTGCAATGAAGTTTGCTTTTAGCAATTCTGTGATTGCCCATTCAGTTGTGTACTCTATAGGATCGAGCTCTTCGCCAGGAATCTCCATAGTAATGATATAGTTTATAATATGAGAGTAAAACGCCGTTGCCACAAGTTGTATGAACATATCATTATCTAATAATTCTTTTATAAGATCATTTTCTATTTCTTCTTGCTTCTGAAAGTATTCCTGAAACAAGTCAATATTAATAAATTGTTTATTGTCGCTAACAAGTATAGTGTTTTTTTTTTTGTAACTGGGATATTTGTTTCTTTTTTTTTGTGGCAACGTATATTTTTTTTACTTACAATTTTTATTATTAATTTAACGGATAACTCACTCTTGACCAAAAATGTTACCATGTAAAAATTGTTTAAGTTTCATGTACCGAAGTCTTTTCAGCATATTGAAAAAAAAATACAGAAGTTGATGTAGTAACAAAAACACATACTATTTTGAAGTTTAATCTGGTAATTGTTGCATATGACCTCAATATCACGTTTCAGATTATCCCTAATAATCAAATTTTTATGCAAGCATGACTTATCCATAAAAATAAATGAATTTATCAATATATTTTTTTTAAGTGGATAACTTAGTTTTATGCAAGTTACTGCCAGTCAGCGATTAGGATAGAAATTACACCCAACATTTACAGATTCATGTCCTCGTATAAACCACGCCCATAATTAAAAATAATAACGATAATGCTAATAATATTATAATTAATATAACACCACTTATCAATGGTCACTTTACAATAAAACACTATTAGTAGTTGGGTAGGGCTGAGGCGTGTAGACCTACCTTATGCTCATCTATTAGGGTCAATATATTCTCCTTAGCATGATCACTTTTGCTTAGCAACATCACCCAAATAGCATTGAGCACGGACTCCTCTGGGACATCCTGGGCAAGAAAATCGATTTCCTAAAACAAAATTTATAAGGTTTACATCTCCGATCTCAAGCAAATTAGTTCATTATAAGTTCAGAAAATCTATAGGTTATATACCTATAGATTTAAGTCCGTTTATATGCAGATCGATTTCGATAATTGATTATCAGTTTTGGCAGAGCTACATCACTCGCTCACTGTCGCGTTTTAAAATTCTAAAATAACGTAATTATTCTGCTGCAGTGGACGGGTGTAAAAGCCAGAGAACCAATGAATATTTGTCAGTTTTAAATTGCCGAAAGGAGAAGAAATGTAAGTTTTAATACTAAATGAAGACGAGTTGAAACTAGTTGATACCACACAATTCTTAGGCATTACTCTTGATTCTAAGCTTCAATGGGGCCCTCATATTGATAAATTATCGAATAGACTCAGCTCAGCAGCATACGCAGTTAGAAAAATTCGTGAACTGACTGATGTTGAAACAGCCAGATTAGTTTATTTTAGTTATTTTCATAGTATAATGTCGTATGGTATTCTACTGTGGGGGAATGCCGCCGATATTCAATCTATCTTCGTGCTGCAGAAGAGGGCTATTCGAGCAATTTATAACTTAGGAAATCGTGATTCACTGAGGCAGAAATTTAAAGAAATTAACATAATGACGGTAGCGTGCCAATATATTTATGAAAATCTAATTTACCTTCATAAAAATAAAGATCACTTCTGTAAAAAAAGTGATATACACTCTTTTAACACGCGTAATAAACATAAACTTGTTGTACCTGCCTCTAGGCTCCAAAAAATTAACAAGTCGTTTCAAGGTCAATGTGTGCGATATTATAATAAAATCCCAGATAATATTCAAATGTTAAGTCTAAACAAGTTTAAGTCTACAGTAAAACGACAGCTATGCCTTAAGGGCTATTACTCAGTAGGCGATTATATACAGGATAAAAACGCTTGGGATGGAATTGTAATAGAAATCTAATGTGAGCTAATATGTTTCTTATTTTCCATCTCTCATGTTTTTATTTTCTTCTTTTTAATTTTTTCCTTAATTTTCAGTTTCCCTAGTGTCATATTCTTTTTCTAGTTTATTCACTTTTAATTTTAAAAACATAATAGCACACAACAAAATGATGTGATATTTACTGAATATTGTTGAAACTGTCTGGTTTTTCTTTTTTAAAAGAGTGGCCGTGAGTTTGTTTGCCCGATTTCTTCTCACAAGGCTCAACCATTTGGAAACGGGCGGTTATAGATCGAAACAGGCAGATGTGATATTATGTTATCCATTTTGTTTTCTTTAATCATTTTACATTTGACGAAGCAAACTATTGTTGCGGTGACTCTGTGTGTGTTGATTTTTAATTATAATAATTATTTATTAAATCGACGATTTCGAATAATTGATGGTCAATTTTATGAAATAAAGGTTTTTTTTGAATTTGAATTTGAATTGAAATAAATGTTATTATTAAATGATTTATTATGTTTTATTACGTTATAAGGAGATGTACCTATAGTATTAATCTGTTAAATTATTTTGAAATGAATCACAGAAATGATTTTAGTTATTACTGACTTTCTTAATATAATTAAAAATGCTTAAGGTATTTATTCTTTACTCGCCGCGTATCAATAATAATAGTTATGTTCTTAATAAATAAATGTTCCTTATATACCTACTAATAATAATTTATTAAGCTAAATGGATATCGCGTAATAGTAAAAGTGTTTAGAATTATTATAATTCTTGAAAACAATACGACATTTTCATCTCTTCTGTGGACTTTTTTTAGGGTAAGAATGTTAGCTTTTTATAACACTTATTGATCTTTTCAGACGCAATCGTGTCCATAATTGTGTTGCATAATCTGTTATAGTTAAATTACCATCACCATAGTTAAATTTTGATACTGTACACAATACTTTCGAAAGCCTTCAGAATGTTTGAATTACTTATTAAAATTGAAAATTAAAATTTTATTATTTAGGGAAAATATCGCTTGTTTGCAAGAATATCGACATAATTCAAAATTCAGTCGAATTGAACTAAGTATGCCAAACGATCATAAATCTTTATTATTATGGTGAACAAAGATGCAATGCCAATTTCGTGCTAACGTTTGTTAGAAAACGACAAATTCATTATATATTTAGAACAAAATACTCTAGCGGAAATCACAAAACATTGCCATTCTCTTAAATCAATAATTTTTAGTGATGTCGCTATTGTCGCAAACGAGCGATATGCATTTATCATTTTATGAACCTTAACACTCATATATTTGATTAGCACACAAATAAACTATTTAATTATTTCTAGTCTTTCTTTTATAATCATCATCTTGTATACAACTCTAGACCGTCGGGTATTGCGCGAGACGCGCATACAACTTAACAACTTTCGATAAGTGCACAAGATATATTTTTGGTTGCAGCTAACCCCAGGTATTATTATTTATATTAGCGTAGGTATTTTTTTTTGGCCTTTGCATGGGTGTGACGTAGCTGTTACGAAATAACTATTATCTTATTTTTGGTTTTGGTAAGTACTAGCTGTGCCCATGTATATTTTTTTGCGTGGAGCCCTAATTCTATTCAGAAGATAAATGTAAGTTACACCTAACATCAGCTATCTGACAGACAAAAATAAAAACTAAATGTTTGCTGATATTTTGCCATTTTAAACTCACTTAGTAGAATAGTCGTTCAAACAAACGCAACCCATCTATGAGTACAGCAAAGAAAATAAATAAAAAATTGGTTTTGAATGCGGATATTTCTTACCTCATCGACAAGGACTGGCCGCCTCGATAGGAGCTTTATGAGGACCAGGCTCTCCTTCTGATCGCCAATGTTGTTAAGAAAAGACTTTAGGTATTCGCAGTGTAAGCTCTTTGAGTCACTGTAATACAAAATTTATTTACACACACAGTCCACAGTGCACACTTTGTGTCTATGGTCCACATATTAGGCTACTTTTTTTTCAAATTTCATTGCAATCGGTTCAGGGGTTAGGTAATGAAAAATTAATAAATAGACACACACAATGATTTCATATTCTTATAGTTTATAGTTCAGATAGTTCGAATCACATGATTAATTTATTATTAGAAAGGCCTTCAAAAGTATTTTAGTATTTATTTAGAAAGTATAATTTTACAAATGAGACAGGCACTTTAACGAACACTTCTAGCGTACTACTGGTGAAGAGGGGAACGCGCGCATAATACTAACTTCATATACGTCACTTCTTATGTGTGCCGTACAATTTGAGAAAACAATAGTATATTGCTATTAAACTAACGTGTTTCTAGTGGGAGGCCAGCAGTTGAGTACATCTACCAGCACCTTCTTCTGCTGCCAAGTGTCTGATAACTTCAGAAATTTGGTGAATGCCTCTCGTCTTCCTTCTTCGGTCATTAAATGTGATCCTGTATTTAAATATGAAAGGCCAGTAAAGTTTTCAGTAAATAAAAATGTTTGAGTAAAAAAACCGGCCAAGTGCGAGTTAAACTCGCGTGGAGAGGGTTTCGTACGATGTATTCCGTACTAGTATCTACCGTGTTTTTTAAACTGTTGTGACATCCACATATTCATCTAACGAAGACAAGACAGCAGCATCGAAACGCTGTGGTCTGCCGACATTGTCAGGGTTTGTCTACTCCCCTGCCACGGGCAACCAGGCTCAGTCGCCGTTTCGTCCCGTCCATTGTCTGACGCAACCTTTAAGTTTATAGTTAGATTATTATTCGATTTATAGTATACAGAATTCGTCTAAGTCACCTGTTAATTCATTGGCGTAGTCCTTGTGCTCAGAATTTCCCCACTCGTTGCGGAACAGTTCCGCAGAGAATTCCGCAATCTTTATCATGTCATCGCTATCGTGCAGCCTCGCCCGTTGGCTGAGCGACAGCAGGCCGATCTGTTTGTGTGGAGGTAGACCGAACGCTACGGCTTTCTGAAGAGTGCTCTCCAGTAACTCTTCGGAGAATTTCACCCCATCCTTGTGGTATTGAGTGAGGCGAGTGCATAGGGTATTCGCAGCGCTATGATAAATCAAAGTTGTTTAACTCTCTCTAAGTATATTATAGTCGAAGTCGGTAAGCCGAGTGTCGTATCGATACTATTACTACTTTATTGAGACCTTATGGCCTTATGATTTTTAAAAATTTGATTTGAAAAAAATTATAGGTACTACTCACAAATTTATGTTATTTTAAAACTAAATGATTAATTGTGATGTCAGAACCTTAAACCACAAGGTTTTTAATTAAAAAGCTATCATAGATTTATTGAAAAAGGCTTAAATAATAACCATATCATGTGACTACAAACGCCAACCAGATCAAATACGTCATTGACCGATGAACAAGTTGAAAGCTGTCAATTGATATCATACTCAGTATAATGATGTAATCAAATGCGATGTGAGTGTTTGAAAGAGAGTGAGTGAGTGAGTGAGTGAGAGAGTGCGGGCAACTTTAAAAGTAACTTCATTTTTTTTCTCTGCAATTAAATTTATTTTCAATAGAATATATTTTTTTTGCTTTAAATAAGGATCTAGTTATAAAATAAAAGATCTAGAAGTTAAAAAATATTTGAACATCCCTTTGGCTATTACAACCCTTAGGGAGCGACACAGTGGGGGAATGACTAGTCATCAAGTAGCCAGGTGTGGACTCACTCAGCGTCGTGCAGCATGTGAGCGACGATGTGGTCGAACACGCGCTGCGGGTCGGCGTCGACGTGCAGGCACTGCAGCAGTGAGCCCAGCGCCGCCGCGCGCAGGCCGCCCGCCGCCACGAGCCGGCCCACGCACGACACGATGGCCAAGGGCTCGCCGTGACTTTTCTCTATTTCACTGAAAGTTATGTACATGCATCTACATACATCATACATATATGAGCTCACGCCCTGTCCCCCTCCACGGTAGACAGAGATGATAGAGCGCTATTTAGCACGATCCTCACATATGAGACATTTTATACATGTTCGCTTTTTACTTGACAATTTTTACAAATATAATACATAATAAGAGACCCCTACATATAAAATTACTGGTAAACTGGTAATAAATTTTTATCTAAGGGACATTTAAGAGTAAAATAATGCTTTTAAGAGATTGAAAAATTTACATTTATAGAAACAATTACATTTTAATAAGTTAACTTTTTGTTATTTATCTTGTCCTCATTTTACTTGAAATCAGCGTAATATGTTTTACTCATAAGATTTTAGCTGATTCTTTTTATGGCCGACCACCTGCTTGACGCCAAAACTCCTTGGGAATACTATCGTTTTAAGACGGGAAAAAAGAAACAAAGTACATTGGGATAAGGAAAATTTGTAGGGGAAGGAAGCTGGGGCAGGAGATACCGCAGGTCTCCGGTGAGGAACGGGACTGAGATATTGTAGTTCGAAAAGGCCGAAGTCGCGTACCCTGTATGTCCTGTGGTTGGAGAGTCCACTAAGACAAGTACACCAATTTGCCACAAGTAAATGAAAAAGTAAAAATATCAGCTGAATGGTGGTATCTAATTCTAAGAAGTGTAACTCACGGCCATATCTCGTTCCTGGGCACGCTGCTGTTGTCGATGATGTTCTGTATGGTGGTCGAGTGGAAGTTCTCGAGGAAGCGCGCCCAGCGCGTCAGCTCCTGCCCGACCTGAGCCCACGTCTGTTCACTACGACAAACACTTGTATATTACTGCTATATATATTTATTATAGTGTGTGTGGCGTACGCATACCGTGTTGAAGTACAAGCCCTTAAAATACATCAAAGCATCACACGTCCGGTCTCGATGCAAATCAAGAGCGGAATAAGCACGATTCGCAGCGCACTTTAGTTTTATACCTGTGCTATTATATAGGCACGCACTTAGCCGGCGTTAACTCTCGAAAGCAACCACGTATTCTGATTGGTTGCCTACAAAAAGGACATTGTAAACATAGTTTAAGCTGTCTAATTGGTTAATACGCGTATTATACGTCACTCAACTACCATTTATGATTTCTCCGCCATTGTCAGATATAAGTATTTCGGCAAGTACGACAATCTGGCGATAATAAGACACTCAATTAATTTTATTGTACTGTACGTACGCCGCCGCGCCGTGACGTTACGAGTCACGTGGGTCAATGGGCCCCTATAAACGGTACTGCTGGTGCACTCGCTCAGGAATAGTTAAAAATAAAAAAATATAGTTACATGAACCTCTGCAAGAAACTGCTGACCACCGTTAACTAATCGCATTCGCCATTAAGTATTATATTACTTTACATACTTTTTGTTAAACTTGAAGTCGTTTTCCTGTTCCTGCTGGCAATAGTCAACGGCTTGCATTATCATCAGGTTGCGTGTACCGGCCGGAACCCTGTAAAAAAATTATCTAAAAATATTTGTTGGTATATGGTAACATAGAAAAAAAAAAGTTAATTTATATGTAACACTAATATATAACTTATGTTTAACGATTAAGAATGAAAATTTAAAAAAGGTTTCTGAACATTTCTCGTGAAGTGGAAATAAGTTAAATTTTATTATTATTGTTGTTGCGGTAACTCTGTGTGTGTGTTAATTTTATAATTAAGAATTATAGATCAACACACACACAGAGATAATATTACCACGTAGATAATATTATAATAATTATTATTAATTATTATAATATTATCTACGTGTTAATGGGAATTAACGCGATCACGAAAAGGTATTACATACCTCTGAATTGCCTGATGTTTCGACCAGGTTGCACTGGCCGTGGCCACAGGCAATATTATATCATGGAACGCGAAAGTTTAAAAGTTAGTATACAATAATTATTTTTTAAATTGACCATTTCAAATAATTGATGAACAATTTTATGGAATAATGATATTGAATTTAAATTATCTCCAAGCACCATGGGTTCATGGTATTGCTACAAAAAAGCATTCCTTTCTCTAGAAATGAATGTCAACTCGTTAAAATATATTAGATTTTTATCACAATAAAATAAATAAATAGGCGTGTGCCATCTTCGTCTTCATCATCACTTTCTATCAGGTGAGTTGGAATACAAACGCCTATTCCAATACACAATAAAAAAAATATTATTTTTTTATTGTGTATTGGAATACACAATATAAAAAAAATGTGAATGCCTTCAGAATATAAGTAATACTGATTAAACTGACATTAACCATCTGAAAAAGTCTTAGAACCCGCACCTGATACTACTATTAAGGAATTCGAACTCTGGAACCTACACAACTATTACTGTCGAAATTCAAATACTTTGTTAGTATATAATCATAAAAATTAAAATATAATTGGAACAAAATAGTACCGTTCGATAGCTTCATCAGTGAAGCAGGTGTCGGCCACGAACTGCACCAAGTCCTCTTTGGACAGCTTGTTAAAGTAGCTCGCGCACTGGCGGTATTGCTGCATCCACTTCTTGCTGGGAGCGTTCACCGGTACCTGAGAACGTATCACGGTATCTTTATATTTTTCTTTTTAAAAAACGTTTTGAGAATGTTATTTTTTTAGTTCCTCCTAGGCTCCTAAGTATCCATCTTTGGTTCTCGGTTGCTTGGTTGACGGCAATAGGCTTGCCCCCTATTACATGAGGGGGACGAAGTTATAGTTGGCAAAATGTGACTGTTTAATACACCTCTGTCTATACCTTCGGGGATACAGGCATGACTGTATATATGTGTATGTAATTCTGATAATAATAAGGGGCCATCCGTAAATTACGTCACACGTTAAGGGGGAGGGGGTCAACGAAGTGTGACATTGTGAGACAAGGAGTGGGGGTCATTAGCTTCATCACGTCATATGTCAAAATCTAAAGTATTAAACACAAACATTACCTGTAAACGAAATACTCATACGCTACTACACTTTTACTAAAAACAATATTTCAGAATTGTTCTTTTCAATTCTGGGTATAAAAATGCAAAATATGTGACGTCACACCAGGGAGGGGCGAGGGTACTACAAATGTGACCACCTGTGACAAGGACGGGGGGGTCCAAAAAATCATGAAATTCGTGTGACGTAATTTATGGATGGCCCCTAATGACAATTACCTCTTCATTCCACATTAAGAAGTAAAAGGGATGTTTTTAAAATTACATTCAACCTATTTTTGATTGTAAGAACTTATTGTAGTCCACTGGACATAGGCATCTCCCAGCGTGCGCCACAGCACACGGTCCTCCACCTTTCCGCCTCCAGTTTAACCCAGCTACCTTCCTCATTCAGTCCTCCTCCTCAGTCGTCGGTCCATCTGGCAAAGGGGTATCCTACTTTCCGTTTACCGATTGGCGGTCTCCCCTCTAAGACCTGTTTGCTCCAAAGGCCATCGGTCCTTCGGCATACGTAGCCAGGTCATTGCCTTTTAAGCGTGCTAACTAATGAATGGAGCAACACATATATGATATATCGAACCTGATAAGCAGATAAAAAGACCGAGGAAAGAAAATATAAACGTGATTAGCTGCTGATGTAGAAGGTTCTAGACTGTACTAATATGTATTTGAAGATTTAATAGCACTGCCTATAATTATGTTGACGGAAATTAACGAGACCACATATTGAAAAGAAATTATACATACATATACATACATTTGAATTTTTAAATTTAGTTATGAAGCATGTAGATAACAGAACGCCGGTATGCGCCCTCTATACTGATATGAGCAAGGCTTTTGATTGTGTCAATCATGTAACGCTTCTACAAAATCTCAACGTCTATGGCATAAGAGGAAATGTACTTAGTCTCTTAAAATCTTACCTTAGTATAATTTAACCTTAGTGCAATATGCATTAAGACTAAGCGTGAATATAAGTACCTGTCCGAAGATAGTTATCAAACATGGTGTACCACAGGGCAGTGTTCTAGGACCTCTTTTGTTCCTGCTATATATAAATGACTTCCCACATCATATTCAGCAGCCTATGATCTTGTTTGATGACAGTACCGCAATTATAAAATGCAATAATATTGAAGAATACGAACATGACATTAATGACACTCTTGAGAATATAGTAAACTGGCTTGACATAAATAATTTAATTATAAATTTATCAAAAACTAATGTGATGCATTTTTATCAACGAACATCCGTTGAAAACTTATTAATAAACTACAATAAGCAAAAGATTGATCAAGTAGACGTTACAAAATTTTTAGGAATACTTATAGATAGTCAACTGACATGGAAACCTCAGGCAGAAGAGGTATGTAAAAAACTAAGCACTTCTGCGTATATTCTGTTTAACCTAACAAAAAAAGTTGATAAATCCACAATACTAACAGCTTACCATGGCTTAGTCGCATCCACTTTGAGATATAGAATAATTTTCTGGGGTAATTGCAGTTTAAGAGAGCAAATCTTTTTAGCGCAAAAACGGTGCATACGTGCAATGTGCGGCCTCAAAATGACCGACAGTTGTGTACCTACGTTTAAGTCCCTAAAACTATTAACATTTCCGTCTATGTACATATTTGAAATATCCGTTTTTATAAAGCTCAATCAGAATTATTTCAAATTACTATCTCCAACAAGAAGAGGTCCTATTAGAAGCCAATATAGTGGTTATAATACTGCATTACTTAAGAAAAGTGTTTTGGCATGGGCCCTGTAATATTCAATAAAATACCTGACACGATAAAAAATGAAGCAATCCAAATTTTTAAAATAAACTGACTTTATTACTAATTGAAAAATGTTACTATTCGGTTGATGAATCTTTGAATGACAAATTTTAGATTTTAACATATTGACATTATTTTTAATATTATTGAATTTCAATCTAATTTTAAGCAACTATTTTTACTAAGTTCTATTTGTTACGATTGTTGTAAATAATAATTTGACCTAAATTTGTAATTTGAAATTTTTATGTTTGCATGCCTAACTATGGCAGATTGTACAAGGATCAAAAATTATGTCAAAACCATCATTCATGTACCTACTTTCTGTGCAAATAAATAAATATTCTATTCTATTCTATTTGATTAGCCAGAAGATTCGACCAGGTTGCACTGGCCGTAGTCACAGGCTGACTGTGATCGTAGTTACAGGCTTACTGTGATCGTAGTCACAGGCTGACTGTGATCGCATTAATCTCCGTCAACATAGTTATATAATTTTTAATAATATTTTTTGACGATTTTAATCGACGATTTCGAATAATTGATAATGAATTTTATGAAATAAAGATATTGAATTTGTATTTGATGGAACGCGAAAGTTTAAAAGCTTGAATACTGCCTAGTGAGGCAAAACAAGGTGAATATCAGTGGTAGTTTGCTATTGGTAGTATAAATATCTACTTACGCTAAAGAAATGTTTAGTGAGCCATTTCGTGTACACAGTGTTGACAGACACGGGGGTCTTGAAAGTGGGCGGGAGGCTTCGCAGGAACTTGGTCACGATGCCCACGTTCTCTGGCTTTATGATATTGAGGATGTGGGAAGTGAACTGTTCTGCCGATGGTTGTTCTAGGAGCAGCTTGTAATCCAACTCTATGAATAAATAGGTAGCGGTACAGGTTATTTTAACAAATTTCACAACATCAGTGTTTGACAACTTACAATTACTAATTTGAAGGTATGGTATATACCTACTGATAGGAAAAAGAGAATAGTACTATAGTTTTTTTTGCATTCAAATGTAAAAACTAATAGTTTCGTATATATTTTTTTTCAGAACTAATACTTATAACCAACAAGCTTTAAGAAAACAAAATAAATATAAAGGTTACGTACAGTTACCGGCATGAGTCGTGAGCACATATGACGACGACCACGCTGGCGCTGTACGTCATTGGTTCGTCAGTCGATGCTCGTCGTCTATTAGGTTCGCACTTATCATTCGGCAACTTTAGTGACAACTTTTTCACTAATTTATTTTTGAAAATTTGTGCTCACGACTCGTGACGGTATCTGTAAGCTATTTAGTTTACAGCCTTAGCTATTATAATTTTTATTGACCTCCATTTGGCATGTACACACAATATTGTTTATCAAATATCTTTAAGGTCACATTACCACGGAATACATAATAATCTAGTACAGGAGTTTCACTCCGCCAAATCATCTAAATAAATAGCGACTTGTCCAAACATAATAAAGTTGCAATTCAGGTCACACAGCGCTAATTACCTACAAATATATTCACCTAGAAGTTGCCTCTCTTTCTATTGCGTAACTCTTATCTATTCTGAGTTGGCTTTTTAAAAGAATTAATTAATGAATATTTCATTACCTACCAGTAAGTTATGTGCCTATTACTATATTTTTGTGAAGAAATAAATCTAAGCTAGGTACTAATAATTCGATAGTCTAGGGACGAAGGGTAGTCGACGGTAGGCGACGCAGCGCGAGATTAAGCATCGAACTAACGTGCGGCCCGGCCGACATCCCACTGAATATTGGTACGATAAGTCAAACCCGCCGTGTACTTGTAGCTTTATACCTACCCTGAGGAGTGGACATTACTAACGATGCTTAAAAAAAATACCATTTGACGCAGCTTTGGCTTTTTTCAACAGTTTGATATGTTCAGCTGGTGTAAGGCCCGCGATGGGGGTCTTTTCGTCTATGCCCTTGAGCAGCGTGAAGTATATGATCAGCGCATTGTGTTGCGATCCGTTCAGCTGCGGCCAGAGGACTTCTCTTATTCTGTTCAATAGAATATCATAAATAATAAATAGAGCGATTATTAATAAAAAACAAAGAGGAAAATTAAAAATAAACAATAATGGACGCTGCTGTTCTGTTTATTCCAGTGCATGTTTAGCCATTTTCTGTTCAAATTGAAGTCAGTGTGAGAATGCATTAAAACACTACAGATTCATTTCCAGTTCCAACTTCGTATTTTTGCTGGCGAGTAGGGTCGTCAGAATTCCATGGGGAGTGGAGATAACAAGCAATGATTCTACATTGGTATTGCGAGTTTTAGACAACTAGAAATGGCAACCCCCATGGGTGGTATGGTGGTATGTCGGACTCGAACCGACTAAAACTACACAGTGTTTCGTTATTAGGTCTTATTACCAGGGCCTTAGCACCCTAGAAAGGAACTCCCTGTGAACCCTGGCAGATTTTGACGTATCTATTAGGGACCCAGGGCGCAATTATTAGGGATATTCCCACAAATGTCTTGTTTTACTATGTAAGAAAGGCAAGGATAGTGTATACGCATTTGTGATCAGAAAATGAAAAAAAATATTTTAATTATTCAGATCAAATACAAAAGCTTAGTCTAGATTAAAAAATGGGCAGCCATGGAACTGCAGACAGAAGTGACAACATAAACGAAACGACGAACTTAAACGTCACATTAGCAGCTTGGTGACATTAATTAATAAGAATCTGACAGAACTCAATGTTTCGATTAGCGCCCTCTAGTGGATCTATACATGTATTATTAGCGTGACGGTCACGAATTCAGTGCTTTTTTTCCCCATAGCAAAAGTGTACAAACGTGTCATCAGAAATCACATACATTACATTAATTAGATACGAGCGGAATAAATGTTATTTCGTGTAGGTGTACGTACCGCTGATGTGCGGCAGCAGCACTGGCAGTGTCGCCGGCGGCGGCTGGGGGGGCGGAGGGGGCGGCGGGCGCGGGCGGCGGCGCGGGGCTGACCGGCGGCGCGCCCGTCAGCGCCGCCGCCGCGTGCTGCAGCCACACGTCCAGCGCCTCCAGCCCGTACTTGTGCGCCAAGGACACCGCGCGCTCAACGTGGGCCGGCTCCACGGACCTGCAACACGTACATTACTTCATTTACTCACATTGGATAGGATAACTGTCAACTAAATGCGAAACCAACTCGGAACGAGCTTCGTCATCAAATACAACAAGCGCATGTTAGTAGGGAGAACACAATAAGTAGCAAAAAAATTATAAAATCTGACACTTCTTCACCTCATTGTGTATAGTAATTTCCATGCCTTAGAGCAAATAAAGTTTATGGAAAAATATTAATCTGTCATAAAAGAAGTATAATCAAAAGTATTTATTTATTTATATTTATTGGGATCTCCAACAAGGAATACACCTGCTGAGCCAGAGGTCGTGGGTTCGATTCCCACCCGAGTCTGAGTGTTCTTTGTGTCCGTTCTTTGAATGTTTGTAAAGTCCCCCGCGACACAGGAGTACCTAATTCCTAATGCAGGAGTTCTTTTTTATAAAAAAAAATAAACAAAAAAAAACGAAATTACAGGAGACCACATCATGTCCAAAATTATACAACATCCTGATCTTAGATTATATATAGGTCCAGATGCCTAATCCGCGCCCCAAAACTGAAGCCAAAAAATACAAGCGACTAATACAAATACAAGCGACTCACTAGTCACACGCGAGCGAACGTTCGCCGCTGAAGTAAGTTTAGAGGCGCTATTTATATTATATTCAAAAATGCCTGGTTGTGCAGTTACATCCTGTAAAAATTATACAAAAAAAAATCATAAGTGTCCGAACATCATATTTCACTTCTAAGTATTCTATTTCCTAATGTAATCTATAAACAATAGAACAAAATTTCAAATTAATAAAATTGCTGACGCCATTATTAGAGTTGTTGCCAGGGACGTGAATTTCATTTACCCATAACGCATTCTAGCAGTATGTATAATTTTCTTTGCCAAACTTGTTATTTATAGAAAGACGAGAAATATGCTTACTGTTAAGGTTCGCGGAACTGGAATCCTTAAAATATTCTTAATTTCTAAGCTCTAGCGCCTTCAATGTGTCCGTCAAACGATTCTTTGGCTATAGGATTGTACTCGTATTATAACTTATTATTACTACTCCTAACGAACACAGCTATAGAGCACTTAGGAATTTTGCCAGTTTCTTGATAGTTCATAAAAAAAATTATATATATATTAGGGTGGGCCAAAAAAAACCTTTGGATTATTTTTTTATTAGTTACCATGAAAATATTGTTCAAGATGACGTAAAAATAAGCCTGTGAAAACAGCAGCTCTTAATATCACTATTAAGATGTGCCGCTTCGTGATTTTTGATTTCCCATTTAAATAACGTGACTTTTTTTTTTATTACAATTTTATCGCGTTCTAACGAATTGACAAGTTGTAAAAATCAATACATATTCTTGTAGGAAATTAAACGATCTACAAAAAAGATATGATTTTTCGCTAAGTTAGCTCATTTAAAATTTTGCAATTACGTACTTGGAAGTATGATAAATACTATAAAATCTACTATGTTGAACCTAATTGTTAATTTTTATTACTATTTTCATATTTTACCGCTAAAACCGATCGAGTAATACTTAAAGTTACGTCAATCTCTTCAACTGGGTTTAATGAAATTTAACCTTGAATAACTTTCAAACGAGCTGACTTAGCGAAAAATCATATCATTTAGTAGATCGTTTAATTTCCTACAAGAATATGTATTGATTTCTACAACTTGTCAATTTGTTGAACCGTGACCAAATTTCAAACAAAAAAAAATTATATACATAAATATCTATATTCAAGTATTGTTGTAAATATGTCTTTAAATTTACATGGTTTCAGTGCCTGAATTAAAATGCAATAATATTGGGATACAATGCCCTGGTTTCCTAATACATGGAGTATATAAATAGTTCCTACTAAGTAGCTTTATTTTTATTTAACATTTGTCTTTTTAACTAAACGATCAAATAAAAAAAAATAAATAAACGAATACTTGTTACACATTTAAATACATATAAAATGTCTTTATTTAATATTACTTACATCAAAAAAAAATATTATGTTTCATAAAAAAGTCCCTAAATTTTGGGGTAATCTCTATGCACTGGTAGTAAAAGCGTCACACACACACACAAGCGCAGATATTGTATGTTGACACTCGCTTTGGGCGGGATTCACTCACACAGCTCAAAAAAAAGTGGCTTCAAAGTAAACAGTGACTTTTGTACTGGTCACGGTATCTGGTATAATCTAAGATCCTGATTTCTTTTTCTGTATTTTTTCTTTTTTTTACAATAAATACTTAAAATAATTAATAAATAAAGTAATACCAACACAAACATCGGTCGGTAGTATATAGCAGAAAAAAATTGAGAATTTAATAGTAAATAAATATGTATTATAAATATTGTATCCCATTTAAATATAAAGATGTATAAATATTTATGATTTTAATTTGTATTGACAAATTATTGTAGGTAAAAAATTTAGCTTTTATACTATAACGAAAGTATAATTATAATTTAGCAACTGTCATAAGTGTCCGGCAATGGATGACTAGATTTCTAAAGTTATCCCGAAGAAAGTATAAAAAAATTACCTTTACACTTTAACCAATTTCAGATACTATTTTATACACCTTTACTACCTGCTACCTGCCCATGTAACCACAACCCAAACTCTATAGTCGCTGGTCGTTTTTACCTGTATAGGGGATATGCACAGAAAACTTTCAGCTTTTATAAAATAACGAAGGTCTAGCCGTCCCGTCGCGTCGTGGGCTCATTTAATTGTACATTTAATTGGCATTTAATATAAAAAAGAAAACACTACAGAACAAATAGTAAAGCGTAATTTCGACACTTGTTACATCGCCGAAATAGCTCAGTTGGGAGAGCGTTAGACTGAAGATCTAAAGGTCCCCGGTTCAATCCCGGGTTTCGGCATACAATTCTTTTTGGTTTTGTTTTGATATTTTGTTGTTGCTACCATGTGCAC
The DNA here is from genome assembly GCA_949752705.1 of Callimorpha dominula. Taxonomy (NCBI): domain Eukaryota; kingdom Metazoa; phylum Arthropoda; class Insecta; order Lepidoptera; family Erebidae; genus Callimorpha; species Callimorpha dominula. The sequence goes on from OX456992.1 coordinate 2,733,072, forward strand.
TGACCACATATTATAACTTTTTAACGTGTTCTCAGTACACTTAATATCTCAAATGATTACTCAGGGATAAGTTCAAAAGTTAATTTTAGTTTTGGATTGGATTGTGCCATCGAATCTTTTACATCATTTACATTCCTGTATCCTAGTCAATTGAATTTAGGTAAGAATTCTATGTAGGAAGAATTGCATGAGCATGAACCGTGTTACAATATAGCTCCCAACTGACAAAGAAACAGATTATTAAATTAAAATATACATTTTTTTATGATAATACTTAATAATCGCAAAGCGCAACCGATGGAATATGGAAGACTCGCTACTTTTGAAATTAACAGATATTTTTTTCTGATTTTGGATGGATTTTAAAACCTTGGTACCTTACCTTGGTAACCATGGTAGGAAAAACAAGTTGTGCTGTGTGAATTAAGATTTGGCAAGAACAGAAAACAGAATACTATTGTCAGTTTTATAATCTTTGTGTAAAATGTGATCCGATCACAACCCACCTGGCCAATCTGTATATGATCTCGCGGCGATAGTCCTCGTCGGCATTAAACAGCAGTCCGTTGACGGTGAACCCGAGCTCCCGCAGCGACTCCACCTCGCCCATGCCGGTGAGCCGCTCGATACATTGCCGGATCATCTCCAACTGTTCTGCAGACGCGTTTCTATGCTTCAGAGTTGTGCGGGCCATCTGTGAATAGACATATAAGTATTTATATTATCTTCTGAAAATTAAAATTATTGAGTTAAGTTTCGCGTTTTCGGGATATTTCACGAACTCTCTATGAAATGTTATTCGAACAGTTTCAGGAAGTGGCATGACGGTATGAAATCAGTTCTAGTTGAGCGATACTGCGAGTAACAATATATAGTATATAAGTATAGAATTGTACTATTATTTGAATAAAGCTGTCTCTATTTCGTTATAAATTGGTGTATCTATCTAATCCCGAACACCGGCTCGTAACAGTACACAGCGTGAAGTATCACCGTCGCGAATAACTTACAAAAACTTTTTTCTTTGTATACTTAGCACAGTGCAAAAGTCATTTTATCATAAAAATGCAAGATTAAGATTTTTTTTAGTGCTGGACGGTGAAGGACCTTAAACGTTCAGCGCCATCGAAGCAGCTGATTGCATAAATGTTGTTTAATTGACTACATTGCAGTTATTGGCCGTGTGGGGTATTTATTGATTTTTTTTTTCTATTAAAATGTACTGTTTACTCATTGTGTTATCACTTTTAACCAAAAAATGGAAAATTAAAAGTCCAAAATTATGAATCTTTCTGCAGAAATTTCCAATGATTTTCCCACACAGAATAGTGATCTCAATCTACTATTTCAAGATTCGGCAGGCCGTTTCTTACACCCGTTATATCATTTGAGAGTGAAAGTTGAAGATTGTGAAAGATATGAACTATTTAATCAGCAACACTAGTGACCACGGCGGGCTTGGTGAGGTACACGTTGTCCCGGAGCTCGGCGGAGTTGCACTTGAGGAGCGTGGCGTAGAGCGCGCAGCTGACGGCCGCGTCGGTGTGCAGCGCGCCCACGCCCGGCGCCGCGCCGGCCTGCGCGCGCAGCAGGCACGCCACGCTCAGCGGCGTGTCCTTGTACAAGATCTCTTCCGCACACTTCTGGACCACTGGAGCAATAAAAAAAACAAAATGTTTTTGACGTGATAATGTCTTATAAATCGATGAACGCCGGATGCACAAACGAAAAAGCATGACTGATTGTCACGTTCCGCCTGAGCCAAGCGTGCAAGTGAGAGCGCGGAACAAGTGATAGAGAGGCACGATCGGCCTAAGCGTTCGGCTTGTGACGCATCTATCTTTCTTCCACTGTTTCCGTATGACGTTATCACGTAAAATTATCTTACACTTTGACTTTACAGAAAACCATTTTTTTTTCTAAATTTCACTTCTTACATCTTGAAAGTAAATTTTACCCTACTTCTAATTGTCGCATTGAAATAAAACTGTTAAACTAATTCACTTATTTTTCTCCTAAAATTGCTTCAAAAAATTCATATGAAAAGGTTGCACCAAAAAACCGCGTGCGCAGGCTGTTGAAGTGACATAATACATTCTACGTACCTTCGGTCTCCAACTCCATGGTGGTCCCGTTGTCCAAACAGTTCTGTATGTAGAACCACTTGAGCACGTTGTGTCCGACGGCGGCGTGCCCGAGCGCGTCGGGGAGGGCGAAGCGGTCGTAGCGGTAGTGCGCGCGCGACACGCCGTGCTCGGCGTACAGGCTGCGGTAGAACTCCTGGCACGACACGCCGCGCTCCGGCGGCGAGGCGGGGGAGGCTTTGTTGTCGCTGGAAGAGGAGGTCCTCATTCAGTGCGTATGTTATGCCATATCTTCGCCATATGTAAACCGATTTCGATCATTCTTTTTTTTATGGATTGATTCTACAAGAGGTTGATCCCGTTTAAATCTGAAGAAAATATTTCACCTCTAATGGTAGAAAATTAAGGGACGAAGAATACAGTTTATTACATTTTGTCGCGATAATTAAAGTCGGTGATACTTTTTTTGAAGTTTTTACGCTTTCACGCCTTAACTACTTAACCGATTATTATGAAATTTTGCATAAACATTGGCCGTACAAAAAAGAACACAGAACACAATCAATACAAATAAATAAAATAGAAGTGTCTATTTGTAATGTCAAAATAATAGTTTCTTTAAGCTCATGCAGCTATTTGCAACCTGCCTAAAAGTATTACGATATACGATATATACGAGCCCACTGCGCGGACTGCGTCTAAGGTCCGCCGGCGGACCAGCGGCCGGTAAGTACTTACCGCGCGCAAGTACATCGAGTGACATAGGCCTTTTAGTATTACCAGGACTATGTTACTCGATGTACTTGCGCATACACTTCTGTCATAAATATATTTTATAGTTATTATAATAGGTATAGCTAACCTCAGAGTAAATTTATTTTGGAATGTATCAAGCAAATAATTGAACAGTGGTATTTTCTTCTCTGGCTGGGTCGGTGCCACAAGGTCTTTCTTCTCGATCACAGGCTGAAACAATAATATAACTACTATTAACAAACAAACAATAATATAAGTTTTTAGTTAGTATGTTCGTTTAGCAAAAAAAAATATTATGTTAGCATTTTGCAGTCACAGTTCACCAATTATGTCCATTTTGATTGACATCCTAACTATAATATTATTAAAGCAAATGTGAGTTTGTTTGTTAGTTCGTAACTCTTTCACGTTTTAACTACTCAACCTGAACCGACCATCATGAATACCTTTCATCCAAAAAAAAAAGTACTTTACACATGGTACAAATAACATTTTCGCGAACGAAGGCAAAAGATGCTGTATAAGAAATTACAATTTATGAACTGGCTTATGACTAACATACAATAATACAGTAGAACCTCTGTAAATCGAACTTCAAGGGAGACGCCAAAAAATTCGAGTGATGGAGTCTTCGACTTAGGCGGATTTTGTAAAGAAATATTCCGACTTGTAGAGATTTAAATTCATTCTAACTCAATTTTGAGTTAAAGAAGTGAAATAGATAAAACTAGTAATAAAGGTAATTAAAATATTTTTTCTAGTTAAAATAACTACATAATATATGTATAAACAAAGATAGCTTACCGTGGTAATAGCGTCAGCAAATTCATCATCAGTGGAAGGCCAGCGTTCGCTAAGATGACTGTTCTCCTTTAATGTGACTCCCATTTGTTGCAAACCTTCCAATTCTAAACCCAGTCTGTGGATAAGAAGTAACATTTAGGGGTTAATTGCACTGACGACACACTGTTAATTGTATTTATAATGAAAGATTTTGTGTATTATTTTACCGAATATATTATGTATATTGGTTATTGCATAAACAGTCCCATTTCGGGTGCTGAAATATTATTAAATGAGTATTTTAAGTTACAAATACAATATATAAACATATATATTATATGTCACTGCATCTAAAAAGTTATTTGTTGCAACGCTTGTGCTATTGGTTTAAGGGTTGTTGCATCTCTTTAGTTGACTATAGAGTCCTAGGGAGCACGGCACGACAAATATAAGTGAAATGTAATATAAGCATAAGCAATAAATTACTTGGTTACGTTGTTCTGTTATCAAAGAATTTACTATTTACAACTTTTCTAAAGCACAAGCACAATTACTGTCGTAATATACGTATTTTTATAGTAAATAATGTTCAGTTCAATCGGTTCAGTAGTTTTGGCGTGAAAGAGTAACAAACATCCATCCAAACTTTAACATTTATAATATTACTAGCAGCGCCCCGCGGTTTCACCCGCGTAAGTCCCGATGTCGCGGGAATATCGGAATAAAAAGAAGCCTATGCGTGAATCCAGGTCACTAGCTATCTACGTACCAAGTTTCATCGCAATCGGTTTAGTGGTTTTTGCGTGAAAGACTAATAAACATCCATCCATCCATCCAAACTTTCACATTTATAATATTAGTGGGATTAGTGGGATAGTGGGATTATTTTGATTAAAGATATTTTATTCACATGTGTGTTTCAGATTTGTCCGACTAGTTTCGGATCCGACGAGGGCCCTTTATCAAGGCGTGAAGGAGTGATGTGGCACAGGTCTAATCCGAAACACTATATGTATGAAAATTTCGTGTCACGTTATTTGTTCAGGATGAACTTTTAAAATAATAAACCGATTTTAATGAAGTTTTGGCAGGTTGGTCCAACTTGAGAGTTAGGATAGTTTTTATCTCAATTCATAGTCACAATATTTTTTTTACTTAGCCACAGCGATGCGTGGCCGGGTAGCTAGTTCGATATATATATTTTAATGATTAGAATCAAAGTACTTAATAATGACCTAGCTCGCAACGATTGTTCGATGTCCTTAGGATCGCAGTAGGTGAGCGCGGCGGCGTACAGGTCGCGGCGCGTGCTGCGGTCGGCGTGCGCGTGCGCAGTGCGCGCCACCTCCGCCAGCAGGCGCGCGGCGGGCGCGTGGCGCAACTCCGCCAACCTCCGCGCCGCCTCCGCCGCCGCCGCGCCGCCCGCCGCGCCCGCCGCCGCCGCGTACGTGCCCACCAGCTTCAACACCATACCCTCCCTGGAACCGACCACCTCTCTCTATCGTATCGTATCTAACGTTCGCCCACTACTTGCAATTCGATCATATAATCGTTATTATCATTATTTAAACAAAATATTTAATTTTTAACTAACAAAGAAAAAAGACAATCGTATGACAAACAGAGGAGGAATGGTTCTTGACTGTCTTGTCATTGCCTATTTATATACATTATAGATATCATATAGGTCTTTACTTCAGTAGGAAAATCATTCTGCATTTTACTTAAATTAATTTTATAGTACATTTCTTTTAAAACAATACTCTATTTATTTTCACGCTGTCGAACAGCGTTTGTTTTTTGTTTTGTTTCACATCGCTGTTTCTATGACCTTAAAAAATCGAAAACACGCGTTAATTTTGAATACGAGGTCCGTCATATTTGAGGATACACATATGACACAAACAGCACACTTTCAAAACAAACAGAATCTTTAAAATGTTATGGACCAAGTACCGCAAACGAACAGACGATGCGTTGTGATTAGATCACTTCCGTTTAAGAGAATCGATAACCATGAATTGATAGCGATGATAGTATAAACCAATTATCTCAAAGAAAAGTGTGAAAGTGCACATTTTTGTGAATTTCAAACTACTAGATGTTGAAATTCACAAAAATGTGCATTTTCACAAAAAAATTCCTTAAAATTAGGTAGGTAACTTAAAAAAGTTGTGTAATGTTGAACCAATTACCAAACTCAATAATCATTATTTGATTCATTTTATTAATAAAATCTTGCGTCTGAATGGTATTCTTACAAATATAACTTCATACATGGTATTCCACATATGGCATTCCAATTAATTTTTAATAATGTATGGACTGACTACTAACTATATGGATTATATGTATCAATTACGTACTAAATTAACTACTGAGTCATCATAAAAAATAGAATTAGATACTACACTGAAAGTCGAATTATGTTTTGCACTGAAAATCGCCTTTTTATTTGAAAGTCGGTTCAGTCCAGAATCTTGATAGCGCTATAACAGATGTCGATGCCATTAGTGAACACATACAAACGCATTAAAATTCAGTTTAGATACCAATAAAAATGAAAATAATGTTACCTCGTGCGTTCGTCTTCGCCAGCGATTCTCAACAAAGTTGCCAACTTGAGCAGCTTATGACTTGCCAGGTAAGCGTTAGGATCTAACTTCAAACACTCTTCTATTATACTCATCTTATCTTCACACAGACGCACTGAGAAAACAAATCAAAACGTCAATACTTACCGAATGCTATATTGTATGTTAATCTCATTCGGACGTCAAATTAAATTGTAATTATACTCTGCTCTGTACAATTGTTACAGTCGTTAATTACATTACATTTTCTGAAGAAATCCTAACAATATATTTAATAACTAGCAACCTGCCCCGACTTCGCACGGGTAGCAAAATGCTTTTGCTATATTGGAATAGATATTATCAAGAGAACTCTATTGGTTTACGCTGCACACGGCAGTAAAGCTCCTAGTCGGCTTAGTTTTTCCGATTTCTTTTTTTTTATGGCATAGGGGGCAAACCAGCAGACGGGTCACCTGATGGTAAGTGGCTACCGCCGCCCATGGGCACCTGGAACTCAAGAATCACAAGTGCGTTGCCGGCCTTTAAGGTTGGAGTAGAAGGCAGGAAGAGGGGGAGAGGGAAGGGTTAGGGCCTCCGGTAACCTAACTCAATCGACGAAAAACAACGAGACCATTGCTTCACTGCCGGTTTTCTGTGAGGCCGTGGTATCACTCCGGTCGAGCCGACCCATACGTGCCGAAGCATATGGCTCTTTCACGATTCCCACTTCAACATATTTCAGCAAATTTATGAAAAATAGTAACAAATTATACACTTAAACCTTCCTAATGAATCTCTCTAACCGTTTGGTACTTTTGGAGTTTGAATGAATGAATGAAGGAATAAATGATTATATAATATGTAGTGAAGTGTTTAAATCAACTAGCAATAAATATAATGCTTACCTTGAATGGGAAGTACAGACAAACCGAAGGCGCCTAATATTTGTAACGCGAATATTAAATCCAATTCCAGTTGAATTTCTACGTTACCGTCTCTAATGAGTGTTAGGCAACACCTGCAAAAAAAAATTATATTAGTGATGAGTTCAAATAAACCAACTTTTTAACTACTAAAAGGTTTAGTTTATACAGTTTTACATAAAATTCGGAGACTTTTTACCTCCACTAGACGTAAATGTGCTGCTTGGGGTGACCGGTCGGCCTAGTCAGCGATGCTTTAGCCTATACTATTATTTTGGTTCGATCAACTGCAACTCGAGCCTCTTAATCCAGTCACGAATTATTTTTAACAGTAGATTTTGTAACTGAATGAAGGTAGACGTGCACCTTGAATGATTTCTATGTTTAATAGGTTCAAACCTTCAACGGTATCACTGAGTGATTTTTATTTTTTAGTACGTTAGCTTTTGGAGCATTTCAATAAAATGAAATTCAGGTGGCATCAGCTTGCATCCTGTTTACCTTTCGTGTAACACTAACACTATTGTACCTGAAGATCTGAATTTTAAAAAGAGTGGCCATGAGTTTCTTTGCCAGTATTCTTCTCATAAGGCTCTACGCATTTTGGAAACTGGAAGTTATAGATCGACACAAGCAGGCAGTAGATTTTGGTGTTTTCACCTAATTTACCTCGACAATCCAGTACATGCTGTGGCGTCTGTTTGCGTCGATCTATGATTTAACTCTAGCTCCAATTTAACGTTCGTAAATGTCACTTAGTGTCTTAATTGAATAAATGATTTTGAATTTGAATTTGAATAAAGTGGGGATGATTTTTTTTCTCCTCTATCCCATAGTGTGGGATATCGTTGGACATGTTTTTCTTAAAGTAATTGAGGGGGTATGAAGACTATATTTGATTCAATGATCCGTTTGCGAAATATTAAAATTTAAAATGCTACTTTTATTAGAGTCAAGTGTCGTTATTGGCCATTACACCGTGAACTGAACTAATATGTTCATAGTTAAAACCTTATTAGAAGTCCGCATGTTATAACGGCAACTACGGAACCCTACTCAGCGGTGGCCCGAGTTAAGAGTTAAGAGTAAACAAGCACTTAGCCGGTTTACTCTTGAAATTCCGTTTTAAACATGGTCTTACTTAGCTAATTCCAAAGCAGGATCATTTAAAGTGCTGGCCGAGTTGAAGTACTCCTTAGAGGCGTTGGATACTATTTCGATGCTGCGAGCGTAGCTGACCAGCTGAGAGTTGCGTTGTCGACCTTCTAGGGTACAAGTCAACACATCAGCTGCTAAATTGATGCTGGCAGCATCGCCGGAGGTCAGTAGAGAAGAAGCGTAAATCTAAAAGGAAACCAAGTTTTTTTTTTTAGTATTCTTCGTTTTTGCGCGTTATTATCAGGCTTTTATTAGAAGAAAGAAGAAATCAATTTTAGCCTACTTCTAATTGTCGTACCCAAATCGAGCTCTTTAAATATATATGCCGATGGTGGCGTATATGTCGGGTCGTTCGGCACCCTTTGATATGGTTGAAATGGACGATGGCTGGCGCGTGCGTCATACTCGTGAACGAGTGCCGTTAGTCGGGGCTGGTCATCTCCGAACTGCTATTACTTACATACAGTAGTAGTTTGCGTGACTATTTATAGTTTAGAACAATACGTTACATTGTCCTCACATTTAATTTGCGCATATAAGCAATGTAACCAAAGACTTGTAAAAAAACATGTTGAAAAAAAGTGTCCTTGGAGTTTCTTGCCTGTTCTTCTCCACTGGATCTACTTATTGGAACAGGCAACTAGCTTCACGACTGACTTAGTCTGACTGACTACTACTCCTGACAATACAAAAATACCTATATTGGGTTTAATTGAAATAAATGACTTTGATTTGATTTGATATACAAGTAGTTCGCATGACAATACTATTATTTGTCATCTTGAAGTTGATCTGATGATGTAGCCAGGAAATGGTTAGTGGAACCCCTCGAGTTCAGGGTTATATGATTCATTTTGACAAGTCAACAGATTGGACTTGGTAACGATAGTCTGACGATAAAGCCAGCAGGTGGATAGTGGAACTCTTTTTTTTTCTTTTAATTATTTCTAATTATTCTTAATTCAGCTCATTTAGTTTATTAAAAAGTTTTTAGTTTTTTAAACTATAATTATTTCATTGTTCAGTTATTCAATTGTAAAGTATGAAAAGAATATAAAGATAATTTAACTAACTGATATACTGTTAAATGACTATTGACACACTTTATTAAATATATAATTGAATTGGTACAACTATGCTTAAGGAGGGAAGCCCGCTGGACGTTTTTGTAAAAAAGGGAAATTAATTTATCTTTGGGCACAAAAGTGAAAAAAAAAACACTGTGGATCATTAAAAAAATTAAAGAAATAAAGATGTCTAGTTGATAAGGTCACTATAAAATGCTAGACTCTATGGTAGAAGAACTGCGTTGGTTCCCGGAGGCTTCCGTCTTAGGGTATCCCGGGTCCCTTGCAATAGACCCACTTGTGACGGAACACCGTGTGGTTTTAGTCAGTTCGATTCCGACATACCACTTCACCGTTAGCTCCGGTGAGGTGATGACCCGTGGGGGTTTCCACACCAAAAAAAAAATGGTAGACGAACTGCCTTGCGAGAATTGCATTTTTTACATGTTATGTTTTTGATGGGATTACATTTCCAACTACCCACAATTTATTTTTTATTGAATCCGCTGATCAGTTGTTGATGTTATTTGTGCTCGTATCACATGATAGGGTATTGAGGTTATTTTGTTTATTACAGCCGGTGTGTAAACGGTCGCAGGCAGCAGCGGTTCTAATGGTCAACAAAGCTATAGGTTGTATAGAGAAGTGCAAGAACAACAGTCGTACTACATAACGATTTGTCTAACAATAGCTAATTGGTAATAATGATGAGTTACCTCATAACATTCTTGTTTAGTAACGCAGGTAAATATGGTAGATTGCAATTCAAGTATATCTTTTAGTAGTTTGTCCCAATCTTGCGGTGTTGGTTTTTCATCCCTTAAATAAAAATAAGACATAAATATTACAATTAATATGTACACAAAACTGTTCAGCTGATTTTAGATTTTAATCTATACTTAATAATATAAATGCAAAAGTAACTCATCTGTCTGTCTGTTCGTAACCACTCTTAAGCTGTTGAACGAACTTTGATATAAACATAGAAGGGACCTTGGAGAAGGAGGTCAATAAATCTCAAAGGTGATGAAATGGGAGAAATTCTACGTAGAAGAAGGCGCGGGCACAAGTTAGTATGGAAAAATATTTAGACACGTTACCCGATGGCGAGAGTCCTCGCGAGTTTAGTCAGAATATTGAACACAGGCTTGTGCTCGTGACTGAGGTCTCGCAGGTCCCGCGGCGGCACCTTGACCCCGCGCCACGCCAGGCGGCTGCTGGCCGACACCAGGCGCTCGATGTCCTTCACTCGACTCACTAGCTCGGTACTGCTTATGCTGCCGTCACTGTTCAACAACATTAAATACATGTATTTTTTTTATACTATGTCGATGGTGGTTACCGTGGCCTATAGACGCTTGCAATATCAGTGGACTCGCATGCGCATTGATGACCCTTTAAAAATGTACTATAATGATAATTTCTTGAAGAACCGCATTGTCCCTTTAAACATACCGTAGGTGTACTTGTAATTATTTCTTATTGCAATATTTAGTTTATTTATATTAGAGAATTCGATCCCGGGATCCCTGGATTCTATTCAATCTCGAGATTAAACCGGATTAGCAAACATTTTGAAAACTGCTATAAAATATATTTAAGTCAGATCCCAGTCGTGACCATAATTTGGAATAACTTCGATCAAGAGGCCGGATATAGTTTTTCATTTTTTTTTATTTTGTAAAAACAGATTAAAATCTATTTCAAAAAAGAATTCCGACTTTTTATTACCTATTTACAATCCAAGGTTTATCACGGAATCCCGGGATTAACCAAAAAGAGCCGAGATTTAATTTCTAATTAATATCTATGTTCTAAGAGTTTAAGAAATTATTACTGTTATATTATGAGCATTCTTGTCTCATTGTTATAACTTGAGATCGCCTGGTGGTCGCTTCTCGACCATACTACATTAGGTTTTGAAAGTCAAGTTTTATTTAATTGACCAGTATAAATTGAACTGTGATTGTATTGACTTTTGTACCATGACAGGTCAACATATATACTGGACAAGTGTAGCTTTTTGTAGTTGTAGTCGTTTTTGCATGATTTAACTTATATAAAAAAAAAAAAAACACTAAATCTCGTCAATAACTATTTAACAAAAGACAATCGGTTGACAAACATAGGACAAAATAATAATAACTCCACACATCTAACACACGGCCGTCTGATTATAAACTAGGCAGAGCCTGTACTATGGTAACCAGACTGCTGATATACATACTTATATATTTCCAAATACATACATATTATAGATAAATTACACCCAGACACAGAACGAATGATCATGCTCATCACACAATTATTTGCCATGGGTGGAAATCGATCCCACGACCTCTGGGTCAGCGGTCAGGATCACTAACCACTAGACCAACAGGCCAGTCAAAAAGGTTTTGAATTGTTTTTTTTTTGTCTATTTATACATGTATAGATTTTATTATTTACGTACGTTTCTTTTAATATAGTATCAAGTAAATCGCACGCCATGTCGAGCTGATCAGTGCCCGCGTGCGCGTACAGGCAGCGCTCGGCCAGCTCCAGGTGCGTGCGCACGTCCAACTCGAACTCGCTGGGAGACTGTAGTACCTGCGTATGGTAGAAACTATACTTATTTATTCTATGTATTTAGTCATTCAGATTATGCAAACTTTGATAGGATACCATTTGATGAAGGATAATCTTAGAAGCTATTACAAGAAAGATGTTGAAGTAAATTACATTATTATTTTACAATATTATCCGTTCGGAACAAAAATAAATAAAAGCTTCTAATTTCAGTCTTAATAATAATATATAAAATAATTAGTGCGCGCTAAGAAAGATTATCTTCATTCTGACGTGTTATTATAAAAAAAAAAAACATTAAGGCAGTGAGTGTGAAAAGGTAAGTGGAAATGAACGATTTCAAAGCTCGATAATTCGTAAGTTAACATTACACATTAAAGTAGGGATACTTTAGCCTCTATACAAATGAAAAGAAAATTATTACATTAAAATAATTAAACAAAAAGCTTCGTACGCGTATGTCGGCGTAGACATTATCTTTATTACTATATCAAGTTTCATAAAAAAATATTAATAAAAAATTGAAGTATTAAAAAGTAGGTTCAAAATGTCCAAACTTCAAGTAAAAACCAATTAAAAAAATTACCACAAGGTTATAAATGCCTTACCAATAATATAGAAGATAGATCGTGTATGCTGACGCTCTCTAAATAATCCCCGAGCCCGTTCAGGCAAGCGTACGACCGGTGAGTCAGGTTCTCGCAGCGCTTCAGGAATGGTATCACAAATGCCTTCAAGTCCGATACAAAAGTCGCCGGCGTTGACTACAAATATAATGATTATTGTACAACAGGAATTCTAGTAGATCATCAGTTCTGACTGTCTGGATAAAGTACGTCACAATTTTATTAACTGTATCTAGATATGTAAAACATAACAATTTTATATAAGGACACAATCAGTGTGTCCCTGACTTGAACGATTAAAAAAAAATTACGAAAATGCATATATCATAAACCTACTATGATCTGAACATTCCAAGAAACTTACCATTTTCATCAGAAGAGTGCAAGTTTGTAAGTTTGTCATTTTTTCAACTTCATTCAAGGTATACCCTTCAACATTAATGTCGTATATCACAGTATCCAATGTTAATAAGTGGTACATTATTGTGTCAAGGTTTTCGATTGCTCCTCCAACCGTCGCCAGAGTGACGAGGGTGAGAGCGTGTGAGACAAGGCCACTGCGCTGTTCTATCTCTCTCGCTCTTTTGTCATACCATTTCGCCAAGTCGTCATTAGCAGCTGGGATATCGCCAGCTGTTTCTGATTCTGGTGTAGTGTCTTCCGACCAATTTGAATTCCATATTGATCTAGTGGAATAATGACACAAAGGACAATAATACACAATATTTATTCAATCTTGGAGTATTTACCTATAAAGAGAACTTCAGCATTGCAAATTGTTTATAATATTGTAACTTACAATTATTTATCAGGAAACAAATAATAAACCACTAAACTAAACTTGTACAAGGTTTCTAGTTTATCTATCTATATATATATAAACTAACTAAACCCTTGACATAAACAAAACTATTGTTTTTTAATATAATAAAATATTTGTTTGGTGGTAACGGAAATCAGTAACTCAGGAAAAAACCGCGAGGCTGACAGTGACAAAAAATCATTGCCCAATATGTAATGGTTTTTATTTAAAAAAAAATATTTTTTTTTACCTGAAGATCTCTTTCCGGCACCAATCACGTTCTGGCTCACAAGGCGGCACTTTGATCGGGGATCTATCATCAAACCATTCGAATTTTTGTTGCGTTGGCAGTAAATGTTGATAATCCAACGGATTAATGGTTTCTGGCAATTTCTCCAGTACGGCCAGTTGCATGGCCTGAGACTTGATGTGGGGCCAGAGGCACGTGAGCGCTTCGATGCGACCTTCCTTGGCAATTTCCATCGCGCTGTAAACCAAGCTATTGCTTCGAAGACGATCATATTCGTCTTTTATGTATGTCGATTTCTCGCATCTTAAGATAGACTGTAACAATAAATTTAATAATAAATAAAATAATGACGTAACATATTTACGCAGATTTTATCCAGAATTATTACGTAGCTTTAGTACATTATCGTCGTTATTATTATTTTAAAACCGTTTAACTTAAAAATATTCTTTGCTTATTTTATTTTCATGTTTATAGTTTTTATTTAATTACTTAATTTATGGATCTTTAGGTTGTATCGTATTCTACTAGTCAAGTCCTTTAAACATATATTAATAAAATCGTACTCCATTGCAAAACACGTCAGGGACATAGGATGTGTGAAGAAGATTCCTACAGCAACCGTTGATCCCCACGCTCCGCACAACCACGCGACGCCCCGCCCGACGGCCCGCGTTCCCATAAGCGGTTGCTGTTGTCCACGGGAATCCATGCGCTGTCCACGCGCCGTCTCTCCGTAAACGAGGCCTGAGACTCATTTTTACAGTACCAAACAAAACTTGTTTCATATGTGTAGCAAGTTTCTTTGTTTGTTTTAATACATGAAATTTACTTTTTTTGGAGTTGGTATAAACTGTAATCAATATTAACTCAGCTCGTCTTAACTTTGAGATGTATAGGAGCCGAATAACTAAATATATATATGCTAGCAACCCGCCCCACGCCGTCGCCGCATCCCAGCAGAGACATCTTCAACAATTATCATCATATTTCAACCAATTTACACAAAACCTTAACAAATTATACACTTAAACCTTCCTCACGAATCACTCTGTCTACTGTTGAAAACCGCATGAAAATCCGATCAGTAGTTTTTCAGTTTATCGCGAACAGACAGACAAACAGACGCGGCGGGGGACTTTGTTTTATAATAGGTAGTGATATTGTTTAGATAAAATTGCCAAATTAGTAAATTGACAAAGTTATTAATAGAGCTCATCTTAGCATAAAAGGGAATATATATGTATTTTTTTTTATCTTTTATTGAGTTGTTCCATCATTCTACCCTAATAAAAATATAAATAACCTTGGCAATGTTCAAATTAATTTTTAAAATAACAATGAAAACATCGATAAAATTTGATCTGTTTGAACGCCGCCATATTTCGCGGGCCTTGGATGACGTCACGTTCCGTTTGTTACTTTTACTTACTTGAAGTGTTACAGTAATTTTATACCGATTTCCTTAAAGCTTAAAAACCATTTTATAGGTATTGCCTTGTCCCTAAGTGTAAAAACACTATAAGAAGTACACCCAATACAGTATTTTTTCCTGTACAAAATAATAATGTAAAATACGAAAACAATGGTGTAAATTAAAGAGAGGAGATGAAGTATCTTCAATATCGTGTTTATATTGTTGTGAAGATCACTTTAATGTAAGCATATTACAATTTAATTGCTAGTATAGTGTGAATTAGTCAGCAGTAATTTATGTTTGTTATAAATATCAAGCAGAAGGCAACTTGCTTGTCTACTTAAACTAGGTAACAAAAGTCTAATAAAACTTCATGAATATAACTAACTATACATATCTTACCTATCCTTTAGATTATATATAACAAGTATTATAATAATTACCTTGCGGCTTTCACTCCTTTAACCTCAGCGGATGTAAAATCTGGATTTGATGCAAAATATATAGTCTTCATGAATGCACCTATTGTCGGTAGATTGTCTGATTGTGCTTTGACAAAACTACATTCAGTCATTGTCCTAGATGATGTCTAATATCACTAGAATGCTTAAATTGCACTAGCTAAGAGCAAAAACCACAGGAACACCTATCTTTCTCCGTAACACTACGAATATAGGCGCCGATAAATGACAACGTGGAATGTCACGTCATGTTTTGTTCCGACCAATGGTGAAGCGTTTTGCAAAGTTGAATTTCGCGCCCTTATTTTGCATATTTTAATTAATATTTTTTTGCAATTAAACATGAACTAAATAAGAAAATAATTGTTTAGGCATAATGTCTGGACAATAAAGATTCAAGGGAAAATTAATCAAGTAAATTTAAACAACATGCATAGTCCCTATTATCTATCTTAAATGGTAAAACTAAATTTCACTGTATCAAGTTAGAAATCAGACGCGTGAGTGAATTTTAATTAGTTTAATTCGGATTAAGATCAAATATTAATTAGTGTGTAGTTAAAGTACCCCGCCGAGATGTTTTGTAGTTGACTGTCATCTCATTTTAATTAAAAAAGGTTATCATGTTTAATATCCTAGTTAAGAGTTTTGAAAATAACGTGTTGAGTTAAGAAATAAGACTCGGTACAAAATGGCGGATAACATAAAGGAATTAACGACCATAATTTGTTGTGTTCTACATCACAAGCAATATATTTAATAACTTACTTACTTCATAGAGCTTGAGTCTCTCCTTGTAGAAGAGCATGACATGTCTGCACCGCAGCAGCTCGCTAGTGTACGCGTTCAAATGCTCCAGTGTGATGTTGTCAGTGTCCACCATTTGATCTTCATCGCGCTCTTTGTTGATTTCTACATTTAAAATAACTATTATATTTAGTACACCCTAAGCACGAATCATATCCGGGAGCTTATTTTAAAAATACAAAGTAAATTGACAGGATTGTTTTAGAGTGTGGGTATAACAGAATACCTGTCGAATGTGACGCCTGACACTGACGCAGCAGGACCCATCACCACTTTAAAAAGGGCAGTGTTTCCCGTATAGATACATAATTATATCATGGAACGCCAAAGTTTAAAAGTTATTTGTATCTTACCGTTCAATATCTTTTCATTAGTAAGTTCAAGTCCAAACTGTAGCAGTTCTTTAGCGGCCGGCAAAGTCTCTGGCAGTCGGTCGACGCACTGATGTACCGCCCAAATCTTTTTTGACACTTTACTCTAAATGATAAAAAAAATCATAGTTCAAAATTTTCAGAAAAGTCACTGAACAGAATATAAACAAAAACAATATAGAATAATATTCAAACGAAGCATTTCTGTCTATATTTGAATTTTCTAAGGAGGTCTTTTAAAATAGACGGGCCTGTTGGTCTAGCGATTAGTGACCCTGACTGCTGAGCCATAGGTCGTGAGTTCGATTCCCACCCAGGAGAAATAATTGTGTAATGAGCATATGATAATTTGTTCTGTGCCTGGGTGTAATTTGTCTATAATATGTATGTATTTAGAAATTTATAAGTATGTTTATCAGCAGTCTGGTTACCATAATACAGGCTCTGTCTAGTTTGGGATTAGACGCCCGTGTGTGAGATGTGTGTAGTTATTATTGTTATTATTATTAGATACAAGTTTTTATTAATTTTGAAAGTTTAAAATCGCAAACATCAGACCAATGTACCCATCTGAAAAACTAAACTCAAAATCTAAACTTGAAATTTAAATTTTCTAACCTGAAATATCTAAAGTTCCAAACTCATGATTATGAAATATCGATATTTCAAGATCACGTCACGTAAACAGTCCAAAATACCAAAACTCAAAACATAAAAGTTAGATAAGAACAACACAGTGTACTCATTGATGTGCAGATTACCTAATTTAGAATTTATCGAATCTCAATATGACTTACCAAGTATTTCTTAATGGCGTCAGTAGAGACAGGATTCTTCCGCCACTGCTGTTGATACACCAGGTCACTATCGAGATGGAATGTCTCAGCTAACATTAAAGCTTCCTTATAGTTGCCGCTTTCTATCTGCGTATAAAAAATTTAGTTTTTAGTATCTTTTATCGCTTTTCGATACGTCATCTATGAAACCATCAACTTTTTTTTATGGTATACGGGGCATACGAGCAGTCGGGTCTCCTGCTGGTAAGTGTCTACCGTCGCCCATGGACACCTGCAACACTGCCTATGGCCGGCCTTAAAAGGTACCAACCAAAACCCTTTGCAATGTTACACATTGCGTCGACCCCAAATAAAATTGGAAAAGGGCAGAATGATGATACTACGTAAAATTTATAACCATAGACAATGAAACAGGTTTTAAGATTTTTTATTATTAACGACTACTTTTACCTTCCTGGAGAACAGCTCGGTGGGCGTAGTGCTCTTAACGCCCAGTAGACGATACACTCGCGACACTACAGTGATGCGCCGCGGCTTTGGCTGGAACGTCTCTATGTCCGTGATGGCGAACAGCACCGACTTTATCAGTTCCTTGGTTAATTCCAACATCGTGTCTTCCGTGTCTGTCTCTATATTTACCACCTCCATCTATGAAAAAGAATAATAAGTGCAAGAAGTAGTAGGTACTTTTGCAACCAAAAATCTGTTTATTTTTGCACATATTACTGCATGTAGGCTTAAAGCTATTATAAGTTAAAACAAAGATAAATAATTTTAGGTTCGAAGTAAATTTTTAAGCTATTCAAAAGATGTTTTTCGTAGTTTGAGCATGGAAAGTTTTTATGACGGTACATAAGTTGAATATTCAACTATGAGAGTCCGCTAAAATATTAACATACTTATAATGTTAATGAGATGTAATATACTTACACTCTCATCACTGCGAGATTTTGTAGCTGGCAACACATTGGACTCACACTCCAATACCATAAACGTGCCGTCGTGTGCACATGTTGTCTGTCAACATTTAAATAACAAGACAACATGAAGAGTGATTTCAAGACTGGAATTCTTTATTACTTAAAATACACATTAAAAAATGTAAATATTTTAGTTTCTATTTTAATGATCCTCACATGACTCACATTTGACATATTATATAAAGTGCACTGCAAACGGATAAGATATAAAAAAGTTCTAAGTATATGACAAAAATTTACCACTTGTACCTATTTTATTTAAACTAGCAATACCTGTTGCACCTACATATTGTACTATTACTTAACCATTAAACAAAATTATTAAAATATTTATCAAAATTACCTAAACAGACATTGAAATATATTATATATATAAAATTTAAAATCTAAATAACAATAATGGTATTTCTTTATTTCTTAATCTGCTGACCAGGTGGTTCAGTTACTCCTCTGTACTTTTTAGTCCAAATATGACAGCTTGGTGATTTCGCTATCGGTATTGAATATAGTTATTCAATTATAAGATCAAACCTGCGGCGATCCTTGGAAAAATTCAGGTTTCTTGCCTAATATATTGGCCATGTTCTCTATGTCACACACCGAAACGGCACCGCTGAATCGGGACAGTATTATCTCCTGTAACAGACATTAATCTGAATAAAAATTTGACATCTCTGTAAGATGGATAAAAGGGGGCTAGAATGAGTGGAATGAAACATAATACCTACTGAGAGTGAAAGGGAACACACATTACATATCGCTATCTAGGCCCAAACTAAGCCGGGCTTGTACTATGGTATGGTATGGTACTATTCTAGAACATGGATAATCATCATAATAGGATAGATTTTTCAGGGTTCCGTACCTCAAAAGTTAAAAAAAGGAACCCTTATAAGATCATGTTAACGTGGGAGAGCCATGCTTCGGCACGTATGGGCCGGCTTGACTCCGCTCGACACCATGGCCTCACAGAAAACCGGTAGTGAAGCAATGATTACATTGCATTTCGCCGCGTGAGTGAGGTTACCGGAGGCCCTAACCCTTCCCTCTTCCCTATTCCCGTCCTTCCCTTCTCCGCTCTTCCCCCCTCCCCCTCTTCTCCTACTCCCTTCTTAAAGAGCGGCAACGCACTAGTGACTCTTTGAGTTACAGGTGCCCATGGGCGGAGGTAGTCATTTACCATCAGGTGACCCGTCTGCTCGTTTGCCCCCTATACCATAAAAAAAAAAAATCACTCTCTTGTCCGTCTGTCCGTGTGTCACCACCGATTTTCTCAGGAATGGGTGGACTTAGCAAGTTGAAATTCATACAGGATACTGAGGTCTATATTCCCCTATTCTTATATAAAAATCAAGGTCCTGCGTCAACACGATAAAAAGATATGGGCAAATTTAGATTTTAGCGAAAACTTGTAAGTATCAAAATTTACCTAAATTTTCAACTTTTTTATTTTTCGGAATTTTTCCTTTACTTGTGCTGCCTTGCTTTTAACCAAAATTGACAGTTCTAGGTCAACCGGAAGTACCCTATAGGTGGGTCGAAAACCTATAGGGTACTTCCCATTTAGGTACCTAGAATCATGAAATTTGGTAAGAAGCAAGACTTTTCCCAGGCTTAAATATTACATCAAAGTATATGGAATGTAAACTGAAAGAGGCTTATGTCCATCAGCTGACAGAGATAGTCTGGTTAATTTATTGGCTGAAATACAAGTTAAGATGTACATAATAAACTTTGTATGTAACTTTGTGACTTACATCATTTGTCCACCAGTTAATATCCGCCGGATAGAACATACTCAAATCTTTCTTCCCGGGTTTCTCGTCATTCACTAAAGGGTTCCTAAGGTCGTGTTCAGGCTGCATGGCCAACGGCCAGCGGTACAACAACTTCAGAAGAGGTAGCCGCCACACTGATACGTCACCGTTGCAGTGAAGGCACACGAGCTTTGAACCATCTAGCGATAGCTCCATTTGAACTATGAAAGCCTGAAATATGACCATAAAGGCTAAGACGTCTTACCAAAGATCTAAATATAAAATTAAAATGCATTAAGAAAAACCTGAAATAAATTGTTTAAATAGCAAAAGCATTCTAATTTAATAAAGAAGAAACTCGTGAGATGTCTTTAGGACACCCGGTCGTAACGAAGTTGCTTTCTCTATCTATATATTCCACAGATGGCGTAAATAAACAAATCAACTCGCGGTCAGCATTTTTCATTGCGTTAACACTTTTTGCCGTCTAGCGTCCCATGCGCCGAGCGTCTGAAGTGTAACGTGCGTTAAGGAACTTCGTTTCAACAACTTGTGAAGAATATTATTATTCCATAAATGTATTGTCTTTGGTAAATCTCACTACACCGTCTATCTCAATTCTTTGTCACAAAATCGACTAGTGAAACGGTAAATCGCGCAACGCAGGTTCTTTAAATCGATTCAGCTTATACTACCTACCTACTAATATTATGAACGTGAAAGTTTGTGAGGATGTATGGATGTATGGATGTATGGATGTATGGATGTGTGGATGTATGAATGTATGGATGTTTGTTACTCTTTCACGCAAAAATTACTGATCCGATTGCGATGGAACTTGGTATGTAGATAGCTGGAGACCTAGATTAATACATAGGGTACTTTTTATCCCGATATTACCACGGTACCGGGACTTACGCGGGTAAAACCGCGGGGCGCTGCTAGTATTAACTAAAGAGTCCTTAAAACATTGGGAGTTCACAATATAAGTAGTTACATAAAAACACTTTTGTGATACTGACGTAAGTTGTGGCTAAGGTACTTTTTTTGCTGACCAGAGTACAATAAACTTACCATATTCTTGGAGTATCCAAATGGCAAATAGAAGTTGAATCTGTCGTTCGCGAGTTGCGATTCTAGCTCGTCCGATACAACGGATAGTTTATAGAAAGGCTCATCGTTTACTATCCGCCATGCAGTTATACCAGCACTCAGGGGTGAAGTCGGATCCTGACAAAATAAGTATAATAAATAAAAAACTAATTTTAAAATGGTAGCGTACTGGCTAAAGCGTCGGACTTGCGATCAAGTGGTTGCGAGTTCGAACCCCGCTCAGTGCGCTACCCACTCCTAACACAATAATTTAGCTTAGCTGGAGGGGTTGTCAATAACATGACCATGTTTCTAGTATTCTTAAAAAAGTTTGCTTTGTAAGCTTTATTTTAAATCTTCTTCTCTACTTCTATCTTTTGTGATCTGTGCACATTACATTAGGTCCCTACATATGAAATTGGCGTTTTGTCGAACGGGCCACTTCAATCTCAAATATCTGGCGTTTGGTTAAGAACCCCAATTTTTTTTTTATATAGTAACGTAAGGTCACACAATTCAATTTAATTTGAATGAGGAGCAAAATATATATTGTGTGCGTTTATGTTCCGAATTTAATTTCGAAATTGACTGTGATTCATTAAATTATTTATTCATAGAAATAAAGCTCCGTTGAATATAAGAAAAAAAAATAGCTACCAAACGAAAAAAGATAAGGAAGAAAATCTGAAATGAGTTTATATATATTATATACCTTAGCATGTCCCCTGGGCACGCCAGCAACGTACAACGTAGAGTGCGCCTCACAATACTGAATGGCCGCCACTCCACCCGCAAAGCGGAATGTGTGGTGCAACTTGCATCCGTCAGTCTGTGAGACTAGGTACCCGCGAAGTTTGCCACTGTATGTTACAACTAGGACTTCCCAGTTCCTGGAGACGCATTAAACTTTAATGAATGTTGTGTTGTGTGTGTAACAACAACTTTTTTACACAAAAGAAACAAAAATACAGAAACATAAAATGCACACAGTCTTAAATTAATGCAATATCTTTTTGACAACCTTTGATTAGATTAATTATAATTAGAAATTATTTATTATTAAATTTGTGTAATAAGAGATAAATTTGATTGTTTTATTAAATATATTTACACATAATAAAGGAATTTATAGGTGACCATATACATTACCATTTAGTGTCTTTCACTCGGAGGGGCATAAATATAATGTTAGCCACTGCATGAGTGTTATCTGAGCATTCCAATCCTCCAGGCCTTGAGCAGTCCTGAAATTAGGCTATACAGTTACGAAACTAGAATTTCATTTACTTAATTTATAATTTTTTTTAAATTTCTTACTTTTTTATAAAGTATGAAAGGAAAAGTATAGAAACATTTTACATATAAGTTTGGGAAGTATACTATATAATATAATTATAACTGAGAGGTTTTAGAAATTTGATATGTTTGTTAGCCACTTACGATTGGAATGTTGAACAAATTAGAAGCAGTGAGATCATAGAAGCCGACAACTCCATTGCCATAGGCCAGCACTACAAAAGAACAATCAGGACTCCAAACCAGTTTGCGCCACTGTGGATATCCATCTCGGCTCACTGTAATATTTGATAGGTCAAGTGAAATAACGCTCCTTCTGATGCAGTTGGGTAAAAAAAAAGTGAATAGCATTTTTATTCAAATTCAAAAAAGAAAGTCTAATCCTGAACAGCATGAAAAACATTGAAGGAAAAAAAAATATTCATATTTATATGACATACAAAAAAAAAAATTAATAGGTGTAGGTATGTTTTAATTTTTAATGCAAATTATTAACTGACAAGTCTTGAACTAATCACCATCATTTATGACAATAACTTATTACACTCTTTATATTAACTTCATCATCATCATCATCAACCTTTCATCATCCACTCCTACACATAGACCTCTCCTAATGTATGCCACTGAGATATATTTTCTTGACCTGTATTATTTATGTGTATTTATGTATTTATTTTAATTTTCTTTACTTGTCAACTAATTTTTAAATCAATTTATATTGCCTAAAACTAAGAGTTTCTACTGCATTTTTTATGCTACTCTTAAAAGATTGCATCAACTATTAGTGCTGTTGAATTACCTCTATTAAGTATCATATATATTTTTTAATAAAATAAAAATAAAAATTTAGATTGAATTGAACTTACCAGTTGTCCTAGCAGCTATAGTAGCATACTCTGACCTTTTAGTTCTGATCTCCAAAATATTATCAGTTAACACAGCAATAACTTTTCCCTCATCACCAAGAGCTATATGCCACTTTTGTTGCTTCTCAATGTGCCTAAACAAATCAATTATGTTTATCACTAATTATTATACTAAAATATAAAATACAAAACAAAATTTTTTACTCACGTCGTGACCCCATCAATCAAACTTTTCTTAGGTCCTAGAAAGGTCAACCAACGCCAGAAAACTGATATGTTTTCCGGCAAAATACTATCTGGTTTTTGCTACAAAAAAATAATGTTTATAGGCATGAATAAAGGAAGAACGCAAAATTAAGATTTAAAAATGTTTACAGTTTTAATTTTTAAATCGATTATTATACATGAAATTTAAGTTATGTTTTTTTGGCAAAAGATATCTACTTACTATGTATTCAGGTTCTGGTTTCCATTCAGAATAAACATATAATTCATGTAAAATAGAATTTTTTTCATCCATATTTGACGAACCACTTCTCTTCAACTGCTTTTATACAAAAAATACAACTAATACGTGTGTTTTTCCACATTCAGAAGATTTTTTAAGGATGAAGACCGATCAATAATAATCAACCGTATGTTTTTGACAGTTCACTGACAACATGACAACTGTGCCTTTTTAAGGGCTTGTCCACAACACCACGTCACGATGTCCGTTAACTTGGAATGGTGTGATGTCGTGCAAAATTTACGTTACTGTGTCGTAAAAACGCATGTTACGATAACGGAACGTTATATGTTGTAGTGTCTTGTAAAATTCCTATACATTTTTCTCTCCCGAACCTGTGAAATAGCAGTCTCTAGATATAATAAACATCAACTGAGTGAGTGCATAGTAGCCACGTGCCGCTTCCGACCTACCTTGTACCTTGCATTAGCACGTCACGTCACGTGACAACGCACCGTTGCATGTTGACGACATCGTGACGTGGTGTTGTGGATAAGCCCTTACTAAATATTTGTGAATCTAAGCAATAACGAAACGTAAAAATTTGTTCAAGTTTTAAAACTATTTGCGCAGGCTTAACTATATAGTTGCACTGCCCATGGTAAACAGCGGTCAGTATAGAAACTAAAACATTATTATGTCTTTATTTCATATATTTCATGTAGACATGAAATGGTGCTTGACTAGAAAACCTTCTCGTGGTGCCTTTATGGTGCAACCTGTGCGCCTTTTCTCAACTAAGTTGGGGTCGGCTCTCAGTCTAACTACGAATATGACCGAGCTTTGATATTTTACGTGGAACGACTGCCATCAGACCTACACAACCCAAGTACCTACTAGGCGATATCAAAGTTCTGTAGTTAGACCAGGTTGTCGAACTTTTTAGGGCACCAACTACTCGTAACGAATGCCACAGATGTTTGTATGGCACCCGGGACCGACGGTTTAACGTGCTCTTTGAGGCATGGAGGGGTCTCAATGTGTTAAGAACGGTCACCCATCCCATCCCATCAGTCTAGGACTGACCTGGCTAGCATTACTTAACTTTGTAATGTGCTAACCTACTCGGTCACCACTTAGCCACGAGCCCCTAGCTAGTGCCTAGTGGTACTTGTTCATATTTTAATTCCAGAATCTCAAGAGTTTTTAAAATGTACAGTCTGACTATTAAATCCGTTATGGTTTTTTTTACACCAAAGAGATACAAACACTGAATTACAAATAATAACACGCTTCCTACTTTAGTGATCTTGGCTATTAGAATCTTAGATGGAGTTTTGACCATAAAAATGTAGTATACTAGCGTAGTTAAGCAAAGCTAATATTGTGGGCTGTCTTAAGTTGGCGGGGAGAAGTCGTTTTTTTACACTCTTTTTTTTGCTCTTTCAACTGTTCGTCAACTGTTCGTTAACTGTTCGAGAGCGAGCGACATCAGAGAGGGGACTTTAGTATTAAGTTACAGACGATTTAACATTAGTAGGATAGGTCAATTGAAAAGAAATGGCTAGGTTTAGGTTAGGTTAGAACTGTGACAGCGGCCGGTGAGTGCCAGAACCGAATTTTATTTGATCGAACAATGACGAACAGTTTAAATAGCAAAAAAAAATTGAAAATGACTTTTCCGCGCCAACCTGAGGGTAATTTTTTATTTTATTAAAAAAAAAACTAAGGTCGAACAAATAAAAATGTTGATCGAACAATGACGAACAGTTAACGAACAGTTGAAGTAGCAAAAAAAAAAAATGTAAAAATCCGACTTCTACCCGCTAACTTGAGGGTAATTTTTTTTTTTTTTAAACAATAAGATCAAACAAATAAAAAATTTGATCGAACAATGACGAACAGTTAACGAACAATTGGAATAGAAAAAAAAAATGTAAAGAACCGACTTCTTCACGCCAACTTGAGGGTAATTTTTTATTTAATTTTTTTTTTTAAAACTAAGATCGAACAAATAAAAATTTTGATCGAACAATGACGAACAGTTAACGAACAGTTGAAGTAGCAAAAAAAAATGTAAAAATCCGACTTCTCCCCGCCAACTTGAGGGATTTTTTTTATTTTATTTAAAAGAAAAAAAAACTAAGATCGAACAAATAAAAATTTTGATCGAACAGTTAACGAACAACTGAAATAGCAAAAAAAAAATTTTAAAAAACGACTTCTCCCCGCCAACTTGATGGTAATTTTTTATTTTATTTTTAATAAAAAAAACTAAGATCGAACAAATAAAAATTTTGATCGAACAGTTAACGAACAGTTGAAAGAGCAAAAAAAAAAGTGTAAAAAAAACGACTTCTCCCCGCCAACTTAAGACAGCCAATATTGTGCTTTTAACACTTAACATTTCCTCTATTCAAATTGAAAGAAACTGGTATCTGAAATCGAAACTCTTTTTATACGACTGTCCAGCTGGAATTACAGTCTTTTTCAATATTTAAATAGCATAATAATAAAAATACAGTAACTTTATTACTGTATTAACAATAGTAGAAAAAATATTTTTTTTAAACATAAGTGTCAAATCAGTGCTGCGAACTTTTGAAGTTTACCTGTGCACTCAGGAGAAAGGATGCTTAAATTACCTATTTGATATTAAATAGTAAAATGCATTAAATGACATTGTGCCCAAGGAACATCGAATACCATCGCATCTGCTTATTGCTTGTCAGATGAATTCCTGCGGCAGTACATTCCGATTCGATCCGGTGCGGCGCGTTTTTATCGTCGCGGATAATAGGATGCACTTAATCGTTTTTGATTTTGTTTGCTTAGAAAAAATATAATTTCTTTATCTGAGCTATCCATTACGCAGAAGCGACTGGGAAATGGGAATCGCGGGTCTCTTGATACGACGCATTTCGTCCTTGTAGTTTGGTTGTAGTTTTCGGCTGCCTTAAGTGGGAAAATAAAATACACTTATATGGTGGCAACACCGGTCAAAATATGTCAAGTAGCCCATCGCTAATTGAAGCGATTGTTGTACAATCGAAAGAATCGCAGTGGATAGCAGATACAATCGAGACAGCGATTATTTCGGCCAGCCATTGAACAATCGAAATGTTATTCGATTATTTCGAGTCAAAGTTAAATTTCAAATCGATTCTAGCCAACGCAATTTAAGTAATTGATCGACAGCCGAATCGGTACTAATGTAAGTTTATAATAATTCTTTCTCATTATTCCTCCTCTTATTAAGTGATATTAATAAATCAAAACACGTCTTTTAGAATCTAGGTTATTTTGACATAGAGCCATCTAGTAGATATAAAATTATACTTTTTTAACTATAATAGCGTGATTTTGCAGTAACTAATCAATCTATTTTAATGAAATAAGTATTTATTTATTTGATTTCACAAAGAATTAGCTAATGCATTAATATTTTATAATTGATTAGATAAATAATATATATTATATATAATGTGAACTCGTTGCATTGATTTTATTTACAAAAAAGTATAATGAAAAATAATCGTAATATCTATTCGTATTTCGTTAAATTTTAAAGCAGAATCATCTAGTAGATTTTTTTAAATATAAGGAACATAACTAAAACGAATGTTTATTTTTAAATACAATCATTATTTGTGTTTATTAAATAGCCATATATTTTTATTTAGACATAAGTTTTATTTGTTATGAGTTTATGAGATAAGTAGGACCCACGGCTAAGTGATACTGTTATTTTAAAACCAATATGTGGTTAACGGGCTGGAAGCGACGATTCAGTTCATTACTTGTGATTTCGGGTTTGGTTATAAGAAATTAGGTATTAAGTACCTACCTGATGAATACAAAGTTTCTATTGTTTATTTTTCGAGAGGAATTTTATTCAAAAGTTCATTGTATAATTATTATATACCTAATGAAGTTTATTAAAACTATGATTTATGATTAGGTCAATAGTAAATAAAGTGATAATGCACACAATGTTTAAGTAGGTAATTATCAGTTATTTACGTAACACTTATTTCATTAAACAATAAATATACGACTGATTCATTTAAGTTTGTATTATTTTGTTTAAAAGTATAGCACAATACGCCCACAACGTTTTAATCGTGTTGGTAGCGACTTGGCAGGCATCAAGCGTATCGTAGTTGACTCGGGTCGGCCCCTTAGATAACGAGTAAAAACCATCGAGAGTAATCAAGATGTTAGAACAATCGCAATAATCGACTTAAACATCTCGAGTTCGCCCATCGCTAATGTCAAGTGATCAAGTGTAAAGAAACTTAGCATCGTTTTATTTTGGTTACAAATTTGGTTTATATTACAGAGTTAAATGGATATATTAAGTGAATTATATTATAAGGTAATTTAGAAAATTTTCTTGTATATTATAAGTATACCGATCTTGGCTAATATTATTAATATTCCATAATTTTTATCATCAGACTGTAGCCGAGAACGAACGGAATCTCCGTTTTTGGGATAACTATTTACAAAATCTAAAGTCATTGAATTTCAATGCATTTAGCGAAAAGCTTAAAGTTCCTGTCCTTGTGCCAATAGGAAGCAGGATATTGTTTAGAGGCGAACTTAAACATACTAACGAAATAACGGTTGCACTTGGTGCTGATTACTTTGTCAAATGTTCTTTGCCACAAGCAGACATACTCAGGCAGCATAGGATAAAAGGTAATGTTAAACTATAATTAAATTAACTTAAAACTTTCTTGTTCCCATACACTTCTATTTTAATCATATTGTTTATTACATATTTCAGTGGCGCAAGATAAGGTTGATGCATACAATAAAGAAAAAGATTACTTACAAAATCAGATATCTTTTACCAAACAAAATGTTTATGATGATCAAGGTAAAGAGATAATAGAATACCACACTGAGGAAGAAGATAATGCTTGGAGGTTAAAACATGTACAAAATGTTAAAGAATATATGCAAAAGAAGGCAAAAGAAAAAGGAAATGGAAACCCTAAAGATGATGTTACAGAACAAGAGTTATGGGACAGATTAGAAGAACTGGAGCTCCAAGAAGAATTAGAGAATGAACTAAATAGTGTGAATGATGATAATATAAACCTATCAGGGATAAGAGAAAGGAAAGTAGAACCTTCAGTTGTTAAGGAAGAAGATTATCTTAGTTTTAGGGATGTAAAAGGGGAACTTGAACATAAGGAGAAAGATGAAGTAAAGTTAGAAAAAGAAATGAAAAATAAAAATGTTACATACAAAGAATCCAAAGCACCTGAACAACAGTCAAAGCTAGATTTACTTCAACAAGTAATAGACAGGCAGAATGAGCTGGATGAAAAGTTGCATGAATTGAAAAATAGGGAAAGAAATCAAAGTAAAACTGAACAGGATTTAATGACAAGATTAGATGAAATGGAGCAATTGGATGAACTTGAAGATGAAATGGACAGGTAATTATTAATTACACATCATAATTTTATTTACAGCCGGTAAACTTAGACAGCATACTGTATAGTAAGCAATTGACTATAAAGACCTAAAACATATGACGTCATAAACTATTAATTAGCTACATGAGAATGTTAGACACACTTAATCTAATAATTATTATAATATTAATGTCTAGGGACTTATTACACCATGCTATCTGACCGGGACTAAGCAGATCTTGTTTTAAAGGTTGTAGAATCTGTATAAACATAATAATGTAACAGTTACTAATCAAATAATTGTTCTTATTATTTTCAGACTAGATGACATCATTGTAAATGAAGATATTGAGGAGAGTCAAGAGGAGGAATCAAGTAAATCAGAAGCTACAAAGTTGCAAAGAAGAGTTTCTTTTGTCGATGAAGATGACAGTGAAACTTTAAACTTAACATTTAAACATAGTGAAGTAGACCCACATATTGAACCTTATGATCCAAAGAAAGGTATACAAAAACCCAGTGATATTTATGAAGCACACTCTAATCTTTTTGGAAGTATGGTCACATCTATTCTTAAAAAGTCAAAATATGCAAGAGATGATGAAATACATGAAAGTTCTACAAAAAAGCCAGGGGTTGAAGCTGAAAAGGAAACTATGGTACAGACTCAACAGCCTGTTCCAGAAAGACATGATCATGTTGTTTCTCCAACTATTGTCATAAATGATATTGTTGAAAATGTACGGCAAGATGATAATAAAATACAAACAGAAACAAAACCCATCAGTTTATTTAAAAAGAAAAGAATGCAAAATAAATTATAACATAACTAGTAATAAAATGGTATTAGTTAATTGTTTTCCTCAATATGCACAGATAGGCAATCCACTAGTTAATAAGCTATGGCGAGTAGTCAATATAAACTATTTTAAGATAATGTACTTCTGTAACATGTTAGCATTTTATTTTCATTACTTAACATCTCTACAGGGTTCGGTGTTAAGGCCACCATTCACAACTTCTAAGGGCACATCTCTCTGCACCTGAGGGTGTGCAGTGTGCTCTTGGGAGGTGTCATCACATGATACAATATGATACCTTCACAACTAAAATGCCAAGGCTGGGAAAGCTAAGTGGGTGGATGAACATCTAAAACCTTGTTTCCATAGATTCTGGCAGAGACGCAGCCTTCAAGGAGATGGATATCTATAACTTATATCATATAGTCAATTTCAATTTGCTCAATTCCTTTAAATTTCATTCAGTTTTCTTCAAATTAGCGAGTTTCGTAGCTGCCACTGCACTATGAAGCCTTAAAGCTTTCAGTTATAAAAAAGTACTCTGTGCTTAAAGCCGTAAGGGTACGTCCAGGTTGTTATATCAGTGACAAAAGAGGCACTAACTTGTAACCTGAGACGCGCGTCACATGAATTCAGAGATCAACGGTGTAGTAGAAAGAGGGATAGGACCCAGCGCCACTTAAGGCAAGCGATATGGCTTTTTGCCTATTTTAGTTTTCAATCCTTATAAAATATGTCCCACCTATGCACTGCGTTAAAACCTTATAAATTTATAAATAAACTTTGTTTCTAAACGACATGAAAATATATCGCAATAATACTCCTGAACGCATTTTATTTCTTCTTAGTTCGATTCAATTTGACATTCTGGCTTTGAGGTTATGTTGTGATTTCGATATTTGAATAGAATTAAATTTTTACTTCTTGGCGCTGTTTTGTTCTTCGTTTTCATTCATAATATTGTAAAATATGTTATCTCGTAACTGGAGGCATTTATGCCGTCGTTATTCTCAGGCTGTTACATTTAGAACCAACGAAAACTCACCTGTAAGTTCGATCATCTGACTAGTTACCTAAAACAATAAATTCATAACAATGTTTGAATGTTACATATGTAAAGTCAGACAGGCAGGCGGCTATAAAAGAAAAAAGCCAAAACCCTTTGCATTGTTGATAAAAAAGGAATAACCGTATTACGCCGACCCCAAATAAAATTGGGATAAGGGCAGAAAGATTATGATAATAAATTTATGTATATGTAAAGATGCACCATTGCATGAATAGGGATCCATTCATGCAAACAGTGAGATCTTCATTCATCATATCATTATCAATGTATGTGTTGTAGAAGATTTCCTTTTCTTATCTGAACCTAAATAACTCTTGCGCGCATGGAATGTGTAATATATATAAAAACTTTACATAATCCGTGACTACTACGAAACTAAATTATTTTACACAATCAAATCAATCACAAACTAAAAATACCCTTGTACTATTTCAGACTCAACACAACGATAGACAGGTGGGATTATTTTACAGAATAAACCCAGATTTGTGCAAGCAGTTGTTTAGTCATGGAGGATTCCCTAAAAACTTTATGAAACAGACTAAGACCTTTACAGAAACTGCACTAATGGTGCGTCAACCGGCGTTAGACCTCATGAATTGTATTAAAGCTAGTGATATGGACCAACCAGCTATTCGTTATGTTCTTTGTATCCTTTTAAAATTATTGTGTAAAAAATTTACTTTCTTAACTTGCTAACTGCCACAGTCTTAAGTGTTGTGGGTTCAGTGTCTATATAGGACTATTGTTTGTATTATTTACAGATAATACTGTTTGAAGTCCAAAAGATTTTTAGGGTGTAGAAAATTTATTTCAGAAATAGAGTTGATACAGGTGGTCAGTTAACCATAACAAAAGACACTGTATCCTGCTAATGAATATGTCTAATCAAGTCATCTTGACATCATAGAAGTCTGAGAACCCTGAAGATACTAGAAAAAGATCTAAACTTTTGTCAAACAGGAGAACCCAGGGCAGAAGCTTATACATATTATAAATTGATATATCCTTCTATTTATAACAGAAAGTACTAAAGTATCTATCATCAATAATCATCATACATATCTATATCTATATGCACTAGTGATCACCTGGTGGTCGAAAATTGAGCTGTATTTATTTTTGGATTATTTATATAACTTGAAGGACATTGTATACACTTACGTACGATGACGGGTCAGCATAAAAATCTCTTTCTGTTTATACTTATCTCAATGTTTATACTTATTTCATTCGTCCTCGGGTTTTTGTTGAGAACAGTGGTCTTACAGAAATAAATTATTATACCTTTATTCCAGTGTAAAGAATTATCGCATTAGTTACAACGTTCATTAGTGCTGCATTGCGTTGCATTATTCAAAGTGAGTGGTCACTGTGTGACAAGAAGAACAATATCACGCATGTACTGTTGTCTCGGTCTGGCATAGCATATCGTGGATGTAGCAGCGGGGAGTACTGTACCTCACCTCCGCTAGACAAAAACAACATCACAATTTTCGTCTCTTCCACGCACGTTTGCATTGCACTGCATCACAACAAAAATGTCGACGCAAAGAACACCGCCAAACAAATTCTCCTCAGATACCGACATACCACTCTCGGTTGACAAGGACTCCTACATAAATACTCGCAAAAGAAAACAACCCGATCATGATGATACATTGCTTATGGCAAGGCTTGAAGAAAAATTTAACTTGCAGCTATCGGTGTGGGATAAGAAAATCACTGATTGTATTACAAACTGCGTTACGTCAGCTGTTAATGTAGCGATCTCGAATGAGTTGACTAAAATCTCAGCAGTGCTATCAGAGTTAAACTTAAATATTACGAAACTCAACTCTGATTACATATCCCTTAATACATCCCTAGAAAAAACCAATAACCGTCTTACCGACATTGAAAAATCACTAAATTACACTTTAGAGAGGCAGGACTGCGTTGACATACGTCTTAAAACTCTAGAGAGCATTGCTGAGAAGCACACTGACGATTCGCTTAAAATAAGTTTACTCGAAAACAAGATATTGTCAATGGAGCAACAGGCACGCCAGTGCAACTTAGAAATATGTAACGTACCGGAGCGTCGTGGTGAAAACCTTACTACTATTATGGGATGCCTAGGTAACGCTCTGAAACAAGAAATACGAATGACCGACATCGTGGCTGTTCACCGTGTACCCCATGCCGATCAAAATAATCCGCGCCCAAGGAACATAATATTAAAAGTGTCGACGAGAGTACTACGTGATAATATCATCGCGGCATATCGTGCCACAAAGGGTCTCGACAGTACGAAGTTAGGTGTCAGCGGGTCACAACTTAATACCATATACGTCAACGAGCATTTGACACTCCATAACAAGATATTGTTTCGCCAATGCCGTGAGTCTGCTAAAAAACATGAGTATAAATACGTGTGGGTCAGACATGGGATTATATTGGCAAGAAAACATGACGCATCTCCTGTCATCGCTATTCGATCTCAGCAGGACATTTAAAAAATTAAGTGATATAATATACGAGGACAAACTGTTATTTACTTACAACAATTATAATACAATTGTTTTGTTGAAAGGGCTACATTATTATTCTACAACTATAGCTGGAGGGTATTTGTATGCACTTTATGGTGGGTATATCTTGTTAAAGAGTGTACAACTTATACGTATTATTATAGAACTTAATCTTTTTGTAAATTGTTGCATAGAACTGTTTGTTTGTATTTATGTTTCGTCTATGCGACGGTGTAGGTTTGTGTGTGTTTATGTATACAGTGCACAAATGATCAATATCGGTAGGCTGCATGTTATCGTAATATTGTTGGTTTCTGGATGGGCACAAGCAATAAAGCAATACGTATTTATTATAGTGTACAGTAATAATGGATAGTCTGTCCTTATACTATCAAAATTGTCGCGGTTTACGTACGAAACTCCATGAATTATTTATGAATATTTTGTCACACAATTACAGTATAGTTATATTGACTGAAACGTGGTTACATAAGGATATATATGACAATGAATTCATAGATCCACGTTACCGAGTGTTCCGATGCGACAGAGACCGGGCGAGAAGCGGTATCCCGACGATGGCGGTGGCGTATTGGTGGCGGTGCGAACCGAACTGAATGCGTCGTGGGTTGCAATACCGCCTGGGGCGTCCTGCCGCTCATCGCCACTTATCGACCATGTTCTTATTGAGTTACGTTCCCGGAAATACTGTTGCGTTATTAGTGCGGTTTATATACCACCTGCGACGCATTCGGATGCATATACGACACATTTAGATTATCTAGCGTTTATATTGCAATTCGCTAATATAATAACAAATATATATAAATATAACAAATTATGTTTTGATTGGAGATTACAATTTACCTGAAATTAAATGGGAGGACTGTAATACACATATGATACCTCGTCTTATAAGCAGCTACACTGCATCTTCTAAAGTCCTTATTCATTTTATGCATATGTTAAATTGTTTTCAGTACAATAAATTTATAAATAGAAATGGGCGACTTTTAGATTTATGTCTAACTGACATCGCCGATTGCAAGTCCATACAACCCACGGTATCTCTCGTTCCGCCAGACGCTAATCATCCACCTTTTTATATAATAATTCCTATTGGTAGTAATTCCTTAAATTTGGTGAATCGTCCAAAAACGCAATTACAATTTAATAAAGCTGATTACACACTAATAAATCAAGATATTGCTAATATCACCTGGAGTGAATTATTGGTAAACAAGAATGCGGAGTCAATGGTGACCATTTTTTATGAACAAATATACGATATTATCAAGCGATATGTTCCCGAGAGAGTAATTCAATCATCCCAATTTCCTGTCTGGTTTTCACCCGCTCTTATTCAAATATATAAAAATAAAAATAATTACTGGATAAAATGGAAAAAATATGGAAATAAATCGGACTATGCAATTTTTTCTGTATTAAGGAAAAGATTTAAACGTGCATCGCATGAATGTTATAAAAGGTATATAGCAACGGTAGAAAATAGTATCCAAAAGAATATAAAACATTTTTGGACATTCGTAAAAAATAGGAGAACTAAAACGGATATTTCTAGTATGATGACATATAAAATGCAACAGTCTATAAACCAGATGAGTTGTGTTCTCTGTTCTCGTCATTTTTCGACTCAGTTTTTGAACCCTCAGATGTAACTCATAACCTTGACATAGACGATATGCCAGATTGCAACCATGCATCTGATATTTTCTTTAGTGATGTTGAGCTGTCTGGCGATGCAGTATTTAGGGAGTTAAAAAATCTAGACATTTCAAAGGGGCCTGGTGTGGACAACATACCACCAATTTTTTGGAAAGCTACTGCTCAAACTATTCATGTGCCCGTGTGTCTTATATTCAATTCGTGTCTCAAAGAGGGTGTTTTTCCGACAATATTCAAATCAGCCCGTATTGTACCAGTTTTCAAAGGTGGAGATAAATGCAACGTAGAGGACTATCGGCCTATATCCATCATGCCCACTCTGTCAAAGTCCTTTGAAAGGTTGGTACACAATTATATTTATCCATCTATCCATAATGTAATTATTGAGGAACAACATGGTTTTGTAAAAAAACGCTCTACTAATACAAATTTACTTATTTATACTTCCTACTTATTCGAAAGTATGGAT
This sequence comes from Callimorpha dominula, assembly GCA_949752705.1. Taxonomy (NCBI): domain Eukaryota; kingdom Metazoa; phylum Arthropoda; class Insecta; order Lepidoptera; family Erebidae; genus Callimorpha; species Callimorpha dominula. The sequence goes on from OX456992.1 coordinate 2,768,929, forward strand.
GATAATAAACAAACGGACAGCATTTATACTGATTTTCGGAAGGCATTTGACAGGGTGGATCATAAAGTATTCTTAGAGAAATTGGCTTTTAATGGTATACGCGGCAACTTATGGCGTTGGCTTAAATCCTATACTACCAATCGTACACAAAAAGTAGTCTTGAAAGGTCATGAATCCGATTATACTGCTGTTAGTTCTGGCGTGCCACAAGGCTCAATTTTAGGCCCATTTCTATTTGTTCTTTTTATAAATGACGTTAAATCCTGTTTTCAATTTAGCAATATTTTACTCTACGCTGATGACTTAAAGATTTATCATAGAATTGAACAGATGGATGACCATTTCAAAATTCAGCAAGATCTTGACCGTTTTACTGAGTATTGTATGAAGAATAAACTTGCACTTAGTGTTAATAAATGTAAATCTATCACTTTTACTAAAAAGATAAATGTCAATAAATTTAATTATACCTTAAACGGTATACAACTCGAAAAAGTAGAGGTAATACGTGACCTAGGAGTCTTATTAGATAGTAAGCTACACCTTGATGACCATGTTAACGCTATTGTTAGTAATGCTTTTAAAATGTATGGATTTATTGTTCGTTCCAGTACATGTTTTACTCAGCCCTCGACTTATCTTTATTTGTATAAATCTTTAGTTCGCTCACAACTTGAATATGCTGTGCCAGTCTGGAATCCATTTTATGATAAGTATATAACTGCCATAGAATTAGTTCAGAGAAAATTTCTGCGCTGTATGCATTATAAGTGTTATCGTAAATCGTGCTCATATAAAGATCTACTAATAAAATACAACTGTATAACGTTAAAACACAGGCGTATATATTTAGAAGCAATGTTACTGTATGACCTATGCCATAGCAATTATGATTGCATTACACTTACAAACAAACTTTGTTATGTAGTACCCACTAGGACTCATTGCCGTAACATGTGTAAAATTTTTGCAACTACTCGATGTCGCACTAATGCTGGCAAAAGGTCACCGATGCACAGGTTAGTTGATAGTTATAACATTTTTTTTAGTACTATTGATCTTATGGCAACGCGTCCTAGTTCTTTTAAAAAACTCTTGCTACAAAACCTTGATTTTATTTAGATTAAAGTTAAGGTACCTGGGAGACCGAGCTTCGCTCGTTAGCTTTTTGTAAAATCATACATATATATAATGTGTGTGTATATATGTATGTGTATATATATATAATGTAAAATGGCGTTTCTACAGGAAATACAACTATGCAGTGGAACTTAAATGCAAAACTATATCTGTATACAAAATTTCATCAAAATCGTTAGAGCCGTTTCCGAGATTCAGATTATATATATACATATATGCAAGAATTGCTCGTTTAAAGGAATTAGATATTCAAATGCGAGTAATATCTGGAATGTTAATATCAAACACATAATAATGGTATGTTTTCTAAACATTATAAAAAAAAATTCTCAATGAAAAAAAAAAGCCTACATTAATGTTATTTTACTACTATGTGGTAAATGTCGCTGGTGTCACAGTAACACACACTTATAAGTAACATCATTTAAAACTATGTACTGTGTCGCTGTTTATTTACTTAAATAAATAAAAAAAAAAAAAATGCAAAAGTAAGTTGTACGCGGTATTCTTTTAGAGCGGTACGGAGAAAGAGTTAACTTAAGCGTTTGGTGCCGTCGAAGCAGCTGATTGCATAAATGTTTAATTGATTACATTGTAATTTTTGGCTGTATGGGGTAGTTTTTATTTCTTTTTTCGTAAAATGTTCTGTTTACTTATTGTGATATCACTTTTAACCTAAATTATGAATTTTCAATGATTTTCGACACAAAACGATGGTCTGAATACACTATTTCAATATTCGGTACGGTGTTTCTTACACCCTGTATACTGGACGCATGTAACTTGATGTAGATTTTTAACAAAATACTTTTTTATTTTTGTTATTTAGCTTTCTACACTTCTATGTAAACTTTAAGTATTCTAATTTCATGTTCCTGCATATGCGTTTTATTTTTAAATGCATACATGGAATTCTCTTTACGTAGATCATCTATACTATACACATGGATAAAATTCCTTAATAGTATATCAGATGGTGAGAAGGGTACAGGCAAGTCACTAACATTGGCTCATCTCCTGCATTATGCTCATGAAGAAGGCTTCTTGATTGTGCATGTTCCTTGGGGTAAGTCTGTTTTAGCCAGTAGCACAAAATACATAATAGTACAGGTCCAGAAGACTGACTTATAAATCATTTAAGTAAATATCGACTCTTGCTCCAACAATGGAGAAAAGACTGAATGTATATAGTTCACTACTCCAAACATTAAACAGGTGAACACCACTATTTTAGTTAAAGAAGACAAGTGGGAACCACGAAATTATTAGGTATTACTCTTGATTCTAAGCTTCAATGGAGCCCTGATATTAATAAATTATCGAATAGACTCGGCTCAGCAACATAAAAAAATAATCGTGAACTGATGGGTATTGAAACAGTCAGTTTAAGTCCACAGTAAAACAACAACTATGCCTTAAGGCTTATTACTCAGAAGTGGATTGTATACAGGATAAAAACGCTTGATATTGAATTGTTTTGGATTTCCCTTCCACCCGCCATATCGGCCAGCCGCAGAGGCGGCATGGACGTCGCCTAATTGAAAGGTTTTTACCCGAAGGTGGCGCCCGCGCTTTTACGTGCAGGCGCTAGGAGGGGTCGTGTACGTTACCCCAGCAGGAAAGTGGCTCCTAGAGTGATGCGAGTGGAACCTATAATTAGTGCCTAATCTGCTGTGAATGTGCGCCGTGTTAATATTTTTTGCATGTTGTCGTTTAAAAAAAAAACGGAACCACAGTTATATTTACCTAGAAGTTGCCTCTCTTTCTATCGCGTAACTCTTATCTGTTTTGCTTTCATTTTATTCCTAGTTAGTTTTTGTATTACACAAGCTTCATACTTTTTCTCTCATTGTGTGATTGTTTGAACACGTTAATCTCTGAAACTATCAGTCAGATTTGAATAATATTTTTTTTATGGGATAGAGTGTTTACTGAGTTTTAGGTTATAGGCTATGTATATCACGCTATAACCATTTATAGATGAGCAATGACTATAAATGCAGGTGAAACTGCGGAGAACGACTAGTCACTAGAGAAAAAAGTACGATTCACGCTGAACTGGCCGCGCCGGAGGGCTTCGAGTCGCGCCTCGGCCGAGCGCAAGTGGGAACCAACCGCCCGCGGCACCAAGAAGTGCCATGCAAAAATGAATTTTAATTAATAAATATAAACTTCAATTTCCATCACCGTACTAAAAATGCGCTCCGACGCGGCCCGTTCGGTGTGAATCATACTAAAGTAGGAGGATGTTGTAGTGCCAACACTCGGCGTTTATAAAATGTCTGTTAATACAACCTTAACAGTATTATCTAACACCATTTTTTTTTCCAGTTTCTGAATGGCTACGAAGAATTACTCGTCACAAGGAGATGTCAAACTCTCAGACACGCGAAGGTTTAGTCGACTTACCACTCGATGCCGCTGCTTGGCTCATTCACTTCAAGAATCAAAACCAGACACTACTGAAGAGTGGAGATGTGAGATAATACATTTGTACTGATAATAGCTTCAACTTATTAGTGAAAATTTTTGAATAAGTATAGAATTTTTTGTAAAACTAATTGTAAATTCTTATGTAAAACATTTCAGATTGCTATCGTAATAACACTTAATTTTTTTAACATGTGCAATGAAATAAAGATTAAAATTTATTCACAATTTTTGTAGATCAGGTAACTTAAACACACTTTTCCTTATTGGAAGTGGGTAAAAAATATTAATACAATAGAAGTAAAACCTTTTTTGAACAAGATGGTCAACTGACAATATATTTTTGCTGTCCACAGTTGAAGGTAACCAAAGAGTATGTGTGGAGTAAACGCGAAAAGACCGAAGTTGATTCTCCACTGTCGGAGCTGGTGGAGCTCGGCATTAATAGAGTGAAGTACGCCTGTGACGTCATCGACGCTCTTGTAGACGAGATAAAAATACTTTCTAATAACAAGCAGTAAGTTCAGTATTTGTCCCTTTTAACCCCCGACGCAAAAAGAGGGGTGTTATAAGTTTGACGTGTCTGTGTATCTGTTTGTGGCATCATAGCTCCCAAACGAATGGACCTTTCAAACAAAAAAAAAACGCACTTAAATCGGTCCATTCGTTCTTAGATATAATTCTTTTGTTTTCAATTTTAAATGTATGATTATAGGTGTAAAACATTTGTGGCAATAGATGGTTTTAACACTTTCTTCTACCCGTTGACGCGACTAAACACACCAACTAAGAGGAAAGTCGAGCCTCAGGAAGTAACGCTTACGTCAAGTTTTACGAAACTAACTAAGAATGATTGGGTGAGTCTGTTAACATTAAGTTTCAAATGAACATTCAAACTACATCCGATGCATATTTACGGTGGACACATACTCTGAGCAAAAAGTGAAAGCAAAACTCCAAATAGGTAGCAAGCAGTTGTTTAGTAATACTCTATCTAGTATCAGTCCTCAGAACCAGGCATGTTACGGAACTCCGTAACCGAAACTATCGGATATCCGAAATAAAAATGTATCCGAAACCGTAACAGATTTAAAGTTTCGAATTATTTCGGATAGAGGTGGAGTCTAAATAATTTATTTTACTATAATATATACTTCAAGATGCAAGTCCATACTTCATAATAATTGCATAAAGGGCTATTTTTGCTCGCGATATTACTACCAAATGACCTAGAGATAATGCTAAATCATTACTTACCTGTATTTTCTTGTTTTAATTCCTTACAAATCTAATATCCGGAACTGAAACTATTGGATAATCCGAAATTATTTGATATACGTAATCGTATCCGAAACCGTTATAACTTTATTCATATATCCGTATCCAGATCCGAAATTTCATATCCTTAACATACCTGCTCAGAACGCACAACATGAGGTATACAAGCAGTAGAGCACACATATTGTAAAACCTCTTAAAAGCGTTTAATCAACTGACTAAAGCCAAACGGTGTCTCTGATGTTGGTATGATGTCGGCGACCTATTGTCCGGAGAGATGGTAATAATAACGCAACGCGGCCACCATTTCTGATGATTCTCAATCCAGACACTTGCGTTTCTGGATTCTTTCGGATGCTATTTATTAAGATTCTTCCTTACTTTTCTCTTCACTAACATACTTATCCATTGACTATGCTAGTAAGGATGACAATTTCTTTTTCTTTACTCCTATAGACAAATGGCGTCATTGTAGTGACTACGGACCAACTGGCTGTGCCCGAGGACCATCACGAAAGTTACCTCCCTAGATACCTGTTGTACAAAAAGGTATGCAAGGAACGAACACATCTATTTGTGTGCTGCATCTTATCACCTTCTTCCCCTACTCCCACCTTAAAGGCCTGCAACGCACTTGTGACTCTTGAGTTGCAGGTGTCCCTGGGCGGAGGTAGTTACATACCATCAGCTGACCCATCTGCTAGTTTGCCCTTATGGCAAAAAAAGAAACACTGGTATAACGCGGTATGATAACACTATTTCTTGTCTAAGTACTTATTGATGACTTAAGGTATCCACTGGATTTTTTTTAAGGAAACTAGCAAATAAACCACTTGATGTTAAGCAGTCATTGTATACGTGAGTATAGTGTGTATAAAAAATAATAGACCGGTGTAAACTTTCATTCACTCACTTCAACTGATTCAAAATAGTTGAAAAATGATTTAAAAGTTCTTAAGCTTTAATAAAAAACAGATGAAATAAAAAAATATGTTCCGTAATGGTAATTTTGCTTAAAGAAATTTCTTAATTCATGACTTTTAAAGGTATTCTGTTATTATTACAGGTATTTTATTTATTGGTTACAGTATTTACGTCATTTTCTATAAACAATTGGAAATGTATTTAGAACTTTTTGCTAAATCATAATACGGCAGACTGTTGTTGAAAAAAAGTAACTGATTTTACTTTTTATTAAACATCAAAAAAGTATGTTCTATGGAAATTTGTGTGAAATAACAATATTGACGTCAAAGCCATAGTCAAAAATGTGTTTTTAATGTTTGGATTTACATTTAAAAATAAAATTTGTTTATATTTTAAAGTATAAATCCATCAATTCAAATTCTCGCTTATGACTTGATTTCATGAAGACTATGAAATAATTTATTTTAAATATATTTGAAATTTAGATTTTGGTTTTTACATCATTCTTATATTTTTTTGTTTCAGGGCTTTGAGCACCTTGATCCTTTTGTGCCAATACAAGTAGGCAGATACTCAGAGAAAGAGTTCATGGCCTGTGCAAGTTACTACAGGGACAGATTATGGCTGCGAGGACCCACTGACATTGAGAATGAGCTAAAGCTCACTAGTGCTTGCAATCCTTATAAATTTATGGAACAGTGTGCACCATTGTAATATAGTTTTATATTTATTTAGGGTTAATATAACATTGTAGTTGTGATACTGGTTTCTTTTATTTAATCTCAATTAACCAATAATTACCCTTATTGTTTTACTATAATGTGTAAAACTGGATAGTTTTAACAGAATAAGAAAATTTGTAGCTGTAAGCTCGACATACATATAGACAGCTCTTTTATTGCAGAAAACAAAGTTTGGAAATTGGTTGCTTACCTCTTTTTCCTTTTTTTTTCTGCTGATTTAGATTTTAAGATCAGTGTCTGCTGGTTCCAGTTACATTGATTGAGAGAGAAATGCAGTGTTTTGTTTACATATTCATGTGCCATGTTTTTGTTATTCAATTATGTATTTGTACTTCTCATTATAGTCAAAATAAAGATTATGGTATACTTTATAATTAGATGAAGCATGATCCATTTTCAAATGGCTCTTTTGAGTCATACAGAGGGCAGAATATTAACATATTATAACTGTTCTATAAGTTTGGTGATTGAAACTAAAAGATGAAATAAAGATTTAATAATTTATTTTGCTGAACATAATATCTACATAGTGCTTATGAACAAAATCTTATACATTATAACCAACAATGCGGCCTTTGCCAATGCACTCTCCTACATAGAACCAGAATATGACTTCAGCGCCAACGAGTGCGTTTAAGGTGGCCTGTTTGACTGTTTGATCCTTCCATGCACCGCTCTTCGCACTGCTCAACAATTTACCAATACCAGCTTTAATTTGAGGAATTTCACTGAGCTTGGGGGGGGCCAACTCAACTCGAGCGTATTTCATAAAGATGTTGAATTTGGGGCGACCCTGAGCAATAGCCGCTGAAAAAAATTGTTTTCTGTAAGTTAGTAGACTAATATATCTCCTATTTTTTTTTTCTATCAATTACACAGATTACTATCATATAGTGAATGTCATGTATTGCTGCACATGTAAGAAGTTAAAGGGAACCTAATACATGGGTTACCACATATTATTGATCACTTAACCTTCAAAATCATCAGAATTACATAATAACACTGAGATAAGTATAATAAACAGAGTTTAGATTAAATGTCAATTGTGAACACTTACAGTTAATGAGAGTCGGTACCTTGGCGACTAAACCTGCCATTTTGTTAATTAATCAAAACAATTGAAGTTTAATCAAATCCTTTTTAAAAATGGAAGCGGAAGGATAAGTCGTAAAGGTAGGTACCTATCTGCCAAATTTTTTTTTTTATTGCTACCACTGACTGTGACGTTTATAGTGATGTAAACAGAAAGAAGCACTATTTTACTTTAATAAAATCGACTACACCGTATGGTCATTAAAGCATTGTGGCTTTTTTTTCTCTAGCAACAATGAAAAATCGGAATGCTACGTCGATGATTTAATGTCAACTACGTTTGTCAAGCAAGCAAGCAGTACCGGCGATTAGATTTAATCGGAATATTTATTGAAACGATTGGATTATTATTTAATGAGAACAAGTGTATAGAAAAGGAACAGGGAATACTCTAAATTTAGAATTCCTTGAGATGTATTTACGGGGTAGGTTTCTCCAGTTTCATACATTGCTTACAGCATTTGCGTGGCACCCAAATTTGTAGTAATTTAAAATGCGTTATCGATTTTTCCTTATTTCTGAAATTATACAGTAGCATTAAAAATACATCTTTAGAATCTTCATTTTCTTAAATTGATGCAAATAGGTATATTTACATGAACACGGTAAGGACACGTCATTGTTAAGCAGGCGGCCGGTCATATCACTTAATGTTGCAGGTTATTTCTTAGTGCCTATACTATCAATATTACTTCGAAAATATAACCTATTAGTACCATATTAACCATTTCCACAACCTGAAACATTATAAAATGTACTTCTTCTTCAGTAAACACTATAAAAAGCCATAACAATACATTTTTGCTTTGCACAGCCTCGTTTCTGTTGTTGATAAGCATATTATCAATAAGCAATGCCAACACACTACAAGGAACAATCGATTTGAAGCGACTGCAGACAATCCTTCAGGAGAATGTAAAGAGCAAAGATATCACATCGCTATATTATAGTATCAAAGGCTTGGCTCTGTTAAATGCTGAACTTCCCAATGTTTGTCAGGTAAGTGATATTTTATTCTTTAAATTATTATGACATAAAAAAAATTATGTCACCAATATGGCAAAATAGTACTTAGCCCAGTTGATTTCAAGTGTCTATTAGCTGGACTATGTACTACACCATCTTGATTTGCCAGTCCTTGTGTGTATATTCTTGATGCAGAGACACCTTATAATCAAGAATTATATACATATATACACCTTATAACCTTTTGCTGTAAATTACTAAAAAAAAATGAATTCAAGCATTTGGCATAATTAAATATTAAATATTATATGTGCCTTCCATCCACAATCAATAACTTAAAATTTGAAGTAATCTGTAAAACAATAAATGATGTTTTTATTCTTTTAAATATTTCATCAACATTTTTTTTTTTTTTTTAAAGACTACTAGTAACGTGGGTCACACATTACTGGTATTCTTGTTAACCCCTCCAGCCAAGCTAAATTGCTTGTGTTAGGAGTGGGTTCACGACGGTAGTGCACTGGGTGGGGTTCGAACCCGCAACCACTTGATCGCAAGTCCGACGCCTTAGCCATTACGCTACCGCCGCTTTAATATTTAAATTATAGCGCACATATTAAATATTAATCAAACACATTTCATTACAGGAAATTAAAAACTTCAAATATGACATCAACAACATTGAGCAAATATTCCAATTGGCAAATGCTGCAGCAATTACAGGCTGTCAAAACTCCTTAACCCCTGATGTTCTTACTGCATGCACAAAAACCCTGGATAAACCTGATGCCACTATACCAGAATTGTATCACGCAGTGTATGCAATGAAGGCAATTGGAAAAGGCACCATATATGATAAGGATGATGCTTTGAAGAATCTTATTCAGTTGTTGAAGAAAGATGATTCACCAGCTAAGTAAGTTCTTATAATAACCATGCTGTTATCTAAATCAACAGTGTCTTTATTTGTTTGTTACGCTTTCACATGTTAACTACTAAACCAATCATCTTTAAATTTTGCATAAACATTATCAGGGGTTTAAAAAAGGGCCTAAGGTACCTTTCAGTCAAAAAAACTGGTTTGTACCCGACATTGATTATCAAAATCTACATTACGCAAGCAATGCTGCACTTAAGCTAGTTGCATAATGTTGCAGTGTTGCCAAACTCATACAGGAACTTATATATTCTAACCTGTTTTTCTATAACGACAATTAAATATACAATTTGTTAACCTGGTCCAATTACAGCTGCACACAACATTTCTTAGTTAATTCTGTTGATTACTAGTTAATGAAAAAAACTAAAAGCAATTGTTTTAATACTTGTTCTAGATATTGACAGAATTACATTTGTGCTGTCATCAAAGTGGCAAAATGACAACCAGTCAGTTGTCACAAAGCTACCTTTTAGCTTAGGGATGGCAGATTTCCTAATTCTTCTGTGCTTACAGCTATTATTTTACAGATCACCCGCATTTCATGTGTTTTATTTGTTTATTACTACAGCTAATTAATGAAGTATAAGTATTGTGGGCTCAATATCACCAAGGATAATTATTCTGTGAAAAGTAATAGTTTGAATATTTCTCTAAGGGGTCTGTAATAGGAAGACCAAAATGGAAATTAAATTGGGGTAAATAGAATTTAGGAAGAATAAAATGTTCAATAAATTCTGGCATTAAGGAAATATCCTTAGTGCTAGAATTTGTTGAACACTTTATTTAAAACTACATAATAAAACAAAATTTTAACATCACAACAATACTTATTAATGTTACACTATGTTCTACAGTTACGCATATGTGTTTGCATTGTGCGAGCACATGGGATGTGGCACTTGGACAGCCACACATGCAGAAGGGGTTCTGCTGGCGGCTGACGAAAGTGACTCCAAAGCTCTGCACTTCGAAGGAGGCCTGCCAGTCACCGCCCATCTCCTTGGCACTATTACCAGGTCATTAATGTTTCTCATACTATTATAGATCCTAGAGATCGCCTTATGGTAGAATTTCGACTAAGGTTTATTCCATGGGCCGGTATAACTTTAACTGTCACTGTATAGATTTCCGTACCATAACAGGTCAACATATATATTGGATGCGTTTAACTTTATGTAGCCGTTTTCACATCGTTTTTGAATTTGTAAGACTGTGCATGTCTTCTATAAATTTTAATAAAAAATTTGGAATAATTTTCCAAATTATATAATAATAATAACTCCACACATCTCACACACGGCTGTCTGATCCCAAACTAGGCAGAGCCTGTACTATGGTAACCAGACTGCTGATAAACATACTTATATATTTCTAAATACATACATATTATAGATAATTACGCCCAGACACAACAAATTATCGTGCTCATCACACAATTATTTGTCCTGGGTGGGAATCAAACCGAGAGTATATTGAAAGGGAAAAGTAGGAGTTTAGGAACACTTTTTAAATACAGACACACAATTTAAATCTTTAAGTTTACACATTTGACCTACTTATATTAGAATTGTAGGTAAAAATACCCAGAAATTCAAATGATCATAGCTTGTAAATGGGTAGTTCTTTTTTCAAAAATTCTTATTGTACCTGCATGCTAGAGTCATGCCCTTTCAGTGATTTAAGTAAGTGTTCATTTTTAATATATAACTGTGTATGTACATAACATATAAAGTTATTTGATAAGATAAGTTTTATACATATTGTAAACTATAAACAATTTGTAATACCATCCAAACCCAAAAATTAAAAGTCTATAGTTAGATCAGCATGTATTCAAAAAAGATTTGTACATTTGAATATCATAACTGTATCTCTTTCTACAGAACTTACAATAATTTAAAGAAGCCATCACCATTGAGCGAGGAACAACGTTACAAGTTTGCAGAGTATCTGCTCTCGCGTCGCTCTGTCAACACTGCTAAGGGAGCCACACTTTTAATTGAAGCTGCTTTTGCTCTTACTGATATTGAGGTATTTAAATAACGCGGTTTTACTGCTTCATGTACAACCCTCATAGAGTATATGGAAAGTCTGTTAAATATATATTCTCTTTAACAGCCTGCACCAATCAGCATTGCAATAAAAGGCAGGAAATACATCACGTCCGAAGCAGACACCATTGAATTTTCCATCACCGATCTCATCGGTCGTCCGATCCGTGGTCTCAAGCCTGATGAAGTGATCGCTCAGTCTGGTACACGACTGGCTGATGACGTCGTTGTCCTCTCCAAACAGCCCCTGACGCAGAAGGCTAATGAACCCACCTCATTCGTCCTTAATTTGAGCAAGATTAAAGCACAATATGGCCTGTACAAGATTGCTCTTAGTGCAGGGGCGAAAGCCACTAGCGTGAATGTAGCTGTGCTGGGTGAGATCCAAGTCAACAGTGTTGAAGTTGGGATAGGCGATGTGGATGGTACTACAAGCCCCAAGATCACGACAGTCACCTACCCTAACAAGTTGACAGAGACACTGCAAGCTGATCATCTTCAGAAGTAAGTACTGAAAAAACTCCTTAAAAAAAGTCAGTCAGTTCTTTATTATAATTACGATAATAAAATTATTAGCAAGTGAAGCACTAAAATAATTACACTACAAAAGTAGTGAGTTATGTCTTGTTCTGAACTCTGCCAATATCAATAATTTAAAGAAAATATAGTGAGACTGAGAGCCAGCCTAGAAAAGTTAGAATAGGCTTCTCGGTTCATAAACACTATTGTATAACATATTTTCATGTTTAAAGGGTAACGCTGAAGTTCAACGTCCGCGACAAGTGGAGCAAGCCGGTGTTGCTGCAACAAGCGTTCGTGCGCGTGGGCAGTGCGAGCGGCGACCACGAGACCATCTTCGTCGCTGAGCCCGACAACACTAAGGCGTACAAGGTCGAACTGGTAAGTTTCACTGTTAATGGAACAAACCCCTTTGTCAATGGTAAACAACTGTATTCGACTGATAGTTTCTGGCAATAAATACTACAAGTATGTAGCTTGTACTGTACAAAGTATATCAAAAACTTGTGGAATGCATTGGAATGGTCAAAGACAGATTTCGCAATGACATCAAGTATCTCATAGTTTCATTAATAAATGCGAAACGTTTTATGGCGTAGACAAAAGTGGCAGGAATGGTTTGCTAATAGATTTTACATTATCAACTATAAATTGAGCACCAGTTAACAAATACACAGAATAAATAATATGCATGAGGTTACTAGTTTAAGACTATGTTCAACCTTCAGAACGTCGGCGGAATCGCAAAGCATCTCAACTATAATTCAGGCAGTTACTCGCTGACCATCTATCTGGGAGACAGCGCCGTGTCCAATCCCATTGCGTGGTCGGTTGGTGAGGTGTTCTTCAACTTCGGCAAGGATGTCAACGCTGTCGGTGAGTCTTGATTTTTTATTTGTTTTTATTCAGTGGAGTTTTTATTTTTAACTTTTTCGTTGAGATTGAATTATATTATAACATGAATCTATCATTGTGTTATTTATGTGATGATTATGCAGGTTGCTTAGATCTGGGGATTTCATAGATCCGAAGTTTAATTTTTTAGCCTGTACTTCTACTTTTGACGGTGGATGATGTGATGACTAGAGAAAGAGTGGACTTAAGTCGAGAGTTTCGTTTTATTCAGGGTTTTTGTATCGCTGATCATTGTTGAAAAACGCTTTTTTTTCTCGATATGTGCACAGCAAATTCACGGAAACCTAAACAAAGTTATTGATTCTATCGTATCTCGTAAACAGCGGGTTTGCCATTTATACACATACTAGCAGCGCCCCGCCGTTTCACCCGCATTAGTCCCGATCCTGTGGGAATGTCGGGATGAAAACTAGCCTATGCGTTAATCCAGCTATCTACATACCAAGTTGTTCCGCAATCGGTTCAGTGGTTTTTGCGTGAAAGAGTAGCTAACATCCATCCATCCAAACTTTCACATTTATAATATTAGTGGGAATTCATGATGAATTATCTGTAGAGAATGTGTTGATAAGAGTGTTCGATGCGGTCGTCAGGGTCGGCGGCGCAGTACCGCGGCGCGCTGGCGCAGATCGCGCACGAGTTCCGCTCGCCCGAGGCGCGGCCGGCGCGGCTGGTGTCGGACGTGTTCGCGTGCGCGTGCGCCGCGCCGCTGCTGCTGCTGCTGCTGCTGTGGGCGCGCCTCGGGATCAACTTCGGCAACCTGCCGCTCACGCCCAGCGCGCTCGTGTTCCACCTCGCACTCGGAGGTAAGGCACGACAGTCATTGTATAATCCCGGGATGTCATCTATTAATAGCTTATGTCCCATTTCACATGATGGGTAATGGACTTTTAAAATGTGCCAATTGAGTTATTGTCTTTTATTATACTAGGGCACTACATAAGTTTTGTCGTACTTTGTGAAATATGTTTTTTTTTTCAAAGTAGTCTTCACTGACAGTAATACAGGTCATCATAAGTGTAAATCAGGTGCATTGCTTCTCTGGAACTCAGTCGCATAACTCCTTAAAAGCTCATCATCGCTCGAAAACTTGCGTCCCTTCAGTTGTTGTTTTACATACGGAAATAGTGCAAAATAGCATGGCGCTAAATCCGGACTTTAAGGAGGATGTCCCAGCTATTTGATTTCAGCTTGGTGCAAATAGTCCGTGGTTTTGCCGGCTCGATGTGCGGGGGCGTTATTATCAAACACAACTGTATCCAATAATCCTCTCTTAGTCAAAAATACAGGAACCGCTCTTTTCTTTACGGATCGAGACATTTTCACAAACGTGAAGAATCCGATGGACAGTTGATGCACTTAACTTGAGTGTCCTCGATCTGTCGATATGACACACGTCTGTCTCCCTCTAATAATTTTCGTACAGTCCCTATGTTCTTATCTGTAGTCACTTCTATCAGCCTAACTTGCATCATCCTCCAAGTTAAAATTGCCGCGATTGAACTGAATATACCATCATTTTATGATCCCTAGAGATGGACAAGTTTCACTCAGTGCACTACTCATCTCCTGGAAATATTTTTGTTTAGTTCTTCATTTCTAGCCACGCTTAAAGTTATACAAAATAATTACATGAATTTCATGGACGAGAGAAGCCCGCCATTTTCATTTAGAAAATTAATTTAAAAATCGAACAAAGCTCTTTGCCTTCTAATTTGTTTTTTTTTTAATAATACTTAAGAGTGTATTTATGGATATGACTTCAAATCACAATATTATGATATCTAGTTTGCATACCCCAAAACTTATGTAGCGCCCTACGTACTTTATCCTATCCATTATATATCCATCTTTGGACTTGTAATACCAAAAGGAGCTGCAAGTTTTTGTTTTGACATTTTGTAGTTCCAAACGTCCCATCGGGAATAAGAGTGCGACTTTTTATAAACGATGTTAAATTTGGATAGACTCTCCACATAGTATTGGAAGTTAAATCCTTGAACGAGATTTTTTTATAGTCTGTAGAAAATTGGTACTTGTAATATTTTCTACTAAAAAAATTTACAATGAATGTTGATGTTCGCAGGTTCCCTGGGTCTGTACGGTATGCTGTGGCTTCAGTTGACTATGTTTGACACCATGCGCTACCTGCTCCCGCTGGGCGCCGTCACATTCTTGTCTGGTCACCGACTGCTCAGACGTCTCGTTCAAGACAAAACACAATCACGTTAACATTCAATTCAATAACATCAAAGTATATTTTCGTTTGTGTCTCAATTTTACACATTATTTTCATTAAAATGTTCTATGTATGCTTTAACTATAAAACTATGATCTCATGATGGTAAATTAAATAATTAACTGCGGCTAGAGTAAAACCCTTTAGCATACTTTCTTTAAAACAAACAAAAAAACAATATATGACAATGTAAATATAAAAAAAAACAATATGTCTTTGATAAAGTGTAGTTCCATTCTGGGCTCGTTACACTTAGCAGGTTTTTAAAAAAAGCAGTTTACACTCCTTGTCAAGAGCTCTTTGACTGAAAAATTGTGAGAATTTTAGTAATTTTTTTTATAGTTATAGCATAGCAGAGAATTATATAAATTCAGCTGGTACACAGCTTACCAATCAATATAGATATTGTATAAGTTAACTAGGAGTCTGAATAGGTATGCAAAAATATTATAGTGACCTAAAAGAAAGCATTGTATATGTGTCTGGCATGTTTACGTTCAATGAGTTCACGTGCTTAAGTTCTTCAGCAGTGACGAGGTCCATTGTTGTACATCTAAAGAGTGTGTTTAAGCCAGAATGGTTGGTGTACTCGTAATTTGTTTCAGTCTTTGTTCCTGTTGCTTCGGAACTGTACAGAATTTTTACAATATATAGATACATTTTTTAGTACGCTTCACATTCAATACAGTTCCTAAACAACCAATAAACACATGTAATATAATTTAAATAAATGTAATTCTATTTGTTATGCTTTCGTTTTCTTACTAAAGTTCCTATTCCTATTAATTATCTACATTATATCGAGGGCTTGGACGCCAATAGGCTTCCACCTATTACGTGAGTGGTGAGTGGTTTCTGCCGAGCTCTTCAGGGATATGGTTGTGAGTGTATGTATGTATCGTGATCATATCTGAAGAAATCGATTTGTGCACATTCTTTCAGTGTTATCTATTCCATAATTGTTCGACTATTCTGACCAGTACCGCCATTACATTTCGACAGCTCTGGAAATCAGCTACAATCTATTTGAGCCTTTAAAAGTTAGTAAATTTAACAAAATATATACAGGGTGTTACAGAAAGGTGTGTTCAAACCAACATGGTGGTTTTTATGTCAATTTCATTTTTTTATGCAGACATTTTCAGGAAAAACTGTGAATTCCATCAACATCCTTGGTATTAAATACCTATATTTTCTACCTATACTAATAATTACCTTTATCGGTCAATTATCAAGTTTAATTTTTCAGTTTCAAAATAAGATTTCTATATTAAAATCAACGAATTCTCAAAAAAAAAAAAAGTAGCGCTTTACGTTATTCATATCCTAAAATATGATCACACCTTTCTGTATACAGGTGTTAGGTGTTAATTGAAGTATTAATACAATGGTTGAATGGTCCCCTCGCCAGAGAGAGAATCAAATTGTCGATCTTTTCTTCATAGCAGCCTCAAAGAGCCATCTGCGTTACGGTTTGGACCTAACGGATACACGGAAAACAGTACGGCCAACGTGGACCACTCTCTCACACTGCCTAGGCAATGTTTTTCCCAAAATAGGAAGAGCTCGAATAGGTAAAAATGCAATTGTCAATTTACTTTTCTTTTATGGTCATAGGGGTCAAACGAGCAGACGGGTCACCTGATGGTAAATGACTACCGCCGCCCATGGGCACCTGGAACTCAAGTCACAAGTGCGGTGCCGGCCCTGAGGTAGGGGAAGGGTGAAAGAGGGGGAGGGAAGGGAAGGATTAAGGCCTCCGGTATCCTCACTCGGCGAAAAGCAATACAAGCATTGCTTCACTGCCAGTTTACTGTGAAGCCGTGGTATTACTCCGGTCGAGCCGGTCCATACGTGCCGAAGCATGGCTCTCCCGCGACATAACTTACTCTTTGGTTTAATAGTCAGCACAGAAAAAGCATTTCTGATCCAACTTGTCACTAGTAGGTACGGAAGTTACTATTATTTTATCGTGTGCGTTCGCGCAGCGGAATGTTGTTGAATTTAAAGATTTTAATTATGCAGATATTTAGTGTATGACGTCGTGTAATTGTGTATGGTAAAAAAAAATTTGTGCATGCAGCCCTTGTGGAGAAATTTGCTAAAAACTGATTCCGCTGGGCGAACGTTGTCCTGGCGGAACTTTTTTTAATCCATGGACTTAGAAGAAAAAAAATGTGTCCAAAAATTAGTGTGTATTTGTGTGTAATTGTGTATGTATGAATAAAGTTAGTGCATGCATAAACTTCGGAGAAATTCAAGTTTCCGCTACGCGAACGTTTGGCCATTAGCTAGTTTTCATATAAAGCGCATATATAGAGAGCTGTAGATTTTTACATACGTTGTTTTGAATTTGTTTATATTTGTTTAAAAAACAGATTAAAAAAAAAATCTTAGGGTTTATAAGATAAAAATATAAACGTAAAATACGCTTATTAGGTCTTAGTTCGTAAAGTATGCACTTTGGGGTCTAGATTTTTACGTTTATACAAACCTTGTAAGTGTCTGCAACATGTTGCCAAGTATCAGTGATGTCCCGTTAGTAATTAAAGAGTTATAGGACAATTTACCATGAATAGACCACTGTTTACAAAGCAGTCAAATATCACGACATTCTAAAGGAATTGCATAGTAAAATGTATTCCAATAATTAGTGTATTAATTCAACTACTCACATGCAAAATTTCATCACAGCAATAGACTTAAAATGCATACATTCATAAGTCACTACCAGTACAACGGTAATATCATATACTGACGCAAGTCTCAAGCGCATACTTAAATAAAGTACCTACGTAAATAGTACTTACTGTCAGTCAAATAGATTTAAAAAAGCAGTTGTAGAAAATTAAACCACCTATAAATTATATCGAAACAATTGTGTTGTCACCTGTAGTACCCTACGATTTTTTCTAAATCTGTTTTTTAAACAAATTCAAAACAACGTATGTAAAAATCTACAGCTCTCTATATAAGCGCTTTATATGAAAACTAGCTAATGGCCAAACGTTCGCATAGCGGAAACTGGAATTTCTCCGAAGTTTATGCATGCACTAATTTTATTCATACATACACAATTGCACACAAATACACACTAATTTTTGGACACATTTTTTTTCTTCTAAGTCCATGGATTCAAAAAAGTTCCGCCAGGACAACGTTCGCCCAGCGGAATCAGTTTTTAGCGAATTTCTCCACAATGGCTGCATACATAAATTTTTTTTTACCATACACAATTACACGACGTTATACACTAAATATCTGCATAATTAAAATCTTATATTCAACAACATTCCGCTGCGCGAACGCACACTATTTTATCTGTGACAACACAATTTGACTGCACGGTTGGCGCAATGGTTTAAGTGGTCACCTCTCCACTACACCACGCTCTTTTATTGCCGGGGTCACAAGGTGTACTTTTTCAATAACAGGTGAACACGCCATGGAGCGCGGGGCAAACTCGCCTGCTCTAATTTAGTCTCGAGTTGCCTGCTAGTTATACGGGTTAGCAGGTCCACTGTCCTTTAGCAAGCGCTGAGAGTACTAGACTACTAGTTCTCCCGTTCCTTCTCCGCCACCTCTTTGGCATACCTCGCGCATTCGGCGCACATTAGGTCTAAATACAATAAAAAATGTATATATATATTTTTTTATATTTTATTTAAAAATCACATATTTATCAACTTACATTATCAATTATCAAAGCCAATAGCATTTTACCTTTCTTGACGAAGTAAAGCCACATGTCCTTAATACCTATCACAGTACTATCATTTAAAATGATTTTATTTACTAAAAATATATATTATTATATTAACATTAGAATATAATGTAGTCAATTGAATTACCTAATTTGATTATATCTAAAGCATTAAAAAATATATATGTAAATAATAATTACATAATTATTTATTAAAATATTATAAAACATCATTTGAGATACAAAAAGTTGTGTAGATTGTGATGGGATTACCGGCGACACAGGTACCTATATAGTAAATGCAGTGTATTCCACTCCCAGGTAGGAGTCAATTAATACTGTCAGTAAAAAAAAACTAGTAGTATTCAGAATTCAGCATCTAAAGTGAAAACATTGTCCATTTGGTTTGCCATAACACCCCATTTCTGGTACTCGCCAACTTTCTTTTCAAAGAAATTAGTTTTGCCTTCTAGGGAGATGAGATTCATGAAGTCAAAAGGATTTTTTGTGTTGTAGTGCTGTGTACAAAAGAGAAGGATTTATTAATTCTTCAGTAAGTGGTAAGAAGTGAAACAAGTGCAATAGAACTATCAATAATTTTACCTTTTCCCCAATGAGTTCCAGTAGCAGTCTGTCTGCAACAAACTCGATGTATTCCGACATGAGGTCACAGTTCATACCGAGCAGACGAACTGGTAGTGCATCTGTGAGGAACTCCTGCTCAATCACAACTGCATCCTTGATAATCTGTAGTACATGAGCATTGGAGGGCTTTTGCACCAGGTGCTTGAACATTAGGCATGCAAAGTCGCAGTGCAGACCCTAAAAATACACAAAATTAACAAGTGTATATTACAATACGTACATAACTAAAATTAATAACTTGACACATCTCACGCACTATTAAACTATGTATTATATGATGATGTAATTATGATTCTATTAAACTTAGTTCTTACCTCATCTCTAGATATGAGTTCATTGCTGAATGTTAATCCAGGCATTAGTCCTCGCTTTTTAAGCCAGAATATCGAAGCAAAACTACCAGAGAAGAATATGCCTTCGACAGCTGCAAAGGCGACGATTCGCTCGCCAAATGTGGCACTCTTACTTGCGATCCACTCTAATGCCCAATCAGCCTTCTTTTTGACACAGGGTAGCGTCTCAATAGCATTGAACAGGAACTCCCTAACAAGACAAAGAACATGTTAGTATAGCAACAAACAGTAGGAACATTGTGTGATAGAAAACAAACAATCCATAATAGATGACATGTTTTCATAACTAAACACTAAAATTCTAATTAATGGCCTTAATATGGTGAATTTTTAATAAAATAAAGGAGACATAAAGAATATAATGAACAGTCTTAGAAAGGTAATCTACTTTATTATGTGTTTTGTGATAATAACTTGAAACACCCAATCAGCATTCATTTTAACAGAGGGTATAGTCTCAATGGCATTAAACGGGAAATCCCTAACAAGACAACAATACATTGTCAGAGCAAACAGTTTGAGTTACTTCCTAGAACTTGTGTGACAAAGAAACAAACAAGGCAATGTAGATACCAAATTTTCATAACACTGAAATGCTAAATAAAATGGCCTTAGGGGCCGTCCATTAATCACATGTTTTTTTTAGCAACTTTTGAAACCCCCTTTCCCCTGGTGACACGTGGTGAGGTTTTAGACTACCGCCCCGCAAATACGAGTTTTTGTTTTTTCTATTTTTAAAAATTTCAGAATATTATAGTTAAATACAGATATATTTAGAGCATTTTACGAAAAAAAAAAATACATGTGATAACTCACTACACCCCTCCCCTTGTGATATTTTCCGAACCCCCTCCGACCCCTTTCGAGCCTCACGTGATTAATATACAATCCCTTACAATTTGCTTAATGTTGAATAAAATAAAGGACAAAAGGATGTAATGATAAGTTAAAGAAAGCTAAATTGTTGAAAGTTTTGTGGTTACAAACACACTACAGACCCACCGACTTTGATAAAGGGGGATTGAAAGGGTATTGACACATTCAGTTTAAAAATATAATAAGTGGCCGGTGTTACCTTTCTTGTGGCTCTTTAACATATGTGTCAATGAGTAAAGAATACATTTCAGAGTGGACATTCTCCATTGCTATCTGGAAGCCATAGAAGCACCTTGCTTCAGTGACTTGCACCTCCTGTGAAAACCTTTCCACAAGGTTTTCATTCACAATGCCATCTGACGCAGCAAAGAACGCTAGCACATGCTTAATGAAGTGCCTCTCACTGTCTTTGAGACTTGCCCAGTCGACAAGGTCCTGTGTACACATAAGTCATTATTGCATAAAACCATGCATTCACCTACCTACGTAATATGTAAAATCATGTTTAGACAAGGCTTGCATATTGATTGCGATATGTAGATTTAGTTTCATCATTTAAGGAAATTACCATCAACAGGGTTATCAATCTTGATTTACAATATTTGCTAATTTATCTATATTTATTATTCTATATAGGTAACCATTATGCAAGCAGAAAAAAAAACCAGCAACATGCAAGTCATACTTTAGATAGATCTACTTCTTCTACAGTCCAAAAGGAAGCCTCCGCCTTCTTGTACATCTGCCATATATCTGGGTACTTTATCGGGAAAATAACAAAGCGTCGCGGATTGTCTCTTAGTAAAGGCTCAAGCTGGGGGTCAAATTGTGCCACTTCCTGGCTTTTGTTACTTGATGATTCCACATCCATGGCCTTTTCTTGTGCATTACTTATCCTAGAACTTCGCACATTATTTTTCACTGGTGACTGTAAATAAATAACATTAATAAGTAACAAAAACAGTCAACAAGAGATAGATGTCGATGCAAGATAGTGGATTTTGCAACAACATAAATTATTTCATGTAGAATATACAAGCCTGCGTAAAGCTATACTAAACTTAAAACCTTGGATTAAAACTAAGCTTCGACGGTAAAATTGTTTAGTTTTTTACACAAAAATATATAAATCCCAATGGAGAAAGAAAAACTAACCTTCAAGTGAACATTGTTAAAGTCATTCAGCAGATTTTCCTTGTCCACAATAGGTGCCATATTTACTATGAACGTACCTAATAATTAAATTAAGCAAAAGAGAATGCACTGATTAAAACAACGGGTAGCGACTTAAAGAACACGACCGAAATCGAATCGCAAAATGGGAAAAAGGCAACATGCAACATGAAAGCACAGTAATTTATTTCGTTTCGTTCCAGTGTTTTGATTCTCTCGTTCCGAAGTCAGCAACTAGAGATCTAGATATTAAATAAAAAAAGTATAACATAATTTCATAACTTCAATTATCAAACTAAAATTATCATACATATTTCAATAATAAATAATGCATTTGATTGCTGGTTCAGGGGATCCAAAATAAAAAAGTTTTGATAAATAATTAAAGCCTCTGAGAATAATCAGAGCTATCAGAGTAATAATCGGAACTAACTTCAGCAAGTTCATTGACCAGTACAATAACACAATTAAAAAAAGGCGGCATTCTGTTTATGAACAATATTTATACGAAAATAAATTACATTTACCACATTCAATAATTTAGTTAAGATTAAAATATCTTGACCTATTACTGTGTATCGATAAACATTACAATACTTAAAATTTCCATTTAAAAACTGAGGAAAACGTAGAATTACATTTTCCCGCCAAAAACTTATCAACTAATTCTGTAAGGCTATTGGATATCTGTTTCACCAATCAGTAGCTCAACTTCGAACGCTTTAAGCGGTATAAAGACCTTCAGTTTTAACTACACAGTTTGAACACTATGAATGAACTGAATAGTTAGGCTGATCAGTTCAAATGAATGTGTGTAGGCAAATCTGAGAACTGATTACTGTACAGTTGAACTGACAATCTAATCGAAATATCATTAGATAAAACTGTACAGTGCAAATTGTGCTGTTAAAATTGTGGGAGTGTAGCAAAAAACAGTTGTAGTTGTCAGTTTAGCCATGGCTTGATTGGAGTAAGCACGAGTTTCCTACTTCGTTCTAGTTTCAAATAAACCTAATTAACCATTCCAAATCAACGTGGATGGTTAAAAGAATTTATAGAAATATATCATTATGAATCTTATTCGTAGAAAGTTAAAGCTAAAGAGTAGCATCTAAAATGACGAACATATGCATCAAAATTATATGCATTGTAGTAAAACTTACGCTGTTTTTCTCTCGGCTCGTGCATCTGTCCGGGCGGAGCACAAGCGTGAGTGTGTAAAGCTGATGCATATATAAATTATAGATGAGTGTAAAAGAAACAGTATGCGTATAGCGCAACGAGTTCTCATTGTAAAGTACCTCAGTTAACTTGAAACTCCGTTTGTTTGACGCATCAACAAAACGACGTTTCAACTTGTAATAGTTACTAGGATCGTGTGTACACACATGGACATATTTTAAGCAAAAAAAAAAACGTTAGATTACCAAAAAAAAGGAAAGAGAAGAAAAGAGGTAGCGGTAGTTCGTGTTTTCTAATTTTTATCACGAAAAATATAAGTTGCATTAAAAACTTTAAATGTCTATATTGTAGAGTAAAATAAAAAATTAGCTTTCATTTAAAAATATTGCCGATTGTAAAAAGGAGCTATGATTTTTTTTTCAACAAATTTTGGTTTTCCCCCCTCCTCCCCAAGTTAAGGATGGAATCATTCAGGGTTCAAATTAAAAAAAATGTTCGTATTTACTATAGTCACGCTATTAAAGTTAAACGGTAAAAAAAATCCATAGGAAAAAAGGTATGCTAAAAAAACAGATTTTTGGAAATATATAGGTAGGATGTACCTCAATTTTACCGGCACGATAGAGGTCGCAATTATGCACCGATTGCTTTCAAACTTGGATGAAAAATCAACAGCGCAATAATGAAGATCATAGATCATAACTGGTAAAAAACCAATAGGTAGACTTTTCTTCAAAATCTACCTAAAAAAAGGTCATCCAATTCTTTTTACGGCGAATAGAGTAGAAAAATGGAGATTTTCAATTTATAGGGGCGCTACTTTGGGGTCTTGCACCAACTAAAAATGTAGCTAGGGCCGCCACTGGTTACCTCCTTCAGCTGTCAAACTGCCTCCATCCATCTGGGCCTACTTTTTATTAAATCGTCAATATAACTTTGTAGCATTTGGTCCCATGGTGGGCAGGGCGGTAGCACGTGAGTCACGGGACCCTTTCCTTCCGACTGACGCAGGTTCTTTCCTGGCACGGCTGCTTCGGGAAGTACCTGCACTCGGTCGCTAGGAGGGAATTGAGTCACGCATGTCACGTTTGCTGCGCTTGGGCGACGCAGCGCCGGACCCTCACTGCAGTAATCGGAGGAGATCTCTCGCTACCGGCCGTAATACGCTCCATGGTCGGTAGCGACAGGAATTTTACCGCGGTCGCGACCTTCTGTGAAGAGGTCATCTCGCAGAAGGAGGCGGCGGTACGGGTCCGGGAGGACGATCTCCACTCGGACCTAATTCGCCGCCGCACACTGGGGCCCGTTCATACAAAGTACTGCTCAAAAGTCCCAACATAAAGAAACTGCTATAAAATGTTCTAATCGAAATACCAGTCAGAAATGAAAAAATTATAAAATAAAACATTATATTTCGTCATCCGAAGCATCAGATTTATTAGAAAAGGTTACTAATTCTTCTAAAAGCGTATCTGCAACTTCAGGATCAAGCGGTATTCTTTTAACTACTTGTAAGGGTCTTAAATTTGTTATGACAGGGTCAGACGAAATAAGTTGACGATAAAATGTATCTTCTAAGTTACTCTGTCTTGAGAGAAGACTGTCTTTTCGAAAGAAACGCTCTCTATATATTTTAAAATCTTTGTTTCGTGATTCCCGCGCTTCTTAACTACCCTACTACTAAGAATTTGATATAATCATGATTAATATATTATGTATTTATCATCACTCGTCTCTGATGCGAATTTTTGCATGTACTGCGTGAAGCTAGTGCTACCATCGAAGCCCCATTTAGAGAGTAAAGAAATCTTATGGTGCTGGTTACAGCTTCTTTTTGCCTAAGCATTAAACGATTAGCTGTGTAGTCCAATAGAGATTCCAGTTGAACCTCACTTTCAACTTTAGTGGTTTTATTCTGTCAGGCAGACATTGTTTTTTTGCAGTACGAACATTGTTATAGGCAGGAAATAATTTCTTATGATTCTTATTATTGGCTCCTACTTAACTATGCCTCCATCATTAAAGATAGTACTTGTTCGATAGGTAACTTGTGACATTAAGGTACAGTTCTTTCGGAAGATGTATTTAGACCAATAAGTTATTAAACTTTTTTGGCTTCCTTGCGTTTTCCATTAGTTCGCAAGCGCAGTTGTGCTGCGTATGTTAACTCTTCAGTAGGATGGCTTTGACGAAGTTCTGCAGTTTTCCTGCGTTTTAACTGGTCACTGCATTCATCAACAGATTTCGTCGGCCGTCCTCCTGTAGGCTTCTGATATAGTTTGAATTTTGAAACATTCTACCACCAAATCTTTTCAGATTCAAAAAACCTGTTTCCGTGTTTATCACATTTATCCCACTTAAACGTAAAAGACTTCTTAAAATTTCGCAATGTTAATTTTACCTAGTTCACTTTTTTTATAGATAGGTTAGATTGGAGGGATTTAGAGATAGGTTACTAGATCCATGAACTTCTTTTCCACAGATTTAAAGCTACTTTTGAATATAAACTCATAAAGTTTGCATTATTCGAGGTGAAGTATGAATGTGAAGTATGATGGTGAACTTTCGCCTGAAATGTAATGAAATAAAGATATATCTATAACAAAATAATATCAAAATTAGGTGTGAACACACATGATTTCTAACTGTTTTCTGCAAAATATATTTTATTTTTTTTAAATTCATTGTTAAGGACTAAATATTTTTATTTTATAGTAACATCACAACGCCTAACAAAAATTTGAGCTCAAGAAAACTTGTATATCTCGAAAATGCGCAAAGTTCTATTGCTAATCTCTTCAGTTCATTACTAATCAATCCCTCGTGATACAGTAAAAAATATTTCAAAAATAGAACTTTGGGCAAATAGGAAAAAATAAAAAATACTTGATTTAGTACCTAAAAAATCATTATAGTGATATATTTATAATTATATGTGAATATAATTAGCCATTAATCCAAAAGTACTAAACGATAAGGTTCATAAAAAAAAAATATTAGCATAACCATACCTTGCCTAGTTGCAGCCATGATGCACAGCAATTAAATATGACGATTACTGGTAGAAGAAATAAATGTTGTAATATCGACTACAAACTCACGTACGTTATCGGATAGTTAATGATTAGCAAATATAATAAACTTTGAGCTGATGCACTGGACACCAAACAGCAGTTACTGATTCAGTTTTTGTACAAATGATGTGATACATTCTTAAAGTCTGACCTGACATAGTTTACGTTTTGAAATACCCTCATTTTGAAAATCGAGTTTTGAGCATTACGTTGTATGAACGGGTACCAGTGTGGCGCCGGCTAGGCAGCCGGAACTAGGCGGCGGCGGCGCGCTTACCAGCGCCTCATGCCGCCCTGAGTGTGACCCCGGGTGGACGGCACGGGGTTTCCCCTTCATCCGCTGTAGTGGCCCTCCGCGAGGAGGCGGTGTCTGCGTGTGCCTGGACGTCGCCTAATTGAGAGGTTGTTACCCGAAGGTGGTGCCCGCTCTTTTGCGGGAGTGCGCTAGGGGGGGTCCGGATGTCTTAATAAAAGCTGTTCCCGGATCCCTCCTATTTTAGACAACAGCACGGCACACCGGGTGGTTTTAGGCTGTTCGATTTCGACACACCGCCCCCGAAAACCACAATGGGGTGACGGCCTAAGGGGGTTTCCACAGGCACAATAAAACAATTAGACTAGTGTTAAAACTCTTTTTCTTTTTAAATTCATTAGGTAATTTAAAGTAAATATTGTGTAGATACTTAAATTAATAAAATACAAGTACACCTATTTTATTTTTGTAAAAGTTCGTAACACTATTAATTTATTAGTATACCTATTTAGAGTAAATCACAATATTTCCATATAACATACACCATAATTGATTAAGATTATAAACCGTAATCATAATTCTGTAATCTGATTTACTGATTAAATTTTTACTATTTGTAGTTGTTTTACTTACATTTAATTTAGACACATATGCGTCTAAATCAAATGTAAGTAAAACAACTAAATGAAAAATTGAATATGCCTTATGCCGATTTTACGGGCTCCACTTTCATGGACTACCTACCTATTTATTGTATAAACAACGGTGGGGGTCACGGAGCAGAGGTGGGGGTGCACCCTGTTTATACGATGGGGGCAGTGCGGGCTCAGGTACTTCACCCTTGACTTCTTCCTCTCGCTCTACACTACTATAAAAAACGAGAGAGAGAAGATGGCGGTGCGCGACCAGTGTTGCGAACCGTACGATTGAAATCGTATTTATACGACCTTTTTGGAGCTGGTACGATGTAGGTACGACCATGTTTTCGAATTCTAAGAAAATATAAGACTTTTAAAAATGTTTCAATCATCATAACAAAACCATCATAGAAAAATGTTCTACTCAAACTTATTTTATTTTCTATGGAAAACTTACAGCTTATTTAACATAACAGTAATCATTCTAGTATCCAGACAGCCAATTACAATTTTTCACTTTTAGATTACATAATAAAAGAAAAGAAAAATGTGAACAGTCACGGTAGAAAGAAAGAACAATAATAATAATAATACATACTAACTGGTCTATAGGTACACAAAGACAGAACAAAAACAAAATTGCGTTCTATTCCATCGATTGTGTTTGTAACTTAATAACGGTTTGGTTATTATAAGAATGATTTAACTACCAAAGAAGTTAGGGCTCAAGCCTTGCCAACGCCACTTTAGGGGTAAAAACGTCACAATCGTGCTCCTTGCTAAACTTGTTAAAATTGCGGCTGGCTCTCACGACACGACAGTAGAGGCAGATGGTATGGTCACAGATAATATAATACTATAGTATGGTACACTAATTCTTGGATTGAACCTTGTGAATTTTTGTAGTGGGACATTTTTGATAATAAATGAAAACAATAAATTTCATTAGCCATCGTCTCCATTAACAGAATACAGTCAGCGATTTCGCGTCGATTTTTTAAAGGCAGAATATAGAATTTTTTGCATAGTTCAAGATAGTTTTGTTCAAATTCAAATTCAAATTCAAAAAAATCTTTATTTCATAAAATTGACCATCAATTATTCGAAATCTTCGATTTAATAAATAATTATTTTAATTAAAAATTATAGATCAACACACACAGAGTCACCGCAACAATAGTTTGCTTCGTCAAATGTAAAATGATTAAAGAAAACAAAATGGATAACATAATATCACATCCGCCTGTTTCGATCTATAACCGCCCGTTTCCAAATGGTTGAGCCTTGTTCAAGATTGTTACCTTTGGTAGCATAGATATTTAATAAAACGCCTCTGGATCTACTCAATACAATCTATGAATTTAAAATAGCAAGGGCTCCACACTTGCGTACTCAAGCTGGCTGCGGATATACGTACCAAAATAAAAGTAGCCTAAGTTACTCCTTATAACACCACCTATCAGCCAGTGGAAGTCCCGTGGAAATTGGTCCATCTGTTCCGGAGATTAGCTTGAACAAACAGACAGACAGACAGACAAAATTTTTAAAAACATTTTTAGGCATAGTAATCGTGCAAATAACTGTATGAGATTAAAAAAACTATTATTTTGACATTACAAACAGACACTTCAATTTCATTTATTTGTATTGATTGAAAAAGTAGTTAGGGACTTACCTACTTACCTGTCTTTCATTTAAGACATCATACTGTGTCTTGAAAGGCATAGTGGTCCCCATTATTTCGAAATAATAATAATAATAATAAATTGAAAACAGCCAATATTTACACACCTATAAAAAAGGTTAACCATCAAAAATATAACATGTAAAAAAAGGCATGTCTCGTAACGCAGTTAGTGTACCGCAAAAAGTTGTAACGTCTAATGTAAAACCCCGTTGGTTATGGAATGGTATCTAATTTCTTTTTGGAGGTTATACTCTTTTTCATATCATTATACCTGTTGTGTAGGTATGTCTGTAATCTCTAGATCATCACTATTTTATATTTCTACTAGTAATCCGCCCCGGCTTCGCACGGATAGCAGAGACATCTTCAACAATCATCATCATATTTCAACCAGTTTACACAAAACCTTTACAAATTATATATACCTAAACCTTCCTCTCGAATCGCTCTATCTATTGGTGAAAACTACATGAAAATTCGTTCAGTAGTTTTTGAGTTTATTGCGAAAAGGCAGACAGGCGCGGCGGGGGACTGTTTTATATTATGTAGTGATGATACGTAAATGTGTGTATGTGTACGTATATATTTGTATATGTATATATTTCTGTATATAATCTGTGTATGTTTACATAGACAGAACCCGAAAAAAATTGTACCGACCCCAAAAAAATGTACCGTGTCATTACACGTTCACTCAAGTCATGATTGATGGTCGTACGACGAATGTCCCCATTTTGGGCAATCAATATCACGCAACGATCAATCATTGTACCTACTGCCGCCATATGGAAAAAAGACGTTTGTACCTAAAGTTGAATGGAGAAATAAAAAGGTTTTTTTTTTTTTTTTATTTGCTGTGGCAAAGAAACGTAATAATTTTCTGGCCAAAGAGTGTGCATTTGAGTGTGACCGAAATATTCGAAATATAAATGTTTTGTTTCAATAGAATAAAATATATAATTATGTTAAACTAGCTGCTGCCCGCAACTTCGTTCGCGTAGAAATTCATATTTATTAAACGGGAACCGATTTTCTGCAAAATTTTCTCAACTTAACAAAACTTAAGCTCAAAATTCAACTACAAGGCGATCTCCAGTTCTATTAATACTGTGTAGTAGTGTAGAGGTAATGAGTGTTGTGTAACGTGTGGCTTTGCACTGGAGCCAGCCAATCGTTGTTAGATCGTCGTTACCGATACTTGTGCTTGTAATCCTTCAGTAAGAATAAAGTATATTTTATGGCGACCTCGAATATTATTTCCCTACTGCACACAATTATCCGTACACGCAGATATACACAGTAGATAGTACCCGTATTCCACAGTGGTGACCCCGACGTGACGTTACGACGTTTACAACAGTGTAGAAAGACTACAAACTAAATATTTTTTAATATGTATAATAATAATAAATAGGTATAATAATTATTGTAAAGCATCGATACAGGGTCGATGAAGTGGCGGCAGCGCTGGTAAAAGGAACAATTTGTGATCCCAAGTTTCTTGTTATATAGAGACAGATCTATCTAAACGACGATCATCAGACCGGCAGATCCGTACAGGAATCTGAAAGTTGGCCCACAAAGATAACAGATGAGAGACGTCCGGAGCTGAAATGCGAATATTTAGATGCATGTGTGGTGTGACTAGGATAGACAAGGTGAGGAATGAATATATTAGAGGCAGCATGAAAGTAGCACCAGTGGATGCAAAGTTGAGGAGCAATTATTGTGGTATGGACATGTGATGCGGAGCGATGAGCTAAATATGATGAGAGTTTAATGTATGGAAGTTGTCGAGTAGGTAAAAGAGACGACCAAAGTAAATATGGACAGACAGTGTGAAAGAAAATATACCTAAAAAGAAAAGAAGCAGTGAATTGAAGAATGTTAGAGTAGAATGGAAGAATAAAACATATTGCCCCGACCACAAATAAAATTGGGAGAAGGGTAGGCCATTAGTTACGAACATTAAATAATATTTAAAAAACCAATCTGTTCCTTACAGCAAATATATTTGAGTATGGGTAGTCCCAGTTTAATTTATCACCTTAACATAATTTAATAGTTGGCATAAAAAAAACTCATATATATTTCATACATTTACTAAAAAAATTCAACTACAACAGTATTATTATTACTTAGGTAGTTAACATGTGAATGTTAAAATCAAACAAAAATGTTTACTTGAGTACTGAAAATTACTTAATTTCAATCTAATTCAACTACTTAGGTACTTCAATCAGAATCAGACTCATCTGAAAAACCTTTAAGATATCTTCTATTCCTGCATTTCCGACTTAAGCTTCAAGTAAAAATCGTGCAAGTCTCGCGGAATCAGGTTCGAATGTTCTTTACGTTTCCCTGACGCTGAGCAAAAGAAACAGCCACCGAAGCCAAATCTTCAACAGCTCTTTTGTCTTATCAAACATTTGGTCGTGGGAGGGCCATGGGCTCATTCCCAAACCTCCAAAATCCTATTGCTCTGAAAAATTTTAAGTTCACAAATAGATTCCCAACGGCTCCAAGCCTTTTTTAAATAATAATTATTTTATTTCCCTGCTGCTCCATGAGCTCCAAGATTCTAGTGTTCTTTTATTACCACCAGCACCAAAATATATATATGGTCCTAGTAAGTTCTTTTTTTTTTCGATGTTAAAGACTATTTAATCTAAGATAGAGACGACTGTATATTCTGAGACTTACAATACACCCTTACTTATCTGTACCTACATTGTATTCTATTGCATGAAATAATACATAAGTACCTACTTATTTATAATTTTTACCTGAACCTTTGTTGCTGACTGTACCGAATAATTACATGGACATATTCAAAATTCATATGAAAAAATATTCAAAAAACTCTCCGAGCCATTGGGAATCTTTGTATGAATAAATGTATGGAGGTTTAAACATATTTAATTACTTAATATGTAGATTTTCATATTTTTGGTGCTGCTGGGAATATACGAACAATAGAATTTTGGAGCTTTGGGAACGAGCCGAGCCATGCTTCGGTACGTACGGGCCGGCTCGACCAGAGTGATACCACAGCTTCACAGAAAACCGGTGTGAAGCAAGCAAGCTTGTGTCGTACTAACTTGTGTTTCGACGAGAGAGGGAGGTTACCGGAGGCCTCTCCCTCTCCCACCTTAAAGGCCGGCAACGCACTTGTGATTTTTGAGTTGCAAGTGTCCATGGGCGGCGGTAGTCACTTACCATCAAGTGACCCGTCTGCTCGTTTGCCCCCTAACCCATAAAAAAAATACATATCTTTGCAGGGCGAGGTGGCCACGTAAAACATTACCTTACCAGAACCGCAACAATAAATTTTACGTTGACATTTGAATTAAATATTAGAGACCGATCATAAATTAATATGTTTACATTATATTCATTCTTTCTTTCTACAAGCGTCTTAAAGGACTTCCTTACCTACATAATATACGTATCTACCTGTAATGCCGATTTATTAAGGAAAAAAAATGTGGATGTTATTTAAAGACGATTGATGTAAAGTTGAAAATTAAAATCTGAAAAATAAGATCAAAGAAGAAGTAATAAAACTCGCGAGGCTCTTTTGCAAAGCTAGAAGTGAGCGTGGAGAAAGCAGAGACCTGAGAGAATAATGTCTTGGGTAGGTATATTATTATGAAAAATAAAAGGGTTCCTCACTCGTTCTAGTTGTTAAGGTGAGTCGTAATCGGGTCGTTATACTTAAACTTTATTTAAATTGCCGAGCTCTGCTTCAAAAAGAATGTCGTTTATGGCCTTTTTGGCGTAAAGACGTTGAAGCGGTTCAAGCTTGTCTAAAGTATTAGACCATTCTATTGCTATGTGAATCGATTGGCTAAAGGCATGACATGGGCAGGAGCCGTCCACTAAATCACCGTGATTGATATTTTTCTTTTTAATTTTTCGGTTCACTGAAAATGACCTTCTTTTTTGAGGAGCCATCATTGACTGATCATCATGTTGTATTTCTTGTTCAACCTGTAAACAAAATGTTATTTGAGTTGTTTTATTGATTTAAAATAATATTATAGGATAGCTTTTATTTATTGCAATGTACGTGACATATTTTACAGGATTCATTATGGGCTAGTCAAATATGGCTGAAAAAACAACAACTCTATACTTACATCTCAAGTGGGCATTATATAAAAGTGAAATACCTTCGAATTTGGTGAAGTAAAGTGGTCTTCTTGTTTTGTCGGGTCCGGTTCTTGTTCTAATCTTCTCAAGAAGTGCATATATGGGAAGTACCATATTTTGGGCGTGTAAGGGTCAGCTCCAAATTCCTTGGATGCAGCAATTTTTTTTAGTTCTCTGCGATAATTGGATCTGATGCTATTTATTTTCTTTTTGACGTCCTCTAGGCAAGCATTTGGTTTTATCTTTTTTAAAATTGGTAACAGCTTTGCCAAATTCTCATTTCTAAAAAAAAAAATTAATTATCTTAATAAGTACCTATATAATTACTTAAATCTTTTAATAAGCCTGGGAAGAGAAGCTTGCGTAAAAGTTATTTTTCTATCCCTTGCGAACAGAAGATACTTTTTAGGATTCCTTTCCTCAATAGGAAAAAAGGAACACTTATCACTTATCGTCATCACTTCGGTGTCCTTCTGTCTGTCAAGACCGTTTTTTTCGGGAACTCGTGGGGGTATCAAGTTGAAATTAACATCCAATACTTGTCTGCGGTCCCTTGAAGCTGAAAAAATCAAGCTTCCAAGTCAACGCAATCAAAAGATATGACTATTTTAGCCATATTTTCTTAAAGCAAGGTCTGACAGCACAAGTACAGAAAAAATCCGAAAGCCGGTAATTTGTTGTTATTTCAGATAAAAATATTTCTTTGGCGATGACAAACTTGCGGTTGGAAAATTGATAATACGTACATACCTAGCTCGTTCCGAAAATTGTTAGCTACAGAATAAATACAATCTCTTTTTTCTGGAAACTATTTTGAATTGACAACTAATTTCAATAGATTTGCCTAGGAATGCCTTGTATACCGGCCGCGCTAACATTTCTAGGGAAAACGTCACTGAGAGTCGATCCAAACTTGTGTCTGAAATCGAAGCCTCCTTACAAGGAGTTTCCGATTGGGGTCGACTCAATCTGGTCCGTCTGGTCAATTTAACCCAACGAAGACACAGGTTTGCGCGTTCACCGCTAAAAAGATACCGTTTGTCGTGTCACCTCGCTTTGAGAGCACTTCCCTGACTGCCACAGCCAGCATCGGAATCCTTGGCGTCGATATATCGAGCGAAATCCAGTTCCGCGGTCACTTGGAGGGTAAGGCCAAATAGCCTCGAAGAAGCTTGGTGTGCTCAACAGATCGAGACAGTATTTCACCCCGGCCCACCGCCTACAACTTTATAAGGCGCAGGTTCGGTCGCATATGGAATACTGTTCTCATATCTATGCAGGAGCACCCCAGTACCAGCTTCTCTCTCTTGACCGCATTCAACGGAGAGCGACTCGAATAATCGATTGCCAGGATATTTCAGATCGGCTTGACCCCTTGGCGTTGCGTAAAGATGTAGCCTCACTCTGCATTTTCTATCGCATGTATCGTGGGGAGTGCTCCGAAGAATTGTTCGGACTTATACCAGTCGCAACGTTTCGCCATCGTTCAACGCAACAAAACTTTCATCCCCATCACCTGGATAATTGCCAATCCACCACTGTGCGGTTTTCCAGAATTTTTTTGCCTCGCACAACTCTAGAACAAATTGTCGCCTGCGGCATTTCCGGACCGATACGATCTTTAAACCTTCAAGAAAAGAGCGTACTCCTATCTCAAAGGCCGGCAACGCACTTGTGACTCTTCAGTTGCAGGTGTCCATGGGAGACGATAGTCACTTACCATCAGGTGACGCGTCTGCTCGTTTGCCCCCTATAATATAAAAAAAAAAGATTTGTTTGTCTTTGCTGAAAATCATTGGCCACCTATGTGTACTTCTTTTTTACCTATTTTTTTTAAAGTAAATCTCTCACTCTTTTGTTTTTATCCATAGATAATATACCATATGGGGAATATGTATCCATATATAATATACTATATTTGTATCAATGGACGGCTAGCGTTAAAAATTTACAAGGGATTTGTTTGGGGAGTCTGCTCCTGCGTTAGCGCCAGTTACTTATTGGTTTCTTGAATTTAAACGTGGTTAAGAGAAGCTAAACGATGACCCCAGACCCGGCCGACCTACAACTGCAGTAACTCATGAAAATGTCATCAGGGTCATTATACATCGAGAGATTCAGGTTGAACTGAAGATTGGATCACGTGCAATTTTCACCATCCTGCATGAACACCTTAAAGTTAAGAAGCATGCTTCGCCATGGATACCTCATTCTCTCACCGAAGAGCACAAATCCCGTCGTGTTGAGTGGTGCAAATCTTTGCTAGAAAAGTTCGAAGGAGGAATTTCGCAAAATGTATTCTATATCCTTACAACTGACGAAACTTGGATCCACAGCTACGATCCTCTCAGGAAACAAAAATCCACGCAATGGGTGTCTGAAGAAGACGAGTTGCCCACAAAAGTTGTTCGCGGTCGGAGCGTTAATAAAAAAATTACAAATAGCATTTATTCCGATAGGAGACCGTAGAACAGTTACTAGTGAATGGTACTGCGAAGTTTGTTTGCCTCAAGCTTTCGGGGAGTTGAATAGCGAGCGACCAAGGAGCGGTGTCCGTGGCTTTCTTTTTCACCAAGATAACGCGCCCGTTTACACAGCTGCTAGAACCATGGACTATTTGAATACTTCGGGGGTACAAATATTACCTCACCCTCCGTATAACCGAGATTTAGCTCCATGCGATTTTTTTTGTATCCCACGGTAAAAAAAATGCTTCGTGGGTGAAAGTTTAACATCGCAAGATACGTTTTTTAAATGTTTTGAAAGCCGGTTCACCCGAATGCATAAGTGCATTGGGGTTGGAGGGGAATGTTTTTAAAAGCTATAAATAAAGTTTTTTCACATTCCAACTATTTTTCATTTCACTAACAATTCTTGGAACAGCCCACGTACATACATGAACCCAGAAGTAATATTTCAGGGTTCACGTATTTACGTACTTCTTTTTTGGGCAGTCGTGTAAAAATCTTCAAATATTTGAGGATCGATTCCCGAGGTAGACGATTTATCTACATATTGGTCCCAATTCTGTTACTTTACTCGCTAAAATAAAATTCACTAAATTTTCTTCATATTAGATGTAAACCTTGTGTACTTCTAAACAAAGTCTTATTTCAAATTGAAACAAGTAGGTAACATATGTCGCTATCGAAATAAGCAATTTATTTGTCGACTAAAGTCTGATACGCTTAAATAAACTTTAATACCACGTAGCGAGAGCCGCTATCCGTTGAATTTCATCTTTTTTGCTCTGTGTTTTTAGTAAGCGTCTTCGTAGGTGTCGATTAAAATAACGTCATCTTAGTTCGTTTTGAACAAGTTTTTATACGGCAATTATACGGCATTTGAATAAATGGAGACTCGCTGCGTGGAAATAAAGTTGATGAGTATACGTTGACAGGTTTTAGTGAAATTTAGTGGCGCTGAGAAATAGATGCCAATATCAAATAGACCTTATTACGAAGAATACAAGGTTGATTTCATATGAAGAAATTAAGTCAGGTTTTAGTTTAGTCGAGTGTACAATAGAATCAGCACTACTATCTACATAAAAGTAAATAAACTAAAAAAACTAAACGAATTTGCTTACGAAACCTCGTGAGTAGGATTCGCACTTGTCCAGTTTTTTTTAAAAAAAATGTTCCTACAACTTATTTGCAGTGCTTTGGCGGGCAGGTTTGCTATCCCTGGATTCATTCGTTAAGTTTTACGTTTACGATTAGTGTTCTAAGTGCTATAAGTCAATGTTTGACAAAGTCGTCAACACTCATCGCCAACGTTAGGCTTATTACTACATATTATAAAACATGTCCCCCGCCGCCCGTGTCTGTCTGTTCGCGATAAACTGTAAAACTACTGAACGGATTTTCATGCGGTTTTCACTAATAGACAGAGTGATTCATCAGGAAGGTTTAGATGTATAATTTGTACCCGTGCGAAGCCGGGGTGGGTTGCTAGTGCAGGTATAATAAAAATAAATTTATTTCAGTTAACTGTCAACCGCCGCACAGTTGGTTAGGTATTTGAACCTCAAAGTTGGTCATAATTAGGTATTTAAACATTGAATATGGTTATAGATAACTTACAGAAGATTATTCTTATTCAAAAATGATCAAGTTTGTAATAAACACAAAATAGGGTACTAATAATATTTTTTAATCTATGCAACTAGCTTCACGACTGATTAGTCTGACTGACTACTACTCCTGACAGTTCAAAAATACCTATAATGGGTTCAATTGAAATAAATTATTTTGATGATCAGAATCACCACCTGAACCTAAATCTAAATTTTCGTTAGTGACTTCGCAGGATAGCAAAAGGTTTATTACATCACTGCTGAAAATTCTTAACTTTATTTGTGTTTAATTTACAGCGTTTGTTTCAATGCATTAGGTTTTTTTTAAATCATTTATTTGTTCCTTGATGTAGCCAATTCCTTTGTATGTTATATCTGAATTTGCATGCCTAAATCTCTGTGCCAAAATCGGGGTGATGATTGGTCATTTCGACAAATAATTTTCTTATTTTCACGAAAATACGACAGGTGCAACGGAACCACTGACGTTTGAAAATTGTTCGTAACTAAGTCGGTTTCATTTTCGAATTTAATTTTAACCTGCGCTTGCTGGTAACCGTCACAGGTTGACTTGACAGCCCATTGTTTTCTTTTTCTTTGACACTCAGATTATTCATTGCATCTTCTCCTAAATGCGTTCAATATTTGCAATTTGAATCTATGCGGTTACTCTATTATACCCTTCTGCGGGGGGGGGGAGGTAAACCTCTTATTTTTTCCTTTTGCAACACAGAATTACACAGGTAATAGGTTTTGTTCATTTCTCGGACAATATTTTATTGTTCTCTGGTAAGCATCGGCTATTATCAATAATGTTTGTACGAAAGGTTGTTTGTTGAACTTGATTGCTTCTTTTATATGCTTCCCTATATTTCTGGCTCTTGTAGGTATCTCCTGGACCTCCTTTGTAACCATAGATGCATGAGCTTTACCAGACCGCCAATTCGTTTGAGGTACGAAGTTCTTTCATTTACGCCGCTTCGTGATCTCACTTGACTAATATAAACGATTTTTGTGGGCGACCGGGACCTGAAACGGTGCCAACAACCTCTCCAGAAATGAAGTTTCTACTTTCATTCGTTCATAGCAGGTAGCAATATTATGCCGCCGAGCCAATCTTTATTGTTTTCTTTTTAACTTTTGTTTAATGCGCAGCAAGCCACTTATTCATGAATTGAATACGGGCAGGTTGTGTTTTATATTAGCTTTTTGCTCATCATCATTCTCATTGTTCGAGTATCAACTTGTTTTCTAAAACAATTTAGTTTTTGTCTATTGTTGTACCTTCCATAAGTTGATAGAATTGATTTCGAGTCATCCGATCCCAGAAGGACCTATTATAGGAACAAAATGGTATGCTAAATAAGTATTAAATAATTTATTACAATATTCCAGGTACCTACTATTAAATACGCTTGAATAAAATAATAGGCGCAAATCGGCGGCTAACTCGAATTAGAACATAATCTGCAGTATAGTTAGCGGACTATTCAAACTAAAACTGAAACTGTAATAAGGATTAGAACCAATTTAAAACTCATAATTACTTGTTCAATTCATAAAATTATTTTTCATGTCACTTCTTAGTACATTTAGGACCAATTCTAATTGAGTTATGTATCAAAGTGATGATTAAATATCAAGTACATACCTGGTTCCTCAGAATCCATCACAAAAGTGTCTTTCCTAAAATCACAGCTGATAAGTTAACCACAATTTTAAAGCGCTTGAGTATCTTACACAAAAACAACAACTGCCGAATCCGATCCGGAATGTGAAGCGCGAACGGTCGTGACCCTTAAGTACCTAAAACTATTGTTAGAGAATCTGTTATTGCTGTCTCTTTCTAAAGATACTTGTTATTATGTATACTTATTTAGTGACTTGCTAAATCGGGTTTTGGCCAACTTTTTTGTTTCAATGCCCATTATGAGCCGCTCAGTGAGTCGCCTAGTATTTATAAGCTAAAGTACGTGGACAAAAACATTTTATTCTACGAATTGCTTATTCTGCTAATGAATAATGTTTTTTTTTGTTTTCTTTAATAATTAAATACGAATTTATTGATTATTTAGAAACTCGAGGAATACTTACATTAAAAAAAACTTAAGTATGGAATAAAATATTATATATATTTAATAAATCGGTATTGTTATAAAAAGAAACACAGCCTAAATTATATAGTACTTTTTTTTTTACTTTATCCTATTAATAAATTTCGAGTACCTATAGAAACAAATAATATACAATTAAATTAGCAAATAAATACTTTAGTCTAATAACTATCATATTATTCACCCCTCGATAAAAGGGTGAGGCGTCCTTCCTCCTTCCGCAATTCAAAAAACCTGTCGGTTCCGAAGTTAGTCGGGCACCATCGAAATATACACGTAAGTAAAACCGTACATCCGTAATTAATATGAATACCACTCACGTTTTTTTTTTTTTTAAGTTATATGGAGCAAACGAGCAGACGGGTCACCTGATGGTAAATGACTACCGCCGCCCATGGGCACCTGTAACTCAAGAGTCACAGGTGCGTTGCCGCCCTTTAAGTTGTGAGTAGGAGAAGAAGGGGAGGGGGGAAGAGTGGGAAGAGGGGGAGAGGGGAAGGACGGGAATAAAAGCGTGGGGTGCATGCATAGTGTCAATAGTTGTAATCATTTTATTTACACTATATGCATCCCACGCTTTTTTCCAATAACATACCTACATTTATTTCTTATTTAGACTATTAATCCAAATTTATTAAAATTTATTTTCTATTTTTTAGTTGGATTTTCTATAAAAGCGTGTTTTTTTTAAACTATTCTTTATTTTTATTTTTTTGTAATAGAATTATTGCATTTGTGGCGACTTCCACATACAGTAAAAAGAAACATACTCCAACATCATCTACAACCTACTAATCCTGCATCGCGCTATGAGAGTTCTACGTGGACCGTAGGTACAGTGTGCTGTGCCTAGACACTGATGAGGTCGTAGGGGTTAACCAGGCTGGAGCGGTCGCTGCAGGCGTGTGGTATCCCTGTTGAGGCCGAGGATGCTGGCTGGCTGAGACTTGATTATCGCTCATTGCTGTAGGAGTGTATACGATGGTGGTGATGATGATGCTGCTGATCTGCTCCATGAAGGCTGCTTTCAATTACGTCGGGGTCACCACTGTGGAGGATGTCATGTTCCTCGAACACAAAGGGAGGATCCTCCCACCAGGCGAGGTGATCATGCCTGGCGGGCCGCGGCCCAACGGTTGATATTGGGAAATTGTATATATACTAATCGGCGCGAGAACTCTCATAGCGCGATGCAGGATTAGTAGGTTGTAGATGATGTTGGAGTATGTTTCTTTTTACTGTATGTGGAAGTCGCCACATCACTCCCCTCCAAGACCGGGAGGTCGATATCTTGATGAGTCAGCTGTCTATGCTCTATGAAGGAGCGTGCCAGGGCCAGTAGTAAGTTGTTCCGGTGAGTCGGAACTGAGTGCCGCAAGTTCCAATGAGTCGGAACTGTATTCCGCTAGTTCCAGTGAGTCGGAACTGAAGTCCGCTGGTCCCAGTGAGTCGGGGCTGCGTGCGGTGTTGCGGTGCTGCGGTGAAGTCCCCAGTGAGTCGGGGAGGTTGCTGCGTAGTGGCTGGCTGCTGATCTGCTCCATGAAGGCTGCTTCCAATCACGTCGGGGTCACCACTGTGGTGGAACGGGTTTCATGTCATGACACCCGTCCCTCCACACATTCTCATCGGTCTTTGACAAGTGTGCAAAATTTGAATGAAATCTGTCCGTTTAAAGTGGGTCAAAATCGCGCCTTAAGGAGTCGGTTACAAACAAATATACAAGTGAAGCTAATATAAAGCGTGTAAATAAAAAGCAAAATTAAAAATTTTGAAAAAACCCTCGACGGTTAAAACTTAATCGAAAAAGGACAAAATAATTTAAAAACCCCCGACTTAACCAGACTATGTAACGAAAGATAATAAACGTAAAAATCTTTTTATAATAGAGTTGATCTCTCGCGAAGTCGGTCATATAAACAATGGAGTATCAGTTTTCATAGCAATTCCTTACTGTTTTGTTGTTCCTTACTGTGTACTATTTGTTCCTCGAAGATATACTTAGATGTGGCAATAATAAATAACATATTCAACTACCTATGAACTTAATAAACAACCAAAGAATATCCGTCGGGGCTGCCATTAAATGAACTTTTATTTTGTTATCATTAAACGATTTTAGTTCTTTTCGTCGGTTTAATTTTTTGTTAAAAAGATTTTTGTTTAAATATAATATGGGTAGCCCAACTAAACCCACTGCTCCAATGAGACAGCGATGTTTCGGCGAGCAAACGAAAACATCATCAATGTATACAATTTTTAGATATTTGTGGATTTTTAAGTAACCGCTCGACTGATTTCGATAAAATTTAAATAAGTCCACCCTTTAAAACAGAAAAAGAATTTTCAAAATTGGTTCAGGCGGCATCGAGTAATCGGTGAACATACATACAAAAAAAAGATTCCGACGAATTGAGAACCTCCACCTTTTCGGAAGTCGGTTAAAAATCGCAACTAAATACGTTTCAGAAATGGAATTACTTTATCACTACATGTCAACCGGTTAGGAACTTAGGACTCATGCACTCATTGCACTCTGAAAGTGTGCCAAAATATTATACCTACCTAAAATCGACGCCTATTGGACTCCTTCTATTTCACAACTACGTACCTATTTGTTTATACTGCCCCACCCACCCCACCAACGCAATCGTTATATGAGCGGGTTCACGGTCAGTATACCTGCATCAAGTTCCCCAAACTAAGGTCCCGAGACGCATGGACCTTTATACGGCAGGTCTTACCGTCAAAGCTAACGCTTCGCTTACGCCTATGGAGAGTTCTTATTAAGTATTATTTTTAAAGAAACTAGTGTAGCTGCAATACATAAAACATCACATACACCCACACACCGCCGCGCCGAGCGCAAACTGGTCAGATTTTTCGTGTCGCCTGCATTTATATAAACCGCGTGCGTCGAACGAACACGCGTGCGAGCTTGCATCATCATCCTCCGCGCCTTTTCCCAACTAAGTTGGGGTCGGCTTTCATTCTAAACTACGATACGGCCGAACTTTGATATTTTACGTTAAGCGACTTGCATCTAACTACATTATTTTTGTACTTTTCTGTAATTGGCTAATTCGTAAATGTAAGCTGTTTTAATGTAAGTATATCTACTACTTATTTGACTGAATCTGTACATTTAACTAGGCTAATTTTATTATAAATATATTCGTATTCTACTACAAATCAGAAGTTTTACTCTGCATTTCTGGACCTCTACAGCTATAGTACACCCCGTCTTACACAAGTAACGTGGGTCCCTCATTTCTAACGAGTATTCTTGTTCACCCCTCCAGCTAAACTAAATGGATAAAACGCACAAGCATTTTATCACAAGTTAAGAGAAGGTTCACGTCGGTAGTGTACCGCTGCTTATGAGATCAGCGATTAATCGATTCTTTGAATTGACTTTTGTCTACCTAGCTTGTACTAGATGATTCACTGCGCCGTATTGATTACTAGCAACCCGGGGTGGCTGTTGCAATGTATATACTTATGTGGCGAACAATATTTTCCTCATATTTCAACAAATTAACACAAAACAATATTAAACCATACGTATAAACCTTCCTATTGATTCACTCTGTCTATTGGTGAAAACCGCATTAAAATCCGTTGCATAGCGTAGTTTTAGTAGTTTAAAACATCTAAGCTAAGATCTAGGCGTACAGACGGTGGGAAGCGACTTTGTGTTATACTATGTAGAGATTAAATAAAATACATTAGGTAATTAAACTTGAACATATACCTTTTATATTTATTTGTGTATTGTGGATTCGACGTATCCCACAACTCAGCGAGTCTTTCAAATGTAAGAATAAAATCTCTTTCCGGTTCAAGCACATTAGGCGGGAGCGGAGGTGAGGGGCTGCGCGAGTGCTTCGTGTCGTTTTCCATATCATATACGGCCGACTCCATCGCCGTTCGCGCACTGACTGACGGTGATTGACGATTTGCCATGCTCGGCAAGTTCAGTTCAGTCATTATGATTGATAGATGAAAGACGTCGAATTCAGATCATCAATCATATTCTCATAACCATCAATCATGTCAATAGAGTAGGATTTCCATACATCCCGGTATAAC
Source organism: Callimorpha dominula (assembly GCA_949752705.1). Taxonomy (NCBI): domain Eukaryota; kingdom Metazoa; phylum Arthropoda; class Insecta; order Lepidoptera; family Erebidae; genus Callimorpha; species Callimorpha dominula. The sequence goes on from OX456992.1 coordinate 2,812,192, forward strand.
GGGACATGTCCTGGTTCGGTGCGTTATGCGAGTTGTGTCCTTAAATTATATACTTTTGTATAGATTTATTATGTAATACATCTAGGTAGAGAAAATAGTGGTTGGCTACTAAATAGGCAATAACCTTAATTACTGCCCTGCCATAGTAAATCATAAAACAAAATTAATAAATAAGTAATGCACCATACGGCCTATACCCACTTGAGCGTCTATGGGTAGTATAGTACCCAAAAAAAATCTGCCAGCATCCGTCCGGGGTACTGTAGTACCCAAAACGACACTTTGTAAATATTGCCATCTTGCTCATAAATGCGGAACTAGATGAACGTTGTGCTTGTATAAAATGATTGTCCATGAAATGTTTCACTAGAATAAATAGAAGAGGGCAGTGTAAGGTGTTCGAGTGCTTAAAAAAAAATTTGTAAACTTCAGTCAACGCGCCAAAGTGTTTTTGGTTAGGTGTTTCGGAGCACCAGCGATTATGTCGTAAGTATTTCGTTTATTTTAACTGAATTTTATAGATTATTATACATCAAAATGAACTTTAGGATATGTACTATTTGATAATATTTTACTGATAAAGTTTTACGTACGAATTCGACTCTAATTTGGACTTCAAAATATTGTTGTGACGAAAACAGTGACATCTTTATAATTCACAGTCGCTTTTCGTCTTGTTTATTGTTAATTTACGTGCTATTCAGTGAAAATATAGTGATTAAGTTTCTAATAAACATACTCATACACTTTTTTAGTAAGAATATATTAAAATGATAGAGGATTAACAAATAATATCAATGTGTTCGTTAGGTTTTTTCGTATGGGTCGTGCGGTGCCCACGGACGTAATAACAAAAGTTATAAATAAGGGTCTGTACAAACTAGGCAATGTGTTTGCAATATGTGATACTGCTTGATGTTATCACGTGTTTTCTTTTTGTTGTAATGCACTGAATCATTTCACACTTAGTTTATGTACATTTATTTTTTCTTTTCACTTTATTTAACTAACTTTTTTTTTAATAATTCAAAGCAGTAAACATTAACATTAATTCAAAACAAGGTGATGGTGCACTGATATTTAAATTTAATGGGTTTTTGATTCATACTAACAGAACTACCAAATATATATATATACATATATATTAGATTAAATTAATTATGTATATATTATATATATAATAGGTTTAACTTAACCTACTCTATGTTGAGAGGTGTAGCTTACAACGCTTGACAAATTTTAGATCGCTGAGCTAAATTAATTGAATCTTGTGGCTTTTGGGATTGGTGACGGGCGCAGCTGTCTTAAAGACCGTTGGGGCACTATCAATACATTTTGCATTTTTTTTTCCATTAATGTACTAATCGGAGGTCACCAAACAACATTAATCTACCAATCTATTTATCGGTATAAGCAAAAATGATAAATCATTAAATGATAAAATCACTGTTATTCGTATTTTAAATTAAACTCAACAAATTCAAATATATAAATAAATCGGTTAATCTGTGCGGAGAAAGCCTTAGCCGGGCGGCCATCTTGCTACAATTCGACGACACGCGACGAGTCGGCAGTCGACAAGAGGCCACCGAAAAATTGCAGGGAGAATGTATTTTGATTCGATTTCTTTAGCTACTTAAATATAATTATATATCAACATTTTAGCATCATTTTAAAGGGAAATGAATCTAGTTTGGTCTTTAAGTGTTTTGTTGGTAAAATATATTATATTTTATGCTTACGAAACAAATTTATAGAAAGTTTTTTAAATTTTTACTCGGGAATTCATATCAACCCTTATTATAAGTATTATAGATTGTCACTATTGAATTTTGAAATAGATACTTCCATCTATGAACATCTAGCTATTTTCCAGTATTTTTATCTTTGCTGTAACTATATTATTTTAGTTGTTACAAAGGTTTTTGTTACCAAGCAGCGGGCACAGTTAGTTCCGCGCGGCTCAAGGCGGTAAAATAGTGGACGTTAGAGACATATATAGTTTCCCGCACGGGACGTCTGAGTGGATACCTACCTTCTAAGTGAAAGTTACACACACAAAGTAACAGATTTGTTTTATCATCACGTATAAGTAGTACAGAGCACTGATACTTGGTGTTAAAATCAATTTTTTGTGTTTATATTTTCACTGTAGCTAGGGAGTATATATACAGGCCCGCACAATGCTAGAGACAAATCTAACGAAAGATTGTCGAATATCTGTTGTTTAAATATAACAAATAACAATTAATAGGTACCTCGTTAAAGTAACATTTTTTTTACGGGTAGGGCAGTAGCAAATGAGCAGACGGGTCACCAATAAAAAAATTAATTTGATATCACTATAATTTACGATTAATTTGCTGGTTTCTATGTTTGGCGCCCAACTTGTAATTATTTTGTTATTTACATTAGTGTAGGAGTTCAGCTAGGCTAACACGTTTATTTTTCGCTTTTAAGTTCCTTTCTTCTTTCGATAGTTTAATTTTTTGTTTAAAATTTTATTCTTATTGTAACCATGTAAAGACATAATAATATCATGTTTCTTTCTAGATAGTGTCCAGTAAATCAAATGGGGGAAGTAACAGAGATTGCAGAGCAACAGTCAATCAACACTGTCAATGCAAATGCCAATCTATATCTAGAAGTCATTCAATATCATGCAAAAGTGGAACAGGTATTTTTTTGACGTCGTTTGAAAGACAGTAGGTACGTAAATAGAAGTGAGAGCACAGAACCTACAAAAATGTAATACATACCAATAGTGAAATTGGCATACTTTTTCCAATAGTCGGTCTACACGCTGAATTGTAAACTAAGTAGGTACTTAAGCTGAAGAGACCCCAACAATCTGTTAGAAACTGTTAAGAACAAGACGATTGCACTAGTATTTTATTTCGGATTCAAAAGTATTGGCCAGGGGGCAATCTGACGTATCGTATCGATAACCAACTAATGATTGCTGTTTATCTCCTATTTCTTTTACAATTAAATATCACTTACAGCATGATGTTTTATTCAATATCGTCTTATTTCCCAAAATAATGACGATTGCACAGTAGTTACTAAGCAATGCAAGAGCAAACAAAATAATAACAACATATAATTCACGTATTTCAAATTACTTAGTCACAGCAGCACTATAAGTCATGATGCGCGTTGTCATCATCCCCTGTTGGTAAATGCCGACTAGGGCGAGGCCGGCGCGGCGTGTTGGTTGTGTTTGGCATTTACAAAATTTCGAAAGGGATATAACAGCAATGCAAACAATTAGCGATGATAATTGGAATGAACGAAGAGGAAAGATGAAAATTCCTAATTTTATTTAATTGTTTGATAAAATACATACGTACCTATAAAAATGTGTAATAAATTATAAATGTTTTAAAATTTTACGAATAACTCAATAAGTACATACTTACGATTATTATTCTAGGAAGTGGGTCAAGATTAACTTGCAAGATTTGATTATAGACAGAACACCGGCACGGGTCAAACTTAATTAAAGCTAAAAAAAGTTATATGGAAAATTGTTTGAGCAACAAGGTCGTAACCTATTTTTGAGTAAATTTTTCGATAAAATTAGATATTTACATTTAGTATACTAAGTTTATGACATTTCCCCGTCCCTTTCCTACCCATTAAGACAGAATAAAATAGTTGTCATTATTAAGAATATTAAGGTATCAGAGGATAGGTTATTGCAGACTTTGGCGTCATAAACTATGGCGTCGCGTTGTAAGCACGTCAATAATTGCATTCCGAGATGATCTTAGTGATTATCGTTTCTCTACTGTTAAATGAGATCACGTTAGAAAGATATAATAAGATACATAATAATATAAGATACGTAATTAAGATTGGATACTTTATCAAAATATAGATTATTGTAGTTTTAATTATCAGCCCAAAAATAAAACAGAAAAGTTAAGTATTTTTATATGATTATTTTGTACTTTCTGCAAAATGTACGTATTTTTATAATACATTGTATCCAACCATGTCTAGAACAGAGTTGGATACATGACTGGGTAGATATAAAATAGGGTAAATATAAAAACCTAATGAATTTGTTTTGTACACGCTCCAACATGAGACTATATTTAGTTTCATGTGGAGCCCAGATGGCTGCGTTGCATGCTAATTGGCTCCTCACCAAAGTGCATTAAGCAACAATTGCTTTAATATTTGTATAATTTCGAGAAGTACGTAATAAGAAACCTAAATTTCTGAAAGCCTTCTTACAGCACTTGACAATGTGATTACGAAACGTTAGCTCAGTGTTAAAAATAACTTCTAAATCTCGGAGTGATGTGCCTATGGCAAAAAACAAATGATAATAACTTCTCATCTGTTATAGTTATAAGGTTGACATTGATAGGCGAGTAGGTAGCAAATATTGAAGCAAAAACAATAACTCAACTCAGCTTAGTTTACACAAACGTACCTACTGTTGACCAGCCAACCTGATGTCAGAATGGCTGGTCACATTGATATTCCTTACATTTTTTATTTAAATAATGAGGTACCTAGCACTTGTTTAGTTGTAGTAGGTAGCAATTATTAACCACTACCTAGATGCTAAATGAGACAGGCAACCAGCCCATTCTGATGCACACCTTTTAGGTCACTCACTCAGGAGCTACACAACTGCCCATATTACTGAGAATACTCAGGTTAAATGTTTTTTTTTTTAATAGTACAACCACATCATACATATTAATACATTTATAAAATATATATTGTTAGTCTTCAGTCTGATATGTATGACACTTACGGTGTACATAACATTGGCTAGTTATAGTAGTGTGCTAAAGACAAAATAAAATAAAAATAACATAAAGTAAACAAACAAAACAAGCTAAAGAAATTTAACAATTTAAACAAACAACAGTTATTTGAATTTGAATTACTATAAAATACTTTTTGAAGTTTAATGTTAAATTTACTAAATGTATCTCCAAAGATGTCAATGTCTGGATTGCGTGTTTGAATGATATTGCACTGATTGAGAACTCTACTCATAGGCGATTGCATGCCCAGATTAGTTCTACAGAATGGTACATGAAACGTAGTAAGTCTATGTCTAGGATAAGAGTGGGGAATGGCCAACGGTACCTTTTCCAAAAGACAACTGCACTGAACCTTATTGCTTATCAATTTATGGAGAAAAAGAAGGTCCAATATGCGTCTACGATTACAAAGACTGGTCATTTCAAATTTGGATAACCGTTCATCATATGGTTTTCTGTAAGAGAATCCGCTACACAAGAATGAGATATTTCTGGTAAAGGCTCGCTGAATGCTTTCAATCCGTTGCGAATGGACAACATAATACGGTGACCATACGATACTAGCAAATTCGAGATGGCTGCGGACGAGACTATTATATAAAAGTACTTTGGTGGTGTAATATTCCTAAAGCCAATAGTATTTCTTCTCAGAAATCCGAGCATTTGGGCGGCTTTTTTCACAGTTTTATCAACGTGTGCTGTAAATGTTAACTTTGTATCGATGATCACACCCAAATCACGGATTTCGGTTACTTCGCTTAAATATGTGCCGCCAATGTCGTACTTCGTAACAAGTGGTTTCTTTTTGCGGGTGAATTTAATGTGCAAGCATTTATTTATATTGAGATCCATGCAGTTTGCATTGCACCAGTCTAAGATTTCATTAAGATCGTCTTGAATTAGTTTAGAATCCCTGAATGATTTAATTGAGCGGTAAATTTTAACATCATCGGCAAATAATGACATTTTACAGTGCTTCACCCGAGATGTTATATCGTTAATAAATATAACGAAGAGCAGGGGCCCCAGATGCGACCCTTGAGGTACCCCGGAAACTGCCTTATAGTACTGCGACTCAAAACCATTGACAGCAACGCTTTGTGGCCTGTTATACAAGTATGACTCGAACCAATTAAGCAACGTTCCTCCTACACCTAAAGCATTTAGTTTCTGCAATAGAAGCAAATGGTTTACTTTATCGAAAGCGCTGCTGAAATCAGTGTATATTGCATCTACCTGTGACCCAGCATCGACTTCCTGTGATGTCAGTAACAAAGGTAACTAAATTTGTTAAAATAGAGCGACCGCTTATAAATCCATGTTGATGGTCAGAAATATTATTATGAATTAAAGTAGCAATTGAAGGGTACAGAACAGATTCGAATAATTTTGAAAAACATGAGAGTATGGATATTGGCCTATAATTCTTAACACTTGCGTGGTCCCCTTTTTTAAAGACTGGTACAATACGAGCTTTTTCCATTCTTCAGGGAATTTGCCGTCCGCAATAGATCTGTTAAATATCAAGGCCATTGGTAATGCGACTGACCGAGAACATTGCTTTACAAAAATAGGTGGAATCAAATCAGGTCCACACCCACACACAGGCAACCTTCAATGCGTCAAGTTTCTTTATTGCAGATTGAATTTGGAGTTCTGTAATTTGTAATGTTGATACATACTTATTATTGTTGGGAGAGGTCACCGCAATTGATGTATAGTCGGTAGAGATACTATCAGAGTATACAGAGTGAAATTGCTCAGCAAACAGATCCGCAATGTCATTACCATTTTGCGCAATAACATCCCCCCTATACATTTTAGCTGGTAATGTAGAACATCCACCACGTTTTTTTTTTATGTATCTCCAAAAACGCTTTAGGGTTAGATGATATATTAGATTCACTGGTATTCATATAATTATTATAACATGTATCATAAAGTTTATGGCACCGACTTCTGAGTTCAACTTCATCGCGAGGATTCCCATATCTTTTAAACTTCTTAAGAACTTTTTCTTTTTCATTTAAGTTTGATTAGGGCACTACTGAAAAATGGGTGTGCGTTCGCGCAGTGGAATGTTGTTGAATTTAAAGATTTTAATTATGCAGATATTTAGTGTATGACGTCGTGTAATTGTGTATGGTAAAAAAAAATTTGTGCATGCAGCCATTGTGGAGACCACTGTTTACAAAGCAGTCAAACATCACGACGTTCTAAAGGAATTGCTTAGTAAAATGTATTCCAATGCGCACACGAAAAATGGAGGGTAGCGCGCCTTAGTAGCTTTTTTAATCGGTACATATTTTGAAATGACTTCTTTTAAAATAGAATAGAACCTGCTCACCATTTCATCGACATCCTGGCAGGGACAAAGAACATTACGCCAGTAAACACTACTTAAATGTTTCCTAACAGTCTCATAATCAGTCTTAAAAAAGATATATTTATCTGTATAGATGAGAACAAGATATTTAATGGCACATTTTTAGTGTGCTAATCCCGAATTGTCCGGGACATAATTTAACCATAAAGGACTAAGTTTACTGAAAAAATACATTTATTTACTTAAGAAATTTAAATTTGTGACCTTACAATCTTACACTTACACATCCACTCATATAAAAAAAATAATATTAAGAGACATGGATGTTTTGCGACTCGATTATTTTGCAACTTGCATGTTTTAAGTGGTAAATATTTTGCAACTTTAATATAGCCTGATAATGCACTGAGGCACTGATCAAATAAAGACGGTAGAGATTAAAAAAAATTACACACATTAGGTAGTCTAATTTTATTAATAATAGTCACATATATCTAAATACACTTAAACAATTAAATGGATAATGTTATTGAAAAGAAATGCAACTTATGGACTTAAATAAGTAAGATGTCAATATTATATAATTTTAATTCATAAAAAAAAACTTTAATACTCCTTAATCATTATTAAAGGTTTATACTCATCGTCGGAACGGCACTATTATTAAGTACAAAAATATAATACATATCGTACTTCAACGTAAATATTTTGTAGTTGTGAGCAAGTGGTAATGTCTGTTTTTTTTTAATAGTATCGTTGCTATTTTAAGGCATTCAGTTATTCTGCATCTCTTTTAGATAAACAGGGGTCACCACCAATAGTTTTCGATACTTTGTAATTACTGTTTAGACATATTAGGTTACGCGCGCACGTGCTGATGTAACATTCCTTTATTTTGGAAAATAATGCTAAAATCTAAAATAGTTACCAGTGCGTGCTATATATATGCAGTATAAAAGCACAGAGTAAATACAATAAATCTGTAATAGAGACAACTCCAAAATTCCGACATAACCACTTTGTCACAAAATATACGTGTCCTCAGCAGATGGTCCGAGTCTTCGTCAAGTCTTACTTACTTATGAAAAGATTTGTCTACAGTTCTAACATTATTTATCACAGATTGCGTCAAAGATATATTACTGAAGGTAGCTGGTAGCTAAATGCACTAAAAATATATATATGTATAGCAAATAATTACAATATTGAAAATTAAAAGGTCATATCTCTATACTCTATACAAATAATAAAAATTGATTAAAAGTTGCATCTGAATGTTTACTTACACAAAAAAAAATATCAATTTTTTTTTGTGTGACTGATTGTTCTGCATAATTTCAAGAAGAAGGAAGGAAGGGTGGGTGGACCGATTTCCACAGGACTTTCACTGGGAGATATGCGATGTTCCGGAATTTAGTTAGGGTTCCGCTCAAAAAACATAAATATGTACCCGCCAGCGAAGCCGCGGCGGCCACAGCTATATAGTTGTACTATCTAGTAGCAATAACTTTACCATGAAACTTCCAAACAAGTTAACATAACTGATATCGCAACGAATTCCAAGCTAGCAAATTTAGCTTTATTAGTAAAAACTAGGTAATACCTTACTATACTAATGGAGAGATAATATAATGTCATCCAGTTACATAAATTATTATGCTTAGTTTTAATTATTTTACTGTGCTCTTATGTAATACCGTTTTTTGCAGTGCTAGCTAAAAAGCGGTTCTTGTTTAGGAAGTGCCGTAAAATTAGTTGACATCCTGATAATTGAAAGGTTGCCTAGTGATAGTAGACAAACATGTAATAGAGCTTGTCATTATTAGCAGCAGTCAATATAGTAAAATTATAGAAATAAAGCAAATTGGATTTAACATACAAATATATGTTATGTAAATTGGTATCTGCAAGACTTTCAGACATAAGTAGATATCACTTATATACACTCACTACACACTGCATATAGTGCATAGAAAAATATGTACATATTGCTAGGCTCGGCAGCTTAGAACTCCGCGTCTAATGTGAATACATTGTCTATTTGATTGGCCATCACTCCACACTTCTGGTACTCGGCAACTTTCTTTTCAAAGAAGTTTGTTTTACCTTCCAAAGAGATGAGATTCATGAAGTCGAATGGGTTCTTAGTGTTGTAGTGCTGTGTACAAAAGAGAATGAGTTATATTTCTGCAGTAATTTGTAAAAAACACAAATCTGGGACGAATGTAAAACTTCTTACCTTCTCCCCTATGAGTTCAAGGAGCAGTCTGTCTGCTACGAACTCAATGTACTGCGACATTAGGTCACAGTTCATACCAAGTAGTCGGACAGGTAAGGCGTCTGTAAGGAACTCCTGCTCAATCACCACAGCATCCTTAATAATTTGAAGGACGCAATCTTTGGAGGGCTTCTGAATCAGGTGCTTGAACATCAGGCATGCGAAATCACAGTGTAATCCCTACAAAAATATTTATTTTAATTAGAAAACAAGTAAAAAAAATAGTTACCCTTGTCATAAGGGTCATCTAATAGTGATGTAGAATTATCACATACAGTAACACCCTAGTTATTATAGACTAATAACTTTTATGTACACTTATACAAACCTCATCTCTAGATATAAGTTCATTGCTGAATGTCAATCCGGGCATCAACCCTCGCTTCTTCAGCCAAAATATTGAGGCAAAACTGCCTGAGAAAAATATTCCCTCAACAGCAGCAAAAGCTATAATACGTTCTCCGAATGTGGCTGTCTTACTTGATATCCACTGTAATGCCCAGTCAGCCTTCCTCTTTACGCATGGAAGTGTCTCAATCGCGTTAAACAGAAAATCCCTAATAAGGAAAAACACAAATATGTAAAAACCATTTAGTTACAGATAAACATTTATATACGAACATACAATATTTAAGGAAATCTAACAACTATAACAAAAAGATATTATGCAATATGCTGAAATAGAATATTAAATTGAATGAATTCTTGACCCTATCCTCCTTAAATTGTAAATTTTGACAAGAAATCCTATAAAATATACCCTATCTATAATAATGTAATGTTTTTATTATTATAGCTATGATGGTTGACAGGCATAAGGCACAAGTATATTACTTATGTAATGTTTAGAAAACAATATCACACACTGCACAAATACATACATATGATGCATGAGTAGGTTTCTGAGGTACTTCTTTATCAATGTTTAACAAAAACATATTAGATTGTTATTTAGAACCTAATAATATATATTTAGTGCTCAATTTGATTTCAAGAGAGCTTGTAACTCAGTGCGAGTACTTAATTTGAAATTAACTAAAGTGATCATGTCTTTCTTACCTCTCCTGTGGATCTCTGACATAGGTATCAATTAGCATTGAATACATTTCCGAGTGAACATTCTCAATGGCTATTTGAAAGCCATAGAAACACCTTGCCTCTGTCACCTGCACTTCCTGTGAGAACCTCTCTACTAAATTTTCATTCACAATACCATCTGATGCAGCAAAGAAAGCTAGTACATGCTTGATGAAGTGCTTCTCACTGTCTTTGAGGGTCGCCCAGTCCACTAAGTCCTGGATGAAATATTAATTAAAATAAAAGGTCTATAACTTTTGTAGCATAAGTTAAAGAATGTTTACCCCAATTTAAGTTTCTTGTCTTGTATTTATTTATAATTAAGTCTTTAATTTTACATGCATTTTGTATATTTTAGTGTCTTATAGTTATGCTTTATAGATACAAAAAGTGAGATTATTTCATGATGTTGTATTATGAAAAACATTAGGTTTTGTAACTTTAGTCTACAGAATTCATAGTAGCAAAAACAAAGTAATACTCAATTTGGAATTATCACTCCTAAGTCCTAAGCAACAATGGCATAAAACCTTCTCAGTACACGATCCGTAATCCCGGTCAATCGAAACGTCCTTACACAACATAAGCTCAGAAATTAAAGTTAAAAACCTAGCTACGGTTCTGGGTAAATCAGAAGTACATTTAATAAAAATACCTTTGACAGATCCACTTCTTCTACCGTCCAAAACGAAGCCTCAGCTTTCTTGTACATATCCCATATATCAGGGTATTCTATTGGAAATATAACGAAGCGTCGTGGGTTGTCTCTTAGTAGAGGTTCTAACTGTGGATCGAACTCTACCACCTGATTGTTATCTTTTTCCACCTCCATAGTAGATCCTTGCAGATTTTCGTTGCGAGAGGCCAAAACATTATTTTTTACTGGCGACTGTAATGAAGAACAATGATAAAGCATAAATCTATTAGTAGGCCTGGCTATTAGCGCAAAGCAGTATTTTTTTTCTTTAAAACAAACCTTTAGATGAACATTGTTGAAATCATTGACTAAGTTTTCCTTACCGACGACAGGAGCCATTTCGACGTGTTATTTTTGATTTTAAGACAATTATTTCTTACCGACTATGATACCAATTCAATCGAAAGGACCACAAACTTTTCCACTAATGTAAACGAACAAAACCAACCAAGTTGAACGAAGCTATTTTGAGATCCAACGATTTCCCTCCTACAAATAACCTTTTATTCCGAAGTGCATGATGAGAATTGACAGTCCATCTAAAGTAAGTTACAATGGTGATTAGTCAATTCAATAAAAATAAATCCCATGTTTACGATTATTTTAATGACACTATAAAATAATTAAATTAGAGTTTAAGTAAGAAAGTAAAGAAATATTCAGTTGATTTGTCATGATATTACTTTACTAAAATATCCACAAAACGCTTCGGAACAACGAAGTCATATGGAAATATTTACTTTTTAACTGACCAATCAGAAATAGTTACATAAAAGGCGCTATTTGATAGATCGGTATCGAAAATATTAAATTTCTTATTGATTGTAAAACTTTTATTACAAATTTTGTGTATTTTATATTTGATATACAATACTTTGCACCTCTCTGTTGACATTATTTAAAAAAATTAAGGAGTAATAAAATCGTTGCTATAGATAGTTTACCCGCCAAATTTTCATGACTTTATCACGTTTACTATTGGTTTTTACATTGACCAATCAGAATAAAAAAACATCGTTCTAAATGCACTGTTGGTTTTGTTGCGAAATTTAAAACTAAGTTTAAAACTAATTTTTAATAAAAAATGGATGTAAGGAGAAAATATCCGAAAATTACTGTACTGTGCATTCTTTCACTAACTATACGATTTCCCTCTTATAAATACTTTTTATTCCGAAGTCATGATGAGAATTGAGAGTCCACCTAAAGCGGTTTTTATTGGTGGTCAATTAAATAAAAATAATTTCCATGTTTGTGATTATTCTTATGGCACCATAAAATTATTTAAAAAGAGTTTAAGTATCAAATAATGAATACTTATACTTACAGTTGATTTGAAAGAGTAATAAACTTATGGCTATAGCCACATAGTTTTCCTGATTAAAATAATATTATAATCATAAATATTTAGGAATCGCATTTATAAAATACCTAGTTCAAGTTAGAATTTTTTTTATTTTTTATGGTATAGGGGGCAAACGAGCAGACGGTAAACGACAGTAACTCGCTCACTTTGAGGTGGGAATAGGAGAAGAGGGGGAGGAGGGAAAAGTGGGAAAAAGGGTGAGGGGGAGAGGGAAAGGACGGGAACAGTGGAGAGGGAAGGGTTAGGGCCTCTGGTAACTTCACTCACGCGGCGAAATGCAATGCAAATAAATAAAAGAAATATATGCACTCGGAAATTTGTTATGCGTTTCAATAAATATTTTAAATATTAATTTTGAACAGTGTTTTCATGGCTTGATTGACAAGCATCTTATAACTTCGTAATATAATCTACCTAATCTTTCAGGAAGCTCGTTTTTATTCCTCTTAAAAGTTGCAAGTCCAACTTTATTCTAAATGTCATAAAAATAATTAGCAAATCATGCAGCTCGTTTGCGTAAAATAACCAGAGAATGCGAAAGCGAATCCTGAATAAACTTATTCATTATTCGTTTCAGGATCTATTAGGAATCTGCGTAGTATACCTCTAAGTTCTAGATATATTTTTTACAAAAGTCACGGATGCAACTTTATACACATAATACGGGTGCCATTATTGATATATAAATACCTTACATACACAGTCCCATTCAAAAGTTGCACTTAAAACTGTCCCAACCACAAAAGTAGTTATAGACAGTTATAGTTTTCATATTAACATACAAACATACAAAAAACACAAAAAATGTTATGATAAATGAACACTTGTAAGGACAAGAAATGTGTATACTCACATTTGTTTTTATACTTGTTTAAATTGACTTTATTTTTTAAATGTGTCATGTGTTTATGAACACTTGTTTATCAGAAGTCTTGTTACTATAGTACAGGCTCTGCCTAGTTTAGGGTCAGACGGCCGTGTGTGAGATGTGTGGAATTATTATTATTATTTGTACTTTTATCCGTAAATAGGTTTAGAATTAGAATAGAAATGATTAGAAATAAAATAGAAATGAACATTTAGACATTTATATTAATTCGTTCAACTACAATAAAAAGTAACCAAAAATAATGATCATATTATATTTTAAGCAGGTATATGACTAGCCTTTCGATTATAAGTGAAATCTAGATACACAGTCACCTATAACATCTAAAAAATATGCTTAATTCAGTTTGCAATAATACAGAAACAACTAGACGTTACTAATTCTTTTAACATAAATTGAGCTTATTATATAATATTCTTTTTGATGGATATTTATTTTTTTCAAGTCAAAAATATTGTCAAACACAAGCATACTTTTTGTTTTTTGCATGATACTTGAACGTTTTATTATAATATAATTTGTAAAATGAAGACATATGCCATAAAGACATACACGCTTCACAAAAGCAAAGTGAACCGTAAATTCATTCGGTCAATCAATATATTTAAAGATCGTCGTTAAAGTCGGTTTTGAGTACGGTTTATAAAATAAATATACATCATACTATCAGCACCCCTTTGATTGACTTTATAATCAAAAGTAAATCAGTAAAATATTACAATGCGTTAAACGATATTATTTATTGTAAATACCTCTGTATAAATATAACGAAGATCATCTTTGTCAATTAATAACAAATATATATATATTTTAAAAGACTAACAGCGTCTCCATTAAATTTAGAACAGAGTCGACATATAACACGAACAAATGAAGTGGTCACATATTAGAATGATGAAAACGTAAAGTAAGTGTTTATTATATATATTATATATATTTCCGCTGTTACCTAAACAAATATTTTACGATGTCTTTTAGACGTAATAATTAGTTATATAATATACTGATGACAATTACATTTTAGGTTACCGAAAATATTAAACTCCGTCCATGTTTAGGAACCTTTACATGAGATTTTTGTAATTTTTAAACAATTTAAGCCCTGTGGCGCGTTGACTGTTCAAAAGCATTAATTTGGTGAGGACTTTTTTTGATGTGACTGTGTATCTAAGGTTTTTATATAACAATGGGAGGCATCGATAAATGGGTTCACCCTTGCATTGGTACAAAGAGATAAGGAGGCGGTAAAACCAAACGCCAAGTCGGTAACCGCTACTAAACCAAGTAACCAAAATTGGCCCATACAATAAAAAGAGTAAATCCAACCCCAAATAATCTTTTTACTAGAATGAAAAAAGTCAACATATATTTCGCCGACCCCAAATTAAATTGGGACAAGGGTAGGCAGATGATGACGTCATATGTACTCGCTTTTGTCACGTCATTTAAGTTTATTGATAATTAAAAACAATAATAAATGTGATAATACCAAGAAATACAATTTATGATTCATTCAAAGTAATAGTTTATTTCAACAGAATATAAAACTACGGTAAAAAAATAGAGAACGCTGTAATTTCTTGTAACGTATCTATTATACTCTGTGCCTTCACCAGGCTTTGTCAGGTTTGTCAATTGTATGATTGCCGATATTATGTCAGTGTCATTTTGGGCAAATTGGGATTTGATAAATATTGTGGATTGTAATTTTATGAACAAATAACTAAGAAACTTAATGAAAATGTCTGACAATGATGACGATTATATGTGCGAGGAAGAAGAGGATTATGGTTTAGTAAGTGAATTCTTTGGCCATCATGTTTGACAATATTGTGCTTGACATTTTACCGATTTTAGTTTTCTCTTGTTCAGGTCACAACATTCTGTTGTCTTAGTTTGTCTTGAATGTAATGATTTTTCTGTAATTTTAATAGCTTGCTTAAAGAAAACGTTAAAGAATGGTAAAAAAATATAACCTCTTTTTCAATATGCCAAAATGTCATCATTTTACGCTCACTAAATTCCGTATATTCTGTAATACTGGATATTTATTTGTAGGAATACTCAGAAGACAGTAACTCGGAGCCGGATGTGGATTTGGAGAATCAGTACTACAATAGTAAGGCCCTGAAAGAAGATGAGCCTCAAGCTGCTTTACTTAGCTTTCAGAAAGTGCTTGAACTCGAAGGTGGTGATAAGGGCGAGTGGGGTTTTAAGGCACTCAAACAGATGATCAAAATTAATTTTAAATTGGTTTGTATATTTTTTTTTCAACACTGCTGTTCAAGTCCCGTGTCATGGTTGACATGGGATTACAAACAAGCAAGTTGCGTTAAATACTTTTCAATCAAATTTAAAAAAAGAGAAGGTCCTCCAAACAAAAGTTTTTGTTATGTTACTCCAAATCTTCACCAATTGTGTTTAATAACTAGTTTTTTAATTTATTGTACTCAAGTTTGGTCCCACAAAGAAAATATTCCGTCTTGATGGGTGGAAAACTTAAGGATGATGAATACAGCTTATTACAATTTATCATGGTATAAGCACATTGAAAAATATATGAACACCAAGTCACACAATTTAGGTGCTAGATTTATATTTAAAAAAATCATCTTGTGAAATCGTGAAATAGGATATCTATCTTGTCAGATTCTTTTAGGCTATAGAACTTGGATAATATTTGAGAGCTGTGTTGCTTCTTTGCAGGGAGTGAAAACACAGTGTTGGTTACTTATTTCATAAAGCAGAAATTTTTACACATGACAGGAAAACTTGTCATTAAATACTAAATACTAAAGTTTATTATTTTAATTTTTTTTTTTTTTTTCTAAAGACAACTCCCGCATTAGGAATATTCCTGTGTTGCGGGGTGCTTCACAAACATTCAAACAACAGACTCAAAGAACACCCTGACTCGGGACAACTATTTGTGGATCACACAAATTTTTGTCCCGTGTGGGATTCGCACTCACAACACTTGGCACGGCATAGTGGCGAGGTGACCACTTAAGTCATTGTGCCATTCGTGCAGTCGAATTCCGGTGTAACAGCTCAGCCCAGGAGGTAGTGGCCGAGTGAGAGCCCTATGGCTGCCCTATATCATTTTAAGCAGATAAAATTCAAAGGCAATTGTTATGGAAACTGTGCCTGTTTTAACCTGTACATTTTCAATATAAGAATACTTTACCAGTTAAATTTTTTTTTTTTATTGGTTGAAAATGTAAAAAAATATAAATACAATCATTAATTTTTCCACTTTTGACCACAGCTGCCATTGCATGCATATTGCTTATCAAAAAAAAATAGCCTTGAGGAGTAGAGTTGTTATCATGAAAAAAAATTGAACTTATAACTCCTATGGGCCGGCTCGACCGGAACGATATCACGGCCTCACAGAAAACCGCCAGTGAAGCAATGCTTGCATTGGTTTTCGCCGAGTGAGTGAGGTTACCGGAGGCCCTAACCCTTCCCTCTCCCCACCTCTACCCCTCCTTCCCCCTTCCCCTACTCCCACCTTAAAGACTGGCGGCAGTAGTCATTTACTATCAGGTGACCCATCTTCTCATTTGCCCCCTATACCATTTAGTCATGCTTATAAACATTGCCTAAACCTGTACTGTTTCACTACAGTTTTCTATAGGTTAGAGAGACAGCCCAGATTAGACAGCAGCTTGTATTAAGCAGAAGTGTGAAGCTCACTGCCTCCTTGAGACTATATATATGGGCCAGTATGACTGTCAACTACGATTAATGAGATCAGGAAAAAGTCATATTAGTGTGAACTAAGACTTACACAGAACAGATATTAAGCATATATAATATATGGATATAATTAATATTATTAAGGTATCTATTTGTACATTTCAGGGCAACTTTCCAGAGATGATGTCTAGATACAAGCAGCTGTTGACATATATAAAGAGTGCTGTCACCAGGAACCACTCTGAGAAGTCAATCAACTCAATCCTCGATTACATTTCGACCTCGAGAAATGTGCGTGCTACCTTGGTATTTTATTTTTCTTTATTTAGATAGATTTATTTATAACACGAATTATTTACGTATATATTTATGTGAATGAATGAATGTAGAAAACTTGCCTGAAACATCTAAAAAACTTAAAAATAAAACAAGTATAAAGTTTGGAAGAATACATACATACACTCACACCTGCATTTACCAACTAGAATTTAGTCCTCACATAATAATTTCTACCAACTGGGCACTTTGAGAATTATAGATGGGTAAATGGGAGTATATTAAAAGGGAAAGGTGGAAGTGGAAATGGAAGGAAAAGGATATTACCTATAAGAATGGATTGGCGAGTGTAAGCTCGTCATGGGCAGGGTCACTCACCTGGCACTCAAACTGGCTATTGCCTGGACAACCGAGTCATCACAGTACAGTCCTGTCCATCCAAAGGATAGCTGGAAGATATTGCTTGTTGTGATAAGGCCGCCCATTGTGCATTTTATGTTTAAGTTGTTTCTTTTATATGTAATATATATCATGTGTTTGGTGTACAATAAAGAGTACTATCTATCTATCCTTTTACATAATCCATCAAAATTAATTACTTTTTCATTTAACTGTAAGCTTAGTAATAAAACCTTAATTTTCCTCTCTAGATGGAATTATTACAAGACTTCTATGAAACCACATTGGAGGCATTGAAAGACGCTAAAAATGACAGGCTATGGTTCAAGACAAACACAAAACTTGGGAAACTGTATTACGATAGGGGGGACTTCAACAAACTAGCAAAAATTCTGAAGCAACTACATCAGAGTTGTCAGGTATCATATTGTAATACTTTACCATACTGAGTTACAGCACAGTAGATATTGAGAAGTGTACATAACATATATGTATTTCCCCCATCAAGAGGATGGGGGAAATATAGATAGAGCTCTATGTACAAATGTATATTGTCCGATCCCCTTCATAGAGCTCTATGCACATGAGTGAATCACCCGATTCCCTGCCTAGAGTTGTACATATGTATTATTACCCCCATTCCCTTTATAGAGCACTGTATAAATTTGTATATAGCCTCCATCACCTTCCTAGAGCTCTATGTACATATGTGTGGCGACTTCCACATACAGTAAAAACATACTCCAACATCATTTAGCAAAGATGAGCTGAGCTACGAAGTAACTACTAATCCTGCATCGCGCTATGAGAGTTCTTGCACCGATTAGTATATATACAACTCCCCAACATCAGTCGCGGCCCGCCAGGCATGATCACCTCGACTGGTCGGAGGATCCTCCCTTTGTGTTGGAGGGACATAACACCCCTTCCTCCACATATGTATGTCGTATATTTGATGGGCCCCTCCAATGCAGAAGTTACACCGATGCTGATACGAGTATTTATACCGTTACTGGCACCAGCAACTATTTACCATTAGAGGGACTATCCATGTACTTGTTGCCATTGCCAGTTCAATAAAAAAAAAGAGAGTGTAACAGCAATCATATAAATTTAACACATATTAGGTCAGGAAGTTCTATTCTACTCTGTGTTTACTTAATTTAAAATTTCTCCCACACACAGAATATTCATAAAAGCTGTTGCTATTTAATTATAAAGATAGTTTTATCACCACCGTTTATTACACAGTTTATTTAAAAAAAAGATAATGCTATTTCTTGTAGACAGATGAAGGAGAGGATGACTTGAAGAAAGGTACACAACTTTTAGAGATATATGCACTTGAGATCCAGATGTACACAGCGCAAAAGAATAATAAGAAATTGAAGGCATTGTATGAACAGTCACTGCACATCAAGTCTGCTATACCACATCCACTTATTATGGGTGTCATTAGAGGTAATGTAAATATAAACACAATATTTCCATTTGTATTCTAGTCATATTTTTCAGTAAACTTTACACCCAAAATATTATTTATTTTTATTCAACAAAGCTAATAATTTCTTCTTCAGTATGTCCCAAACAGATAAAATTGCTCCACATTTGATTGTTGTGTGGAGTTGTAATAGCATAAATGTGCGGCGAAGAAATTCAAACATCCCGCATGCGGACCCCATCGACTAATGAAAACGGTTTCCGCATGCGGTCCTTTGGCATGCGTGAACAAAAATCCCTCGCACATCAATTGCGGGACCTAACGACTAATGAAAATGAGCCTTAAGGCTGGTAAGCTAGTCATTCATGTAGTATATATTTCTGTGTCAGAATGCGGTGGCAAGATGCATCTGCGCGAGGGAGAGTTCGAGAAGGCGCACACGGACTTCTTCGAAGCATTTAAAAACTATGACGAGTCCGGCAGTCCGCGCAGGACCACCTGCTTGAAGTATCTAGTGTTAGCTAACATGTGAGTATACTTTGATATCTATACTGATATTATAAAGCTGAAGAGTTGGTTTGTTTGGTTGAACACGCTAATCTCAGGAAGTACTGGTTCGAATTAAAATTTTTTTTAGTGTTGGATAGCCCAGAGTCAAGCTATATAATAGGCTATACAACATCACGCTACGACCAATAGGAGGATAAAAAATGTTGCAAATATGGGGAAAATTTACAAACACAGACAAAGTTGCTCGGGTCAGCTAATTAGTAATAACGCTTTGTATTTGTATGTTTTCTGTGCTGACCATTCATTATTTGTAAATTAGTTCAGAAGAAATGCAGGTATTATAGTACAGTAATTTCATTTCATGGTTTTTGACTGGAATAAGTTTTGTTTAAACCACTATGATCTTTTCATTTTACAGGCTCATGAAGTCTGGCATCAACCCATTTGATTCGCAAGAAGCGAAACCTTATAAAAATGACCCCGAGATTTTAGCCATGACCAACCTCGTGATGGCATACCAAAATAATGACATAAACGACTTCGAGTCAATACTCAAACATAATAGGAACAATATAATGGATGATCCCTTCATCAGAGAGCATATAGAAGACTTGCTTAGGAATATTAGGACTCAAGTGCTCATCAAACTGATCGGCCCATACACTAGGATCCACATACCATTTATTTCTAAGGAGCTGAATATTGATGAAAAGGAAGTTGAGAATCTATTGGTTACATGTATTTTAGATAAGTGAGTATTATTTATCATAACCTACTAATATTATAAACGTGAAAGTTTGTGAGGATGTATGGATGTATGGATGTGTGGATGTGTGGATGTATGGATGTTTGTTACTCTTTCACGCCAAAACTACCGAACCGGTTGCGATGAAACTTGGTAGACCTGGATAGCAGATAGCTGCAGACCTGGATTAACATATAGGCCCACTATTTGTCCCGATATTCCCACGGGATCGGGACTTACGCGGTGAAACCGCGGGGCGCTGCTAGTTATTTATAATGTAATAATATCCAAGTGTTACAATTTATATATGTAAATGTATAGGCGTAATTATATATAACAAGGGTGACAACATATATAAATATAGTAAAAATAATAATAAGTATATATGACGTAAAAAAAAGAGGTACAGTTTCTACTAAATATTTTAGGTGATAATTGGGTGCTTTTTTTTTAAGTTGCTTTGGTGGATAACTTATTTGGTGGCAAAATTAAGTTGCGTTTAGGGGATATTAGAGTTAAAATGTAATGTATACAGGGTGTTACTGAAAGGTATAGTTATATTTTTGGGTCGTATAGTAGACCTCGTGAATAACGTAAACTGCTAATAATATTTTGAAAATTCGTGATTTTTAATACAGAATAAATTTTAAAATTGATCGATAAAGTTAATATTTGCTAATATTTCGTATGAAAGAGGGCTGACATTAATTAAACTATAATTATTTAATACCAAGAATGTTGATGGAATTTTCAGACTTTTCTGAAAAAAATTTATTGCTGTGTCGTATAGAAATGTGGACTTACATTAAGTAAAGCATTTTTCGAAGAAAAAATAATTAAATTCAAAATCTTTTTTTGTAAGTCATCATTCTACGACTACACATAAGACTCCTAAAGTTCGCATTCGGTACTGGATATAGATATGGCATACATAGGTTGTTTGCGCGGTTGCAGCACGATCAGCGGGCGCATCGACCAGGTGAACTCGGTGCTGGAGCTGGTGGGCAGCGCGCGCGGCGCGGCGCGCTACGCGGCGTTGGACAAGTGGACGGCGCAGCTCGCCGCGCTGCACCGCGCGCTCGCCAACAAGATGGCGTAGGGCCCCGACCTCACCGGCTCTCGCTGTTTACGTTGCACTTCATATTTTCTTTTTCTTTCTGTGGTGGAACACCTTAACTGCCCACTGTTTCGCGAGCGACGTCACATACGATAAACTAATAGAGTCAGAAAATGTCAAATGGGAGTCGACGCTCGCCGAACAAATTCTCAATACGATATTGAATTAGAATGGATAATGTTGAACGCTCGATAAGTGGCGTGTCTAAGCGTTTTGATGCGATTTTTCGAGTACATATCTAGACCGCTTCTTAAAAATCGACATCCTAATTTTACGATACCCTTCTCTTCATAGAAACATTTTTTATACACATTAAAAACCTAATACGTTTTAAAAATTGTAATATATTAACTTAAGTGTACTTAGGTACTCGTGAGAAGTGACCCGTCTTGTTTTGTTAGATTTTCTTGAATTGTTCTATTCTACTACCCCTGAACGTCTGTTCTCATTATCTTTTAAACACAAAAACGTTTTGTTACAATGCCATTCACCGCTAACTTCAAACCGGTCAACTTACAATGTGCCTACTTAAGCTATCTGCCTTCTACGAGGTACCTACTGATGCGGTATGAACTCACTTATATAACGGAGATTTATAATATCTAATTTTTATTTACAGATTTAAAAAATGAAAACAAACCTCAATAAATAAATTATACAGGTAATTTCCTGTACCAACTAGTAACCATACTATTGAATTATTTCTATCACCATTACTAATAAAATTGTAGTAACAAGGCTTATTAAAATATTTTATTAAGTCATGACGAATTTAAAACAAAATGTCACTAACGTGACACAAACCAAACAATTTTGTCATACATGGTAAATCCTGTGTTGTTACTACAATATAATTACACATAAGTAAAATAACACTTTATCCAGTCCCTGGCTTCGGTTAAAAAACGTGGCAATAGTTTATAAGTGTACTTTTCAAAAATACTCTCCCACAAGTCTGTTATAGTCTGTGTCAGTAAAAAACATACAATTTTGTGAATAATGTGCATTTATAAGCCACCGACAGAAGCCCTTTAACGCGGCTAAAACATATTTATAAATGCACTGTTAATCCATGATCTCCTATTAAAATTATGTTACTTTCATAACACTCACGTCAATACACACAATAAAAATATTACCTAAGAATTGTATGTCATATCTTTTATTAGTAACAATTACCTAGAACTAATTGGTTCTGTCCACTGTTTTAGTTTGTTCTTCAACTGTTTACTAGAGAAGGGAAAAGGTTACCTATCATCAATTGTTTATTTGTTAGTGCAGAACAAGTTTGTCCATGGGTCTATTTAATATTTACATTAAGTAATATTCATTTTTATAATCGGTAACTAGAGAGTGCAGTCAATGTGCTGATAGTGTACATCGGTATAGTGAAGAACTGATCACAGGTTGAAGTGAGATGTATCTGTGGCTTCCTCGTTTTAGCGTTCATCATCAATAAGTTTTGAGCTCCTGATTTTTATCGGTTACCGCACAACAGATAACACGTGATTAAATACTTTTAAGGGTATAAGAAAAATTTCGATTTTATAATATAGACAAATAAGTTGCAAATACATTGATTTGTTGTTTCAAAAAGTATTCGTCAAAATGCACGATATTTAAGAGAGCGTGATACCTAATATGTCTCCAGACCAGTCAGTGAAGATAGTAGTACCTATCTTGTGTTAGCTCCTTCATTTGATGATTGAGTATTGATGGTTTGGTTAGATCAGTGTTTTGAATGTCATATTGTAGCGAAAAATCTTCATAAAATTTATTCATAACCGCGCTCTAGATGACGTGATACAGTAACGGTGTAAACATTGCGGATATCCGCACAATTGTGACACACCAAATACGGGGTATTTCTTTCTACTTGTATTCTCTGAGAGTAAGTACCTTATACACATAACAAGACTTGATGCTGATAACTGCATTTGTGGTATTGTTGTCTATGTTATAAATGTACTCAAAATTTAATTTTACACATAGTTAAAAAAAAATCAGGCTGTTGTTTACATACATGGTGTATTTAAATTTGTGTAATTCCTTTAAGCCCTAGAAAAATTTGCAGTATAAAGGTGGAGGTTTTACAAAAATTTAAATAAATCTCAAAGTTTATTTGGCGTGCGGCGATCCTAAAACAAAATATCCAAACGATTAAAAAATATCCAACAGATTATATACCTGTAGATAGATGAACAGAACAATGATACGTCTTTAAATAAAGTACATGGTTTTATAACTTTAAGCTACATGATATACTCTTAATAACTATATGGAACTGACGTCATTGAAATCTACAATAATACATAGTGATATAGTTCGGGGTAGACAGAGACGATAGAACGCCATTTGCCACTATCCTGACATACAGCTCGCGCCTCTTCAATAATATTATATGCAAATGGCTATTTCATGATTAATGCATGGTTATACATGCCGTATGGCCGTTTACGACACCTTAAAAGTAAATACGTGTTCATGATCTTGTGGTATGAAAGATCATTCATTTTAAGTTACCTATTTTTCGTTGCTTGTTTACGACTTTAGTGGTAACAATAAGCACTGGTAACTGTTTCCCATCAGATTAGCCTCGTGCTTGGTTGCAGGCTAAGTAGTATAACAAACCTTTTATTATTTTTGTATTATTGTTTTTGTAGTTTTTTTTAATATTGTTTTGTTATATCTAATCTATCATAAACTTGAAAAAAATGTTCTCACGCCCCCTAATCGTAGTCCTGTGTTTTTTGCACACAACACTATACATATAACTGATAGAGACGCCAATAAGTTAAGCTTTTTATTATTTTGTTTATGATTTACCATAGGAGAACGAAGTATTTTAGGTTATTTGTTTTATGAGATACCTCTGTGGGTACATCTACAAGTATATAATCTAAGACAAAAGAGTTATTTTAACTTCCACAGTTATACATTGTAATAACATTGAACAATACTGATATAAAAAAACGATTTTGGAAAGTTGAAATGGATAAAACATGAATGTAATTGAAAATGTGATATTTGTATATTGTGTAATATGCATCGGTTAGTAACTTTTTGTTAAATTATGGGTTTGTACGTAAGTAGTACCGATGATTTGTAAAAAATATTTGGGACTCTCTAGGGGTTAATCATAAAAGAAATACTTCTTAATTTCAGTTGTCAATACACAATTTCGAATAATATTATTGTTTTATTTTAAACTGTAAAACGAGTCAAAGCTACGTGTAATGATTTATCTTACATTGGTATAAGATGCTACATGAGAAAACTTGACTCTCATACATGAACTGGTTCTTCAATTTCGGAGTGACACACAACGTTTGCGACAATAGATCATGGTAAATAGTAATGGAATGAAAAAAGAGTGGCTGTGAGTTGTTTGCCCGATTTCTTTTCATAAGGCTCAATTATTTGGAAACGGGCGGTTATAGATCGACACTTACAGATAGCGATTTTAACTGTACAACACGGTATTTGTTATTTATTTTTATAGTAATTTGTCTTTGGATAAAGCAACCATTTGTGGCGGTGACATTGCGTAGATCTATCATTTTTTGTTTAAAAAAATACAATTTCAAGCAATTTTTAGGGAATTGTATGAAATAAAGATGGCAGATATTTGACTTTGACTTAAAACGCAATTGCATTGCAGTGCGACGTAGCACTTACACACTGGCCGATTTAGGGTTAACACAATAAAACACGAAGACAAAATGCGAAATCTTGCGACATCACAGACAGCTGCGATGGGAATTGCAGTTTTATTGATAATGGCGCACGAATTATTATCCCTCAGAGATGTCAATTTGTATCGCAAGAATTCGCATTTTATATTTTGACCCTTAATCACGTCAGACGACATCCGGCAATGGCAAGAGTAAGACTTACCAGAGCCCCTTTCCCGAACCTTTTTTTATTTATGGAACTATGGCACCACACAGTGCGGTTTAAGTTAGTTTGGTTCCGACGGATTTCTCCACTGAAACCCCTGACGGTGGAAAGGGCCTTTGGAAATTTCCACACGTGAAAAGCAATAAATAGGTGCTAACATTAAACCTTTTCTCGTTGCATGTGCAGATAATTTTTCTGTTTTTAAAAATCGTTGGAATTTTCTTTTAAAATCTAACATTTTTGGTAACATCAATAAATACGACAATGTCGAAAAAATGCAATGTAATCTATTAAACGATGGTCAAACATTTCATGATATCAAATGTGCGCAGCGTAAGAGGTCGTTGACCCTACCGCGCTTGTTCGGCGTTACCGCGTAACGTAACCACACGTCGTACGATGCTGCGTCGAGATTGCATTGGTAGCCGTACCTACGTTGCGCTAACAATACAAATTAATGATTTTAAATTCTTAATCTTGCATTTTTATGATGAAGTGACTTCTTGATTGAAACTGATGTTTTCCCCACGCCGCGGCTTACACCCTGTTATACGGAAGGGGAAGTCTTATATACTTTAAGAAATTATTTCATATCCACCGGTTTTGGCTGTGTACTGTCAGCCAATGAGCTATTATGGGTAGGAAATAAAAGATAATACTATAAGTAAATATGTATATTTTTGTATATAACTACATTAAATGGACGGATCGGTATATCACAGGTTAGTTATATACATTTCCATTAGTACGTATACATTTGTTATCGTTCTCTTACACAGTAGAAAGTATATGATTAACAAGTACATTCATAACTTTAATTATATTCGAAGTTACACACATTAAATGGCACTAGAATTAAATATAAAATTTAAGCAGTAGTAAAAATGTCTACTCTAGGGGTCTTATTCGCTATGACCATGTAATTGCCCTCTCCAAATACCTCCATATATTTACGTGAGTCACACTACGGCACTGGACTATATTTGAAGTTGTCAAGATTAACGCACTTACAAAGGTATTTAAATATTTTCACATTGCTCGTGATCGTAGCGGATCACCTGCCAGGCCAGGATAGCGGAGTGAACTCGACAGCTCATAGTGGTTTCCAGCTCTAGATATATTATATTTTTGTGACAATCTAGCGTAGTGTCTACGAAATTAAGTTTAGTAACATTTATTGTCAATTAATTTTACAGCTACGGCAGTGAATAATTTGGAATATTATTTTTTCCTAATATAGTACAATAAATATATAGTTATAGAGTACGTGTTTATATGTGTACAGAGGCGAGTTTTAAAACGAATAAAAAACTGCTTCTCAAAAAAAAAAAGTACATGTATAAATCCCCACTTCCAACCAACTTCGAATTGCAGTAAAAAAATAAATTCGTGAGCCCAAATATTTGTTGTGCATAGCAAAAAAACTACATAGAAATTTAAAACAAATACATTTCAATGAGAT
Source organism: Callimorpha dominula (assembly GCA_949752705.1). Taxonomy (NCBI): domain Eukaryota; kingdom Metazoa; phylum Arthropoda; class Insecta; order Lepidoptera; family Erebidae; genus Callimorpha; species Callimorpha dominula. The sequence continues at coordinate 2,839,170 of OX456992.1, forward strand.
TTTAGAGTGTAGAGTCTATATGAATCCTATACTTATAAAATAAAGTGTTACTTAAAAATTGCTACAAAAATGAAATATTATACAAGTTTGTAACCATAGGACGAAAACTGCTTTTTGTATATTTATATCGCGCAATTGCATTGGCATGCTGGTGCATAAATACACAGACAGCCAGTGTCAGCCAGAACACGAATAGGATGCTAATAAAGTAATAAAAATATACCATTCAGAAAATATATTATTAAATTATTAATAATATGTGATTAAATCGTATCATTGTTGAGTTAACTTTTGTAATATTTGCAAAAAAACTGCACAAGACGCGAGGTGGACCAAAAAGGATGCACATTTTTCATTGATGCTCCGCTCCTACTGGTCGCAGCATGATGTTATATTATAGCCTATAACCTTCCTCGACAAATGGGCTATCCAACACTAAAAGAATTCCTGAGATTAGTGCATTCAACCAAACAAATAAACAAACTCTTCACAGCTTTATAATATTGGTATACCTGAAACCATTGTTACAGAAGTTCACCAAGGTGATAACTGCTCTATATAAGAAAATAACTATAAACAGAAAACTCGCTTTCTAATTAAAATTAATGTCTTCATACGTGACATCGCTATACAGGAAGAGTTTAGTTTTGTCTGTTATGCTAAATGCTAAAGAAAAGAAAGAAAATTAAAGTAAAATCACACCGGTTCGGTCTCAATAGCCACGCGTGTATGCATTTTTAATGGCTATTCTAATTTTTATCTATTATATGTTAATGAGACAGTTTCATGGTCCTCAGATGGTACTCCTATTGTTATTCACGTCAGCTCTCTCGGTCAATGTCCAGGCTTGTCGTGCAACCAGGGTCTGAAGATAGGCAGCGTGCTGGGATAATGTGTAGGCGCTTGCGGCTCTTCGCCCTCCTCACGGAACGGGTACGTGCCGACCAGAATAGGAAGTTGAAGTTTTATTTCTTTTTCTAAGCTCTTCGGCTCTATTATGAACTGGGGACAAGAATACATTAGGTTAATATGTAATCATCGTCAGGTCGTTACCACTAACCGAATAAATGACATGGGTATAGCTTTGCATGGACGTATATATTATCACCATTCAACTCGATCGATCGGTTTGTGTGTGATTTAAGACTGCAGCTACACGTCGCTGGCATAGAGAAGCAATGCTGAACATGACTCACAAACACGTCGTACTGCACGGAGATGGGGTGGCAGCCGCGCAGGTTGGTGGGCGGCAGCGGCGGCACGTACAGCAGCTCGTGCTGCCACACGTCGCTGGCATAGAGAAGCAATGCTGAACATGACTCACAAACACGTCGTACTGCACGGAGATGAGGTGGCAGCCGCGCAGGTTGGTGGGCGGCAGCGGCGGCACGTACAGCAGCTCGTGCTGCCACACGTCGCTGGCATAGAGAAGCAATGCTGAACATGACTCACAAACACGTCGTACTGCACGGAGATGAGGTGGCAGCCGCGCAGGTTGGTGGGCGGCAGCGGCGGCACGTACAGCAGCTCGTGCTGCCACACGTCGCTGGCATAGAGAAGCAATGCTGAACATGACTCACAAACACGTCGTACTGCACGGAGATGAGGTGGTAGCCGCGCAGGTTGGTGGGCGGCAGCGGCGGCACGTACAGCAGCTCGTGCTGCCACACGTCGCTGGCATAGAGAAGCAATGCTGAACATGACTCACAAACACGTCGTACTGGACGGAGATGAGGTGGCAGCCGCGCAGGTTGGTGGGCGGCAGCGGCGGCACGTACAGCAGCTCGTGCTGCCACACGTCATTGGCGCCGGCGCGCGTCTTGCCGTGCGTCAGCACCGCCAGCTCGCGCACCTCCTTGGCCGCCACCTTGCCGTGCGCACAGTACTGAATGGTCTGCGTAAAATTATATGTGTTCAGCTTTGATGAAGGCCACAGAAATTATTTTACCAATCAGTTACTTATTTTTATGAGCTAACGAAAGTACATTTCTATGTAAAGCTTTATATTGTTTTATATGTCCTTTGCATAACCATATGCCGTGTTTACGCGAATAGTGTAACTAATTGAAAACATAGGTATTTATCGGTCTATAATAATTTAAAGGGTCACTAGCTTTACGCTTAACCTGCAAATTGTTGTTAGACTCATTCCTTTAAAACTTATATTATTATGTGATTTTCTAAAGACAAGGCAATGTTTTTTTATTTTTATTATAAGCCTTTTATTTCTGAATTATTTCTGTTGTCTGTAATCATAGTATATCTCTTAATTCAGCATGCCTCTTGGCAAAGGCGTCCGTAAGCTGTTTTCATTGTACTCTATCACGAGCCACTCTCCTCCAGTTAGGACCGTAAGTTTTATCATCATGTGATGATGATGATGGGCTCATCTGCCCATCTTCTTTGTTGTTTTCCCCCACTCCGTTTCCTATTTCTTGGGTAAAAGTCTGACATTACTTTGCTCCATTTTTCCTGTTTGTCTCTCATTATATGGCCTGCCCACCTCCACTTTTGCTGATCAATTCTGGTCAGTATATCCCTTATGCCAGATTATGGCAACTCCGTAAAATATCATGTATAGGCGTAAAAAACAGATGAGTCAACCTTAACATTGTAAAATATAAAAACTATGATGTCTTATACAACAACAATCAATCAATACTACGCAATCTTATAGCACTGCTTTTAATGTTCTTTAACGCAATAATCAGCAGTAGTCAATAAATTAACAGCTATTCAATCGGCTAATGTTTTGAGTAAAACATTAAAATATTTTTTTGTTACACCTAAGTTATGAACAGCAGAATTATCCTCAACGAGGTCATTGTATGTTCGTGTTATTGTATTTTCTTTTAAAAAAAGAACAATCAAAATAAATGCTTGTAATGTTTCCGACAAAGAGGTAAGTCGTGACTAAGTTTTTTTTAATAGCTAAACTTGATGGGCAAAAAAGAAAAACAGCCTCGAAAATCGAACGCATGCGACGTATCTATACCTACATAGACAAAGTCGATGGTTTTTATTGCTCATTCCGTTCCGTTCCGTGTAACTCGCTGCACGTATTGCATAGCTAATTAACAAATATGTAAGTACATGCGTGGGGAATATGCATGAGGTTTTATTATAAAGCGTCTACTTGCTACTTACAAGTTATGCTTCATTGAATATGTTACAATTATGTTAACAAGTGTTAGGATGTAGTTACCGAGAACTACAGTAATTCAATACGATATCAATAGTCAAGTACAATCTGACTAAACTCAGTTATTATTACGAATGTTCCTCTGTGTAATAATAATTAATAAATAAAAATAAAAACCTGTTCTGGCTATATAAGTACTCTGTCAAAGTCGTTATCGCACCGATTAAAACCCCAGGGTGATCAGATTCAGTCTATTAGCTTTTTATTGTCGGCAACTTAATAGAGCCACTTCATCTAACCCTCCCAAACCCTTTGGTTGCGACTTTTGAACCCAACATCTTTGTTTTTTAAATCCACACTTTTTTGAAATCTTTTATCCATCCACCATAAACACTGTTTAAAGTCAGTTTGCAGTTAAAATTAACCAGATCATACCTCAGTGAGGGCAGCGCGAGTGGCTTTAAGTGTGGTGCGCGAGTTATTCACGAGTTCCGCGCTCAGCACGATGCTCTCGCCGGGCACGTACGCCCCACGGTCCAGCGACACGCGGCACGACACCGTACCGCCGCCCACGCACCCCACGCCCAGCCGGTGTTCCACGCTGCACTCGAACTGTTGCTACCACAAACATTCACACACCATGTTATACATATAGGTGACGGTTCCTCTATGAATCTCTTCTCATTTCTGCTTCATGACCTCATGAAGCAGAAATGAGAATGTTTATTAATCGTGTGGCGTAACATAAATCGACTAAATAAAGAAACAATTGTATAACATTTGTTAATATAAATAATACAGTAGTACACCGTCAAGTCAAATAATTTTCTCATTACTAAACGTTAAAACGATACGTTCTGCAGAAAATTGTATATATTGATTCGAAAATTGAATGGAAAATTGTATTCACTATTGCAAAAATCTTATTCTTAGAACCGGATATAAAAATTTAAGTTAACGCAACGCATACGGCAACAAACACTGAGATGATAAACGCTCTTCACGCTCCCGTTAACTTTCTGTGAATCTTCTAAATAAACGAGAACAATCGTTTGGCTTGAGCAGAAACAGAAAGAATATTAAACTATTTGTCGTCGTGTAAATTATTATAGTTAGTAAAACAAAAAAACACACGCCTTAATTAATGGCGATTCGAATTAAAAAGTTAATCAGTTCTAATATTCTCTTCCTGGCTTCATCATCAGACCATCGTAACCAAGTCCAATCTGTTGGACTCGTCAAAACGGTCTGTAGCTAGTAGTAGCTACTGAAGAGTTCCACTATCCACCTACTCACTCCATCATCAGATCAGCTTCTTGATGGCTAATTATAGTATTGTCATCCAAACGACATATACATACAAAGTATATGTCTGGCCTGTTGGTCTAGTGGTTAGTGACCCTGACTTCTGAGCCAGAGGTCGTCGTGAGTTCGATTCCCACCTGAGTCTGGGTGTTCTTTGTGTCCGTTGTTTGTATGTTTGTTAAGTCTCCCGCGATCCAGAAGTAATTCCTAATGCGGGAGTTGTCTTTAAAAAAAAAAAACGTTGACAATGAAAAGTAGGTTAAAATTGACTTCCGTGAAGCTAATATGAGTGTGTTAAATTAAGTGTGTTGGTAAAGCAATAGGCAAATCGTAGTCCGTTTACACTAATGCAGTCGTCTTATTAAATAGGAAAGTCTTATTAAATAGGAAAGTCGTATCGTGCGTATGTGTGCATCCAAAATCGTGCAGTATTTTGTGCGTGATGCGCTTGCAAACATTCAGACAGACGAACTAAAATTTTAATAAACATATTTTGACTAAATTTGCTGAATAATCTGGCTAAATAATTATCTCCAATGACATTCGGCTAGTTAAATTTTTTATATGTATAGATTTGTTTTAGGTGTGATCTTACGCTAACTTTACACCTAAACAAGTGGATGATTCACCTACGTAAGAAGTGAAAAAACTTGGGAATAAACAGAAAAATATATATTATTCCACCGAAACCTGTCTAGTACTGATGTTTTGTATAGATGTAAAACAACTCACAGCTAAAACTGGCGGCTCCAAATTCAAATCAATAGGGTTCATCACTATGAAGACCTGTTGATTCTTGTGTGTGAGGCCGTTGGGTTCTCTCAGTGCTGCCTTGCAGTAGTACTGGACCCATCCGTGTGTGCCGAGGAAAGTTGACGGCAGGCCCATCGGGAGGCCCAACTTGAAGGGGAAGCTGTGTATACCAGGAGACAGGACTGATGTGCCGTGACCTGGGTTTGTTAGGATATAAGATACGTGAAAATCAAGGCAAATATATATCTATAATATTTCACTAGATTAGTCTAGTTATATTACTAGATCGTGCTCGTATCGTAGTTACATTCCTAGTAAGATAGTTTCTGCTGCATAACTATCCATTTACAAGATAAAAATAATTGAGGAATTCGAAAACTACTGTCATTTGATTTTTCATTGTAGTGTTCTATAGAAAATTTTGCGTGTCGCTATTACAATGAATTTAACTCGTGAAAATTTTCGCTCAATGATTTTTTACGATTTTCGAGACGTCAGAGAGCTGCCAGAGACTTCCATTGGCATTTAGTGATGAAGATCCATGTCGCAGCTCTGTGTATTCGTGGTTCAGAGAATTTGGACGTGGACGTGGTCATTTACATGATGATTTACGTGAAGGTGGGAAGGTGACTGGGATTACAGAATCCAATATTGATACCGTACTACAATTGACAAAAAAAATATTGTGAGAAATTCGTACTGTACTGGAATGAGCCAAATGCAAAACATTTTGCATGAGCATCGGAAGGTTCTGAAGCTTTGCACTCGACTGATACAGCATGATTTAACGGTAGACCGGAAACTACCGCGTGTAGAGTGGTGCCGTAAAATGATATAGGTACAAGTTTAATGGGTCCTCCATTTAACTTTTATATTATTCATTCATCATAGTCATTGGCTGTATATAATATTGTTACGAATAACCCGTCATCTATTGGCGACTGTGGTAAGCTACAAAATAAAGATACACGCCATCTATTGACACAACACGGAACTAAGTAGTTGTAACCCATTAATGGAATATTCTACGATGTATTAGCGGATTCTATTGTTTTGTAGAATTTACCAGAGGTGTCGCGATTTTCTGGAAGTACCGTTTCGCTATATAAAGCGTGGCATTTCGGAGTAGTTAGTTAGTTATCAAGTGAGTTTAGTTTCAAGTGAGTGTCAAGTGAATTAACAGCGACTAAAGTGTAAGTGAATTAAGAAGTTTAGTGTAATAGTGATAATAAATGATTGTAATTGTGTTGTTGCTAGTTTCCCTGTGTATTTTGTGATCTATTAAAATCAATTGTGTCTATTTTGGTAACGCCTTTGTATAATTTTCTAATCCCGAACCTCAGCTCGTAATAATATTGTAACAGGCGACGAAACCTGGGCGTACTGCTTTGAATCGCATAGAAAAAGCCATTCGACGGCGTTAAAAAAAACGAAGCATTGCTATGAAAACGGTTGCTCCTATTTACGGAAAATCAGGACATTACACAATAGTGAAAGAAGAAGACCAAAGGACAGAGACCGCAGATTGGAACGTTAACACCTGCTTTCGGCAAGCAAATCCGTCTTAGAAAAACTTCGTAAAAAGCGTTTCCGAAACAATGTTGTCCTTCACCACTATAATACGTCTTCACATTCTGCTACCGGTAACGGAAGCATATTTGAAGGTTTCAAATGTAGAACTGATGACACAAAATATGTTGAATAAAGTATCGGACTACCTTCGTATTGGTACAGGCAAGTAGCTTCACGGTTGACTGATTAATTTCTAGTCTGGACAATTCCAAATGTTTAATAAACATTAAAAGCATAATTTAATTTAATAAACTTTGTAGCGAAGTATAAATGCAATGCTTAATACTAAACTACACATGTGGCGCCAATGGTGGACACACGTGTGCCGGTTTAACGAGAAACTAACAGGTTTAAGGAGGTTGTACAAATAATAAACCATGACCTTCCACCCATATGTACCGTATGTATGTGGTTGTCTGACATTTATGTAGCCTCAAACATTCCTATCACATATACTTAACAAATGTTTCTCACTAAGTGTTATTAAATGGTGCTAATGGCGATGTCATATCTATTAGATTAGCGCGTTCAACCAAACCAACTCTTCAGCTTTATAATATTAGTATATTATAAAGCTGAAGAGTTTGTTTGGTTGAACGCGCTAATCTGAGAAACTACTAGTGTTGAATAGCCCATTTATTTTAATGATTTCGTTTATTTGTTATCTTATACGGGCAAATCTGGCTATTTCATGAACATATTTAGTAGGTATTCATTACAAGTGTTCGACGTTTGTTGAGGAATAAAATTAATCTTACCTGGTTCCCCCAGGAGCCTCATTCTGAAGTCGATATAGTTCTCTTTGTCAAACAATCTCTCATGGCGTCCAGATCCAACTCTTACCACTCCTTCTCCAATAACATGGAAATGTAAACCTAAAACATAGACAATGCGTAAGCGTAGGTACTTTGTAAACAAACCTAAAATTTCACGATACCTAGGCTACTTTCTACCACTACAATTAGCCGGAGCTGTAAATGATTTATTATATATATTACTAGCAACCCGGATTAGCACGGGTAGCAGAGACATCTTCAACAATCATCATCATATTTCAAACAATTTACAAAAAAACCTTAACAAATTATATACCTAAAACTTCCTCATGAATCGCTCTATCCATTGGTGAAAGCCGCACGGAAATCCGTTCAGTAGTTTTATAGTATGTAGTTATAGTGACTAGCTGTGCTTCGCTCGCGTGTACATATTAGTTTTTTGCGCGGAACCCAAATCTTTTTCCAAAATAAAAATAGCCTAAGTTACTCCTTACAACATCAGCTATATGCCAATTAAATCAGTCTACTCGTTCGGGAGATTAGCCGGAACAACCAGACAGACTGACAAACATTTTTAAAATTGATTTTTGTGGTAAGAAGTAGAAGTACTGTGCCAACATTCAGATACATTTAGTAAAAGCTATTATTATAATGTAACAAACAGACACTCCAATATATGTACGAAACAGTAAATATTGCTACTACGACTGCAGGCAGAGCGATTACCATCATTTCGGCTGCAATGCTAGGAAGAATTTTTAGACGGCCAATTAAGCACAGTTGTCCATTGTCCACAGTTCGGTTAATTTAAATCTTGTCTAAGTTGCTAAAAGTAAAGAAATAGCGGATGAAGATTCATTTGTATATGACAATTGGTGAATGACTGAGCAAGAGCAGTGGCTGAAGCAGTGTTAGCGGAGCGTAGGATGTATCATCGATATCGTGTAAAACGTGTGTAGAACCGAGAATCTACACACACTCATTTACCTCCTGAAGTTCGGGTAGGTTTTAGGATAAGAGAAAAAAAGTGAGGTAAAAATGGACCGACATCAGGCCAGGTCCACTCCACAGTGTAGGTATAAAGTTACAAGTACACGACGACGGGGTCGACTAAACGTGCTGCGCGTCGGCCCAGCCGCACGTTAGTTCAATGCTCACTCACGCGCTGCGTCGCGTCATCCGTTCGTATCTAGACTATGAGAGTTATAACCTAGCCTAGGTCTTATTGTTCAAAAAAATAAAGTAATAGGCATATTACTTATTGGTAATTAAATATTCAGATTCATTACTTATTTAAAAAAGACAACTCTAACGTCGCGGCGTCGTCAGCACCGATAAGAGTTACGCGATAGAAACAGAGTTAACTTCTAGATTAATATAACTGTAGGTAATTAGCGCTGCATGGCCTAAACTGCGATTTTATTGTGTCGGAACAAGAGTCTCTATTTATTTAAATGATTTGGCAGAGTGGGACTTCTGTACCTTACTATTATTTATTCTGTGCTGATTCCGACATATTAATTAATAGGTGGTGCTTGATAATATGACAAATTTAATAATATCAAATAGTTAGAGTGCGCCTCGGTAAGTTATATAATATACTAGCAGTTCCCGCGCGGCTCGCGTGTACATTTTTATATATTTTGCGCGCGAACCCTAATTCTTTTCCCAAAATAAAAGTAGCCTAAGTTACTCCTTATAACACCAGCTATCTGCTAGTGAAAGTCCCGTGGAAATCTGTCTACCCGTTCCGGAGATTAGCCTGAACAAACAGACAGACAGACAGACAAAAAATTTAAAAACTGATTTTTATGCATAGGTAACGTGCAAATAATTGTATGACCATAAAAAAAACTATTATTTTGACATTACAAACAGACACTTCAATTTTATTTATTTGTATTGAGTATTGATGACTGAGTAGTATTGGGTCACAAACTTGGTTTATGAACACGATTAAAAATATATTTTGTTGTTTACTTAAGATTTCTTTAAATCTTGCTTGGGATGTCTTACCTTTCAGTAGGACAGGTAAAATAATGTCACAAATATGAATAAAAATATGTAGCTATTGTGTCATGACCAATTGTGACCTCATACTTATTACAACAAGCATGAAAAGGTGTATGTCAGTACGAAACTACGCATGGAGAGTAGGGTATATAAACAATAAGCAATAAAATGTTTATGTCATACTTTCATTACATAATTTCATAATTGGATAGCGCAGTTACTATCTTCACTACGACGACGGCACATAATATAGAATAATACATAAATGCAGGTTTGTAGGAAAAAGAGGTGGCAACTCCATCATAGGTTGTGTGGTTCTACATATATGTGTATACATTATATCTACACTGTTTCCCGTTCTTTTAATTTAAAGACCGTTTTCATATAGGTACTACATGTTCTAAATTTGACGTGTTGTAGACATTTCCTTCGTTTACCAAGAAGATTTAAATTTGCACTCCTATAATTTGTCCTCATGTAAAATGTTAGATTTTTAAATCATTTCAACTCTTTGCAGTAGGTACTCACGAGTTGTTAATTGCGAAAAAATTGTTTTCAAATTTAATTTATTTGCACACATAATTTTATGTTGACTTTAACAATTAACTTGTTATTGAATGAAATGAGACTGCATTTTGAGTTCAATTTAATTCAATTTTATAAATTTGAGGCAGAAATTTGACGAAGCTAACGGTTAAGTGGTATGTCGGAATCGAAACGGCTTAAGCGACACGGTGTTCCGTCACAAGTGGGTCTTTGCAAGGGATCCGGGTATAACCTGAGAAGGAAGCCTCTGTTAACCACTGCAGACCTTGGCTGCCTCTTGGTCAATAGGCGGCCATACCGTGGAATACGAAGAGTGGCTTGCCCTGCGCTCGGTCACCCACGTCGTTCTTTCCACTCGACCATTAAGACCTGGCGGAGATCGGACTGTTGTGCGTCGATTTAATAAAGAATCGGTCTCAGGCCCCTGTCCAATGCCTCCTTGCGCCAGTGGTATAGCGACGCAAGGGTTCTCGCTTCCAGGTCTAAGGTGCAGTCCCGGCTAGGATACTCGCCGCTTCGAAGGATACCGTACAGTATCCTCTTATAATCCTGACGGCTATCGCCCGTTTCGGTCGTCGGAGTATTGCAACATTGCGGGCATTCAAGTACTCAGCTCAGATTAGCCCTTATAGGGCTTTGTGAAATTAGTTTTTTGCCATACATTATTTTGTGATTTGCAGATAAACACATACACATGTATCATATACAATATTACATTTACATTTTGTACAAATTTGAAACATATTTTTGTAAGTATTAATTAACTTTTCCCTCTTAACTTGCAAATGTGCATGCATCTGCATTTTTTTGTACAACTTTCCACTTTCTTGGTTCTTTATACTTTGCCAATGTGTGCCCACACCTGGTGAAAGTTTATGTAAATAAATACATTCTAACCAAGATGTACAATGTTATTTGATATAGCAGCTAGTCTTAAACTGAAGCAGGTCTGGCCAGGAGACTTATTAACCCATTAGTAAGAATGTAAAATATAATAATTAAAAAAAGGTATCACCAACCCCTAAATCATGATAAACTGTAATAAGCTGTATTCTATTCATTTTCCATCAGGTGCGTTATGGAATAGGCATTTGTCTTTCACAAATGCCTCTTACATTACACAATAAAAAGAACTACATTCTTAATTTTCCACCCTTGGAGGTGGAATATTTTATTCAAATTTAAATGAGACATATCTTGAGAATTGGGTACAACAAATTTAATAAAAAAAATACTGATTGAAATTGGTCCTTTTCACTGAAAACACTCTTTAAGACTGGCAACAGACAGGAACAAGGATGGAAATGACTATGTGTCTTTTTATGCAAATGTCGGTTCTATATTTATTGTAATTAAATTGATTTTATGAATTTCAATGTATCATGTCAAACTTTTTGCTAACATAAAATTTCTAAGCCCTTGCTATCCTTATGAGTTGGTTGGTGAGGTGACCTATCAAGAGTTAATATCACTGCAGCTATTCTGCCGTGTTAAACAGTAATAGCCGTAGATAGCAGTAAGTCAGGAAGACACCTCTTCGAACTTACTGCCATCTTGATTATGATGGTAGTATTACCTCATCGAAATACCATATAGGTGAGTCATTTTATATATCAGTTCATTTATATTTAATTTACCCAAACTTTTTTATATAATTCTATATATGGTTTTGATGTTTCAACCAGGTTGCCTGTGACCAAGGCCAATAAAACATTAGGCTAATCAAAGGTATGTAATACCTATTAAATATATGTACACACTCATGTTCATCAACATAATTATATTCTTTTTAAATCGCAAATGTTTTAAAAGTGGTATGATTCTATTATTTGAATCGCACAAAAAAATTGTGTATCTTTAAAGTAAAATTTTGTAAAAAGAAGTTTTTAAAAGTTTAAAATGAAGTAATTTATATATGTATAAGCAAAATCACAACAAATGAAGAGCAGAGCAGATGAAATTTTGTAAGTATAGCATAATTAAATAAAGAAACAACCACATTATTTATTTCAATATTAAATATTGTACTTACCTAACACAGGTGTGTCATCCTGTAACTCCATAAGCACTTTCCCTGACAAGAACTGGCCAGGGAAATACAGTAATGATGTGTTGTCAAACACTATCAAGAACTTTAATAATTTACGCGGCATTTTGCTTTCGTCCTACTGTTCTACCTTCACCCTTGAATTACTATTACCTGTATTTATATAATGATATTAAAGTTAAGTATTATCATATCAACTCAATAACACATCAGTCAACATACTAATCACGAATCAGTCATCACTATTTATTTATGCTAATTTATTAAATTATATAATTTACTCGCGGAACTTCTTTCCAAAACATTTTTATACGAAGGCCAATTAACATTATTACATTAGATTATTTTAGCAACATCACATGGATGGAATTAGTAAACCTTGCAGAGATGAAAGTCACGCCTACGACGATATCTCATTCAACTTCTGACATCGTAGGCTGTGTTTAACAAAGTTAAGAAATATGTTACCGAAGGCCATCAACTATGACCACAACTCCTACCTTTTTTGCTTGAAGTAACCTTATGAATGAAATCCACGTAAATTAAAAATAAAAATACATCAGTAGTTGAGTACTGAACTTTTCTATCACATGAATTAAAAATATAAAACTTATTATTATAACAGAACTCCCGACAAAACTTTTGCGACAACTTAGCACAACTTAGTTTTTTACATCTTGACATTTAGCACAACTTGACAGAAATAAATTTTAACTTGACGTTTACATTTTGAACATTACTGCGTTTATTATTTCATAATTCTAGGTATACACTAAATAAAAATATTTTTATAATTCTATGTGCTATATCTAATGCTTATTTTAAAAATCAGTTTCAAAACTGAAGCATTGATTTTACACTGTATTTTAAAAATAAATCATGATTAATCTGAATAGTAATAATTAAGATTACGGAAAATAATATGAACGCATTTAAAATAAATGTAAAGAGCTATTTCGATGTTGTCATAAATTAAATCAAAGAAATTAAATGCTGGATTTCTATTGGCGGAGATAGAGATTGTCATTTTTTTACACCAATATGGAATGTGAATTTCCATCGTATTTTCAATTATTTAAATTGCAAAGCAAACAAACTTGATGATTGTTCGAGCGGCCCAGTGATTTGTTTATATTGTTTTACAAAATAAATTACGGTTTCAGGAGTAATTTCAAGTCTTTTAAAAGTACAAAACAATACTATCTCAACATGCCGAGTGAAATGATAACATTGCAACTCGGCCAATGTGGCAATCAGAGTGAGTGAAACTAATCTAATTAAATTCGTTAATTTAAATTCTTTCTACGCTTTATATTAACTTTATAGTCGGATTCGAGTTCTGGAAGCAGTTGTGCATTGAACACGGCATATCTCCTGAGGGGATATTGGAGGAGTACGCCTCTGCAGGCTCGGATCGAAAAGATGTGTTTTTCTATCAGGCAGACGATGATCATTATATTCCGAGGGCAGTGTTGTTGGATTTGGAGCCTCGTGTTATACACACTATCATGAATTCACCGTATGCAAAGGTAAGAGACAACTTACAGTTCAACTTGTGATTGTTATTATAAAAGTTGCAATTGAGTTCACTTCATATTTATCCTCAAAAACTATTAAAAATATTGTTTGAGCTGTTATGACACATAGTTGGCTAAATATAGATCTTTTTATCTTTTGACTTAGACAAGCTGCACTAGTAAATAATTCACATACATTCATACAGAATCCATATCTAAATGGTAATTCAATAATCCAATGTTTTCTTTCAGTTATACAACCCTGAAAATGTGTACCTATCTAAACATGGTGGAGGTGCTGGTAATAACTGGGCATCAGGATATGCTCAGGGGGAGAAGCTAAATGAAGAAGTGTTTGATATTATTAACAGAGAAGCTGATGGTAGTGATAACTTAGAGGTTGGTACGAGTAGTGACATTGTGTCTTCATATCTTTCTAAAACGAAACACTACTATTTGTCGCAAATTCAAGAGTTCTTGTCAGTGGAGCACTTGCTTCTCTATATCCTGTGTTCTTTTTTGACCTCTATCTCAACTCCTACTTTCTCCTTAACTTCTTGTGTAAAACTTCTTTTAAGCCTTTCTTGTCTCCTATTTCCCTCCTTTTTCCTTCCAATACACTACTACAATAAGGAGGATATTTTTAAATCTGCTGGGTGTTTTTATATATCACTTAGGTAATTTTTTTTTAAATAGTAATAGCAACAATATTTAAGTAAGTCGAAGTAAGGTTTTTTCAAGTGTTTTGATGTTGGCTGTTTAAGAATCATGTGCATTAAGTTTTAAATAAGTAAATAATATGTAAGTTGGAACTCCACTTTGTCATAAAAGTCTAAAGAGAAGCACATTGGTAACAAAAAAATTATTAAGCTAATGCCTCTACTTAAGACAAAATAAAGTAATTTGCCAGTCAAAAGTAGACTATCAATATTGTGCTTATAAAATTTATCTACTATGTTAATATTTAGTGTGTGATATTTTATTAACCCTTGGCTTTTAAAATTTTTAAAATTTATTTCTATTAGTTTCAAAATTGTGGTACATGTGCATATTTTTCATTTGACATAAAAAAAGTTTAATTTTTTTTCTATCTGTTGTGTATAGTGAGTCATATGCAAAATTCGAATACAGGAGTGTGACAAAGAGTTTTTTGTATTAAAATAATGATTTTTAAAGTTTGTGTTTTGATAACTTTGTAATTCATGGTAAACCAAATTAATTAAGTTTATCATGTTGTTGTCGGAATTTGAAACAGCTAACTTGCACTAGTATTCATTAGATTATTTTCAAATCAATTTGTATTGTTGTATTGTATTTTAATGTTTTGTTAAGTAGATCCATAAATAAGGCCTATTAATTATCCAATCCACCAAAAATTTAAAATACCTAAAAATATTAGTTGACTCACTGTACGTAGCAGCCATCAATACATCAACCATTTTTATTCTGCAGGGTTTTGTGCTCTGCCACTCCATAGCTGGTGGTACAGGCTCAGGTATGGGCTCCTACATCCTGGAACACTTGTCAGACAGGTTTCCCAAGAAACTAGTTCAAACATACAGTGTGTTTCCCAACTTGGATGAAATAAGGTGACCATTTTACTGCTTAAGTTATTTTCAGTTGATTTACTACTATTAACTTATCTATAGGCGGTTAAAAAAGCAAACTTGCTTGAATTTATATCATCTCAATCACAAGAACATATAAGTTAGCGAAAAATACAGAGTGTATTTGAAAATAGAACACTTACTTAAATCAGTGAAATGGCCTGACTCTAGCATGCAGTTACAATAAGAATTTTTGAAAAAAAAACTATCCATTTAAAGTTATACTTATGACTGTTTGAATTTCCAGGTATTTTTGCCTCCGCTTTTAATAAAGTAGCTGGAATGTGTAAAGTAATTTTTTTTAAATGGCACAAATTTTTTTTTAAACTAAAAGTTTAAGTGTGCTGATTTTTTCTCGTTATTTACGGGGCGGGAAATTTTTAGTTCCTCCAAAATTGTGCGCTACAATTTTAAAATACGCCATTGATTTTATGTGTGTACTGTTTAATGTGGGTTTTGTTGCCTGAATAAATAACCTATCATTATTATACATATATCTTTAATAATTGAAAAGTTTGATCCTACAAGACAATATTACGTATCAATTTGTACCCGAACTACGAAAATTAATTGGTCTAAAATAGCATGAAGGTCTTATTCGTGAATTATTATAGTCACGCAAAGGCTATTCATAAGACACTTGATTTTTTTACATTACTTTCTTACTTTGCCACGTATATAATATTAATATACATACATATACAAATAAATAAAATTATAGTGTCTGTTTGTAATATCACTATAACAGCTTTTTACAAAAATGTTTTTTGTTCTAACCTCCTGAACGGATTGACTTATTTCCACGGGATTCTCACTGACAGATAGCTGATGTTATAAGGTGTAACTTAGGTTACTTTTATTTCTGGAAAAAAAATATTTTTCCCCAAAAAAACATAAATATGTGCACAAGGGAGAGCAACTTCTCGCCCCCAGGCTTTTGTAAGCTTACGTAGTACTAAGGTAATTTTGAGTCAATATATTATTTGCCCCATAGTTTACGCACATTCAAGTAGTTTGTATTTTTTAAATTTTCTGTGATATTGTAAACATGACGCTCTTCTGTTTCCAGTGACGTAGTAGTACAGCCATACAACTCATTGCTCACACTGAAGCGTTTAACGGAAAGTGCAGACTGCGTGATGGTGCTAGACAACACGGCCCTTAACCGCATCGCCAGCGACCGCCTGCATATACAGAATCCCTCGTTCGCACAGATCAACACACTCGTCTCAACTATCATGAGTGCGAGCACCGCCACACTTAGGTACCTACTGTTGATAGTCGCCTTACTTCATTACACGCTTTATATTAGCTTCACTTGTATGTTTGTTTGTAACCGACTCCTTGGGGCGCGATTTGACCCCCTTTAAACGGCCAGATTTCATTCAAATTTTGCACACCTGTCAAAGACTGATGACAATGCAATAATTCGATTAAAAAAAATAGTTTAAAAAACTAAAAAACCGCGATTTTATAGAAAATCCAACTAAAAAATAGAAAATAAATTTTAATATATTTGGATTAAGAATAGTGTAAATAAGAAATAAATGTATATTGTTGGAAAAAAGCGTGGGGTGCATATAGTGTCAATAAAATGTTTATAACTATTGTCGCTATGCATGCAAATTTATTAAAATTTATTTTCTATTTTTTAGTTGGATTTTCTATTAAAGCGTGTTTTTTTTAGTTTTAAGCTATTGCATAGCTTTTATCGCGGGCCTTGAGCGTGGGGACCGAATCCAGAAATTCCGTAACGAAAAAACCTAACACCGCCCACTCCGACCGGCACAACGGTGATACTTGTTAGTTTTGCCATCTATCCATGAATAGCAGAACTTTTAATGACTTTTGAAATATCACGCTTGTCTCTTTAGTTCAGCAACTCGCCTCTAGGTGGCATTGGTTGTATCGGCGTGACTGCGCATGCGTAATCCCCCTCTTCGCCCCGCAATCTGGTGGCTCATGCCCACGGAGCAGATACAAAGAGGAGAGGGCCTAAGCAACTGTGCACTGTGATTATAACTAGGTCCTGAAGTCATCACAGTGAGCGTGGCTTATAGTTTTTTATTTTAATTATTAAAATAGTTCTAGAAAAATCTCGGGAGTGTTTTTTGAAATATAATTAAATCTATTCGTCACTAGATGGCAAAACTTTGTGTAATGGGAACTAAAAAAACAAAGGTACGTAGAGCCTAAGTATTAGTAAAATAAATCATACGAAGATACTAAAATGTGTTCTACATCCAGTCCTAAAGAATTTTTAGCCGTCAAAGTATTATTTTTATATTTTTTGTAATCATTTTTTGAATAGACTGTCATCTATCTTCAACTAGAAGAACATTTATAAACAGAACAAAAAGACAGGGCCGTAATTAGACCCCAATTATTTTACCTAGCAACCTACGACTATACGAGTATTTATCTTGACTTGAATGTCCTTTAAATATTAAAATGAAATAAATTGTACTTAGGCTGATGATTTAAAAGGTATTTTAAGCTCATTAAGTTAGATTTACAAAACAAACTGCAGCTGCGGTACAGATACGAATAAAGAAAGATAAGATAAGAATAAATAATTGAACAAATTTGAATCATCATTCGTGATTTACCACAAACTTTTTTATTCTCACACTAGCAATGCCCAATGCCCAAATGTTAAGCCAGGTCGCAATCTATCTGTATACCAAATTTTATCCAAATCCGTCCAGCTGTGGAATAAGGTCAAGGCTAGGAGAAAGAAAGAACTCACAAACTTTCGTTTTTGTATCAAGATGGTTTAAAAATTAATCTTGAAAAAGCTACTACCTGGTAAGTAAATTCTGAGTACGGTCCCTTACATCCTATAACTAGCGTGAGATAGCTAAACTACATAGCAACATCGACATAGAACGATGCGAGTAGTTTTACTATTGTTTGGTAGAAAGAAAAAAGTTAAATGGGCGAAGCTTAACACCCCCTCACCCCGCAAACTGTCACGCGTTGTTTCATAGGGAAATCTAATTACAACACCTCCTCTTTGTATCTGCTCCGTGCTCATACCTGTCATCAATAGTGTAACTAACACGACTTTCTTATATATATAGATAATAAAAATATTTTGAACAATATTAACTTCTCATTTATTTAATAAAAGAAAAAAAAATGTTTTCTTATCGGTCACCACGCTCAAAAAGTGTAACTTGAATTAATATCAAAGAAAAAAAAAACAAAGGAAAAAAAATACTGCATAAATAAAATAAATAAATAATTATAATTGCATAAGTTGATAAAAAATGCTATGTAATAGCTTTACCGCGGCAGTCTCCGAGTGCCACACGTCTTTTTTTTATAACTATTATTTATTTTAGTTATAGACACCAATAATGTTAAGCGTTTTAAAATATGAGAAGTGTTAGTGCAACGAAATATGCTGATCGCGGGTTAATTTATTTTAATATTACGCTATCTGTGGATTCTGCGTCATACTACTGTAATATCTTGTATACTAATTATCCGTATATTACTTTTACAGATGGCGTTATTTTAGTTTTGAGTTTTTAATATATAAAGCTGAAGAGTTTGTTTGTTTGTTTGCTTGAATCTCAGAAACTACTGGTCCGATTTGAAAAATTATTTCAGTGTTAGATAGCATATTTATCGAGGAATGCTATAGGCTATATATCATCACGCTAAGACCAATAGGAGCGGAGCACCAATGAAAAACTCACATACAAACGCTTACGAAGTTGCGCGGGTCAGCTAGTATATATATTGTTCCAACCGCGTGTACCAAAGACACCTGACGCGTCTTTTTAGTTTATGTTAAGATTTGTGCAGGTACCCGTCGTACATGAACAACGATCTGATCAGTCTCGTGGCGCCGCTCATCCCGACGCCGCGCCTGCACTTCCTCATGACGGGCTACACGCCGCTCACCGCCGACCACGAGTTAAATACCGTAAGTTATATAAACCAGTGTAGTCGATGCGAGGTCTGCTCGCCCCCGACAACAAGACAACTCCTCAGAGAAATATACTCATTTTAACATAACTTGTTTTGGTGTCTTTTATGTTTATAGGCGCCGAAGATTCGAAAGACCACAGTATTAGATGTCATGCAGCGGTTGTTACAGCCAAAGAATATGATGGTATCATTAAGTCCCGACAGAACAAATCAGCATTGTTACATATCAATATTGAATATCATACAGGTAAATGAACATACTGTTTGCCTAAAATGATGTATTTACTAATTTGTTGAATCTTTAAATACTATGTGTTATACTTGCAACCCGCCCGGCTTCGCATGGGTTGTAGAGATATCTTAAACAATCATTATCATATTTTAACCAATTTATACAAAACGATAACAAATTATACACCTAAACCTTCCTCATGGATCACTCTGTCTATTGGTGAAAACAGCATGAAAATCCGTTCAGTAGTTATTCAGTTGACTTTGTCTTATAATATGTAGTGATTATCATCTTACTAGTATTATAAATGCAAAAGTTTGAATGGATGGATTTTTGTTACTCAATCCACGCCAGAACGGCTAAACGAATCTGGATGAAATTTGGCACAGTGATAGATTAGTCTGGAATAGAACATAGCTACTATTTATCCCGGCAAAATGTACGGTTCCCGTGAGATGTTTTCACGCCAATGTAGTCGCGGACAACAGCTAAGACAATCATTAGTAACTAGGTGTTGTCTACGACTTCGTTTCTAATTTATCCCATAGAAACCGTACATTTTACCGGGATAAAAAGTAGCCATCTCCTTTTTAGGATATAATCTATCTCCTTGCCAAATTTCATTATACAATCCGTTCAGTCGTTTAGTCGAAAACAGGTAACAAACAAACATAGTTATGTATGGATAATATAATTACGAAAGTGGTTTTGTTAGTTACCACTTTAAAGCCTTAACCGATCAATTTGAAATTCTGCACACATGTTGTCAAGGGTTTCCTATGTACATAGGAAACATTTCATCGAGTAAAAGGCATTGTTACCGAGTGACGCCTACATTGATTGACAAAATTTACATTCACGCACTTGATTAATGCCGCGTTCCAATAAACAAGAAACGATTCGTTTTGCTTACGGACGGTAAAATTTCGTTGAATTTTCAACAAAAATTTTACCATCCGTAAGCAAAACGAATCTTTTTGCTTACGGATGATTATTATAGCAAATTGCAACCAGTGAACTCTAATTATGAAAAAACGCTTAAAATTTTTTGTATATTGTTTTTTTTTTTGCAAATTGCTTTAACTTGACAGATTTATTTTTGATATTCAAAATATCTTTGTATAATTACATCTAGGGAGAAGTAGATCCATCTCAGGTTCACAAGTCGCTGCAACGGATTCGCGAGCGTAAGCTAGCATCGTTCATACCGTGGGGCCCCGCGTCCATCCAGGTCGCGTTATCGCGCCGCTCGCCCTACGTGCACGCCTCACACAAGGTCTCGGGCCTGCTACTCGCCAACCACACTAACATATCTTCGGTAAGTAGATCTGCCACAGGTGCAACTCTATACTTATAACATAATTTGTGTTCGTCGACCCAGCACTTGAGTTAGTCGTGAACCGTACCCGATCTTTAATAAATAGTCACCTCTCCGTAGTAGAGTAGTTTGTTTAAACTATTAAATTTCTTCCATTGTCGTCGATAACAGATGTTTGGAATGCGGTTTATGCTATATCGGGATCTAATTTACGCTGTAGGTACGCGACAGTAGATTGCAATACGCTACAATTTAATCAAGTATGTTGTTATTGTCTGGAAATAAGATTAATATTTCTGGTTAATAACAATAACTATAAGTAGTATAAGTAACTTAATAATGTTACATCTATTGTCGACTATAGGAAGTCATAGAGGGCGACTATTACCTAAAATGATATGTACGCCATCTGTTGATAATACACGGAACTAGTAGTCCATGAAAAGAATGTGCCACTGTATATTAGAAAGTTCTAGTGTAGTTTCGAGTTTTCGGGAGAGGTCGCGATCTGTCTGTGTGCGTTTTGGGTATATAAGACACGCATGGCGGCATTAGTTTTCAAGTTGAACGATCAGCGAGAAAACAAGCGAGTAAAGAGTAAAGTGCGAAGCGCAAGTGAATTTAGAAGTGTAAGAATGAGAATTAATTGTAATTGTGTATTTTGTTGCAATAAATTGTGTCTATTTTCGTAATAAATTGGTTTACATTTCTAATCCCGAACCTCGGCTCGTAACAATAATTAAGAACACGGTTAACTGAAACTTTCTATAGTTGTTCGACAGATGTCTGCAACAGTTCGACAAGCTGCGCAAACGCGAGGCTTTCTTAGAGGTGTTCCGTAAGGAACCTATGTTCAAAGAATCTCTAGAGGAGTTCGACGAATCTCGGGGCGTTGTCGACGATCTAGTGCAAGAATACCAAGCTGCTGCCACACCTGATTATGTGCACTGGAACCCAGGTAAGGCTTCCTTAGTGATCGTCAGGGGCGGCTCTAGGGCGGTGCGGCTGCACCGGGCGCCAAATCAATAGATCGCGGGCGCAACAAAACAACATTTTAATTCACATTTTATCTAAAGAAAACAGGTCATCCAATTCTTTTTACAGTGAACAACAGTTTGATTCCCATTTTTATCCGCTTTAGGCCTCAAGTATGGGGTGTCCATCAAATTCTTTTTACGGCGAACAACATGGAAAAATTAAGGTTTTGAATTTATAGGGCCGCCACTTTGGGGTCTTGCACAACCTAAAAATGTAGCTAGGGCCGCTACTGGTGATCGTATACTTTGTTGATGATAGTGGTGTATTGTCCTGTTCCTCCCGTCCTGCTTTCCTTACCAATATTTCTATACATTGGCAGGTCCCGACGTACATGTGCAGAACATAGAGGATTAAACGAAGGGTAATGCCTTGTATGTACTTTCCGTAACAGTAGTTGGCCTTTTGCCTTTCTTTGAGGAAAGTAAAATATATAAATAAATAACTTGGTAACAAAGAGATAATTAATCTGATTTCCTGAATACCGCCAGGTATTCTGCAAGAAGTCACTCGATAGTAATTTGTTGTACAATAATCGCAGTAGCGAAAACTTGGTATATAATTTAACCCAAAGCCAGGTTATAAAATTTAATTTAGTACGCTGACCGGAATAAAGACAGCCCTTAAATAGCACTTTGTTTACGTTTAGCTCATCCAACTATTCGTTCACCTGTTTTCTTATCCAATTATATTTTCTCATGATAATAATTAGTGTTGAATTTAAAAAAAAAATACGTATATTATTTATTTGAATTATGAATAGGGTTAGCAACCCGCGACTAATATCACTTGGTCGTCTGGTGTTTGCACATACACGCAGATGTAAAATAAACATTAATTGTGATGACTAGAGATCGGATATTCGGATGCATATTTACCTAAAGTTGCGATGTTGGCTATTATGGAAAGCACTTTTTTATCGAAAGAATTCCGCGATTCCAGGAAATTCAAATTTAAGTGTACCTATACTCCGTGAGATGTAATAAGCCCCAGTTTCACATAAATGACACTTGCTCTGTTACAACGTATAATGGTTGCTTTTCCCTACTTTTATTGTCAGTGATTTATGACGAAGCAAAAACAACCTTATTACGTTGTAACAAATGTCAAATCGGGCCTATTAAACCCCAGGAAATGTAAGCATTTTGTAAGAGTGCGAGTGAGATGGCAAATTATACTTGCTTGTGCGCAAGTAGCGACGCGACAATACAACTGCATTCGTAAATAAAAATATACTTAGAAGCCGCTTCCATAATTTGTTATCCAAAAAATAACTAGGTAAATATGCATCCGATTATCCGATCTCTAGTGATGACACATCAATGTAAAATTTTACAATGTCATCGACTAAGCTGACCTAGACCCCCATTGGTTCAGTATTACTATGAGACAAAAAATTGAGTTATGACGAACACAAGTCACATGAGTAACTGGTGTTCGTCATAACTTAATTTTATGAATGTTAGCACAATCTATTACCTTTTGTTACAGAGAGCAATCAAATATAACAGCAAAGGGATCACTGAAGAACGGACATTTGTGAAGAAGACGAGATGGTGTTGCATAAAAGGAGATCCAAAGAGATGTTCAATGCAGTCGCGACGATGTTACTCTCACAGCTGTTTAAGTTTTATTTAACAAGTGCCATTTATTGTATTCGTAATCTCATTATGTTAAACTTGTTTATAGTTGTCCACACCCCGAAAGTACGCACGCAATAAAAAAAGTGTTTTTTTACCAAGAATTTATTTTTAATTAAATAGTAGCTATCTCTTCAACATTCCTTAATCCATACATTTATCACTTTCGTGCGAACGTTATACAATGTGGTTTGTACGTTCTTGCTATTGGCAATACAAGACTTCTTTACATCCTATTTTAAAAACATCGATATTATGTGAGAAACTACTATTTCAAAGTGATACGTCACTTAGACGCACTCCAGTAACACTGAAAGCCCAAAGTGATTGATGTTATTTCTAAGCCCCAAAATATACTATACTAAACATGTTACAAGATTAATTATACAATACAAAAATAATTACCCTTGCATGAATGAGTTATTTTGTTATATTGTATCCAGCGCACTAGAGAGCAGATTTAATCACTCTGCCTTATTTAAAAATCCTTATTCGTGTACTTTATCCACTTATTTACTCAGTACTATGGCATATGTACACTGTGTCTACTGCCATCATATTGAAAAGATATTGATAAGGAGATTATATTATGTATATAAATATATTAAATACATCATGATTAAATGTTAATTTCTAAACTGTAACATGGAATATGATAACTTCCTTCCCTGATATAACCTGACAGGGTTTTAATATGTACATTATAGATGATAGGAAAGTTACTCAAAGTCATTCTAATGGGTGTTATTCTGAATAAAAGTACTCAATAATTTCTCATAGCTAATTAGAAACGTGAAGGTAGGAAACACTTCCATAGCAACTGCTGTGATTGTGACTATTATTAATTGCAATCAAAGTAATTTTTGACAGTGCTCACACAAAAGATGAACTTTAAATAGAAAGCTGCTATAATAACTATATGAAACTAATATTGGCATAGGAATATCTTCATTAGAGTAGGTAAGCTGAGACAGAACACTGTTTCTCTATAATGCAGTGTGTAGACAAACAAGACAATACCACTATAGCATTGTGCACACAGATCCTCAACACACATTACTATAACCTAATTTTATACATCAATATAACAGTTGTTCTTATAAAAGTTTGTTTAAATTTTAACATACCACTTCTACATAGGAATCACAAATGTCGATAATAAAATCTGAATGGCCAGTGTGTAAAAGAAAATTTTCTGTGATGACTTAAAATAATACAACTATATCGTAAGTGAACAGCATTCGTTAAAATAAAAGCGATGCCTTAGTGGGATGCATAACTAGCAAAATAAAAAACGTGGAATATTAGTTAATGACGAGGTCGAAGGTTCGGCCCGCGCGGGCAGCCGAGGGCTAGGAGGTCTGGCTCGGCGTCTGGAACTTGGTCTGTATGATGGATGTCTTGCGCAGCGGCACGGTCTCGGGCGTGGGGATGGCGTCGCCCGTGGGCAGCTTGGCGGGCGCGGCCGGCGCCTTGAACGACGCGGCCAAGTTGCTGGGACGCTGCTTTGCCATTTGGTAGTCGCCAGAGTCAAAAAACTTTTGCTGAAAAATGTAATCAAGTTGTTAGAATGTTTATAAGACTCATATGAATGTTCTATAATGGTTGCATCTGATAAGGATCTCTAGCATAACATTATCATATTAATAACGAGGGCTAAACTCGCATAGGGTAGTGGTACTAAATATAGAGAACAGAAGACACTGAAGTTGTGACATAAAGCATCAATATTAGAGCAGCAACAACTTAAAAATATAAATCAAAGTACCAAGCAAATGGAGTCTTCTTCACCACGGTGATATATTATCATCACAATATTATTAAGAATACTATTCTTATTAATATCCCTCAGCTAAATACTTATTCAAACATATCAAAATACCAAACGAAACTTAGAGAGTCAACAACAAAAAAATATTTTCTAGGCAACTTGATTGAAAGCAAAGAAGTAACATAGTTAAAAAGTACTCCTGGAGTTCAATCAATTAAGCCTAAACTTAATAGGTTTATCTTGTCTAGTTCAGAAGTTTCTATGGCCACCTTCCAACTCCATCATCATACCCTGGATATCATGTAGCACCGAAGTACTCACTAAAACAAAACAAATGAGCTCAAACTCAAGGTATCGTGTTTAGTTAAGAAGTTCCTATGGCCGTCTTCCGGCTCCATCATTAGACCATCTCCATGGTGCCACATTATTGGATTGTCATTGAAGATACATATGTACACCAAATTTGAGCCCAATTCTACATCGGGAAGTGGTTCTAATTTAGCTTCCAAGATTAGTGCCGAACACACATACATACTTACAAACATTGCAAATTAACTAAAAGCTTGGAAAAACATTTTTACATGAAAATATGAGACAGACCCCTTTTGCTAGCCTCTTCTGTAGAAAAGCTGAGTGACCGCCAGGCCCTCCTCTTCCAAGCATTGCATTTGGAAACTTTGCTTTTAACTTTGCTTCTTCTAGTTTCTCTAACTCTTTTGGCTGCAACAAATACAATTTATAATAAATAAAAGATTAAGTGAAATGTTATCCAAGTGCAAGTTTTAGCCTAAGGCAACATTTTAATAAATGATCACAGTAAGCGTACACTGCCATGGTAATAGTGAGAACAGTAATCCAGGAAGTCACCCGACTTACTGCTCTTTCTATTAACATGGCAGTATATATATATAATAATAATAATAATAAACTTTATTATCAGACCATAGTCCATACACAATATAATTTAATACATGAAAGTTATACATATATATTTTACTTAATGTATTTAAAAGACGCTCTATGTGTCGTCATCCAATGCCACATAATAGGACTATTTGTTCTGTCCGCAACAGTAGCTACCAGGGTGTTGGAGCCATCGCGCACTCGCCGCATCAGCGATGCTATTCGAGATCGAATTATCGCATGAAAGTCAGGCACAGCTCTCGCCACGAACATCCCCGAACCGCTGCAAAAGCGCGGTAGCCCAACATTACTCGGAAGGCGTTATTGTATTGGATACGCAGAGCGTTGTACGAGCATTGAATGTAAGAGACCCATAGGGCGCACGTGTAGTGATTGGCAGTAGGTACACTCTAAATAACATAATATATGCCTACACATTTTAAAGTATCTTGTATTATTTATTATTATTTTGCCATAAAAGATATTGCTAATAGAAATAAAAAATAACATAAAAAAGATTATTGATTGGAGATTGATTGAAATTGAATGAAGCGTTTCTGAATAACATAAATTATGATACTAGGCATAAAAAAATATCAATATTATTATATAGGAAATGTAAATATACTTTGTACAAAAGGATATTTAAATTCTAATTAAAAAAAGAATTGTCACTATTCCAGTGAATGATACAGAAGGGTAGGAAGTATGAAAATTATAGGTATACATATACTTTTAACATTTAAGGTAATGAAAACAATTTAGAATAGCTATTTGTAAAATAGATTCTGTAGAATAGATAAATATGTAATTGTATGAATTTTACATCGCAATAACTTTACTATGTTTAACATCTTTCTAAAAAGGTTGTTCACTTACATTTTATAGTGATTTATGTTCTTTTATTTCAAATTCTTATTGTCTTAGCACTCTATAATAGTTGTACTCTTTCTCATTCTAATGAAGACCATTACTGGTTAGTGTCAAGACGATCTCTAATGTGAAGATATACTACTACTGTGGGCAAGCCTCATATCATTTTCTGACCCTAGATGTAAATAACTCCGTTTTTAATACACAACTACTGGCTTTGATAATATATCCTGTGTTGTAAAAGCATGTTACGTATATATAACTAACAGAGGCAAACTGCACCTAGTCCCAGAATAATTATCAGTGAGTCACACAAAAAATTCTCCCATGTGGGATAATCCCACATTTGGTATATATAGGTTGATATGGTGGCAGTTTGACGTAGCTCTGCTAGTTATAGAAAAAAATACTTACATCTTTTGGGGGTTCATTCTGGTCCGGTGAGTCACTCATTTTAACAACTGTAAATAAAGTAGATAATTGCACAGAGCATCCAGAATTCAATTTCAAGCAAATGCAGGTTAAGCGACCTAACATTAATAGGTACCTACGGACTTTATTAATTTGATTTGTTTACCCACTACAATGTGATAACAAATGTTTTACATCCAAGGACAATTTCAAAATAAAGCTTTTATTTCGATAATATTAGAGAAACTAAGCTATTTATTTGATTTTAATTACATTACATACATTTTAAATACAATTACAAACGAGTAACACATGTTTATAAAATACTTTCTTTGATTTCTAGGGTAGGTAATTCAATAACATCTATTCAACGACTTGTTTACCTTGATATTTGCCGACGGTCCACAATTTATTATACTCCGATGATAACACTTAGATCGCAGAAGTGGCAATTAATCTGTAGGATTATTAGGTAAACGAGAAATTGTAACAACAAATCGCAAATTCTCGTGATATTTGTAACGTAAAAATGGCGTTTGCAATTTTGCATTTCCTTTTTACAAATTTTTTGACCATAAATAACGGTCTTTTGAGTAACACATTTCAGTTCAGTATTATAAACATACCTACTGCACAATTGAATCATGTAGAACTTAAAAAAAAGTTCTTAAATATAATAACTTCTATAGCTCAGTAACTTTTATATTCATTTTTACAAGAGTTTAGCAATTTTTTTTCTTATTCTAGCATATTTTCTAAACTTAGACATCTCATATTTTTTGGAGTTGGCAGCCCTGACAGTCCTGTCAGTTAGCGATGGATGGGCGATGTAGAGATGTTTGAACAATCGGAGGAATCGCAGTCGATAACTTTGCAATCGAGTCAATGATTGTGTAGGCCAGATTTTGAACAATCGAGTTGTTATAATATATATTATAATCTTGTAAGTGCCCCTTTGTTGCAGGAAGATAATAAAAAAATACCATAGTCCATCACATTACTAATGAGGGCATTATAGACCAGCTTCATAGTGTAAGCTTTCAAAATAGGGATGTCCCTTTTTCATCTTTTAACTAAGTAGTTAAGGTGTGAGTACCCGACAGTTTATAGCCTAAATACACGACCAAGAACTTTACTTTTTTATCCACTGGAATTATTTGATGATTAATATTGAATCTGGTAACCCACATATGGGTTTGTATGCGGTAGAAGGTTAAACACGCGCAACCGTAATCGAACCCGCAACCACTTGATCGCATTTAGCCATTACGGTATCGCCGCTTTGTAGCTGTGTGATATGTGATAGCTTATTCAAAATTTAATTAGGTTTATAATTATTTTTTTATCGTGTGGAATCCCCCTCAGGTCGTCACCCCACCGGGGCCAACCGTGAAATGGTATGTCGGAATCAAACCACACGGTGTTCCGTCACAAATAAATCGATTCCAAGGGACTAGGGTATACCCTAGGAAGGAAGTCCCAAAGAACCCAGGCAGACCGTAGCGCGTAAAAGTGTGTGTGCGAAGGGCCTTGCCTCTTCCGGTTTAGAGGGGCGCGGAGTGATTATATATTTAATAAATCATTAAAACTGTGATTTACGATTAGGTCAATACTAATAATGTGATAATGCACACAATGAAATATGATTCACTCTTTTACGTATACAGATACTCATTCAATTAAACAATAAATATAAGACTGATTCATTAAAGTTTGTATTATTTCGAATAAAAGTATAGCACGATACTTCCATTACTAACCACCACAATTCGCAATCGCGGGATTGTAACTGCTGACTGGACTCGTTCGTTTGAATAAGTAGACTCAACGCGATTGCAAATTGTGATTGGTTGATTGCTTCAATCGGGTTGACTTGGGTTGAAACCATTGATGTCGTGTCAAAATAATCGAATGTCATTATTTTGATTAAGCAATTGAATCATCTCTTCATCGCACATCGCTACTGTCTGTCAGTCCTGTCAGAGTGTCAGTCTATGAGTCTATGCCACAAATTGCACAACAAAATAGATAGCTATAGATAGATGGCTCAAAACTTGTTGATAAAAGTGAATTAGGTGGGCGCAATTTGAAATAACATTTAGTTTACAATGGAATCTGACAATTTTGAGGAAGACATAGATGGCTCTATAGTAAGTGTTCATGTCCGCAATTTCTTTTGCCATGGTAATTTGGAAGTGAAATTAAACAGAAATGTTAATTTTATTGTTGGTCGTAATGGAAGCGGGAAAAGTGCTATTTTAACCGCTTTGGTTGTCGGTTTAGGAGGCAGAGCGTCCGCTACAAATAGAGGAAGCAACTTAACTTGTAAGTAACTCGTCACTATTTTTTAAATTATTGCAGTTTTATAGCTCGTGGTATTAGCTCGGGCTATAGTGCCCTTGTGTAATGAGACTGTCTTTGCGTTGTGAACTTTGTTGACCAACATTGTTTTATTTTAATCACACCTTACAACTCACACCAGAACACATGGGTTTTCCTATTCATATATACATTGTGTTATTTTATCTGTACTCAACTGTGATGAACTATTTTCTTCGCCTAACAGACGCGGTGCTGCTGCCATCACCGTTTCGTAAAAAGTTTTTATATATTATTTTTCGATTTTCAAGAGATAGATGTCCAGTGTGCACATGGCCCGCCTGGTAAGCTATATGATGATGCCCTATCCATAGAGCTCTGGTAACCCTATTCATCAAAAGGGTAAAAAACAGCACTATACTGGTAGTGTAAGTTTATGTAGTTTTTAGCA
The DNA here is from genome assembly GCA_949752705.1 of Callimorpha dominula. Classification (NCBI taxonomy): domain Eukaryota; kingdom Metazoa; phylum Arthropoda; class Insecta; order Lepidoptera; family Erebidae; genus Callimorpha; species Callimorpha dominula. Next base: position 2,869,343 of record OX456992.1, read on the forward strand.
ATGAACTTTTTTGTGAAAATAACCTGAAGAAGTTGATCACTAAGATTAAGTAGAGTTCTGGATGCTGCCGGCGATCAAGGTAATGAGATTAAGAGAAGAGCAAACACTAAGAGACCCGTTCAGATTATAGATGTGGCCAATGCCTTTAAAATTATGTCCTTTTATTGTTCTGGAAATATTATTAGATTACTTTTTAATAGAAAAGTAAAAAATATACATTTTCATGTAATTAAATATTGTTGCAATTTTAAATACTTACGCATAATTGATTTTTCAGCTTTTATAAAAAAGGGAACCAATTCTGCAACAATTGAAATAAAAATTAAAAACAGCAGTGCAAAAGCATATCGTCATAATGTTTACGGTGACTACATAACTGTTGTGAGGACTATTAATGTGTCTGGAGGCAGTAGCTATAAAGTGAAGTCTGCATCAGGTAACACATTTATATTTATTTACACACTCAAGAGTATCAAAATATAGTTTCAACGGATTTTAAGTAGATTTTTTTCATGCTGAAGGTAATGGCGTACTTCGCCGTTCAGTGTTGTCAAGTGTCTGTTAGATTTTTAAATGCTTGTTGAGGAATTTTGGAATTGGGATTGGAATTGAAAAAAAACTCCGACCAAGCTATAATTGGTGGGTATTATTGTAGCCAACATAGTTTCGAGATAGTAGTGCAATATGCTCACAAGTTTATTAGCAGAAATATCTACTTACCTACTGATTCATCAGTTTTTTATGTTTTTTTTTTTCTGTAAACTCTAGTAAACATCTTTACAGTTTACCATTTATACATTAATTTAGTACAGTAAGTACAGTAATTTCACCAGGGGCGCTGTCAGCAAATGTATATTGAGACAAACATCATAGCATCAACTGAAGAAAACCCATGCTAGGGGTACTGTATGAGAACTTTCAACTGGGTTTCTATTTCATGTAACAAAAACGAAAAAAAAATAATTTATAATTAGCAACTTGTTGCTCCGTAATTATTTAAATAAATTGATTTATTAATTACTCTTACCATATTTATTTATTAAAATCATACAATGTAATAATTTGACATCAAAACTTCCAGGTGATGTGATTTCAACTAAATATGAAGAAGTGAATTCAATCATTCTTGCACACGACATACAAGTTGATAATCCCATATCAGTATTAAATCAAGATGACGCAAAAAGCTTCCATGCTTCAGATGCAAAGAAGAAATATAGTTTGTTTCGTAAAGCCTCCAATTTGGACCAGACTGAGAACAACTATGTTCATGCTCTGGACAATTGTAACAAAGCCACTCTCATTTGGAATAAAAAGAAGGAGGTAAGACTTATTAAATGTATTATTACTAGTAATATTAATGCTTATATTATTAAATGTATTATCACATCACACACTCACATATTGAAGTGCCAATACCTCTGTCTGATGTCTCAACTGACATTTTTCGAGAATCTAACTCTTTAGCCACTATTCAATATTGTTTGTTGTGTGTAACACACATCATTAGAATAAAAGTACCAGACATTTTACTTTATCTGAAATTCTGACCAGATGAACCCAAAGTTGAATTAAAATTGTTTTCAAAAAAGGCAAGCTAATGAAACTTACATTAAACATAAAGTAGACGTATTATTAATGTAATTAAACATAAAAATAAAAGTCCCAGTCATTTCACTTTGCCTGAAATTATGACCAGAAGGCTCCTAAGTTTTATTAAATCTTTCCAAAAACGGTATTTTAGTTTTAACTTCTAGTTATAATTCAACTTAAATAAATATATAGTCTGTTTGTAATCTCAAAATAATAGATTTTTTAAGCTCATACAGTATTTGCCTGATTTTTTGTCTGTTTGTTCCGGCTAAAAATATGTCCACGCAAGTTATATAACTACATATTTTTAAATACAAAAGTGGCAGACATTTTACTATGTCTAAAATTATGAACAGATCACCAAAATTAATATTAAAAACAAAAACAAAAAGTATTTTAGTTCTAATGAAACTTAAATAAATATAAATGGGACACATTATTTAACATAAAAAGAAAGGTCCCAGACATTTTAGTTTATTAAAAATTTGCAAATAAAGTATTCAGTATTTTCAAATATGTTCCATAAATATAATTATCATATAAATTTCAGGTGCCCTAATTTTCTTTTATATTTTTTAATATGAGTTTGAATGTCAGGAACTTTTACAGACTTTACACAAAGACAACTCCCGCATTAGGAATTACTCCTGTGTCGCGGGGGACTTTACAAACATACAAACAACGGACACAAAGAACACCCAGACTCACATGGAAATCGAACCCACGACCTCTGGCTCAGCAGTCAGGGTCACTAACCACTAGACCAACAGGCCAGTCAGACAGGTTGGGTGCTGTTATTCGAAAACAAATTAAAATTTTTGCGCGACGCTCATAATATGGATTACCTAAATGACAACAGTAGACAAACTAAGTGGTATGAAAAAAACCAAGTCCAAGATAAACTTGCTAATTTTATTCATCATTTTAGGCTTCTGTGGAACTTGAAAAGGAATACAAGAAGTTAAAGACGAAGTATGAACAAATGCAGTCATGGGACGACATAGAGGCTTTGAAGCAAAGATTACAAAACGAGTACTATTGGAGCGAGGTAGCGGAGCTGGAACACGAAGCCAACAAGGTCCAAGAGCAGTATGACAAACAGAAGGCCAAGATGGAGAAACTTGCTGAAAAGCTGAGTAAAATGGAACAGAATTTCAGCAGCAACAACAGTACTATTAGGTTCGTTAACTTGTTTGTGTTAAATTTTTAACTGATGAAAAAGAAGGTGGTGGCTCCAATTCGATGTGTACATTTAAAATTTTTCAGTGTATTAAAAAAGCATTTTGAGGAAAAAACCCTTGAGAAAACAGCATTGGAACAAGAGCTGCGAGAGCTTGAATCAGAAGTGAACACTGTACAAACGGCTTTACGTACTACTCAACACAATAGCGGGAAATATACAGAATCGCTCAACAGAGAACAACGAAAGATTGTCGACCTAGAAAGAGAGATACAAAATATTGGGTAAGTTACTTCTTTAATTTACATTTTTAGGACCCAGTGGCGGTAGTGTGCATTAAGCCAAATATTTAGTATGATTAAAAAACTGGACAAGTGCCATCCTGATTCGCGCTTCAAGGGTTCCGTTCCAATAGGTTCCGCAAACAAACTTTTATGTAGATAGTTAGTTCATTTAGGGCATTGATCCTCAAAAATTTTTGCCCGTTTTTCCGAAAGACAAACTAAACTCACTTTGCAGTTTTAAAAATACTCTCCCATACATCGATACAGGTCACAGTCAATTTCAACCGTAGAATATAAATTTGTAATCGCAAAATATATATATTTTTAAGTAATATTACACCAAATTGCATGATTCTAGGTCAATGGGAAGTAATTGGCTGTATCTTTTGGCTGTGTTGACTTATGAGCTTGAAACTTTGTGACGGCCTGCTCTAATTCCCATTAGGTATTATTAGAATGTTGTCACATTAAAATCTTTAAAAATGAATAAGGTTTCATGTCTACAACGAATCGGAGTTTAGATTAGTTTTCAACGGGCTGTTTTCTGCAACTCTGCGTCAAAGCGCGTATTTTGCTTTGGTGGGAATAAATTTATTCGAGCCACTCTAACTCGCCGATGAATCCATTTACGTTACTGAAGATCTCGCAGAGTGACCCTGACGAGGCAAGGTACTTAACCCGGTATTCTGCAACTCCCTGACAGTTCATCAGTACATGGATCGCTGTTTCTTCTGCTTTCATGCATGCTCTGCACAGTGGGCTGTCCTTAGCACCTATAGCAAAAAGCTGTTTGCTAAATGAGCCATTTCCAGTGAAAATTGCAGTTGTCGTACGCAGCTGACGCTAGTTAGAGCTAGTAACTTCGACAGCCGGCTGTTGATAGTGGAGAGTACCGCCCTCGACTGCCCGCAGGCTTCATGGCTTGCTCATATAAAGTTATGTTGATCTCTAGTGCGCTTTCTTACCAATGTCCGAATTTGTCCGAAAGAGAAGGGCACTATGGGTTCCGAGCCCATGGCGCATAACTCCGATCCCCTTCTAGCCAATTTGTCCTCTGCATCGATTCCTCCAAAGCCGCTATGGCTTTTTATCCATTGGAGGGTTACTTCGTTGAGTTCGCATACCTCCTACAGACGCTGGTAGCACTCACAGATTAGGCCCGAACTGATGACGTTGTCTTCGAGGGCTTGTGATACTGCCATGCTGTCGGACAGTTTACGGATTGATTAATCCTTTACCTTGCTAGCAGTGACAGCAGATGCGGCTATAAGAATACCCAGACATTCGGCTTGGAATACTGTGTTAAATATGGGTACCTAGAGTGGCCATTGTTGTTATATTCAGGTCCTTCGAGAAGACCCCAGAGCCAGTGCCATACCTTGTTATAGAGCCTTCAATTCAAACCTTCTATATTTTATGGCAAACACAAGGATTTGGAAGGGATTCGGTAATTTATGACCATCGCAATCAGTATCTCCTTGGAAAAGTCTTCCAGTATCACCATAATATGAAGAGGCTCCCGATGTCTCTCCATTGTTACCGTCCTTAGCTTTGACTAGCTGAGCTAGAGCTGCTTCCTGCTGTATATATAGGTGCAGTGGAGCTAGATCCAACATAACTTCCAGGGCAGCAGTTGGTGTGGTTGTACGCTAGCCTCTGGAGTTTTCATAGTTAGTTCTTAATGGTAGGTAGGTAGGTAGCTAACCTCGAGGCCACCACATGACTATGAAATAACCGGACAGATCACTGTGATGTTCAGCCATAAGATGATATTGGGGATAAACCCCCGCGTCTACCGACTTCCGATCCTCTTGCACTACCAGAAAATGGTACCGGCCTTCTCTATCTTATAGTCTACGTAGCCGCGTGGGTGCTCCAGATCAGCTTATTGTCAAAAATTACACCTAGGTACTTAACTTTTGGCGATACCATGAGTTGCGTGTTAAACAATATGGGGAGACGATAGTTATCCAGGGCTCAATTGAGAGTGAATACTACGAGCTCGGTTTTGAATGGGTTAACCGACAGGTAATATAATCAATGCACCATCGCTCCACTTAGCGCAGAGCCGACTGAGTCAGCTCGCTGACCGTACTTGTGACCTTACCTGATATATCGTTGTGTTATGTATGTTGCGGGTTCTGAGTAAATATATTTTCTTTCTTTCTTTATGAGAGTACAGTCAGATCATCTGCGGTTCATGGTTCGGATTGAGTTTCGTTATGAGGTCATTTATGACCATACTCGTGAGATTCGGGATACGGCTGTCCCTAACTAATTTTGTCACCTGCGAACTGTACTATTAGTTTGCTGAGCATGTCTTTCTCTCAACTCTCTCTCACACAATCTCTTTAAAGATTCGATATGAAGGATGTGAGTCTAATCGGCCTAATAGATTTCGCATTTATGTAATCATTATTTTAGGATGAATAGCACTTAAAAATTTTGAATAAAAATCTAATTTTCCAAGAATAATTTTATTATCCAATAACTAGCAACCCGTCTCGGCTTCGCACGGGTACAAATTATACACCTAAACCTGGCTCATGAGTCACTCTGTCTATTAATGAAAACGCATGAAAATCCGTTCAGTAGTTTTTCAGTTTATCGTGAACAGACAGACAGACAGACGCGGCGGGGGACTTTGTTTTATAATATGTAGTGATAAGTGTTTACCATAAGTTGTGTTTTGCGTGCGGCGCAGGTCCGGCGGCGCGGAGGCGCGTCGTGCGGAGCTGGAGGCTCGCGCGGCGCGCGCGGGCCGGGCCGTGGAGGCGGTGCGCGCGCGCTACGACACGGCGCAACACGAGGCCGCGCAGGCGCGCGCCAACGCGGCGCGGGCGCAGACCGACGCTGATCATGCGCTGGCCCGCGCGCAGCGCCAGAGGAACGATCTCAGTCAGTATCTACCTCTGTGTTATAGACATAATAAAACAAGCTATGTACATTTTTGAAATCTAGACTCGATAGATGCCGTTATGCGATTTGCTGAATCGCGTTATTCAAATTCAAAATTCAAATTAAAAAAAAAAAAAATTTCATAAAATTGACCATCAATTATTCGAAAACGTCGATTTAATAAATAATTATTATAATTAAAAATTATAGATCAACACACACACAGAGTCACCGCAACAATAGTTTGCTTCGTCAAATGTAAAATGATTAAAGAAAATTAAAACTTATCCTCGCTTGGGCGTGTTAAATTTCGAATCCACATTCCTGAAGATTTTTGAGATTAAGCTCCAACGTTTATACTGAGTGGTTGCGATGAACTTTGTTTCTGTTATTAGAACAAATGCAACAGAAGCTACGCGAATTGGAGTCCCGCGGGAATGACTCGTTGGCGGTGTACGGCAACAATATGATCGAACTGTGTCGGCGCATCAAGGAGGCTGTGGCCCTAAAACAATTCTCTGCACCTCCTAAGGGACCCATCGGTTGGTATTTCTATGTTTTGCCGGATTGGTCTTGACAGGACCAATGCACTATAGGCAAACAAGACAATGGTGCCGACTCTGTAACATCACTCTTTAAACTATAATCTGACTAAATTTTCTTCATATAAGATGTAAACCTTGTACACTTTGAAACAAGGTCTTATTTCAAATTTAAACAAGTAGATAAAATCTATCGCTATCGAAATAAGCAATTTATTTGTCGACTGTAGTCTGACACGCTTAAATAAACTTTAATACTACGTAGCGAGAGCCGCTATTCATAGAATGCCATCTCTTTTGCTCTGTGTTTTTAGTAGCCGACTTTGCAGGTGCCCATTAAAATAACGTAATCTTAGGTCGTTTTGAATAACTTTTTACACGACATTTGAATAATTGGGGACTATCGCTGCGTGGCAATTATACGGCATTTGAATAAATGGAGACTCTCGTTGCGTGCAAATAAAGTTTACGTTGACAGGTTTTAGTGAAATTTTGTGGCGCTGAGAAATAAATGCCAGTAACAAATAGACCTTGTTACGAAGAAGACAAAGTTGATTTCATATGAAGAAATTAAGTCAGATTATAGTTTAGATAGTTTAGATGCCTTAACATAAAAAAATAGTCATGTTATTTTCTTTAGTTTCACAACTGTCCAAAAATAATAAAATATTGAAACAATTAACTTTTTTTAGATATATTTAGTTTATTATATTAGCTATTTATTATCTATGAACGATATATTGAGACACAGTAATTTTTTTTCCTTATATTGTACACTACAGCCCCTCTTTCACCTATGTTTCTCTATCCATCCAATGTCTGGAAGAAAATCTTATCACAATCGAATTGCGATCTGGTTGCCAAATTGTATGTAACATTGTCTAGTAAGCAAATTATTGTAACCTATTCTTTTGTATACAATAAAGAATACATCTGTCTATCTCTATACTTTGTATTGTTATTGATATGATTATATAATTATTATTATTATTATTTAGGTGCCTTTTTGAAGGTGAAAGACAAAAAATGGGGTGGTGCTCTGGAACACATCATTGGCGGGAACATTCGGACCTTTTGTGTCAATTCCCCTGAGGACTCTAGAAGACTGTTTGCCATCATGGGACAAGTAAGCCTCACGACTTTGCACAAAATCACCCGGCTGAGAGTACCAAAATGTGTCCTGAGTCTTGCAATTTTTTTATTTGTGGGCTATAAACAAGAATATTTGGTTATTTGATTCTGAGTTTTCAAGTCACAGCTGTATTTTTTTTAAATAACCAACAAATCTCCATAATATTTTTTCTATACCATTTCGCAATTTCTTCATCTTTCACAAAAAAAACAAACTGAATAATATATAAATCTGGTGCCAATATCGGATCATCGTGCTGAAGTCCTTTTGAAACAAATCCGGGTGATCGGTATCAGATCGAAAATGACTGATTATCCTATTTTTATTTCTATAAGATGTAGTAGAACACCAGACAATTCCAAAATTATATTTGTCACTTTCTATCTTAGGGATTGTCCATTAATCCCCTGAGGCTCGAAAGGGGCGGGGGGTCCTAAAAAAATCACGAAACATGACAAGGGGGGAGGGGGGATGTAGTGAGATATCACGTGTATTTATTTTATCGTAGAACGCGCGGTTATATCTGTATTTAAAGCTAATATTTTAAAATGTTTAAATATATTTTGAACTTAGAAAAATACACGTGATTTTGGCTAGGGGGGTGGGGTAGTCTAAAACCTCACCACATATCACTAGGGGGGTTAAAAAGTTGCTAAAAAACATCACGTGATTCATGGACGACCCCTTAAGGACATGCCAAAAATACTCTTCATTGCGCGATACAGCTTCAAAGTAATGCCTAATGTTTAGAGTTATACTTCTTTACATAGTCTAATTAGATGTCTGTGTAGTTACGGAGTTGTTGGTCTGCGTCAGGTGTTCGGCAACGCGTCCAAGCCGGGAGTGACGTGCAGCAGGTTCCTGCCGCGCGCGCACGACGTGCGGCGCAAGCGCGTGCGCGCCGCCGGGCACGTATCCGCGCTCGACGCGCTCGACGTCAGCGACCCCGTCGTCGCCAACTTCCTCATTGACAATATTGGCATGGAGACCATTTTACTTGTACCTGATCATAGTAAGTATGTTTTATTTATTGTTCGAAGTGGATTTTCAGCCGAAAACGAAAAGAAGCTCATTACTCAATACTCAATACATTTATTGCGTTCCATAATGTGATACAGATGTCAAGCTTATAATTATGTTACAATTATGGACCCTGTCGGGCACAGCACAATGTTAGGAGAGAGGAAGAGTTTGTTACAATTATTATTATTAGTGCCTAGACAAAGTTTATCAGAAATATTATTGCACACATGTCATATTATTTTATTGCACTATTCGGTCGGTTTCCTGTGGTGGGATATTAAATTATTCTCATCTAAAGCGATTTCATTTATTTTTATTTATTTATTAATCAATTTTTATATTTACCCTTTTAAAATATTTTTCATTTATATTTCTATTGTTGATATATTTGCTGTCCTAGGTTTCTACATACAAAAATGTAAATAATAATAAAATTATTCTATATTATGTCAATATGGTATTAAATTTCATTCACACAGGTATATTTACATTCAAAAATCATATTAATTTGTTTTTAGTAGTATTTTTAATTTAGTCAATATTATATTAAGTATTTGTATTAAATGTCATTTACATATTTATGCACAAAAATAAGTTGGGTTAATTCAATGTAAATATGAATTGTTATATTATAATATAATTATATATAAATAAAGATTATAAAGTTAATATGATATTAAATATCGTTTACATACACAATACAAACATAAATTGGGTTCATCTAATGTCAATACATCCGACGACACGGCGTTGCACACATTGTCGGAATGCCCAGCCTGGGCTAACCAGCGCCGTGATCTCGTCGTGGCAGTCGGTGCTGCGGGTAGTCTCTCGCTCCCAACCGTAGTTCTGGCCATGGTTCGGAGCGAGAGCGCATGGAACGCTGTCGCCTCCTTCTGAGAGAAGGTGATGTCCGCAAAGGAGGCGGCGGAACGGGAGAGAGAGCGGAGTACGCCTCTCTCTGCCCGCAGCAGACGCACCGGGCGCCGGAGGGCACTTCATGACCTCCAGCCACCTTAGGAAGTGGCCTGCCGTCGGCGAACTTTTTGGGGAAGTCGTCGTCCGAACAGATACAGGCCCGAGAGGCAGCACGCAGTGTTCCGCGCGCGCTCTCAGAGGAGTGCGGCCGATGGGTGATGATCGCACCGGATGACGGGACCCGTCTAGGGCGAGACGGGTCAATGCCTGTCGGGGGTTGCGGAAGAATGCAATAGCGATTCTCGCTCCCCTGATCATAGGCAAGTAGTGGAACACCGGGGTGGTTTTTAGTCGGTAAGAGTCCGACAGACCCCTTCGCCTCCCCAAGGCGGAGGACATCCATGTAGGATCTTCCACCTCGTCAAGTCAATACATAATTAGCATTCTATATAATTTCAATACAATATTAAATATCATTTGTTTTAATTTGGTATTATAAGTTCATTATTTATTGCGCGTTGTGTATTATTCAATTATTGTTTAATAGTTAAATAAAAATTAATATTACAGATTCTGTCAATAGTTGGTAATTAGTGTTTGTCATCTAAGTATTCTTGTATACTATAGTAGCTTTTGCTTACTAGGAAATTTTTTAGGTTATTTATAAAAATGTTAATTTTTTCTTCATTTTTTATGGACTCTGGCAACTTATTATATATTTTTATTGACATGACCAAGGGGCCTGAGGAATGCATTGCTAGTCTGGAGGTTGGTAGGTTAAGTCTATTTTTGTGCCTTAGTGTGTATCTGGTTTGTATATTTTCTCTTGTAGTGTAGTGTTCCGGGTATTTCCGAACAAATTTAGGAATTTCTAAAATGTATATAGACGGCAAAGTTAATATTTTTAGCTTTTGGAAATGGGGCTTGCATGTGTCTGTTTCCTCTATGTTCACTAAAATTCTTATTAGTTTTTTTTGTTGCGTAAATACAGTAGGTGATTCTGTGCTATTTCCCCATAAAAGTACGCCATAGCTTAGCCAGGAATATGCATAGGCATAGTAGGTGACTAGAGCAGTTGCTAGATCAGTAGTCTTCTTGACTTCACGTAGCGTGTAGGAGAATTTTGAAATTTTTGCTCTCACCTTTTTGACATGCGGCTTCCAGCTTATATGTGTGTCTATGGTTAAGCCGAGCAAATTGAATTGGTTAACAGCTTCCAATTTGACGTTTTCAAAATTAAAATCAATATTTATTGGTGACTTTTGATGGGGGTGAAAAGGCATTATTTTTGTTTTTGTGTAATTTATTTCTAGATTGTGTTCAGCCATCCAGAATGCTGTTTTCTCCAAAACTGACATAAGTTTCTCATTTAAATTTAAGCTACTTTCACATGTGACAAGTAAAGAGATATCAGCTTCGGCTTTAGTCTTATTTTCGGGGCGAAAACGAAAATGATTTATTAAAATTTCTGCTGTACATTGAATTTTTAGTTTTTTTATACACCTATGGAGAGAAAGAGCAAATATGGGCTTTAGAATTATATAATTCCATTAGAGTATTAGACGATACAAAACTTGTATTTCTTTTAGTGTACAATATAATATAGTACAATCAATATATTCTATATTATAATGAACCAACTGAACAAAACAAAAATCAACTCTTAAAGTAAACTAAATAGATTCCTTGATTGAATCCTTATAAATCTTCAATTAACAAAACGAAACGCGTATTCTTTAGGCTATTCTTAATACTAATTATAAATTGATAACTTTATTATTTACAGTTTTGACAAAAAATTGCAATAATTTGTGAGCAAATCAAAAGGCAAGAACAAATAATAATAATTCTTTACCCATTAACTTATGCGCGTGAATAGATAATAATACAACATAACATCGCTTCATAACTTCAAAACAAAATCGCGTTCGTTTGAGTCAGCTGAGTGAAACCACGTGCGTACCCGATTCACCGTAAAGTAAGCCTAACGTCACCTAATATTGCCGAGCTGTATGAAGTAGGCAGAATGACGCGCGACCGCGACAACTCACGAACTTATGATTTTCGGCTTGGCCGTGGCTTTATCTGGTTTATGGCTGAAAATGAATATACGGCCGAATCATGATTTTTTTTTTTTTTTTTAAATCGAATCATGATTATTTGGCCGAAAACGAAAAGGAAACTTTACTCGGTCACTAGTTTTATCCTTTGGATGTTTCTTTGATGCGTATTTAGTATAATAGTAGCAGGCGGGCGATGGAGGTAAGGCGCGGATGCTAGCGAAGTTGTGTCGGTCACGAGACTTGCCTTCGTGGTTGTTATTTGGTATAACCAGTGGTCAGTGCGGGTGTCGCTCGTGTCAATCTGCGACGACCTTTCTAAGTGTGTTAGGCATTTACGCATCATCATCTTTGCCTGTTACGTCTTTAGCAAACGATTTATGGAATAATGTCAGGAAGACATCGCAGACATTTATGCAACGTTATTATAGAAGCTGCCGTATTATGAAATGAAATGCAAGTAATTGGGTAGTCCACAGAATTTAACAAATTAAGGAAAAAATAATAGATTAACCATTGCAACAATTATATCTTATTGAATTTAAATATAAACGCGAATGGATATGCCAACAACAAACCACGATACGATATATTTGCGGTAGCGTAATGGCTAAGGCGTCGGACTTGCGATCAAGTGGTTGCGGGTTCGAACCCCACCCAGTGCACTACTGACGTGAACCCACTCCTTTTTTTTTTTTTTTTGTGCGTGTGGAAACCCCCTCGGGCCTTCACCCCACCGGGGTTTTCGGTGGGGCGGTGTGTCGGAATCGAACCGACTAAAACCACACGGTGTGCCGTACTGCGCCCTAAGTAGGAGGGATCCGGGAACAGCTTTTATTAAGACATCCGGACCCCCCCTAGCGCCTGCCCGCAAAAGCGCGGGCACCACCTTCGGGTAAAAACCTCTCAATTAGGCGACGTCCAGGCACACGCAGACGCCGCCTCCTCGCGGGGGGCCACTATAGCGGGTGAAGGGGAAAAACCCGTCCCGTCCACCCGCGGCCACACTCAGGGCGGCATGAGGGTAAGCGCGCCTCCGCCGCCCGGTTCGCCGGCGGCGAAGACGTGAACCCACTCCTAACACAAGCCTTTTAGCTTAGTTGAAGGGGTTAACAAAAATACTAGTAATGTATGACTCACGTTGCTAGTATTCTTTCATAAAAAAAAAAAAAATTGCCCTTCCTAGAACATATCTATTCTTCAAACCAAATACTTACCGACTGTAAATAATTAATAAACTTCTTTTAAATCATTTTAATAGGATCGATGTACTTACTGTAGAAAGGATAGACTGACAGAACTTAGACAACGCTAACTAATGAAGAACTTTAGCCCTGAGATATATGTTTTGGAGTAATACAATATTATATATAATAAACAGATGATGCTATCCGTCTATCTGATAACGAAGAGAACGTGCCAGAAAATTGTTCAAAAATCGTAACATTGGACTCGACGGAGTTCCACCCCGCGCCCAACTACCGCAGCTACGGTGGCGCCGACCGGCCGAGCCGCTTCCTGCACCTCAGCACCGCCGAGAGGAAAAAGTAACTCGCTAACACATTTCTCTAAGATGACCAGTATTTTTCAAGTCCAGTTATTATTTATTAAAGATATACAGTTTCTACTAAAATCTTTGAATCATTCAGAAATGTGTGTCCGTATGTGTTGTTACCTTTAAAATGATTAAGTATTCGCTCACTTTGACAGACAATTGTTGACGGAGATTCAGGAAGCGGAGTCGACGCTGCGTTCGCTGGAAGCTAATGCGGAAGTGGTGAATGAACAAGCGAGAGAAGCGCGCGATAACGAACGTAAAGCGTCTAAAGTGCTGCAGGCGCTGCTGACCGAGCGACACGAGCGGGAGGAGGCGGCGCGTTCAGCCGCTGCAGCGCTGGATCAGCAGCAGGCGCCGCAACACGCCGTGCTGGTAACTAACACCATACAGTTTGCCTATGCCTTGGTAACTGCTACTAGAAGGCTGCTCCCTGAACTACACAAAGGGCGAAATCGGGCCATCGTTACTTAGCTAATATATATTTTTTTTAATAAACTAGCATATTCAGTCTTACTCGAAAGATTCAATCTTTAATTTTTATAAGTCGTTTATCGTTATTTTCTGTTGAAATTGTCTCTATGTATTATGTACTAAACACATTTGACTTGATCTGTTCGTTCTACTGACGACTTTTTAAAAGTAATAGTTAACCTGACCATTTTTTTTATACGTGCAACACAATTGCAGGTATATTTGAAATAATATAGAACTTACATTACAATAACGGTCACACAGATCCAACTCTAGTTGCGATACAGCATCGTTGGTCTACAATATTTCCAAAAATTACGGGTTTTCCCCGGGTTATGGGGTCAGTTACGGGTTGGTAAGCGGGATGGGATTTTGTAGCAGTTTTAAATTTTTAGGGGTATTATTAGTTTTTTTTTAAAGCAATAGGGAATATGCATGTACTTTTTTTATCTTTTATCGACTTGTTCCATCATTCTACCCTAATAAAAAATATAAATAACCTTGGCAATGTTCAATTTAATTTTTAAAATAACATTGAAAACATCGATAAAATTTGATCTGTTTGAACGCCGCCATATTTCGCGGGCCTTGGATGACGTTACCCTCCACGCTTAGTATATGTTTCATAAACTTACTTGAAGTGTTACAATAATTTTATACCGATTTCCAGTTGTAATTACTATTTATTGTAATTAATAGACGATGGATAAAGTTAAAAAACCATTTTATAGGTATTGCCTTGTCTCTAAGTGTAAAAACACTATACGAAGTACACCCAATACAGTATTTTTTCCTGTACAAAATAATAATGTAAAATACGAAAACAATGGTGTACATTAATGAGAAGAGATGAAGTATCTTCAATATCGTGATTATATTGTTGTGAAGATCACTTTAATGTAAGCATTAGTGCAATGTGAATTAGTGAGCAGTAATTTATGTTTAAGGCAACTTGCTTGACTACTTAAACTAGGTAACAACAGTCCAATAAAACTTCATGAATATAACTAACTATACATATCTTACCTATCCTTTAGATTATAATATAACAAGTATTATAATAATTACCTTGCGGCTTTCACTCCTTTAACCTCAGCGGGTGTAAAATCTGGATTTGATGCAAAATATATAGTCATCATGAATGCACCTATTTTCGGTAGATTGTCCGATTGTGCTTTGACAAAACTACATTCAGTCATTGTCCTAGATTATTTCTAATATCACTAGAATGCTTAAATTGCACTAACTAAGAGCAAAAACCACAGGAACACCTATCTTTCTCCGTAACACTACGAATATAGGCGCCGATAAATGACAGAACGTGGAATGTCACGTCATGTTTTGTTTCGACCAATGGTGAAGCGTTTTGCAAAGTTGAATTTCGCGCCCTTATTTTGGATATTTTAATTAATATTTTTTGCAAAAAAACACGAACTAAATAAGAAAATAATTGTTTAGGCATAATATCTGGACAATAAAGATTCAAGGGAAAATTAATCAAGTAAATTTAAACAACATGCATATTCCCTATTAAAGGTTCTAGGAGAATCATCATTATTTTAATCATTGTTTGTTGAATTATATTAACCTAGCGAAAAAACACAAATGTCATCAGTCTAGTGTTTTTAAATATTAATACACAATCGTTCTATATGAAAATTACGTAAATTGTTGTTTACTTGAAGGAAATGATTTTAAGTTTCGTTGCATTATAAAATATAAATGATTAAGATAAGACAACATTAAATACAATATTTCTGATCTTTCATTACAGTAACCCCACCAAATTACAACCAGAAACGTTCTTTGAAAAATAAAAATAAATTGTAAATATAAAAAAAACAGTTGGAACAATGTTTATTGCACTTAAATGTTGCAATGGTAATACAGTTATTTTCCAATTTCTTTATATTATTAACTATTCATTATAATAATATAATTTTGAATATTTTTAAAACTATGAAATAAATTATTAATTTATGGATTTTGTCATCGGTTCGTCGTCAGAATCGGTTAATTTTGTTAATGAATTGCTTCGTTCCCGCCCTAAAGTCTGTCACCACGGACCTATTCCGTTGTGACGACTATAGAAGTGTTACCTACCGCGGTCCAGGGTGATCTTACTTCCCTAGTCAGACGTACCATTTGAGTACAAATTTACTGAGGCCAATTCAAAAGTTGCATTTTTAAAGTACTATATTATATGTATTGTATAATATTTTAAGTTTAAATGTCTGACAGGTTGATGAACTAAACATATCCAAGGAGAAATCGGGAAATTTGCAGCGTCAAATGGAGGAGCTCTCGGCTCAGGCAGCACAATGTCGACAAAAAATTAACGAGTTCGAAACTAAAATGAAAGTGGTCAAGAATCAGCTAAACACTCTCAAAACAGAATGTAGGAATCTCACCGTAAGTGTTTTCCCACTACGAAAATGTAATATAGACATTTTTGATTGCCAAGATTATGATGCAGATGAGATTCTCTGTTGTTGATTGGTTGCAAGCGTTGGAGGTACAGAGTATACGAAAAGAAGACAAATTATACCAATTACTTATTATTAAGTTTTATTGTATTGTATTTTGTTCAGCTCTTAAAAGTCTTAGAACAACACAGGTTTTTTGTAGTAGGTATATAATGTTGGCCACTTATTCGTAGGTGATATGGCAGTTGTAACTTTGCTCGGAACACGTAGGTCTACGTAATAATTTTTAGTAAAAAAATGTAGTTATTATAAAATACCGAAATCTCGAAGGCCCATCTACCAGACCCAGATCGTGGTCATGGCATGTCAAATATGCATGGCATGGCATGGCAAATATTTATTCGGATCCTGATCATGATTTATGCACTTATAAGGTTGATGAAATAATAAGTTTCTCTATTATATAGGAGCAAATTGACCAAGAACAAATGAAACAGGAGCAGGACGCAACAGAACGTAGGGCGTATCAACAGCGGCTAACTGAAGATGAGACCAAAATGAAGCAAGTAGAAGTGATCCTCGCGGACAAAGCGAAGGTCATCAAACAAAAGACACAGGACGCTCTTAAACTTTGTCCGAGAGTGGACAATCCTAGGTATGACTTAAATATTCATCAATACGTTACATTGTCTTTACATTTCATTTGCGCATATAAGCATTGTAACCAGTCTTCTAAAAAACATATTGAAAAAGTGTCCTTGGAGTTTCTTGCCTGTTCTTCTCCACAGGACCTACGTATTGGAACAGGCTTCACTGACTTATAATCTATTCAACTTCCTCTGAGACAAAAGGTAAATAAACCAGAAAAAGGTTCTTTATTAGGTAAAATTTTATATGCATCTAGAATCAATAAAACAAAGTGATATTAAAAACACCTAAAACTGTAGCTGTTCTCAAACATTGAACGTATTATAACACTACTAAATTGAGGAGCAGTGAAAAGGGAAATAATTTACGTAGAAATGTGAAATTTTGTAATTAGTTTGGTTACACCGGCCATCTTTACTCTCGATCAAGTCGTTGACTCGTGCGTGCCGTGTTTTCAGATAGGTTTGTTAAATTCTTGTTATTTGTTTATTCCATTTGTTAAATTTCTTGTTTTCTATCACTTAAGTTTTTTGTTGTTTGTTTGTTGTTTTATTGACGTTTTCGTGCTGTAATTATGAGTGAACCTGGACCAAGCAATGCCTGTACTTTTTCTTCACCGAAGAAAAAGCATTCCAAGAACACTCCTTTGCGTTCAACTGAGAAAGTGAAAGTTTATCAAACATATGTGGTGGATGAAATAGCTCAAGAAAAAGGAATCACAGTGGTAAGACTTCCACCTTACCACTGTGAATTAAGTCCTATTGAACTGATATGGGCTTAAGTCAAAGGATATGTTGCAAAAAATTTATAACGTTATTAACCGATGCTCTAAAAAGAGTAACAGTAAGGGATTGGCAAAAAAGTGCATTGACCATGTAATAAAAGAAGAACAAAAAATGTTAAAAATTTATGGTATTATAGATGATGTGGTTGTTTGTGATAGAAGTTGGTGCGACAAGTTCCTCAGAGGAAGACGAGGAAGATTCCGAATAAAATATTTACAAAAACAAATGCTAGTTTTATTTGAAAAATAAATAGACTTCTTCAATTACATACCTACCTTGCGACAATAATTTGTCTCATTCATAGGTGACTAATAGACAATGAGGATCAGTCACATAACAAAATATTAGATTTCTAAATATGGGGGCGTATGCGCTATAACATTCTGATCATTTCGTTTTTTAAATGATTCAAATCCAACAAGAAATGACAAAGTTATTAAAGTTTTCTTTTCGGCTATTTCGAAACGCTTGCTCGGAGCCGCGCTTGGTATGATGACGTCACACGTCGCGAATCGCGCCCGCCACCCGTGTAAAATCGCTACTTTGGTCAGTTTGGTTCAGATTATTCACCGTTTCGCTCATGTCGTCACATGTAAATTATTTAGTTTTTACTATAATTTGATGTTATATTATTAGTAGAACACTATTTATATTGACATTGAGTATCAATTGATATCTAAATAGATACGATTAGGTAGTTACCTATTATGGAGGTCGGTTTTGTAGGGATAAAATAGAAAGGTAACTAAGTCTATACATACCTACTCCTACTGAGTACTGTAAGAAACAGTCTCAAAACCACTGATAAAAACTATGAAAATCACTAACTAACAGCAACTGCCAAGTGTTCGTACCTCTGTTTGCACTCAAGTCAATCGTTCTAAACATATTCCTACCCTTTTATAATCCCACAATTTGTTAATATATCAATCGACCAATAGTATTGCGTTACCGGTATAACCAGTCAAAATAATACCTATTAACTTATTTTTATTAAATAGTGAACTGTGTTATCATCTATTATAGTTTGGCCCTATTTTAAATAAAATAAATAAGAGTTTTTGATGTGGCGACAACAGTACCTAAAATGGTACTCAATGGTGTGTTCTGAGGATGAGATTTTTCTGGATTATTTACGAAAACAATTTTATCCGAATGCACTGCATTTTGGAAAAATATATATAAAAAAATT
Source organism: Callimorpha dominula (assembly GCA_949752705.1). NCBI lineage: Eukaryota > Metazoa > Arthropoda > Insecta > Lepidoptera > Erebidae > Callimorpha > Callimorpha dominula. The sequence continues at coordinate 2,888,053 of OX456992.1, forward strand.
AGGTACAACAAACATTCGCCTGATTGTATATCATAGGATATAAATAAAACAATATTCAGCAGTAAGTATCGGGCGCCCGGCGGCAGGCGCGCTCTCACATGTAATCACAGATTGCGTTTATCACATGACAAAATCACCCACCCGCTCAGGGGACCTCTTTTTTTTATTGTATAGGGGGCAAACGAGCAGACGGGTCACCTGATGGTAAATGACTACCGCCGCCCATGGGCACCTGTAACTCAAGAGTCATAAGGGCGTTGCCGCCCTTTAAGGTGGGAGTAGGGGGAGAGGGGGGGGACGAGTGGGAAGAGGGGGGACTGGGACAGGGGAAGGACGGGAATAGGGGAGAGGGAAGGATGGGAATAGGGGAGAGGGAAGAGTTAGGGCCTCCGGTAGCCTCACTGCCGGTTTTCTGTGAGGCCGCGGTATCACTCCGGTTGAGCCCGCCCATACGTGCCGAAGCATGGCTCTCCCGTGGTCTGGGTATAGCCCTGGCTCGAATATCCTTGTGTTCCATTGTTTACTTGAGTAGGTAGGCATTAGGCATGAACGAACGATCATCATCTGTGTGAACAAACATCAAAGCTATCCTCGGAAATTCAAATGTTATTAAAAAAAATGTGTGTGTGTACCAGAGTACACAGGTAAGAAGTGAAACTTCTTTACGACATCATTTTTCTACTATTTGCAACTTCACGAAAATGGGGTAGATAAGGCTTAAGCCTTAAGAAATTATAAAACGAAATATATAATCACTTTCACTTTTCTTGTAAATTCACTTAAATTTGAATTAGTCTTTTTATTTTATCACTTTCAAATTAATATATTGTTATTCTTATTTCAAACCAAACTTCAAAACTAATATATTGTTGTTATTATTATAATATATTACATTATATTCTTTACGTCACTATACTAAACTTTGATAAAAAAAGCAACATGGCGCGTAACCGAAAAACGTGACGATTGCTACAAAATTTCTCCCATACGTCGATAAAGAAGTTTCACTTCAAAAATTATAGAAACGATGGACAATAGGATGGACAATAATATTATAATAAAATCTATACAGTCAGTAGATCTATTCGTGAATTTTAGCTGTTTGACATGCGCAGTGCAGCATTTCATACTAAATTGTCTACTGCGCATCGAAACTGCTAACTTTACGAATGATTAGCACTAGATCCGTTGACCATATTGTACCTACTGATATTAGGTAGATACTCTAGCTAGGATACTGCAGGTAGTTACGTCAAAATGATCTTCGTAACAGTATCTATATAAAGTAGACTATTTTTTTTTAGTCCAAAAAAGCTTATTAGGTGCATTAACGCTTGTATTTTTGCATTTTGGCACAATGCAATACTTATTTGACTGCATTATCACTTTAAAAAATAATCTAAAAAATCAGCAATCGTCAGGTCGTTGCCTTAACTGCGCTGGACTAGAAGCTTACCAAGCTGGCGACGCGACGCACGGCGACCCGCCACTTTTGCCGATACGCGATGAATGACGTCACAGCCTATACGGTCTTTCTCGCGCGCGTTTTATAAGTTGGTGCACTAAAATCTCTGTATCTTGGTCATTTTTGATCCGATTAAAAAAATTTAAACACAGTATTTACTGTTTTTTTTATAGCTAAAAATCTGCATACTTAACAAAAAACGTAACTGATCCTCATTTTATTTACATACCAATATTAATAAAAAAGTTTGAGAAACATTGGTTTCTTTGTTTACCTTTTGTCTCAGAGGAAGTTTAATAGAGTATAGTCTGAATGACTACCCCTGACAATTCAAAAATACCTATAATTATTTTAATTAACACATTCGACCTGCTTTTATGAAAAACGGAGTCAAAAATACCTGGAAATTCAAACGGTCATAACCTGTAAACGGATAGTTTTCTTTCAAAAACTCTTATTGTAACTGCATGCTAGACTTATCCTATATATTATATAGAGGATTTCAGTGATTTAAGTAAGTGTTCCTTTTTCAAATACATCCTGTATGATAATCAAGTTTATCTCATCGATTCAACATAAACACTACTAAGGCAATTATTTTGTAAATCCAGTGTTTCAAGATATTTGAGGACTCTGACTCCTCTTTTCGACTGTCACGGGGACCTGAGTTTTTGTTGTAGATCACCCATCAAACCAGTGGTCTGCGGAAACACCACCCTTTTCATAAATAAATGATTTATAACTGTTTACATGGTATAGAAACCGAGCGGTAGTAACTGCTGAGCTGAAGCAAACCCAACTAAAATTGAGTTCGATCAGAAACGATGGTCTAACGAAGGCGCAGGTGGGCGAACAATTATTGCAAGTCGAAGGGAAATACAGACACACCAAAGTGACCTTAGATCGACTCAAAAAGCTTATTGAAGATGTAAGTCAAACTAAATGTTGTTTAACTACCTATATTTGTCTTTATTATTTGAAATTATCGTAATCGACCGTTAACAGTTGTTTTTTTTACATTGCTTACTAATTATTTTACTGTGTAAACTTGCTTGATTTAGCAAGCAATGTATAAGAATATGGTTAATTTTATTTATTATTTGAAATGGAGTCAAACGTAGTTTTTGTGTACCACTTTTTCTAGCCTTAGCCCATAGCTATCTAAGGATTTATACTTATAATATTGGATAAAGCAGGAACTGAAATCAATTCATTATTTACAGACGAAGGTCACGATTGACAAACACTTAAAGTTCTGCTATACAGTACAAACTCACATTGCCAGACGAGTCCAGCATAGTTTCCAAGCTATCTTGATGGTTAGAGGGTACTCGGTAAGTTTGCAAACAAATATTTATATTATTATTAATTTCGTTTCCAGGTCGGCGATTTACACTTCTTAAAAGCATAAAGTATTATGGTCGTCTTTGTCTCTGCAGTAATGATCCCGTTTACCTAAAACTTTACCGCTCGGCTATCAGCATTCTACTCATATGTACGAGATCGGCACTGAAAATTTCGGGAATCAAGGAAGTGACACAACATTACTATTTAAAAATGTATTTATTGCTTTTCGAAGTATTCTCTATTGGGGTCTCCATTGGTCTGTATTGGGGTCTCCAAAATGGCCGTTTTGTAGGCGTCCACAGCTTCTTCAGGTGATGAAAATCTCTGACCACGCAATTTATTCTTTATTTTAGGGAAAGTATAGAAATTATTAGGGCTTAGGTCGGGGCTGTACGGCGGATGGTCTAATAATTCTATGTTTTCTTGCTTTAAAAACTCTTTTGTTCTGTGCGCGGTGTGAGAACTCGCCTTGTCGTGATGGAGGATGATGCGGCGGTTGCAGTTCTCTTTACGGAGTTCAGAAACGAGCTGTGGTAAACAAATGCTAGCATACAATTCTGCATTAACCGTTCTTTGTCCCTCAAGAGAAATAGTCGCAACATGGCCGGTTTTGGAGACCAACGTGGCCACCATTTTTTTTGCAACACTCCGTGAACGAACAATTTTGGTCTTTAACTCATTTTCGAACACCCAAACTCGTGACTGGTTTTTTGTTTCGGGTTCGTACGCGTATATCCAGGATTCGTCACCTGATACGATGTTGTATACAGCATTTGAGGATCCTGCGTGGAATCTTTCGAGAGTTCTGACGCACCAAGTAACGCGAGCCGCTTTTTGCTCTTTACAGAGCGACTTTTTTACACCTAATTGTTCATGCAAGATTGTTTGTATTTGACTCATGCCAATGTCTAAAGTTGCCTGAATTTCCGCGGTATGTCACATGTCGATCTTCCTCAATCAACGTTTTCTTGGGTGACTGCAGTTTTTCGACGTTGACGGGGATCATCACTGAGCTTGGCACGTCCACGTTGAAGTTCAGCGATAAATTGTGGTTTTGGATGGGGCTTCATCACCAAATGCGGAAACCATCCGGTCAACACACTGTTTTTGTGTTAAACCACTTCGAAAGTCATAATAAATCATCGCTCTTGAATTTTCTCGAGTCAATTCCATTTTCTCAACGACTAAACAAGTTTGACAAAACCTTGTGGTCAGGCGTGTAAATAGCCCGACCAGGGTGTGATTGCTCAACAGTTAGCGTACGAGGTGTAGGGAAGTAAACCACTTCTATCGATCAAAACAATCATGCCAGCACTAACCTGCAACACCGACCAAGTCCCGATCCTCCAGAAGGCAGCGAGCAGCGGCGAGGTTTCTACGGTCTCTTGCAAGGTATTGACCGGCCGGTCACGATCGTAGACTGGAGCACTCCACATACACCTTGTAAAGGTTACAAGCGAGTCCAAACACTACACGGCTATAGGACTAACGGAAAATCAGCTTCTTTTCACGAGAAATATAACTGATGTCCGTGGCGGAACAAAATTTTTATATTAAAGGGCGTCTTCTTAGCGAAAAGCGATGAGAGCAGGGTATGTCCGTTTTTTCTTGCACCAATCAGGTGCAGCGCGTTTACATTATTTGAAGACTGCTAACGCCATCTCTTGAGATCGTCGAGTACATTGGCAATATTACAGCAGTACCAGCACTAATTGCATTCGACAAACAGAATGTGGTTTACATAAAGACTATGAAATTAATAATATAACGAAATATATTATGGTGCGATTATGTATGCATTTTATAAATATATTGGCACTCCACCATGCACCCCGCCTTGGAACATCACAAGATGTTTCAAAACACGCGAATTTTCTAACTGACTGAGAGTAACACATGCATTATGCGATTAAATAATAAATATGATAAATATAGCGGCCTAAACTAAAAAATAAGGTTGAAACTAAGTTGAATTTATTGTGTAGGAATAGGATATAATTTAGTTACAGCGCGTTTGTAAATTCCAGTTTGCGTTTTAACTATCGCCACGCGTACAACGTTATCAGAGCCTCTGAACACGTCCGTAATTACTCCTAACGGCCAATGCAACGGTGGAGAATTCTCCTGCTCAAGAAGAACAACAGTTCCGATTTCTACCGGTTTGTCGGGAGTAGCCCATTTTTGCCTAACTTGCAACGTGTGCAAATACTCTAAGTGCCATTTCTTCCAAAAGGATTGGACCATACTATCTAACAAGTTTTTACGTTCTAACAGACTCAATCGTTGATCTGACAAATCAGCAGCGGGTAAATATTGCAACGGAGTAGACATCAAAAAATGCGCGGGAGTTAACACCTCAGGATAAGGGTCTGACGATAATACGCTCAATGGACGAGAGTTAAGAATACACTCTATCTGAGTAAGAACAGTTTGCAGTTCTTCGTATGTAAGTAACTGACTTCCTATTACTCTATATAAATGCGTTTTCATGCTCTTTATATTCCCTTCCCACATCCCACCAAAATTTGGTGATCTTGGGGGAATCATCTTCCACTCTATGCGTCGAGAGAGCAACTCATTCGACAGCGCGTTTTTGAAGCTAGAGTTCAATAAAAAACTATACAGCTCATCTAAATGTGCCTTCGCACCGATGAAAGTAGATCCATTATCGGAATAGAGACATGAAACTGGTCCCCGACGGGAAATAAAGCGTTTAAAGGCAGCTAGAAAGTTTTCAGTAGTTAAATCACTGGTCACTTCAATATGTAGACTACGTGTGACCATGCAAACAAAAAGAACGATGTACGCCTTTTGCGCATGTTGACCTCTGCGGCGAGAAAGGATTGTCCTTATCGGACCAGCGTAATCTACACCAGTGTGACAAAATGCCTTGGCCTCTGAAACACGGTAATCAGGAAGATCAGCCATTATAGGCGTTGGATGCGTTGGGTTGCATTTAAAGCAAGTGTTGCACTTTCGCAACTTAGACCTGATAACAGTCCTGGCATCCAAGATCCAGTAGCGTTGTCGTATAATAGACATAAGAAGTCCAGGTCCGGTGTGACAATTGACAACATGAAAATGCTGTATTATTAAGTCAACGACATGATCGCGTTTAGGGAGAAGAACCGGATGTTTAGCTTCGAAAGGAAGCATTGATCCAGAAAGTCTTCCTCCAATGCGTAAAATCCCTTGTTTGTCTAAGAAGACGAAGAGGCTTTGCAGCTTTTTTGAAGGTAATTTATCAGCCTTGATCAATTTGATATCTTCACAGAAGTGCACAGATTGAACGGCGAGAATTAACGCATTCTCAGCACTTGTCAACCCTGCTATAGAACGAGGTTCGACCTTAACTTTAGGTCTTGCGAATTTTAATACATATGCGGTGATACGTAGCAACTTTTTCCAAGAAGAAACACGTTGTGCTAACGTACACAGCAACGGCGGCTCTGTGTGAGTAATGGCAGCCAACACATTTGCCTTGAGTTCAGGCAAGACAGAGCAATTATTAAGCGAGAATGGCTGAATCCACGGAGGACCTTTCCACCACAAATCGTGGGTCAAAAGTTGCGATGGAAGCATACCACGCGAAAGACAATCACTTGGATTACTAGCTCCGGCAATATGATAAAAATGTTTAGAGTCCAAGTTTTCTTGGCACTGAGCGACGCGATTACCGACGAAAACTGACCAACGATGTGGTGAAGAATGAACCCATGATAAAGCAATAGTGGAATCAGAAAATGCGTATATCCCGGCAATGGGCATACGTGTTGCATATGTGTCTCGCACAGTTTTTATTAATTTTGACATAAGTAAAATAGCGCATAATTCTAAGCGAGCGAGCGTTGTGATTTTTGTTGGCGAAACCTTTGATTTAGCGCAAAGAATGCGAGTTTGAATGCCAGACGGGTAGGTACAATGGGCATAAATGACACATCCCAGACCATTCATGCTAGCATCACAAAAAGCAACAAGACGTAATTCACAACCAACTTCGACGCCTACATGACGTGGAATCCTTAAAGTGTCAAGCATTTGAAGTTCTTGCGCAAGAGCGGAAAAACGGGTGCGTATGTGTTCCGGTGCAGGATCGTCCCAATCACACTTGCTGAGCCACAGTTCCTTAATTAACAACTTGGCATAGAGAATCACAGGCGCGACCAATCCGAGCACGTCAAATAGTCGTGCAACCATCGAGAGTATGTTTCTCTTGGTGCACCTTTCATTAATTGCGGCGCATGTGAAATGAAAATTATCTTCACATGGTTCCCATGAGAGACCTAAGACCTTAGAGACATTATTGTCAACATCAAAATCAAGCGACTTGCGGTGCGTGTCGGGAAGCGAGTCAAGTAGCACTGGTGAATTGCTAGACCACTTCACTAAGTCAAAGTCACCCGATTTGAAAAACTTAATCAAGTTGTGAGCTAATTGCGTGGCAGTATCCTCATTTGCAATAGAAAGAACCAAATCGTCCATATACAGACAGGTCTCTGCCACTTTCGCGGCATCAGGATAGAGCGGACTCATGTCAGTAGCCAGCTGTCGCACAGTGCGCATAGCTATGTAAGGGCTTGACTTGAGACCGAAAGGTTGCCTATTAAAGGCATAAGTTCGAATTTTTTCCGATTCGTTGAATCTAAATAAAATGCGTAGGTATTTATGTTGGTCTACTGGTACACCAATCCGTAAATAATATTGTTTTATATCAGCGTTCATTGCAATAGGAAATAATCTAAAACCTAACAATAATAAAACAGATCGGCCTGTAAATTGGGTCCAATATGTAATATATCGTTAAGCGAAAGTCCTGTATGCGTTTTAGCACTCGCGTCCAATACGATGCGCGGCATCGGTTTATCAGGTCGGACTACTGCGTGATGCGGTATATAATAACCATCAGAGGACAGCTCAGATTCTTTAACAGGACTGAGGTAATTGTTATCAATATAATCCTGAATAACCTTGTTATAATTTTCGCGCACTATCGGTGCCTGACGGAGCTTACGCTCGAGTGAAACGAAACGGCGATAAGCGGTAGCGTGCGAATTACCTAATTCCGAAGGGTCCCTACAGAACGGTAATGCAACTGTATAACGACCTACGTCGTCACGGGTCACGGTAGCCTTGAAAATATTTTCGCAATCTGTCTCCTCTGGTGACAACAAGCGTTTCATGGGTACTTCTTCAAGTTCCCAGAACTTTTGCACTATATCATTAAGCGCTAACGCAGAAAAAGACGCGGCAGTAGGTAAAATATGTTTACGCGGGTAATCTCCCATAAGTACGTAACCAAATGTTGTAGATAAAGCACACGGTGCGCGCGGCCCACACTCGACCATATTTCCTAAGTATATAAATGGGAATAGCTGGGCACCTAACAATAAATCAATCTTGCCCGGAATATTCCAGCTTAAGTCAGCGAGCGGAAGGTTACGAAAATCTAGGTCGCGATCACAATCGATAAATTTCGAAGGCAATTGATCCGTAATGCATTCTACAACAAGCGCATGTATAGTGTATTTCTGATCCGGATAAATACGGGATTCAATGTCTAAATGAACATAACCGATTATCGGACTTGAAGCGGAACCAACACCTTTAACATAGGAATTATTCAACGGTATTATCGGTAAATTTAATAAACTAGAACAAGCAGATGTTATTAGATTATTCTGCGAGCCATTATCTATCAAACACCTAACTACAGACTTGATACCAGCGCTACCCTTAGAGCGCGCGTATACCTGAGCGGTTGACAAAAGTATATCACCCTTATGACAAGAAGTGTAAGACTGTGTATGTGTAACTGGTTCTGTAGCAAGCGGGGGCGCTCGAATGCATGACGAAGTCGTGTGAGCGCGATGAGAAGGCGCGGGCGAAGTAACGGTCGCTCGATGAGCGGGCGGCGGCGAGTACGCGACGGCGGTATTTACCATAGCCGCATGCGATTGCGAATTATTACTATCAAAATGCAATAACCTATGGTGTCTTTTATTACAGAAACAGACTGACGTACTCTTACAATCCGGAAGTTTATGTAAAGTGCTTAAACAATTAACGCAACCGTACTTCGATTTAATAAACTCATATCTAGCCCTTGCGTCTCGCATAGTTTTAAACTGAGCGCAATCATATAAATGTCGATGGTTACCACTACACAAACAACAATTCGCGGTAACTGCTGCGTAAGATTTGGAGGTGTGATGAACGCGCCGGTCGCGTGAGGGCGACGTAACAACAGCAGCGGGTTTCGTATATGACCAATTTCGCGGGTTTGAGCGCTCCAAAATCTTAGCCTGATCTTGTATAAAAGCGATAAGCTGTTGTGTCGTAGGCACTTCCACATCCCGAATCGAAAGTTCAAAGGCTTGGATGGTTTGAGGATCCATCCTTCTCAAAGCGCATTGAAGAAAAATAAAATCAGTTAGATCAGTTATGCCTAATTCTTTTAGAGCTGATATCGAAGCGGAGTATTTACTAACAAAGGTATCAAGAGCGTTCGCAGTGTGCGAGCAAGTTTTTAAGTCCAGTATATTATTGAGATAATATGTACCTAATGAGCGTTTGTCGTGGTATTTCTTAACCAAACTATCCCACAGTATTTTATATGTTTCACCTGACGGAATAATACCGGAAGTGAATTTTAGTGCGTCGTGGGTGAGTTTAGAAATTAGATACTGTACACGTTGCGAGTCAGAAAGCTGTTGATTCAAATGAATATTAGCTTTAAAAGACTGATAAAAGGTATTCCAGTTTTCAGGGCGTCCGTCAAAACTCGGAATTACTAAAGGTTCTAATTTCACTACGGACTTGATCGAGCTACTGGTCTCGAGTGAACGCACCTTAGAAGTGGTTAATATTTTATTTCTAACGCGTTTAACTCTCGAGTATAAATCATCAAATGAATCGAGGCAAGAATACTCGGGATTGACCGTAATCTTTGATAACAAATTTATATTATTTATTTTATCAACAATGGACTCAAATTTATCGCGTAAATCATCTATTATCTCCGTTTCAGCCAGAAAATTCTCGTTAGCTCGCGTTGATGAATCGAAAGAAATTATACCTTTCGACGATGTGTACATACGATTAATACGTTGAAATAATAATTCTTTCTTTTGATTCAACATAACCAACATGACTTCGCGGCTTGATTCGCTTTCCGTCATGTTTATAAAATAATATCACAATACAACTACAAAGTGATAGGTATATCTACCTAGTTAGTGTAAAAACACAAGTTAAATTTAAATCCTAAAATGACTTAGCGTAAAGTACAGTGGTGGAGCGGTTAATAAGTGGGTAGGTATAAATAAGTTCAACTAAATTGAGTATAATGGATATTATTACCAATTAATACGTAATTCACCAAATCTAACAATTAATTATATTTAAATACGAGTCTACCAATAATTACGTAGTTCTCGTGCGTTTTAAACACAGAATTTACCAATTTTACGTAAATCTGTGAGCGAGGAAAAATGGCGGCAAGAATTCACTAGAATTACGTGAATCTTTTTTATGATATGAATAGAAAAGTAAATTCACCAATATTTACGTGAATCACTGGCCTATCCGTACTCGTAAGGACCAAATTATATGGTCAGGCGTGTAAATAGCCCGACCAGGGTGTGATTGCTCAACAGTTAGCGTACGAGGTGTAGGGAAGTAAACCACTTCTATCGATCAAAACAATCATGCCAGCACTAACCTGCAACACCGACCAAGTCCCGATCCTCCAGAAGGCAGCGAGCAGCGGCGAGGTTTCTACGGTCTCTTGCAAGGTATTGACCGGCCGGTCACGATCGTAGACTGGAGCACTCCACATACACCTTGTAAAGGTTACAAGCGAGTCCAAACACTACACGGCTATAGGACTAACGGAAAATCAGCTTCTTTTCACGAGAAATATAACTGATGTCCGTGGCGGAACAAAATTTTTATATTAAAGGGCGTCTTCTTAGCGAAAAGCGATGAGAGCAGGGTATGTCCGTTTTTTCTTGCACCAATCAGGTGCAGCGCGTTTACATTATTTGAAGACTGCTAACGCCATCTCTTGAGATCGTCGAGTACATTGGCAATATTACAGCAGTACCAGCACTAATTGCATTCGACAAACAGAATGTGGTTTACATAAAGACTATGAAATTAATAATATAACGAAATATATTATGGTGCGATTATGTATGCATTTTATAAATATATTGGCACTCCACCACCTTGTGACAAGATCGAGAATCTTTTTTTAAATAAATAAATGGTATTAGATTTTTAAAACCAAGGAGTTTTCAATTAAAAAGATTTTAATATGACAGAAACAGTGGAAATATTCCATTCCCGATACTTTTAGTACAGCCCTCGTAGGGTAGCCGATCAACACACGGCTGCATTGTTACTTTGATATTTTTTTAAAACGAAAGATATCTTTGGTGAGTGTCGAGTGAGTACCGAGCGTTCTGACCGGTGAAGTGCCGCAGGGCCGCATGGACATGGACCACGGGCGCGGCGAGCTGGAGATCGTGTGCTCGGGGCGCGAGAGCAGCGCCAAGCGCCACGCGGCCTCCACGTCGTCGCTGTCGGGCGGCGAGCGCTCCTACTCCACCATCGCCTTCATCATGGCGCTGTGGGAGTGCGTCGAGCTGCCCTTCTGCTTCATGGACGAGTATGATGTGTTTATGGTGAGGGTATACCGTTACAACTATTTTGCTAAGAAGACTGTACTGACAGAGCAGAATTCTTTTTGGTCGTTCCCTGCATGAGTAGCTATTTAAACGAGTTCTGTACATGTTTACACTTTAAAAAAATAATAAACATCACAGCCGTGATAGTGATGTACTATGATAATATTTATACACATTAATTATTCTATCACGAACTTCTCTTATCCCTTTCCCATCAATTTCGTGCTTCCAAATAAGGTCATAGAAAAAAGCGAGAGGACATTCGGAGTGTAAGAGTCACCCTAGCACTTCGAATTGGGAAAAATTGATCTCATTGAAAATGGAGAGAGAAAGATTTATAAAAAGAGAGAGTTATTTTATAAAAGCTGAAAGTTTTTCTGTGCGTGTTCCCTATACAGGTAAAAACGACCAGCGACTATAGAGTTTGGGTTGTGGTTACTTGGGCAGGTAAAGGTAGTAAAGGTGTATAAAATAGTATCTGAAATTGGTTAAAGTGTAAAGCTCAATTTTTTATATTTTCTATGGGATAACTTTAGAAATCTCGTCATCCATTGCCGGACACTTATGACTAGAGATCGGATAATCGGATGCATATTTACCTAAAGTTATTTTTTGGATAACAAATTATGGAAGCAGCTTCTAAGTATGTTTTTATTTACGAATGCAGTTGTATTGTCGCGTCGCTACTTGCGCAGAAGCAAGTATAATTTGCCGTCTCACTCGCACTCTTACAAAAAGCTTACATTTCCTGGGGCTTAACAGGCCCGATTTGACACTTGTTACAACGTAATAAGGTTGTTTGCTTCGTCAAAAATCACTAACAATAAAAGTAGGGAAAAGCAACCATTATACGTTGTAACAGAGCAAGTGTCATTTGTGTCAAACTGGGGTTTATTACATCTCACGGAGTATAGGTACACTTAAATTTGAATTTCCTGGAATCGCGGGATTCTTTCGATAAAAAAATGCTTTCCATAATAGCCAACATCTCAACTTTAGGTAAATATGCATCCGAATATCCGATCTCTACTTATGACAGTTGCTACCCCTGCCAGACACCCCTAAACTTTAATAAATTATAACTATACTTTCGTTATAGTATAAAAGCTAAATTTTATATATGTTATTTGGGGAACTATAAAAAAATGTTACCTCAATAGTCGGACAGTTTTAATGGTTTTTACATCTTTAAGATGGGAGTAGGGGAAGAGGGGGGAAGAACGGTAAGGGGGGAGAGGGGAAGGACGGGAATAGGGGAGAGGGACGGGTTAGGGCCTCCGGTAACCTCACTCACGCGGCGAAAAGCAATACAAGCATTGCTTCACTGCCGGTTTTCTGTGAGTCCATCCAAATGGCTCTCCCATTTGGATGGCGTTATTTGTAAGACAGATAAATCTGCTCTAATGAAATGTCTAGAGAAAGACATATTTAACATATCCCAGCCTCAATGGGGTCGACGAAGCGGTTATGTCGGAATCGAAGTGAATCCGTGTCAATACACGGAAAAAACAGTAAATAAATTCGGCCAAAAACTGCAATGTAAAACATTTATACAATCAGCGGCACACGGGCTGAAGCTTCACTCACCGTACCGCACCGCACAGTACGCGGGTTTCGTTACACTATGCAGTGTTCAGTTCAAAACGATTGACTGTAAATCCTTAATCTCGCATTTCGAATTTTGCATTGTGATAAGTATCCAAAGAAAGACGTTTTTGTAAGTTACGCGACGGTGTTACTTACACGCCGTATACATCGATTTCTTAACTTAGAATTAACTTAGAAATTATTAAGAAAAACATTACACTGCGAAGAAAGGTTCTGAACAACCGGCTGTCGTATAAGTATGTAATCCAAATAACACGATCCCATATCTTACGTAGAAACATTTTGCAGGACGAGGTGCACAGAAAGATCGTGATGGAACTGCTGATCGACCACGCACTCAAGAACACAAGCCGACAGTTCGTGTTCCTGACGCCCCAGGACGCATCATCTGTCACCGCCTGTCCAAAAATTAGCATATATTTGTAAGTTGCTAATTATTTTAAACTAGCAGCGCCCCGCGGCTTCACCCGCGTAAGTCCCGATCCCGTGGGAATATCGGGATAAAAAGTAGCCTATATGTTAATCTCCGCTCACAAGGCCTTATATTACACTTACGTGGGAGAGCCATGCTTCGGCACGTATGGGCCGGCTAACTCCGCTTGATACCACGGCCTCACAGAAAACCGGCAGTGAAACAATGATTTGCATTGCTTTTCGCCGCGTGAGTGAGGTTACCGGAGGCCCTAACCCTTCCCTTATTCCCGTCCTTACCCTCTTCCCTTATTCCCTTCCCTCCCTTACCTTAAAAGGCGGCAACGCACTTGTGACTCTTGAGTTGTAGGTGCCCATGGGCGGCGTTAGTTATTTACCATCAGGTAACCCGTCTGCTCGTTTGCCCCCTATATTTAGAAAGACACCCATAAAATGATCAGATTTTTGGCTAAGGAATAACTCACAAGAAATGTTTTTCTTTTTTTCAGAATGGCGGATCCGCGGCCGTAGTACGTAAGCATTTTTTAAATCTGGAGATTATTTTTGTAATATCTGATTGTTATTATGGTTATAATAAAGATGTATTGAATCCTCAGAGTCTTTATGATGTGTTGTTAATATTGGTATTATCTGTGTCTATAGCTATCTACGAGACTATTAATTCATATTAATACAATTGACTGCAATTGATTTTATACAGACGCTTGTAACAAATGCGAACGTCTGTAGTAACTACTCCCGTTCCCCTGTTACGCGTCTGTTTCGTGTTGTTGATGACATAGTCAATGTGAAGTTTCAACGTGTAAGAATCACAAAATACATACAGGGTTCATTTTAATATTCAGTAATTAGCAAACATTGATCATTGAGTGTTAGGAATAACAAACAGACTAGTTCGTAACTAATATTATAAATGCTAAAGTGAGTTTGTCTGTTAGTTACGCCTTAACTACGCAACCGATCCGACCGATGAAAGGAGATTGACTGAAATTGGCTACTTGTGGACAGGCTGCTCCAAAAAAAAAAAAACAAATTTATAATACGCGCCACGAAAGATGAGACTTTGACGAGCGTCAATAGTGGGTAGCCTGCGCAAGTACGTGTCGTGTGCGAAATAGTTAACTATAATATATGTATTTCTATATCTATTTAGGGATTTTTCGATGACATTTGGATTAAGGTGTATAGCAATGTTATATCAAAATTATTAACAACATTTATTATACGAAATGATAGTCTAAGATAAAAAAAATGGCATATTATCGTGTGCGTTCGCGCAGCGGAATGTTGTTGAATTTAAAGATTTTAATTATGCAGATATTTTTAGTGTATGACGTCGTGTAATTGTGTATAGTAAAAAAAAAAATTGTGCATGCAGCCATTGTGGAGAAATTCGCTAAAAACTGATTCCGCTGGACGAACGTTGTCCTGGCGGAACTTTTTTGATAGACTTAGAAGAAAAAAAATGTGTCCAAAAATTTGTGTGTATTTGTGTGTAATTGTGTATGTATGAATAAAATTAGTGCATGCATGCAATTAGAAAAAATCGTAGGGTTTAAAATTTGTGAAGTGAGTAGTTGAATTAATACACTAATTATTGGAATACATTTTACTATGCAATTCCTTTAGAACGTCGTGATATTTGACTGCTTTGTAAACAGTGGTTTATTCATGGTAAATTGTCTTATAACTCTTTAATTACTAACGGAACATCATTGATACTTGGCAACATGTTGCAGACACTAACAAGGTTTGTATAAACGTGAATATCTGGACCCCAAAGTGCATACTTTACGAACTAAGACCTAATAAGCGTATTTTACGTTTTTATTTTTATCTTTTGAACCCTACGATTTTTTCTAAATCTGTTTTTTAAACAAATTCAAAACAACGTATGTAAAAATCTACAGCTCTCTTTATAAGCGCTTTATATGAAAACTAGCTAATGGCCAAACGTTCGCGTAGCGGAAACTTGAATTTATCCGAAGTTTATGTATGCACTAATTTTATTCATACATACACAATTACACACAAATACACACTAATTTTTTCTTCTAAGTCCATGGATTCAAAAAAGTTCCGCCAGGACAACGTTCGCCCAGCGGAATCAGTTTCTAGCAAATTTCTCCACAATGGCTAAATATCTGCATAATTAAAATCTTTAATTCAACAACATTCCGCTGCGCGAACGCACACATATTATCCTAGTCACTGTCAGTAAATGATAATGATAAACCAGCGGGAAGATAATCGTTCGCGACGCGGCTACTACCAGGTACATTAAAACTCGAGAATAAACCATTTGTTCCAGGAGTTGACAGATCATCGTTATCGTCATAGGAAAAAGTCACTGCCCGACAAATATCCTACTCTAATAATTAACTCCGTATCCGTCAAATTGTCAATTATGTGATCACGTTCTATGTAAAAGTTGTTAAATTATATTGACAAAATAAGTACCTAACAACTAAAATCATTTTTTCAATTTACTTTTAAAGGATTTCACAGATCCCTAACATCTAGTAATAAGGCAATTTAACATAATAAATACATTTAGCAATAACAAAACACGTCCACTGCATAATAAGTTCGATTTGACATTTTGTTTTTATTTACGGAGAATACCGTTCTGCCGTGCGTGCGTGCTCTCAGCTACGCGTTGTCGCCCCTACTGCCACTTGTACCGTGGACGGTATGCTAAATCGGGAGGTATATAAAACGCGATCTCGAGCGAATGATGTAGCCCTGCTTCTGGCGATTTACCCAAGGCGAAGAGGCGGACGACCACAGGCGATCCAGCGGTTAGTGTGATGAATCCTTATGACAAGGAGCAGGTAATCCAAGAAGGGCACTTTGTTAGGCACCTATGAGGAAGTTACTTGGCTGCGTAGATGCCAGAATGGTTCTACTAGCGTTAAGTACACGAGTTTTGATGTCTCAACGCTACTAGAGGAACGTTGAAGGAAGAATTTGACATGGCTAAGATGTTGCTTCGATACGGCGACGTATTTTCTTCAACTGATACGGACATAATGAAAAGATAGTAAGAATAAATGTATAATAAAGCCGTTACGGAGTGTTCTCACTAGTGAACTGCGGCAGGGTCGCATGGACATGGACCCCGGTCGCGGCGAGCTGGAGATAGTGGGCACGGGCCGCGAGAGTCTATGGTAAGTGTATTTTTATGTCCTCTTACGATCTTATATTAATCTTCTCCTTTTTTGTCCCACACGCACTCGCTTCTTTACTCATCTGTCTTTATATCACTAGTCAGGGTGTCCACTGCTGTTGTCCGAAAATATTCCCTGACATTTCTTCAAATTTCCCTGACCACAACTATATACATTTTTGAAAGAAAATAATAAATAGTAGGTATATATTTCTGCATGCAAACAAAGATCGACTTCGTGAGAAGGTATACAGTAGACATACCACAGAGGGATACATGGCTGGAAGGCCTCCAATCCAACAAAAATGGTAGTCACGAGTCGTACACCGACGGGTCTAAAAAAGGCCTTGATGTAGGTTGTGGAATTTACGGAGAGAGACCAAAATTCGGGTGGAGCGCCAACCTGGGAGCAGAGCAGAGAAATCCAGAGAGAGAGAGAGCTCTCTGCATTTAACATGTGGCTGGAGATCAACCTCGACAGGAAAGTAAAAAATCAACACATCTACATCAACTCAGACAGCCAAGCGGCGCTATTGGCACTAGACAATTTTGAGACTAGCTCCAAGCTAATACAAAATTGCAAGGAAAACCTGAACACACTGGGTCAATCAAACAAAATTACATTAAGATGGGTACCAGGCCATTCAGGTATCGATGGCAACGAAAAAGCCGATGAACTCGCCAGAGCCGGTGCAGACAACCGACAGCATGGCCCAGAACCATTCTGCGGCATCAGCAAACTGCGAGCGTATTCTATCACAAACGCCAAATATACATCATTGGCTATTAAGAGATGGAAGACCACGACTGGTCTAAGACACTCGAAAGCCATAATAAAGAGCTATGATAATAAAGTATCCAAAGAACTTCTGGAGCTCAAAAGATACAAAACCTGTGCAGTAACAAGAGTCCACACCAGACACTGCAAACTGAACAAACATATATGTTCAACCTAAAATTGGGTGAGAACACAATATGCCGATTCTGTCAAGAGACAGAAGAGACTGCAATGCATATTTTATGCTCTTGTGGCCCACTAATGCGGCACCGAAGTATTTACCTAGGGTTGCACATCATGCAACCGCAGGAAATACAAACAATCACTGCTGATAGGATCTGGAGGTTTCTCGAAGCCATAAGTCTGAGCAGTGAACTGTAAACCAGAAAGGCGCTACAAAAGACCAGAAATGGTCGAGGTAGGACTAAGCACTTAAAACAATAATATAAAAATAATATATATTTTTGAAACATATAGGAGGTACTTCCAATTTTACAGTATTTCTTGTGGAAATTCTGTACCTCCTGTGATTACTGTATTCATACAGAGCTGGACAAGATGACGATGACGAGTCTTTAAAGTAATTTTACACTGTTCTTAAAAGTTTGTATATTTCCCAGCCAGTTTATTTATGTCCAGTCTTAATAGCGCCAAATCACTGTGTAATCCACAAACTCGGATGTCTATTAATGGACTTTTACAATTTTCCGTGGCTAGTTCAGTCTTTAATTTTTGAAGATAACTAAGATTCACGTTGGGTTCGTCCATTGAAACTACAAAGTATCTCGGCGGATGTGTCATCATCGTCACTATATGAAAAGTCTGCGGAGAAACTGCGGGGACGATTAGTTTAATATAAGTTCCTGAAAATCCGACAGTCCTAAAAGTATGTAATCCAAATAAACACGAACCCATTTCTTAAGTAGAAACTTTTTACAGGATCCCGGGAACATAAAAATCGTGATCGGTCACAGTTCGTGTTCCTGACGGACCAGGACATATCGTCCATCACCGCCGTACCAAAGATTAGCATACATTTGTTAGTAGCTAAGCACTTCAAAAAGTATTTGCGTGTTAATCGAGGCATAAAAACGTATATCTCAAAGCATTATGAGGCGGAAATATTTATATAGTGAAATAATACTTGATGAATCCAGAACGACCACTTTTGATTTATCAATCTCAACGATGGCAACAATCTAAGATTGTTCTCAGCCAAAGAGGTCGTGAAGCTATACCCTTCCCCCTACCTGTCCCCTGATATGTCTCGCACAGAGAAGTACGCTGTTGATGTTTCCTCTCGTCAAAAGTATTTTTTTAACCTTTACGGCAGTTTTATTAACAGCTTACATAGCCGACATATCTCGCGAGACAGCCATAAAATTATAAGATTTTCGGGTAAGAGTCAAGGTGCAAGAAATGTTTTTCTTTTGTTTCAGAATGGCGGATCTGCCGGCGCGTACATAAGCATTTTTGTTTACTTTTGTTTTATTTGTCTAATATGTCATTGTTATTATTATGGTTATAATAAAGACGTACCTATTCAATCATGAGAGTCTTTACGATGTGTTAAGGTAACCCCATGACCGCCAGAGCGTAAATGTATCGGCTTGTCCCCATGCCCACGCCATAAATTCACCTCGAATACCTACAACAACCATAATTATGGATTCCAAAATCGTTTCGATAACCAACTAATTATTGCTGTTTATCTACTTTTTACAATAATACACAGCATGTAATTCACACAGCATCATTCAATATTATCTCATTTCCCAAAATAATGACGATTACACAGGAGTTACCAAGTTATGTAAGAGCGAACTAAAGAATAAAATGTAATTCATATATTTCAAATTACTTAATTTACAGCGGTAGGTACACGGTAAATGCCGACTGGGGGCCTACTATTTAGAGATGTAGCAACGTGACAAACCACTTATCGATGTTAATTGGAATAAACGAAGTGAACCTGACGAAAATTCTTAATTTTATTTCATTGTTAAATAAAATATGGTAATTTTTTTTTTTTAATTTTACAAATAATTATATACATACGATTATTATACAAGTGGATCAAATTTAAGTTACACAATTTGAATAAAGACAGACACCAGGCCAGGTTACAAATTAAATAAAAGTTGAGGAACATGGTCAGAATTTTGACCTTATTCCTAAGGGTAATAAAATTTTGATTAATAAAAGATAATGCTTAAATAATCAACACCATTTATTTAATACTATGTCGCCGTGAATTGACTGTACATACAATGTGTGATCGATGCAGTTATTGCACTAATGACATCCGATTAACTTTCGTATCCTTGACATGAGATCACATGCTATAAAGATTGGGATACAACATTTACGTTTTAATTAGGATTAGGTACTTTCACATTAGCTTCAAAGAAATTGATATAAAAATAACTTACACCTAAACATTCTAATTATTTTCTACTAAGGATATAATTTTAAATTATTTTCATATAATGTAACAAATCTAAAGTCTTATTTTTATAAGGTGAGTGTTACACCTCAGTGGATAAGCGTAATGGTTCAACTTAATTCTACAAGAAATTAACTAAAACGAACAATACCCGGTTCTATTGGAGTTAGGTACACTGTACAAGGTTAATGTTAAAATTACAATTCAATAAATCCATATGTTATGGTTAATATGATATTACAATATTAGTGCTATTCGAGTGTAATGAAAAAATTCGATACTAGCGGACAGTCTTACTTTTGAGAAATACGGTACACACAAAGTAATTCTGCAAGTTTATAAGCGATAATTTGAGTTGTCCTCAAACACAGCGACTCTCAATCTTTAACGTTAATTGTTATTTTTAAAATAATAATGACGGACTTGCTAGCATGCTAACGGAACCAAACAGAGCTGTATACCATTGAAGACCTTCCTTGAGGAAATTATTGTATTTGTTAAAGAAGGTTTTAGTCACGTGTGTATTTTGGGGATGCCCGACTAGTTTAGAACCCGACGGGGGTCTTTATCAAGATGTGAAGCGACCTGCCGCGACGATTTCAGACGTCGCAGTCACACGTGAGTAAAACCGTATATCTTTAATAAATACTTTACTAAATAGTTTTTTTTACCAAAATTATTGTGTTTGTACTGTACTGCATGATGATGTTCCGAATATTGGTATGAACAAGAATACGAAACTAATTCATCACATAAGTAAAATATTCGTAATGAAGCGGATGGATTACTATTTCGTATAATTATAAAACCAATGAAAATATCAAGCTAGCAAGTGACATGTAAAAGCTAAAATGTGCACAAAGCTAATGACGGTAATTTTTGTTTGTACTAACTTGTCTCAATGAGCTAACAACAAACTCAATAGTAGTATCAGCAGAATCATAAATTCTTATAAATAGACATTGACAACATTGTAATACAAACTCATAGCAGTATTAAGCATAACTAGAAACAAATTTAAGAATTTCCAAATTTTGTTCGCAAGACAAGGTGTAAAAGTCATATTTATCAAAACCATACTAAACTTATACATGAAACATTTCATTTAGCATGTTTGAGATGCAGACAAATCCTATCATTCTTAGTATTCCTCAAAAAATCTATTCCGCAGTGAAAATGTAAATTTTAATTCTTATTTTCTGTCTGTTGTTAGTCTTTGGTTAAAATAAACGCCGCGAACAATATTTTTTAACAAAATCAAATTATTTCATATTTAATTTATTAGAAATGTATACTTGACTCGAAGCTTTAGAATCAGTCTCGTGAACGTTTTATATTCATTTTATCATCGGTAAGAAATTTATTAGCATTTATATCAAATTATTTACAAAAACATGTCGAGAAAAGGCATAGATATAACTAATAAGCAATGGAGTAATTTATATCAATATGTAAATTTGTGAAATTTGATTTGGATGTTTCAGAATATTATATATAAAGCAAAATATAAACCTGAAAATGATTGGTAACTCGTCGGCAAGTTATTGCACGATTGAACGGTTATTTAAAAATTACACAAAAATAAAAGTGTTACGAGATATAAAGTCAGAGGGCGAAAAACTAATTACTTATAGATACAATATATTGATTGAAAATGATTATATTCAATGCATTAGTATTTTTATTTACACAAACATATATAACCGTATATATCATGAATATCATATTCATGTGCAGATAGCAAATATCCGATTTGTGGATACCGCATTAGATAGTTCAGGATTTGAGAGGAGCACAACCTTGCTTATACACTACAATAATGTTAACATTTACTTAATGCGGTGGATTATTGTCTACTCCGTAAACATTGTGTTAGCGCGACATAAAACGTATGGAATGTCCAAGCAGCATACCGGCATGCCAGTATTAGTCAGTTTCATTAAGGCGTTATCGCACTCAGCGCGCGCCTCAGCCGCCTCAAAGCGGAGATTCCTCTGATCACAAAGATGTGGCGTTTTCGTTGAGGGCTCATGACTTGCCCGAGTTACACGTGCTGACAAGTCTAAACCTTAGATACAAATATATTTACAAATTGTAATCTATGTTGTAAAGACAACATACAAATGTTTTAGTGCTGAAATACATAGACAATAATTGATAATATCCATTTGTTAATGGAAATAAACTAGCCTAAAGTTCATGTTGCAAATATGTTACAGTGAAAAAATAAATACATTCTTATACATATTGTATTGTGTATGTATTGCAGCACTAGTTCATATAGTCATGTCAGATTGTACAAATTCGTTACTAAGTTTATTTTATAACTTATATTATATAGCGATAGGCATTATTGACTTATAGCAATCTTAGGAACAAACATTTCTACTTATTTATATAATTTTTGTAGGTTGTAAAATATTTTAGAAACACTTGAAATCGTCTCGAGAATACTGTACTTGATTGTACGGCACGGCTTGTTTACATTTACCACCCAATTGACGAGCATATTCGCCAGCAAATGGATCCCTTTAAATATAAAATTACTTCAGACAGGCATTGATTACCTCCCCATAGAATGTGTAAGTATCATGCGAGGTCCAAACGCAATTAGTGCCTAGTGTCGTTAGCAAGCAGCAATATGTATAAGATCGCACGCCGTTAGAAACACGCGGGTTGTGAGTAGTCAGATCTCTTCGTGTGAGAGGTAATCAGTCCAAGTTTTCTGGCTTTTGAATTCGTATCTGATATCTTTGGTGGCAGTGCTAATATCTATCAATTTATTATGCATTTTTAAATTCCTATTAAACTAAGTATATAAATTATGTTCACATGCCTTGTTAATCTAATTTGGATGTTAGGTAGATGAAAAATAAATAAGAATAATTCAGTCAAAAAATAACAATGGTTGGTGTAATTTTGTAGTTTACGTAAATAGTTTTTCATCATAAACTCACACTTACATTTTATATATTAATTTTGTTATTTAATTTGCTATTACCTTCGCTATTAATGTTAAATTAATATGTAAAAGCTGCTTTTATGATATATTTCCTATATCGTTACATTTAAGAGCGCGTGAACACACTAAGGAAATATTAGACAATTTTTAGACCTAACAAAGAAAGGTCTTCCTAAAGCGTAGGTTTCAACCATCATAGTAATATACAAAAAGTAAAATAGCCTTGTCGTTCGATTTTTTTATACGACGCGATGATTTTAATACGATTATATTGGTATAGATTATTTTTTTCTTGTTTTATTTTTATTTAAAATGTTAGAAAATAATCCTTCAAACTTTAAACTTTGTGTATTATCAATAAAAAAAGTATGGTCCTCACAGTATTTAATAATGTATTAAAAAACATTGATTTGAATATAAATTACCAAAGACCTAAAAAACAAAATAACGCTGATAAAAGCTCTCATACGAAGTAGTTACTTTGCGTCACACTGGTCCAAAAATAGATATCTAATATAAGGAACACGAATAAAATAAGATATAGAGCTCTTAGGGGTTATTCGTGAATAAATAAGTTACTTTCGTGCCGTAACACTGTTGACGTCGCGTCACAATTTGAAGATAGAAGGATTTAGTGTTCATGTAAAAAGGAATTTGGAATTTTCATTTATAAGAATTAATAAATTGGTAAACTATGCCCAATGTTTCTGGTTGTGTACTATTATCTTAGTGTGTACACGCACTTCTAGTCTTTCTCAACCACAATACATTTATCTTACAATGTATCAAACAGTTTATCTACTAAATATTGTTCGAACAATAGTATAACAATACGACAGCACTTTAGCATTCATTGGAGTCCCCAATCTAGAGTATTTAACAGCTGTTTTAAACAATTCAAAATCCAAATTGGCTTATAACAAACAACAAAATCACCTTTTAAGCATTCATTCGTCGGAAAGAAGTAGTGATTCAGGTACTGGTGAGAGGTGCCGCGTCGACGGTGTCTTAGTTGATGGGGTCTTTGGGCTCTTGTGGTCAGATTGTGGTGGGGTGGGAGGGTAAATGTGTACTGTATCTTGTGACGACCCCGCCGTATCGGTCTGTGTCGTCGACTGGTCTACCATTATCTGGTATACTTTATCCTGTTGAGAGTTGAAGTAGTTAATTAGACTGAAAGTGCCAGCTGATTTATTTCGTTGAAGATTTTTTTGATAGTTTTTTTGACCTACAGAAGTAACAATACTTTGTTTATAACTTATACATTACACGGCTCTGGCTACTTTTAAAAATAGAATATTGCACACCAAATCTTGTATATCTTTCCATGTCTAACTCATTAATACAAAACAAGGTCGCTTCGCGTCCGTTACAACTTTTACTTCCTGGAACATTTTAGGTTTTGAATAGATCATCGTAGTTTTTTTTTTGCATTAGCAGTCGAGTAGTATGTTTTTGAGAACGTGGGTCTCCACGTGAGGCTCTACACGATACTCACAAACATGTCAAGGGTGACGTTGTGCGACTGTATGCGGTGACTCTCGTCCAGGTTGACGTCGGGGCAGATGAGGTCGAGGCCGGCGGCGCGCTGCAGGAACTCGCCGTCGCCGCCGCGCACGACGCGCACCCCCCCCTCGGCGCGCACCACGGCCACGCTCGGCGCCAGCCACGCGTAGCAGCCCTGCAGCGCCTCCCAGCTGTACCCTGGGCCGCGACACTTACGTTACATATACTCATAATGAACATTGGTACCTATTAGGTGAAATTAATGGAATATACAGTATATAAGTTTGCACCGTTAACATGAGGTGATCAGGAGTTGTCTCCTGGTTCTCTTGTTTTGTCTATGCCGAGAAAAGTGATATAAAAATCTGGCTTTACAAAATTTGGTGCTAGGAATTGAAGAAACAACGATTATCACTTTTATCATTCAAGATAATATTACGAATGTCAAAAGTAATACAACTGTTATTAGCTCGATACCCATAATCGACAAATACGTTATTGCCACAGATGTTTTGAATAAGTTTGTGGACTTATTCATCTACATAAAGATATAATACCCACCTGAGACTCTGGTGCCCAATTCCTTGCTGAATGCGTGCGCTATTGCAGCAGCCGCAACGGCGCTATAAGGATACAGATTCACGTCCACATGCAAAACTGCTAAGTCTATCAATTGTCCACATATCACGAATTCTAGCGACGAATACTGAGGAAACACAAAAGTGTACCCTCTGAGAGCATTCGCGCCCACGTCACTTTCTCCTAAAAGTCGGCGTTTTGCACTTCTTCCTTCACTGGCCAGTTGCATGTAAACATTTAGCCAGCTGTTTATAGTGATAGGCGTAATGCTCCACGATAATATTTTGAGGATGAGTAGCTCTTCAAGTAGAATTTCGTCTGTTGTGCAAGCGCCGTCTGTAACGTATGCGAATTCGCCTATTTTCGGTGGGTAGACTTCTTCGACTTTTGCAGCTATAAATAGACATGTAATACCTGAAAATTTAAGAATAAATTCCGTGTTACTTTCAGCTCGGATCTAGGTATAAGATGTTTTTTTTTATCATTGAATTTCCTGTAATCTATTAAACAGCGGATTATTGTAGGATTTTTACCTATAAGTTGTAAACGGCCTTTTTGTACATCTTCTGTATTTGATAGATACCGGTCTACATAGTCCACAGTTAGATGAAATGTTTCTCTGTGTAGTTTATATACTTCACATACCTGTTAAAGAAAAATACAATTAAGAATCTAGGTATTACATGTAAGTGAAAGAGTATGTAGAAAGAATAAAAATGGAAAGCGGAATGAAAATGGGCTAATGACATTTTTATTTGCGGCTTGATTCAGCCCTGCACTTGGCAGGGCTGAATCATCGATGGACGATCATCATGAAAATTCGCATGGTCAGGGGTACTGAAAAGGACATTGTGTACCTTTCACACAGGAAAAAAATAGTGTTCCCTAGGGATATAGAAATATAACTTACATTCACGCGAGTGAAGCTGAGGGCAAAAACTAGTATTTTTATAATACAAAATCTTTATCATCTTTAAAAAAAATGTTCTCAAGTAGAGAACATTTTTCCGATGTGACGTGAAATGAAAAAAAAAAAACACTCATGTGATAGTCCAGCCAAAATTAAAATCACTTTATACACAGTTATTATTGGCTTAAAAGATGGTCTATTCAAGGTTGTTCTACTTTTTGTTATACTAGTAGAACTGATAGGAAAAAAAAACACATTTGTTCTTCTATGCGGTATGACAAGAAATCGTCACCATTTTAAAAACGTAATATTATCTATTTATTCCTCGTTGTTATACAGTATAACAACTAGGAATATAAACGGTCTATTCACCGCTGTTCTACTTTTTGTTATACTAGTAGAACTGATAGGAAAAAAAATTACATTTGTTCTACTATGCGGTATGACAAGAAAACGTCACCATTTTAAAAACGTAATATTATTTATTTACCAGATGAAAACCTTCGCTCGGGTGAAATGTGACTAAGTCATAATACATAATCTTTTATAAAATGTATGGCGACTGCCATTTGCACCATTAGAAATTAACAAAATACTCGACAATCCGAATTTGCGGAAACATTTAGTAGAAGCCTGGAAACGCCCCCAGGAGGCTACTGTGCTTCTGGAAGGAGCTAGGCTGGCTCAACTAGTCAGCTTATTCGAACGCATAATGGACCGGCTATGAGTCTAAATGCGGAAACAGAGCCCTATACCAATACCAATAAAACCTTCCGTAACATTATTTGTACGGTGATGTTGTCCAAAAACAATAAATATTTTATTACAATCCGCTTCAAACCAGAAACGTTGTATATAATTAAGGAATTTCGTCATCGAAATATTGTAAAAATCACATTAATTGTAATGTATTTCCTGGCTTCTAATATATATTCTTCGTTTAGCAATGGCAGAACCGCCGTTAACGCTACAATTCGCCTCTGTGGTTTCGATTTAAGATTCCACAGTTTGGCTTTTTTCATTTTATTTTATATCTTAAAAGTCCCTAAAAATTTAATATTTTGATATTTAATTTGGTTAATGACACGAGAAGTCCGATTAGATTTTTTTTTTGGGCTCAGTATGAAAGATATAAATAGTAATCAATCAAATAATAGTAGTCAATCATATTGCACTTATCGTTTGATATTATTATAGTACCTATTTAATTACCGGTGTTTCCTAAATGTAAGAAATGGTCTTCATGTGAGAGTGAACAAGAGGTATCAAGCGGATACATTGAATTACCCATAGAACACCTGGGTAGACCATAGATACATTGAATTACCCATAGAATACCTAGATGGATCACGGGTACATTGAATTACCCATAGGACATCCGGGTGGACCACGGGTACAAAATGTTAACCGTGGAGCACCTAGGTAAACCACGTAGGTAGACCATGGGTAATAAACCAGTAGAACAAATAGGACAAACTAATCATCTAAAAACATTTCCGGATTATTCTACTAGTAGAACATGAGATCAATTTTATTGTTATTTAAATAATTCCTATTTGTCATACCGCATAGTAGAACAAATGTGATTTTTTTCCTATCAGTTCTACTAGTATAACAAAAAGTAGAACATCGGTGAATAGACCTTAAAAGATCACACTTTACGACCTGTGCTACAGAAATCACCCATCATTACACTCAATAACTCGACGCTGATCAATTATTTATCTATTGACTCTTTTCTATGACATAATTATGTATTTTTTTTAGAACATTTTGGGTTTCATGGTTTTGAGCAGCTTTTGTATTACGTTCTCAAAATTGTTGCAGCAATAATGCACTTATTAGGGAAATCGAAAGCTGTCTAAAGAAAAAGCCAAGATGCGACTTTGTTATTGTTTGATACAGCAAGGGCTCTGGTCTGTGACGACATGGCCTTGCAACAACAAAATCCATCCGCATATAATCATATTAACTCTAAAAAATCACGGATTTAATTATGTTTAGGATCACGAAATAGGTATTATATACATACGTCATACAATCAGCCTGCGACCACGGCCAGTGCAACTGGTCGAAACATCAGGCAATTCAGAGGTATGCAATACCTACTTCGTGATCGCGTTAATCCCCTATAAATACATAACTATATCATGGAAGGCGAGCGTTTAAAATTTAGTATCACAGATTTAATGTCATTTTGCAGCTGAACTCTATTAAAATTTGCTGCACCATATCAGTACATACTTACGAAAAACAATGCTACTTCACTAATGATCATGAGATCATTTTTAGGAACAATATCTAGATCCATACGGATAAGATAAATGGATGAATAGCATTCGTAAGGAAAGTTGTAATTGACTAATGAAAATTTATAGTCCTCTCCTCATCATTGTTTGTGTAGGAGCGCGGTCCTTCCGGACATCTTAATGACTAAAGCGAGATTAATTTCGGCTAGCATACATTAAGTAGTAGTTCCTTGAAAGCGTCCCTGTCGCAATCGAGTGACGCGTCTTTGTAAACTCTTGTATATAAATGAGTTTATTGTTAAAATTCCTCGTGGCGTACTCCAAAGCACACGTGAATGCTTACAACTTCTATGATATACGACCTAAATCAACTGACTGAGACAAAAGATAGTTCATATTAGACTGAAGAGAATAATATTAGACTGGACGATTACGAGAGCGCCCGAGGTTTGACATATTTCGCCGGCCGGCAGCCATGATTTATGTTATGAGTACTTATGAGTTATGACCTCTATTGTTTTGTTTACAAAAATTCATAAATTTAAAACGGAACTAACTCAGTTAATACAGTATTATTTTATGACCAGATAAGCAAAAAAGCACAGCTATTTTTTTGCCAATTTAATTTCGAAGTGTGATTTATTGTTGTACCTTATCCATATGGATAGATGGTAAATTGACGGAGGTAGCTAATAACATAATGTGGTAATATCATAATTTGTTTGGTTAATAGTGTTTGCTTTGTTTTCTCTAAAAGTATAGTTATTTACTGTTTAAAATCTGAAAGTATGTAGTAGTGATGTAACGAATGTCTATTTTTCACATAATGCGAATGGCGAATTTATGAACATTTCGCATCGGCTTTTATTAATCCGAGGTACAAATTGAAATTTTTATAAACGATGTGATGAAGAAAACATTTTTTTGTATTGTATTTGTATTATGACGACTTTTGTGATGGATGGTTAGAGAGAGAAAATGACTAAAGAATATTTGGTTACTCCACTAACCACCAAATGTACCACTGAAAGAGTTGTGGAGGAACGGGTGTTATGTCCCTCCAACACAAAGGGAGGATCCTCCGACCAGGCTAGGTGATCATGCCTGGTGGGCCGCGGCCCAATGGTTGATGTTGGGAAGTTGTATATATACTAATCAGTGCGAGAACTCTCATAGCAAGATGTAGGATTAGTAGTTTCTTCGTAGTTCAGCTTGTCTTGGCTAGATGATGTTGGAGTATATTTTTGCTGTATGTGGAAGTCGCCACAGAGTTTTTAGAAAAGCTAGACCGCTTTACACACCTCAATTTGTTTGAGTTTATATTTCGTTTATAGACGCTATGTCCTTGAATATCTGACGACGCGGTCACGAGACTTTTTGAGACTTTTGAGACCAGATTTAACATGCCAAAAACAACCGTTTATATAAGTTTTTCCAGCTTATTATCTCTCATTCAAAGGTTGACTATTTTTTTTTTTTACTTAATTGTCTAGATTAATTTTATTTCTTTATTTAAAATGCAGTTTATTTAAAAGGTACAGTAAGTACAAACCAACTAATATATTATTATAATAATACACTGAGATATTTAATCGTCTACTCTTCTAAAATTGCATAACGATGGTTTACGATAACGTTTGTTAAGATTACTAGGTGTATATGTTTAAGTGGATAGTTCTGCAATAAATAAAATAATTATATTTGTATTTTATCTAATTTTTGACGTTTCTGTACCACATTAGTAAGTTTAGTTGAAGTTTAAGATCCTCACTGCCCGTTTTGCGTAACAGTAAATTTGTTTATAATGTCGTGATTAATTTTTTTACTGGCTAAAACGAAGGTTTGGGTTGTCGTAGTTTCCATTTCATCAATAAAATGCCATTGGACATAGCTGGATAAGCAAGGACAGTACTAGAAAACGCTGGGTTACGCACGCTACGCAGCTAGCGCCTAATTGGACGGATGCTTGGTAAACCATACAAGATGCTATCCGACATTACAGAGACCAGTTCCTGCACAAGAAGGCCTCAACAAAGTCGTAGAAGGTGTGCATCAGAAAGAAATGACCGTTATATCGTCTCAAATGTTCTTTGAAAACAGTTCACAACCTTCACGAGATGTAGGTATAAGAACAATATTGTTAGCAGAGGGATTTGAGCGCAGTTCGACCAGCGTTTTCCCGAGAACGCTTAAATTGGACAACGGATCAATTTATAGCAACTCTGTTCTCAGACAAATCGAGGATTGATTTACGTGGTCCTAATGGACGTTAGCGCGTTTATAGATGCCTTGGTGAAAGGTTTTGCTGGATCTGCTGTGGTCGGAACAGAGAACAACGTTAGGGGTTCAAAAATGGTTTTTCTAGTAGTAGCATTTCTTATGACACTCGTATGGAGTTGGATCTATAACAGAGGCATTGTTAATGCTCACAGGTGTATGGAAGAAGTCTTAGAACCACCTTCAACTTGCGCCATTTATTGGCGATAATTTTGATTGAATGCACGACAACACAGCGCGAGAGCTATCACTGAAAAGCTGGACGAGGTTAATATTCAGCAATTACGGTGGCCAGCTCGCAGGCCTGACCTGAATCCAATCAAACACGTCTGGGAAAATCTCAAAAAGTGTATTCAAGTCATAGACCAGCTCTTACAACCGTCAGAGAGCTAATACCTGCAGCTGTTGAGGAGTAGGAGAATATTCCACAAAGCGAGATACAACACATAATGGACGGGCTTTCAAATAGATTACAAGTAGTTGTTGATGCCAGAAGAGGAAATACTAATTATTAATGTAAAAATTAAAATGCAGATTTTTCTTAAAATAAATATTTTAGTCATTGTTGTTTTTTGTAAGAAAATTTTCATTTAACATTTTAATACATTTTTAAATAAACGTGAAAGAAATCTGACTCCTGTTCGAGTATTTTTGTAAAGGGTTCGCTTAATTTTGTATTGCAACAAAAACATTTTTTTTTTTAAAGAATACTAGTAACGTGGGTCACACATTATTATTATTTTTTTTTGGGGAAAGAGTGGGAAGAGGGGAGAGGGGAAGGACGGGAATAGGGGAGTGGGAAGTGTTATTGCCTCGGATAACCTCACTCACGCGGCGAAATGCAATGGAAGTATTGCTTCACTACCGGTTTTCTGTGAGGCCGTGGTATCGAGCGTAGTCGAGCCGGCCCATACGTGCCAAAGCATGGCTCTCCCACGTAAAACTTACAACACTATAGTATTTTTATCACATATACAAACTTATAAATAAAAATTATACCTACCTAGTATGTTTATCGTTTATTTATTTTACTTTAATTACCTATTTGTAAAAAAATCCTCTCTGTTATTATTATGAGTGGCCTGTTGGCCTAGTGGTTAGTGACCCTGACTGCTATGCCATAGGTCGTGGGTTCGATTCCCACCTGAGTCTGGGTGTTCTTTGTGTCCGTTTGTATGTTTGTAAAGTCCCCCGCAACACAGGAGTAATTACTAATGCGGGAGTTGTCTTTCATAAAAAAAAAAACTACGCAATAATCCAAAATTTATCTTTAAAAAAATATCTTTGATTTATGTTAAATTTTTAGTATTGGAGTACCTGATCTCTTTCTAATGACATTTAACTATTTAGAAATACTAGAACAAAATCTTGCATAAGAAGGGGAGGGGGAGCTCGAGATATCTTGTGTTTTTACATGGGGTCAAATGGGGCGAAAATCGTCCTTACGTAGTTACCCTTACAACTATATTGCTTTTAATTAATTTTACTTGAGAAGTAGGATTAACTGAGAATAAGTATCTGTAGTTGTGTCTAACTATACCTACTCAGTATATGACTATATATATTATTATTCAGGGTGAATAGGGCATGACTCTAGAATGCAATTACAAAAACCTTTTGAATTTCCAGGTATTTTACCTCCGTTTCTCATAAAAGCAGGTGGAATGTGTAAAGTTAAAAGATTTTAAATCGAACATATTTTTTTATTTTGGAACTAGCAAACTAACTCTCTCAGTTTTGAGAAAATCCATATAAATAAGTTGAAAAGTTTTAGAAGTTAGTTTTTTATGGATTTTCTTAGTAACGGAATAAAAAAATACAAAATATTTTTATTATATGATGTAACTAAAAATTTACGGTTTTCGCAATTTTTCCTTTATCTGTGCTATAAGACGTTGCTTCGTACTAAATTTCAAGATTCTGAGTGAACGGGTAGGTTTTGATTCCCTTGCGAGTGTCGAAAATTTGCGGAAATTTGCGGCATAAACGACTGTATCTTTTTATTGCGTTAGCTTAGAAGTTTGATTTTTCACAGCTTTAAGGGACAGTAGCTTGAGTATTTGATATAAATTTCAGCTTAATATCTCCACGCGTTCCTGAGAAAAGGAGTCTTGACAGACAGACAGACAGACGTTCGGACGGACGGACAACAAAGTGATCCTATAAGGGTTTCCTTTCGAGGTAAGGAACCCTAAAATACGTATAGTTCCTACATCCTAACTGACTGTCAGCCTGTGACCACGGCCAGTGCAACCTGGTCGAAACGTCAGGCAATTCAGATGTATGTAATACCTTTTCGTGATCGCGTTAATTCCCGTTAATACGTAGATAATATTATACCTAAGCGTTATACATTTTTCGCAACATAATAATCAAAATATCGGAATTATAGTTACAATTCGTAGAATAGCTGCCAAATCTCCAAACTGGCAAAAGAACCGAACTTTATTTAGCCCTAGTGAGGTGACCACCCATGCGGATTTCCACACGCCAGAAAAAAAAATGGGTCTCAAATGCTTACCTGTGAGACGAGAAGCTTATTTATTTTTTCTGTAATTAAGAATTGAAATATTTGATCGTAATTATTAGTTAATTACAATTTTTGGTAGTGCTTACATACATAAGTAAAACCAAATATTTTAATTAACTGTTTTGGCGACATTAGACGGCAAGTCAATGATTTCATAGAAAGAGTTTTTGAGTATTATAGATTAGAGACCAATCAACTTATTTTGTAAAACCTTTGCTCGGTTGCTTCGTGTACCGGGACTCTGAGACTGTCGAGATTTATCAAACCCTACTAAAGTACTTTTACTAGGGAAGAAGATAGGTAATAAATAAAAAAATAATATATAGATTAGGTCCAAAACCTATTTTTTTCTTTCTAAAAGAATTAAAATAAAAAAAATTGGCAAATGTTTTTAAACTAAAATGTTAACGCAGCCAATATTAAGATTAACCACCTAATTATTGCTCTCCACCTACTTATAGATCAAGTTACCGCATAGTACATCAATTAGAGATCAGCCCATAAAATTCGGTAAACCTTAAAATTTTTTTGCTGCCGTTGAAAAAACTTTGTTTGAACTTCAGTATTTATTAACTACTAGCAGCGCCCAGCGGTTTCACCCGCGTAAGTCCCGATCCCGTAGGAATGTCGGGATAAAAGTCGCCTATATGTTCATCCAGTTCTCCAGCTATCTACACACCAAGTTTCATCGCAATCTGTTCAGTAGTTTTGGCGTGAAAGAGTAACAAACTTCCATTCAAACTTTCACATTTATAATATTAGTGGGATTTAATTCATTAGGCACATAGGTATTTAGTCATATGAGGTGATTACCTCAATGAGGTCATTAGCTAATGAGGACTTCTTATTTACCATGTCATTTCAATCGAGTTACACGAACTTTTATGATTTCTTAGACTGGTTTCGCCTTTAGTATAAAAAATATTGTAGACTTAGTTTACTCATATTTGAAGCATTTACAAATTAATATAATAGGTACATTTATAGTGTACTATATTTGTGTATATGAATATAGCGGCCAACCTTGCGATTCCAGACATATCCTCATATTCATGTCATATAAAATAAAATAACTTTTTCATTTGTACACGCAATACGACTTTTTATAGTATAGTAATGATCAGCAGAATCCATTTCAATCCAAAACAGGGCATTTCAAAATTCAAGTCTCTATGTCTTTGAAAGGAGATTTTCAGCCCACGGTGGGCCGTTAGATCTGGTGATCTGGACGGCCAATACAAAAATTTCTAAAACGGGAGAACACTCGGCCCGGAAATTGGGGTCTCAAAACCTGTATCGTGGCCGGACCTGTGTGAGCCATGGTCCGACCTTAGACCCGATTTAGCAATATGCGGAATAAGCGCCAAACCCTTAATTCACACTTTGTGCATGACGACGACGAAATCACGCTGCGTTAAAACAACAGAGCGAAAATTTGTCAAATAAGTAGTGAAATAATTCCACGTTCTTCAGGTGTGTATCGCTTTATTGCTTGTCAACTAATTCTCTATCTGTCTACAACATAGATGTTAAAGCACAATGACAGTTGAGCCAATTTGCAAAAAATTAAGGCACATTCGCACTATGACATTACTTTTGCGTCATCCTGTACAATGATACTTTATTTTTTTAATTAAAAAGATGTTTTCTAAATATCAAAACAATAAATCAGTGACCCCGCATGCGAATTTATTTATATATGGCTTATTTACACAAAAAGTTATTAAAATTCTTATAAAGTTCGATGCACTAACCGATTGGGACACACAAGTTTGTATGGTTTATATGCAGAATAAACAGGACTTGGCAAATGTTAAGCACATTTGAAGTTCTTGAAGAGTGCTACATTATATTACAGCAAAGATCACTAAAAAGTCTTAAATAAGTAAATAAGAATTAATTGTGAAATTACTAAAAATAACTAATTATTTGTTAAGAATATTGAATAAAGTATATTCAGCAAATATTATTTCACACTCCTTTTTTGTTTGACTAGATCATTTTTAAATAAAAAAATACAAAACTTTCAAGTGATCTTCATCATAAATCAATATAGGCGATTTACAAATTATATTGCATCAATTAAATTATATAACACAATATTATGTACTTAACACCGGAAACACAAGATACGATACTATTAGCAACGCGAATAAGGAAAACAGCTCAAAGTTACGCGCGTCGGGAATCATTTAATCGAGTTGTCGCAAAAAATGAATTACTATAGAAATGAGTTAAAAGAACAGTTAGTGGTTGCGAATAGATGAATGTTTCTATTACTTTATTAAAACTTTAACAAGTGTAATGCGCTTTATTGTCAGACACTTACGGGTTACAAAAAGATCAATGCGCGAATAAAACATACGAAAGACTAGTAATAATCCCTGTCTATGATGGCAGCAAGTTGAACATCGGATAAGAGTAAATCACCATTGTTGCATTAACAATAGTTTAAAAGGTATATAAAAGTCATATTTCGCCAGTTTTTAGGTCAGATGTTCTTTATGTCCAAGCCTACTATCTCCTGTACTGCATAGGCTTCTTCTAGAGACTTCTACAAAGACCGGTCTAGCGCCGTCGCACCATCAACGTCTCACTGCTAGGCTGGCCAGCTTTGCTTTCAAGTCCGTCGGTCGCCAACCTTTCTTGCACAGTGCATCCTATTCATTGCCACTTCATCTTGCTAATAGTACGTAATTTACATTGGTTACTTTGGTTCTCTTGTGGCTTTCTTTGTTTCGAGTTTTGTCTAATATGAAGTCTCTTTCCAATTTTATTAGTTCTTAGAATTTTTTAGAGAAATTAATATTCTCGAGGTTATGTCTCTAAATAATCGAGACTTCAATACTTTTTATTGCCTTTTGGTGGTTGTTAAAATTGACTCTTCGATCACCTCCGCGGAGGCCCTGCTCGGGTGCGGTCCACAATGTACTGATACTTAGTTTGTGGTCCGTAACAGTAGTTTTACTGCAGCTGCAGTTGTTGTAATTTATTAGTTCTGGTTTGGTAAGGGTCCCATTGGATGTTTTGAAGACATTTTAAGGCTCTTACTTGTTATTCGTTTGATCCTCTCTATCACGAACCAGGCGAGGGTCGCGCGAACAACCGAGTTTTAAATAGATTCGTTTTTGCAATATCTTTTAGTATTATATCTTCAAAGAAATTAACTCAATCAATCAGCCTATCATAGTCCACTGCTGGACATAGGTCTCTGCCAATGTGCGCCACAGCATCCAGTCCATCCCTGCTACCTTCTTCAGGTCGTCGGTCCATCTGGCTGGGGGGCGTCCTACCTTCCGTTTGCCGATTCGCGGTCTCCACTCTAGGACCCGTCTGCTCCAACGGCCATCGGTCCTTCGGCACGTGGTCAGCCCATTGCCACTTCAGCATGCTTATCCTGCGAGCTATTTCGGTAACTTGGTTCTTTGTCGGATGACTTCATTACGAAATTTATCTTTCAAAGAATTTAAGAATTAACTGGATGTTACAAATTTAATAATAGTTTTTAGCTTAGATTGTTAATGTCTGTGTTAAATAAATTATGAAAATGCAAGGAGCAATAGAGCGTGCGGTCCTCTCGTAAACTAAATAAATTGCTTAGAAATCTGTAAAACCATTCGACTTTCATCTGGTGGGTTTCAAGATTTCAGTTTTGTTGGGCACGGTGTCGTGCTAGTTTTAATAAGACACTAATTTCGCATCTAGATATTCCAAGTCGAAATTGTGCTAAGTAAGGTTTTATTACATTCTCCGACAACTCTATCACATCGTCA
Source organism: Callimorpha dominula (assembly GCA_949752705.1). NCBI lineage: Eukaryota > Metazoa > Arthropoda > Insecta > Lepidoptera > Erebidae > Callimorpha > Callimorpha dominula. The sequence goes on from OX456992.1 coordinate 2,924,774, forward strand.
ATCGTCAATTTACTGCTTACTCCCTTTCTAGGCATATTCTCTTTCACACAGTCCATCCATCTTTTTTTGTACTTCTCTATCCTTGTGGGAACAACACCACAATTCACTAACCCCCCTTTGCATCACATGTCCATAGCAAGATAATCTAGTGCCAACTTTTCATCCACAGCTACTTTCAGGCTTCTTCTAATTATTTCTCGCCTTGTCCATCCTAGTCATACCACACATCCATCTCAACATTCGCATTTCAACCACAAGCAGGCGTTGCGGTAAGAATAGCTCGCAAGAAGGCAAAAACTAGTAGAAAATAAACGTGTTCAAGAAAAATGTATGTTAATTTAATAAAATAACAGTACATTAAGTATCATGTCGGAACGCCTTCGCTCAAATTAAATCGGATAATTGACACGTCACGCTCTTTTGAATACTACAAGCCCTTAGATTAACCTATGACCGAGGTTAAGCTATCAACTGGTTCTTAATGCCCGCATGGCTCTCAAGGGATTACAGTATTATCTTTATATTTTAACTAAGGTAATTAGTTAGGTGTTTGTGTCGTGTGTGGTTGTGACAAAAGGACTTGTACACTAATCAAACATGTTTTCTTTTAAGAATGACACATAAATTTTGTTTTTTTTTGCCCTTAAAGTTCAAAATACAGAATCCCACGGTCTAAGGGTCATCCTAAACTTTTTCGTTTTTACAATTACATATAATATAGTCGTATTAGTCAGATCGAATTAGTTTTTTGATCCAAAAAAACCTTTTGCAGATGAATATTTTTTTTACCAATATTCAAGTATCAGAAATTAATTGCAAGTAAAATTAGCACGATATTGTCAGGCAAAAAAATATTTGAAAAATGGTAAAAACCGGTTTTTCGTGTCTGGAGCGAAAACTAAAGCTCCTACGACAAAAATTACATGTAAGAAATGTGTGCAATAAAAAAACCAAGCGAATGAGCTCCGGTAGAGCAAAATCGGACCAGTGGATCGCCCGCAATTCGCAAAAAAAGGTACGTTTTTTTGCAAAACTTTGAAATCTTATCACTCGCGTTCAGAAAGTCGTAGAGAGCTGAGACTAGATATGTTGTTGCAGTCCTGTAGTTACAGTCAAATTTTCAAAACAAACTCCGGCTTGACCAGAGTGATATCAACGGCCTCGCAGAAAACCGATTTTATCATTTTTGGCACCTTACCTGACATTATCATGCTATCATTTTACTTGCAATCAATTTCTAAAAGTTGAATCGTAAATAGATAAATTCCGCTCTCCAATAGGAGTTTCATGGATTATAGAGGATTTTTTTGCTAATTCGATGTGACTGTAAGGAGAGTTGTTATCTTAATATTTGAAAAAGGCTAGCAACGGCACATTACCAGTATTTACGTATTTATTACTCGTCTATGACTTACAACGGTATATTTTAAAAGTTTCGAACAAAAACTTGAATAAGTCATTTCCAAAGAGTATACAAACGCTACGTCACATCTATGAAATTGCATAAGTTTTCAAAATTCACCATCATACAGGATTTACCATCGGTCGGGTTCATTAGTTATTTAATACAATAAGCTAATACAAAATCTAATGACGGCTATCGAGTCATACACACGTTCATACACAACACAAACATTCTGAAATGATAAAAATGTACAATTTATTACATATTTATAAGATTTTTTTTAAAGAGAGTATAGATATTATTGATAACTTGTCGCAGGCAGATTATAAAAATCGTAGCAAGATAATGATGTGATATTTATGTAGAATCTTGTTTGTGCTTATTAATGTGTGTAATATTTTTTAAGCTGGAAGAGAAAGAATATCTACCAAATTGACTGAGAGCCATTGACTTCACATCTCGGGAAATCCGAGAAAGACCTGCAATTTCGCGTCTAGTTCTGTATCAAGTAATACTAATAGCGATGATCGTTTTTGGTCTCGATGGCTTTCTCGATGTCTCGAAGTCTCAATGGGCTTTTGTCGAAAAGCACAGACCCTAGGCTGGTTTCACAGTTGCAGTGTACAGCTGTGTGTAGTCATTATTATGAGAGCAAAACGTAATTACAGTTTTAGCTATTTATTTTTTTATGGAAAAGAGGGCAACAACGGCATCGTAGAAGACTGCAAATTGGTCCCTTCAGTGCCAAAAGGTTCCTGATAGGCGCCTTCGTAACATCGTTCTTTGATTAACGAGAAGATAGTTACAGGTTCTATAAACATTTTCGCTTTTCGCCAAGAACGTTTGACGAATTACTCAGCAAATTACAAGTCATTTTACTGCGATACAATCTGAATCGTATCCCCATATCATAGAAACACAAACAATCACTGCTGATAGGATCTGGAGGTTTCTCGAAGCCAGAATTCTGAGCAGTGAACCTTAAAGCAAGAGTGCGCTACAAAAGACCAGAAATGGTCGAGGTATCACTAGGCACTTAAAACAAATAATAATGTACAAATAATCCCCATATCACCAACCAAAAATTTGCGGTCACTCTAAGGTAAATACAATAAAAGAAATAGTTATTCATTTCTGACCGGGCGTCACTGTAAACGCTAATTACCCGTTAAAGTGCTTGGACAGCCCGCGCTTCAACAGCGTGACTAGAAAACACGACTACTATTTAGTGCATTATCGCAAGCGCGCGTCTGGACGGCGCTGTTCAAACGCGTGACTATGAAACGAGCCCTAGTGCATGCGCCAAGGCGGGACAGCAGCTGCACTTTCTCAGTCCACTTTTCAGAAGACCTACTGTACATTTTAGTTCCGAAGTTCCTGAATACTAGTCTGTTCACGAAGATACGAATACGACAACAAAGACCGAAGACAACCTAAGCATCTCGCATCCCCAAAGAGAATTGAATCTAAATTGAACTTGGACTCAGACTCTTTTTGTAATACAAAAAATTAAGTTATAGATTCTCAGTTCACTAACTCTTTAGACGAGTTAGGTTTTCCGGGTTTCTTAAGGATTCGCTATATTGTCAAATAGGAAAAAAAAATCTCTCCGATGCTTTGTAAGTGCCGAAGTTTGTTGGTAAGTTAATTTTTTCACAGGGTCCACAAAGTTTAATCAACCGCAACTTTCGGAAAATTTATACTTCTTTATCTACAAGAAACGTATGTATACGTGCAATGCGTTTTGTTTACCCGAGGTTTTGATCAAACTGCATCGATTGTGTTCACCGGTAGACTTATAAATATTATTACAGCGATTAGGTCCGATTTATACACCTAATGTGCATAGAAGACGCAAAAGTTAGAAACAAACGAACACTATATGCTGCAATCAGCAAATTTAAAAAGCATCAGATGTTATCAAGGTTGCCGATCGCATTAGTTTTTATTGTATCATCATCGACGCTGTGTATCGAGACCCGTTCACTTAAAAACTTTAATCTGTACAGCGTTATCACGCTCGCACAATAGTGTCCCACTTTCTCAACAAATTAAATTAGTACCTGCACTGAACTAGAACATAACCCTTCTTATCTACAGAGCTTTGCTTTAAAAGTAATATTTAAGGTTCAGTTATATTTCGTTAGAATGTAAACTAATTGTAAATAAATGCTTTCAAAATAATAGGTACTTAAACATTTTCAGTTTGTAACGAAACACGTAAATATTTTCGAAAAAGTTTATCTGGTGAAGTTTATTATTCTTCGTATCTAATAGAAAGCGTAGGTACAAAAAGCTTGAGGTTTTTAGGCATCTTATCTCTCTTTTAATAATAGTTTTGTGACCGCACACGCGGTTGCAATACGATTGCAAAATTAGGGGTACTATTAGATTAAAAGTCGCATAAATTTACAGACACTGCTGGACACAACACTCATGAACATCTCAATCTGTTGGGATATTGATGAGTTGATGACTTTGTAGAAACCAATTAACTTCAAACGCCTACACAGAGCCGAAAAATACTTTGAAAGAATATGCTCAGAAACGCTTAAGTGTTGTATTAAAATCGCGTTGGTTAAGAGGTCAATGTACAGCACAAAAAAAGGGTCATTGACCCTACTGTTCCATCGTTTTTATACATGTGCAATGCAAGAAGTCTTCTTACCCTTTCCATCTCACTGTAATGCAGCATGAAAATTTTAAAAGAATTTAGCATAGGTTCAATAGATACCACAAATAATTTTTCACCAGCACTACATACATTGGTTTACAAAATGATCTATTATTGCTAATTAGTCATAATTTATTCTGCTTTTGCATTTTATGTAATAGTATACACTATTTGGTACTTATAAAGTGCATCTGTATACTGAAAAGTCTTCAAACTCCCAACTTAAATAAAGGTAGAAAATAATCATTTGATCTAGACTTTCCTAACTGCTAATTATTCAACTCGTGTTTGAATGATCATTATGTTAAATATTTCAAGACTGTTCTACCACCCTTCTATAAGGATGTCATAGTTATAATATAGTGTTCACTTACCTCATTCAACCAGTCCAAGAGAATAGCCCTCATCCTCGGTTGTAAATTGGGATGATTGTCAAACATATTGGCATTCTTCTTATTACTAGATCTAGCATCACAATCACACATACTGTTCCACACATCAGCTGGGTCTGCCCAGGACAAACCTGGGAGGGGACACTTGCGTTTTGGCAATAAGGGGCATGGGATTTTGCTTGTACTGAAATAGAAGGCTTACTTAATATTGGTATGAGGTCACATAGATGTTAATTACTTGTGTCAAACAGGCAAAGAACAGCATTATAAGTTATCATATTTTATTCTGATAGTTATCCAATAAGATGCAATTCTACATATCCACCATTAACTACAAACCCTGAAAGTATTTATAGTTTCATCTATTCAGTCTTTTCTATATAGATATCAATGATCAGATGGAATCTTTCTTGATAACAGAGGTATATGAAATCAAGTAGTCTGTGACAGTCTTAAAGTAATAGTAGATAGCCACGAAACTAACATACCTAGGCCTCTTATTTGAGTGTGGTGTAGACTCCCCTCTGGCTACATTCTCCAAGGGGCTTAGTACACCATTAGGAAGGTCAGTTATACTTGGTGGGCTTAAAAAACTATCAGGATTATAGTCTATGTCTGTGTACACACTCCTTGGTTGATCATTGGTCCCATACTGGGAGCCTTCTTCGTCACTGGAGCAAGAAGATGACTCTACTACAATATTGTGTGCTGGTTGCTCCAGGAGCTCTTCTTCAAGTACCGATGAGATCTTCAATGGTGGCATATTTTCAAGCTACAAACATTAAGCAGAAATAAGATATTCTGTAAGTTAAATAACATTTAACTGCAACATTAAAGGGGAACAAACCTCATCATCTGTGGAATTCCTTTTCCGCTTTAAGGTTAAGCGCTTATCACTAGCTTCACAGGAGGAACTGGAAATGCATGTAGGTGACAGTAAGTAAACAAACCCTAACATCAAGGTCAGTATTGAATGTAGGAGCTAGTGTACTATACATACCCAGTTTGTGCCATTGTAGTTGGAATATTTCAACTGGCACTTAGTCTCCACAGTCTAAAACATAACCACCATTAAGTAAATAAGGTCATCACAGCTATAAGGCTTGTCTAAGTTTAGTTAATATGCACTAAAATTACCGCATGTCATGTTCAACTTGCAAATAGGGTTATGTCACTTGACAACCGTAATTGAGGGCATAATTCCAAATTTATCGGAATAGACATGTAGTCTATTTTAAAATGAAGCTCTCTACAAACGTATGAGCACTGTAATTATAAGATATCTAACTGTAAAACACCATCAAAAGCCTGCGATTCTTGCAGCGTGCCCCCTGCTGATTGGCGGGAGATTTTTTTTCGAGGCTGTTTTTACATGGTAAATTTACAAAAAAATTGCATATTAAGATGTTTTATATTCGCTACATTACATTAACTTTCATATAGAGTGCTAAAAATATCGAAATTCATGAATCAGCTGCGGTAAAAAATGCCACGAATCCGTCACAATCGCGCGCGAAATTCTCCCGTCAGCGCCATTAGACACGTCGCAAGCTTGGGTTTCTCGGCACATCCACTTATGGAAATTGATAAAAATAGCTTTAGGATGAGACGATCTCTTCACTTTACCGATATATAATAGAAATATTACAATTTCAACGAAACAAACCCTTCTAATACGATATAACCGTTGACAATATAATTGGCTTGGCTTATCGCCCACCAAAGGTTTATAACCTAATTATACCTACAAGCATAAGTTTTATTTAAAAGTATATCGCTGTATAAGATATCTTACATCATATATTTGTGAAATATTACTTCATAACATACCTGGTCATTCACAAATAAATCCAAATTTTAGAAAATGTAGTTTGTTCATGTACTAGATACGACGCAAGAAGTTTCAACACATATAGGATGGAAAACACCTAATTTTGCTCACGTTTACGGCTATATTCACTGAATATATGTAAAAACTTTACACTTAATAGTAATTACTTAGTTTACAGGATAGTTTTCAGCTTTTCACGGCTCGATAACGCCCGGCTTTCCGCGCGAAAATGTCGCGGTAAAACTTTAGTACTGAGCGGGTTAACTATTGGCTAACTTCAGGTTTGTTTCTTCTGAAAACGAAACGTCAATCGCTAATTGTACTTCGTTATAAGCAGAAAATGAGCGTAATATTACGCCATTCACAGATAATAATAGAAAGGCTATAAAGGATGTAAAAATATTTAGCTTACATATTCTAAAGTTATTTGGTCCATAATACTCACAAATTTTATTTTAAGAGATATGTTTGTGTAGAATATTTAAAAATTTTCCTATATTATGGATAAATTCAGTAAAAAAAAAAAATTCTTAGGTGTTCATTACAACATTATATGAAAACATCATTTGAATCATTTACAAACAAAATTAAACCACAAACGTTAAAATTGTCATGCATGTACCAAGAGTGAATCGAAATAAGCTATCAAAACCAACGCTTTGTTCTAATTGGTGGATTTATGCATTTAGTACTACAGTGCTGCCACAATTACAAATGATCTGTTTCACTATCTGTTGGCATCCAATAAAACAGCTATGTTCATGTTGCAACTCAGCTGGGCGCCAGCTGATAGAAAATTGAGCGAGAAAAGTCAATAAAGGCATTTCAGTATTGATAACGTGGCGATACAGTGACATAATTTACAAATTATGTGAGCGACAGGTGAATTTAAAGTCAATATCAAATAAATGGGTGCAATGGCTGTACAAAATATAGCTGTAAAGTTGTGCGGCGTGCTACAGGCGCAAAGTGAAGAAGGTAACTATGATAGGTGTTAAACTGCCATAAATAGTGCATATGTTACCAAAGAAAACTCCGAAAACCTATAGATAAGCTCACAACCACATATGTTTTCAAAGTTTTAAGCGATTTTCTAAATTTGTTTACATCTTTCGTAAAATGTCTTGCTTGTGTATTGTATTGTTTTATAACTATTTTTACAGAAGTAACAGCCCGAGAATGGCGTCTCTTAGGCCAAGAGCAGCATGGATCACAACTCTTAAGTTGGGTGTCAGACAAAGGTAGCAAGGAGGTTCTAAACATTGGAGTATACACCAATAAAAACAAGACATTAATCTTACTGCATACCTTTGAAGAGAAATTGAATATTATACAGGCATCAGTGAATGCTACCCATACTTTGATAGTTTACATTGTGAAGAAACTACCAAGTGGCGATTCTGAGATTAAAGACCCTTTGTACTGTCCTTATTTGGTTTGTATATTGCCTGAGAGTAACAGGACTCCAGAGGAAGTTGAAGAAGCTTCAACTAAACAGATCATGGTTCAATATGTATATGGAAAGAGTACTAAATACAGTCCTGGAATAAGAAATGATAGATTCTTATTATTCAAGCATTTGGATTGTAAGTTTAGCTTTACTTTGCACTTTACAAAAAATTTGATTATGTATGTGATGTGTGAATGTAATGTAATTATGTAATGTCTGACATTCACTTGAGCAACTAACATAGTATTTAATTTCAGGTATTAAAATATATCGCACACCAATGTTCCTGAATGAATGTGATGATGGTACTGATAAATGGGGTTTTGATGGCATATATCGAGAACCGGAGAAAATTGTTAAAGTGTTCTCATGGGCACAATGGGATTGTGTCAATCAGGTATCTTATGTATTATTTAAAGCAAATAATATGTTTGTATATATAATGGAAATCAAAATTTAGTATTGAACAATGGGTGAGTTATTGTAATATAGAATGGAATAAAAAATAATATTTCTTTATTACAATAGAGTACAATAAAAACATGAAATTTGACTAAAGAATGTTACAATATTTAAAAGAAAAAGATGCGTCTCCTGGGCTTTGGTCAAATTCGTCATTTTGACATTTTATACCTTCAATACTAAGTGTATCACTTGTGGGATGAATCTATCTATTGTTATCCACTCTAGGTTGTTAGAAAGCTTTGTTGGCCCTCTACTAGTAAGCTAGAAATCTACATTTCATTTAGTTTATTCTAAATTAGAGTTCTTCATGACATACATTGGCAGAACACAAAGTTCCTTTTATGTGTAGTTGACCTTCTGATTGGACCTAGCCATATTTCGTAAACCAACATTGTCATTTGTGCTTTTTCAATTCAATTCAATCAGCCTATCATATTCCACCGCTGGACATAGGCCTCTCCCAATGTGCGCCACAGCACCCGGTCCTCCGCCTTCCGCATCCAGTCCATCCCTGCTACCTTCTTCAGGTCTTTTGCTGCTTGTGCTTTTAGATTTCCATAATTATACAATTGTTGCTTAAGTGGAGGAGAAACTCTGCTTTATACCACCACATTATCCATAAACTCTGTGAACTCACTTTTAATATTTATAGTGTCAAAGATTTGTGTGTTCAAAAAAATATACTATTTGTTCAATAATATACTAAACCTATTTATCGTTTTATTATTTTATTTATTGTCCATCGTTGTATGAATACGAATATAATTTTTGTGGCTATCTTGTCTATCTTTCTGTTTACGCCGTGTGGCGACTTCCACATACAGCAAAAAACAAACATCGACATCATCTAGCGAAAAAGACTTGAACTACATAGTAACTACTAATCCTGCATCACGCTATGATAGTTCTCGAGCCGATTAGTATATATATACAACTTCCCAACATCAACCGTTGCGCCGCGGTCCGCCAGACATGATCACCTCGCCTGGTCGGAGGATCCTCCCTTTTTGTTGGAGGGACATAACACCCGTTCATCCACAGCCGCTAGACTCACTTTTCTCTAATTCAACTCAGCTTTCTCTAAATTTCATTGAGGTACAGCTGCAGAAAAATATCTAGCAAGAAGATAAATCAAGGGCGATAAGTGACAGGTAAATTCTCCCACTCAAACCTGTAGGGGTCCATCTAACCTTTTATCCTACAGACAGTTGTAGCTAACCTTAATGCCTTTTGTTAAAATTGCGACAACTGCAGTCTTTTGTGAAGGTTTCAGCAACCGTCGGGAATGTCCATGGGTACGGTAACAGCCATGGGACGCGTCCAACCCGACAGTTAGCAATTTTGTCCTCCCCATGAAGCTCTTCGACTCCAACTTACTACCCGACATACATCCCTAACCGCTGCCCTGACGTACCCTTTGCTACCTCATAAACATTAAACTAAAGCTTGGTTACAAACATCATTTCTCCCCTACATAGTATGATAGGAAGTCTCTAGAAACGCCTTCTATTTCTTTGTGTTAGAGTTCATTTTGATTCTGCTATTGTTGTCTTGATTATTGATTTATTGTCATCTATTTTTCGTTTTCTGTATTGATTTGTAAAAAATAAACTCATAAAACCAGAATTTGAACCCGAGCCAACTTTCGCAGTGTATCAGTTAAACTGGAATACCGCAAACCACAAAGCTATCATGGTTTCCTGTTTTTGGTACTGATAAATTTTTGTTGGAGAGACTATCAATTGCGGCCTATATATCGGGGCTATATATATATATTACGTATACATTTTTCCTACAAAATGTCATGGTGAGTTACTACAAAGCGATTAAAATGGATATTAAAAATGGTGTACTCGTATATTATAAACATTCCATATTATTATTATTGATTTGAGTGCCTGGTGCTACCTCAACCATTTCTGGTCTTTTGTAGCGCACTTCTGGTTTACAGTTCACTGCTCAGACTTATGGCTTCGAGAAACCTCCAGATCGTATCAGCAGTGACTGTTTGTATTTCCTGCGGTTGCATGATGTGCAACCCTAAGTGAATACTTCGGTGCCGCATTAGTGGGCCACAACTTTATTATCATAGCCTTTTATTATGGCTTTCGAGTGTCTTAGACCAGTCGTGGTCTCCCATCTCTTAATAGCCAATGATGTATATTTGGCGTTTATGATAGAATACGCTCGCTGTTTGCTGATGCCGCAGAATGGTTCTGGGCCATGCTGACGGTTGTCTGCACCAGCTCTGGCGAGTTCATCGGCTTTTTCGTTGCCATCGATACCTGAATGGCCTGGTACCCATCTTAATGTAATTTTGTTTGATTACCCCAGTGTGTTTAGGTTTTCCTTGCAATTTAAATTAGCTTTGAGCTAGTCTCAAAATTGTCTAGTGCCAATAGCGCCGCATTACATAACGTTCTAGTTGTAAATCAACAGCATTACAATATCACCGTCACTTAGCAATATCGCAATAAAGTCTAAAAAGTGCCATATCTTAAACCTTTAACTTAGGCGAGGATTAACGTTTAAATAACTGGCTTGTTAGCCTAGTGGTTAGTGATCCTGACTGCTATGCTACAGGTCGTGGGTTCGATTCCCACCTGAGTTTGGGTGTTCTCTGTGTCCGTTGTTTGTATGTTTGTAAAGTCCCCCGCGACACAGGAGTAATTCCTAATGCGGGAGTTGTCTTTATAATAAAAAACAGATATATATATAGTACCTGGCTGACCGATGATTTTTTTTTACGTTTCCTAAAATTGAAACCTAGTTAGATCGATTTATCGCCCCCGAAACACCCGTTGGAGCCGTTTCCGAGATTCAGATTTTTTATATATACATATAAAAAATCTAATTCTAAATGTATGCCATTCTTGAAAGGGCCATTAAAACGGGGTGACGGTTTTGTAGTTTGCATCCTAAGCAAGCCTCAGTGAGTTTGTTTTAGCTTCGAAAGATCCTGTTTTCGTTCGCTGGTTTATGGACCTTTTTTTTTTTTTTTTGTGCGTGTGGAAACCCCACCGGGGTTTTCGGTGGGGCGGTGTGTCGGAATCGAACCGACTAAAACCACACGGTGTGCCGTACTGCGCCTTAAGTAGGAGGGATCCGGGAACAGCTTTTATTAAGACATCCGGACCCCCCCTAGCGCCTGCCCGCAAAAGCGCGGGCACCACCTTCGGGTGAAGAACCTCTCAATTAAGCGACGTCCAGGCACACGCGGACGCCGCCTCCTCGCGGGGGGCCACTATAGCGAGTAGAGGGGAAAAACCCGTCCCGTCCACCCGCGGCCACACTCAGGGCGGCATGAAGCGCTGGTAAGCGCGCCTCCGCCGCCCGGTTCGCCGGCGGCGAATTAAGTCCGAGTGGAGGTCGTCCTCCCGGACCCTTCCGCCGCCTCCTTCTGCGAGATGACTTCCTCACAGAAGGTAGCGACCGCGGTAAAATTCCTGTCGCTACCGGCCATGGAGCGTATGACAGCCGGTAGCGACAGATCCACTCCGATGACTGCAGTGAGGGCCCGACGCTGCGCCGCCCAACTGGGGCAAACCGCCAGCGTGTGCTGAGCCGAGTCCTCACTGCAGTCGCAGTAGTGACAGGCGGGACTCAATTCCCTCCTAGCGGCCGAGTGCAGGTACTTCCCGAAGCAGCCGTGCCCGGAAAGAACCTGCGTCAGTCGGAAGGAAAGGGTCCCGTGCTGCCGCCCTGCCCACTCGACGATGACCGGCTGGAGCGCCTCCACGGCGGCAAAGCCAGCACGTGGAGCCCCCAGCCGGGACGACCAACGAGCCATCGTGGCTCGGCGAGCGGCCTCACGCCACTCGCGTACCTCTTCGGGCGGGGGCCGACTGCCGCTTCCCGCCCGGAACTCAGTCGTCCGCCGATAAACTTCGGCGAGCACTTCCGCCTCCAAATCCCACGGGGGAGTTCCGGCCAACGCGCACGCCGCCTCCGTCGACACGGTGCGGTAGCCGCGTATAGCTCTAACCGCCATAACCCTCTGAGGGCGCCAGAGGCGCGCCCTATTCTGGGCGGTCAGAGTATCCGCCCACACCGGTGCACCGTAAAGTGCCATTGACCGGACAACCCCCGTGTACAGCCGTCTCGTAGCGACGCTGGGCCCACCCAAATTGGGCAAGAGTCGCCCAATGGCGGACGCAGCGCCGACCAGCTTTGGAGCAAGCTGCAGGAAGTGCTCGTCGAAGCGCCACCTTCCGTCAAGGATCAGGCCCAGATACTTGACGTGAGCCTGAACCGGTACGAGGACCGAGTTGACCTCAATAGAGGCGCCAGGGGGTGGACCACGACGGGGCCCATGAAATAATAGGGCCTCCGTCTTATCCAGGGCCACCCGCAAACCCAGCGCCTCTATGCGCCCGACCACCAGAGAGACTCCCCTGGTGGCCAGGCGCGCCGCCTCCTGAAAGTTCGCCCCCCGGGCTGTGACCAACGTGTCATCGGCGTAACAAATTACGCCGAGCCCGGGGGGAAGTCGCCTCGGAGGGCCCAGTCGTACCCCATGTTCCACAGGAGTGGTCGAAGGACAGACCCCTGCGGAACACCGCATGACATGGGCCGACGACTCAAAACTCCATCTCGGTCCTCGTACATGACGGTACGCTCCTCTAGATAGTCTGCCACTAGCCGCCTCAGGTGCCCTGGCACTCCGTGATAGTGGAGTGCTTCCCTAATGCAGCTGAATGGCAAACTATTGAATGCGTTGGCGATGTTCAACGACACCGCCAACAACACGCCGCCACAGCTCACTACCTCTTCGGTCACGGCCCTCAGGCGCAACACAGCGCCGACCGTCGAACGCCCCGCTCGAAAACCGAATTGGGCGTCCGACAAATCGGGGCCGACCTCGCCAAGGTGCCGGACGATGCGGGCAGAGAGGACCCTCTCAAACAATTTACCCGCCTCGTCCAGCAACACGATGGGCCTGTAGGCCGCGACCGAGTCGGTAGGCCGTCCCGGCTTCCTTAAAAGGACCAGCTTCCCGCTCTTCCAGCAGTCAGGGAAGCGCCCGGACGCCAAGCAAGCGTCGAACACTTCCCTGAGGCGGTCGGACATGTGGTCGAGGGCGAGGGCCAACACTCGGGCAGGGATCCCGTCTGGCCCGGGGGCGGTGTTCTTGGAACGAATCCGTAGAACAACCGCCCCTACCTCCGCCTCCGTGACGGGCGGAACACCATCCTCCTCGTTCTCCCCGTCGTCTCCGGCCAAGGGGGCCATCGATGGGGGTACGTGCTCCACCCGTTGCGGGAAAAGACCCTCAACCACTTCCTGCAGGAAGCTGGGCTGGAGAGTCTCCGTAAGGGGGGGGCCCGACGCGCGGATCTTTTGTTGCGCCGCGCGATATGGGCGTCGTCAGGGGTCACCATTGAGACCCTCCAGCATCTCCTTTCTTTTTTCCTCTTTGGCGCGGCTAATGGCCAGCTTCAGAGTTTTCCGCGCCTCTCGGTACTCCTCATGAAGCTGGTCCTCCTCCCCCTCTTCGCGGCGACGCCGCCGGCTGCGAGTGTAGGACCTCCGGGCACGAGTACAGGCCGCACGGAGGTCCGCCAACTCCTGGGACCACCAGTAGACCTCCTTCCTTGGAGGCCGACGACTTCGGATGCGGGGCATGGGCGCATCGCAAATCTGCGTAATCGCATCGCGAAAGCGGCCCGCCCCCATGTCTGCCTCCTCAGTCTGAGGCCGCGGAGACAGCCAAGCGTAAATAATGGCTGCCTCCTCCAGTAGGTCCCTATCCACTTTTGTAACAGCCCACCGCGGGAAGCGGGAAGAACGCCGCGCCGTGTGACCCCTTCTGGGGTCCTGGATCCGGGAGAGCTCGAATCGGATATAGAGGTGATCCGAGAGCGTCTCAACCTCTTCCAGGACACGCCAGTTCCTTACTCGTGCGGCGAGAGCAGGGGTAGCGAACGAAAGGTCCACTATCGACCCCCCCTGCTGTCGCACGCACGTGTTGGTGGAGCCTCTGTTTAGGAGACAGAGGCCCACCGATGCCGCCCACCCCTCCACGGCATCGCCCCGTGCGTCCGTCCTGGGGGAACCCCACGCAACGGACTTTGCGTTGAAGTCCCCCAGCACTAGGACGTGCCCAGACGCTAGTCGCCGCATCGAGGTCTCCAAATTATTGAGGAAAACCTCGAAATCGCTCAGACTCCGGTTGGGGGAGAAGTAGACACCGTATATGGTGATCGGCAGCAACATATCCTGTACCCTTGTCTCTCAGCGACAAGGGTGTGGAATGAGCCGCCGTGGAGCCGATGACTGCCACGGAGCCGTCCCGGTCACCCATCCAATTTGGACGGGGAGGAACGTAATAGGGCTCCGCGGCTACGGCCACACCTATCGACCACTCCGCCATGGTTTGCAGGAAAAGGTCCTGCGCACCGGCAGAGTGGTTCAGGTTCGTCTGGACAAGGAGGTTGGAGACTTGGTCCATTAATGAACCGTCTCTACAACCCCCTCCATGGGCGACGATAACGACGCAGAAATGACGTCGGAGGCAGCCTGGGTCGACTGGCTAGCCTCCGATGTCGTCTGAGAAGCGCGGGGAGGCTTGCAGCTCCCATGCCCCATCTGGTGATTAGCGGGCAAATTACCCGCCGCACACGCTGGGCAGTGAGGGGCGGCGGAGCATTCCGCCGCCTTGTGCCCCGGTCGACCGCAGCGGAAACAAAGTTCGCTGCAGTCAAAACAACTTACGCACTTGATGCGGGTATGTCCTGACGCCAAACATTTGAAGCACCTCATCGGTCTTGCCACCAGAATAGTAACTCTGGCGTTCACAAAACCGACGAGGATCCACCCGGCATCGCCTAACATCTTAGCGGCTGCCACAGGACAGCTGACCCACACCGTGCCAAGTCCTCCTTGTCCGGGGCGGATCGTGCCGATCCTAATGTTTTCCGAGGTGCAACCCGTCTTCTGCTGGATTGCCCCCCGGACGTCGTCGACCGTTACGGAATCGTCCAGGCCCGATATGCGCAGCTCGGCGCACTTTGTGGGCCTGGCGATCCGTATCCCATCCGTTGCTGCAAAGATTCCCCGCAGCTTCTCTGCGAAGATGTCTGCCGTCTTCGCACCCTCAGCCCCGGGGAACTCGAGAACTCGAGCCCCCGTCTGGGCGAGGCGTAGTCGAGCACCTACGCTCCCGAATTCGGAGAAAAGGTGGTCTCGAGCCTTTTTGAAGACGGCAGCGTAAGAATGACCGCTTTTTTCCGCCTCCGGCAGCACTGTTACAACTACGGCTGCCGTTTTCGGTGGCCGGAGCCGCCGAGTCTTATCCGCCTTCTTTGTTTGCGTCGCTCCTATCGGCGCCTGTGACGAGGTGGCTTTTTTGTTCGCCGTTTTCCTCTTCCTGCGGCTTTTGCCTTCTTCAACTGTCTGCCAACCCTCGTTTGAGGGGGCAGACGTGGAGGGTCCAGGTGCAGGCTCAGCACCAGAAGGACTATGAGACGCATTTGCTCCTTTAGGTGCTGGAGCGGGGAGTGGAGGGAATCCCGTCGCCGCCTTTGTCGCGGCCTTAGCTGGTCGCCCAGTCCCCGGTGCGGCCGCCTTCGTCGCAGCGTTAGCCGTTCGCCCAGCCTTTGTAGCGGCTGCAGGTGCCGGTGTCGACGCCGCCACTGCATATGAGACAGTGACGCGTCCACCAGCAACGGGAAGTGGCGTCGGGACTGACGCGGCCTTCTTCTTATCTGCTGCGAGTGGCGGCCGAACGATGGGGGCTGGAGGCAGCCTTGCCTCGAGGCCCGCAAGGCGCCCGTCCATCATGCGCCACACTGCGTCTATAATGTGACGCAAGTGGGCATCCGGAACGGGGGGGGGAGAGAGGTCAGGTTGCTGGGCATCTGGAACGGGGGAAAGGCAGGGGGCAGGTTGCTGGGTAACAGGGCTCGGCTGCTCAGGGCAATTCGCCTGCGCCTGAAATTCGGCGAATTGAGCGCCAAGCTCGGCAACCCGCGCCGTGAGCTGATCATTCGCGGCCTGGAGGCGCGCCACGTCCCCAATCAGGGTCTCAACGACCCCAGAGATGGTGGAGGAGGAGTCCTTAAGGGCCCTAACAAAGGAACCCTTAAGGTTTGTGGACTTGGTAGCCACTTTTTTAATGATAGCCACCGCCGCACTCGTCCTCTCCCTCAACGTCACCGGTGTTTGAGGGACAGAACCCCCTTCCACCGGTGCACGGATCTTGACAAGGAGATCCGCGATCTCCTCCTCCGCAACAATTTCGCCCTCCGCGCGAGCTCGCGCATATGATGCCGACCTTGTAAATACAGAACCAGCTGGAGCAGGGATCGGCGTACGCGACCTCGACCGCCCTCTTTGGTTACTTGCTACTTTGGGAGGGAGCATGTCTCTGGACGGTTCATAGTCCTCGTCCGATGAGTGACCTCGTTTTCGGCTCTCGAGGTCTCGGAGCTCAACCTCCATATCCACAGCCTCAGAACTTTGGTTATCTGCTCCTGTGGATAGTCCGGCCTTGGAACGAAGACGTTCCGAAACTCTTCTGCTCCCAAAAGTCAAATTGACTTCTGGGAGCTCCTCCGAGATAGGCGTCTCGATTTGAAACTCCTCATCGTTCGAAGTGTCGTCCGTCTTCTTACTCTCCGCCTTCTTACTTTTCTCCATCAATACACTTTTCTCCTTCTTTTTTTCTTCGTTACTTTTATTTATAAATGTTTTAGAATTTTCCATATTAATCCCACGAGAGGGGGAGAAATGAAGGTCGACCCGGGCAGAGATCCCCCAATACCCGGGCAAGCGAAGGTTTTTGCCCAACCGAGGGGTCCGCAGGTGCCCCGGCTGGGAGTGCGCTTGCGACTGCACTACCCATCAGCCATGCATCCCCTGGTCACGCACCAGAACACGGGATTCGGGGTGATTTTTTAGAGAGGTTTTCTTCCTCGCAGTCCGGGCGGCTAAGCCAAGACCCTCGTCTCCGATTGGAGTCGCGAGACATGACCACGACTCCTTTCGGGATTACGATATGCCGACGGTGGCAAGGAAACTAAATCTTCCCATGCCTGCTCGGTGGCAGTGTGAGTGCACGCCGAGCCCGTCCTCCTTCTCCACTGAGAACAGTCAACAGAACAGTCCTTCGTGATTTTTTACCGAGGTTTTCATCCTCATAGCTCCGAAGAGCGAAGAGCCAACAGAGGTATCGGCAGAAACGCCCGCTCTGTTGGACCAAGCCTCGACCGAGTGGCCGAAGAAAATGGCCTCCTCTCCTTACTAGAATATTAGCCGTTGGCGATGACGCCCTCCTCAAAAACGGAGGAGGAAAACGAAGCGTCATCGCCAACGTTTCCAGGGTGCACCACGTGGAGGTTTTCTAGACAGCACCCCGCTGGTTTATGGACCTGGTCCAACATCTGTGTGTGCCTGGCTGTTTCAGTGATCCCAACGAAATTAAACAGGGCGAATCAGTCGGACAAACATCCATCTTCAAAACAGAGACAGACAGGCAATTAATAAATATTAAAATAATATATTTATATTTGAAGGTGTTATACTACATCCACTATCGCCAGTCGTCGCTGAGTTTCGCTGAAGGTGAAGAAGTGAAATCGCCTTCTGAAATGACACCGACGCTATCCGCCTTCCAATTTCACGCAGATTTGCCACACGAGACTGTTGTAAGTATTGCATGTTCTATTATATTGCTCAAAGATTTTAAAGGTTATCAGCAGTGTGTTGGATTCTTTTAGCAAATATAAAATGAAATATTTGGACATTTAGCTAAATTGTTGATAGTGTTTTGAAATCTGTTTGTAAAAGATAAAAAGGTGTATAGTAGTGATTGAGACGGTGTAGTGCTGAGGCACTTTTAAACGCCCCATAGGTAAGGTATGCTCAAAGCCTTACCCAACAATTAAACTGATGGATAGGTACCTGCAAATGTAGTGAGGGCCCTCTGGCGTCCACTGGCCAACTGCGAGCATGTATCACCACCACCATCAGGTGACCCGTCTGCTCGTTTGCCCCCTATAATATATTTAAAAAAAAAATTGACGCCGTAATACACCACATACATATTTGTCTTAGAGCAGGCAGATTTGGAGTTTCCTTAGTGTTGTGAAAGTTCAAAATAACCTCTAATTACCCGACTGCGGCGAAGCCTAAAAGGTGATTATGTGTTTGACCTGTATATTCGTAGGTATATCCGTTTTTTTGTTTCCTCGTAACTACTAACTGAATAATCCGATTTGAATAAATTATACGTCGTTAGATTTATTTATCTTGGTGGCGCACTGGATTATAAAAAAATTATTGCGAATTTTTAATAGAAGATTTTTATAAAAATAAATACAACTTTAATGTAAATTTTTTTTGAAGTGAAAACTTTAGGCACGTTGTGCACTTTTGGCATGGGGAAAAGCACTGAAGTCACGTGAGCGTCACGCTCAGATACAAACGAGTATATACATATGTGTGTGTGTGTATATATGTATACATATATGAAAGTTACATTTTCACATCTGACGTGCAGTCCACAGACAGTTTTTTTTTATTAAAGAACACTAGCACTGTGGGTCACACATTACTTGTATTCTCGTTGACCCCTCCACCTTATTTTTAATACAGTCGGGATTTTTTGTTTAATTTAAGGATTTCTTGTTTTCATCATGTGGTTTACGTTCCTCATTCGCATTTTCCCTGCTAGGTAAAAAAAGAAAGGAATACCTTAGTTATAACACTTCGGTCGTTTATGAGTTTCATGATCTACATTTTCATGTAGATACTACTCGCTACTAAAAAATTAAAGGACTTGAGTAGGGATATGTTATGATGGTCTTTTTGTCGAACAGTTAAACATTCCTTTGAGCCTACCCCACGTGTCGAGTTCAGGCGAAGGAGCTGCATGTGGCGCGTATGAAGATGATCCGATACCACTGCGTGTGCACGACTGCAGCCTCGATCTGCAGATAGTGTGTGATCAACGAGGGATCTTGTGCATTTGTCATCATTATTTGTATAAAGTAAGTCAAGCAAGGACCTGTATGTTATTAACCGACTTTAAATGTGGCTTGTGACTTCATGTAGGTACACCAATTACTTACTATGAAATTTCAGAGTTAATTGGGTTACCTACCCAATGGCATATCATTGGGTAGATAAATATAGTAGTGGGTAGGTTCTAGTATATTATACAGGGTGTATTTGAAAAAGGAACACTTGCTTAAATCACTGAAAGGGCATGATTCTAGCATGCAGATACAATAAGAATTTTTGAAAAAACTATCCGTTTACGAGTTACGATCGTTTGAATTTCCAGGTTTTTTTTGCCTCTGTTTTTCATGAAAGTATGTGGAACGTGTAAAGTTAAAGATTTTTAAATCAAAATATTTTTTTTCTTCAATTCTTATTGTAACTGCATGCTACAGTCATTTCAGTGATTTAAGTAAGTGTTCCTTTTTCAAATACACCCTGTATATACAATCACGTATTATATTATTTGTTTAGTTCTATGTAGGCATGTCTAAATAGAAGTAAACAATTAATATAACAATAAAATAAGGTTCTGTCACCCATGAGTGCTAAATAAATATGCAAGTATTGGGTGACAATCCGGATGGACTTTCGAGCACAGAACCCGAGAAAACATACACCTCTATTCAAATTACCGGTCGATGGACCCCTAATTTTAATAGATATCCTAATATTTTCTTTATTTTCAGCCTCTAGACGATTCAACAACATCCCTAGTATTGGAAGACAGCGCAGATCTGAAGGACTCTGGCGTGAACTTTGCATATTCCATAACGCTACTACAACATGGCTGCGTCGTGCACAGTGTGGTGCCCGATCTCCCTTGGTCCTTAGCGAAGTCATTAAGACCATCGTATACTTTGTATGACGGTAAGTAGGACTTATATAAAGGATTGCATTATAAGACATTGAGGACGAATGTTGAATAAAAATCTTTTTAACAAAAAATTAAACCGACGAAAAGAACTAAAAAGCAAAAAATAAATAAACCTTAAGTCTTTCTTAAGTATTGAGCTTATTTACATAAACTATAAAATTTTATATATACTTATTTTGAGTTAGTTTTATATATACTATTTAGTGTTACTTAGATACTTATAACTATGTTTATTATTTTTGTCTGTTATCTGCGACGGCCTGCAATCTTTACTAGGTCGTCTATCCGTGTACCTACATATAATTTTTGTTTTTTTTCTTGTTACTATTCATTATTATTGTACTAGTTTGGTTTTGTTTGTAGTGGAAACCTGCTTTCTATCGTAAGGTATACGAGGATTGGATTAATCGATTATTGGCCCCTATAATCGTTGCGATTTTGCCATTTTAGTGGAAGTTAATCGATGCTACTGCTTCTAAGTGAAGAAGGAGATGACTAGAGTAATTGACAAGTCTCATTTGTTTGACAACAGCTTTTGAGTTTTTCATAAGCCTTTGCAATTCTTCATGAAACTTCTACAATAATTGTTGTGTCTGTTCCTAAGAATCTGTAAGGAATACTGCTTTTGATAACAAGACATCTGAATTTCTTCGACGACAGTCTGAATCAGAATCCTTTAATTTCTGTGTCTACTCGACAACTTAAGCAAGCATCGACCAGATTTCTTGTTGTTGTTCATACTTTACCCATTTTCTGTTATTTTTTGTCATCTCAATTTTACGTATTAGTATTATTATTTTATAAGTAAGCTCGGTTTTTATTTTATTTCTTTTTATCCATCCGTGTCAGCTACGTTAGTTAATTTTGTTCGGAACGGCTGATGTAAGGCTCTGTTTTATTATCGTTCGATATTTCATATTGCGTAAAAAATAAAAAGTTGTTTGGTCACCACACGCGTGAACGTATAAATGCTAGATACTTACAACTATTTGCAGCAAACTAGGCAAATACATTTGAGTAATACGCAAATAACCAACCAATGTTTGACCAACTAAATGTGAAGGTACATAATACTAAAACAATTTTCTATACAACATTGTTTAATAATGTCACTTTTATAAATTATTTAAATGTATGTTATTATTATGTGAGGGTATCTAGATAACTACTTTGCTCTGCGTTCTTACGTAGTGGTTTGTTACATGAATAGTGACGCGTTATTTATGCAGAAACATTTTAATACCACCAATTTCATTTTACTGGTCACTTGTTTTGCATCTTACTTGCTCTTATGTGTTACTGGCAGTTCCCGCGCGGTACATATTTATATATTTTGCGCGAATCCCTAATTCTTTTTCCAAAATATAAGCCTAAGTTACTCCATATAACACCAGCTATCTGCCAGTGAAAAGCCCGTGGAAATCGGTCCACCCGTTCTGGAGATTAGCCGGGACAAGCAGACAGATAGACAAAAATTTTAAGAATTGATTTTTAGGCATAGGTATCGCTCAAATAACATTTATATTTTAACCATTGTATTGGTTTGAAGAACTAGTGCCAAGTGATATAATTTGTATGTATGTACTGTTTAATGTGGGTTTTGTTGCCTGAATAACTACCTATATTCATATACAAAGGAAAAAAGTTTGGTACTTACCGGGTCATTTATTTACTGGTTTTCATTAAATTGGGTAAAAACAACAAGTATGTCGTCAGAGATGGTAGAATGCCGCTTTACCCTTCATCGTCACATATGTTGCCACTGTTGTCTACCATGTTATTTTAAGAACACAGACTTCTTTTAGCTTTGCCTGTAATTATGTACTTATAAAATTATTTTTTAATTTGGCTCCCAAAAGTGACCCCCATATTCGAAATTCATTTGTTTATGTTGCACATCTGTGTTGGGGTCACAGGAATTGATAGGTGTACTTGTACGAAGTACGCTGTACATTGACCTTTTGTAATAATTGTCCTACTTATTAAATGCATATCGGCATTATTGTTACGATATACACGTCTTTAATATAATAAATTTGTAATTATATTTTATTGTACTAATATTATAAACGTGAAAGTTTTTGAGGATGTATGGATGTATGAATGTATGGATGTTTGTTACTCTTTCACGCAAAAACTACTAAACCGATTACGATGAAACTTAGTATATAGATCGCTGGAGACCTGGATTAGCACATACTTTTTATCCCGATATTCCCACGGGATCGGGATTTACGCGGGTGAAACCGCGGGGCGCAGCTAGTTAGCAATAAATTCATTAAGGGAGTTGGTTGTCTACGCATTTAATGTAACTCATCCCAACCCATGAAGCGTTGGTGTGTGTCAATCTATCCAGTAAATTCGTTGCAAATTGGCTGTGACAGATAGACAGACAGTCGCTCGAGTGATCCTATAAGGGTTCCGTTGTTTTATTCGGACGTACGGAGCCCTAAAAATTTGTTAACATAGCCAACAATAACACAACGAAATTGAAATGTATACTCTCTTCCAGAAAGCCATCTATTAGTGAACATACCGATGCTGTACACCCAGCTCATCGACATCAGTCTGCATCACGAACCATGCTGCCACATAATTATACCAATGGATGAGTGCGATAGTGGACCTTCCTTGGCTCCCCTGCTGGGCTGGGGGACTAACGCCATGGTGGACCTGAACACCCTGGATGTGGTCACCATGGTA
Organism: Callimorpha dominula; assembly: GCA_949752705.1. Lineage (NCBI taxonomy): Eukaryota > Metazoa > Arthropoda > Insecta > Lepidoptera > Erebidae > Callimorpha > Callimorpha dominula. The sequence continues at coordinate 2,947,572 of OX456992.1, forward strand.
GTAGCCGATAAAGACATTACGGCTACGTTTAAGACGAACATAGCCATAGAAAATAAGTTGGCGATCCTTCATTATTTGATTCAGCACGAGGGGAATATGGATTTAGCTGAAACGGTAATTTTTGCTTTTTTTAATTTTGCCACGTTGTTGCCTATAAAATAATATTTTATTTATAAAAACATCATTAAAGTCAACAAGATTATGTTATGATTAAAATTTCGCGCTAAAACGCTCGTATCTGCCTCATGAATTTAATTACGTCGCTAGCCGAGAAACTGACAGTGCTCCATGTGGTACCAACTGGCAGCTGTCAGCTTTTTAATCGATTAATGATGTACTTAATAGTTCCTTTTGGTATTTGCAGTCACGTGAAAACAAGCCGTTTTTAATGAGTTGAATGAAATTTATTATAGTTTTCTAAATTTAAAAAAAAATGTTTTAGATGTTCTAAACATCGCAATTAATTATTTAGTTTTAACGTTACATAAATTTATGGTAAGTGTCAACACACCAAAAGCAACTACTGTATACGCAGACTGCAACTGATTAAAATGGGTATCGTGGGGATCGATCGAATGTACTCTACATTGCACATTTATTTATGTATTTTCGGCGAACACAACCGAAGGCGATTTATTTTCTTAACAATGTTTTGCAATGGAGGAATTTCAACAGATACAAAGTAACAATGTTGACTTACGTAAATGTACTAGATTCAGTGGTTTCTTGAAGAGTTGAGGTAGGGAATGCTGGAGCTCTGAATTTTTTTTTTAATGTTGACGCAAAAAAAATACGTCGTCACTTATATCCCTTCATAGTTGCATGATTTTCCTAGCTTCTGGATAAAATTGATTATAAAGTTTCGTTCTATGGAAATATTAATGACGAAATAATCAAATCATCGTTATCACTACCTACTAGAAACTTCACCTTGTCCCTGTAGAAATGATGTGGAAAAATATGAAAATAATGTAGACTAACTGGCCTGGCCTGTTGACCCTGACTGCTAAGCATGAGGTTGTGGGTTCGATTCCCACCCAGGACAAATAATTGTGTTATGAGCACGATAACTTGTTCTGTGTCTGGGTGTAATTTATCTATAATATGTGTGAAATCCGTGAAAATCCGTTCAGTAGTTTTTCATAGTACAGGCTCTGCCAAGTTTGGGATCAGACGGCCGTGTGTGAGATGTGTCGAGTTATTATTATTATTACCACATATAGTAAATTGCTTTTGGCATGCAATGTATGCTTAGAAAGTCCTCGCGAAACTGGATTAGTCCCCATTCAAAATTGGAAATAATAAAATAAATTACTTCTTACTGCAAATTATTTAGATGCAGCTTTTAGTCAAAGTATCGTTGTTTTTCTTTCTTTCAGTTGATATCTTGGATGTGTCTGAACCAACGCGATGGATTCGGCAGTTTTCAGCGAGTGATGCAAGAGTATTTGATAGGCACAACTTATGCAGTCACACGAAGATCACTCCCGGCGTCAGCGCTCAATCTTATGAAGATGCTGCCCTTCACACAACATCTTAAGTTCGGCGATGTGAAAGTAAATTCATTTTGAGTTTTTCGTAAATTTCAGGATTTTTTTAAACGGTTTTCGGGTTCGGCTTGTTAATTGGTTAGTATGATTTTTAAGGAATTTGATTGGAGTACTTTGGCAGGTCCGCGACATGTGCGTGTCGGTCAGCATGGAGAAGCTGTGGAACAGTTCGGTAGTGGTGCTCGCACCGCGGCAGCGAGTGTGCCAGTTCGTGGAGGACGTGTGGACGCGCCTGTTCGCCGCGCTCAACGAGCCGCGCGTCGCGCGCTTGCAGCCCCGCGCCGTGCTCGACAAGCTGCGCGTCAGCCTGCACTGCTACCAGGTATGTGCTACTGCCGCTGCACAAGTCGCCACTGCGCACACAGTAGTATATGACCCGTGCGGTGTCCGTGTCGTCAGCCCGAGGCGCTGTCCCGCTGCAGCACGCCGCTGTCGCCGGGCGCGGCGCCGCCGCTGAGCGCGCCGCAGCGCCGCTCGTCCATCGGCAGCGGGCAGGAGCTGCTGCCCTTCTTCGAGCTAGACGTGTGCACCGCCAGTAAGCAGGAACATATCATTGCAGCCGTAAGTTGCTACCCGATTCCAATTTTAATTCTATATGTATTTATACAATTTCCTACATATTTTATAGTGCGTTTAAATATAATTCTCCAGACAATGTTCACCTTTATATTGACTGACGTTAATTTAAGCGTAGATATATACCTACCTATTCAATATGTATGAAGTGAGTGTCATTGTTTATTTTGGCTTCGACGGCAGTTTCGCCGTGTGAAATGAGCTCCTCAGAAATGTTTTGTGTGTACCTATAGTGTGTAAATATTCAACAGGGAATTCGTGAAACTTAAACTTTTTTGTAGTTGTAAAATTAAATATATCACAATAATAAAATATAATTGTATATTATTATATATATGAATTACTTGAAGAGAATTCTTTGTACATCTCTCTAAGCAATTTTTATTAACGGAGAAATGTGAAATTTGAATAAATAAAAAATTTTATGTAGAAGAAGTACAACAAAGCTACAAGAAACCATTCAGTTCCCTATATGTCGACATGTTTTTCAAATGAATACCTATACATATAATTAACTTGTACAGCAAATAAATCAATAAATTAAAAGAGCAAGATTTTTAGTCCATTGCGGGTTTTGTCACACACCACGAAAATGACATGTGTTTTACCGGCGACCTGAACAGAATCTGCGTGAAGTGAGCGTGCACCTAATGCGCGAGTGTTCGGGTGCGGGCGGGGCGGTGGGGGCGGGGGGCGTGGAGAGCGGCGTGCACGCCGTGGCCACGCGCTGGGCGGCGGCGCAGCTGGACGCGTCGCGCGCGCTGTGCCGCGCGCTCACGCGCCCCCTGGCCGCCACGCCGCAACACAACCAGCAACGAGGCTTCTCCTTCATGTACGATGTCTTTAATAAATGGGATTCCTTTCCTGCACTGCGTTTTATACGGTTGTGTTCGGTAGATGTCTCCGCGTCCGTTTATTGTTGCTGATTTCGCTTCCTATGTTTTTGTTTGTGGTGTTGCCAGGATATTTTTCCTATCGAGCGATTTTGGTCTCGCACGCTGGTATATTTCACGCTTAACGCGGTTGGTTGGTGGTTGATTTTGGAAATATAAATCATGTAAAAAGTTTAAAAAAAAACCAAATTTTTCAAGCTTACTAAATTTTTTCCCCTATGTCACGCACGCACGCATGCACGCACGTCTACAGAAAAATCACGTGCGAGGTAAAAACCTGCTCTACAGGAAAAAGTCGAGTCCGTTTTAATCTGGTTATTAGTAGGTACGTCTAGTTTTTCTTTTGTTGTAGGCAATCGCTTTCATTTGTGTTGGTATTTTTATTTTGCAGTATTTACTAATGAGCCCTTGTATTACTTGTCATTTATTTATTACAGCTTCAAATCTAATCCCATCACATTACTTGAAATTTAAATAATTTTTGGGTTTATTCTAATTCATCCCCACCGTTCAGAATCACATGTGCACATTACGCTAAAACTAGGTGAATCAAGATAAAAGAGTACTTTGGACAGAACTCTATTTTTTTCAAAAATGCTTTTGTAACTACGGGAGTCTTAAACAGTTCAATGGATTTCCTTTAATTACATCCATTTATTTTTAAACAGTTTTGATAAAATACAGACTTTTTAACAGGAGCTCTGGCTAAGTGGTAACCGAGTAGGGGAGCACATTACAAAGTTACGTAATACTAGCCAGGTCAGTCTAAAATGGGTGACCATTCTTAACAAATTGAGACCCCTCCGTGTCTCGGAGTGCACGTTAAACCGTCGGTCCCGGGTGCCATACAAACATCTGTGGCATTCGTTACTGGTAGTTGGAGCCCTAATAAGTCCGACAACCTGGTCTAACTACAGAACTTCGATATCGCCAAGTACTTGGGTTGTGGACGTCTGATGGCAGGCGCTTCACGTAAAATGTCAAAGTTCGATGGTATCGTAGTTAGACTGAAAGCCGACTCCAACTTAGTTGGGAAAAGGTGAGGAGGATAAAATATGTAATTTATTGCTGAACCATTTATGGGATAGGTTGTTTGGCCTCATTACATCTGACACCATGTTGCTTTTACTACCTGATTTAGTTTACACATTTATTTTTCAGAGATGAAATGGATCCAGCGCACGCTTTCATAGTATTCAAAGTGATGGAACAGTATTATTTAGCGGCAGACTCAATAGCGTTCCCTTTGCCACAGGGATTTAGTTCGTTCTTCACGTACCTCGGATACAGAACTCTTCCTTTCAACTCGTTCATTCAATACGTTCACAGGAATGTATTTGAACTGCAAATTGATGTCTTAAAAGCAATTATCGCTTGTAAGTATATTTTTATTTTTTACACTTTATATGTAATGGAAACAAATGGACTTTTACGCGTATATTACTAACCCTATGAGAACCTTTTTGTTTTAAAAAGTACGTTACATTAAGGTCTTACTATGGTCACCACTGTAACTTCTACAATGTTAGTGTACAAACTATTCATGAAATCTCATTGAAAGTACAATTTTTATAGATAATTTTTGAATAATTTGTGAATAAGTGTGTGTAAAGAAGAGAGATGTTGCTTGCAAAACAAGGTTTTACTCTTTTAAAGATCTACTTCTACATCTACTTATTTGATCAAATGTCGTTCGAAATAGTGTAGAAAAAAAAAACTTCTTTAAGTGTCAGAAAAACAAATCGTTATCTTGTGTACCATAGACACGACATATGGTTTTTCGTTATTTTATTTTCAAATTCTAATTAAATGTTTGATAAAATTAATATGATTTTGTCCAGCAATATACAGGATGTATATGATAATGGAACACTTACTGAAATCACTGAAAGAACATGACTCTAGCATGCACGCAGTTACAAAAATATTTGTTGAAAAAACTATTCGTTTACAAGTTATGACCGTCTGAATTTCCAGGTATTATTACATCTCTTTTCTCATGAAAGCCCCGGGTCCTTTTCAATAGACCCACTTGTGATGGAACACTGTGTGGTTTTAGTCGGTTCGATTCCGACATACCACTTCACCGTTAGCTCCGGTGAGGTGATGACCCGTTGGGGTTACCACAAGAAAAAAAAAGTTTAAATTTTTAATCGATACATCATACAATTTTTTATTTTGGAACTATTCACTTAGTTAATCCATAAAAATGAACTTTAAAAATTTTCGAAGTTAGTTTTTATGGATTTTCTTAGTAACGGAATGAAAAATTTCAAAATAAAAAATATGTACGATTTAATCTTTAACTTTACATACTCCACCTGCTTTTATGAGAAACGGAGGTAAAAATACCTGGAAATTGAAACGGTCATGATTTGTAAATGGAAAGTTTTTTTTACAAAAATTATTTTGCACGCATGCATAACTTCGAAGCCTTTTCAGTGATGTAAGTGTTCCATTGTCATATACCTGTATACATTGAGTTATTTCAGCGGACTCACTTACCTTGTACCTTTTTTTGTTTATGCAACTTTGGCGAATCTATTCACTAGTAGAAGAAAAAGTGCATTGCGTCACATATTGTGCTATTTAATTGCGGATTTCTGTAAAGTTGAGGTCATTTTGGCGGGCGCTCTGCAGTTCCGCAGTCAGTCAGAATCAGAAAAGAATAAGTTTAGACTGTTTTTATTATTTCTCACTCTTTTTTTAGTATTTGTGACCTTTTGCGCCTATCATAATCGCAGGCAAAGACGACGACAACAAGAGCCGAGTGAACAACAAGCTGCGGCTGATCCAGTTGGTGGGCGAGGGCCGCGCGCGCCGCGCGCTGGCGGCGTGGGGGGGGCGGCGCGCGGCGCTCGTGCTGCGCGCGCGCGACCACGCGCACGCGCTGCTCAGCGGCGGCAGCGCGGCGCACGGCGAGCGCGCGCGCCACCGCCCCGTCGGCGACAGCGGTGTGCACACTTACATAACATACATGGGTACGCCCAGTACAGCTGGGTACGCCCATGTATGTATATATTATAGTGATCAGTCTTCCATTGTCGACGGCGTAGAATGTCTTAATTTGGCCTAGATCATTTCTGATTTCACTTAGCAGTAAGGAACTGGTTGGTGAAAACAGAAATTATTGGGTTACAGAACTACATACGTTGGTAATTCTAACTTTGAATTGGAACAAAATCAGATTATTCTGTGAGAAAGCAATATCACCCATACTACACGTATAATACTAATAGTTATGAAAATAGTGAACCTAGCTAACAATGAAGTTTATTATCAGAATTGAATGCTATATTCTCCTCCCGTAGCCTCTCCCGACTCTTTTTAAAATTTTCTTTCATAGGACCTCCTTTAAAATTTAATAGTTATTGTTGTCACCTATCGAATGTTATCAAAAATTGTTTTTATCCTCTTGTATTTTTTTTTCATAAATTCCTATTTAGAATGCAAACGTTATTGTTGTATTACAACATGATCAAATCAAATAACAATATGGTCAAATCGCAATACGCTGCAACAAACTTACCCTCACTTTAGAGGATCCTGGGCTGACTAACAAAAAGGTTAAATGCATATTAAGTAAAATTAGAGCTAATTTTAGTAAAAATGATGTCCTGTACTTCTTTCTCATTGCATTATTAAATTGCAGGAATAGCAGCTTTACCGTCAGGAGAGCGGCTGTCTCCACTGGACACTTTTCTAGACCTTTTGACTGCTAAGGCGAGTCTCAACGAGCTGGACTTCAACCTAATCATAGAGGCAACTCTAGCCTCCGTGCAGCAGGACGCCAATGCCTAGAGCATGTATATCACAATTATAACATAAACTTTTCAAAACTTTTTTTTTTATCAAAAAGCCTGCAGTAAATTATGATGAATGAAAAGTCAAGCTACTGATATAATTCGTTCGTATTAACTGTAAGTAATAAAGGATCATGTTGTCAAAATGTTTAATGGACACACATTTAATTTGGAGTCGGCTACACTATTTTTTATTTTGCCTCAAATATGGAAAGGATTTTTTTAAGTTTACTAGTGATATTTGAAAAAAGCCAGGCAACAGGATATTTGTATTGTCTAAAATTAAATACATTTTATTTAAAACAGAGAAACTATTGTCTGTTTCAAATAAAATGTTTCTAATTTTATTAGCAGCTCATAGTGTAGGTTCTAACCTACACTATGAGCTGCTGTTTTGTAGGTTTGTCTAGTCGCCTGATGTATTGCAACGATTGGCAGTTTAGTAAAGAGTAATTTTAAGTGTTATTGTTGTCATCACTACATTTGAGAGAAATAGGTACAGTACAGTCAAATAATTTTGATGGAATAATACCTAATTTTTGACTCTTATAATTAGTTGTAGTATTGCTGGTTTTGGGTTGTCCCCTAAAAATTGAGAAGTTATTTTTGGAGCATTCCATTCCATCTTTGTATCAGAGCTGTGTTATCATTGAAATGCCAATTATTATTAAAAGTAGTCTACAACTAACCGGATAAAAACTTAGCTCCTAATGACCACTGCTTTGGTGTTATTACCAAAGGTATATTATTGATTAATTTGTTTTAGTTACTAGAATACATGCATGACATGGCATGTACCTATCATAGTAGCACATCTAGTTGTTCATATGTACTGTCAGCGGCGGAATTACACATTTGCCGCTAGTAGGTTATTAAAATTTTGCCACCCCTACCGGTCAGTCTATCTAATTGATACCCCAGGATTTATATTAAAAATAATGGAGGTCCCAATGTTGCAGTCCTAGGCTCCAGCCTACTCAGCCTGCTGGTAAATCCTCCACTGTACTGTACTGACACGTAGTATAGGTACATAGATATGTAGGTATACGATCAATATATAGTCATAGGCATACTCAGATTTTAGCCCGGTGGCTTGTCAAATCGAAAATTCCGGTTTGGCCGTACGATAGCATTAAGTTTACTAAAGTAATTTTAAGTAAAATTTAGCTGGGTACGCCCATTACAAACTCATTGCAAACATTTGCGGTTGCAGTGTACTGTAAAGTAAATCGTAATGTGACTTTCATAGACAACAGAATGTAAGTAAGCATACAAAAGACCGCCACCGCCCATTCTCTGGGTATGTCCATGTAGTGATAGTTCATATTTGTTGGACATAAGTTTTATTTGTAAAATCATGGACAGGGTTATCCACTGCTATGTACTGAACTTCATAATGTTCATCTAACTGCATTAAATTAATTCCAATTAGTTCCTCTTTATACATTATGTCATTGTATTTCACATTCCATTATTTCTTAGATACTAGATGTAAGTTTATTTATAACCAAAGCACAAAACATTTGGCAATCCTATATCACTATGACATTAAAATATGTGCAATTTTCTAGTGCAATATTCATATTAAATAAAAGTGTGAATTGTAATGTGTATTATTTTGTTTTATTAATCTGCCCTATACCTAAGTAATATCAATTGTAAAATGGATTGTATGTGACCCAGTGGGCTCTCTGCTGACTTTGATCATTTTTGTGCGATGTGAAGAGTGATTTGTAAACTTCACTTGTCTGTGGGTCCTTAGCTACACTGTAGTCTTTCTTTGTTTTTTTATATGAAGGATCCTGAGCCAATTCTGTAGCATGTACACGCTTTGATGACCCAAAATGGCCTCTAGCTTGCTTATTTGGATTAAATTTTGGTAAAGATAATGGAATTGTTTCAATTTCCTTTTTCACTGCACTACTGGGTCCAGCTTCTGGTTCTTCCTTGACCTCATTTTCTCTTTTAATCTCTGGTTCTGTGACAACCTCTGTGGATGTAGAAGCTGATGGTGTTGCTGGCTCTGCTTTAATCAAAACCTTATCTGTTTTATCTGCTTTGGACTTCTTACTGCTTTTCCTATTAGCAACACGGATAGCCATTTTCTCCTGTAATTTTTCAATGTCTTCCTCTGTTCCATTGAGGATAACTATGTCATTATCCGTAAATGGCTGTTGGCACTGTAGAACAAAAAGATCAAAATTAGATACAGGTTTTTTTTTTGTTTTAAATAAAGAATACTAGCAACGTGGGTCACACATTACTAGTATTCTTGTTAACCCCTCCAGCTAAGCTAAAATGCTTGTGTTAGGAGTGGGTTCACGTCGGTAGTGCACTGGGTGGGGTTCGAACCCGCAACCACTTGATCGCAAGTCCGACGCCTTAGCCATTACGCTACCGCCGCTTGTTATTGTTAACATTTATAACACACAACACAGTATGTAATTATTGTCCTAATGTATGTAGTTCTCCAATGCATTTAGATAGCTTAGGGGCCATTGCTTAAAGGTTCTGAGAGAAAGAAGTTTAATAATCTCTACTGACCTTATCTTGCGAGAGGGAGGGGAGAGGGGTAGAAGCTGTAATATCTTAGACATTGGAATATGTGTCTTCCACATATTAGAGAAAAGTGTTAAGTAAAGCAATTATGAAATCTATTTTTTAATTCTTAGTCTTTATATATTAATCTTACTTCCCTTCACACTTAAAAAAAATCAAAAGCAAAAGCAAAATTATGATAATTACATTGTGATGACATGACAAAACTAGGTAATATCTTAATTAAGAAAGGGGAGCCTGAGAAAAATGGCACAAAAGCTCACATTGTGAAGATATGAATTTAAAAATATTCATATAATAAGGCTCACCATGTGACAGAGATTCTGCTTAACTTCTTTGAGTGCCCTTTCAGCCAGAACGCAACCGCAGCTCCATAGGAATACAAAGCGGAACTTGCCAGACATCTCCAGCCCACTAATGGGGCAGATGTAGGGAGCATTACCTTCTCCTACAGTACCATCAGAGTGGTCTGTCGCCTTGTATGCAGGATTATTAACAAGTTTCAAATCTTTTAGGTCCTGAAATTATTAATAAAAAGAAAACTCAATATTGCAATCTTGGGTAAAAAAAATAATTGCAGGATATGTGCACTACATGCTTTGCCAATGGGATGTCAAATACATTGCGTATATATTTTTGCAGACTTCAAAGTCCCTTACTACTCACTTTGGAATATTGAATGGAGAATGGATTTAACTAACCTTAAGATTTTTGATGTGATTGATGGACTCCGGTTTCGTTTCCTTGTCAAGTAACGCTTCAAGTACGGAACTTTTGCTGTACAATCTGCCCAATCCACAAGCAACAACAGGTTCTTGCAAGGGTTGTTGCGATAATGCGCAATTCCGCCATTTAAAGGATCGTTCCGCATCTTTATCTTTCTAAAATATAATATTAAAGAATAAAGAATATTAGAAAACTGGACGGCTTGCAAGAATCGTATCATAATAAAATTGCTGTAGTTTTGTACCTGTTCTGGTTTCTTCTTCATACGCACAAGTTCATCTCGGCGGGGAATCGTGCCTCCATCGCAACCCATGGTCAATGACTATTATTATACTGCAATAATATTTTAGCTAATGTAACTTATCTCAATGAGTAACATAAACACAACAACAAGAGAAGACTCGCGTTAGATGGATGACAGGTATGACATGACACATCCTGACTTTGACATTTTATTGTCTATGCTTTCCCAAACAATAATAATTCATGGCACAGCTAGTAAGTGAGGATATTCTCGAATGGTTAAGCAATGAAAAACCGGTATTGTACAATACATTCTAAAAAGTACAGAGAAACGTCAAATCTGGCATTTAAAAATCACATGGTATGGTGTTATACTCAAGAGACTAGTTGTTTATTTCTAGCTAAACTTATTAAAAGTTATGCGAGGTGCAACAAACAATTTAAAAAGTTATTAGGTACCTAGTGCTAGTAAGCAGACAAACATTTGTGCATGTTTAAATGTAAAATATGACTAATGTTGAAATGGAGAGAGTGCCCGAAAACGGCTCCATCTGTGAAGATAGCATTGAAAAGACTTCAGATGATAATTCAGATTCTCCTAAAAGATTGAAGAATAAGAAAACCAGAAAGCGTGGCATTGTTTATCTATCTACAATCCCTCCGTATATGAACGTGGCTAAGATACGTGAAATATTCAGTGAATTTGGTGAAGTCGGCAGGATATTTTTGCAGCCTACAGGCAGTTAGTATTTTGAGGTTATGTTACTGTTTTCAATAGACGAATTTGTTATCCAACATGCTGCAGTTCGTCTTGTTTCTAATTTTAAAAAGCTAGGAAACATTTACTAGAGGGAGATGTACTTGTAGATACGGTGATATTGTCATGTTGAGCTGTACACTCATTCTCATTGCTCACAATTAATACATTGATACTTATTGTTTACAGAACCTGGTGAAAAACGAAAACGTGTCCCTAACCAATTTTCAGAAGGTTGGGTAGAGTTACAGAAAAAAAAAGTTGCTAAAGAAGTTGCAGCAAAACTAAATAACACAAAAATTGGTACTAGGAAGAGGTCTAGGTATTATGATATGATATGGAATATTAAATACATTCCCAGGTTTAAATGGATTCATTTGAGTGAAAGACTGGCTTATGAGCGGGCAGCAATGAAACAGAGACTTAGGGCTGAAATATCTCAAGCTAAGAAAGAGGCTCACTATTTACAAACTAATGTTGAAAAAAGTAAGAAAATGAAAAAAAAAAAGCTTGTACAGAATGATGAATAAAACCTTTTTTATAATTTAAAATCCTTTATAATTTTTATTGCAGTCCCAAACTAAATCCAATACCAATATTGATGCAGCACTGGCACTGTGTCAGTGATGTTCATTGTAAAATGACTGACACAAGTAGTAAATCTTTCTGTTATATTTGGTTAATATTGAGCTGGTTCATTTAAAACAAAAAAGTTTACAGGATCATTAGATCCTGTAAAATCTGCATCACTGTGCATTCTTCAGTGACTGGTTTTGGTTTTTATACAAGTAACGTCAGTCTCATATGGAGTGGTTAACAAGACTACTAGTAAAGTAGTCTTGTTAACCACTCCAGCCAAGCTAAATGCTTCTGTTAGGAGTGGGTTGGTGTTGCGGCGCAGCATCGAGCTCTCACTGCAGTCATCGAAGAGGATCTGTTGCTACCGGCCATCATACGCTCGATGGCCAGTAGTGACAGATCCAGATGACTTTTACCATGGTTGCAACTTTCTGTGAGGAAGTTATCTCACAGAAGGAAGCGGCGGAAAGGACGACCTCCACTCGGACTTAATTCGCCGCCGGTGCACCGGGCGGCGGAGGCCCGCATTCCAGCGCCTCATACCGCCGATGTGGCCGCAGGTGGACGGGACGGGTTTTCCCCTCCACCCGCTATAGTGACACCAAGCGAGAAGGCGGCGCCCGCGTGTGCCTGGACGTCGCCTAATTGAGAGGTTTTACCCGGAGGTTGTGTCCTATTTTAGGCGCAGGACGGCACACCGTGGTTTTGTCGGTTCGAGTCCGATACACCGAAAATCCCGGTGGGGTGACGACAAAAAAAAAGAAGTAGGTAGAAGTTGGAAGTGTATTGGGGGTTGGTGTTCGAGTTGCAAGTCAGGCGCCTTAGTCGTTACATTACTGTAGCTTAAAAATAGGACTATGCTGATTAAAAAGTGGCTCTACCACTAATTATTTCTTCAACTCGCATTCTTTGTTTAGACTTCAGCATGTCTGGTGTCATCTTCTGAATATATCGTCGTGGCGGTATCGTATGCGACAGTATTCCTTGTGAAAACTCTCTATGGACTCTGACACCGTCAAGAGCGTTCGACTGGATTTTCTCAAAACTGTGAAGCTCTCTCATAAACTGTTTGCGTTGCGCTACTTTGGCCCAGTGGTAGCGATGGCGACATACTACTAGACTGGAATAAATAAAGATGAAATTTAATGCTTTACGAATGTACGAGATTGGAATTTGAAAAAAGGCAGATGTAGCTGCTATAAATTTCCTGAAAAGCCTTTGGTAAGACTATCTGGTGGCGACGGAAAGACCTCAGTAACAAGGACAGTTTCCAAAATTTACTCCCGAATGAGCTTGACTAGATTGATCAGGTTAATCTTGGTCCATAATAGGTTAGATGATGATAAATATCATAGGTAGATCTTTTTCTAAGAAAAGTATGTATATTAATAGATAGTTACTTACTAAGCTAAACACAATTTGGAGTAAGCTGGATATATGCTGACATCAGATCTCTCCAACTCCGGAAAGCCTGGGAATATAGGTATGCGTCTCTTTTTAGGATCGTCCTCTGGATGTTCACTTGGAGGTACCAGCGCCATTTTCAAGAATTATTTATTTAGATTAGTGCAATAAATATTATAATTATAAAGTTATTCTTCGTTATTTCCTTTGATTATATATAATCAAAGGTTATTTCTTTGTCGTTTCGGTAACCAATGACAAGCAATAAATATTATACCTACTCGGTGATTATGGATCATCCATAAATTACGTCACACGAATTTCATGATTTTTGGACCTCCCCATCCTTGTCACAGGTGGTCACATTTGTGGGACAATTTCACTCCCAGAACTTAAAAGAGCATTTCTAATTTTTTTTAATAAATGTAGCGTAGCGTCTCTAGTCTTTCGTTTAAAGGCAATGTTTTGTGTTAAATACTTAGATATTGACATGTGACGTCATGAAGCTTATGACCCCCCACTCTTTGTCAAACAATATGAGGGCGGCACTGAAAATTTCGGAAATCAAGGAAGTGACACATTACTATTTAAAAATGAATTTATTGCTTTTCGAAGTATTCTCCGCGAAATTTGACACATTTTTCCATACGATGGAACCATTCCACTCGGAAGTTGGGGTCTCCAAAATGGCTGTTTTGTAGGCGTCCACAGCTTCTTCAGGTGATGAAAATCTCTGACCAAGCAATTTATTCTTTATTTTAGGGAAAGTATAGAAATCATTAGGGCTTAGGTCGGGGCTGTACGCCGTACTGCGGATGGTCTAATAATTCTATGTTTTCTTGCTTTAAAAACTCTTTTGTTCTGTGCGCGGTGTGAGAACTCGCATTGTCGTGATGGAGGATGATGCGGCGGTTGCAGTTCTCTTTACGGAGTTCAGAAACGACCTGTGGCAAACAAATGCTAGCATACCATTCTGCATTAACCGTTCTTTGTCCCTCAAGAGAAATAGTCGCAACATGGCCGGTTTTGGAGACAAACGTGGCCACCATTTTTTTTTTGCAACACCGTGAACGAACAATTTTTGTTGGTTTTAACTCATTTTCGAACACCCAAACTCGTGACTGGTTTTTTGTTTCGGGTTCGTACGCGTGTATCCAGGATTCGTCACCTGATACGATGTTGTATACAGTATTTGAGGATCCTGCGTGGAATCTTTCGAGAGTTCTGACGCATCAAGTAACGCGAGCCGCTTTTTGCTCTTCACAGAGCGAATGCGGTATCCATCGGGAAAACAACTTTTTTACACCTAATTGTTCATGCAAGATTATTTGTACTTGACTCATGCCAATGTCTAAAGTTGCCTGAATTTCGCGGTATGTCACATGTCGATCTTCCTCAATCAGCTTACGCACAGCATCAACGTTTTCTTGGGTGACTGCAGTTTTTAGGCGACCTTGACGGGGATCATCACTGAGCTTGACACGTCCACGTTGAAATTCAGCAAACCAGCATTAAATTGTGGTTTTGGATGGGGCTTCATCACCAAATGCAGAAATCATCCGGTCAACACACTGTTTTTGTGTTAAACCACTTCGAAAGTCATCCACCCAAAGTCATAATAAATCTTCGCTCTTGAATTTTCTCGAGCCAATTCCATTTTCTCAACGACTAAACAAGTTTGACAAAACCTTGTGACAAGACCGAGAATCTTTTTTTAAATAAGTAAATGGTATTCGATTTTTAAAACCAATGAGTTTTCAATTAAAAAGAGTTTAATATGACAGAAACAGTGGAAATATTCCATTCCCGATACTTTTAGTGCAGCCCTCGTATCACACTTCGTTGACCCCTTCCTGAACGTGTGACGTAATTAATAGATGGCCCCTTACTACTTCAATAGATAATAGTAAATAAATAGACAGTTATTTCGTAGGTTGTAAACTGTGAAATGTATGAAAGAGGTAGGTATGTTTCCTAACTTATTAAAAAAAGTTATATAAGATCCTTTTGAAAATTTTCACCGTGTCTACTTACCTACTTATGAGAAGGCGGTTTACAATAAATATTATAAAAATTAGAAGTGGTCCTTTGAAAAAGCAAATTAAACTTTATTGTGGCTATTTTATGAGACTATCTTTTTTTGTGTAGAAAGACCTACGGGTCATCACCTAACCGGAGCTTACGGTGAAAATGTATGTCGGAATCGAACCGACTAAAAAACCACACGGTGTTCCGTCACTACTGCAAGGAGCCCGGGTATACTATAAGAAGGAAGCCTCCGGGAAAGTATGCGACTACCTATATCTACCTACCCTCTTTTAGTACCTATTTATCAGACTTAGAAACCCGGAACATCCCTAGAGGTAGGTATAACCTCTCCAACATAGGAGAGAGAACTAAACTAAGATTTAAGGAGCTAGGCACTTCTGGTTTCCCGATTTATCTGGAAAATCCGCCCTACAGAAGGTAGGAGTTATGACTACGAGTAGTGTTAGTTTTGTTGTGTTTTTTGTTTTCTGATGACGCATAGGGTCGCTAGGGCTAGCAAACTGACACCACTAGTCTTGCGAGTAGGTAGGTATAGGTGCATTTGTTTTATGTCTGGGTTAATTAATATAAAACGTGTATCGTGTATGTATTTAGTAAAGTTTATCAACAGTCTGGTTACAAATTAACGATAATAACAAAATTTATTCCCATCTAATGTAACTTTAAAGATAGATGGTATAGTATTGAGATATTAAATATGGCTACTAAGAATTATAAACCAAATAATTTTGTATTGAACACAGCGATTTAATTTTCACCAAAATAAAGTTGAAAAAATTATGAAAAAAACGAAGAGGTATAAGTAAATAGGATGACAACGCAATAGTTTTTAATTTCGTAATAGTGCGAGCAGTACTGCTTCTCCGTGTAGGTACAACCTTCTTACTCGTTCACCCATTCTCACGGAATGCCATCTACTGCCGCCCAAGTCTTCTGCGGTAGTCTTCAAACTTCAGTCGCAGCAAAGCTTTTGTCAGTATATCTGCGACTAAGAATCTCTTCGGTTCTCACTTAGCAACATTTACTAGTCCTTTCTGTATGACTTCTTTGATGAAATGTTGCCTTATATCTTCTTGTGCTTCGACTTTGCACTAATAAATCGATTGTGGCCAATTTTTGTGCGGCTTGATTGTCGCTAGTCGTTGTAAATTGTAATATTTTGTTTATTTTCCTAATTCACACAGCTACACAGCTTCTAATTTAGCTAAGTGAATTTCTTCTTTTGCACAGTAAGTTAAAGTCATATCATTATTCGGATTTAGCAGTTGATAGAGTTACTGTTCTTTGTTTTCTGGATTTCCAGCTGATAATAGGATCACTTTGTGGTCCGTCTGTCTATGTCACGACCCTTTTTTCAGGAACCCGTGACGACATCAAGTTGAAATTCACATCAAATACTTATGTCAGTGGTCTCTTGAATGTGTAAAAAAAACAAGCTTGTAAGTCAATGCAATCAAAAGATACAGCGATTAAGCCTTAGGTTTTAACAAATTTGAACATTTCGCAGTTAAATCGAAACCTATAGGATACTTTCCAATGACCTAGAATCATGAAATTTGGTAAGAAGCAAGCAAAGAAGCAGAACAAGTAGGAAAAATTCAAAAGTTGTTAATTTGTTGTTATATCACATAAAAAAAAATGTTTTTGTGTTTACAAACTTATATTTTGCGGTTGGATTGTTGATTTTGTCGTACATCGCTACCGCAAAGTTAAGTTTGTCTTGCAAAAAATACGGGCAAAAGTCGCCGGAAATTAATTTTCGAGATGGACGTACTATCTACATACAAGTTAACTTGCCCTCGGTGCGCGAGTCAGACTCGCATTTGTCGGGTTTTTTAAGAAGCAGAAAGAAGAAGAATGACCTGTATAAGATCTGCGATCCAAGGAGCATGATAGTCAGTCCGCATCAGCATATCCTTTTAGTTCAGTGTCCTCATTCTTCAAGAATGTGCTTTCCAGTGCTCATTTCCATAGTATGTATTAGGTATACCCAGTGCCGGATTTCCGCCTAGGCCCACAAGGCCCAAGCCTAGGGGCCCAGCCAGTCTAGGGGCCGCAGTCCTAGTGACGAGACCACCTACACACAGCTCAAAAGCCTGGCTTGCCTTATTAAAGTAATTAGTCGATTGAAAATTATTTGTTCTGTACTAGTGCATTTAATTTGCTAAACCAAAATGGAATGATCTCGAGATGGGGGAGGGGGCCCCAAATGCCAAGTGCCTAGGGGCCCTAGCCCTCTAAGTCCGGGCCTGGGTATACCGGCTGAGATAACTGATAGCGTGAGTGATATCTGGGCGCGTAGTGGAAGATAGATACATGAGAACACCAACCAAGTTTCTCTAAGGTGGGTTTGTGTTAGGTTGCTCTTCACCTTTTAGTTTTAAGCCTGTCTCTATTGGTGTTGAAAATGTTGAAATAGGTTTTGAGTCTTGCAATTTAAATTTCTTTAGCAATTCTTCTATATATTAACTTTGGTCCAGTGTTATATATTCGTCTTCACAGTTAAAATCTATTCCCAAACAGTATTTTAGTTCACCCAAGTTCTTCATTTCAAATTTTAGTTGTAAGATTCTCTTTATTTCTTAGGGCACAGATAATATAATAGTTACTTCGTTTGCTTTGGGTTTGAATAAGATATTATTAAATCATCAACATATTGTAATTATGATCTCGTCTCGTCCTTTCCTTAATATGTAAACAAGGATTTGCTTGGGATGATTTAAAACCAATATGTTTTAATACATAATTTAGTCTTTTATACCATTGTCATCCCGACTGTTTTAGACCATATAGTGGTTTCTTAAGAAAACATACTTCTTCCCTTTTGTATTTTCTTAAGTCTTCAAGCAAATTCTTTTACCTAGTGATCCACCACTTCCACTTTAGAAACGCTGTCATTTAGTACCACATGTTACTCTCGCAGCCGCCTGCGAGATTTCTACTCGAACGCGTGTCTTAAATTATGTGATTTTGTTACGTAAAAGTTGAGAAAAAGGTGTTTCTTTTCTTTTCTGTATATTTTCACTGATTGCATACCGTATTCTTATTTTTACGTGTTGTGCTTATACTATGCCACATGGACCTTCGCTTAGAATTTTTTTTACTGGTTTGAAAGCACGTGTTTTACTGTGACAAATCATTTTGAGATGGCAGTGGTTAACAATGAACCAAATTGAACCGTTTACGATGAACCACTGGTTCAATTTCAAAGTTGACTGCCTATAATATTTCGTTGAAAAATAAATTTATAAGAGGGTAGGTAGGGAGGGTAGGGTACTTACTTTTTTTGAAATGCCAAAATAGTTATTGTATTTTCTTAGGTAAAATCTTTGATTCCAACAATTTAACAATTGACTATCAATCAAATTTCCTAATCTTAAATGTTTTAAACTTAGATTATATATAGGTCCAGATACCGTGAACAGTACAAAAGTCACCGTTTACTTTGAAGCCACTTTTTAGAGCTGTGCGAGTGAATCCCGCCCAATGCGAGTTTCAACGTACAATTTCTGCGCTTGTTGCGTGACGGTTTTACTACCAGTGCATAGAGATTTTTTTTTTATGTAAGTAATATTAAATAAAGACATTTTAAATGTATTTAAATGTGTTACAAGTATTCGATTATGTTTTTTATTTAATCGTTTAGTTAAAAAGACATATGTAAAATAAAAATAAAGCTACTTAGTAGGAACTATTTATATACTCGATGTATCAGGAAACTGGTGCATTGTATCCCAATATTATTGCATTTTAATTCGACCACTCAAACCATGTAAATTCAAAGACATTTACAACATTACTTGGATATATATAAATATATAATTTTCTTTCTGTTTGAAATTTTATCACGTTCCAACAAATTGAGAAGTTGTAAAAATTAACACATATTCTTATAGGAATTAAACGATCTACGAAAAAGGTCAGATACGATTTTTCGCTAAGACAGTTCATTTAAAAGTTATTCAAGGTTAAATTTCAGTAAACCCAGTTGGAGAGATTGACGTAACTTTAAGTATTATTTACATCTGAATAATGCCATAAAGGTCAGATCGATAACATCGATAATAGTAATAAAAATTAACAATTAGGTTCAACATAGTAGAATTTTTAGTTTTTATCATACTTCCAGGTACGTAATTGCAAAATTTTAAATGAGCTAACTTAGCGAAAAATCATATCTGACCTTTTTTGTAGATCTATTAATTTCCTACAAGAATATGCATAGATTTTTACAAATTGTCAATTCGTTGGAACGCGATAAAATTTTAATAAAAAAAAAATATCACGTTATTTAAATGGGAAATCAAAAATCACGAAGCGGCACCTCTTAATAGTAATATTAAGAGCTGCTGTTTTCACAGGTTTATTTTTGCGTCATCATGAACAATATTTTTATGGTAACTAATAAAAAAAAAAACAAAAGATTTTTTTTGGCCCACCCTAATATTTATTTATATTTTTTTTTTATAAACTATCAAGAAACTAGCAAAATTTTACAAGTCCTAAGTGCTCTATAACTGTGTTCGTTAGGAGTAGTAATAATAAATTATAATACGAGTACAATCCTATAGCCAAAGTATCGTTTGACGGACACATTGAACTCCGGGCGCTAGAGCTTAAATTCACGTCCCTAGCAACATCTCTAATAATGGCGTCCGCAATTTTATTAATTTGAAATTTTGTTCTATTGTTTATACATACAAAGAAATAGAATATTTACAAGTGAAAAGTGATGTTCGGACACTTGATTTTTTTGTATAATTTTTACAGGATGTAACTGCACAACCAGGCATTTTTGAATATTATATAAATAGCGTCTCTAGACTTACTTCAGCAGCGAACGTTCGCTCGCGTGTGACGTATTAGGGATGTTAAAAAATAAACGATTATTAAAAAAATCGATTATTTTTTCTATAAAAATCGATTTTTGGAATTGATTTTAATATTTCCAAAAATCGATTTATTAGAAATCGATTTTTGGATCACTGTCGATTTATTTTTTCGTCTGCAACCCGCCGAACTGACTGAGTCTGGAGCGTGATGTGAATCACTTATTTATAATACATTAAATTTTAACGCCATCTGTGCATCTACGATGGCAGTACTTCCTTCTTTCTATGCTTTGTACAGAGTAAACAGTTTATTGAAGAACATTCATCACTAAGGGTGATTGATCATTATTAATTAGAAGGAAAGAAAGAAGAAAGAAAAAATGTTCATTTTGGCAACACAAAAAATACAGTAGGTGACATAAAACAATGTTGCAACTTCAATGCCAAAAAATATTAAATAATTCAAATAAAAACTTTCAATACTCTAATAAGTCAAAGTTGTAAGAAAACAGATGAAATGTAGTGTTTTTGCTGGTCATTTATATTGATAGTATTGAATGAGTTTTTTAGGTGAGGTTTATTTATTTATGAGTTTTATGACCAACCAGAATAATTATCATCATAACTTTTTTTGAAGTGAAAACGTCTTTAGGCACGTTGCGCACTTTTGCTATGGGGAAAAAGCACTGAACTCGTGACCGTCACCCTAATAATACATATATAGATCCACTAGAGGGCGCTAATCTAAACATTGAGTTCTATCAGCTCCTTATTAATTAATGTTTAAAAATATATTTAGTTCAATATGACTGGCCTGTTGGTGTAGTGATTAGTGGCCCTGACTGCTAAGCCAGAGATCGTGGGTTTGATTCCCACCCAGGACAAATAATTGAGTGATGAGCACGATAATTTGTTCTGTGTCTGGGTTTAATTTATCTATAATATGTATGTATTTAGAAATATATAAGTACGTTTATCAGCGGTCTGGTTACCATAGTACAGGTTCTGCCTAGTTTGGAATCAGACGGCCGTGTGAGAGATGTGTGAAGTTAGTATAAAAAAAAATACAGTACTTATTGTGTGCACCATTCATATGGTAAAATAAAAAAATTATAGCGCCTACTATAGGCGTTATAAATTTTCTTAATAGCGAAAACCTTTATTCAAAACTTCGTTGACGCGACGTTATGTGAAGTGATTCTTACTTTTTCCATGACTTACATGCCGATGTTACATACATCGGTAATTTGATTAGGGTCCATAAAAAATGGTTTACCTTAGTTAAGTTAGTTTTAATTTAGAAAAATGTCACAAAATAAGATAGAAGGTATACAAATTTTGTAATTATGGCAGAAATTGACAACATTTTCCCAGCACCAAAAGCAGCTCTTACTTATTCGGAGAGAGGTCGTAAAATACTTGCGGTGGCTTCTTACTGTCGATCTTTAGCGGATTATTATTTTATTTGAACAAAATTTCAACGTGCAAAAGGTATAAAAAAAAAATATTATTTACGGAAAAATTATGTCCATCATTGAAAAATTCTTGCATCAAATAGTTAACTTTTTAACACGAATCTTTAAACAAAATATTATGCAGATCAATGTTTTTAGTTAAGTAAAAGTTGCCATGGTTGACAATCTATGCACGACAATATGACAATCTGAACACGCCTAGCGTGTTCTCGGCATTGTATGTAAAACATTTTTTTGTAGAATATAAAAATTATTGTAGCACAGGAGCCACTTCTTTGGTTAACTTCTGAAATAATTAAGCTATACTGTTATTTTTAATACATAATACTGCATAATGGCTTAAATATTGCCGAAACATTGTAGACACGCCAGGGGTGTTCTCAGCAGCTGGAGGAAATGTGGAAGAGCACGCCAGGCGTGTCGCCGGCACTAAGTGTTAATTTCTTAGTATTGATTAGACATCAAAGGATTAAAAAAATAACTGTAAAAACTTAAAAACCTATTATTTTGACATTACAAACAGACATTTCAATTTAATTTATTTGTATTGATATTGATAATAGATAATTATTAAAAAATTTCAACTCATCACACTTACCGTACATACGCATAAGAAAGAACAGCGGGGCATTCTTACATATTATAAGAAAAAAACTCGATTTTTCCACAAAAATCGATTATTTGTAGGAAAAATCGATTTTTCTCTAATCGATTTTTATTGAGCAGAGAAAAATCGATTATTTGTTAATCGATTTTTTCCCTCAATGTCACATCCCTATGACGTATTAGTCGCTTGTATTTTTTGGCTTCAGTTTTGGGGCGCGGTTTAGGCATCTGGACCTATAATATATATATATAATATATTTATATATATAATATAAGGTTTTAAATAATTGGATTGAATAAAAAGTTGTGAAAAAAATATCTTCTCTTTATATAATAGCTATAACTATCAGCAATATTTTATTTTCAGGATTGGACGTAAAAAACTCTGTAGCGAGAACTGAAGAAAAGGTACCTAATCATACTACTGTAGATTATGTAGTGTGCAATATTAAAGCATCTAAGTGGAGCCGATATCAGGACAGCAGCAAAATAATGTAAAACCGCATGTAGGAAACAGTCTCGAAAACACTGATATAAACTATTAAAATCACGAACTTACAGTAACTGCCAAGTTGTTCGTACCTCTGTTCGCACTCAAGTGAAGTTCTCATCTGATTTCGACGCTTTTATAATCACACTATTCGTTAATATTTATCAATCGACCAATAGTATTGCGTTACCGGCATAATCAGTCAAAATAATGTCCATTAACTTATTATTATTAAATAGTAAACTATGTTATCATCTATTATAGCTTGTCCCTATTTTTAATAAAATAAATAAGAGTTTTTAATGTGGCGACAACACGCATACTTACCCAACAGTTTAAACAGACTGTTACAAAACGTAGCTAAGTTTATTTGTCTTCATTCCTACACAACCACTTTTAGTTTGAGAAAATCTAGGAAAGCGAAAAACAGAATTCTACTAGGATAGGTAATAAAGACATCTAAGCAAAACTTGAGGAACAAACTGGATTTTGCAAAATTTACTACATACATTGACACAAAGGTTCGTTACTAATATTTTCATTTGTGAAAATGGCAATTGAAGATTTTCGTATTTTACAATGCAACCCTCTTGTTTGTATATAATATCATTGAATGCAATGCAGTCCCCGCGTTCAGCTAGTTATTCAATAAAGAAACAAAGCATGACGCACATTATTTACTAATACCTACTTATATAAAGAATAAAAGAACTAGGACAATATAAACTGTGCCTACCTAAATTATATTGGGTAAATAATAAACATTTATTTATTTCCCTTCTCTAAAACTTTAAAAAAATATTGCTATAATATCTATATAAAAAAAACACGAAAAAATATAAAAAGTATAAACTTTAAAAAAGAAAACTGCTAATAGAGCTAACAAATCGCTTGAAACAAGGTAGATGTTTTAGGCATAGGAAATTATGGTATTAGGGTGATTTCTTCAGAAAATTTCCATTGATCGTAAAGGCGTTGTCGACAGACTTTGATATAGCTATTTTTGACTAAAATTGACTGAACCACTTATAAATTCTTCGACTCGCATGCGCTGCTTAGACGTGAGCGTGTCTGGTGTTAGCTTTTGTATGTACCGTCGTGGTGGTATCGTATGTGACAGTATTCCTTGTGAAAACTCCCTGTGGACTCTGACTCCGTCGAGCGCGTTAGGTTGCATTTTCTCAAAATTGTGAAGCTCTTTCATGAATTGTTTTCGCTGCGCTACTTTGGACCAGTGATAGCGATGGCGACAAACTACGAGACTGAAATTAATAAAGTTATATGTGTACTTACAAGATGTTTAGGGTTTCCAGATTAAAAGGAGACAATTATCAGGTCGATACTTACTAAGCTAAAGCTAATTTGGAATAAGCTGGATGTATACTGACGTCAGATCTCTCCAATTCAGGGAACCCCGGGTATATAGGTATACGTTTCTTTTTAACAATTTCGTCGTCTGGGTTTTCACTTGGATTTGGATTCACCATTTTTTATATTCTTTATTTAAAGTAAAAAAAAATGTGAAAATAGTTATTCATTACTATATGGCATTGTTGCTTCGGTTACGAGTAACAAGCGACACGTACAAGCTTTCAATATAATATATTTTAGTTTATGGTACAAGCACTATTTGATCGATACCTAGTCATAGTAGACATAGACATAGGCACAGAACGCTAATACCCTAAACCATAAACTTAGTTTACGATAGTATACTTACTAAGTTTATGCCGTAAACATAGGGCAGTGTGGTAAGGCGAGGCGGAAGGCGATAAATCTAACGTAGTTATTCGCAGACTCTTTATGTAGCGATAAAGCCCAAAAAAATGTTTACCGTTTTTATACAGCCGCTTAAAAAGTAAATTTTTCGAAATCGGTAAAAAACACCTATCGCATCTTGCGAATTCTCCCATGCATTAAATATATGTTGTTTAATTGATTACATTGCAGTTTTTGGCATGGCAGTATTTTTTTCTTTTTTTTCGGTAAAATGGTCTGTTAATTATTGTAATATCATTTTTAACCAAAAAAATATATAAATTTTCCGGCAGAAAATTCCAATGATTTTCCTGTTCCTTACACCCTGTATAAAACTCTAATATCCTACATGTATAAAAAATACTTTTGATCCTACAGCACAAAGAACAGCTAGATACTATGGGAACACATGGAGATAAGTATTTTAGATGATTATATACTTTGTAGGAATATTCATATAATGTATTATGTTGACAAATGAAATGCATAAGTTAAATTAATAACAGTTTATTGATACATCATTAATATTAACTCTACTCCACGGCCATGTGCAACCTCTGTTAGTATCAGTATTGCTTGAATTCGGGACATTGACTAATTATTATTTACACTTTTCCCACAGTTTAAGAAGAAGCTGTGACAGCTGCTACCCTGCTCTTGCATACACAGTCATTGAATTCATTCACTAGCACTGAACATAATAGCGATTTCTCTGGATTCGAACTATAGCACTGAAGAACCTGCAAGTAAAACAATATATTAGTTTGTTCAGCATTGTGTTTTTAATTTATGTATAGGTATCTAAGTTATGTACTGCACTAACGGCGGCGGCGCAATGATTAAAGTGGTCGCGCCGAGTGTTTCATTTCCACCCAAGACAAAAATTGTAGGTGTAAGGGTGTAGTACGAAAAATATTTACACGCCGTACGGCTGCATCTCAACGGTTTACTTGAAAGGCAACACACGCGTGTCCGCTGTAAGGTTGCTCAGTACTTGGTAAAAGGGAACCTCACACCAGAACTACCAATGCAAAGTTTACTCGTAAATCGAAAAAAAAAACGGATTTTACGCTTTTTGACAATTTTATGCAATTAATACAAATTTATATAATATTTATACAAATAAAAAATAAAAACCGACTATTTCAATTAATTGCTAATTCTATCTGACTAATGTGCTATTCCAGAATATAATCTATCTCTGTGCCAAATTTCATCTAAATCCGTTTGACTATTTCTGCTTGAAAGCCTAACAAACAAATATACCTCCATCCTTACAAACTTTCGCCATTATAATTTTATAAAGAATTTTACATTTCATTGCCGAATAGTTCACGAAAAAAGTTGCATAAGATATGCAAATGTGACTATGAATAAAAGTGCACATATTTTTAAATACTGGCCTCCTCTACTAGCAACATTTTTTTTTTCGTTTGACGAATGACGAATGGCAGTAACAGTTGGGCAGACCAATACTTTTCAGTTCCAGTGATTTATCAGCTTAAATTTGACACTATGCATATAATACTAATTTTATTGTGGCTTCCCTAGATGAGCAATGATGCTTGCAATAGTAGGGGTGAAACTAATCTCATATACAATCCTGTTAGTTACCTTAGCTTTTTCTTCCTGACATGGAGTGAGTTTATTTATTTGCTTATCTCCCTGCATTGTACCAAAGAGATCATTGGCTTCTTTCAATGTTTTCTTATATTCCGTTTGCATACTGCTGCTAATTTTATTATGTGCCCTTTTTAGGGATTCAATGCGTTGAGCCCAGTATGCTTCTTCAGCAACGTAATCTTGTTGCCGTTTGTAGTCGTATGATGGAGGTGGTACGTATTGTGGTACTGGCTGTGGTAAAGGATTTTCCTGTAGCTGAAATTATTTAGAAAGGTGATTAAAATAGGTATGCACCATGTCAACTCCTTTGACATTGTTTTGTTAATTTAAAACAAGAGAGTGAAATGGATAGGTCAGATACTGGATATCCAGCCAGCCTTGAAACAGGCGGTTATTGGCAAATAGCAGTCTTACCTATTTGCAACATGGTACATATTTTTATATATTATTTGTTTTACTTTTCACAAAGAAACCTATTGTTATAGTGACATTGTGTTGATCTATAATGTTTAAATTTTAGATAAAAAAAAGACATTTTTAAATAACTTTTAAAGAATTTTATGAAATAAAGATATTTGACTTTGATTTTGAATGCTATGTTGATGTATTAAAAAATAGATAAAGATGAAACTGAAATAGAACTTCTAATTTACCATGTGTGAGGGCCTAGTTGTAAGCTGAATTAGTAAGTCTTTACATGTTACTACCCCCCTCAAGTCTATCTAATTGATGCAGCATTATTTAGACAAACTATGTGAGGGTTGTTGAAGATGGAAGAGCTTGACAGACAATTCTATTGGAATTTTTAAAAATATTTCATGCAGATCTTAAAGACTGACTATAAAACAAAATAATATTCGCATTTATACTATAAATTTTATAGGATTTATTTGTAAATTCAATATTAAGAAACAGTTATACACTTTTTTGTTTTCATTTTTATTAATTCACTTTAATACTCAATTGTTTAGTTTCATGATGTTACTGTGTTAGGATACTTTTTTTAAGATATTTGCAGTTTCATAACCGAAAACACTTGTCTTGAACTCTTTACAAACAATTGATCTGTGGTCTACTCACTACCATAGAGTAATACTTACAGAAGAGAGTTACAAATTTATATTAAATATCACTCACACCACATATGAGGCATATTCCAAATTAATATTTTATTAATTATTGTTAATATTCATAATATTTTATTAATTATTATTGAAAATTTAAATTCAATACAATTTTCAATGAAGTGACAAATATTAAATAGAAATTGGTATTTGTATATGAAAAATTCTATTTATTTTGAATTTGAATTAGAAAACATAGCGAATATATTTGTGATGTGGTTTAAATGAAGTAGGTACCCAAATTTACTATCTGGATAATTGCTTACTATCCAGTATAGGGCTGGATAGTTAATTTATATTACTGGTATTGGTGATAGTAATATCACTGGATAGTGGCCAGATATCTATTTAATCTCTATTTAAAATCATTGAAATAAATTAAATCATGATTTTGTAACAAAAGGATAATGTATGTGACTGGAGAAAAGCTTAAAATACGAGTAATTAAGCTTTTTGCTTGCATGGGAATAGTGGAAGTATGACAACATAATAAGGTCACTAGTACCACTTTATAATCAAACAGTTTCATACTTAACTACTTAAAACTATCACAAACTGATTCAGCCTAATATAAGGCTTGCTGAAATCAAGACCCGGATTGGCAGAGAAAACTCATTTGCTTTGATAACAAATGTAACACTGGCACAGTAAAACTAACCTACAACTGCATTAAGTAAAAGTATTGATTTTCAACACCAACGAGACCATAAACTTGACAAATTTTGACACAACACATTTTTAATATATTAAAATATTTCTTTGCTTAATAACAGCATTATATTCTCATAACAACTAATGACATTGGTCTAAATTATGTAATGTAACAACATATTTACTTTTGCATTAAGTTGCCCTTGTATCCGATCTAAAGCCTCTTGAGATACCTGTATAGCATTTTCATTGTCAACAGTTACTTTTCGAGTACTTTGTGACCCTCCCATGTTTATAAAAGTGTTATATCCAAATAAGTTTTATCGGCAAATCACGTCAGAAGGACATTTTTTGACAGTTCTGCTTCTGCAATTTCCATATTAAAAACCAAAGACAAGAAGTATAGTCATAAAATGTAACAAAAAAACGACTTTACTCTCTTGTCTATATTTTATAGGTGATTCATTTTATAGTTACTTATTACTTTTAAGTTAAATAGAGTTAAATAATGCCGATAAAGCAACATTTACGTTCCTGTTTAACCTATTAGCTGGTAATATTTTTAGTCTATTATTATTTTGTCAACATGTAGTTTACATAATACAAGTACATAATAAAAGATGGCGCTACTTATTCCTAATGTAGAAGTTATTTCTTTGATTCAAACAGTGATATTTGAATAATTTAAAACTACCACTGCCTCTTCAAATAATATACTGTGGCGCTTGGTGGGCCCTATATTTTAAAGAGAGGTGAAGGATAATAGTAAGGTTAGTAAAATATGGTGGTATGGTCCATCTTTATAATTTCCCACCAAAAGAGGATAAGAGATTCAATGCATCTACATATTTAAGATATTTTAGAGTTATAGGGGTTTAGGGATATTTAGGGTTGGGGCTTCGTGTCAAATATGACTGTATCTAATCTGACTCTGGTAAAAAAGTAGTAAGTATTAAAAAGTGGCCAGGCCTAGGCCAGGATTCCGTGAGCAAACAAACTTGTATGTGTACGTCCATCTCGGGATTCAATTCTCGAAGATTTTTGCCCGTCTTTTCCTAAAGACAAACTTAAGTTTGCAATTCTAAAAATGATCTATAGATCGACAAAGTCATATTTCAAACCCAAAATATAAATTGGTTATTACAAAAAGTATTTTTTTATGTGATATAAAAACAAACTAACGACTTTCGGATTTTCGGACCTTGCTTCTTACTAAATTTCATGGTTTTAGGTCAAATCTAAGGCTTAAATGGCCGCAGGGGCGACCCTAGGGCAGTGTGAGCGATGCGGCCGTACCGGGCGCTGTCATGTAGGGGGCGCCAAATCAATAGATCGGGGGCGCAACAAAACATTTTAATTACATT
Organism: Callimorpha dominula; assembly: GCA_949752705.1. Taxonomy (NCBI): domain Eukaryota; kingdom Metazoa; phylum Arthropoda; class Insecta; order Lepidoptera; family Erebidae; genus Callimorpha; species Callimorpha dominula. The sequence goes on from OX456992.1 coordinate 2,976,634, forward strand.
TCGATTCAGATTTTAACTAAATAAAAAAGTCATCTAATTGTTTTTATGGTGAACAACAGTTTGATTCTCATTTTTATCCGCAACAGTCCGAAATAATTTGAACATGAGGACCCCAAAACAAAAAGGTCATCAAATTTTACGGCGAACAACATAGAACAATAACTGAGGTTTTGAATTTATAGGGACGCCACTTTGGAATCTTGCAAAACCTAAAAATGTAGCTAGGGCCGCTACTGAGTGGCCGTATCTTTTGATTGCGTTGACTTAAAAGCTTGATTTTTTTACAGCTTTAAGGGACCGCAAACATAATTATTTGATGTTAATTTCAACTGGAAGCCTCCAGCGGTTCCTGAGAAAAAAGGTCTTGACAGATAGACATACAGACTCACAACGAAGTGATCCTATAAGGGTTCCTTTTTTGGCCTTTTGAGGAACCGAACCCAAAAAAATATTCACACAGTAGTACTTTTCGTGGAAATGCTCTTATTCTCAAAATGAAAATTTAAAAATTAAGTAATATTAAACTAAAAAGCAGCTCAAGATTTGATAACCGCTTCTAACTAGTGTTCGTATACTCTTTGCTCCTAACTTTCTTTACTACTACACAAGTTAGACATTTTTGTGAGATACGAGTACTTTAACTTTTAGTTTTGTAGCCTTGATACACTGACCTCTATTATACAAGTATAATAGAGGTCAGTGCCTTGATAATGGGTGGTTTGACAGGTTGACAAAATTTAAGCAAGGAGTAGGTATGCGAACTTGTGAGATATTGTCTTCGTAAGTCTTCATATGTTAACAAAGAGTCATAATATATAAATTACAATATTAATATCTTTGTTAATTTCTGCGAATTTCTCGGTTGTTTTACTCTCTTCACGTAAGAGAAATATAATTAAAGGCAAAGGATCACAGACCGTGGAATACTACGCCTTAGTAGAGAGAGACAGAGGCGTGATTATATTATTTGTATAACTAAAATATTAAGCATTGGAAATAGGAATTAAATTAATCTTAATTGTCAGATGATAAGTCTCAGTACGTACTTACTTAGTTCAAATTTGTACCTAGTTTGGGTCAAAAGCTTCATACAGAGTATTTTTGGCGAAGGCGGTGATCTGAGACAGAGGGGCGGAGAGGCAAGAGGGGAAAAGGTGTACAAAAAGTGACCACAATGGAGCGCGACCGGTCCAGCCAGTTGCAGCCGCTATCATCCCGACGCGTACTTTCTTTCGTTTGATCGGCTCGCGATACGGCTCGACGCATTCTTTTACATTTTTCCTTTCTGGAAACAAGGTTTTATTCTCAATAAACTTATTCCTTTTACATTTTATTATAAGTAATAACGACATAGCTATCAATGAGTAATTTCCATCTGAATTTTTCTAATCACTCGGTTCGGAAGACTTAATGTTGTTATTATTTACTTTAAGTAAATACCTCTGTACTGATATAAATGTATAAATATATAATACAAAAAGCATTTATTTCTTCAAATATATGTTAAATGATTATTTTTTTAAATAGTAGTGGACCTAATGAAGTGTTAAAGTCATTTAATAAAAAACAATCAATTCAAACAATAATTATTTAAGTAACCTGTAAGTAAAATCAGTTTATCCCCTTTAATAAAATAACAGTACCGTAGTGTAAATAATTGTAGTTCTTTTGATTAGGCCAATATCTCATTTCAGGTGAAGGAATGCTTCGTACTGTTCTTTCTCCGAGCGGTCGGTGATTGCAAAGAGTTACTTTAACACGCAGTTTGTTGTTACCTGCAAATTTATTTGTTTAGATCATTTTGTTGTTAATGGAATGTACATGCACCCTGTACTGCATGATGACGAAGAAGTTGCGACTCTATAATTGTGTTGGTCATTCAAAGAAGCATATAAAACCTACTCATGTTTCGTTAAATGCTATAGTCATCATCATAAGATAGTTGTGAACCTTTCTCTAAAGTCTCATAAATCTAAAAGACTTATTTTCAATCCATACCTACCTACTTTTTTTACTTCTCTTATAAAAGTATTTTTCTTGCATGTATCTCTCGTACAGTCCACAAAATATTTATAACTGTTTGCTTTATCGCGCATTAGCCCGCTTTGTCCCGCGTTTTACTGCACTCCATAGACTATATTTATGCGCATTACAAAATACGATCTTCTTTGTCTACTGTATTTTAAAAACCTTACGTGTTGTAAATTAATATTTTATACGAGTGACAGTAACATTGACGTTGATTTGAAGTAGGCATCGCGTTGCCCTTATTCCGTGGAATTTGTATCCAGAGAAGTAAAGTTAAACCACGTGAAATGGAACATATAAAATAAATAACAATGTAATGGAACATCAACGCAAAATCTATTACCATAAAATGTACGAATACAATCACAAAAATCTTTAATTCGAGTATATTAGAATTAAATGTTAAAGAAAGTATAAATTAGTTTTATAAATAACCATTTCCAGACGTAACGTCAGTCTTTGTCAAAAAGGGGCCCTTGTTCTCGTGCAAAAATCCTTTTTGATGACATAGAAAAGTATTTGAAATCATTTCAGCAGTCAGTGACGTATGGGCATTTCTGTATCCGCATCTTTGTGCTCACAGATTGTGTCAGGCTCAGGAAACTTGCTTGGAAAGATACTGTTATCTGTTCTCTGACCCTTGGTGTAGTTTAAACTGTACTAACTAAAATGTCAGCATAGCTATCCAGCCGTAATTCCATTTTGTGGTTTGGTTTTATTGAAGATGCTGTACAAAATGGTTTTTATATTATAATTGTCAAGTGATAGTTCGGTAGTCGACAGGTTGAACTTCATTTATTATTTATTATACAATGGAATGCACGGTAATTTGTGGTTAAAAATGATATTCAACACTCATGTATGGATTTTAGTTAAACAAGAAGTAAGCAATCATAAATTAGTCTATTGTTTGGGCAGTTCTAATGAAAAATCTCCGAATACCTATACAAATTCAAAAGAAATAAAGAAGTACCTTTTTAGAGAAAGTAGTGGCTAAAATAATATTTCGAAACCGGTTCTCTTAATACTCCTAACAATAAATAATAGTTTTAAAAACTAAAAAACACGCTTTTGTTACTAGCTGACCTAAAAAGTAGAAAATAATTTTCTATAAGTTAAAAAAAATAGAGTGATTAAAAATTTAGTGATTAAGAAAAAACATATTATCGTAAAAATACGTGGGGTGCTAGATGTCAATTATTGTAAATATTTTATTGACAGACATTGGTAAAAGTAAAGTCATCATCTAATATTTTAAAAAGCAACCCACACTTTTTTACGATAAAATGATTTTTTTTAATCACTATTTTTTTTTACTTATAGAAAATTATTTCATACTTTTAGTTCAGATAGTTACAAAAGCGTGTTTTTAGTTTTTTATCTTATTATTTATTTTCTACTTTTTAGTTCAGCTAGCTACAAAAGCGTGTTTTTTAGAATGTTAAACTTTTATTTATTTTTGCTTTTTTAGTATTTAATATTGTATTGTCATCGGTCCTTGATAACTGTGCGAAGTTTCAATTTAATCCGATGTTTTAAAGTAGGTGAAAATCACGTTCAAAGATTCCGTTACATAGATAGTAGATACATACATACCAAGCCAATAAAAGCGTGTTAAAAATCTGTTAAATAGAGCATTATTTTTTGTATTATAAGATTTTTTTTTAGTAAAATCAAAAACAATTAAAATGACGTATTTACTATTTGGATTTAAAAACATAAAACTAAATTTAAGTGTGTAGTGCCAAGTGCCCTTCTCATTAACTGTACGGCAACTTATATAAAACCAGCAGTTAACCTACATTGGTAGTACGAGTATATTTTTATCGTCAAGACTAGCCCCGCTACTTTCCAATTTGAACTCGTCTCATTTGCCCGGGGTCCTTAATTCATAATTACGTTCATAATAGAAGCGAGGCAGGTGAGGCTGTCGGCTGAGGCGACGGCCTGACATACGACATAATTGCAATTTATGTCCGTGAAGCCGCCTTTGGATCTATTATAACTTTAGTTTACGTATGTTTGTATTTTATAATTAAACCAAAGCATGTTATTACTTCATAAAGAATTATCGTTTACTTCGCTCACGGGCGATCGTACTTGTCGACAGAGTGATCGCTCATGATCGATTACGATCGCTCATGATCGATTGCGATCGCTCATTATTTTACTATCTTCTAAAGTTAAAGTTATTGGTTGCACTCTTGGTTGTAATATGACCCCTGTAAAGATTTTTTCTTATTGTTTCTTAGAAGATGAGTTTGCAATAAAGTTATATGCTTTCTGGCTTTAAACTTTGTCTCTTAGTTAATGTCACTGTTAGAGACCTTCTTCGGACTTGTAGAAAGGCACAACAAATTATTTGTCTTTGTTTTCGATAAAAAAAACATTTCAAACAGGTGGCGCAATAGTTAAAATGGTCGCCTCGCTACTGCGCTGCGCCGCGTATTGTGGGATCGATTCACACACGGGATAAAAAATTGTGTGATCCACAAATAGTTGTCCCGATCTTGGTGCTCTTTGTGTTCGTCCTTTCAATGTTTATAAGCCTAAAAAAACATGAGGGAAAAATCTTAAAAGTCACAGACACTAATCACGTGTGCTTGACACGTTGTCTGTAAAATACCACAGACTGCGATAAGACCATCCCTTGTACTGCTATTTAATACTATATTTTTAGAATGTATTCAATTTTTTAGTGTGCAATAAAGTATACTATATCCTATACTATATCTATATAAGAGTATATCTGCAAACCAGTGACGAAAAACAATTTTTATGTGGGAATCGTACCCACAATACACAACGCTTTGACCGCCTAAACAATTTTCAAAGATCTTCAAATTAGAGCAACCCGTCTCTCGAAGATTTCTACGGAAGATCGCGGTTAACCAGATCTGTACGTTTGTAGGTTACACTTTTTATAGACGCCATCATCAAAAAAACCTAGCCTACCTAACCTAAAATAACCTTGTTTTCAACTTGACCAGTCAACCTTCAATTTGGCACTTTTATTAAATATTGAATTTAATAAAAAAATGATACATAACGCAAAATACTAATACGAGGGTTTGCATGAAAGACCAATCTCTATTCAATTTTCTTCGAAGTTACTGAGGCGAACGCAATTTTATCCAAACTTCTAAAGGATAAAAGATCGAGCCAAATGCGAAACATATTTAAATTGATAGCAAAAATTGATATTACTTCAATTAAAAATTTAAAGTAAGTATTTTATGATGTTACCGATCGCTCCATGGCCGTTTTAACGTATTAAAATTGACGTTGTATAAAAAATAAACGGCAAGTTCTGCAATAACTGACACAGAAACACATTGAAAAATGTAATCAAGAACTATTTTAGTGTTTAAGGAATAAGGAATAAGGAATCTTTTATTTGTTTATGAATATAGAATTTTATTAAATTAAGTACTTGACGCTTGCTATTTAAGCATCCAGCATTTTTTATCTAAAGTTATGTTACGTAATTGTCAATTTCATTTAGATTTCTCATTTTTATGAATAAGTATATTAGTGTCGTCCGCTGTTTCTTTTGTGCAGAAGAAATATGATAAAAGAAACTAACATCTGCATAATATATCAAAAGCTAAATGATAAAGCTAATTTGACGTGGAATTCTTTGTGTCCGTTCGATCACCCTCATAGAATCGATTCTTTGTAATATATTTATGTTATTATGAGGAGCCCTAACGTCTAATAACAATCGTTTTTCTACCTGCACGACTGCCCAGTCAGTGGTCGCATCTTCTCACCCTGATTCTAAAGAGGATTTAGTAAAAACATCTAACCTTTCAACCAAAAGTTAACGTTATCACCTCATCTCTACAGCTCAGATTGAATCGGTTCAGAAATGATGTTTGTACAAAAATAACCAGTCATTCAAATCATCGAAGATTCTACTTTTAACCACAGGTGCTTTTTTTGAGCGAAAAAAAAAAAGAAAAAAAAAACGAATCCAAAGAGGTCCCAATCCGGGCAATTAATGGATTACGAATAAAATAAGACACGTTAATGTTGCCATATAGATTAAAACCGTTTTTAGTACTGTGAGAGAGGTGGAACGTTTTTTGGGACGTTTTATTGTTAACACTTTATTTTGGTGTGGTTTTCTGGTTGAAAAATGTACGTTTGACTGGAGAAGAGACGTTTTGGAAATACTCCACCGCTTAGATGAAATAAAGCTATTGATAAGGTTAAGCGGTTAAACTGTTAAACTCTCTAAATAATATACAATGTAAAATAGGACTTATTTTAGGAGAAGGTACGGTACAAGCGACTTCTGCTTGAATTGGAGTCCTCTGAATCTGTAACATCTTTATGTATAAAATATCGCCGTTAACTTAAATTTTTGTCTGCTGATGGGTAGGGTCATTTTAATAGACTGATAGACTATTTACCTGTGCCCTAACTAAACGTGAAAAATATATGTATTTTTATGGCGCATGGTAGATAATTTTTGCATAAACTAATTACATCAAATCAAATCAAATCAAATCATATTTATTTGCTAAAACACAGGTACATTGTAGGATATTAATAATTACATAATATATTAGTCCAATCCATCTTTTACCATGCTGGTGTGCAAATATTACAGAATACAATTAAAATTATCTATAATTATTGGCATGGAATTCTAAGTCATATATCGTTTACAATGTTAATGTCAAATAAAAAAAGATTAACAATTACACACCCACATACCTACATTGTTCTTCTAGAAAATAATAATAATTATTATAGATTAAATTATAATTGTTATGCATGTCTATTATTATTCAATATTAAGAAATCAGTTAAGAAATTAATTAGTTGTACATAAACGTACAACTAATTAATAATTATAATTTCCTTTCCACAATACTTACAACATTATTTTGTACATTTCATTGTACACAAACATACGGATTAGAGTACTATTGGTGACTAGTGCCTAAACTGCGATGTGGCCTGTATTACAGGATACCGGGTTTCCAGGTTCAGCAATACTTTCAAGATTTTGTACACGCACATTCATCTATTGTTTTTAAAGTGATGGGATAATTAAAATCCTTATGAAACACAAAAATAAAAAATAGAGCATCTTTTGAAGCATTGAAATAATAAAAAAGATGTCTGTGTGTATCTATTTTACAGTTATACCTGACATTTTAATTATCTCAAAATAAGATGATTTGCCTGTATATTCAATAATTTTCGATTGTTTACAATTTTTATTGAAGATAATTGATTCTAAACAAAATTAAGATCAAAAGGTTAAACTCGATAGACCTAAGTTCATGATTTTAAAAAAATATATACTTTATGTTTACCATAGAATCAAAGTGTGTTATTGAATAAAACTTTTTACGATACATACACAAATGTGGACAAAATTATCGCTTTTTGCGATACATATTATAGTTCTGCTTAAATGTGTCCCTGAAGGGAACATTTTGACAGGCATTTTTTTGATCCTAATAAATACAGGAATAGTGGTCTGAAACCGTGTACCAGACACATTTACAGAGTCCTTGCCCTTGCTGTTAGGACCTCTTGCCCACTGTACGCAAAGTGCTGTCATGTTTAGGTTCAAAATTAACCAGTCCTTTGTTATGTTGTGTCAGTAAGGTAGGAAACCAGAATACTACATGCGGTACAAGATTGATACTTTAGAAGGAATTCTCCCGCCAGTAGTAGCCTGGAATTACACGATTCTAACTGTATACGCTACGGCCATGTTCTCACAATCTGCAAATTCCATTAACTGTCCACATTCAAAGTGTTCTGATTCTGAGGCCATTTGTGAGTTATATACACGATAAGTCCGGTACACATCGTTCCCGTGGGTAGTCGTGCACAATTTATAGTCAGCAAGAGGCTAAGACCGTCTCCATTCATTTATCAAGCCTCGCTACTGGAGTGTTAGGGGACAGCCATATATAATGTATCACTTTAAGAATGTTTTACGAGTTTCATATGCACTTTGGAACATTATTTTTATTAACTGATCTTATACTATAAAGTAAAAGGAAAGCTCAGGTATTGAAACAGTTGGACTGGTCAACAAGCTTAAAGTCACTCAGCGTGTAATGCTCGGTGTTCCTCTAGAAGATAAAATTCGAAATGAAGTTATTCGGCAGAGAACTGGAGTAACCGACATCGCACAGAGAATCAGTATGCTGAAGTGGAAGTGGGCCGGTCATGTCTCCAGGCGGACTGATGGTCGCAGGAGCCGACGTGTGACTAGAGTGGAGTCTGACTGACGAATTGAACAAGGTGGCTGGCATCGGATGGATGCGATCTACCCAAAACCGGGATAGTTGGAGTTCCTTGGGGAAAGCCTGGGGTTTGTTGAAAGTTAAATTGTCAGCAAACCATTTAACGTTTATTTAAATAATCTCCTTATCGTCTTGGAATCACAACTTTTCAATCTCCAAGCTCCTCCTTTTGTCATAACAAATCTATATTATGTTTATCTTAGTAAATAATTATGACAAATGAAGATAACTGTGGCTGATAGAGGCGATTAACAATTACAGTTACAGTAGATTTCAACAAATCACATAACTTCTATAACTTAGCTTAGTGTAGAATTGTTTCGTCCTGTAAATAAAATTTATCCAAAATAACAGTTTCGGGTATAATATCATTAAATGTCTTAAAATGTCTGTAGCTGTTTTTGGTTTACTTTGTCGTTAACGGTTTCCTGCGGCTTTTAATATATTGGTATGTGACAAATGAAGATTTGTATCCAGAATGTATTAGTAATTTGTGTTATTCACGTGATTTTGTTATCTATTTTACGTCATTTAAACTTTTAGTGTACACAGCTTTTATGGCTATTGTTACTGTCCGCGTAATGTGGCAATCCACATTTCTCGAACAAAGCCGAGTATTACGAGTATATGGCTAATACTCTACAATATTACTTACAGCTCCCGACAGATAGTTTTCTAAGCTAAAGCCAAGATTTATATCGCTCTTATCATCTGCAAGACATCCACTTTAATTTGTTTCCACTACAAGTTATATTTGCTGTTTCTGTTTTGATTGTCAATATGTAAAATAAAAAAGGCTAAAAAAGGGACATGTCATAAAATCTTATATTTTTCAAGAATAAAGGGCATATGAATATCTATCGTCTATTTTTTTTATATTAATATGGTTGGTAAGCAAGTAAACAGCCTGTAGGATTGTATGCGGATTCCTGTGCCTAAAAAAACACGCAACACTAGACGTATCACTCGCACATTCTACATCTATCATTGAGTATTTAGAAGATGGAAGAAAGAGAAAACTGGAAGATTCTGAATTCGGTATATTCAAAATGAATGATTTTATAGTCTTTATTAAATTAAATCTGATTTGAAAATAGTAAAAAAGAAATTGGTTGTCTGTAAAGTCGGTTTACGGACAATAATTTTACGTGATAACGTCATAAGTATGCCAATCGTGTCTCTCTATCGCTTGTTCCGCGCTCTCGCTTGCACGCTCGGCTCAGGCAGAACGTGACAATGAGTCGTTTTTCGTGCGTGCAGCCGGCCTTCATCGATTTATAAGACGTTATCACGTCAAAAATTTGATTCGTTATTATTTTCATGTTTGTTATAATTTTTAAATGTAAACCCAAACATTAAAAGGAAATGATTTGACGACGATATTATGACGAAGAAATTATAATTTGTTCTTAGGTAATTTCATACAAGTGTTCTTGTTCGTTTCATTTTACGTTTTTAAAGAGTAAATGATTTGAGTTGACAGTCAAGTACCGTATTGTTAAAATATCAACCTTATCAAAGAATGTTATATGTAATTCAAAAAGTTGAATAAGAAACATGAGAGCAAGATTAAGAAGTGCGGACTGATGTAAAGTTGAAAATATCCTATGACTAGGAACTAGCCCCGGCGTTGCACGGGTAACAAAGCATATATTGATTTTTTCCGACATCTTCAACAGCCATTTTACACTAAACCTTAACGAATTATACACCTAAACCTTCCTTATTAATCAATCCGTCTATTAGTGAAAACCGTATGATAATCCATTTGGTAGTTATTGAGTTTATTGCGAAAAGACAGACAGACAGACAAACGAAGCGGGGGATGTAGTAATTGCTGGTTCACCTGATAGCAACTATAAGGATTTATAGGATTTTTTTCCAAAAGTATGTAAAATATTACAAATATGAAAAGCCTTTTGAATTTACACTCACATGCAAATACAAATGTATGGATTCACAATCATTTTATTGTACGTATATAAATATTGAAGTTATTTTGTAATCATAAATAACACAAGACACTATGTTGTAGTTTTATTTAATGAGGGAATCTTGTACATTATTAATCAGTACAAACAATATCGAATCTTGCGACGAAGCCTTGCAAGGAATATATAATAAACTAAAACATTTGTTTTTAATTTTATGATACGTCCGCATCACAAAACAGATTAGTCCACACTTACATCGAAATGATTCTCACAAAAATACATTCGAGAAACTGATTCACGGCCCGTCTTACAAGTTGTAGATACTTTTCAGGCATTTGATTATTCTTAGATAAATGAACGAACGCAGTTTCACACTGGTACTAAACAGTTCTTGTAGTATTTAGAATCCATTTTACTAGTCCACTCACCTATAGCTGTTTGATGTGAAACTGTGATGTCATACAACAGGCCATGACAGGTTGACGTGTTTTATTCAGGAAATGTCAGTAAGTAAATGAAAGTGTAAAATAAAATAAATAGATACTGTTTGTTTTTATTAAAATATTCATATTTTGGTTATATTAGACCGTAAGACATACTAAGTAAATAATTGTTTGTCAAAATTGTCAACTACCCTATTGCATTGCATTGTGACGTAAGAGTTCTTTTTCGAAATTTGAAAATGTTTTTTTTTATTATTAGTGCGCGTGGTTAAAATCAAAACTACGGCTACTATTTTGCGTGACGTAATTTCTGCAGTGCCAGAAACACCACAGATAGTACCGTTGTTTACAACAGAGTAACATACAGTGTAACATACCAAAAAGTAGTGGATAATTCTCCGGTTTTCAACATTCTCACAACACAATACAACGAATAGGAGGGCAATGTTAATAACTTAGAACGCAATCCTGTTGAGCCACCATCGCCGTCTTAATTACGTGAGCGTAATATGCGGTTTTGATCGCGATTATTTTGCGGTCGCCAACGCACCACTTACTCGAAAAACGTTTATGCGACACACTCTTATTGTGAGAAATATACTAGTAAAGGTTTTCAGAAACGTTGACAGAATATTCTTGAGGATAATATCGCCAAAATGTGGGTTTTTGTTGCAGGGGTTTAATAATTATTATAAGAGGCTGATGGTCGAGTTTTGACGACAATCATTTAAGTTTTGAATGCTTTGTTTTATTTCAATAACCAGTATAAGTTGAACTGTCGTTGTATAGACTTCCCGTTCCATGAGAGGTTAACACATATACTGGACACGCGGAGATCGTTTTAGCCGTTTAAAAAAAGAATTATAAACAATACATACTGTTCAAAGATTTAAGCTTTCTGCTCTTCTTCTAAATATAAACTTTAAATATTTCAAATTTTACATTTCTCCGTACGTAAAATTCTCAAAAAGGAGTACAACATTTTTTTCTTCATGTATTTAAAATATATTCGTGATGTAACTGAATAAATATAAACTGTAAATAAACATAATTTTATTGTATGGTAATTTTTTTCACCGTAGTTCTTGGGAAGATGAATAAGTGGTATTGAAAATGTTCATAAGCACCAGTGATCACTTGTTATCAGATGTTCTACTTGTTTTAACCCCCGAAGAAATGAGGAAGGGTTATGTGTTTAACGTGTGTAACGTGTATGTCTGACTGTGGCATCATAACTATACTAAACGGATGAACCGAGTTTGATTTAGTTTTGTCGTTTGAAAGATGACTGATCAAGTGTTCTTGGCAATAATTTAAGAAAACTTTTCAGTCCCTAATCCACAGTATTTTAGAAGGTATTTTTTTTTTTTAATGCTTATATTAATGTTACAAGATAACCTTAAGATTGTATTTTTTTGACTACTCTTAGTTTATAGCTTTTAGTGTTCGTTTAATTTTATTTGTTGTTAATGTTAATGATTTTTTTTCTGTACCGGTATCATTACAACCTTAAAATTACCGCAATAAAGGAAAAAAATAAATAAAAATAGTTTTGACAGCTAACAAACGAATTTCTTCGATATGTGAAGTTGTGAACCTTACCTACTGCATGCGGTATTTCTGATGTACACGTTAAAAACTTAATCTTTCTTTTAATCCTTCCCATCCCGGCAGACGTGTCAAAGACCCAAAGCTACATCATTATATGTACATATATGTAACTGACCTTCCTACTGACACTACAGCGGCTCTCATTGGTCTTATTTGTTATTAATGTTAAGAATATTTTTACTTTATATTTTAATATACTTATAAAACTTATATTTTTAATATATATTGATAACGACATGAGCGTTAATGCCAAATTGAGCATTTTAAGAATTTTGCTTTCTTCTTGTTCCAAACCATAGCAGAACTTTTAATAGGTACGTGGTTATGTTTTTGTTTGGATCGGTACTTTTTGATACTTTAAGAATTGCCTTAAGGCGCTGGGAAGGTTAACCCGGCGCCGAAACAGAAGAAAATAGGCCTGAGACGGTGGCGTGACGTGATCCGCGCGCGCCTTTCTAAACTGAAGGGGGACACGGCTCCTACTCTGTCGGGTCTGTCGGGAGTTCAGGGAGTTCCTTCCTAGGTTATACCTGAGCCCCCGGCCATAGACACCCGTGACGGAACACCGTATGGTTTTAGTCGGTTCGATTCCGACCCGAGGTACCCGAGGGGGTTTCCATACGTAAAAAAAAGGTAGGTAAAGGTAAGGTACTTTAAGAATAACATTTTTTTTGTAATGTAACTAACGCTAAACTAAGATTGATTTCAGACTGTATTAGTGGAATCAGTGTTGTTTCCGTAAATGATTAATGAAGTAATTTTAGAGTGCCGTTTGTAATTTTTCCAAGTTTTTGCAAAATTTTCAATGATGCTCCGCTTTTATTGGTTGCAACGTGATATTATATAGCCCATAGCCTTCCTCGTAAAATTGGCTATCCAATACTAAAAGATTTTTTCAATTCGAACCAGTAGTTTCTGAGATAAGCGCGTTCAACCTAACAAACAAACTCTACAGCTTTCTAATATTAATTACATGTTATTTTATTTTCCGATATTAAACGAACATAACCCGCAAGGATCTTGTGTACAGCATGATTACATACTGTAATTGCAATTATCTGTTGCGATTAAAAGTCGCGTTGTTAGCACAATTTCTGAGGTCAGAGGTGGCTGCGACAAATTAACTGCAGCCTTAATAGGCAACATCTAATCTAATGTACTTTACAAATAAATATGTTGAAGTTATGTTTATTTTACTCAAAATTAATTACTACCGCTAATAGAATGTTGTATTCAATTAATTTGCAAAGAACCTAATAATGTCCAAATCCATACATGGGTGTACAATTAAGTCTCGACAAGCGTTTGTATTTCTGTATGGCTGGGATTATCTTGAAAATCACTAAACAGATGCGAATGCGGTTTTTTTGTTGTTATGATCTGTAGTTATCACTACATATTATAAAGCAAAGTTCCCCGCCGCGTCTGTCTGTCTGTCTGTCTGTGTCGGTTTTCACCAATAGATGGAGTGATTCATGAGGAAGGTTTAGGTGTATAATTCATTAAGGTTTTGTGTAAAAAAGCTGAAATATCACGATGATTGTTGAAGATGTCGAAAATACAATATTTGCTTTGCTATCTGTGCGAAGCCGGTTCAGGTTGCTAATCCAAACTAAAAATGCTCTAAAACTTGTATAATAATTGTTATTTATTATTTTATAAAATAATTTATTAGGTATTTTCGAAAATTATTACCCGTTGTTTGAGATAGAAGTACAACTAAGTAAAGCTCAAGTAATTGTAAATACAATATTAGAATTATATATACATACGGGAATTAACGCGATCACGAAATACGTACTACATACCTCTGAATTGCCTGACTGTGACTACGGCCAGTGCAACCTGGTCGAAACATAACTACCTATTATAAGTCAAAGTCCCCCACCTCCTCTGTCTGTTCGCGATAAACTAATAAACTACTGAACTGATTTTCATGGTTTAGGTATATAATTTATTAAGGTTTTGTGTAAATTGGTTGAAATATGATGACGATTGTTAAAAATGTCTCTGCTACCCGTGCGAAGCCGGGGCGGGTTGCTAGTAAATACATAATTAAATCATGGAACGCGAAAGTTTAAAAGTTAGTACAATATTAGCAGTCCAAAGTCTAATTTAGTACCAAAAGAAAAGATACGTGTTCCTAGTCGCTTGACAGCATCGTCCTAATCAATTTAATCCCATACCGTCGAAACTATTGAACATAAAGACACGCAGTCGCCCGCCTACAATTCCGTGCAGTTAGCACTCTAGAATATAACAAACAGTCGTAAGTGCTTTGCTAACACGACTCACTGAGTGAGTGAGTGACTCAACAATTGAATCATTTCCTGGCACTGTTGACTTAACGCGTTGTTCAACTGGACAAGATTCGAACAAAAACTACAGAGACTTCGTGCTTTTTGATTCAAAATTCGATTCTTTGCGTTGCTTGAAAAATGTTTATAATGTTAGTCATTATTGCTTACTAGCTCTTGTCTGCGTCTTTGCTCGCATTAATATAGATTTTGTCAATTGATACGGTAGGTGACTGTCAAGTGAAATCAGTACCTTTTTAGTAAACTTCAATAAGGTAGGTTCCCTATATTTTGGTAAGAAATACTAAGGCATGACGTCACGCCTAAGCCCATGGGCACCTGTCACTCAAGAGTCACAAGTGCTTTGCCGCCCTTTAAGGTGGGGAAGAGAGGGAGAGGGGGAAAGAGCGGGAAGACGGGAGAGGGGGATTAGAGGGGAGGAGAAAAGGAGAGGGGGGAGAGGGGTAGGACGGGAATAGGGGAAATTGTCTGTTGTCAAATCATTATCTTTTAATGTTAATTTACGATTATAAAATTAATTAGAAACGTTAAAATAAAACTAGACAACAATTTTCACACTATTTTTAATTATTTTATTGTCCAACTAAGTATTTTTTTTTTTTATAAAAGGTATTCATGCCCTTTTTGTACCTGATACCTTGTATGCAGAATTTCATGATAATCGGTTGAGCAGTTAAGGTGTGAAGGCGTAACAGACAAATAAACTCACTTTCATGTTTATAATATTAGTTATGATTAGGGTTCTTCAGACGTCATCCTTGATTGTGTTCATGGCGCGTTCAAGATGTCATCTCGGTAACAGCCACTGAGGGCGATACAATCAATTCTGATAGGCTCTTTAAAAATTAAGATTGAAGAATAAACAAACTGTATCGACTTTTTTTCAATTCCACAGACATTCCACAATCATTTTTCAATTTGACAGTTATTTATGTGATTTATAGTTGTTTCGAAACCCTTCTTTTGTTACTGAGAGTGCATTTGTTAGACCGGGGTAATACTACAGCCTCGCAAAAAATCAGTGGGCAGTGAAGCAATGTTGTCATTGCTTTTCGCCGAGTGAGTGAGGTTCTCGAAGACCCAAACCCTTCCCTCTCTTCCTCTCTCCTCCTAGCCCTATCTTCCCCCGTTCCTCTACTCCCACCTTAGGAGCCGTCAACGCACTTGTGACTCTTGAGTTGTCATTTGCCATCAGGTGACACGTCTGCACGTTTGCCCCTATAGGATAAAAAAAAATATTTATAATATATATTATTCCATAATTTTACCCAAATTCCGTTAACTTTATTGCAAAGTACCGACGTCACTTTTATGTTTCTTTGAATATTGAATTGCCAGAATTCAGACAATATATAGAACTATTGAATACAGGCGATGTTTATTCACGTACGGAATCCCTTGGGCTGCGCACGCGCTGCGAGCTCGTTGATGTCTATTGTATGTAAAGACTGCGATTGTACCATTTAAACTGATGGTTGAACATGAAACATTGAACATAAACATGATTAGAAAACAACAAAGTTTTTTTTTTTTTTTAAAGAATACTAGCAACGTGGGTCACACAAATTCAAAATTGGAAAACAAATCCTCCGTGTGAGAAAATACAGCTGGTTCATTTATATATTAATACGTGAATTAACTTCTTTGTACCTAAGCTAAGTATTTAAAAGAAAACTCGCGAACGGCGGAATGTGAAATTTAGAATACTTAAAGTTTATATGTATAAAATGGAAGTGCATCGCCATAGCATGTGTATAACCATAGAGGTATCATAGCTAGAGGCGGGAAGGTATTGGATTCCCTGTATGTGCGTTGGCAACGTCTGTAGAAAGAGTAAGAAGACAGCGATTTACATGTATCTCCCTCGCAACTCTTCGCTGATCAGTTGGCTCAAAGTATACCTGTGAGTAAATGTCAGCGGAAATCCGAAACATAACCTATGCACCTGTATACAGCAGCATTACCATGCTATAGTTATTAATAGTTTTTAAATAATTTTCAACATGACAGAGTCGCCAGTTGCTCTTGGGAAAATAACACGTTATTCGATACACTAAAATCTAGAATAAAGCTTTACCGTATCTAGGTAGCGGTTCGATATCGGGAAGAAAAATGGTAATTATTGGTACGTTGCCTAGACACGGCCAGATTAGCTGGTCGTTGACCAGCCAATAGCGCGCTCCGATTTGTTCCACTCGCTCACACCGATATCCACAGCACAACCTATCAATATTGTAACGTATTTTCTCTTTTAACACTAACTTATGTATCTAACACGTTACGTGGGAGCGCCATGCTTCGGCACGTATGGGCCGGCTCGACTCCACTCGATACCACGGCCTCACCGAAACTGGCTGTGAAACAATGCTTGCATTGCTTTTCGCCGCGTGAGTGAGTTTACCTTCCCTCTCCCCTGTTCCCGTCCTTCCTCTCTCCCCACTCTAATCCCACTCTCCCGTCTTCCCGCTCTTCCCCTTTTCCCCTACTCCCACCTTAAATGGGCCACCATGGGCGGCGGTAGTCATTCACCATCAGGTGACACTCGTTTGCCCCCTGTACCATAAAAAAAAGAAAAAACGTCTAGCTATTACCTATTCCCCGCGGTCTGACTCTTGTTAGATTTATTTTTATTCTATAGTTATATATTTTATTTTTTCATTTCACACACGGCCGTCTGATCCCAAACTAGGCAGAGCCTGTACTATGGTAACCAGACTGTTGATAAACATGCTTATATATTTCTAAATACATACATATTATAGATAAATTACACCCAGGCAGGCAAATGATATTGACAACATCATCATTTGCCTGCCTGGTATACATTGCAGTTTCACTATTTTTTGAGGGAAACTTCTTTAGAATCGTTGTGATTTGAAATTCGATAAAACAAAAAACTTACACTAAAAAGAGACAAATAATAATAAATAGGATTTATCCTGCGAGAGAATGAGATAGAATACAAGTAAACAGTGTTTTCTATAATCTTTGTCTTTGCGCCTGCGTACTATAAAGCCTTCAGAAAATGTGTCAATGTCAACGTGGTGTCACATTTGTGCATTTGCGTATTAAAATTCGCTGGTTAATTAATTTATGTTAATTATTTAAAACATTTGTGTTAATTTGACCAATAACTTTTATAAACATTACCTAAAATTAAATTTATTAATATTAGTAAATTATTTGTATTGATTTTTTTATTTCTCATTCTCTCGTAGGCTACTTTTCTGACTTCTGCCTGAACTGCACGCACACTTTTTTATTTTATACCATTAAATTGGCATAGTCTATTTGTATTAATATAGGGCTTAGTTTCCGCGTTTAGACTCATAGATAGTCAATTATGCGTTCAGATAAGGGCGTTCGCAAGCTTCTAGGAGCGATCTTGCACCCGCGAGGATACTTGACCTGTGTGGCCACTCCTCCACACTGGCATTGTCTATCAACACCTCGATTCATTTCGGTTCCGACAATGACGCAGAAAATCCAGGTAACCTTTTAAGTACGTACCAAGAAAACATAAAAATCAGAAGAATTACGAATATACGCATAGTATGTTGTAAGAATATGTACTAAGTTTTGTTTTTTATGCTATATGGGGCAAACGAGCAGACGGGTCCTCTGATGGTAAATGACTACTGCCGCCCATGGGAGAAGGGAAGGGTGGAAGAGGGGTGGGGAAGGGTCAGGACCTCCGGTAACCTCACTCACTCGGCGAAAAGCAATGCAACATTGCTTCACTGTCGGTTTTCTGTGAGGCCGTGGTATCACTCCGGTCAAGCCGGCCCATACGTGCCGAAGCATTTTTTTTTTTTTTATATTATATTATAGGGGTCAAGGGGGCAAGGGGGCAACAAGCAGACGGGTCACCTGATTTTAAGTGACTACCGTCGCCCATGGACACCTGCAACTCAAGAGTCACAAGTGCGTTGCCGGCCTTTGAGATAGGAGTACGCTCTTTTCTTGAAGGTCGTATCGGTCCGGAAATACTGCAGGCGACAATTTGTTCCATAGATTGGTTGTGCGAGGCAAAAAATTCTGGAAAACCGCACAGAGTGGTAGCATGGCTCTCCCGTAAGTAAGTATAAACGTGTAAGCGTATATTAGGTATAAGTAAGCGATCACTTATGGCCAGCTGTTTTGTCGTCATAGTTCCCGTATGCTGTTAGTCTAAAAATAATAATAAGCGTAATTCTATGCTGTGTGAAAATTAGAACTAACTATGCTCTGTATTAATTATGCTCAGCAGTGGGAATGTAAACGAGGCTGCTAACGATATCGAGTTTTAAACCAGGTGTATGCGTACAATATAACAGTACATTGGTGTCCCAATTAGAATATAATTGTAAAATTTGTTCGCTACATACAAACAGTTTGAATTGGAATTTCTTTTACAAAGATTCCAAATTCCTAGTAAAAGATAACTCAAACTTTATTGGCTAGACTGGTACTATAAATGCAACAAATGATTATTAAATGTAGCGCTGTAAAACCTTAAATAATAAATAAACTTAAAAATGTTAATAATAAAAATTGTTCCTTAAAACACCGTCTATAAAAATGGTCTGGTATTATTTTTTTGTAAAATTATTAGAATTTTTTTTTTATCGATAAATAGATTTATTTTCTCAAACTTTTACGGATTTTCGCTTATAACTTTTTATTTATGATTCTACGACTAAAAGTTACTGAACAAAAGTTGTAGATAATTTTATTTGCAACAAAAAATGTCAATTTTTTTTTTGTAAGACCTATAGTTTGGCAGAAAAACCGTAAAAATCATTTGTACCCCTTTTTCCAAGATGGCAGCCGTGGGACAAGGGTTGCAACCCCACAAACTTGGATTTAACTTTACACCAACCCCACCTTCATCTCTAAAAAATAAAATTGCGTCCTCTGACAAAAGCTCGCTAAGCCCAAAAAAAAGTATCATTTCAATGGACCTTAGATACCTAAGCCTAAAATTGAGTTTTAAAATTTTTCGTCTGTCTATTTATTTGTTCCAGCTAATCTCCGGAACGTGTTGGCCTGATAGCTGGTGTTATAACGAGTAACTTAGGCTACTTTTAATTTGGGAAAAGGAATTAGGGTTCCGCACAAAATATATAAGTATGTACACGCGAGTGGGAACTGCTAAACTGCTGTAAACTCTAAAGAGAAACGTCCATATTGAAGGTTGTGGTTTTACCCACTTGGAGTATATCAATCTACTCATAAGATCTGAAAGTTCCTCAACACCATAAGACTGAGCAGTAAACAATAAAGCAAGAATGCGCTACAAACGACCAGAAATGGTCGTAAATCTTATGTGCTCTCTCTCTCTCTCTCTCTCTCTCTCTTAGGAGCTTATGGGCTCGGACTTCTCAGTTCCAGTAACACACTGACCTGCTTTTGCTGTTGCTCACACTCCCTAATCCACCAGTGTCAGCAATATCCCTTTCCTTCCAGCACCTTCAATTTTTACCTACCTTTCCCTTTGAATATACTCAAATTTCCCATCTTTTATTCCTAAAGCTCCCGGTTCGTCAACCGGGAGCTTTAGGAATAAAAGATGGAAAATTTGCCGTCTATAGACGTCAATAGACTTGCCCCTACTAACGTCGACGTGAGTGAGATCAAATTACAGATGGCATATGTTTAATACACCTCTGCTTACCAAGAAGCAAGTTTCAAGCAAAAATTAATCCCCGAAGCCTCTAGAATCGTGTAGACCACTATTCAAGAAAACCAAAATCCTTCCAGTATTCGCCTGTTACATACTCGAAACAGCCATGTTTGTTAGCAATCAAACTCATTTATTTACCAAAGCGCATGATAATAAGCAGTACCTCTCAAGGGATATACCTAAACTGGATGTAACAAAATCCTTTACCGTGTTATACCAAAGAAATAGTCATTGTATGGTGATCAAAGTATGTAATAAAATACGGAAAACTTTAAGACTACGTATACATTTATTTATACGTAGACTGCAAAGGTGGCTGTAGAATTTTTTTTTTCTCTTGCAAAATTCATGTCTTCTTAGGAATACAATAATTTTTTAATATATATTCATGTTATCTTTCAAAACGACTGATTTCTGTGTGATTTACTACTAATGTTGTGATGTAATTTCCAGTAATAAGCTAGAAGTTGTTTCGAAAAGTGTTTTAAGAAAAACATTATTTTGTTACTTTAGTAATTAATGTAACATAAAATATAACGCTTTATAATAGTTCCTGTTCCAATACGTAGATCCTATGCAGAAGAACAGGCAAGAGACTCCAAGGACAATCTTTTTCAAAATGTTTCTTTTTATAATTCTGGTTACATTGCTTTTAAGTGCTCTATTCGATGGTTCGTTGCATTCTCAGATGGGACAAAAATTTGTGTTAGTTACAAATAGTTGTCTCGAATCTGGGTGTTTTGTGTCCGTTGTTTGAATGTTTGTAAACTCCAGCTCCTGCCTTAAAAAACCACAAGTGCGAGTCTAACTCGCGCACCGAAAGTTCCGTAAGCAAAGAAACGTGTATGTAGATAGTCTTTGGTGCGGGAATCGACCCTAGAAAATTTTAAGATTTTTGCCCGTTTATTTTCCGAAAGACGAACTTAACTTTCTAGTTCTTAAAATACTCTGCTATATTAAGTTTTCAGCCGCAGAATATAATTTGAAATTGCAAAAATATTGTTTTTTATGTGAAACAACAATAAACTTACAATTTTCGATTTTTTCCTTCACTTGTGCTGTAAGTCCTTGCTTCTTGCCGAATTTCATGATTCTAGGTCAATGAGAAGTACTCTATACGTTTTGATTTACCTGCGACATGTTCAAATTTCTTGAAATGTAATGCTTAAATATCCGTATCTTTTTCTACGTTTGTTAGTCATTTGTAATGGCAACATTTTAGCTATGGTATGGTATGGTAACATTGTTATTCATCTGTCTCTTCTTCGCCATGATCGAGTATTGTAAATATGCTGATTTATAATACTCGATCATGCTGAATTATTATCGAGGAGATTACAACATAGGTGATGTTATAATCTCCTCGATAATAAATCAAGTTATGAGCAAAAAGTGTTTAATTACATTATTAGACCTTTAAGCTTGACTTTACAAGTTCAATTGATCGCAGACATAAGTATTTGGTGTTAATTTAAACTTGATACCTTTACAGGTTCCTAACTTACTTAGCTACTTATACTAACTAAGGGTAACCTAACTGAACGACAAAGTGATCCTATAAGGGTTCTTTTTTCCTTTTGAGGAACGGAACCTTAAAAAATTTTTCATCTTTCCCGACTTATATGCATATCAAATGTGTAAATCGGCCAAGCCGTGATAACGATTGGTGCTGCTATTATTTGTATAGGTATTAACTTCGATCATAATAATATATACCATAGATGTTGGTCGGCGCCTAAATAATGGCACCAACTAAACTGTGCTTAAATGCAGTTGTAAGCACAGTGGAGCTATCAGACGCTTTCTACCATTGTATGACCTGGTTTATTATTACGATAGCATATTAAATGCATGCACGTAACTATCGAGTGATTTTTGTAAGAGATCGTGTATACCACTAATATTATAAATGTGAAAGTTTGGATGGATGGATGGATGTTTGTTACTCTTTCACGCAAAAACTACTGAACCGATTGCGATGAAACTTGGTATGTAGATAGCTGGAGACCTGGATTAACGCATAGGCTACTTTTTATCCCGATATTACCCCGAGATCGGGACTTACGCGGGTGAAACCGCGTGGCGCTGCTAGTCTATTATATATTTGAGTACCACGATTCAGTCCCGATTTACATTTAACGTGCTTTTAAATTTAAACTGTATTCCTTTCGCACGAGTCTTGTCATTTGCGAAAAGGTTATTAAGGTAATAATTTCAAAAAACATATGGGAAAAGCTTCTTTATGACTAAAAATACTTCATGTATTTTTATTAATAATCCTTCAATCGTTAATATAACTAAGACTCACGCCGACATTTTACGTAACACATTATTTGGTTCAAATTAATCCTTTCCGTGGTTTCGCTGTTGGATAAAAAAACGACACCAATCGACTCAGATGTACAATTTTACATTTTCACTTAGTAAACTAAAAATATTCAAAATTAAACTTTATTCCTTTGCGTTAAAGTTGTTTAAAGTTTTGTTAAGTTTGATTTGTAATGTGTTTATGGCAACATGTTACGACGGCGACGGCGGGGGCTGGGCGCTGGAATGCGGTCTTCTGAGATACCCCATGGGCTATACATGGGTATTGATAGATGTGTAGCTTATATAGGTGCCCGGCCACTCCATAAACTGTGGACTTTATTATTATAATAGATATTTTACACACCTATTTTGGTGCTAACGCGAGACACGTTATTGTTCCTCCACTGTTTAATTTACCTACTTACTGTATTTCAGTTTCCGATTTCTGTTTTTTTTTTTATAGATATACTTATAGATATAGATATATTAATTGGCATAACTTGTGTCTCAGCACCAAAATAAACGGCTTTTCTTTCTTTCTTTTAAATATTAACACGATTTTGTTAGCTTCAGTTGTAACTATGTAAAGAAATCCTAGAAGTTAATTTTTACCTACTTAGTTCGGATGACTATACTATAAATTGATAGTGCTATATAGCTATAAATTATATATCGTTAAATGTGGGTATTTAATACGCATATTCACCATTCATATGTATGTGAAACTTAACGATACTCCTATAAATATATATTTGGACTTAAGAGTAAACTTTTAATTACACTTATTACTTTACTAAATACCAATAATTAGGAGGGTAAACCGTGATACTTGAATTTATGATATGTATAAGTGTTATTATAACAATCATATTAATAATACTATACTGATTAATTATGTTTTACTGTTTCATAGTAACACATACAATATTGTGCCAAGTTCACAGTGTTTCTACACATACTGTACGCAAGCAGTGTAAGAGCCCGCGGCGGTAACCGCTGGGTGGTTTTTTGGCCGGTTGATTTCGGCCGGTTCAACGACCGCTTGGAAAAATTGGCCGCGAGTCATTTATATCCTGAGAATATTCTTTTAGAACTCCTAATGTTTTATGTTTTTGTTTATAAACATTGTTGCGAATTTCTCGGCTAATAAATTTTTGTTAAAATGATAGAAATAAACTTATAACACATTTGTATTTAATCTACTTCCTTTTCGGTGCATTACTTATGAATGAATTAGATTAGATATGTAGAACCTAGTTAATAGTAAAAAAAGCATATGAGGAGAAATTGTTCTCGGTTCAAACCAGTTCAAACCATAGAAATGACAACAGTTTAGAGAGTTGGATGAGTGATGAGTGAATGAAATATCACTAACTAGATGTTCCCCGCAATTTCACCTACATTTATGGTAACTCCTACGCTCCTAAGGCTCATAGCGTGATGTTGCATAGCTTATAACTTTTCTCAATGAATATTCTATCCAACACAAAAAGATTCTCTTAAATCAGACTGAAAGTTCCAGAGATTAGCGCTTTAAACAATAAAAGCAAAATTAAAAATGAAAAACGACAAAATAATTAAAAAACCCCAGAATTAACCAGATTATCAGATTATACAAAATCAAAAGTTTTGCAGTTTTACAGTAACGCGAATATAATTATTGAAGATGTTTTACGACAACATAATGTAACACAGGATATCTTCATTTTAGTTGAAATTTGAAATAGAGATGGCAGCCCCCAGGATATTCTTTTGTGTAATCGGATAACCTGGTTAATTCGGGGGTTTTTAAATTATTTTGTCGTTTTTCGATTAAGTTTTAACCGTCGTGGGTTTTTTCAAAATTTTTAATTTTGCATTTATTTCAGATTTTTTAGAGAGCATGTACGTATTATGTACATATCGATATATATATTGTAACGCGTGGAGTACTTCTTCTATAATAACTGCGGCGTACTCCACTACGTGTAAAGCTGGGGGCTTTATGGTAACCAGGTTCGATAGGTTCTATCTAGAGGAGGAAAATTAAAAGAGCAGGCAAACGCACTATGCGATATAATCAGGATCAGATTATTCATGTAACAATTATAACTTTAAACAGATTAATTATAAACAACACTTCTTGAATTATTCCGTGCACCTTTGGCACGATAGTCGTCCAGACAGTCTTCTGTCCTCTCCGTGACTCCCTTGTCTTCAACATTTATTCTGCATAAAATATTTCGAACGTGTTCTAAATTCGAGTTTGGGGCCACCAGTCCAGGCCTCTCGCATTTCAAAGAGTTATATTATTTCAATCGAAGGAGTATGCAAGCTGTGCGAGAGGTCTCATCACTACAATATCATTGAAGAGTTTCAGTATTCACCTCTTGGCTTCCTAATCAGATCAGTTTAAAGTTGCCAGTTTATAGTATTGACATGTAAATCACATATAACTGCAAAATTTCAAACTGGCAGGACGATCCAACTCAGCAAAAACTCAATTTTTGGAGATAAATTGCAACATTGGTTTGCACAAACAAATGTTTACTGCAGCGCCCCCTAGTAAGTTACCGCTGTAACACTCATCTAAGAACCAGCACCAATCAACCACGTACCTATTACTGAAAACCGCATCAAAATTGGACAATTCGTTTTGCAGATAAATGGCAACATTGGTTTGAGCAAAAAAATGTTTACTGCAGCGCCCCCTAGTGAGTTACTACCGTAACACCAATTTAAGAACCGACACCAATCAACCACGAACCCATTACTGAAATTGGCAACATTGGTCTTGCACAAACCACTGTTTATTGCAGTGCCCCCTAGTAAGTTCCCACTATAACACCCATCTAAGAACCAGCACCAATCAACTACGAACCCATCACTGAAAACCGCGTCAAAATCGGACTATTCCTTTTGCAGATAAATGGCAACATTGGTTTGCACAAAAAAATGTTTACTGCACCGCCCCCTAGTGAGTTACCACCGTAACACCCATCTAAGAACTAGCACCAATCAACCACGAACCCATTACTGAAAACCGCATCAAAATCGGACTATTAGTGTTGGAGATAAATGGCAACATTGGTTTCCACATACACACAAACATCTCTCACCCTAAACGCATATACCTTCTCCGTGCCGTCGCGTCGTGGGTAAAAAACAAAAAAATCTTAAGCTTTACTGTATAAGTATGGATGTATGTTTAAAAAAAAAAATATGTGTAAAAATACAATATTCTAAGTAACAAAACGTAAATAGCACTTACACAATACATATACTGTGTTACTATCGAATTTAAAAACATAACGAGGAATGTTCCTATGCTCACAGTTTGTACGGGTGTCACCAAACTTACATATTTTACAAATATGTACATATTTCTATACAAAATAATATTATGATTGGTCATCTCAAGCGCTCGGAGATGTCATGTCATAATATCGTCAAGAGAACCAAACTGGGATAATTATAAATTATGTTAATATAGTTTATTTTTATTATATTATGAGTACATTATGCATTTTCGTGGGTGAGCCATGCTTCGGCACGTATGAGCCGGCTCGAGCGGAGTAATACCATGGCCTCACAGAAAACCGGCAGTGAAGCCATGATTTCATTGTTTTTCGCCGAGTGAGTGAGGTTACCGGAGGCTCTAACCCTTCCCTCTTCCCTCCTATCCCCCTATTCCCCCCTTTTCCTACTGCCACCTTAGAGGCTGGCAGCGCACTTGTGACTCTTGAGTTGCAGGTGCCCATGGTAGTCATTTACCATCAGTTGACCCTTCTGCTCGTTTGCCTATTATACAATAAAAGAAAAATTTTTCTGAACGATTCGCTCTTAAATAAAAAAAAAAGAATTCCACAACACAACACAACTCTTTATATAAAATTGTGTTGTGAGCCTCAATGAATCGTGACCAAAGCGATTTGATGGAGAGGCACATGCACTCGATATCTATATATTATTGTATATACATGTCTTCTTCACGAAGTACCGACACGATCAACGAAAATCGAATATTGCTATTCGAAAAATCAAGAAACCTCTTATCCATATATGTCTAAAGTTGTATTTTACTTGGCACCTTATTTATGCCATGGGATCAACGAGGCGTATAATATTGTACTGAAATCAATCATTGCAAATTTCGACACATTGTCTCGCGAGAATAGGTCCTGTTAGGAGTTTTAGAAAATGTATCCTCTAACAGATCAATCTCCTTCAATCAATTGATCGTCTATTTATTTACAGTAAATGTTATAACAGCAATAACAACATCAAGTTGAACGAATAGGATCTTTATCTTAACGAAGGCTGCAACTGAATCAACTTTAGTGGCGCAGTATTATTTTTCTGCTGGTAAATTGTTCGTAGACATATATATATAGAGCCATGAGGGCACGAGAAAGTATTTAGAAGCAAAAAAGAACCGCTTGCCAAAACCATAGATTAAATTTCACTCAAATTTTTTTCCACAATTGAGATGTATAATTACAGTTCACATATTATTATAGAAATCCGTGAAACGTTTAGCCTGTAGACCGTATCAAAAAATTAGACATACATAGATACGGTCGTTCGACAGCTGCTTTAAGCAACGTCAAACCTTTACGAGCGACACCGATATAGAGTTAGAACTACACCAATATATGAGCGCCTACATACCAGTTACAGCTTTCTAACTTCGAGAATCTGATCTTTCTATTATTTTAAGGTCACCTATTGATTGAAGATGATTAATAATAATAATATTAACAATTTGAGACACCTTACACACGGCTATCTAATCCCAAACTAGGCAGACCTTGTACCATTATAACCAGACTGATAAACATACTTAAATATTGCTACATCTAAATTACACCCAGACACAGAACAAATGATCATGCTCATCACACAATTATTTGTCCTAAGTGGAATTCGAATCCACGACCTCTGGCTCTGTAGTCAGGATCATTAACCACTAGACCAACACGCCTGATAAATAATAATAGGCCAGACAAAAAATAATAAACAGTAATTTTACCAGAACCTCTCATCACAGGCTTCCATTGACGTCTTTATACAAAGTGACTTTCATCGTAATGTTAGTTTAAAAAAAAAGTATTCTTCAAACTGGTTAGAACTGACAATATCGCCCAAGTGGGCATTTTCACGTATGAGCTAACTAAGAGAAACACATCGCACACACATGCTCGCAGTTTGCATAATACGTTCACAGCTCTTGTTTACTTATCTCAACTTGTTAGGTATTTACTTTTGACATTAAGTTATGTAATTATCGTCTTTATAACTTCAAAATAAGGTAGCATTGGCTAGTATTGAGACTTAACTTACTGCGTTTGGTTACTGTGTAAGCTTATAGATGCTCGTGGATATCGATTCATGGCCCGGTATTGGACTAAGCCATTTTAAGCGATATAGATGGTAAAGTATCTATTAAAATTACAATGGTGGTGGTATTTTGCCCATAATATTTTTTTGGTTTATTACATTGGCCAGTATAACTGGAACTATCATTGTATAGATTTACGTATCACGAAAGGTTGACATATTATTATATACTGGACGAGTACAGCTAGATGTAGTCTTTTTCACGTTATCTCTAAATTTGTAACATTTAAACTTTCTGCACTTCTTCTATATAGAAACTGCATGTATTCCAAACTTCACGGTCATGCGAACGAGCTTTGTTTTTAATTTTCTCTGTACATATTAATAAACAGAAGGTGAGCTTAATTGTTTTTTTTTAATTAATTCAAGTTGGCAGATAAACACGGCCCGTCTGATATCATAGGGCTAATAAACATACTCAATCCCTCATTTTCCACTCCTTGCGAGTTTTCCAGTCACGGAGTTTCAAATTAAAACATTACGGCGATAGTGAAACTGTATAACATTTATAGTTGACAAAAGCGGAGCCTGATGAGGAAACTTACAAAATGTGGAATAAAATTAGTTTTTGTTAACAGTATCGATATGTTTTCATGTTTACATACATTTTTGATAAACAATCACATCACTAATATACAGCCGATGTCGCTTAAATAACAAAAATGATATGTTCAGTATCTATATTCTGCCAAAACAAGGACCCCTTACCCTTGTACATATTCGCATCACTAATTTGCGGCTGATTCTTGCAGACGTAGCTTATTGTGCATTATATTACGTTATGCAGTTCATTGTCATTGCCGCACATCCTTATATAAATAGTAATGGATTACCATAGAATATTACTATGGTATTAATACCCTAAAGAAGGAAGGAAATGTGTTTGACCTGTACGTATGCATGCCCGTCCCTATGTTCCTAAAACCACTACTTATTAAAATGAATTTGATGAATGATATGTTGTTAGATTCGTGATTATTAAATTAATAATAAAATAAAAATTATACAAAATCAAAGTAGCGGATTTTTGGCGTCAAAATGTTATTTAAAAAAAAACACTTTTAACGCAGTCGGATTTTTTGTTTCATTTATTGATTCCTTGTTAACACTATTACTACTTTAGGGATTCAACAGATCCACTAAAAGATTACTGTGGGTTCTGTCTGTATCACGTGTGTCACATCATATTTTTTCCGACTCCACTAGGTACATGCTGCAAAGTTGAAATTTTTCACTAATTTAAACAATCTTTTGTCAAAATCTATAAGAAGCAGAAGTTATAAGTAATAACTTGTAAGTAATATCATTTAAGAATTGACTTGTCTTTTAAAGAATGAGGCCAACCAATTATGTAACAGTTTATTTTTTTTAACTTTAAAGAAAGTAAGATCTCAAAAAACAAATGTTATTGAAGTTTTGTAGCATTTCGCGCAAAAAGAAAATTGTTACTTGTTTTTTCTTGAATACGTATCTGCATCGCTGGATCCAGCAAGCACCAAAATATGATGCATCTTGTTGTATTACTGGATTGCTGGATTCAACATTGCAATCCCTACTTTGCCAACAGGTGGGCCTTGTTAGCCTAATTAGTTCTATAAAAAGCAAGCATAACCTTAAGCCTCGTCTAGTTTACTTATGTTAATTAAATGTAAATGTTGGAACAATGTAAGCAAATCGTTACTGTAAATCTTACCGTCAGAAGACTAATATGGAATTTGATCGTGGTGCAAATTGGGTACTTCAGGTATACGGTAAGTGGCTTTCTGAATGAGGCTGTACATTAGAGCTGCTTAAAGAATGTGATTGTAATTTATGTTTCAGGATTTAAGTTCTTGTTGAACTATTTTAAGGATAAGTTGAAAGTACATTACACAATTTATCTTAAGAGCGTTTATCTTGTATTTTCAATGAATTTTAATGACCTAAGTAACAAAAATCAATGTTTTTCTTAATTATATATTTATAAAAGGACCTTTTTGCAGAGCACGTCAAATGTTTGTACGAACAATTCTATTTGCATTGGGTCTGGGTGTTTCTATTATAATATGTATGAATGCATTTACTAAAAAAAAGTGTGTGTGTGCAATTCACACACGGCAGAAGTGAAACTTCAGAAAAGTAGCCTACGAGAGAATGAGAAATAAAAAGTAAAATCAACACAAATAATTTACTAATGTTAATAAATTTTATTTTAGATAATTTATATAAAAGTTATTGGTCAGCTATCACAACGGTGCTAAAGAAGTTTGACTATGACGCATTTTTTGAAGGCTTCGTAGTACGCATGCGCAAAGACAAAGATTATTAGGAAATACGGTATACTTGTATTCTATCTCATTCTCTCGCAGGATAAATCCTATTTATGAATATGTTTGTCTCTTTTTATTGTTGCTTTTTCGTTTCATCGAATTTTCTAACCACAAAGATTCTCAAGAAGTTGTGTAATAAA
The DNA here is from genome assembly GCA_949752705.1 of Callimorpha dominula. NCBI lineage: Eukaryota > Metazoa > Arthropoda > Insecta > Lepidoptera > Erebidae > Callimorpha > Callimorpha dominula. The sequence goes on from OX456992.1 coordinate 3,007,052, forward strand.
TACCAGTATATTATTATACTCCATAGAGTAAGGATCATACTTTAGTGTGTCTATGCTTAAAGTGAACTTCTAAAGCCATCGCCGAAACATATTCGTGTTAATTCTACTTTGGTTACTGCATACAGGTAATTCTTTGCTATCTACTATATCTGTTTGTTACCATGATTGAAAATAAAAAAAAATAATTGTAAACCATAAATTAGGTTTTATTTTTAAAATTTTTCAATTTCAAATGTTTATGTTTCGAATTTTTGGATTCGAAATTGAAACGTTTATTAATGGCCAGGAGCGCCAAAAATTTTGTGGGTGTACCTTATCTACATAATAAAGTACAAAAATTGATAAGTTAATAAGTAATTTATTTGTCTAATATTAAAGACATTTTTGATAACTAGCCATCCAGTGTACGGCTTCACCTACTTTTATATTTCCAGCTTTCAAGTTATGTTACTACCTAAATATCACCAAAGTGTGCGTATCTGCAAATAAGAGAAAAATGAATAAGAAGTTATTTTATGAATACCGCTGTTATTTTACACGCGCATGTTTAATAATTTTTATTGTCTGCGTTTACTGAATATATTTTCGCAAATATTTTGCATAATTATTGAGTTAGTCAACATAAAAAGTCACAATATTTATTTTGTGGATCATAATTTTAAACAAAAATCATGCACAAATTTCACAATTTAATTTATTAATTTACAACCATAATAAACCAAAGCTCTCTCGAAGGTCGAAAAAAGTAAAAAAAAACATGTTTCAATTTTGTTCTACAAAATTAGCTTCTTAACAATAGCTACTAAACAAAAATAAAACGGTGTTAAACTGAGAAGAAAAAGGCACTGAACTGTGTTGTCGCTGCCTAATTATATCTTTGTTCATATTAATACGTGAAGAGAATTCCTTGTATGCATTTATTAGAAAATTTTACGAATGAAGGAACGTGAAAATTCTATAAAAAGTATGTGTTCCAAATTAAAAAAATAAGTGCAAACGGCTACATCAAGCTACACGCGTCCAGTATACGAGATTGTCACTAATAACGTAGTTTATTTTTGCTTGTGACTCTTGTCAGGGATGTATGTTGAGATGGCTGCCATTTTAGATACTTACAGAATGGGACATGTTCTTTTTTTTTCTCTCTCTCTTTAATTTATATTTTAATTATTTTAAATGTTATTAATAGTTTTCTTTTTTATATCTGTGAGTGTCCTAAATAAATGTTTTTTCTTTCTTTCTATTCTTTCTATGTAAAGATTTTGCTTTAGTTCTATAACTATCTAATATAACTATATAATTGCACCAGTTTTATTGCAAATACATAAAGACACCGGTAACGGTTTACCACGTAGCTCCGAATACTTATTTGCCAGTCTAATACTATTTTAACTATCACTATTAGTAATTATTAGATTTTGTTGTGAAGTTTAGAAGCTTTATCCTATCAACTGTCGAGCTCGTGGCATAATTTTCATCCACCTTTCCATTGGTTCACTTTAATAACACTTTAGGTTGGACGGGGCGAGCCAGCCAGCCGCGGCCGTCATGCAGCTTAATTGAAGACTCGCAAGATCAGACGTTCGAAAACGATCCGAGTATATACGAGAACATATATGAGTATACTCATCGTTTCCGAACGACAGACCTCGGTATGCCAGGGGTTTGTTAGTACGGTCTATTTTCGTGTGGTTTCAATGTCTTTGTGTTTACTACGGTTCCTTTTTATTTAAATTTAAGCTGTTAGCGAGTAATGAGAGCTATTAATGTATCCGTGTTTTTAAACGAAACATCTCTGTCCAAATCAAGGAACTGTCATAGTATTTCTATATTTCAAGTTCAAACACCACAGTGCGTATTGAAGTATTGCTGCTTAAAAGGCGTACATCACGTGAAATAGTATAAGCTTTATGTCCTTTTAACCCCGAGGCATCGACATGTGCATGCCGTAATATTAAATTTATTCTTTGAGACTTTCGTTAACTTATATATAATACACTAAAGAAAATATAAATTACACACACGTACGTTTCGTAGTGTGAGAATTTGACACATAAATTATGTAACTTACGTGTCAAGTTACACAGTACGAAATAAAACTTATGTATAATCGTGTTTTGTAATTTTGTGTTTGAAAAATTGTTTAACTCATATGTGTGATGATCGCGGTGGTTATGCTAAAAGTATTGAATAAAAAAAGTTGCCAAACAACAACGTAGATAAGAAGGGGTGTTGTTTTCGTCTTTTTCAGCATGTATCAAAAATGTGGATATTATCTATAGTTAGATATACCGTTAAATATTATTTGAAATGGGTATATTGTCCTCATAAAAACTAACGACCAAATATTATCTACCCTAGATATTTATATTTGGGGACTGTAATTCAATATATTGGAAGGATTGCTACTTGGGATAGATTATTGGCGAAGAATTTATACGGGTATTGTAATAATATCGGAGTTATCCGGGTATTGGCCACGGATAAAAAAAATAATCACGAAAATATGATGTTTTTGTTTGATGGGCCCGTTGGTCTGCTGGTCAGTGATCCTGACTACTGACCCAAAGGTAGTGGGTTCGACTCCCACCCAGGACAAATTATTGTGTGAAGAGTACGATCATTTGTTCTATTTCTGGGTGTAATTTATCTATAATAAGTATGTATTAATAATGTACAAGCATGTTCATCAGCAGTCTGGTTACCATGGTACAGGCTTTGCCTAGTTTGGGATTAGATGGCCGTGTGTGGGGTGTCTCAAGTTATTATTATTATTTATGGTAGAAAACAAAATACATTTTATGATTAGAAGGGAGTATAGGGAAAAGAGAGAGTATGTCAGATTCTGGAGTTTCGTCATTCACCACACCAAGAAAGTTGAGTTCAGGTTTAGATGGTTACTAAGTAGGGGACAGCAGAGTTCTGCTCGACTTGGGTAAATTATGTCGCTAAGTCGAGCAATAAAATAACTTAAAATAGTGTGAAAGTTGTTTTAGTTTAAAGTTTTCAAATTACATTAAAAGTGAATGATTACTAAAAATATACTGATTCGACTTGACAGTCATCTCGTCTGTTACAACATTACTGTTGAACAATCTTCACGGTACAGAAGAATACGATTAGATAGAACTGCTAGTGTAGTGCGTTTCTCTCTAGTGAATGGAGTTACCAAACTCTATGGAAGAAAAAGGAGAGATAGAGTAGACAGAGCACTTAGTAACACAGCTAGTGTAGGGACTGTTACAGACACTGGTTGATACAGCAATTTTCCTTTTATGGGATAGCGGGCAAACGAGCAGACGGGTCACCTGATAGTAAGTGACTGCTTCCGCCCATGGGCACCTGCAACTCGAGAGTCACAAGTGCGTTGCCGGCCTGTAAGGTGGGAGTAGGGGAAGAGAGGGAAGAAGGGGCGAGGGGAGAGCGGAGGGGTAACCTCCTTATGGGGGTGGGGAGATAGGGGGGAGATAGGAGGAGAGAAGGGTTAGGGCCTCCATTGCCTTTCCTTCCAATGCCTTCTCTCCTTATCTAGGGAAAAGCCCTTTCAATATACTCTTAATTTTCCCATCTTTAATTCCTAAAGTGTCCGGTTGATGGCAATGGTCTTGCCCCTATTACGTGAGTGCAGGACCAAATTATAGTTGGCAAAATATGGGTGTTAAATACGTCTTTGGCATACAGGCATGTGCAGGGGAGGGCGGCTGCCTGGCTTTAGCTAGCTTACGTAGTACTAAACTGTACTAAGGTAATTTTCAGTCAAGTTTTTGATTTACCCCAAATTTTACTCACCCTTGGACTAATTTCCTTTTTGAGAAAAGAAATTCATCTGTGATTTCATGTGAATTCATGTGTGATGATAGCAAAATGCAACGAATTAATAACGAACACGAAATATATCGTTGAGAATTCTGACTTATAGCGTCGGTTTCATTAATGAAAGTGGTTGTTTGCAAATTGAAACAGATTCGATATGATATGGACATAAGTTATTACTAGAACTTAAGTGTTTTTTTTTTTTGCAATACTGTACAACTTTTGTTTTTCCAACTTCAGAAATATAAGAGGAACTACATGCGTTCATCGTGTACGTGTCGTTTGTTTAGTATGTCCACCGACTTCGATAGAATAGAACAGCGGATATTAAATCTTTTTATAAAGTGCAGTTAGATCTACGCTATGCCTCCAATAATAGGGAATATGCATGTATTTTTTATTTATCTTTTATTGACTTGTTCCATCATTCTACCCTAATAAAAAATATAAATAACCTTGGCAATGTTCAAATTAATTTTTGAAATAACATTGATAACATCAATAAAATTTGATCTGTTTGAACGCCGCCATATTTCGCGGGCCTTGGATGACGTCACGTTCCACGCTCAGTGTTTGTTTCATAAACTTACTTGAAGTGTTACAGTAATTTTATACGGATTCCAGTTGTAATTACTATTTATTGTAATTAATAGATGATGGATAAAGTTAAAAAACCATTTTATCGGTATTGCCTTGTCCCTAAGTGTAAAAACACTATAAGAAGTACACCCAATACACTATTTTTTCCTGTACATAATAATAATGATAAGTACGAAAACAATGGTGTACATTAATGAGAAGAGATAAAGTATCTTCAATATCGTGTTTATATTGTTGTGAAGATCACTTTAATGTAAGTATATTACAATTTAACTAGTATAGTGTGAATTAGTCAGCAGTAATTTATGTTTGTTTTAAATATCAAGCAGAAGGCAACTTGCTTGTCTACTTAAACTAGGTAACAACAGTCCAATAAAACTTCATCAATTTTTGACTTAATACTTTATTGTCTTAACAAATTTCATAAAAAAAATATGAATTATTTTTAGTGGTTTTGTTAAAAAATTCGGCTTATTACAATTTATTATTATTATTTTATATTTATTGACGCGCAGGGAATTGATATTTACGTATGAAAAATGAATTATCTCAAATTTACCCTATTTTGAGTTGATACAGTCTCGTAATAGCAGTGCGATATATTCATCATGAATGCACCTATTTTCGGTAGATTGTCCGATTGTGCTTTGACAAAACTACATTCAGTCATTGTCCTAGATCATTTCTAATTTCACTAGAATGCTTAAATTGCACTAGCTAAGAGCAAAAACCACAGGAACACCTATCTTTACGAATTACTAACACTACGAATATAGGCGCCGATAAATGACAGAACGTGGAATGTCACGTCATGTTTTGCTTCGACCAATGGTGAAGCGTTTTGCAAAGTTGAAATTAGCGCCCTTATTTTGCATATTTTAATAAATATTTTTTTCAATTAAACACGAACTAAATAAGAAAATAATTGTTTAGGCATAATATCTGGACAATAAAGATTCAAGGGAAAATTAATAAAGTAAATTTAAACAATATGCATATTCCCTATTATGAATTACCATCCAAATTTAGGGAGTACCAGCAAATACGAAACGAGTGTTAATTCATGCTAATATGTAGCTTCTACTTGAGGCTCTGATAGCATAGCCTATGATAACATAGATGCTTCTATCATTTCACGAGGAGCGTTAATTAATATTTTTTATGATGTTAAAGTAGCAGTGAAGTACATTTAAAGTGTTATTCTAAAGATTAAGCTATTTCTGTAATGTCATTGCCTAAATAACTTTTAAATTGTTTGAAAATTGTAAACTAAATTCGCAGGAGCCTAATAATCACAACGTCACTCAGACCATCTGCGCTACTTGACAACCCGTCAAGATAAACGCGAATTTCAATCTGCATCTAAGACGCTATAAAACAATTAAAATTACAGGACAAAGAAAGTAAAGAAGAATTCCAATTACGTCAGTCCGTAAAGAAGGCTCTTCAACTATTTTAATGTAAATAAAACACACCAAAAAAATTGTCTTGTCCTCCGTTGCCAAAGTCCCAACTGAATAATACTTATAACATATAACAACTGATTAATACATATTCAATTTGGTAGTATACATACAACATTTTTTGGTCTAGAATTGGATTTCAGTCCCCAAGGCCCTACCCTACCGATAATACTATGTTATTTAAGGTTTATTTTAACACAAAAGTACTCTGATGAAAGGTTGTTTGTCTATAATATTGAAGTGATGTAGTGGTTCTTTTACTTCAATTAGAAATTTAACAATATTCGAAATTCGAACTGATTTATTTATCGACTGACTTCAAAAGAGCAGGTTTTTAATTCGACTTATTGTTCTTTTTTTTGTGTATGTTACGCAATATCGTCGCTTTTGTGAACGGATTTCAATAATATTTTTTTTAATTAAATTAGTTCAACTCAGGGCAAAGAGGACGATCTTGCATGGCACGCAAACCGAAAGAGTTTCAAGCAGAACACAGTAATTAATAATAGTTCAAAAACCGATCGGAATGAAACTGATATGAACTAAACAATGATAGACGGAGCGAAGTGCACTGAGTTGAAATATTAAATATTTTTTAGCTGTCTACTTTTTAATGTTTTAGCTACCAGAGTAGATACAACGATAATTAATGAAAAAAGAAACTTGTAGAATACCTGCTAATTTATTTAATGTTTATTTTGGAAAGTGTGCGATTACTAAGCGGTACCTTTTCCTCCCCAGTTACTATACCCTTTAGCTATGGTAGGGCCACCTAAATACACATTTGACGGACTGTGTTTCATACACAGAGATCGTCCTCCTTAGCTCTACTGTGTCTTTGGGACACACGGTTGGAACGAAGTTCGCTATATATAAATATATTTAATGGATTTAATCAATTGTATAAAAACAGTAAGACTTGAAATTAAAATTACGCCATCTGTGAAAGTTGCCGAAACTGCTATGTTGATAATTAGTTTACAACCAACATTAAATTACATTGTATTGCGTAGAATCCACAGATGGCGTAAATAAAATAAATCACTTCGCGGTCAACACTTTTATTGATTTTGTTCTTAGTAATTGATTGAGATGATTCCCGCGGCTACTTGCTGTCACGCACTGGACGCCAGCAGCAGGGGTTTTATCCTCATACTCCAGAACCGGAATTGGAACATCATGCGCATCTCATACTGTGAAACGACCCCACCACGGTTATTTACTACTGGCCTGTTGGTCTAGTGGTTAGTGATCCTGACTGCTGAGCTAGAGGTCTTGGGTTCGATTCCCACCCAGAATAAATAATTGTGTGATGAGCATGATTATTAGTTCTGTGTCTGGGTGTAATTTATCTATAATATGTATGTATTTAGAAATATATAAGTATGGTTATCAGCAGTTTGGTTACCATAGTACAGGCTCTGCCTAGTTTGAGATCAGACGGCCGTGTGTGAGATAAGATGTGTCCAGTTATTATTATTTATTTATTTACTAAGGAAATCAAAGAAAAACAAAAATATACATATGCAACATTGTTCTCAACATTTATCACTACATCACATCTACTATGTTATCCCTAGATATTATAGAATAGAGTACTTTCACAGGTTCCGTAATGCGTGAGTGATATCTCAGGCGGTGCTAACAGTTATTGGCTACGGTAGACTGGACGACCAACAGGCCAGTCAAGAGATGATCTGATAATTACTTTTAAACTTTCGCGTTCCATGATATAATATTATGAATGTATTTACGGGAATTCGTGCGATCACAAAAAGATATTACATACCTCCTCAGTGTCAGCCTGTGACCACGACCAGTGCAACCTGGTTGAAACGTCAGGGAGAGGTATGTAATAACTTTTCGTGATCGCGTTAATTCCCGTAAATACATAAATAATATTAGAGCTTTAGACGAATATGTTACCTTGGTTTTAGTTTTAATATGAATTCTCTCAATTTGTGTAACTTGGTGTCTATTTTGTAGATATGATTATGATTAGGAGGTCTTGAATATTGCCTCTAATACCGTATATTGATAATTTATTTAGGAAGGTTTTATGGTCGACGTAGTCAAAGGCCCTCGTCATGTCCATGTATAGTGACGTAACTGGTTTGCGGCTGTCTAGGTTCTGATGAATACGGTTAAGTGCGTTATAAATGGCCATGTTTATGGTTTTGTTTTTCCTAAACCCCATTTGTTCTTTACATATGATGTTGTTTCTTTCCAGATAGTTATTAAGACTATTATATATAAGTTTCTCAAAAATTTTTGCAAACACAGATAGTAATGCGATAGACCTATCATTGATGATTTCCTTTTTATCGCCTTTTTTATGTAGGGGTTTAATGATAGATGTCTTTATTGTTCCGGAAATGTTCCACTCTCTATGCATTTACTAAAATATCACACAATACGAGATCAATTATGTGCTCCACAGCTTTAATGACACGAGTGTGAATTCCATCCCAACCTGTACTGCTGGTGTTCTTCAAATTATGAATGACTGTTATGATATCTCCAACAATAATTGGTTGCATATAGATGGATTTATAGGAATTATAATTATATGTTTTATTGATGTTTGGTACATAAATTACATTTGGCACTATTTGATCTATGTAGAAATCGTTAAAAGAATGTGCTATAAGTTTTGGGTCAAAATTCGGTCTGTTATACATTTACTTTCATCAGGTAGGTTAGGTTTTATTGAATTTATAACTTTCCATATCGCCTTCGACTTGTTTCTGCTCGTTTCGATGAAATGACTATCAATCATATCAACATATCATCTGTCATTCTTATCAAATGTTCCACATGCCACGTGACGCATGACATCGACACCATGACGACGGACGCGGAAGGTTGCTTAATCACTTGATAGAGGGCCCCCGTTGGTACCGAAACCAGTCGATACTCAAAATACATACGTGAGTAAAATCTATACTAATATAATTCAGCTGAAGAGTTCTTTTGTTTGATTGTTTGTTTGTATAAAGGTGCTCATCTCTGGAATGGATGGATAGAGTATTAATTGGGGAAGGTTATAGGCATGTAACTATGACCGAACAACGAATACGAACAAACATACGTCTTTGTTAAGACGCATGTGGCTAACAGTATTTCAAATCGTGGGAGGATCTTTTAAGTACCATTCAGAATCCAAATAGATTTAAATGTTACGTTTTAATCTGTATTTGTACTTACTCAATACGAAGTGATTAAAAAAACCTCTATATTAGTCATTAAATTTTATAGAAATTTATTCAAAAAGAGCAATGAATATCAATGTCTGTGTAAATGTGGCAGTATAGTGCTAGCTACTATACAGATGGCGGGAAGCCACTGGATGCGGGCAGCGCACGACCGAACGTTGTGGCGATTTTTGGGGGAGGCCTATGCAGTGGACATCGACCGGCTGAAATTATGATACAGATGTTAATGTTGACTGGTATGTTGGTCTAGTGGGTCGTGGCTTCGATTCCCACCCAGGACAAACAATTGTGTGATGAGCATGATCATTTGTTCTGTGTCTGGGTGAAATTTATCTAAAACTTCTTTTCTTTAAAAATCATCATCATATTTCAATCAATTTACACAAAATCTTAACAAATTATACACCTTAACCTGAGAACATGAATCACTCTGTCTATTAGTGAAAACCGCATGAAAATCCGTTCAGTAGTTTTTCAGTTTATCATGGACAGACAGAAAGACGTGGCGGGGAACTTTGTTTTATAATATGTAGTAATATGTATGTATTTAGAAATATTTAAGTTAGTTTATAATCCAGTTTGGTATCAGACTGCCGAGTGTGAGACGTATCAAGTTATTAAAAAAAGTTTTCAGCTATGTATTTTAAACTCCGTCCTTTTTCAAATATGTTTTTATTTGCTTGCGTACATTTCCTGCATGAACGATAATTTTACGTGCTGTTAGAAACAAAAAGGAGCTTGATATTAAAAATTAGTAAGAAATGAGTCATCTATCTCTTTTTTAGGACTAATCATCATACAGGTACAACGACAGTGACTTACGAAAACATTGACATAATAAATAAAATTGACTTGAACATTTGGATATTTTCTGGATTGTCAATAGTAACCATCATTTATACAAGTTAATACGGATTGAACACGCAATTACGTCATTAAGGCTGTAACCAAACAAACCGACTACTTATAAGTTGGGTGGTAGTTTCAATTAGTGAGTTCGGAACTGAGGTTTTATAATGTGCGTCATTACAATAATAGTGCTTGAAGATATTTACAGTTAATCATTATTTTCTTTATAGTTTTTTTGTTCCACGAATTAATTGGCAAATGAGAAATTGTTGGAGAGGACCCAAATTTAACAGTATCGCCCGGAGTGTGATGTTAACAGAGTAGTTTAAGGACCCGGTTTTGCGCGCACAGCGCTAAACCCTTACCAAGGTTTACTAGAGATAGGGTTGGTAAAGCAAGGCATAACTAGTGATGCAGGGGTTTAGAGGACCAAGACCCATATGGAACAAATACCGATGAGTTTTTGTGATGACAAATGGCAAGTATGTTGACTCTTTTATAGAATATATATTATGTAAAATAGATTGACACAAAATAAGATACCTACTAGAAATAATTCTATATGTAAAACAGGAGCGCTTGTATAATTGATATATAACCTTTCCATGTTCTCAGCATTAGACCTCTATTGAAATCTCCGTATTAACTGTAATTGGTATAATCGAGAATCGCTACAGTGTACCGATACTCGAAACCAGTAAAGTTAAGTGCAACATGTTCACTTCTAATCGATAATGATCAGTGTTGATTAATTTAATGTGTAGGGTTGTATCCAACTTTCACACACTAATAGCTTTGTTGCTCGTGCAATGTTGCGAGAACCTTGAATATAGGGACTTATCTTTATGTTTTGATGTGTTCATCAATCAACATTTTATTTAATACAAGTTGTTCTTTAACTTCGTGAGTGGAAAGTAATTTTTTTTTTATAAGTTCGAAATGTGATTCAACAAAAAATGACATCTGTTTATTACAGATTAAAAAAATATCTTATGCTTATTTCAATATTTATCTGCAAACACGTCCTTAACCTTGTTTTACAAGAGCATTAAGGAAACCTGAAGATTGTCACCGCACTTGACCACGTCTTTTAATAACCGTAACTGCATAATTTTGTGAAAAGCCTTTAGAGCATATTAAAACCTGAATAACTGCTGTGAGTGTATAATTGCACATTCTCGGCTTTCAAGACTAATAACTTGTAACACTTATACACATCTGTTATTATTTATCGCTTTCGCTATTTTCACAAACAGAATTGATTTGATTAATTTTACAGATAAATTTTCCTAACGTGTTTGAGACCCATATGCAAATGAGCATTACGAAAATTTATAATAATAATAATAAATACTCTTTATTGTACACCAAAAAAGGAAACATAACACACAAACAAGTTATACACAAAATGCACAATGGGCGGCCTTATCGCTAGAAGCAATATCTTCCAGGCAACCTTAGGATGGACAGGAGTGTTATGAATGTTATGATATACGTGGGTGGTTTTGGTGTCACAATGCCAAGGATTATGTGATTATATAATCCATTCACAGATTGCATAAATCCCTACAAGCTTTGTAGGGATTTATGCAATCTGTGAATGGATTGCATAAATAATATTTATACATTCATATATTCATTGTATTATATGTTATATTATTAGTACAGCACACATACAAATGCATATAATGACTAAGGATAGCCGATCGCAATAAGATGTTAAGTTACGGCAGTGGATTGTTATGTACCTGCTAATGTAAAAAAAATATGTTATAAACGTACAAGTATGTCTGGCCGTGGCGGAAGCGTAACGGCTTAAACATCGGATTGGCGATCAAGTGGATGAAGGTTCGAACTCCGCCCAGTGCACTGTCAACGTGAAGCCAAACCTAATATAAGGAATTATCTTAGCGGCAGGGGTTTAAATAAAAAATAATTTGTTGGGTTTCTCTATTTTGTCCGGAACGGTGCTGAGGACCACTCATCTGTAACCAACTTCAAAAAGGGAAGAGGTTCTATTTTCGGCTGTATGTATTTATTGAAGTGAAACTTCTTTTATTATTCTTTACTTTTTTCGGTTACGCGCCATGTTGCTTTTTTTATCAAAGTTTAGTATAGTGACGTAAAGAATATAATGTAATATATTATAATAATAACAACAGTATATTAGTTTTGAAGTTTGGTTTGAAATAAGAATAACAATATATTAATTTGAAAGTGATAAAATAAAAAGACATATTCAAATTTAAGTGAATTTACAAGAAAAGTGAGAGTGATTATATATTTCGTTTTATAACTTCTTAAGGCTTAAGCCTTATCCACCCCATTTTCGTGAAGTTGCAAATAGTAGAAAAATGATAATGTCGTAAAGAAGTTTCACTTCTTACCTGTGTACTCTGGTACACACACACATTTTTTTTTAAGTATGTTCACCGATATTTCCGTCATATATGGACCGAATTCAAAAATTATTTTTTGTTTGAAAGGGTATGCTCCCCAGGTGGTCTCATTGTCACCAAGTCCGGATCTGATTCTGGTATCTGAGGGGAAACGAGAGAAACCCTTAAAGATTAGCGATAGATGTCGTGTATTTGTTGATTATTCTTGAAATTAAGCAACATTGACGTTTAAAGTGATGAACGTTATTGCTATTTACCGACTTAAAAAAAGGAGCTGTTTATATCTTTTTTTTTTATAAATCATCACTGTGACTCAATCAAGTGCAGCAAGTTGCTAGACAAACTAAAAATCTTACCTCCTGATGTCAATTAAGTATCGGGCTTATTAAACTAAAGCTAATTTAACCTTACGAACTGCACTTCGGTAACTCCTACATTACAGTATGTTCTAGATACTGTATCTACTTAGTACGTACGTACATTACACAAAAAAAAATATATAAAAAATGAAAACGGCTTCAAAAAGCACTAAGAAATTATACTGAAAAGTGAAAAATAATCGTTATCAAACTTAATTGAAAAGACTACAATCATGACTTTTAAAATAATAGGTAACAATATTAAGGCACCAGGCTCCCAACTCAGAACTTTGAATATTTAACTCCAGTTTTATCAATCTTTTGGCCTCCTGTCGAGGCATTGCAGTCAGCATATCAGAATAGTTACTGGACTTTTTCTAAGCTCAAAAAAGTGTCTGTATTTCTTTGATTTATCTTGGTTTTCTTGCTTACCAGCGGTACGCTGGTAAGCAAGAAAAACATCTTTACTGACTGAAATACTTATTATTAGAAGTTGCTACTGTAAAGTACCGCCTCTACCATGGCGAGTGTTCCGAAGAGGTTATCTAACTGATCCCACCCTCTCCTTTCCTATCCAGAACAACACGTGGAGGGCTGAGGTGTCACCCCCTTACAGTGCAAACAATCCCAACTAGAACCAAACGGTTCAGCACCTCCTTTCTTTGCCGCACCATTAAAATGTGGAATGCATTACCAGCACACGTGTTCCCTTCGACATATAATCCCGGGTCCTTTAAGCATGGCGTGCAGAAGCATGTCTCGAGGCCGTCAAGCTGAGGGCCACCATTATAGTATCATCCGTATCTATAATGGTGGTCCTCAGTCTTTGGATCTCACTCTAGCTTTCCATCAGGCGGGTTGAGGTCACTCTTACGTGTCACAATAAAAAAATAAGTTTTCAACTTATATTTCTATCAATAGTTCTGTTTCCGAAATAGAACAATACGTTACATTGTCCTCACATTGAACTTGCGCATATAATAGAGATTTATAAAAAAAACATGTTGAAAAAGAGTGTCCTTGGAGTTTCTTGCCTGTTCTTCTCCTCTGGATCTACGAATTGGAACAGGCAACTAGCTTCACGACTTACTTAGTCTGACTAACTACTACTCTTGACAATTCAAAAATATCCATAATGGTTTAATTGAAATAAATGATTTTGATTTGTAGGATGAGTGTTAATTGACGTGAACTGCAGTTGCTGACAAGGACCGAGACCGACCAAGGCCTTAAACGAGAATTTGCAAAGTTTTTTTTTTAATGAATAAAAAAGTGGTGAAGTACGAGTATAGAGAATATTACAAATAAGATATATGGTTTGCATTCTTTATTATTGACCACATTATATTAAGACAATGGAAAATTCTGAGGTACTAATTGCAAATTCGGGTTTTATCGCTAAAAGCGATGTCTTCTAGACAGCTTTCGGATGGAACTTTTGTAGGGAAAGTGGCTGGTACTTTTATCGTAAACTCTGGTGGATCTGAGCCATTTGATTGTATTCAGAATTAACTTATAGACGAAAGATAGTAGATTCTATAATAAAAAAAATATTTAAAATATCATCATCTTAACTCAGGAATTAAACAACATATAAATCACATCAGCAAAATTTACGTTTGTGCTTTAAATTAACAAGTTTCTAAAAGTAGTTAAAGACTTATTAAAATTAAATCTAGGCTTAACAATCAAAATTTATCTATCATCTAAATGAATACAAGGTTTCTAATTAAAACCAGTCCCCATTGAACGGTCTGTAAAGTAAGTGAACTGCAATACACTCGGTATCGAGTCGATTCACGGCTATCCAATACTGTGACGCGCTTACCACATCTTATGCGACAGGGCTGGCCAATTGAGCTAAAAGGAAAAATGATTATTAAAAAAAAGGCCTGTTTTTTTAAACAGCTGCAGATAACTGTGGATTCTCCTGGTTTCTTTTGGCTTCTTCTTCTTTCTCTTGTGCGGAGTGGAGGTGTTTTTAATAGTCAGAGTCAGTCATCGAACGGAGATCTGCTGTGTTCTACTTTTTTAGTACATACTACATCGTGATTTGTCATTAAAGAGAAATGCCAAAGAGAAATGATTGGTCTATGTAGAAACAGATCATTTCAAAGGACGAGATCATTTCAAAGACAAGGCGCTAAAGAATCTACATTCATCATTTTGGCCCCCAAAACTTATTTTTTCAATCAAACGGCATTCATACGTTGGGTATACAGAACTGCAATAGTTTGGAGTTTATTAGTCACTGTTTAATGCCGTGGTATTGTCAGCTCGCTATGCGTTAGGGCTATCCAATTTTTATAAATGCATTTAAGCAATAAAAAGTTGGGACGTAGGTATATTGAAAAGGACCTGTTTGAAAGGTATTTGTGTTTAACTAGGAGAAATTTGCTTGTTCTATTCATAATGAGAACAGTTTAAAAAAAGCAGGAATTAAAATATTAGGACACGCCACAATCGTGGCGGTAAGATATTATGGAGGATAGGCTGGAGGCCATAACGGCGGAAGTGTCCTAACAATGACATGTCCCACCGTGACATACCGTCACGATGGGGACTGTCTTGACCTCGAGTATGTACCACTCGACAAGTTAGTGGAGTGCCATTGTTTGAGATTATGGGCCTATTCATAGTCCGAAGTGAGACCAATCAAAAATCAGGCGCTTAATTGCCATTCATCTTTTTAAACTAAAGCCGAACTAAACGCTTTGACAGCTCCTTTGTGTGTTCGGGTCGCCAAGGTGTGGACTAAACTGTCTGCTTCTATTTTTCCAATCAATAATAATCCTGGCTTAACAAGCATGATATCATTAATGAGTCCTGCCTTGTATGTGCCTGTATTTATTTCGTTTCTTGACTTTAATAGCTTCCATGTATTTTTATTGGAGTTAAAATAGAGGCAGCCCTATTTGCCGCGTCGTTACTGCTGCCATCGTTAAGTTTCTATTCTATGCGGGGCCTAGATTGCAGGGAGTACTCAACGGGTTCGGTGCGTGGTGCCAAATCCAGCTATTGTTGTGTAGTCTCAATTGAATATCATTTTATTTACGTGTATAACGTCCATTGTGTAGGTACAATAAGAGAACAATACCCAACATCGAGCTTTTATCTCCTAGAAAGGCCAGCAGTGTTTTTATACCACTAAGGCCGTAAACAACCATACGGCCCTCATGATACAAAGCGGTTATCTTTATCTGTAGACGTTTGCAGAGCCAGGGTTAACAGGCATGCGTTACCGACTCTGTAAAAGACCATAGAAGACATAGCCCGCCCACCACATTGTACCGTTCACACTGTTCTGACGGGCCAATAATCTAGACCCAGAGAATGCCGCACTATGTGGTTTTAATGGCTTCTTAATGATCTTTCCTTAGACCCCGTTCCTAATTGGAACCTTATATGTGCCGAAAAGGACAGGTCAATAGATGCCAATAAAATAGGGAAGCTTTTGGTTACGGTCTTTGATCGCAACTACGTCAGTTAGTACCTTTATAATCATGACCAATTAATCTATACGTACCACACGTAGTAGTAGTGATTAGAAAGATGGTCAAATGCGAAATATGATCTTTATCAGTCCAGTTTATGTAGTGGGAGAGCCATGCTTCGGCACGTATGGGCCGGCTCAACCGGAGTGATAGCACGGCCTCACAGAAAACCGGCAGTGAAGCAATGCTTGCATTGCTTTTCGCATTCAGTAAGGTTACCGAGGGCCCTAACCCTTCCCTTTCCCCCCTCTCCCCTATTCCCGCCCTTCCCCTTTCTCCCCTCTCTTCCCCTACTCCCGGACTTGTAACTCTGGAGTTGCAGGTGCCCCTGGGCGGCGGTAGTCATTTACCATCAGGTGACACGTCTGCTAGTTTAATGGTATAGGACCATAAAAAAAAGTATACAATAAAACTAATCAGATATTATCTGTCGTGATTATAATAGTTGAGACTGACATCACTAGTCCTGTAAGCTGCAAATCTTGCAAATCGTGTACGTATTAATACAATAGCTTGTTTTAATTAATGTAATTAATCATAAACAGACAGACGACAGACGTTCTATGCAAATTTTCAAGTAATGGAGTGCTTATTCATTGTAATAAATGAGGTATTTTGTTTAGATAAGTTTAAAAGTTAATTATTATAAACCTTATGCGAAGCATTGGTACTAGATAATTGCATTATTTTGTTCAACAAATATTATTCGTAAATCAGTTGGGAATCAGGGTCAGAACATGATGTGGTGAAAAACGGTGATGTTATTATTCGAGATGTAATAATATTCTAGTCGGCTATATGGCATTACAAACCAACATTTTTGGTGATATACTAGAGTCATATTGTATTCGAACAGCATAAATTATACAAAGAGCGACCAACCAACCAGATTAATAACTATAAATAAAAAAAATTAAAAACCTCCGACACAAAATAATAACAAAAATGCCTTACATCATTTTGGAAAAGAGCTGATACTCTTACACTGCATAACCGACAATAAAGAAACTTAGCTAAGAACCACCGCAAGGAAACTGGCTCTCAAATGAAAAAAAAACCGCATCAAAATCGGTCCATCAGTTTGAGAGCTACGATGCCACTGACAGACACACACACGCAGACATCGATATCAAACGTATAACACCCCTCTTTTTGCGTCGGGGGTTAAAAAAGATTTCAAATCAATCAGCAGGTAACGTGGTTATAAAGATTTATATGAATTTAAATTAATCCTGAATTGTGTCTGTAGGAATTTATTTCAATCAATTAATCAATCAGCCTACTGCAGCTCATTACTGGACATATGCCTCTCCCAATGTACGCTATAGCACCTGACCCTAGGTACCTTCCTAAAGTTGTCAGTCTATTTAGCTGAGGGAGGTTCTACCTTCCATTTACCGCTTCTCGCGGTCTCCATTCTACGACTCATTTGCTTTAACCATGTCGGTAACTTTAGTTCTTTATCGGAAGATCTTATTATGAATTTTACCCATCAAAGAAACTCCAAGTAGAGCTTGCTTCATGGCCCGCTGCGTGACTTTAAGTTTGTGGACTAGCCCTACCGTTAGTGTCTACGTCTCAGCAACTAAGGTCAATAGGTAGGACACACTGGTGATGAGAAAAACTCAACTAAACGTCACCAAATAGTAGTAGTAGTTTAGTTTGCCAAATCCTGCCCAACCTAATTGGATCCTTCTTGTGATTTCTTTTTCGAAATTGTTTTACCGAGCTAAATAGCCTGCAAGCGTCGAGGGTAAACCCTTCGACGTCAATAGATCTAGGTGTAACATGTACATTAAACAAAGCTTTGGTTTTGTCCAAGCAATTTGTATTTATATATAAATAAATAAAAAAAAAACAATTTAGAAAAAAAACTTTGTTGTTTTTGTTTCTAAAATTGTAAAGTTTCCAGTTAAATAATTTGCACGACGCTTAGTCATTTTGACTTTTTGTATGTACTTATACATACATACATATCTTAATACGAAACATGCGAACCCGCAACCACTTCATTGCAAGACCGACGCTTTTACAATTATTTCGCTACTTATTTATAGCTGCTTTATTTTTGAGACAAATATTCTAGGTACCGTTACACACAATAGAGCGAGGTGGCTTTGATTAGAGGCTCTAAGTACAAAGTCGTGTCATCTGGGCGATTGGCGTCTTGCCCCGGAAACTATAGTGGGCGTTATTGTTCGACATCCACTGTTCTGATGGTTATAAGCCCATTGTACAATAAATGGTGTTCAAAGGCCTCTCAAATTGAATCAATCTCTTTGTAGCGTTGATTTGTTTTATATAGCCTGACCCGGAAAATAAAAAACATCGTCATGTTGCAGAAAACAAATGGAAGGAATTTATTTCAATGGCAAGAGTAACTTTAAAACGTCTCTAAAATGTCATCATTGTTTATTGTTGATTGCTGTCAAAGTGTACGCGTGGTCTATTTTTGAGTTTTTGAGATTTTTATGTATTAAAATGCCAAAAAACTATTCATAGTCGTAAGAGAAAAATGATAAGCAATGTATGTGTCGTAAAGAAAGTTTGCGGGATTGGACTATATATTTCACAACAACAACATTACTGATTTAGTTGATAGCATGACTGAGGTATATCAAATAATCTGCATGAAAATTTGTTAATCCAAAAGATATTTGGTACAAATGATAGTAAAAGGAAAATGTCATTTCATTTCATTTCATTTTTTAAAAAGACAACTCCCGCATTAGGAATAATCCTGTGTCGCAGGGGGCTACACAAACATTCAAACAACGGACACAAAGAACACCCAGACTCGAGACAACTATGTTTCCCGTGTAGGATGTGTGCTTCTAACGATGTAATGAACGATGAAAGTAATATTAACGAGACCCACTCGTTAATATTACTTTCCTTAAATAAAAAAAACATTACATTTAATCATCTAATGTTATTTTCATTTTGTAGATAAACTTTACAGAAACATAGAAAAGCTGCTGTGATCCATTACAAAATCGAAGTAAATTGCAGAAACAGAAGGCTTATAGTTGAAACGGAAATCGTATAAAAAATTGGCGGTAAAAGTTATTCATCAAGTAACGACAAGTAACTGTTTTTAGAGTCCAACCATTTGCACCAATGGCTGGTTTCTTAAGGCATCCCTAGTGTAGAAGCCCTAATATAGAAATGACCAAGATGAAAATGTCAAATTAAGTTGAGAATTTAGTTTTTGACTTATATGATTCATATTGCTTTTAATTTTTTTTATGGTATAGGGGGTAAAAGAGCAGACGGGTCACCTGATGGTAAATGATTACCGCCGCTCATGGAGACATGTAACTCAAGAGTCACAAGTGCGTTGCAGGTCTTTAAGGTGGGAGTAGGGGAAGAGGGGTAAATAACGTGTGTATATGTTTGTCTGCCTGTGGTATCAAAGCTCCTAAACGTTTGCCAATTGACATGGGTAAGACTATACTTAGTGTTGCAATAAAAAAAGCAACCAAGGTGCCTTTGCACCAGGTTTTTATTTTCCTGGTCCGAAAAAGGATTCTACAACATTATTCTAATCTCAACAGAAATTTGTAACACAGCATATTTGTTAGGTTATAAAAATAATAATATCAGCTTCCTCTCGATAAGAGAGGGTATTTAGGATTTTCATGGTTCATGGTTTTCCTGTACCTATATATTAATTTCTAATACGCACCACGACTGGATGAGTTATATACCAAAGGATTTTTTTACTGTGGTGTATAAATATTTGTGGCAATTTAAAAAGTTAAAATTGCATGTGTTGAAGTATTGATTAACAATGTTCAACAGCGTGATGATTCTTTGTTATTTTGCCTTCCGGATCATTGTTTGTAACACAGGAATCTTCAGAAGTTCAATCAATGTCTTAAAATGTGTATGTTACGTGCTTGATTTAAATTATCTAGTATTTTAAGACAGCTAGCAACGATATAATTTATTTTAGCAGGAGAACGCAGAAAATGTAATGAACAAAAAATAAGGATTTGGTTACCCGACATTTCTGTCTACCCGTGACTATGATCGGTGCAATTCAGTCGAAACGTCGTAACGTAATTGGTGTTAAAAACATTGGATTAATCCAATGCTCTAAATTGGCATAACTAGATGATTTCCTCGAATCATGCGTTATATATATGAAATACATTCTGTTTTCTATTTCTAGGTGTCTGTGTAGAGGGAAAATCCTCTCATCATGCTGATTAAGGAATTCAAACAAGCAATTCTTCTCTTGACCATCAAAGGTGAATAGATTAGTTAGATATAAAGTACATATTGCTCTCGTTATAGAGATCGAGTTTAGTCTGTAATAGTCTTCACAGGGGTGGAGGGAAGCGAGATTCTTAAACGCTCCTGTTAAATCCTGACTTCACTGAGCCAAGGCTTGAATAAAGATAATAGATGATGAATGTTTTTTACGATAATGTGTGCAATATACATAAATCTTAAACAAAGTAGCCTCCGGCATTTCTCGTTATTTATATATTTCTATAACTCACACTTGTACAGCACTAACTTTAAATAAGACTCGACGACTTAAGGCAGGTATTACAAATAATGGATTGTGCATTAAGTGCTTGGTAAGACTATTGATTTGAAATATGATTGCGTAAGTCCTGTAAAGGTAAGTTTACATTCAGTTAATTTTCATACAATTAATCTTCTACCTTATCCTATACTTTTAATGATCTTTACCGTACACCCGCTATGAAAAATTGTTCAGTAAATATTTATTTAATCCAGAACCGAAAAATGTAAGTTGTGTCACGAAGTTGGCTTACAAGCACTTTATGAGGGTAAGTGATTACGGACGCCAACCTTATGAGCATTTATCCCTTTTTGTGCGTTTGAATTCAGTACAATATTTTTCTCAATACGTTTCATAGCGTAAGACAAATAAAGTTATCGTATCTTATCGTACAGATCATACTTTCTTATCCCTATGTTCAAATTCATAACAGAACACATTTAAGTGTTAATTTAAAATATGAGCATCATTAGTATGATGCGTACGCTTTGGATTGTAATGAATTAAAAACAAACACGGCTTCGCACGGGTATTAGAGACATCTTCAACAATCATCACCATATTTCAATCAATTTATACAAAATGTTAACAAATTATACATCAAAACCTTCCTCATGAATCACTCTGTCTATTGGTGAAAACCGTATGAAAATCGGTTCAGTAGTTTTTGAACTATTATTAATGGTCTATTTTTAACGCTTATATTTGCACTTTAATAGTTGGTTGCATATCTACACATTTAATAATTAAAAATTCAGGCCATAATATCGGACTAATAAAATCCCTAGAGCAAATCTTGAAATATTTAAAAACGTTAATTTTAGACCTTTATTTTACTCTTTAATTTTAACCTTTATTTTGGTTAAATCAAAATAAAAAAAAGTGGCTGTGAACTTTTACTGCCTAGTTCTTTTATCGCTGCCACTGCCTTATGGCATTGTAAACTTTGTAGCAAATTAAAATACAGCTTCTAAGTTTGTAGATGTTACATTGTAACATAGATGTGCAAACTTGTTTGACATTGACTTTGTTTAGAGGTACTGGAGACGCTAACCATTAGATAAGCCGTGTGGTTTATTGTATAAAAATACACTTTTATTGACCATATCGAGTCAGGAGTGCTGAACGACAGCATGCATATTAGACGAACCTTTACTTGAATAATCAGAACGAGTGATTTGACGTTGAAATCGAATGCCAATTTGCTTTCAATTTCAACGTCAAATGACTGAATTATAGAAATCATCTGCTGTTACGAATTACTTAGATCAATGCTTTTAGCTTTGATTGCAGTCATGATTGTAGTGGTAAGACTGTTTTGTTAGATAGACTATGCATATCATCATAGTTATATCAAGTATTTATATATAGTTTATTGCGGTATTTCCTTCAAGAGAAGAGCTTACCTCATCTTAAAGGCCGGCAACGCACTTGTAACTCTTGAGTTGCAGTCACTTACCATCAGGTGACCCGTCTGCTAGTTTGCCCGCTATACCATAAAATTCGTACGAAATATCTATCTATATTTTTTTTATCAAAACCATCAAAATCAATTCTATTTATTTTAATTAAACCAATAATAGGTATTTTTAAATTGTCAGGAGTAGGAGTCAGTCAGACTAAGTCAGTCGTGAAGCTAGTTTAAGTACCGAACCTACTAGTACATAGACTTAAGAGTCTCTGGTTATTAAATTTTGCTTATTGTATGTGGGTACATTTGAAATAAATCAGGACTAAATCCCAGTTATATTTATGAGGTAGAATACTTTTAATTTGTTATGTTATATTTGTTTATTTTCACAATCTGGTTGTAATACTCTTGATTGTTTAGACACGGGACCGAGTATGGCAACTAGGTAAGTACAAATTAAAAATAAAGTATCACAAAACTAGTGACTCCAAATGTAACAATGTCTTTATAGTCGACGGCATAGCAATCATACGGTAATTAAAAATAGCAAAAATGTGAACTTAAAACACTTAAAACAGTTCTTAAGCGAGACTTTAAAGTTGGAATTCTTTACGTCCGGGTCCTTTAAGCCGGACGTGAAAAAGCATCTTTCCAAGCCCTCAAACTGAGGATCAACATTTTAGTCCTGTTGGTATTTATAACGGGGGTCTTCAATCTTTGGACAACGAACGACGATCATATTAACGAGCAAAATAGAAAATTGAGTGCTTTGCGAATGCGTCATCAAGTATCAACGCCTATTTAATCGATTATATCGTCTATTTAAAACGACAACAACAGACGCAAAAAGCATTTCTTCTATACCATAATTATTGCCTATTATTAAAACTAAACCATAATATCAAAATCTTAGCAGATAAGTATCGGAACAAAGAGAAACATGTATGTATATGTGACGGAGAGTAGAATATATATACGTGTAGTGGTGTAACGACGTGGGATATTTGGTTAGACCGGTCTGTCTGGTTCAACATCGGGCCAGTTTTTTCGCAAGACGATTCTTCCTGGCTGCGTGCCCTGTTCTCATACAAGTTTTCGATATAAGTCTATATACGTATTGATTATGTGTTGCTGGAATGTCATATTTCTAGGTAAAAAAGTTAATGTGGAACGTTCAAATTGAAGTTTTGGAATTACCGACATTGCTTTTTAGATATCCGATATCGTGATAAGTCGGGAAATTAATAGGCCGTCTCATGCAATATGTAAGGATTTTGAATATGAAGTATTAAATGCGTTGAGTCCTACCATTTACGTCAGTAACCAAGTAACCAAGTAATTGAAAGATTTGAGAAAGGATGTATCTGCATATTAACATGAGACGTAAGCGTAAACCAACATTGCTTTGGTAAACCTGGCACTGGTTTTGTGAAAAATATTTACTCTCAGAGTTCATAAATGGATTATATTATATTAATGACGATGATGATCTAAATGTAATAGTGATTTTAATATAATCGAACACTTACTTAAAGCACTGAAAGGGCTTGACTCCAGCTTGAAGTAACAAAAACAAGAACCTTTGAAAAATGTTTGAAATGTTTTTTTTTAATTAAGTAAGCTACCTGGTACTTCCTCAGCTTTGCACTCCCAACCCCATTCGCTTTGTGCATTTTATTTTTTAATAAGCTTTAAACAAAAAAGTTAGTTAGCCAATGTTTTAATGTGAGGGTTTAAGCCAGTAAGTACCTGATCACTGATTTGAGCCAGCAAGTACAGGAATCTCATATATTCAACCGAAAGTTGTGAAAAGAGTGACTATCCTAGCGTAGTTTTTTAAACATAAAGGTATATTGCCGCTTATACCTATTCAATTCGTATGATTGTTTGTCTCCTTCGTAGTTTAAGAAAAGATTCTTTAGGCTCTAGTATGGCTTTGAGTATTTCAACAGCAGATGCAGAACTTTTTCTTGTCCGTTTGTCATTCTTACTGTCAACCTCTACGGATTTTTGGTAAGGTAACAACTGAAAATCAAAATTATTTATTTCAAGTATACCCGTAAGTCGGTCGTGAAGATAGTTGCCTGTTCCAATGTGTACATCCTATGGAGAAGAACAGGCAAGAAACTCCAAGGACACTGTTTTTCAACATGTTTATTTTTACAAGTTACTTGTTACTTTGATTGGTATGATGATAATAAAGTTAGGAAAGACTTCCGACTTCCGAGAGTGTGTGAACAGAGCTAATATGGACTAGTCTTTGATTTAGCCGCCCTCACCACTACAGTTATGTTCGTTATGACGAAGTAGTTTATTACGCTACACATGGTACTTCACTTAGTAGCTGACGGATTTATTGGTCCAAGTCTTTTGAGTAGTAGTTCGACAACAAAAACTCATAGTTGACTGATATTATTGAAAATCCATCAGTCAACTCCGATTTTTCAAATCAAAATTAACTTCTGCTCTTTTGATGACTGCTGCTGGTTTGTCAATCTGCCTTAAGACTCTAAATATGGTTAAGTATCTATACTCTGTGCTTAGGTAATTTTTTTTTTATGGTATAGGCACAGATTACTAAGTAGTTACTACGTAACAGATAAATCACTCCCTACAACAACGTTCATACCTACCGTTTTAATTACCTACTCTTTCCGAGCGCCGACCCCTGCATGCGAAAATGATCTTTAATATTCTCAAAACACGATTATTATTGCCTCGCAATAACGCATGGTTGCGTTGCCGTAAGTGAGTTTAGGGTTACCTTTTTTATGTAATATTAAATATCTATATTTTTATAATAAAATGCTATGTTAATTAAGTAAAGTTTTATTACACAAAATCGGGTGTGTTACCTGACTTAGAAAAGTGTAACACTTAATACCACGTCCCCGTAAGTTTACTAATACGAAACACTTAACAACAAATCGCTTCTCCCAAAAAACTTATTGCCGAAGCCACGCGACTTTGCTTAACCAAACCTCTAACGAGAAACATCAATAAACTATTCGAGAAAAGTCTATCGAATAAACTATTCTATTTGTCGTAGCGTGATGTTATATAGCCTTCCCCTATAAATGGATAGTCCATCCAACACAAAATTTTATGAATTTTTCAATTCAAACCAGCAATTCCTGAGATTAGCGCTTCAACCAAACAAACGAACTCTTCAGTTTTATAATATTAGTATATATGTGATGTAGTGATAAATCTAAAGAACAATGTTGCATATGTATATTGTTGATGTTCCTTAATTAAAGTTGATTACCTACATCCAAATCTTTTCCCAATCAAACGCGTGGAATTCACTACACGAGTAAATGCGTCGTTGTCCTTGACGACAATAGGGCCGACAAAATCTAAACACGAAAAGTTTTGGTCGCTGGACGCAAACTAATAAAGTATCATATACTTAAAAAATTATAAAGATAAGGTATTTAGTACTTACCTAAGTATACATTTTTGCCGTAAATAGAATCTTAAAACCATTTCAAAAGTACGTATTTTCTTTACTATTATAAATATTTAATAAGAATGGTAAACCATTATTAATTACTTTTATTACCGAATTAACTATTTGTATTCGAAACAAAACTTGATTAATTAAATAAATTGTATAATTTGAATGGTTTACCATTCATAGAGATATAAAGGTAAAAAAATAAGCTGTCGGCAACCCACTGCGCGAGACTGCGTATAAGGGCCGTCAGCGGCCATGCGGCCGGTAGTTGTTTAGCGCACGTAAGTAAATCGAGTGGCATAGGCCTGGTATAGGGGGCAAACAAGCAGACGGGTCACATGATGGTAAATAACTACCGCCGCCCATGGGCACCTGCAGCTCAAGAGTCACAAGTGCGTTGCCGGCCTTTAAGGTGGGAGTAGGGAAAGGGTGGAAGAGATTGAGAGGCGGGGGGGGGGGGGAGGGAGGGAAGGGTTAGGGCCGCTGGTAACCTCACTAACTCGGCTCGGTTTTCTTTGAGGCCGTGGTATCACTCCGGTCGAGCCAGCCTCCTATCTTAGACGCCGACAATGCTCAATTTTCAAAAGGAAGTGTTTATATGAGTAAGTATTTTAAACGTAAGAAGTTGCGGGTAACAGCTAGTTAGTTATAATTATAATAACAATTTTAATATTGAACATCCTGTAGTAAGCACAATATTGATGTAAGTATCGTAAAAAATTCGCAAACACGCGTAACACCAAATCTGCGCGAGTACGTTGACTCTTCAGATGAACCATTTAAACGTACCTGTGTGTACTTGTGTATACGCGAACGAGTTATATGTGCGTTTCCAATGTCATCCGATATTAACAGACGTTGTGCACCTTGTGCGTGTGTAAAAATCAAACAACCAAACGGTGCGAACTTGATATACAATTTGGTAAACAAAGACACGGGCGCCTGATTGTGAGAGTTATGTAATTATGTATAGTGAAAATCAATGCCTGTAAATTCTCTCAACAACAGGGGTGTCACTTGTCCGTCAATTAACACAATAATTGACCGATATAAGTATATCTTAATATACTCGTATATAAATCTCGTGTCACAATGTTTGTCCTCAATGGACTCCTAAACCACTTAACCGATTATAATAAAATTCGCACACCATGTGCAGTTCGATCCAACTTGAGAGATAGGATAGTTTAAATCTCAAATTATAGTCGCAATTTTAATTTATTGCGGCGGTACGAAGTTCGCCGGGTCAGCTAGTTGAACTATAAAGTACTACGTTAAACTTTAAGCCAGTATAAATTTATGAATAGCTTTTAGTTACTTTAATAAAATACTCAACACTTTCCTGTCACTTTGCATTAAGAATTCCATTGAGAAACTCTTGCTAATGATTCTTGTTAGTTTTAAAATTGCAACAAAAATAGAAAAACATATCACTGTATAATAAACGGCGGCCAATGGAAAAGTGCCCTCGCACACACACACGCATACGCTCTGCCCATAGCCACGCCCCACATGCGCGCGAGTTCGGTCACGAACAAGCCCGAGATTATACGAAGATTGTCTTCGTCTAGTCTACGCTATGTAACATACATAGCCAAGTATATAATACCAAGTACCTATTGTCTGAGACGATGACTCGCAGATAACTTGTATATGATTTATAAAAGAAAAAAAAGTATTGGAAGGCGTTTGTAGGTATAATGGTTCGGAGAACAAAGTTTTATGAGTCAATATGAGAATAAAACTGAGACTAACGATCGTCGACGTCTCGTCTTTTATGGCATTTTTAAAGTGATCGTGGAAACCGAGTAGAAAATTTAACAAAAAAGAAATTTGAAAGTCATTCATATTGAACATAACGTGCAGAGAGGCAACGCTTTTGTTAATGAGAAAAAACCTTTTGAATATTTTTTCAATGACTGATTATTTATAATAACATTACTTTTTTTAAATTTACTTTAGTAAGTTTTAAACTACACAGTTATTATCACTATGCATTCAGTGGATGTTAACGTGTCCAGTAGACTGACATCATTACCACGCCGCGCCGCCGCGCCGTATAGCAATTATTAGCAATACTGATTAATTGTTAAGTGAGAAAAGATAACGGTAATTAATTTGTGACTGTCAATACATTAAATAATGTTGAAAGTCAAACATTACTAACTTGTTAACTAATGATAGTGAATTCTGTTTTCTTTTCATATAATAAATTACCGGCTCTTCTCATGTTAAATAATTATGAAATCTTGACATTAAAAAGCAATTTTTTTTTTAGTAAAATGTGAAAAAAAATCACCCTAAAGCGGGTGTTAGCGGGACAAGCGGGGGGTTAAACTAATGATTGGAAATAGATAACATACCCAATCATTAGTTAAAAGAGTTAAAAAAAATTGGCAATAAACTTTTCAACCCGTCAACGATTTAGCGGGAATTAAACAAACAATCTCAAGTGGAGATGTTCTCAAACTGATACTTGAACATCAATAGTAAGCAAGGGTCAAAAGGCGCTTTGGTCTTCCAAGATGAGCGCAGTAGACCACTGACGCGATAACTGGGTCCCCAAGACAGTGGTGGAGAAATACAAGAGAGGATCACTGCAGTAAGTAAACTAAGAAAAGAGTATCCAAAGTCAACTTCAATTTATATTCTTCCCACTTAGTTAAAAAACGTTCTTTTTATTGCGAGACAAACAAAAAATTTCGAGAGCTTTATTACAAAGGCTCGACCTTGAAATCGTTTATCCATTATCTAGATTATCTATAAAATATTCCAACCAAGTTTAAATATTAAACCAGTCTTTATTTCCGGCGCTCAAATGAACTGAACAAACAAACAGATTGTGTTCGAAGAGTTCGCAAAAAATTTCGAGTTTTATATATTGTATTTTTGTACTGTGTCTAGTTATAGACAAGGAAATTTTATACACTCGAGAGCAATGAATCCGGGTCACCTGAAGATATGATTTTCTTTCATTTAAATAGTATTTAAATGTCTATTAAATACAATTTATTTCAATAAGCTAGCATTCTTATGGCCTGGATTCGTTGCTCTCGAGTGTATATTTTTTAATGTCTAAGTGTATTTTAAAATTGGAAATAGTATATTTAAATTAGGAAACTTTTATTAAATTTGAACATTCGTCTCTTACAGTAGCGGAACCCACTAAAGAATTTTGGATTTACTCCAGCCCGGCAGATTAAAATAAATGGGGGACACCTTGCATCCAGTACCTCCACCATATATATATAAGCCCTCTATCTAGAGCTGGGCGTTTAAGGCAGCCAATGAGAATAGTAAAAAAAAATTCGATCATTTGATATTAAGGTAAGGTGGGTTATTTACATGCTGAAAAGTGTGCATTTTAATAATCTGACGATTTGAGCGTGACACAATGGAGTGGGTGGATTACAAACTTGCAAAATCGACACTTCAGAAACATCAGTCTTTTAAAAGATCTGCGATTCTTTTGGTTGTACTTAACATCCCGTCTTAGTTTCTGACGCGCTCGAATACTTTTTTTTTACCATTTTATACCCTTCCATACGGCCACCCCCACCATGTAAATCGGCAGAATAACCTACCTCCGTTTTCAGAAACAAATGAGGTGTTTACAGTTTTACACTTTTAATATCTGACGCGCTATAGTAACTCCGTTTTACAATTTTTTTGACATCTTTGAAAACCTGTAGACGCTCCCCCCACTGGTGGAAAGGATACATCGTTTAACTTTTGTTTTCTTTCTACCCTCTAATCTTGCAAATCCAATAGGTCCCAACGACCCTCGAGTAAATACCCATTTAGCATTTACTACTCTTAAAGCCATATCATAGAATTCAATTTTTAAGTTACAAGAACTATGTTGGTGCTCTTATTGAGTGTTTTAAATTAACGTTACTTATAATTTTTACCGTACGTTTAATGATATATGAAGAGTTTAAATCGTTCATATTACAAGTAAACAGTTAACATTCATAATGGGGATACTTGATATTTATTTTTAGTTGTTTTGTCAAGATTACAAAGTTTCTCCTATAATACAAACTCGATGTAAAGTAAGTTATCATCGGGTGTTTATTTCTGTACTAATATCGCCTTTAAGATAACATCAAGAACTTTATTACCAACACTTGTAAAGTACAGGATACATGGTGTAAGTGTTTTCCGTTTACTATTAAAGCGAGTTCACAGACGGAAAAATACAAAGAAGGTCATCCTACGTAGCGGTTATTCGTGTGTCAAAAGTTTGCGAAGATCCGCAACATTGTCTCTGGTGACTGGCTACTTGCTGTCTCGTGACACAGGAGAGCGTTAAAGTGAATAAAAATATCTATTTCATACCTTTTTTTGTTTAAAGTGTATTAAAAGATAAAATGTTCAAAAGTGTTGTCATAAATTACATAAAAATCGATGTGGACCTTAGAACCTGCTATTCTATTTTAAAAGAAACACGTCTTTCTAGAATGATGTAGTAGTACTCCATTAAACGTCGTACAGCATATTTTATTCTCTCGGTACGTGTATGTGGCAGTGTCATTCATACCCGGTCTCGCGTGTAATTGAAATTAATTGTGCTAAGCGCCGTGTATAGCAGTTTTTTTAGGTCTAACATGCGAACTAACTTAATGTTATATTTTCGAGGCATGTAGTGGTATTAATGGTGTGTAGTATAAGTATAGGTCTGTTTGTAATAAGTCTGTAAGGTCGCAATTACTTTGACAGAAATACCTATATTAATAATATATTTACTTATTGCCACAAATTTTGCTGCTTTTTCATGACGCTTTGAGATTGAGATGTTAATATCAGTAACTAAGAGGGTAAATAGGAAAATACTATTAAAACTGATTTTGCATGCTTGCACACACGTATGTGTGTGTGTGGGTATTTGTTTTTTTCTCGGATACCTTCCTTTCCTCACATCCTCACCTTCTGCACATTTCGGCCAATTCAGCACGAAAGAGGTGTATGTCAGCTCCAGCTCCGACCCACTACAAGAGTTTACAATTTACTGGAGGCTCTCTCTCTATCTCTCTCATCATTTTTAGACGCTGTACAGTACATATTCTATATATATATACATATATAAATAATTATAACATAAAGGTATATACACATATCTACTTACATGCGTCGAAGATAAGGAGCACAACAAACCGTTAAAGCTTAACGCTGCCCTCCGATCACAAAATTTTACTATTCATATTTTTTTTATACCGGGCGCCTTATATAAAAATCGATTCTTAAGGAGTAAACTCCAAAAACAATTGTTAGGTACTAAAAAATTATTCGCCTTACGATGTTCACGGGATAAACTTACGTGTATGACTCTAAAATATGAGCATCTGAGAATACTAGAAAAACCAGTACAGAGGCTTGTATGTAAATACCTGACCCGTTATTTATATGCAAAATGTAGCTGATATTATACAAAGTTGCTTAGATACTAGCCGACGGCAATTTCTAGTCCATGAAGTTGAATTTTACTATATACGCGGATTAATTAGTTGTTTATGTCCTTTAAAGTGGGTTTGTTTCTGTTTCTACAACTTTATTAAACATCATTTTAGGACTAAATGCCTTACTAATTTCTTTCGATTTTGTCATATCTTGTCCGATTTTTCCAACATCATACAATGTAACTTTTAAAAAAAAAAAAAAAACTTTATTTCATAAAATTGACCATCAATTATTCGAAATCGTCGATTTAATAAATAATTATTATAATTAAAAATTATAGATCAACACAAACAGAGTCACCGCAACAATAGTCTGCTTCGTCAAATTGAAAATGATTAAAGAAAACAAAATGGATAACATAATATCACATCTGCCTGTTTCGATCTATAACCGCCCGTTTCCAAATGGTTGAGCCTTGTGAGAAGAAATCGGGCAAACAAACTCACGGCCACTCTTTAAAATTAAAACCAGACAGTTTCAACAAATTTCAGTAAATATCACATCATTTTGTTGTGTGCTATTATGTTTTTAAAATTAAAAGTGAATAAACTAGAAAAATAATATGACACTAGGGAAACTGAATATTAAGGAAAAAAATAAAAAGAAGAAAAGAAAAACATGAGAGATGGAAAATAAGAAACATATTAGCTCATATTAGATTTCTATTAGAATTCCATCCCAAGCGTTTTTATCCTGTATATAATCGCCTACTGAGTAATAGCCCTTAAGGCATAGCTGTCGTTTTACTGTAGACTTAATCTTGTTTAGACTTAACATTTGAATATTATCTGGGATTTTATTATAATATCGCACACATTGACCTTGAAACGACTTGTTAATTTTTTGTGTAGTAGTAGTTTTAATGTAGTTATAAGTTTCAGGATATTGATTGCATGTGCTTCGTACGCTGGTCGTTTCTCTTTGATAATCTTTCTTTCTTGAAGGTTCTTTGAACAGCGAAGTTCGCCCAATAGCTCTAAATCTTGCTACTAGTCGTTCAAAGCAGTTTCACACGCTTTTATCTTTACTACTCCACACCGAAGGTCATACATTTCACTTTAAGATACGCTAATTTACAGTGCTGCAGTAAAAAATACAATTATTATTTTTAATTCAAACATTCCTGTGACTTTATGTGATAGATTTTCCAGATTGTTATATAAGTTTGTAAACGTTTTAATTTCCCATCCCATTTTATTTTCGCGTAGATTAGTGTTTGACTGCAATAGAAGAAGGAGGAGGACGGTCAATAATAATTCAAAATATCTCGTCTTTAATAGTTTGTAGTGTCTTTAGCAGTCTTTAACAGCCGCATCTACAATTAAGTATTTACGTAACTGTAATCGTACAAGGAAAACTGAGAAACATGTTAGATTAACGCAATACATTCGCCACACTGGCATTATTATTACTGGATGCTAAGTGTAACTTTTGGAAAAAGAATTTGACGAATGAGTATCAGGTTTGGTTGACTTTTTAAGAGTAATATCAAGACGTGTTCAGTCAACTCCAGTCAATTACCCTATCGCAGTCCACTACTGGATATAAGACTCTGCCAATGTACGCCATAGCACCCGGTCCACCGCCTTACGCATCCAGTCCATCCCAGCTGTCTTCCTCAGGTCGTCAGTCCATCAGCTGGGGGCGTCCTACATTCCGTTTACCAATTTACAGTCTCCACACGTTAGGGCCCGTTTGCTACAACGGCCATCGATCTTCGGCAGACGTGGCCAGCCCATTACCACTTCAGCATACGTATTCTGAGAGCTATGTCTTCTAGGGAGAAATACTGTAGCTCAATTTTTGGCAAAAAACAATTACAATGTTTTTCAGGTTCCTAAAATGATTATGATGAATTGTATGGTTGGTAGTAATGACGAGGTACAACAGAACTTAAACTGTCACATAATTGGAGTTACCGTATGTTCACTTTGTGTGTGTTTCTGTTTACCCTAACTGTGGTGGAAAAGGTTGCTTTTTTATTAAAAATAAAAGACAGATGTGTGCGAGAGACGCAAACGAAGAAGTGACATCCACGCTAATAATAAGATAATAATAAGATATTTATAAGGAATTTCTTTATGGAAAGATTCTATTTAAGAAAACTCTACTATTCAGAATTTTCACATTTCTTTACTGTAGTACAACGATAATATTTTAAGCATGGATCCCAATGTGTAATCACAGAACATTTACTAAACAAGTCCATAAAATTTTATATAGTTTGAAACGTGAAGGAAATAAACTGAAGAATATCCGATGAACAAAATGGCAGACGGATACAAATAGCTTAGTTTACTGTTTTGTTTTACTGTTAGCTGCTAACAGAGGAATGGACCACAACTCGTATAATAAAATTACTGTCATGGCGTATAGTGTTTGCGATTGATTTTGTTGATGCAAAAAGTGGCACCAACGTTAGTAAAATTATAAAATACGAGCGGATCCGACAAACGATGCATTGCTAGAATTCTAGACCCCGATTGTAGCGGCACCTACCGGGTGCAATTGTATAGCCAATCAATCAAGGGGTGGGTCCCTTGATAGATTGGCTATACAATTGCACCCAGTAAAATATAAAAAATACCATTAAACGATCCAGTCGTTAAAGAGGAGTTCAGTGACATACGCACATACGAAAGAATTTTATTTTATTATTTATATAAACACGGATGCTGCAATGATGTAAGTACCTACCTAGTCTAAAATTAAGTTATTTATTTTCTTTGATTCTAATTAGCTATAATGTAGATAGCATACTTAAAAATTTCACTGAGAATGAAAACTATAAAATCTTTGAAGGCGTACACCTAAATACTACAGTGTAAAAAATAATCGTACGCAGTGGAAGAATGAGTACATGAATGAATGTTTTAGAATGTGGTCTGTTGGATACATTTATGAACCATTAACACGTGTTGTGTATACGTACTTAGTTTTTTTTTTATTCGGCTGCGTTAAACCTGTTATCTGAACAATTGAAATATTTTTATTTTTATAGACCACTAAGGTTATCTGTTTGGTCCATCACACCTAAACGGCATATTTTTAAAACCCGTCCCCATAATGACTGTATGGCTCTAGCCTTACTTCTGTATGTTGTGTAGTACTATTGTATTTTGCTGGTCACCGCAGGAAAGAGTTAAGTTTGACATCGCTATTCTAATACCCTGTTATACGAGTCGTTAGATTTTTTACCGCATTGGATAAAGAACATTCAATCAATTAAATGCCATCAGCCTATTGCAGTTGACTGCCGGACATAAGCCTCTCCCAACGTCATTCAACAATTTGTAATTTATTAACAATTAAGCAAAATGCAAAAGAAAATTAAAGAAACAAAATTTTACTATTATTAGTTTGAAATTCTCCCAATGATGAAGAACTTAATTACAAAATTTAATTTTTTACCTTAAATTTACATTATCAAAATGACTATTATAACCAAAATTATATTAGCAACGGTGTCTTTCTGTTCGGTTTAAACTAATTTAATATTTAAGAATGATGTATGTGAAAATTTATAGGATCTATAACGATCCTGTCATACGCTCTGTATAATTTGAAACAACTTAATTAAAGAAATAATTTGTTTTATTGGCCAAGATTCAACTACTAATGTCGTAAAAAAGCCGATTCCAAAATTAATCGAATAGTTTATTTTTGAACGAGTTAAATCCCAGAGCCGTCAAGTCAACGGAGTTATTAGTGAAATGGCATGACGGAATCGAATAACCACACAGTTGTTCGGCATGGAGTCTTAGGGAATTCAATGGAAATTGGAGAGGACTAGTGGGAGTATCTTACTAACATTATAAAGGAGAAAGTTTGTGAGGATGTGTGTATGTTTGTTACTCTTTTGCGCAAAAACAGCGGAACGAATCTGGATGAAATTTTGCACAGAGATAGATTATAGTCTAGAATAGCATATATTTTTCTGGCATAAAAAGCCTGCCTAGGCTTTTTATGCCAGAAAAATGTAGTGTTACCGTGGGATAGATTTCACCAAAATTTGCACGCGAACGAATCGCGGGCTACAGTTAGTACAAAAAATTTTTTTTTGTCGTGTCAAGTTATTTAGCGTATGTGTACCACAACCTGCCCGTTACCTATATCGTAAGAGTGTGTCTGGAATAGATCGCGGCCTGCGGTAAGACCACCCATTGTTACACTATAACAGTTCATTGTATTCTGATTGCTGATGAAATATTTTAGTGTGCAATAAAATGAATATATCTCGAAGGTACAGGGTGTTACAGAAACGTGTGGTCAAATTTTAGTTGTATAGTGGATCACGTAAATAACGTAGTTTTAGGAAAATTCGTGATTTGTATTCTGATCTTATTTTGAAACTGACAAATTGAGTTTGAAATTTTACCCGGAATATTTCGTAAGAAAGGGGCTGACATGAAACTATGGGTATTTATTGCCAAGAATGTTGATTGAATATACAGATTTTTCTGAGAATGTATACAAAAACAAAATCATTGAAATTAACATGAAAATTGATATGTTGTTTAGAAACGTACACTTAGATAAGCATTTTAGCAAAAAAAGAAATAAAAAACAAATATGTTTTGTTTTTAAATTAATCAAGTATTTGTAGACTACACATAACGCTTCTAAAACTTGACCACACATTTCTGAAATACTCTGTATACACATATTTGGTATCTGGTACTTGCAGTGATTTGTCAGCATTTATATCGAGGTGACTGCACGGATGGCGCAATGGTTTGAGTGGTTGCCTCGCCACCTCGCCACGCCTTGTGGTATGGGTTCATCTTCCGCAGAAGAAAAGAATCTGTCTGATCCACAAATACGAGAATTTGTCCAGATTTTGGGTGTTCCTTGGAGTATTTGAAAGTTTATAATGTCCCCACGAACCAGGAATCAACCCGCAAACTTGTCGTTTGTCTTAAAGATTAAATTAATCCAAACGTATGACTTAATGATGTAGGTATGCAAGTATTTATTTTAGAAAGTTTTTAAATATCCTGCTATTTTTGAAATGAAGTAAGTGGATGCTCTTTCATTACACTTTAAGGGATGATTCAGGTTACTCGAGGCCGTGCCAGGCACCGTTTGTTTTCTGCGTAGTCATGTAAAATTTTACTTCTTCCAATACTTTTTACTTAAGACCTCCTTAAGCAATGACAATTAATTACAAAGCTCTTCTTTGACATTTTGGACACCAAAACCACTCACGTACATTGTTACACTCCTGTCCAACCAAAGGTTGCCTGGAAGATATTGCTTCTTGCGATAAGGCCGGCCATTGTGAATTTTGTGTATAATTTGTTTGTGTATATTTGTTTCCTTTTTTTGGTGTACAATAAAGAGTATGTATTATTATTACTAAGAATAAAAGCCCTGAGTTTTTAATGCCAGATTATTTACTGAGCGGCTTTAGATATGCAAGTGCGAATCTGGTAGTAAATGTAAATAAGCCCAGTCCCGATTGAATAAAATTCTTTCTTTGTGACAGAAATGAATAAAGTATTTTAGATTATTATTTTGTTTTAACTATTTGTGAGAGTGTGGACTAACACAATTGTAGATCTAGACTTGCGGCAGCGTGTCAAGCCAAGTTCAAGAAAAAATTACTGGCGACACAGCAGCCATGTGTTATATATATATTACCGCGAGTGGAGACGTGGGATACAGCCAGTATTTAATAAATAAATTTTTATGACTAGGCTTCCTTTCCGTTTTGGAACTGATGTCTATATATACATATATGTTATTGTAAAACCTCAAACTACGGTAAATAAAACTTAACTTCTAATGGTAAAAGTCCGAAATTCAATTAAATGTCAAAAAACAGACATGATAAGCGCGACTGCCCGCACGCCCCTCGCGTTCTATTAATATATTTGCACCACATCGTCTCTGCAAAAACTATTGTCGAAATAACTTTTTCTCTCGCTGCCTTACCAATTATAATAAGAATTTTGCCGACCTTGAATTATTCACAAATTCATTACATACCTTTAAGAAGACCGTTATTTCAAAATTAAATCATAGTAAAAATAAATAACTGTAATTCCTGTACTGTATCATTTAGTTTTCTATTATTATATTTTCACAGGATAAGAGATAAAGCATTTTATGTACAGTCTTAATTGCTTTACTAAAGATGCCTACATTTTTAATGTTGTTAGTTATTATTTCAAATGTTTTTCACAATGTTAGTACTGTATTCCCTACCAATGTAAACCTAATTCAACACGCCTAACAAAAATGTAATAATTAATTTAGTTTCGGCACTCATTGTCTGTCACTTAAAGTTTTATACTATGTATAATATGAGCTGTTATGACTGTTTGTGCCAAAATAAATAGAAAAAATAAAAATCTTTTTAACAAAAAACTAAACCGACGAAAAGAACTAAAAAGCAAAAAATAAATAAACCTTAAGTCTTAAGTATTGAGCTTATTTACATAAACTATCAAATTTTATATAAACTTATTTTGAGTCGGCGCCAAACAACAAACTGATTAATTATCAAAATTTTATATGTACCTACGTAAGTAATTAATCATTTTATTATTTGGCGCCGACTCAAAATAAGTTTATATAAAATTTTATAGTTTATGTAAATAAGCTCAATACTTAAGACTTAAGGTTTATTTATTTTTTGCTTTTTAGTTCTTTTCGTCGGTTTAGTTTTTTGTTAAAAAGATTTTTATTTTATGTTTTTTTTTCATCATCAGCTCAGCTACATGATGTGATGATTTCTAAACGCAAATACCTGATAAAGTAACGAAAAGTAAACAGAAACCCTATTCGTTCCTACAATTTTCGAGGGTTTCTCTCATTTTTTCAGGATCCCATCATCAGATCCTGACTTCCTTGACATGGAACCACTCTTGCGGTATACCCTATCTAACAAAAAAAGAATAATCAAAATCGGTTCATAAATAACGGAGTGAGGGCTGAACAGACATAAAAAAAAAAATATATATATATATACGGTCGAATTGAGAACCTCCTTTTTTTTCGTCGGTTAAAAAATAAGATTTACTGATGGTGGTAAAAGTTCAAAATGAACGTTGATCACCTATCATTTCAGCCTTATATCAAAAGATTTGATAAACCTTAGGTTTTACTGGCTACTCTTAAGATTTATCGTAGTTCGGGTTTTTACAGTAACAAATATAATTCTTTTTTTTTGTCTTTCAATGGAAATAGCTTTAGTAATGCCCAGATGGTCTGTGGTCACATATGTATGAACAATGGTAAAAAGGGACGGAGTGTGTAAAACAACTTTAATTTAGGCAAGCAGATTATTGTGGTCACAGTAAATAACCTCTAATATTATTATGACACATCGTACGGAGTTCGTTACAAATATACTGCTTTTCTGTGGTCTGTGGATCTCTGTATGAAAACAATAAAATTATTTTATTGTGTTACCCACTCTTGTAGCAGTTGTAGTAAAAACAAAGTCATATACATTTTTTTTTCATTAAATTAGTTAATTATAGATCACATCGCAACAATGGTTTGCTTTGTCGAAAGTTAAATTAATAAAATAACAAATAATACAGTGTTGCAAATAGAAATCGCTATCTGCCAGTGTCGATCTATAACCACCCATTTCCAAATACTTGAGTCTTGAAATCAGACAAACAAACTCACGGCCACTATTTGAAATCACCAAATAGTTTTAGCACTGTTTTGTTATGCCAGTAACAAATTATATAAATATTAGTACGCAATATAAGTATTATTCTTGGAAGTCAACTTGGTCTAGTAAGTTGAAAAAATAACGTTGACCGTTTATTATTAAATGGCCTTATAATTTATTGAATGTTTGTTTGTCATATAGAGATAAAAAGAAGTAAGTACCTTGTCATAAATGAAGTAATGAAAAAATCTAATAAAATAAGTAATCTCATTATTTTATTCGTATATGTATGTATGTAAGTACCTAAATTATTAAATGTCATACATATTTATGTTACGGTAAAAAAATACGATACTGTACCCATAAAATACTATGGTGAATGTAAAATTTATTTAGTTGATGTCCTGCCATTTCACCTAAAAAATTGTTGGATTTTTATTTGTTTTAATTTCCTTATTTTTATGGATAACTCTTAAATTTTTTTGAATGTTCTTCTTTACACTTTATGCATGTTAAAAAGCAAAGGCACGCCAGTTATATTGGATATTCGCCAACTTCAATATACGACTTACTTAGATGAAACATTTAAATGGTTTTTCTAATGAATCATTCATCTTAGCCAATTCTTGGCTCTTAAGAACTCAGAGAACTGACCGGTTTATTTCTAGGTATTTAAATAAAACAGGCTAGACGCGAACGAAGTAAAATAAGGCATAGTGAATGAACACTTTATGGTTGATTACTAGCTGTCTGTTACCTTTCTGTATTTATTTATGACCACTTAAAAATGTGGTACATGTATATAAATATTAAATTGTTAGGGTTTGTCGGTTGATTGTCTGCAATTATAAGATTTATGTATATAGTGACACAGAAAAATCCTTGCTGGTTTTAGGTAGATTTCGAAGAAAAGTCTAGTCTATCTATTGGTTTTATACCAGTTGTCGAGGTTTCCAAAAATTTCTTCACAGGTATAGTTATAATCCCTAGACCCCAAAACAACCGCCAGTTAAAAAAGTTTGTATATATATATATATATAAATATGTACCTTAATTTTACCGGCACGATAGAGGTCGCAATTATGCACCGACTGTTTCTAAACTTGGACGACAAATCAACAGGGCAAAAATCAAGGTTACGTTCGTGAATATCCCTCATATTCACCCAAAGGGTGGGGTGCAGATTTTCAAAAAA
Organism: Callimorpha dominula; assembly: GCA_949752705.1. Taxonomy (NCBI): domain Eukaryota; kingdom Metazoa; phylum Arthropoda; class Insecta; order Lepidoptera; family Erebidae; genus Callimorpha; species Callimorpha dominula. The sequence goes on from OX456992.1 coordinate 3,046,943, forward strand.
ATTATAAAACCACGAAAAAAAATTATGTGGTCACAAATAAATACATAAACGTAACGGACAGCTAGTACGTACGTAATCCGTATACGTACGTACTAACTAGCGGCTAGCGGTACGTATCCAAAGAAAAACATTTCTGTATGTTATTCACGACGGTGATACTAACACGCTGTATATTGAAAGGGAAGAGTAGGCAAGAAGGGAATGAAACGAAGGCAATGGAAGGATATTGCTTGTATGGATGAAGTGGGGAGTCTAAGCAACTTTAATTCGAATTGGCTACTGCCAGTAAGCCCGAGCTCTCTAACTAAAAAATAATGAATACGAATCTTCTCTCTCTTACTCAATATTACAGGTTTAGCTTGGCTATTAATAATAATATTAAAAAGTTATTTAATTGATTTTGAATATTATCATAAAGGAATTCGTTATTTTTGAATATTTAAAACCTGGTGTTGTTGCTGCTTTTCAAATTATGTAAAGTATCTAAAGCTCTTAAGGCGTCTGCTTATCCCTCATTATGGAAAACTAAATACTATAACACGACACGGTTGGCTTGTGTTGAATGTGCCAGTAAGTGCCTACTACTATTATAAACGTAAAATTTTGCGAGGATGTATGGATGTATGGATGTTTGTTACTCTTTCACGCAAAACCTACTGAACCGATTGCGATGAAACTTGGTATGTAGAGACCTGGATTAACACAAAGGCTACGTTTTATTCCGATATTACCACGGCACCGGGACGTACGTGGGGGAAACCGCGGACACAGCTGGTATATATATATTTTGTGTTATGTGATAGTTGGCAACTAAAAATCAATAAGTTTTTATTTTATATCACTAAGGTTTTAAACAAGCATACTATGATCCAACACCTAACTCCATACAGTCCACACACACAAAGCATTATATTATGGCAGTTCGAATGAAAATTCAAATTTTATCAAATAATTTTAAATGCTATACTATAGAAAGAAATAAGTTAGAATAGTCGGGTCTTTTAATGTCCAATTAAGATAGAGACAGTAAAATAATAAGAAATTAATTAGACAGAAACCGATAACTGTATCGGAAAATGATGTGCAAATGTGAATATTTGATTATTCTATTCACATCAGCTTAGTTTGTAAACTTACTGATAAGATACTAATATATATTACTGTTTTTGTATATTAACTCAATTAATACTTATAATAATTTATTTAATAGTTTTTATTTATAACCGGAGGGTTCCGTAAGCAAACAAACTTGTATGAAGATGTACCTCCGTCTCAGGAATCAATTCTCATAGATTTTTGCCTGTTTTTTACAAAAGACAAACTTAACTTTGCTGTTTTAAAAATTCTCTCCCACACGACAGTCAACTTTCCAAAAGCAAAATATATGTTTGTAAACACAAAAACATTTTATTATTTGTAACGAAACGAATTTTATATTTTTTCCTTTACTTTGTTTGTTACCAAATTCCGTGATTCTAGGTCAATGGGAAGTACCCTATAGATTTTGATTTACCTGCGAAATGTTCAAATTTAGTTACATCTAAGGCTTAAATTGGCCGTATTTTTTGATTAGAAGATTGATTTTTTACACCTTCCAGGGACCGTATTTGATGTTAATTTCAACTTGATGCCTTAACAGGTTCCTGAGGAAAAGGGTCTTGACCGACGTACAGACAAACGGACAAAGAAGTCATCTTATAAAGATTCCTTTTGAGGAACGGAACCCTAAAAATAGCTTATCACATAAGCTTATTTTTGTAAAATGTTTATAAAGGTCTATCGAACGTTGTCTCGTTGTGAAAGCACTCTTATACCACACTTTGGTTTTAATGGTATGGCTATAATTAACTATGGAATTGAAACTAGTTTCGTGATACGGTTTGTTTGCAATTAGAAGGTTGCTAATGAACCTACACGACGTATCCTTAGGCTCTTATCGGATAGCTTTCATTTAGTTAATTTTGTTCTTATTTTATTGAATGTCTTTCAAAGATAGCTTTTACATTTATTTCTAATTGCTTCTGATCTTTATAGGTGTGCAAAAGTTTGTCTTATACCGCCTCAGTTTTAGTTGGAAATTTCGACATACATATCAGGATGGGTTTGGGTAATTCAGTTGGTCAGAGTAACGTAACGAAGAAGCACTGTGAGCTCTCGCGAGGATCGAGTTAGTTAATTAGACTTAAGAAAAAAATTTAATAACAAAAATATGTATTTTTATGCAATTCTGTTCCACCTGTTTACAATCCAAACTATTGGACTACCTTTAAAGGTATAATTATGTCTGGATTATTGTGAAAAATAACTGTAAACATGTATCTACATATATATGTTTGTCAGTGTTCTAGAATCCACAGTACGAGCTATGTTTAGTTTAGGTGTTAAAAGGATATTAAAACTATATTAGCACGCCGTTCTTCCGCGGCCAACGATGCAAATTCTTTTCTTTTTTTAGATTGACAGCCCGTAATACCACTGTGATTTTTACTATTTGCTAAGACAATCCTTTTGGTAATCTGAATTTTTATTGGCTAATAAGTTATATAAAATATGTAATAATCTAATCTAGATACTTGATTAACCACACCTACTAAGAGTTAAATGCCTTTCGCAACTTAACGATATAAAATCGTGAAGAATTAATCCACCCCATTATTACAACAATTTATCCCGTCCAATTTAATAGAAGCATGCTTTCTCTGTAGGATTGATTCGTTATCACGCTACCTGCGTCTTGTAGCAGGACGTTCTGGACAAGAACGCAATGTAACCAGCTTAATTGACAGTTGAATCGGTACCGACCACGAATTAATCGAGGCATCGGGCGGAGGTTTTGAATTATTTATACGGTGCAATGTGCGAGTGGCCGGCGGGGACCGGCGAAGGTAGAGGGGGGAGGGAAAGCAACAGGTCCGCATTGTGTCGGGATGCAGGGGATGAGGAGCTTGATAGGGTTGGCGGTAAAGAGTTGTTCATGTGGTCAGTTTTATTTGAATTCTCTTAATTGAATGTGGTTTTAATGAAAACATTCGTGGTTACAGAGAGCCGAAACGTGATTGAAGACTTAGTAACGTGGGTTACGCAATTTTTTACTGAATCTTGATTATGCTTTGTGTTAGTAGGTCTCGATTCTATTAGGATTCCCTACAAAATTAATATATGCGTATATAGCTCTTACATCCCGGTAATTGTGAGTTTACTTAGCTTACAGAAATTGTAGACTTTATAGTAATAAAATATTTGCCCAATATTGAAATTGTTCTTATGGTTATGTGATTAACGTTTCTTTCCTTTACTTATGCTCTTGTTTCTTGCCAAATTTAATTAATCTAGGTTCACGGGATTTTTACTTACAAGTATGACCGTATTTTTTATAACGTTTACTTAAAAACATATTAAAGTAATCTCTACATAGTATCATCTGTCATGCTGAGACTTCTCTCAATACCCTTAGGTCTTGAGAGACATACATACTACATACAACTACGTGATCCTATGAGAATTCTGTTTTGCTTTTTAAGGTATTTAACTAAATAAGAGAGTAATGGAGACTTATTACACCGTCATAAACATTTCACCACCTATGTAGTTGTTTAGTTGCAACGATCTGTTCAGGTCAGTTGGTGGCCACAAATTTATTTTATTTATAAACTAGCTGCACCCGGCATTCGTAGCAATGCCTTTTTTTATATAGATTTTTTGGGCCATGAATCCTCGCGAGCGCGCACCGGACACCCTACCAAAGTTTCATCACAATCTGATCAATGGTTTCGGAACGCATAGAGTACAAACATACAAACATTGATTTTTATTTATATAGATACTAGCTGCACCCGGAATTCGTTACAATGTAATTTTTTTTTAGATTTTTTGGGCCATGAACCCTCGTGAGCATCCACAAGATACACTACCAAAGTTTCATCACAATCTGATCAATGGTTTTGGAACGCATAGGACAAACATTGCTTTTTTTTATATAGATAGATGTGCAATGACCTCACTATCCATAACTTGTAATCCGTGTTTAGGAAGTATAGTTACATTAAAATAACAGTATGGATACGCAGTTATACTAAGCCAATTAAATTGAACACAGTGATCGTTTAAGCAATTTTCTTAACGAACTAACAGCCAACAACATGTGTTAAAATTATATATGTTTCTGTAATGTTGGAATTGATATCTCACTTTACTTTTGATTTATGTTTATAAATTAGAAGCCATTATTAATTAACTTCTAATTATAACGTCGGAATCTTGTTCCCTCTGATTACTTTAAGTTGTAACAAATTACCGACTTCTTTTGCGCTTTAAAATCACTAGCAACAGCGTTTCTGATCGCGGTTCTAGTCTTAGATGTCGCAGCGATGTTATATAACGCATAACCTTCCTCAGTGACCGTTCTATCTAACGCTAAAATATATATTTAACACACTTTTATTAGTTTCACTAAACTTGTAACTATGTATGTATAACTGAGTTCGGGTATAACTGAGGTACATTTAGGAGATTATTATCTAGTTCTCATCGTGTTATAATAAGCAACAGCTTGCCTAGATAGACGTATACTTATGTAAAAAATATTGTAACTATACGATACTGACTGTCTGTGTAACACTCCAAAAATAAGTCATGTATTTTTCGTGTTTTATATGATGAATAAATTGAAAAAAAAAATATAGGGTTTGGATAACAATACTATAATTTCGCAACTTGGAACTGATCTGATGGTCGAGCCAGGAAGTGGATAGTAGAATTCTTTTTTTACTTTTTAAATCAGTTCGAAGTGGAATCCTGTTTTAGTTTTCCTAAATTGTAGTTATTTAAATACGACTAGCATTATCGCACATTATCGTATTAAAATAAACATTTCAGCTTCATAATATTAGATTAGACCAGATCTACTATATTTGGTTTCCAAAAAAACAGTGAGTTTTCTCTGACTTAGCAGGGTTCTACAGAGAAAGTGCTGCCTGACCCTCACCATCAAGGAAAATATTTTTTTCTGGTTATATCAGCGTATTACGTACCGTATCATGGTTGATGACATCTGGTCTTATTAGCATTGTATATTTAAAATGACTGAATGTTATATTAACTCCTCCTTGTAATTTATACAACTGTGAACGATAGGTATGTAAAAACTAACCTCAGAGAATACGGGACATTTGTTTACCACAGTGTGTGTAAGTGCGCTTATGTAATGTGTCGTTAATAAATCTCGGTTTGTGTAATTTGAGAAAAACAAGACTAAATAAAATAACACTAGTATACTATCGTCGCCTGCTGAAGTTATGGATAGGATATCATCTGAAATCAACTTGATCGTAAGTTAATTTCAAATAAAAAATACTATCTTCGTGACTTGTGTCACCCCTACGCATCGGGTGCGAGGCTTGCGTGGGGTGCGCGGGCGCGGGCTCCGCGGCAGGAATGCGCACTCTTGTTCGTTTTGGGGAGCGTCTGCGCAGGTAGGCGCGCCGCCTCCCTCCGCCCGCACCGCCCGTTGCTAAGCGTATACTGGACTTGCGAGTTCACCTGGATATTTATGCGGGAATAATAATTCCGTCTTATATTTTAAACCACTTCTAGACAGGTTTTTTACGCAATTAGTTTCTAGATAGAAAAACAAGTCTAGGCAAAAATCAAGAGAAATTAAAAAACTCCATTTCCAAAAGTAGAACCACACTACGCCATTAGTGCTGTTTAACCGCGTTTTTGGCCATAGTTCCTAAATATTTTGTTACGTCATATACTCGTATGTGGTCACACGTCATAAATGCGGCCAATACGTATTTCAGAGTAATTTGAAAATGTTAATAATAGTGATTGAAATAAAGCAGAACTTCTTTGGAATTATTCAAATATATAAAATACTATTGACAGTAGTGCTCAAATAAGGATAGAAGAATACAATGTTTTAAAATTATTATGTGTTTTTAAACGTTATAATGCTGCTCATGAATATCAGTTTGAATAAAATGTGTCTCATTTTTTATACATGAGCGATCACACATGAGTTAAATTGCTTACAAATTGAAATTTGCTGGCTATTATCAGCTATAAATAAATTCATTATTAACTTTTTTAGTTTAACTTTCTTAGTTATGGCCCCATATAAATGCCATTTCGTGTGGGTTCATGAGAAAAAAAAATGAAAATAGCACGACGATTAATTATATTCTTTTATAGTATAACACTTAAAATTTAGTTTTCCTAGACGCACAAAAAATATGTTATCCCACGAATGCATTCATCAGTCGAGTATACTCCAACCGAGCCCTTCAATTTTTTTTTCTCGTTTCCTCGTCCGGAGGTCAGTCGGGTAGTAAAAGTAAAGTATTGACTCAAAATAAAACCGCTTTGACCGCTCATGGGAGCTGAATCCAGGTCATAAATGGTAAGCCCACGAAAACTGCAAGCAAACAGTTAATGGATATTTTTAAAAGTTGACAACATATAACGACTAGTTGGAAATAAAGACGTACATTAAAACTAAGTGCACCTTAAACCGTTTTGAAATCCCACTCCCACTTTATCCCACTAATCCCACTAATATCCCACTTCCCACTAATATTATAAATGTGAAAGTTTGGATGGATGGATGGATGTTTGTTACTCTTTCACGCAAAAACCACTGAACCGATTGCGATGAAACTTGGCATGTAGATAGCTGGGGACCTGGATTAACGCATAGGCTACTTCTTGTCCCGATATTTCTACGGGATCGGGACTTACGCGGGTGAAACCGCGCGACGCTGCTAGTATAAACACATTTAGTTAGATTGATGATACTTTAAGAATTGCAGACTTGTGTGAAAGAGTTTTTAGAACGACATAGAATAGTTTAGTTTTATTCTACTTTTGCAATCCCTACCTATGTATCTATTTGTTGAGCGGCTATTATACACACCATATATTTTGTTCAAATTATTATATATATATTTTGAAGTATTTCTATACCAACATCAGTTTACTTTACTTTAAGATTCGCTAACTTAAAATACAAATATCGTTTTTAAAAAGAATAATTATTTGTTCACCCGACAGCGCCAACGTGTGCGTGTTGCTCCTGATGTTGTAAACTGCCGAAACTACCCTGCTTGTTCTATAAAAAAGTAAAAAAATTGTGAAATTGAGAACCTTCTCTTTTTAAGTCAGTTAAAAATGTTAATTTATATATATTTTTAGTGTTTAGCCACGTGCCACATCAAATTATATGTAAAATTATGTAACTATGAAAGTAAAGTCAAACTCGACAAAGGTTAATAGTTCACTGTGGTCGCGACTTTCACCACAACACCTATCAATAACGCATTGTGGTTACATCCTATTGTCTTCTTTTATTTTGTGGTGTGTGACAAGAGGTCGGTAGTTTTGTGGTAACTTAATTATCTAAAGGAGTTTAATTTTTTTAAATAAACCTTAAAGGTTTTGTCGCCTTGCCGCCTCTCTATCTTCTTTTACGTAACCTTTTTTTATTAGAGTCTATTTATGATCATTCGAACAAGACAAAAGGAATGTTGAACCATCGTAATTAGAGTAATCTTTTATCTTCAAATTAATAAAGATTTAGCAACTTATTGTCACTCTTTGAGTCAACGTTTGGAATAAGCGAGTAGGTACTTATCCAATGGGCGTGCAACTTGTTCTGTGCGTGCGAAGGTTTGTAATTTGACCACACTTTGACATTTGCCTAAAATAAGTAAAGCTTATTTCTTAAATAAACAATGTTGAGTTCATGACTATAAAGTTTGGTTAATGTTTTGTGATTATAACGTAATATTCTAATTCGGGTATTTGAGTGTGTGCGTTCATTATGATGAATATTGCATATTTCATCTTATCCTGATGATCATCACAATGGTGATCACCGAAAAATACAACATTTATTAACGAAAATAAAATCTTTCAATTATCATACATACATACATACATACATATCCTACGTCCTGGAATAAATCATCATAGCAAACTGAACATTGTCAAAATATCAAAACAGTCTAAATTATTTCCGTCTTAAAGTCAATAAAAATGGTGGCGGTATTATTTATCTGTGGTTAATTTAAAATTGTATAGAAGTTCACAATACAGTGGTCTTTTATCAGAAGTAGGCCGAACGAATGAGTGAAATCGGATTACAGGTTATTAAGAAACTTATATCCTTACCTCGGGTCAAAAGAACTATAGAACGGCTTACACTCATTTATATTTAAACAAGCTGGTGGCCACGATTTCCTTTGCGTGGAATTTCTCCCATACAATCTAAATCAAAGTCTCACTCTATCCCAAAATTCATTACAATTGGTTCACCAGCTTAGGCGGGAAAACGTTACAGACAGAGTTACCTTCACATTAATAATATTAATATAGATTATTATTATATATATAGATTACTATATATCTGGCCACGCGTTGCTGTGGTTAAGTTATTTGCAATAAAAAAAAAAATTGTGACTATAAATTGAGATAAAAACCATCCTATTTCTCATTTTTAATCAAACTGCACACTGTGCAAAATTTCATTAAAATCGGTTCATTGCTTTAAGAGTTCATCACGGACAACCGTGACACGATTTTTTTATATATAAAGATGTCTATAGACTCGGACACTTGTTTTTGTTTTAATAATCAAAAAAAGCGAGTTCAAACGTCTAAATTTGTTTATAAGGAGATATTGGTAAGTAACTTCATCCTGTAGTTTTAACTGTAAAAGGAAATTTCTTTATGAGCAAGCTATCAATCGAGAAATAATTTAACATCTGTCTATTAGAGACATAAGATAAATTCTTCAAGTGTATTCATAGCATAGCATCCTTCATTCTTATAATATAAACACACCTACAATAAAACGAAGTGATTTGGTATAAAGTAACAGAAGCATTTTCTTTATAATAATTAAATCTACTAGGTAAATAAATATTTTTTTAATTACCTATATTTATAAAATATATTTTTAAGATATAATAAATATGTACTAGGTACAGATTTTAAAAGTGAATAAATACATGGCAATCTCCTCAGTAACAGAAAATTAAATGTAAAATCCTGTAAATTAATTGCAACTCTGCGTGTAGAGGGGAGGTTAAGACGCCACAGCTAATAAATATTCTTGTTCCTCTTGATCTTAGGTGTTTAAAGTTTTATTAAATTATATGTAATTTCTTTTCGCGTTAACGTCGAAAGTTAAGTTAAGAAAAACAGCATTATATTGATTTCAAAAAGTATATATATATGTAAAAATAGAATAATAAAATAAAAATAGTTAAAGCTCTCTTCGAATTAATTTTACCCTTATCAATCCTTCATCGGACTACTAGATGCAAACAGAAGTTCCATCCTATCATTGTTGAAATTTATCAAAAAAAAAGGTTAAGAAACGAAAAGATAACTGCGATAAAACAGAGGTGAATACAAATACATTTATTTAAATTCACCTCTGTTACCGTGCACTCAGCATAAATGGAATTGTTGACAACTACAATTTAAGCAACTTTACAATGTATTACAGTTCCAACTTTAAAGAGAACATTAATATTAATTTACCATTGCTGTACCAGTTAGCATATATGTCACTTTAATCGGGATTTAGCTAAAGAATTTTTTTTAAGAATTTAGAGTACATCGTAGATTTTTTTTCTTATTTAAACGTGCTTGTTAAAAATGATTTCGAGAAGTAAGCTGGTAAGCTATTTTGTTTGCTGACAGTACACACAATTCTATTTTTTGCTCACAAAACCCTAGAACCAGATAAAATCAGCTGCATAACTCGCAGTATGCTAAAATAGCCTATTTTCGGCACAGCCTTACAAGGCGTCGTGAAAGTGTTTGGAGTGGAACATAAATCGTCGGGAACCAGTCGTGTGTGTACTGTTCCGTGGGTCACGACACACACGTGCTTTGACAAATGTGCTTTAGGCCATGTGTACACCACTCGACAAAGTGGACAGCATTTTACGCACATACGCGTTTGACCTTCGATAAGTACTATATATTAAAGTTTAATTTATTGAATACAGGTGTTTACCTGTTGTCGACAGCTGAAGAGGAATATGGGACCTCAAGTATAATATTTTCATATGGATTTTCATACAGGACTATGGATGTTGCCGTGGCTTACATCGGTTGAAATGAAGTTCTTGCCTAGATTACACCCAGATTCTATACGTTCCAAAAGTAAATGGTACTCTTTTCTGGTGATTGGTACTGATAAAACGAATCAGTGTGGTTTTGGTCACCGTGTAAAGTATTAACTTAGCATGGTGACTAAAACTATACTGTATTTGTCAAGGTTGTCTATGGCCGGGAGGCTCATAGCATTAAGATCCTTGGATATCATCAGATTAGTGATATTCGTGGCTTTTATGCCATCCATATTCTACGGTAACAGTATCAATTTTTAGTCTTTTCCTGGATGAACATGTTTGACAATACACGCACCGATCGGTTCGAAAGACCACCTTTGTTTTAGTAGTAATTGTTTTCGTTTTTCGAAAGATCTCAATTACAATTAGAACTATTGTTTTACATATTTATGTAACGAAGTGTTAATGTATATTAAGTAATAAACAATATTTAAAATTTCTTTTAACCCTTCATACAAAACAGTGTATCGACTAGTCCTTAGAACTCTTTACGAAGCGATGGTCTGTGACCGGGTGGCAAGGAAGGCTTACTCTATTGTTCCGAACAAATGGGATTGCAAACGTGAAACATTGTCCCCATATTTTTTATGTAATTTAAAATATATAAATAGATAGATAACTCTTTATTGTACAGTAAAAAAATATTAATATAATTTGTATACATGGATATTGGGTATATCCTACTAATATTATGAACGTGAAAGTTTGTGAGGATGTATAGATGTATGGATGTGTGGATGTATGGAGGTATGGATGTTTGTTACTCCTTTACGCCAACACTACTGAACCTATTGCGACGAAACCTGGTATGTAGATAGCTGGAGACCTGGATTAACATATAGGCTACATTTTATCACGAAATCGGGACTTAATAATAAACGGGTGAAACCGCGGGGTGCTGCTAGTATTGTTATAAATTAAAGTTAAAGCCTAAAACTAAAAAGCAAAAAAAACTTAAAAAGAACTTTGTACAGTTGGCAGCCTCTTCGCGATTCTCTTCTAGGCAATCATTGAATGGAGACAGATTAAGTATGGGATGAGGAGTTGCAGTTTATCAATTGAACTCTCTAGCATAAAAATAATGGAACCAATTATTAGCCTTTTTTTATATTAAATCAAGTTATTCGAATTCGAGAATTCAATCCCTTATATTTATAACACATCTGTCCAGGTTCTCCTACACGCATTTGCAACCATCTTAAATATTAGCCATTTCAAAAACGCTGCTAAATATTTTAAAAAGAAACAAACAAGACAAAATAATATCCTAGCGTTTACGAAAAAATACAATATAAACTTGAAAATTAATGATTAAACGAACTTACCTGTACGTGAAGTTCTATCATAATTATACGAAGTGCTTCGTTCGAAGAGATGAGTAACTGTAATTAATGTTTTATTAGTTATCTATGTATACTTGTAGTAGTAGGCCCAGTTGTCATCACTCCACTGTGTTTGAGAGAGGGTAGTTGAAAATTTTCTTGCCGTTCTTTAGCAAGCCACCTACCGTGCTCCGTCCTTCATTTAGTTTAGAGCTTTCAGTAAATCCGTCATTTTGGTATTTCCGAGATTGGGATGCGTTGTCTGTACGATTATCGCTAGGGGCTGGGTGGGCATATATTACTCATCTCTTCGAACGAAGCACTTCGTATAATTATGATAGAACTTCACGTACAGGTAAGTTCGTTTAATCATTAATTATACTCGTGCTTCGTTCTCGAGATGAGTAACTGTAATTAATGTTTTATTAGTTATCTATGTATACTTGTAGACTTTGAGAGTAGGATTCGAGGAAATATCAATAAAAACAATAAAATTTATTTGTTTAGTTTGACTAATTAATTTATTTGTTAATCATGAAATTACATGCCACAGAACATGTAAGTGATTCTTTATATAAGTATATATATATATATATATATATATATATATTAAATTTTTCACAATTATTATTGTTATTTGAATCTTAATCAAAATCCTTAAAAATAAATACATATTAGTATTCATCTTAGGTTAGGCATTTGTTTGTCGTGATGATGACATATAGGTAATTAATATTGATTTAATGGTCTAAAATCAATCTGGCAAGTGAGGCACCTTGATTAGTAACGACTGTCCTATCATAAAACCTGGCGAATGTGGAAGATGTACCGCTCCAACCTGCGGTTTTGCGGATCACGTCAACGCTGAGACCTAGATGACGCGCGCGGGATGTACTAGCGTGCCGTGTGCTGTGTGCGCTGAATATTGACACATCTATTCCGCATTCTTCTAGTGTAGATTTTATCCACCGACTTATTGATTGTGGACTGACCATTGCATGAGGCTTTCTATGACTTATAAAGAGGTAATTAAAGTTACCTCTTAGTGACCTTGTTGTTTCTAGGTAAGCTAGTAAGGTTCTTGCAGGGCAGATTTCCGGTTTTTGGTTAAAAAATGGTAAATATAAGGTTGGTTGATTATTACCGGCCCGAGAGGTCTTAATGAGATCTGGTATTTTAATAATAATCTGTGAATCTGATATTATTAGATTTTGTATGCATATTTTGGACAATGTTTGTACCCTATGAGCTGTTGTAAGTGCCAGCAGCGTTGCGCATTTTTTAGACAATTGTCCCAAAGAGAGTTCCTCGTTTGGATACCACTTAGAGAGTTCTCCTAGAACGACAGACGTGTCCCAGGTGACGTCGTATTTGGGGCCAGGAGGTTTTAGCCGGAATACTCCTTTGAAAAACCTTTTCACTCTATCGTCGTGTGATAAATTGGAACCAATTAACATTGATAACGCTGACCTATAAGTGTTTAGGGTTCCATATTGGCACCCTAAATTAAATAATTGTGTGAAAAAAGACAATATTGAGGGAATAGTTTCTTCGAAAAAGTTGAGGTTATTCTCTCTAGCGTAGTTAAACCAACGCTTGAGGCAAACATCATATTGATTCATCGAATTGGGAGACAACGATGCGAGCATAATGTCTATGGAATCTAAGGGGACGTCTCGCCGCAGTAGTGCCGTCCGCAGAGCACCCCGGCAGCCAGGGTAAGATTCGACTGGATGTTGCCGCGGCTGGAATGAGAAACGAGGACGTTTTTACCGGGACTAAATGTTATAATATCGCTAATAAGTAACCCTAAGAAAACTGGAAACCAAGGTTGTGTTTCCCATAGAGGAACAACAACAATGCCCGTTGCTTTGTCAAGTATAATTTTCCTAAGAGTTTTTAGAACTACTGATATAGGCGGGAAAGAATAGAAGAAAAAACCTGACCAAACAAGAGTAAATGCATTTATTGCAAAAGCATCCGGATCTCTATGCCATGAAACGTATTTAGTGCATTTTTTATTTATTCGGCTAGCGAAAAGGTCGATCTCCGGTTGGCCAAACGCAGTAGTTAGTTTGTTAAAAGCGGAATCTGCCAGCTCCCACTCTATATCCGGATGGTTTCGTCTAGACTCACCATCTGCCGTATTGTCCGCAGAACGAACGTAGGACGCATAAATGAAGATTTTCTTTGTTTCACACCATTGCCAGATACTTCTTGTAACCTCTGTAAGGTGTGGGAACTGTACACCACCCATTCTGTTTATATATGACACTGCTGTTGTATTGTCGATTCTAAGAAGTATCTGGCAATTTGAGTAATTTTTAGCAAAAATCTTGAGTGCAATAAAACCTGCTAGCAATTCTAGATAGTTAATATGTTTTTTGCTCTCCTCATTGGACCACCGACCACTAGCTGTTTCATTGTGACATACTGCGCCCCACCCCGTCGTTGAGGCGTCAGAGAATATTTCGATGGTAAATCTGTCTTCTAGAATTCTGTGAACTGAACCTTCTATTGCATTAACCCACCACCGTAAATCATTTTGTACATAACTCGGAATGTTCATTAATGATTCATAGTCATTGTTTTGAGCTAGGTTTAAATATTTAGATCTTTCTAAATTTTTGGTATACAGCCACCCATACTCAATGGCAGGACAAGCTGAGATTAGAAGTCCAATGAGTTGAGCAAACTGTCTAATTGTGCATAATGTTTTGTTTATAAATTTTAATAGTTCTTCTTTAATGCGTTTTCTTTTTTCGTCTGGCAGTGAAACTTGAAATCTGCGAGAGTCGAGAACATAACCAAGGTATTTGCACCTATTTGATGGCCTAAGTGTACTTTTTTCCTCGTTAATTATAAAACCCAGGGAGCATAATAATTTTTTAGTTACAAATACATTTTCAGCACATTCTCGATAAGAGTTTCCTATCAGATTCAGGTCATCTAAGTAAATTGTAGACATATACCCACCAGATCTTAGAAGTTTTACAATGGGTTTTGTAATTTTAGTGAATACGTATGGAGCCGTACTCAAACCAAACGGTAAGACGTTATATTCGTATAGTTTGTTGTCCCATTCAAATCTAAGGTACTTTCTACTATCCGGATGAATTTTAATAAAGTGATAAGAGTCTTTAATATCTATTGTTGCCATGTAACAATTGTGAGACATGAGTTTCAAAGTTGTACGAAAGTCTTCTATTTTAAAGTGTGAAGTCTTTATAAATTTGTTAAGTTGTTTGAGATTGAGTATTAACCTCATTTTACCGTTTGGTTTGGGACGTAAGAATATACTGGAAATAAACTCATTTTGGCAGGGTTTACACAATGATATTGCCCCGTAAGACTCAAGCTTAGCGATCGATTCATTTATTAGCAATTTTTCGAAGTCTAAGTACTTATGAGTGGGAGCTGGACATGTTTGCCTTACAGGTTTAAAAAATGTTATCTTATAACCCGGGTTGATCCACGAAAGTAATGTGCGATCCCCAGTGATCATGGACCACGCCTCATAAAAATATGCTAGCTGACCGGCATATTTTACCTGATCTAGTACCTCCTGCGCGTGGACCTCGGCGGCGGCGGCGGCGGTCTGCGCAACGACTGAGTGCGCATGCCGCGCGGCTCCGAGGTTGGGGGATGCGCTGGCTGTGCGGGCGTCGTCGGTGTTGCAGGCGTGTTCCGTTTGCCCAGTGTCGCTGGTTGCCTGCGGCCCGCGACAGGGGGTCTCCAGTTTTTTGTCGGCGCAGGTTTAAAGTGATTTTTCAGGTCGGTGCCAGATTTCGATACAGCCTTAGCCGTTTTCAAGGAGTCTGTTAGGTTTTCTCCAAATAAGGACTTATCGATTTTAGTATTAAGCAACGGGTCTTTCATGTCCTTTTTCAGCGAAGAGACAGCGAGAGTCCTTCGCGACACCGAATCGTTGTATTGTGCGTCGCATAAGAGGCGAGCTGTATCCATGAGACGTTTAATTTGTGTATTGTTCTTGTCTTTGGCCTCCAGTGCATGAGACAGTGCCTCTCCTAAGCAGGAAATAGCTGCAGCCAATCTTTTTTGGCGATATTCAATTAGCTTATCACGTTTTAATACGGTTTCATTAATAGCGGCTTTCAATTCAGCATTTAAAGCAGGAGCTCCGATCATCTTACAGTTTCCTGGTAAAAGGTACTTTTCACAGAGTTCCTTGCGGGTCTCTTTGTTTAAACCGTTGGTGGCTATATGATTAAACCGAGCAGCTAACTCCGGCCGAATATCCTTTCCATATTCTTCTGTAACCGTCGGGTCGTCACCTAGAATTTCTAGGATGTCTTTATCGAGCCCTGGCTCTTCTACAGGCAGTGTTAGGTTGCCGTCAGGCATTGATTCCTCTTCCCGTGAGGTAGAGGGTATTGGCTCATTCCGCAAGAGGGTGGCCTCTGGCACTGGCAGAAGAGGCAGTGCTTGCGGCGGTGGCAATAGTGTCGGGGGAGACAACATCTGAGACAACAGCTTTTCAGTTTGTGGCTGGTCCTCTTGTGTATTAAGAACCGAATCAATGTCCGAATTATCTAACGGAGGACTCCGAGATTCCCCGTCTGAAAAAAGCCGTGAGACTATTTCAGGAATAGATAAGATTAAGTGTGTTAAAAACACGTAGATATGAACTTAAATGTGAACGCTCGGATAGTCCCTCGGGCGTCCTTGTGCGTTCATTTTCGTTCACGGTATAAGTTTACGCTCGGATAGCCCCACAGGCGTCCTTGTGCGTTACCAGCAAATCGAGGAAGTCCTCGAAAAAATAGGTAAGTATGTACAACAACGATTTGACAATATGATGCATGAGAGTGCGGGTTATGCGCGGATAGTCCCTCAGACGTCCTTGTGCATACCCTTTACCCACACATGTAAATAGCACCTTAACATTACTAGGTAGGTACTTACCACTATGGTTATTCAGGGACTGCGATGAGCATTCCGACGATGAAGAAATAATCCGTTTACGGCGACTTTTACACTCTTTTAACATTTTTTCAATTTTTCGTAACTTTCTCGCGACATTATGGTCTTCGTTGTGCTTTCTTTTAGGCATTCCGAAGATTAGAATTTTAACGTAAGTGAGAACCGAGAAGCGCGCGTGCGGAGTGATTGACACTGAGAATACGAATGAAGGACGGAGCACGGTAGGTGGCTTGCTAAAGAACGGCAAGAAAATTTTCAACTACCCTCTCTCAAACACAGTGGAGTGATGACAACTGGGCCTACTACTACAAGTATACATAGATAACTAATAAAACATTAATTACAGTTACTCATCTCGAGAACGAAGCACGAGTATAATGTTATATAAAAAACATTATGTTTGTTTGTTCGTATTTTATGCGTTGCCGTACCGTTCATCCAATCATTATGAAATTTTGCACAAACTTTGCAAGGATATAGCAAATCATGAAAAAAAAATGCCCGAGACACGAAAAAATTACTTGTACGTACGCAAAAAATACACCTTCCCTAGTACTGTGTTTAACTACAAACTATAAATCACAATTACAAGTACCCTTCCGTATTTCACAGACTAAGCAAAACCACATGACATAATAAATATTTATACTGAAACTGTTGCAATGTGAGTAAAATGTTTAGTACGTACCACGAACCGGGCCATTTGTTCCACTTAACACTAACAGAGTGCAAAATATTGTACTATTGTTGGAATATTTTGTGTAACTTAAAACTAGGAGGAAAACGGGTTTCCGATGACTGGGCTATTCAGGCTGGATTTGCTATCCGTCTGCACACTGGATAATAAATCAATATTTGATGGATACAAGAAATTGCTTTGCTAAAAATCCCACTAATATTATAAGTGTGAAAGTTTGGATGGATGGATGGATGGATGTTTGTTACTCTTTCACGTAAAAACCACTGAACCGATTGCGATGAATTACTTGGTATGTAGATATCTGGAGACCTGGATTAACGCATAGGCTACTTTTTGTCCCGATATCCAGACTTACGCGGGTGAAACCGCGGGGCGCTGCTAGTATAAAATATACTGCTCGTGCTCGCCGCTCAGTCATTTTAGAGACACGCTTGCAACATCAAAGAACTCACCCTAAGAACATGTGATGATCCTACTTGTTAAATATAACACCACTTTGCAAATCTGGTGTAGTTATTTCCCCTGACAGCCAACTCAAAATTTATTTCTGAAATTATTTGACAACGAATGATGTGGCCAGATATAAAAACCGGTAATACTGACCAAGAGTAGATAGCAGCCGGGCCTTTTTCGGTTCTGTGAGAAATATTAATTATGTAAATTATTACACAGGTGACGTGGACCTACCACGTCACTATCTGATATTTACGAACACACGGCGGAAAATTAAAAAGACACGAAAAAAACATTCGAGATTTTCTTTTGTTCTGATGGCGATTTGTACTCACGATATAAGAATGCAAAATTGTCGACTGTGGGTATTAGGGGAATTGGGGTAACATTGTTACAAAGTACAGTGAGTGTGGCACACTCAACTGATTCCAGCTGCTAATATAAGGATCGCGTCAGGTTGGAAGCAAACCATACCTGGTGTAGGTTAACAAACTTCACGAAGCTTTGAGAACACTACGGCAACCTCTGAAGTTTGCAGGTTTAAGTACTTGCCATTAGTTTAATATACAAAATATAATATTCAGCACTATCTAGACCCAAACTAAGCATAGCGTGTACTACGGGTTCTAGATACTTTTTTTGTGAATGACCTTTTTTTTATGGTATAGGGGGCAACAAGCAGACGGGTCACAAGACTGTAAATGACTACCGCCGCGTATGGGTACCTGCAACTCAAGAGTCACAAGTGCGTTGCCGGTCTTTAAAGTAGGAGTAGGAGAAAGGTGGAAGAGGGGGAGAGGGGGGAGGAGAATTGAGGGAAGAGAAGGGTTAGGGTCTCCGGTAATCTCACTCACTCGGTGGAAAGCAATGCAAGCATTACTTCACTGCCGGTTTTCTGTGAGACCGTGGTATCACTCGGCATAGCTCTCCCACGAAATGACGTATTCATGTATATAAATATTTTCACTGAGTCGGAACTGAACCCGCGACCTTTGAAGCCAAAAGCCAGTACACCGTCACCCGTTCAGTTGTGATAGTTAGTTTTTGATACGCATGTATTGTCGCCACATCAAAAACCCTTCTTAATTTTATAAAAAAAATTGGCAAAATATAATAGATGATAAAACAGTTCACTATTTAATAATAAATAGTTAATAGATATTATTATGACTAATTACACCAGTAAAGCGACGCTATTGATCGGTTGACAATGGTGGGGTGATAAAAGGCTAGGCATGCATTAAGTTGATAATAATCACTTGAGTGCTGATTGAGGTACGAACGACATAGCAGTTCTGATAGTTTATAGCAATAGTGGTGAGATTGTTGCTAACATATGTGAAACAGGAAAAATCAGAGGTGCTTAATTGGTGATCTTGATCCCCACAGTATAAAATTTTAATAGTACTGACACCATGAAATTTAAATAACTTAATAATATGTGTCAGAGCGCTTCGCTTATAAGCTACTCTTTACTTACCCACATAAGACATCAACGCGCCTTTCAATATGAATAACTAAGTACAAATTCTTGGAGTCAATGTTTAATGTGGGTAATTATTATTTTCTAATAACTAAAGGTTCAGTTTGTTCTTTTACATCGAAATTTTGTTACATTTTAGGACGAGGCGAAAATAATACTTCTCACGTGTTTCAATACAAGACTGAAACACTTTTCAGCATTCTACAAAGATTTCTTCGAAATAAACAATGAAATGAAGCAATGATTTATTTATTTATTAATTAATGCTTCATGCACAGACTGTATAAAGGCGGACTTAATGCCTAAGGCATTCTCTGCCAGTCAACCTTGGGGTGATTTATTTTTTTTTTCCTTAATAGGTACAGTTACAGACAACATGCACAATGCAACTGATGCAGAAATAAAAGTGGTAGGTGCAAAGACATGTTAAAGAGAGAAAACAGAGAAGAGGGAGAAAGAGAGAGAGAGAGAGGGAGAGATAATATTTCAAGGATACGAATTTAATAGTCTTATATGAATTTGTATTGATAAATCAAACCATGAACTAAATATACACATTAAGTACGTAAATAAAATACACACTGTTACATAGGCGGTAAAAAGCGGCGGTAGCGTAATGGCTAAGGTGATCAAGTGGTTGCGGGTTTGAACCCCAGTGCACTACCGGCGTAAACCCACTCCTAACACAAGCATTTAGCTTAGCTGGAGGGGTTAACAAGTATACTAATATTGTGTGACCCACGTTACTAGTATTCTTATTTATAAAAAAAAAAAAATAGGTGCAAGGTTTACTATGTGTCATTGATAGATAATATAATACATAATAATATATATACATATTATAAATAATGATCTCGTTGTTGTCGCTGCCGCTTCTTGTACACACCGTTGAACACGATTTCAATTTGAAATTTTGTTTAGCGGTGTGCACGGGAAATAGTCAGCCTTCTACGATATCCCTCGTACTCGTTACATTACTTTCGTATTCAACATTTTATGATAATCCGTTGAGTAGGTAAGAGGTAAAAGTGTGACAAACAAACCCACTGACTGACTATAACGAGACATGGTATAGAGGCTACCAAGAACAAATCTGTCATAATATCTTCCAAGATACTTTCAGATCACTAGTTGATTAATGCCGCGTTCCAATAAGCAAAAAACGATTCATTTTGCTTACGGACGGTAATTTTTTTTCAATAAACAAAAAACGATTAGTTTTGCTTACGGACGGTAAAATTTTCTTCTTGTTCTCGTCGTTTCTTGTTTATTGGCACGCGGATAAATGGTTCAGAGGTATAATAAAAATAAAATTCTTTTACGTATAACGTACAGTTAATAGATCACCTGTTACTCATTTATAGAATTACATACAGATGTTAGAACGTAGTAGTTACGTAGAAGTCGACATTTAACTCTTTCGAATAACAATAATTCATCATCATCATAATTTCAGCCATAGGACGTCCACTGTTGGGCACAGGTCTCCCTTAATGACTTCCAAGAACACCGGTAGGAAGCGGCGCTGTTTACTAGATCGTTTGTCTACCTATTATAATTAACATTTTTTTGTATTTTTTTTTTTATTATTAGTAATATTAAAGCTTCAATTTTTTTTTGAAACCGCTAAAGCTATGACTACTTAATAGCTATGACACAAAGATATTGACTGGCCTGTTGGTCTAGTGGTTAGTGACCCTGACTGCTGAGCCGGAGTCCGGGTTCGATTCCCACCTGAGTCTGGGTGTTCTTTGTGTCCGTTGTTTATATGTTTGTAAAGTCCCCCGCGACACAGGAGTAATTCCTAATGCGGGAGTTGTCTTTTTAAAAAAAAAAAAAAAAGAAAATAAGAAAACCTGTATACAAATATAGGATGAAAAGCTTTGTTTTGTCTTTCACTTCTTCACAAACACGATATCAATCGCAGACATGACAACGTATAGGTGTGCTCCATTCTGCTGCTAATGGCTAACAGTAAACCAAACTATAATTTATTTAATATTTATGCTTTCCGTCTGCCATTTTATGTTTACATCCTGCTTATAGTTTAAATGGATTTGGTTTTAATTGAATTTAATAGGCCATTGTGTTTTCATGCGAGCACCCATGAATACTTTCACACATTCTTTCATTCTTTCTCCAAATATTATTTTATAGATAAGAAAATATAGTTAGTAACAAAAATTGCTGAACACCCACTGATTCCTAGAGAATCACGAGCTAAAGCAAATCACTAAATAATTATTGTCCAAGTATTTAAGTGGGAAAGTCATGCTTCGGCACGTATGGGCTGGCTCGACCAGTGTACCACGGCCTCACAGAAAACCGGCAGTGAAGCAAATTGCTTATCGCCGAGTGAGTGAGGTTACCGGACGCCCTAACCCTTCCCTCTCCCCCTCTTCCCCTACCCCCACCTTTAAGGCCAGCAACACATTTGTGATCCTTGAGTTGAAAGTGCCCATTTGCGACGGTAGTCATTTACCATTAGGTAACCCGTCTGCTCGTTTGCCCCCTATACCATAAAAAAAAAGTAACTACCATCCTCAGAAGAAAAAAATATTTTCAAAATTTATATTTGTTCAAGTATTTGGTTGAAATTTTTAGCGTTATAGTGGTCTAAAAACTAGCATAATATGATTAATAGTAAGAATGATGATTCTATTTTCTGACAGTTTTTCAAAATTTTAAGAAAACAACCGATTTATTAATCAAAAATTTTACTTTAGTTTATTATTTTTATTAGTGTTCTTAACCAGCCTGACGAATTTACCTATAAAGACATTGGAATATTATAAGCAGGAGAAAGTCACAGACAATGACAAAGTATGTAGATCAGGGAGATACCGACGTACAAATAAAGCAAAGGTCACGCTTCTCTCATGCTCTGGGTGTCGCAGCCTTTATTTATTGGCGTTATTAAATATCGAAACGAAATGTAAATCGCATACACTTAATTACGTCATCATGTTGTTAATACTGCATTATTTCTTACATTGTAGTATAGAAAGGTGCAATTATGCTTTAGATGTGTAGTAGGCATCATGAATAACGTAAACCGCCGAAAATTTGAGAAAAAACTCTGGTTTTTTGATCGAGGAACGAATTTTATTTTGAAACTGTTATTATGAACTCAAAAATTCACTGCGTTTATCAGTATTTTTCAAAGTTTTTTTTGAAATGCTGACAGGAATAACGACTTGATTACAATGATGGTTGTATACGGCTGAATATAAAAATATTTAACCTGCGGGTACCAGTTCGACGACGCGACGGTACAACGAATGAATATGTTAGAGTCCAAGTGAATAAAACCACACGGAGTCTCCGATCGCTTGGTGGGATAATTGTTAAAAGTCAAGTTCAATAATCAAGTATAAAACAGTAGAACCCAGTTTGTCTATATATTGAAATAAAAGTAATAAAAAAGAAAGGCGATGACTAAAGAAGGTTTTTGGAATTATTTTCTGTCTCTGCTTGTTCCTTAGCGCACATCTCCGAAACTACTAAACGGATTTTTATGTAGTTTTCACAGGTGGAGAGAGTATAATCAGGAGTACAAATCGGAAAAAAAGTAATCGTCATTTTACTTGAGTTAGAATTATGTGACACTACATTCCACGCGGGCACCGCTAGTATTATGTAAGGGAAAAGACCGTATATGTTCTTGGCCTGTTGAAAGTTTTGTGAAATACAGCTTAACCATTAAGATTGAATTTGATTTCAATTTGAAACAAAATAACTGCACTTAAATCTGATTAAAGTGAGTTTAATATGTTTTAAGACGTTTACTTAATACTAGCTGCGCCCCGTGGTTTCACCCACGTAAATCCCGATGCCGTGGGAATATCGGGATAAAAGTAGCCTGTGTGTTAATCCAGGTCTCCAGCTATCTACATACCAATCGAAATCGGTTGGGTCGAAAGTTTCATCATTGCGATGAAACTTTCGACCCAACCGATTCAGTATCTTTTGCGTGAAAGACAAACAAACATCAACATCATAGAATGTTGTTCAGTCGTAAGAAAATGAAGACAGATGTTTTCTTTATTATTATTGTCACGACACGGTCTCAAACTCTCAAATTTAATATCTGAAATCAAATTTATATCTACAATAAACTATTTGATCACATAAAGAGAAGGTACTGACTTGGCTATAAAGTATTAAGATATATAGCCTACTCTTTGAACAACGCTTATATAAATTAAATTAAATTATATGTCCTTAAAAACGCATAACTCGGTTCAATACCTGGAAGTGATAGTTAAGAAATCGTGGAGTAAACATATAAAATGAAATATGAAAGTAGCTACAGAGAACGTAAATTATAACAGCACAGTCGTAAAGCCTTGGACGATTATGTTCAGCAGAGTAGCACAGCCACAGATTATAATAATAATTGCAAACAGATATGTCGCTCCGTTATATACAAAGTAGATATGGAGTCAAATGCAATTTTTAAAGCTCTCCATCCACTTCGTATTTGACGAATGTTTGATAGACAGGCTATTTGCAGGTATAATGACAACGTCCTCCGTTTGTGACAGAAAAGCAAAAGCTTCAAAGCAGTGAAGAAGAAGTTCTGCCCGAAAGCAAAAAAGAAATCAAAAAATATCAAAATATATTTTAAAATGTGACAGGATTAGGACTTGCAGCTCAAAAGAGACGCAATTTCATTTTTTAAAATAATAAACTTCTGCTATATGCTCAAGTCTCTTCTTTTTTCTGTGACCTTCCTTTGCGTATTGCCTTAGAAGTTGTTTTAATTTTACCAGATTTTTAAATATCTTTTAACTAGTGACTAGTGCGTCTGCCAAGTTTATGCTGGATGCTTTAAAGAAGCTTCTTAATTAGTTAATCGGGTACAACGTGCATATTATCCAGCTTCAGTGATGGTTTGGTGGGGTATTAGCTATCAAGGAGTAACTGAGCCATATTTGGTGAAAAAGTTATCAAAACATCGGTTCAGGTGCATGAAGATACGGTTCTTGAGAAGGTGGTTAAGAATTTTACCAATACCATGTTGCAATAACCAAGAATGGGCGTTTCAGCAAGACTTAGCACCGGGTCATGAAGCTCAATCCATACAAGCGTGCCTAGAAAAGAACGTTTCTGACTTCATCAAAGCTTAAGATTGACTGTCATCTAGTCCCAATCTTAATCCGCTTGATTACGATTTATGGTCTCTTTTAAGTAGTATAGTATGTTCTAAACGCCAGGGTAATTTGGAGTCTCTGATACATTCCATCAGATTGGCAGTGGCGAGTAGTTTCCCCATGGATAAAGTTTCAATCAATAACTCGCCACAACCTTTAAAGGATTATATTAAGACCAGTGGAGATAATTTTGAATGAGATTAATATTTTTTAAATGTTATTATATTTATGTATAAACTAACGCATACCGCAATATTAAATGTTTTATGTCGTTGAAAAAAAAAACGGTGTTTTTCTTGTAATAAAATATGTACGGCTGTGTAAATTACATATATTGTATTTAGTGTTTTAATTTATTATTTAAACGACTGAACATTGCTTCAGAACAGACATAGTCAGCGTAATATATGGCGTGGTCATCACCTCACCCGGGCTACTGGTGAAGTGGAATGTTGGAATCGAACCGACTAAAACCACACGTTGTTCCGTCACAAATGAGTCTATTGCAAGGGACTCTAAGGGAGACCCTAAGATGGAAGTCCCCGAAAACCCCAGACAGACTTTGGCGGCCTCTTAGAGTGCTAGGTCCTGGTATGTTAGCATTTAGAGACCACAATAAAAAGGTGGAAATATTTAATAAAAAAAAGATTTTGTCCATCAATACAAATAACTTTCAAAAATTCAATAAAGTATTAAAATTATATATTACTATACCTATTCCTTCAAATTATTGTTATATTTTAGGTAGTGCATACATAGCAGTTTTCTGCTTGAATTGTTACCGCTTAAGTTAAGTTACAGAAAATGTGCTTAGATAGCATTTTCCGCGTGATAGCGTATTTTCCTGTTAGTCAAAAGAGTTCCTAAATCTCCATGCCACAGAATTTTCGTTGAACGTTTTATAGGCATTCTTTTCATTTATAGCTTGTTTACCTATTTTTTTTTTTAGACCTAGGTTTGCTCGTGAAACGTGGGACAGTAGCAATACTAGGTCTAGGAGAAGGAGAAAATTTAGGCCTCACATCAAGCAATTTTCCGTGATTCTGACCATAATTAATTATTTACACCTACATAAAATCAATTAATAGAGAATAACGGATGCCAATCAAAATCCTAGGCTTTAATTTGGTATGTCGAGAAACTTTAGTAGTCACTGTTCTATAATCTTATCTTACTATCTTATTGTAAAGGCGAAAGTTTGTGAGGATGGATGGATGGTCTTTCACTCAAAAAGGGCTTAACTGATCTGGATAAAATTTGGCACAGAGATAGATTATAGAGATAGATTTTTACCCCGAAAAAATGTACAAAGAGTCCTGGAAGGATTACAAAAAAAAATCCACGCGAACGAGGTCGCGGCAACAGCTAGTAAGTGATAAATTGACACAGTGACAATATTCAGGTGTTTTTTTTATATACAAGCATCGTGGGTCACACATTACTAGTATTCCCGTTACCCCTGCAGCTAAGCTAAATGCTTGTGCTGCGTGACCAACTCCTAAGTGGGTTCACGTCGGTAGTGCACTGGGTGGGGTTCGAACCCGCAACCACTTGATCGAAAGTACGACACTTTAGCCATTACGCTACCGCTTAAATCTTTATTGATGTTTCATTAGTCAAGTAGGATTCTCAAATTCAAAGTATGTCTGAAGCCAATTTTTAGCTTTTGAGATGTTTCCGTAATTTGGACCTCACATAGTAAAAATTGTTAAGTATTTTCGACAAGACGGGTATATGATTTTATCTTAACCGGTATCTTTAAATAAACGCGAAAGAAAATGGAGAAAAATATTTCATTCGGAATGTTGAAACGAATCATTCAATTTTTTTTTTAAATACTGTACAATCTAATAACAAACTATAAAAATCAGGATTTTAATTAGTAACCCCACTATCAAACCTGTCTTAAACACCGCCATTCATCTCGACCGCTCGTTATCGACCAACAAAAACTAGCCGGTTAACAGTTAGGCCGCCTAGACGAGCAGAACCTTACAAAGTACAACTCCCTATCTGCGATCTTCATGTTCTTAGTGAATTATAGGGTGTTTAACATTTTATGGCAACATTTTCTTGGAACACACGATATCAGAGAAGAATCTAATTTAAATATTTTTTTGTGGCTATCATAGGAAAAATGCACGTTTTACGAAAACTCAACTTCTTATAAGGAATATATTATAATACTAGCTGCACCCCGCGGTTTCACCCGCGTAACTCCCGGTGCCATGGGAATATCGGGATAAAAAGTAGCCTATGTTTTAATCCAGGTCTCCAGCTATCTACATATCAAGTTTCATCGCAATCAATTCAGTAGTTTTTGCGTGAAAGAGTAACAAACATCTATACATCCTCACAAACTTTCACGATGATAATATTAGTAGGATTTCTCGCATATAACTTTCTCATTGATCGCTCTTAAATGCAGTCTTGCCTATATAAAACATATTTTTGTCTATGACATGAAACATTTGTTACTGCACTGACTGAGTGATTACTGACTGGTCGAATGTAACAAATATTGATCGCGATAATTCCCGTTTAAATAATTATATATTCTGGAATGCGAAAGTTTATAAGTTATTATTTATTATTGTAGATACTGACAGACTGAAGATCAGGATTAGATAACGGCCAATCCTCAGTTTTGATGAAGTCAGAAACATTTCTTTCCACCCACGCTTGTGTGGATCGAGCTTTATGACCCTGCGCCGAGTCTTGCTAGGGGCATGGTGTTGTTAAGAGGCTTAACCACCTTCTCAAGAATCGTATCTTGATACACCTGAGCCATTGATTTGATACTTTTTTTACAAAAGTATGGCTCAAGGAGAGCCTTGGTATCTAACACCCCGCACGTTGAGAAGCTTCTCTAAGGCTTCGAGCAAAAACTTGGTCGTTTTACCTATTAACATGCTGCTTGAGAGTAAAAATTTTCTCATTCGTAATTTTTTTCGCGCCTTTGCGTACCGCCTAAGAAGTTGTTTCGGTCATTCTATTAATTTTTAAATTATCAGTTAAGTAATGACCAGTGCATCTCTTATAAGCAGCAACTCCTAAATCATCTTTTAATATATGCGACATGGTTCTGGGTGTTATATGAATTTCTCTTTATAGTTTGCTTTCTGGCAGGATTTATTCTGATTCTCTGTCACTGCTTTGATCGCCTTTTGTGAAGGAAAGTGGAGGACTGTTACGTGGACGGCCAAAACTTTTTCTGTCACTAACAAAAGACATTTCACTATACCTATCAGTAGGCTCGATACCTACTCTGTGTAAAAGCACTTCGGATCTCTTTATCACCTTATTCCATTTTAATATCATAAGAATATTTACCGAAGATTGACACGAAAATGAGAAAACACAACAATCATATGAGTAGCACTAAGGGGCATTTCATGTTACATCGGGCCAAGACTGGTACATGGTGAAACTTTCGTACCATACCGAGTAGATGTATTTTGTGTCACATCCAAGCCACGCCGGAAACACGGCTGATGCAGAAAAAAAAATTAAATATTGATTTCCTGTCCTGCAACACTTTTTAACATACTAATGCTCGGGAAAATTTTATATGTTATCGTTTGCGTAATCAATATTAAACTTAATATTTTAAAGCAAAGGAAAAATGTAAAATATATAAACCCCAAGGCCCGAATAGATAGATGGTTCTGCGAAAGACGCATTACGCATTATTGACCTTTCCGTTGGGATTAGTCCGGGGTCACGCCATTCACGGTCAAATTCTATAAAGCTCCGTTATATTGATATATACTGCAAAGTTCAAACTTAACTGCATATAAATCTGTTAATATGTTTGAAGTTCTTATTAACAGGACGGTCTTTAAGTCATAAAAGTGAAATGCAGTCGTTCACTATAAACCTTTTATACATTTTAGTTGGAATCTGGATTTACAAAAAGGAAGTTTTTCTCAATTTCACTGTATTTTTGTGTTTGTTACGCAATAGTTTCACCAGTTTTCAATAAAATATGTATGTAAAAATCAAAAAATGTTTGTAAAAAAATATCGGCCAATAATAAAAAAATACCTTTTTCCAACCACAAGAGTGATATAATTGCTAACCAATTTGTAAAATGAAATGTATTTCTTAATATGTAATTATGACTTCTGTGTCCCCTACTGCAAGTATATGTCGGTGTGACGGTGTCAACGCTGTCCTCAGACTAGAACAGACGGAATGTGAGAGGTTTACCTTTTACGAAGCTAGGTTTGACATTTTTAATTACCTTTTTATTACTGAGTAACTAAGATTAGTTTGTGATTGCATAGGAAAATGTGACTACAGGAAACATTATTGTTATTTTGAAAGACGTACTTAAAGATTTTTCATGTGATTTTTTATGTTTTGACTAATTAAATAAACATTGTTTGGAGATTTTAGTACATCACTAGAGTAGACCCATCGCCGCACCAAAAAGGTTTTCTTATTTAGATATGGACTCATTAGTTTAATATGTTCAATAAGACACGGAGATAAATATAAAGAAGGTTACATTGATTTTCGAAAATGGAATAGATTTCTGTAAAAATTGTTTCCGTATGATGCCGTTTTATAAATAAACAACATTGCCTGTTAGTGATGGTTAGGACAGTTCTCTCCCGACTAACGCGCTTGTGTTTCCTGCGTTCTGTTTTTTGTCGGTTCAGATTTGATAAAAGCTATTTTCCGTTTATTCTCCACTGTAGTACCCAGAGATCACGCGATTAAAAAAGTCGTATCCCGTCGTAGCAATGTATGATTAAAGATTAGTTATGCCCACGCACAAAAACTATTTATATATAACCTGAGGCTTCTCAAATATGATATTTTAATTTAATAATATAGTTTGGTGATCGAGAAGCGAGAGATTAAATTAAAGCAGAGTTGATATACGTAGTTATGATGCATTTTATAAGTGTTATGGTAGACTAGAGGCAGGTTGGATTTATATATAAATAGACCAAGACAGAATAGGTCAGTACTTTCATTTTGTTGTCAAAAAAAAAATTGGGTATAAACTCTTTTAAATCACGTCATGAACATCAACTGGACGTACCTGCCTCTAGACTTCAAAAAATTACCAAGTTGTTTCGGGATCAATGTGTGCGATTCTAAAATAAAATCCCAATTTTTTACAAATTTTAAGTCTAAATAAATTTAAGTCTATAGTAAAAGAAAACCTATGCCTGAAGGGCTCTTACTTAATAGTGGATTACACAAAGAAGAATAATAAGATCATAAAAAAAGTTGGTTAATTCTTACAAAACTGATTTATTCTCTTGGAATAGAATCTAAATATACGAATTTGCTTAATGTATGTACCTACTAAAGAAGGTGGCTGGCAGCGGATGGATGCGGATTGCCCAAGACCGGGATGGTTGGCGCTCCTTGGGGGAGGCCTTTGTCCACGGGGGTTGTCCGGTCAATGGCACTGTACAGTGCACCGGTGTGGGCGGGAGCTCTGACCGCCCAGAATAGGGCGCGCCTCTGGCGCCCTCAGAGGGCTATGGCGGTTAGAGCCATACGCGGATACTGCACCGTGTCGACGGAGGCGGCGTGCGCGTTGGCCGGGACTCCCCCGTGGGATTTGGAGGCGGAAGTGCTCGCCGAAGTATATCGGCGAACGGCTGAGTTCCGGGCGGGAAGTGGCAGTCGGCCCCCGCCCGAAGAGGTACGCGAATGGCGTAAGGCCGCTCGCCGAGCCACCATGGCTCGTTGGTCGTCCCGGCTGGAGGCTCCACGTGCTGGCTTTGCCGCCGTGGAGGCGCAAGTGGTGGGAGTGGGCAGGGTGGCAGCACGGGACCCTTTCCTTCCGACTGACGCAGGTTCTTTCCGGGCACGGCTGCTTCGGGAAGTACCTGCACTCGGTCGCTAGGAGGGAACTGAGTCCCGCCTGTCACCACTGCGACTGTAGTGAGGACTCGGCTCAGCACACGCTGGCGGTTTGCACCGGGCGGCGGAGGCGCGCTTACCAGCGCCTCATGCCGCCCTGAGTGTGGCCGCGGGTGGACGGGACGGGTTTTTTCCCTCCACCCACTATAGTGGCCCCCCGCGAGGAGGCGGCGTCCGCGTGTGCCTGGACGTCGCCTAATTGAGAGGTTTTTACCCGAAGGTGGTGACAGCGCTTTTGCGGGCAGGCGCTAGGGGGGGTCCGGATGTCTTAATAAAAGCTGTTCCCGGATCCCTCCTACTTAAGGCGCAGTACGGCACACCGTGTGGTTTTAGTCGGTTCGATTCCGACATCGCCCCACCGAAAACCCCGGTGGGGTGACGGCCCGAGGGGGTTTCCACACGCACAAAAAAAAAAAAAAGGCCTTTGTCCAGCAGTGGACGGCGATAAGCTGATGATGATGATGTACCTACTACTATATTTATGTATATATATTTATGTTTACCTATAGATATATGTATATTATGCATATGACTGTAAGTATAGGTATTGTTATATATAGTACACCGTCAGCTACCAATTACTCCTGACACTATATCCATCCAAAGGTTGTTTGGTAGAGATCGCTTTTAGCGATAAGACAGCCCTTTGTACCTAGCATTTAAATGAAATTTAAGATCTATTGTAAGTTTATATGGTGTACAATAAAGAATATTCTATTCTACTACATGCAACAGTAGTAAATAAATCGGTGATTTTAGATGACCAGACATGTGTAACATGTTAAGGGGCCATCTGACATCCCATTAGTGTCAGAAAGCGACTCCATACTTTTGACATGTTGATCATTTAAATGTTTAATATGGCAACGCGAGTCGCCGGCTAAAGTGTTTTCTTTGATAAGATCTCACTTGGAATTTATTTATATTTACACAGTTTTTTTGGAAATATGTAATAAGGTTTCATTACATAGATAGATAGCGGGAAGCTATAAAAAGATACCTGTGAGTATTCATATACTTGCTAACTAATTATGGAAATGACTAGACATTAAAACTGACAAGTGACACTCGCGCGGCTAACTGGGAGCGGAGCATCAATGAAAAATGTTGCATAAACGGGGAAAATTTACAAACGCAGACGAAGGTGCGCTGGTCAGCTAGTTATTTATAAATGGTACATTGGTTGAAGAATCTTATTTCTGTCACTATTAAAAAGTGGAAAACATGAATGCCGTATTATCCGGCGTTAAATGTAAAAATAAATGTTGCTTTCATATGCGTAATAATAGGATGTCCATGTTATAAAATGATTTTATTTCATTTCACAAATTTAATTCCACCAAAAATAACAACAACTATGGTCGTTATCAGAACTTCAGCTTTTGGATGTCCACTGCTTCTCTCTTATTCAAGTGACGGATAACTCTTGCCATTTTCTAGATGAAGTTGTAATTGGATTTTGCTTGGATGAGCTTTTTACAAGCGTTCGCAATGAAATAAAAATACAGAATCTGTACAAGTCACACCTTAAACGATTAAAATTCCAGACAAACGAACTCAATGCCATTTAATTTTCGAATCTGATTGTTACTGTCAAAGTCACAGACGAAGCATCTATAGCCGATTGATGTACTGGCGTGTTCGCTTTTATAGATAATAAAAAAATAAAGCTGTGTCTAGACGAAACTATGAGTTTGATTGGTGAGAGTATCGAGAATAGCAGTCGTTAAAATAGGTTTCGTCTTAAACTCATTTGAAATTTCTAGTCAAGAAAGGAATTTGTAGTTAGCAATTCGCAGTGAATTTAATGCACTTTTCATGAGCATAATAACGCGGTTGTATATTTGGTTCGAACTTATTTGAGGGGCTTGAATTTATGTAAGAACTGTACACACTTTCATAGTTCAAACACAAATTATTATTGTTTCATAATTTTTTACAAGTAAGTGTAAATATGTAAAGTGTGCCCTATCTCAGCGGAAAAATGAAGTATGTATGTATGTGTGGCTGGACATCAATAGGGAATATGCATGTTGTTTAAATTTACTTGATTAATTTTCCCTTGAATTTTTATTGTCCAGATATTATGCCTAAACAATTATTTTCTTATTTAGTTCGTCAAAAATATTAATTAAAATATGCAAAATAAGGGCGCGAACTTAGATTATATATAGGTCCAGATGCCTAATCCGCGCCCCAAAACTGAAGCCAAAAAATACAAGCGACTAATACAAATACAAGCGACTCACTCGTCACACGCGAACGTTCGCCGCTGAAGTAAGTCTAGAGGCGCTATTTATATAATATTCAAAAATGCCTGGTTGTGCAGTTACATCCTGTAAAAATTATACAAAAAAAAATCATAAGTGTCCGAACATCACATTTCACTTGTAAACATTCTATTTCCGAATGTATTTGTAAACAATAGAACAAAATTTCAAAATAATAAAATTGCGGACGCCATTATTAGAGACGTTGCCAGGGACGTGAATTTCATTTACCCATAACGCATTCTAGCAGTATGTGTAATTTTCTTTGCCAAACTTGTTATTTATGGAAAGACGAGAAATATGCTTACTGTTAATGTTCGCGAAACTGGAATCCTTCAAATATTCTTAACTTCTAAGCTCTAGCGCCCGGAGTTCAATGTGTCCGTCAAACGATACTTTGGCTATAGGATTGTACTCGTATTATAATTTATTATTACTACTCCTAACGAACACAGCTATAGAGCACTTAGGACTTGTAAAATTTTGCTAGTTTCTAGATAGTTCATAAAGAAAATATATATACATATATATATATATTAGGGTGGGCCAAAAAAACTTTTGTTTTTTTTTTCATTAGTTACCATGAAAGTATTGTTCAAGATGACGTTAAAATAAGCCTGTGAAAACAGCAGCTCTTAATATTACTAGTAAGAGATGCCGCTTCGTGATTTTTGATTTCCCATTTAAATAACGTGATATATATTTTTTTTTATTAAAATTTTATCACGTTCCCACAAATTGACAAGTTGTAAAAATCAATACATATTCTTGTAGGAAATTAAACATGTATGATAAAAACTATAAATTCTACTATGTTGAACCTAATTGTTAATTTTATTACTATTTTCATGTTTTACCGCTAAAATCACTGTAGTTATCGATCTGAGCGCCACCTTTATAGCATTATTCAGATGTAAATAATACTTAAAGTTACGTCAATCTCTTCAACTGGGTTTAACTGACTTAGCGAAAAATTATATCCGGCCTTTTTCGTAGATCGTTTAATTTCCTACAAGAATATGTATTGAATTTTTCAACTTGTCAATTCGTTGGAACGTGATAAAATTTCAAACAAAAAAAAGAAAAAAAAAAATACATATATAGATATATATATATCCAAGTATTGTTGTAAAATGTCTTTAAATTTACATGGTTTGAGTGGCTGAATTAAAATGCAATAATATTGGGATACTATGCCCCGGTTTCCTGATACATTAAGTATATAAATAGTTCCTACGAAGTAGCTTTATTTTTATTTTACATTTGTCTTTTTAAGTAAACGATTAAATAAAAAAAAAAAAAATAAACGAATACTTGTAACAAATTTAAATACATTTAAAATGCCTTTATTAAATATAACTTACATCAAAAAAAAAATATTATGTTTCATTAAAAAGTCCCTAAATTTTGGGGTAACCTCTATGCACTGGTAGTAAAACCGTCACGCACACAAGCACAGATATTGTACGTTGACACTCGCGTTGGGCGGGATTCACTCACACAGCTCCAAAAAGTGGCTTCAAAGTAAACGGTGACTTTTGTACTGGTCACGGTATCTGGACCTATATATAATCTAAGGGCGCGAAATTCAACTTTGCAAAACGCTTCACCATTGGTCGAAACAAAACATGACGTGACATTCCGCGTTTTGTCATTTATCGGCGCCTATATTCGTAGTGTTACGGAGAAAGATAGGTGTTCCTGTGGTTTTTGCTCTTAGCTAGTGCAATTTAAGCATTCATCATTCATCTTAATCAGTTCAACGCTTCTGTAGTTAATGAGTAGCAAATAACTTTAAGAAGTTATAAAATTGTCACATTACCAGCGATCAACTGCAACTCTAGCCTCTTAATCCAGTCACGAATTATTTTTAACAGTAGATTTTGTAACTGAATGGAGGTAGATGTGCACCTTGAATGATTTCTATGTTTAATAGGTTCAAACCTTCAACGGTATCACTGAATGGTTTTTATTTTTCAGTACGTTAGTTTTTGGAGCATTTCAATAAAATGAAATTCAGGTGGCATCAGCTTGCATCCTGTTTACCTTTCGTGTAACACTAACACTATTGTACCTGAAGATCTGACTTTTAAAAAGAGTGGCCATGAGTTTCTTTGCCAGTATTCTTCTCATAAGGCTCTACGCATTTTGGAAACTGGAAGTTGTAGATCGACACAAGCAGGCAGTAGATTTTGGTGTTTTCACCTAATTTACCTCGACAATCCAGTACATGCTGTGGCGTCTGTTTGCGCTGATCTATGATTTTAACTCTAGCTTTAATTTAACGTTCATAAATGTCACTCAGTATCTTAATTGAATAAATGATTTTGAATTTGACCTTGAATTTGCAGATACTGACTACCTATGTGTACATTACACCCTACTAATAATGAACTAATGATGATCAGCATAGACATAACATATTTAGTTGCCAACACCCGAACGTCTAAAGTCGTAGTAAAACACATATGTATAATTTAATTGTACATCAAGTTCCAGTATTACCACTTATGCGTTTACGAGAGCGTAATACTGGCACAATAAAATACTAAAGTGTAATATAATCACCATAAATGTTAAAATCTTCTCTTACTGTTATTTACTTTTATAATGATGTACCCATCAAATTCTAGTTGGGAATAATATTCATTATATTATCTCGTAAATTTAAAACAGTACATAGTACAAACGATGCCTGTCGTATTGGTACCGTGGCATAAGATGGCGCTTATGTTTGAATGTGATATCCTATTTTTGGTTCTTAGCTTGGTGAAATCGTCATCAGATTTTTCTGTAAGAAAGTCGTTATCAGTAACATAGAGTTAACATGAGACAAAATATAGCTAGCTAAATATGGGTATTACAGCCCTGAGTACCCCTTCAAAGATGTAATTAGATTTTTACAGGCGTGAGGCGTATATTTTTGTATGTGCTTGCTCCTATTACATTACTTGAAGGGAATCCCTAGGTAAACTAATTTTATTTATGATTTTAATCTTCACCTTCCTCGAACACGTCGGGTGGTGAATAAAAATTATTTGAACACCTTTTTCAAGGAGGAATTATACACACCGCGTCTATTCAACTTCGACCACATCGATGTAATAGTTGACAAAAACAGGAATGTGGACATACTTGAACATTGAGACGTGTTGCCCAAAAGAAGAAATAATGATGATAATTGAGAAAAGTATTTACATAGGTAACGGTTCCGACACCTGGAGTTCCAGTTTTTGAATAATAATATATGAGAAAAAAGTAATTGACGAAGAAGTAATTAAACTTTTTAAAACCGACAGCAGATTAAAGATAGGATGAGACTTAAATTATTCTAATTAAATTATCATTGAGTTGGGTTTAATTATTATTATACTACCTATATGTTTTTAGTTTTCAAAACTAAAATAAAGGAGTGCGATACACGCACTAAATGTTTTTGAAGCAAGATTTAAGTGCAACACGAGCCAATCGCTATTGTTCTGGAGATAAGCGGAATGGAGGCAGACTCCCTAAAGATAAGCGAGAGTTAGATAAAGGGACCATTTTATCGTTAAATGATTTGAATTTATTTTAGGTATTAACTGTAGTTTATGTGTGTATTTTGTTAGCGAGATAAATACTTTAGCTTAAGCTTCATTTAAATTCTAAATTAACTGCAAGTACGAAGAGTAGTAATTTACTCAGGCGTCATAGGATGATAGGTGGTTCGAGGTCCTGGATAGAAAACCTTCTTGCACCCTAGGCAAAGGTGGCCGCATCGACCGACCAATAGAGGGTATAATAGTATATATAGTATAACTAGTCATTACAATATATATTAACTCATTTTGAATAAATAGTGAACTGTTTTATTATCTACTAGCAGCACCTCGCGGTTTCACCCGCGTAAGTCCCAATCCCGTGGGAATATCGGGATAAAAATATATGTATATATAATCGGGATAGTCTATGCGTTAATCCAGGTCTCCAGCTATCTTCATACCAAGTTTCATCGCAATCGGTTCACAGTAACAAGTAACAAACATCCATCCATCCATCCATCCAAACTTTGACATTTATAATATTAGTGGGATTATAGTTGACCCCTATTTTAATAAATTAAATACGAGTTTTTGGTGTGGCGACAACAATTACTCGAACACATTACTGCTATATTTCTGAAGATTAGGCATTAGAATACCTGCCAGGCATATTTCGAGAACTGGAGGAATGTTAATGCATGAATTTTATTCGTCAGGTAGATCTTAGGGATTTTCCTTTTGCAGTAGCGGAACGGGTTTGTTATTCTAATCCCCAAGATCCCTAAATCTACCCTTATGAATCACTTACTGTTAACATCCATTCTTCCCTTCCTATCTAAAGCGCTTGAGGTGTGTTCTTTTTCTTTTTTTGTTTTGGTAGTTTTTTTTTTCATTTGTTGTAGAGCTTTCTCCTGGATCATGGTTTCTAAAAGTGAGTACTTGTATAATAATAATACCTTCAGAAACCTCACACACGGACGTCTGATCCCAAAGTAGGCAGAGCCTGTATTATATAAATAAATATTAATGGCATAATTGTCTTTAAAACCTGGGTTAAAATTGGGTGTAATCACTCAGACACAGTTAACACATTTATTTGCTTGGATTGGAATCGAACCCACGCTTACGCTGGTAAGCCTATTTCTTTAAATTGCTGGTTTTATTGTTGGCGTTTGCAAATGAGGAGGTTGTATGTATTCCTCTTATACAGTCTACATTTACTATAGCAATTGACAAATTATGTAAATACGTCCTTTCTATTCTTTAAGTAATCAAAGTAGCTTGCGATAGATTTCAAAGCATTATCTACTTATCACTACCCTCACTTTAATGAAATAATCGTTTAAGATACAACATCAAAATTAATAAAATAACCCGCCTGGTTTTACTAACTGTAATAAAAGTTTAATAAGGTGAAATATTAAATAGAATAATTTACGAGGTGTATGTAACAGCGTGTGTAATTGGGTTTGCGTTTTATTCGTCTTTATTGGCAATAAGAGAGTTACGTTAACATGAAATAGTAGTTAAGATTCACAACTCAAGTCCAATAAAGCTGAGTAATTGTCTAAGGAACACATAACTGTAATAAGTCGTACAATTCTGAGAGTCATTAATCACAGTAGCCAACATGATGTACTAAGAGTTAGGGCATGCTAGGAATTAAAGCCGCCTTAATGCCTAACTACCTCCACAATGGCAGAAGATCGGGGTTAACTTCAATAAAGTTTACCTACCTAAACTAAATCTTACTACTGTTATAAATGCAAACATTTTGTAATCTGGATGTTTGTTAGTCAATCACGCTGGAACGACTAAACGAATGAGGAGAAAATTTGTCACGGATATAGATTATAGTCTCGAATAGCACATATTCTGGCAAAGTGGGTGAGCCATGCTTCGGCACGTGTGACACTCGACCGGAGTGATACCACGGCCACACAAGAAACCAGCAGTGAAGCAATGCCTGCATTGCTTTTCGCTGAGTGAGTGAGGTTACCGAAGGTCCTAACCCTTCATTCTCCCTCTCTCCCCTCCTCGCCTCTTATTCCCCCCTTTCCCTACTCCACCTCAAAGGCCGGTAACGCACTTGTGTCTCTTGAGTTGCAGGTGCTCATGGGCGGCGGTATTCATTTACCATCAGATGACCCGTCTGCTCGTTTGCCCTATACCTTCAAAAAAATGTTTACGGTTCCCGTGAGATATATTTCAATTTCCACGCTATGTTTCAATAAACATAATTAATTACATCTTTTTGTCATACATAGCACTAGATTTTTATTTCATTTGTAAAATACTGGAGGTATTTTACGAGATTCTCAATAATATAGTATCTACAGTTTTTATTTTTCAAGTGTCACATTAGTTAATTAATTTATTTAATACAAATATTATATATTTCAAATCATTATTTTTTTTATTGTGTATTGGAATAGGCGTTTGTCTTCCATCACACCTCATGGAAAGTGATGATGAAGATTAAGATTATATTTATTGCATAACTGTGTACTTAGTTGTTATTGAATGAAAACCATTACAGTTTTAAGGCCCAACAGTCTACCCATATCGGATATGCAATAATTGATAATTTCTTACAACTAATTATACAAAACAAATAATTTTTGACGTGACAACGTCTTCTAATTCGATGGAGCCGGCTGCACACACAAAAAAACATAACTCATGTGGCGTTACCTCGCTCTGAAGCGTTCCTATGACGTTGTCACGTTCAACTATCGTCAGTAAACCGACTTTACAGACAACCGATTTTTTTACGGAAATATTCATCACTTTAATGCTACTTTTAATGTTTTATCATTTAACTGTTTAATAGTTGGTAGTAAGTTTATTATATTTGTACTTTTATAATAAATCATATTTTTAATGGAAGAAAGCATTATATTATATTTATATTGTTCTCGAATATTTATTTTAGATTCAGATTTTAAATTGAAGTACTCCATACTAGCAGCGCCTCGCGGTTTCACCCGCGTAAGTCTTGATCCCGTTTGAATGTCAAGATAAAAAATGGGATGCCTAAGCCTATGCGTTAATCCAGTTCTCCAGCTATCTACATACCAAGTTTCATCGCAATCGGTCCAGTAGTTTTTGTGTGAAAACATTACAAACATACATACAATAAAACAAATGTTTCCTCTTTATAATATTAGTTTAGATTGTTTCTTAAGAATAACTCTGAAATATAAATTTCCCGTTAATGTTAATAAACTTTCTGTTCTCAGATATTTCTGAGAGAGTCCGTACTATGTATGCATGTTATAAATCGTCCTAATGCATTTTTTTCTGGAAAATGAAGGTGGATTCTACATTTGTTTAGTTTCCCCAGTATATAATTCTGTACGTTAAAAAAGGATACACTTGTCCAAAATAAGCACTTTTTGTGATTGTAACACATTCGTCGTTTCTAAAAATATAACACGAGACTTACCTTACCCTTAGCAGAAACCTTACCAGGCCTATAAATTTAATATTGCCACACGTTATGGTCAAATAATTAAATA
Source organism: Callimorpha dominula (assembly GCA_949752705.1). Lineage (NCBI taxonomy): Eukaryota > Metazoa > Arthropoda > Insecta > Lepidoptera > Erebidae > Callimorpha > Callimorpha dominula. The sequence continues at coordinate 3,086,350 of OX456992.1, forward strand.
AATAAATCCGTTTTATGTCCCAAGATAACCGCGATCGACAATAAACAGAAGTTGTGTATTAATGTGCGTTGCAGCCGGCACAAAGGGTATCTATTCCGATCATAATCAAGAATTGTATTGTCCACGGATTTACAACTAAGCTAGTCAGATATAGTGTGGGACAAAAATGTCGTATTAAGTCTCTTTGACTTTAAATTGTGTATTTTCCATAGCGTCAATTAGCTGTATGACTGTTTTATAAATATAAGTGGCCCAGTAGTCGAAATTCGACCATAATCGTTATTTATTTTGAAAAAAAATTATAATATTTTTAATTGCTATCGCTAAAACTCGTCAAAAACTAATAAACAAGAAATAAATACTTAAAGAAAATCAGTTGACCAACTTGAAATTGGTTCTTAACTGTATTATTTTGAAAGGAACCTTTATGACCCATACGTCTGTTTGTCAAGATCCCTTTTCTCAAGAAAGAGTGGCGTCGTAGAAAGTGCCAAGTAGAAATTAACATCAAATAGTTATGTCTGCGGTCCCTTGAAACTGCAAAAACAAGATTTTCAATCAATGCAATCAAAAGGTACCCACGGGCACTTAAGTCTTATATTTCAATCAATTTAAATACTTCGTAAACCTATTCCAATTAAAATCAAAACCTATAGGGAATTTCCCATTGACTTAGAATCATGAAATTTGGTGAGAAGCTACAGTCTACAGCACAAGTAAAGGAAAAAATCCGAAAGTCGCTAATTTGTTTTATGTCTTATATTTTACGATTACAATCTTATATTTTGCGCTTGGAGAATTGGCTCTGACGTATATTGTTAGAACGGCAAAGTTAAGTTTGTCTTTTAATCCGACTATAAAGATACCACTGTTTTAGTTATGTGTTTCGGGAACTAATTTGGAAAGTGGAGAGACATACTTGGAAAAAAACGGGCAAAAATCTTCAAAAACTGATTTCTGAGATGGACGAACTATCTACATAGAATTTTGTACGGGACCCTCTCGGTGCGTGAGTCAAATTCGCATTTATCCGGTTGTTTTTTCTATACACCTACTGCCCTAGCCAATTACTTCGAAATGTATGTATTGTATGTTTGGCACCGAATCAAAAGTATTTAGTTTATTACCCTGTAAAAAGTTATGCGTGGTCATATCATATATAATATCCACCATTTTCTCGTGGGTTAAAAAATCAATTGGATTAATCACGCATAACGAACCTATTACAATTAACGAGATTACAGAGAAAGTAATTAATTATACTATCAGTACTACAGCGTTAAAATGTAGGTACCTAAATATTTTCCATACTAGCTACCCACCCCACTTCGCACGGGTGAAGGAAAATTTGAAAGAAAAATTTAGGCATACACAGAGCGTGTATGCCTAAATTTTTTTTCCTGTCGTGACATCATATCAGCCTGTTGCGTTGAGTAGAGTCTGTTAGATTAAAATGTAAAAACACACTTGTGAAAATTAAACTACAGATCTGAATTATTTAGGATAGGGTCAATTTTTATCTAGATAAAACACAGAAAACGATGGTTTAAATCCTTAATTGCTTTTAATTAAGTGTTTTTTGTGGTATCGTATAATTGGTAATGTGATATATGTTATATTTAAAAGTATGAAATTTTTCTTGCCATATTTTTTCATTATTGTGTGTTAAACTTAGATAGACATATAGCTTAGCTTTGCTACATTTTAATAGTAGTTTTTAAGAGGAATAATTTTGTAATACATATTTAAATAACTTTATTGGTTTACGCGGCGCGCGCCAATAAATCTCCCAGTCAGCATGATTTTTGTCAACATATTCGTCATATTTCAGCAAATTTATGCATAACCTTAAAGAATTATAAACTATATCTTCCTCTTGAATCACTCTATCCATTGGTGAAAACCACATCGTTCCGTACTTCTGGAGTTTATCTCGTTCAGCAGCGTACTAGCAACCCGCCCCGGCTTCGCACGGGTAGCAGAGACATCTTAACAATCATCATCATATTTCAACCAATTTACACAAAATCTTAACAAGTTACAACTTAAACCTAAACTTTCCTCATGAATCGCTCCACCTATTGGTGAAAACCGCATGGAAATCCCTTCAGTGGTTTTTGAGTTTTTCTCGACCAGACAGACAGACAAATAGACTTAGTTTAGGGGGACTTTGTTTTATAATATGTAGTGATATTTGACTGCGATCTTCTATACTACAATAACTTAGTAGGGAAGCATCGATTTAAAAGAGTTCACACTGTACCTTAGCTCTGTTTTATCGAGAATAATATCTACAGACGTTTTTATAAACTAGAAATATATACCTACTATGTCTCGTACTGTACTGTTCTGAGAAATACTTTCTTTTCACTAAAGTATGTCAAAAATAAAAGGCCTAATACTGTAGTGATTAGTTTTGCAAGAAAATATTTCTTTATTTTTTGATACTTTATCTACTAAGTGCCCCTTTTATAAGTAATGATGTCTTTTGAAGTTATTTCTCTTAGATGAAAATGTTTGAAGGCTTTTTTGAATAATGACTTGTCTTTTAGAGAGTACAGCTTATTATAAAAATGCTTGAAATGTGATTGGATATAATTATATTATTTCTGACTTCTTGGATTAGGAATCTCGAATCTCCATTGAAAATTCGTAGAAATTTTTGTTTAACGACAAATTTTTTTGTTTAACGGTTTTATTTATTTGCCTGACTACTGAGTATGACGCCTAACACCGTTGCGGCGTCACTCCTTGAAAAGGAGCCCCGTTTTGTCAGAAACAGGTCGGGCGTCCCTGAAATAGACACGTGAGTAAAACCGTCTACATTTTAATCAATTTTCTGATAAAACCGTTTCACGTACCTCGAGTGTCCATAGAGTACTTAAAGTATTAATCTTCTAAGAACAGAAAATTACAACAAATGATCAAACTGATGCGCTTGCCGACCTTCGGGTATCCAGTGGTCTCGATCGAGGTGGAGTTAAGCTCACCAATCCTGGAAGAATTAAAATTTTATATTTCAATGTACAACATAGAATGTAAGAAACAGATTCACGTCAAAATAGTCTAATTTGAGATCTTAATGGCTCTTAAGTTGTTTTAAAAGTGAGCGAACACTCAATTAAGTGGGACTGATCGGTCGTTCAAACAACTGGAACAGGTATGACAATAGACGGGTGACTAGGTTTATCTTCAGTTATAAAATATCAGAAAGTCTGTTAATGGTTGTGTCCAATGGGACAGAATAATGCTGCTGGTAAATGCCGATAATCGGTGCAACATAACGTTTAGTCCCAGATATTTGTGGTTTCATTAGTTCGCATTGTGCGAGCTCATTTGCTTGTGCACAAAAACTAAATGTGTATGAAATGCTTCCAATTTGTGCGGGTGATGAATCAATTTTGTTGCTTGATTTTGTTATAATTGACAGTGACGTCAGAAGGGTCATTGAAACCTTGCGTTTGGAAATGATGATATATTACTATTTTACTCTTTTAATTTGAAGAAGAATACAATTGTCATTAGACTCTTAAGATTCCGTTATTGTATATTTTTTACAGTATTGTCGTCCAGACAATACTGTAAAAAATATACAATAACGGTGATGGGCGATTTCTTAACTGTTTTTGATTTTGAACGTAGTCTAATTAGACAATTACTTTTTGACCAACTGAGTTTTATAGAAAAATTATGCTTTAGTGAGTTGTCCTTTTTATGTCTTAAAAAGTATTAAATTCCTAATTATAGTATTAAATTGTAATATGCTAAAGTAATCAAGTTTTAGGTTAGGCCTGTTCCTTCAGCAACATTCACAAAATAAGTATAAAATGAGTGGGCCGTCAGTACTACGGCGGCGGTATGACCTTAACGGTCGACCCAGCGCTAGCAGATCCAAGCTGAGTACACTCTAGTGTTACTAGCGTTATCGCCTGGTAACGCTCATAACCGGTTACAACTTATAGTCGGGCGCGTTGCATTTACAGACACCGGACTAAAAAGTGTCACAACAGTGCCAGGGACGTCATTTGCGTCGTGTCAACTTCATTCATTCTCTCCATGGAGCTGTGGCTACCATAGTCACCTGTTGAAAGACTTCCTTAGGTAGCAGTCTTCTGTATAATTGTGGTACTCCTCGCTTATTTGTAGGAATGCTTTGTTTATACATGATTTTGTTAAAATGTTAGGTATTCTAATGTAATTCTACAAACTCGTGCATAATACATAAATACACGATCGTTTCATTCGGTTCCATTTGTGACGCTATCTGTAGGTTGATGACCTTACAAGTTTGCAATAATCGTCTAATATCACATCCATAGAAATAAAAATATAAAGAAACAAGCTTCACAATAAATTCGTTAATTCGTTCCATTAATATATTTGCACCACATCGTCTCTGCAAAAACTATTGTCGAAATAACTTTTTCTCTCGCTGCCTTACCAATTATAATAAGAATTTTGCCGACCTTGAATTATTAAAAAATTTATTACATACCTTTAAGAAGACCGTTATTTCAAAATTAAATCATAGTAAAAATAAATAACTGTAATTCCTGTATTGTATCATTTAGTTTTCTATTATTATATTTTCACAGGATAAGAGATAAAGCATTTTATGTACAATCTTAATTGCTTTACTAAAGATGCCTACATTTTTAATGTTGTTAGTTATTATTTCAAATGTTTTTCACAATGTTAGTACTGTATTCCCTACCAATGTAAACCTTTTTTTTTTTTTTTTTTTTTTTTTTATACTGGGGAAATCCATCATGGACTATCCTCCACCTGGGGTGCGGCAGAGGGGTGTGCCGGACTCTTACCGGCTAAAACCACCAGTGTGTTCCATCTTACATCTTCTGCCGGGGATACGGGAATCAAATTCGTCCGCGTCCCCGGCGGTGCTAGCCCGCCTGTGCAGGCTCCGTCTCTGAGGGGGTTAAATGTTAACCCCCCTCGTTTCCTCCATCCTCCATAGAGGGGCGCCCGTGGAACACGTCGCACTGCCACCTCGGACCCATTTACAGAAAGACGGATTTCCCCAAATCCGCCCCTCACGGGTCAGTTTAGGGGGGCCGAAAGAGGGCATTATCAGCCCTTCTGCGACGCCCGGTGCGCCTGCTGCGGATCGGGAGGGTAGTTGATATTTCCCTTTCCCTTTCCGCAGCCTCCTTCTGCGACATCACTGTTTCGCAGAAGGATATCACCGCGTCCCAACAACTCTCACTGCCAACCATACTTTGAACAATAGTTGACAGTAAAAGATTTCCTCCGATCTCTGCGAAGAGGGTACGGCGCGGTTCTTCCCACGCAGTACACTCGGCCACCACGTGCCGCGCCGTTTCTTCTTGGCAACCGACGCAGTGGTGACACCGGGCGTCCGGCTCCCTACCTATGCGGTGCAGGTACTTCCCGAAGCATCCGTGGCCGGTAAGCACCTGCGTCGCCCGGAACGTTAGGGAGCCATGCCTCCTCTTGAGCCATTCTGTCAGTACTGGCTGGATGGCCTCGATGGTATTGAGGCCGGCGGAAGCGTGTAAAAGGCGCTCCTGCCACTCCGCAACCAGGACCTGGCGCAACTCCGACCGGTGCCTCTCGATTTCACGTTGCACCGGTCGTTCTCCTTCCTCAGCCGTACTGTTGCGCCACCGTCGCAGTGATGCGACCGTCCTCGCCACAAGATCCCAGGGCGGTGACCCTGACCAATGTAAACCTAATTCAACACGCCTAACAAAAATGTAATAATTAATTTAGTTTCGGCACTCATTGTCTGTCACTTAAAGTTTTATACTATATATAATATGAGCTGTTATGACTGTTTGTGCCAAAATAAATAGAAAAAAAAAAAAATAAAAAAAAAAAAAATTTCTTTTTCTTTTTAATGTAAAAGTAAATTTATTAATATGATTAAGTTTTTAATGTGTAAAGATCACACAAAAAGATAAACTGTATATACTACTAACTGTAATTATACAAAAAGATAAACTGTATATTTGATATTGTTCTTTGTGCATATCCCACAGAACAGACTTACACTTCTCCTCAGTGGAACTAGATAAACCACAAACACATTTATGATCCCAGGAAGATACTTAAAGATTATTCACGGCAAACAAGCGATCGATCCGTCTGATGGGAAGCAGACATCAGAACCAATCGATGTGTAACACCAGGAGTGTAGATAGTCAGGTTTGCGTCACTAAACTCTAGTACCGTAGCTCGGTGCGCACCTGAAACTCTGCCTTATCTCGTAAAGAGTACGAATAGGTTGGTACGAATAGTACGAATATAAAATATTTGTTTTTATTTATTTATTTGTTTTCCAACTCAAGAGTCACAAGTGCGCTGCCCGCGGGATGGGAGTAGGGGAAGAGGGGGAGGAGGGGAGAAAGAGGGAGAGGAGGGGAGAGGGAGGAAGAGGGGGAGAGGGAAGAGCTAGGCACTCGCCGAAAAATAATGAAAGCATTGCTTCACTGCCGGTTTTCTGTGAGGCCGTGGCATCACTCCGGTCGAGCCAGCCCATACGTGCCAAAGCATGGCTCTCCCACGAAACTTATTTATTATACATACAAGCATATACTCACGCTTTTCTCCCTTCGGGTTAGACAGAGACAACAGCCTGTCACTTGCTTCTGTCTTTACATTCCTCACGAGCTTAGTCTACTGTCATCAAACCTTTCACATAAGCCCGCCGGTTTTGGGAACTTTTGACTTGCCCGTTCTTCATTGTATGTCTTACTGGCTGTGCTCCGCGGTTTCACCGGCGTAAGTCCCGATGCTATGGGAATATCAGGTTAAAAAGGCTATGTGTTAATCCAGGTGTAAAGCTGTCTACATTCCAAGTTACATCGCAATCGGTTCAGTAGTTTTTGCGTGAAAGAGCAACAAACATCCATGCATTCATACATCCCCACAAACTTTCATGGTTATAATATTATTAGGATAGTATAGCTATTCAATACCTTTAAAATAGCAATGAAATTTTGTATGCAGGTGCAGTTTTGGATTTCAAATTCAACTGCATAGTTGTATTTCCTGTAAAGACGCAATTTTACAAAAAAAAACGATTCTACAAAAAGCTACCAAGCAAAGGTCGGTCTCCCAGGTACTATATTTAGTTACATAACTAAATAAAAACAGCTAAAAATTACATGGGGATTTATTTACGATTAAAGTTACTCATTTTAAGCACTTAAAATGCTGAATTTATAAAAAGAACTAACATAAATCATAAAAATATTCTACATAAAAGATAAGTACGTGCTTTATACTGGTTCACGTGCACAAGAGTGGCCCGCCCACGCCTTGTCCTAAGACATGCCGAGTTGTAACCCAGGGCTGCCAACATAATCTAATTATTATTCCAACGTATTTATTTATTTTATCTTTTTAATTTGACCATCTCTTTCCATATTGCTGTGGCGAGTCCCATTTTTAGTATAAGCCAATGTGATTATAGTCTACGAGGCAAGTAATTTACACAAAAGAAGCATTTTTAACATTTATTCAGAAATCCTACATTTACATTGTGCCGAATCGGATGGGACTTAAATCATATCTTTTAAAATGAAAAATGCAGTTAAGATAATATAAAGTTAAATATCAGACAACCCTACATATAGCAATAAGATACACTCATATAGTTAGATACAGCTTTTGTCACATCCGGGATAGATGCCTAGTATACCTGGATATTTTATGGTTAATCTTGTCTATGGTCTAAATAAAATACTGGGAATTGTAGGGCCATAGATTAGCAGACAACGCAGTTTAGATTTTATTAAATTACACTTCTATACTCGATATCAAATGACAATATAAAATTTTATGGACCAAAGATGAAATAGGATACTACATTTATTAGAGCTTTATCACTTTGCCTATTATTATTTAGAAAGTAATCATAAATTTATTTTAGTTTAGATATACAGGGTGTTACAGAAAAGTGTGATCATTTTTTAGGGTCGTATATTACCCCCGTAAATAATGTAAAGCGCATACAGTTATAGCAAAACTCGTGATTTTTAATACAGAGATCTTACTTTCAAACTGACAAATTGAACTAGAAAATTGACTGTTAAAGCTGTTATTTCGAAAGAGAAAGAGCTGACATGAATGGAACTATGGGTATCTAATACCACGGATATTGATGAAATGTCCAGATTTTAAAGAAAATGACTGCATAAAAAAAATACAAAATTATCTTTACTAATGTTATAAAGAGGTAATGTTTGTGAGTTTGGATTTTCGCGGTAATCTCCGGTACTACTAATCTGATTTTGAAAATTCTTTTAGTGTTGGATAGCCCATTTATCGAGGAAGGCTACAGGTTATATTATATCATGCTACGACCAATAGGAGCGGAGCATCAATGAAAAATGTTGCACAAACGGGGAAAATTTACAAGCGCAGATGAAGTTGCGCGGGTCAGCTAGGTGAAAATAACAGGAAATTATTGAAAAATATACTTTTATGTGACAATCTTTATATAGGGAATAACATTCTAGCACATGCACATGACGCGGTAGGACGCCTCACCCCTTGAAAAAGGGGCCCCGGTCGGGTCCGAAACTAGTCCGGCATCCCCGAAATATACACGAGAGTGAAACTGTATATCCTTAATTAATATGGATAAAAATTATAGCTATGTTCTTAAATCAAGAAATAAAAGTAAGGCTATGTGTGACATTATTAAAGACAGATCAGACTTTTATAAAATACTAGCTTTGCACGGTACCAGAGCCTTAACAAATTATATACCTAAACCTTCCTCATGAATCGTTCTATCTATTGGTGAAAACAGCAAGAAAATCCGTTCAGTAGTTTTTGAGTTTATCACGAACAGACAGACAAACAGACAGACGTGGCGGGGGACTTTGTTTATAATATGTAGTGATTTGATCAGATAGATGCAAAAGGCGTACTATTTTAAATAAAAACATAATAGTGTTAACTAAACATTCGCATGCCTATTAAAGGCGGCGATATTATTATACTTTTCACCATTAATACGATAGACAATCCTCTATGCGGAGGAAGTCTCAATTCGGAGGAAATAGCCGCCCACGTCCTCCTGAAATGCGAGGGAGATGCCACACAACGGGCAAGTATCGTCGCGGGTGTGAGGTCTCCTGGAGCGCTCCTGGAAGTCTGTGAACGCCCCAGGAATATTTGTGCTTCTGGAAGGAGCTAGGCTGGCTCAACAGGCTCAGCCTTATCTGAACGCATAATGGTCCGCCTATGAGTATAAACCGAAACCGAAACAGAGCCCGATACCAATACTAATATAGGCGAATATGTCAGACTGTCTTTTGATGTTATCTATACTAAAATTAAAAAGGTGAAGAGTTTGTTAGTTTGTTTGGTTGAACGCGCTAATCTCAGGAACTACTAGTTCGAATTAAAAATATTTTTTGTGTTGGATAGTCCATTTATCGAGGAAGGTTATAGGCTATATAACATCAAAAAAAGAAAGAAAAATGTTGCAAAAACGGTGAAAATTTACAAACGCAGACGAAGTTGCGCGGGTCAGCTAGTCAGTTATAAAATGTAAAATGTTCTTCTCTTGTAACAAGCAACCTCTTCACTTTAAATATAATTTAATTATTAGGTGCATTTTATCTAGAAGCTTACTTGTTTTATTCATATTAAAGTTATAAATAACGATCGTGGTATAGCTTACAAAAATCGCAGCTGTTTCGTAGCTTACAAAAAACAGAATATTAATAAATAAACTGTTATAGACCATGAAAGTGGTAGTAGATATCTTAAATTTGATTATTATTAACTTAAATTATGCGCTGCCTGGCGACATATACGCTATCTTAAAGTAGCAAGCTGTGCTAGAAGCCTTTGCGCATAATGCAGCCCTTTGAATTTTACACGTACCTACATGCGTTTGAGCGTATGTCTATTTGTTTCATCATCATCATTTCAGCCAAAGAACGTCCACTGTTGGACATAGACCTCCCTTAATCCCTCCCAAGAGCAGCGGTTAGAAGTGGCCTGCATCTATCAACGGCCTGCGATCTTTATTAGGTCGTCTGTCTACCTATTTTGTACAATCAAAATTATATCAGTGTAAGGAATGACTGCAACGGAACCATAAGCTTAACTTTAATTTGAATCTTTCTATTAAATACGTATAAACCGACCAAAGAAGAAACGAACTGAAAAGTGAAAAATAATAAAAAATAAACTAGTTTGCCTAACTAAACAACTATGTTTTTATTAAATAATTTTTAAATTATCTCCATCCTAAAGGTTGTCTGGTAGAGATCGTTTTTAGCGATAGGACCGCCCATTGTACACTAGTTTGTAAGTTATTTATTTTCAACTGTTTTTATTAATGGTGTACAATAAAGATTATTCTATCTATCTATTCTATGTAAACTAGTACAGTGCGACCAAAAACAGTAGAAAGTAGTGTAAGTAAGTGTAGTAGTAGAAAACAGATTTGGATTTATAACACGAAAATTTTATATACGGTTAAACGAAGAAGAGACGTAACCTACTGCTGTGATAAATATTACCACTTCTGTACAAAAGCGGCATAAATAAAATCTCCTTACTTATTACAGAAACTCGATCCGATAGTAAATTCTATCGTTTATGGCCTATGCACATTGGCTACTTTTGTTGTTAGATTGCGGTTTGTCTGTTACTAAGCAATGAAATATTTATAGTGTGCGGAGGTATTTATAACGGCGGTAACGTAAGGCCACATTTACATGAAGCTGTTGGACAAGGATATTAGGTAGGTGTAAAGTAATAATTTAGGTACATATAAATACAATTTATGAACTAAATTATCATACGAATACACAATCATGCGCATACATACATAAATATATATATATATATATGAAGAAATAAATACAATATATAGATGCTATACACATATAGATTCAAAATATAGCTATGTATGGTGCAAAACTAACGGTTCTACTTTTTTAAACTAAAACAATAAAGCTCGACATTGGCCCCAATTCTGTTACTTCACTCGCTAAATTAAAATTCACTAAATTTTCTTCATATAAGAAGTAAACCTTGTACACTTAGAAACAAGGTATTATTTCAAATTGAAACAAGGAGGTAACATATGTCGCTATCGAAATAAGCAATTTATTTGTCAACTAAAGTCTGATACGCTTAAATAAACTTTAATACCACGTAGCGAGAGCCGCTATCCGTTGAATGCCATCTCTTTCGCTCTGTGTTTTTAGTAAGCGTCTTCGTAGGTGTAGATTAAAAACACGTCATCCTTGTTCGTTTTGAACAAGTTTTTATACGGCAATTATACAGCGTTTAAATAAATGAAGACTCTCGCTGCGTGGAAATAAAGTTGAGTATACGTTGACAGGTTTTATTGAAATTTAAAGGCGCTGAGAAATAGATGCTAGTAACAACTAGACCTTATTACGAAGAACACTAGGTTGATTTCATATGAAGAAATTAAGTCAGGTTTTAGTTTAGTCGAGTGTACAATAGAATCGGCACCATTAGCTACTAAAAAAAACACAAGAAAAATCAGTTGACAAACATTAGAAAAAGGGGCTAAACTGTTTTGTCATTGGCTATTTATATAACATAATATATTGGGTACTTTATAGGGTATAATACTGCTGATCGGTTCATCGATTCTCATTTCTAAAATATAAATTGTTAGGTGCTATTATATACAAAGCACGATCTAAGCCGCCTACGTCGGTGTCGACCGGTAATAGCCAGACAATGACAAACCGGATCCGACCTGGTTCTGCCTTTACATAAGCATAATGTCGATGCGTGATAGTTTTACAATTCACGCTATACTTTTGGAATTAGATTTGCTTACCAGAGAATATTTATATATTACGAGTAGCGCCCCGCGGTTTCACCCGCGTAAGTCAAGATCCCGTGGGAATATCGGGATGAAAAGTAGCCTATGCTTTAATCCTGGTCTCCAGCTATCTACATACCAAGTTTCATCGTAATCGGTTCAGTGGTTTTTGCGTGAAAGATCCATCCAGAGAAAACATCCATCCATCCATCCAAACTTTCACATTTATATTATTAGTGGGATAACTTTTTACGTACTATTTAGGTATACTGCACTAGGTTTTGACTGATTCTTTTTTTTTCCGGTAGCCTGCCGAAAAAGGAAGTATAAATATGGACATGGAAAATGGGTAAAGGGATGAAGCTAGATTATGAGGAACGGGTCTGAGAACCCACACACGCCGTTTCACCGTCACACCCTTAAATATAATCACCAGAGTTTTATCTTGGATAGAATCAGAACCGAATGAGTGACACCTTCAGAATATCGAGTTTTATAAAACCGATGAAATTTTTTGAAAAGAAAATTAGTATTGGAATGGGAATTTGTAGTAAAAGAAAGGTACTGGGTGTGCGTGTTGATGTCTGCTAAGCCCTTATTCTCTTCAAATTAGCGAGTTTGCGAGATATTGATGGCTTAGACATCGATCTATACTTTATTTAGTAGAAGGGTTTAGGCGTCAATAGTCATTCGATTCCCGGTATTTACGAAAACTCTGCTTGTTAACCAGTTTACCTGCCCTTTTACTACGAGTAGTTTAGTCTTTTTGACATAAGATAATGATTATTGGATCGTTCACGTTATATAATATTCGGAATATATATGTACTACACGGACTTGTCTGCCTTCTATTGGTATCCACTTTGTAATTACTCCTATTTCATCATCAGCCTATCGCTGTCCACTGCTGGATGAAGGCTTCCCCCAAGGGGCGCCAACTATCCCGGTCTAGGGCAATAAGCATCCATCCGCTGCCAGTCACCTTCTTCAGGTCGTCAGTCCATCGTGCCGCAAGGCACCCTACTTAATACTCCAATTTACTAACTTTTAAACTTTTGCGTTCCATGATTGTATACATACGGGAATTAAAGTGATTATGAAATAGGTATTACATACCTCTGAATTGCCTGACTTTTCGACCAGGTTGTACTGGCCGTGGTCACAGGCTGACTCCAATTTACTTCTGATTTAAGTTGCTACCGCTTCCAGTTAACAATTTAATATTACCTGGGACTCATGGGTTTGGATGTGGGTCACTAATGTTGATCCCTGACCATAGTGAGAATGTGGGTGGGATATTAAGTAGTTCTATTGTATAAAAACCCACAAGTTAAAAAACTCATTATATGTATTTATAAAGTTTCTATATATGTACGTACTAGCTGTTGCGCGCGTAATTATGGTAAAATGTTTCCGACGGGAACTGTACAATTTTCGGGATAAAAAGCTAATGTGCTATTCCAGACTATAATCTATCTCTGTGTCAAATGTTATTAAGATCCATTCAGCCGTTTTTGCGAGAAAGAGTAACAAACATTTAGCAATCCATCCATCCATCCTCACGAACGTTCGCTTTATAATATTAGTAAGATATTTATATTCATATTAAATAAAATTGCAAACTAATGAACGGAGTTATTTTATAATTTATAACGATACAGATAAAGGTTAATGCATATAACTCCAAATACGGTCAGCACGACAACTTATTATTTAGCATATCCATCCGCTGACTCACGTTTCCAAGTGTTACTCCAAAATATAATTTATCTGCATTCTAGATTTCATCTAAATCCATTTAGTGCTTAGACTGTGGTTGAATACAATCTACAATCTAATGTAACATACCTCATGTAAATGTTACTGTGAATGTCCGATATTAGTGAATGTTAAGGTGCACCGGTATATGTCGACAATCACCAATGCGACGGTGTATGTCAACAATCACCAATTGCGATGGTGTAAGTTTGATATTGTTACACCGATGAATGTTAACATATACCAAGGCGATTCCGTGAATCTTAGATTCAGTGATTTACAATATGTGTACGAGAATGTTAAATGTCATTGATTTATTTTATCTAGTCGAAACGCTGTTAATAAACAATTTCTATATGTTTATGACCTCATTTATTGTATGAATTGGTGACAAAATTTTTGTATCTGCTTATAACTTCTGTTTTTGTCATCATCATACTGTCATATATTATCGTCATAATGAAGTTACGCCAAGTCACTGTGGTGTGTGTATTATAAGATTAACTGGTGAATGACCGAAATCGTCATGAAAAGAATAAATAACGGTCATTCACTAGCTTGGAACCTTGGTGGATTATAACCGACAACAGTGCATTTTAACACACACTGCGCTTCGAATATTCATGGTAACATAAATATTTAACCATTCCAAACATCCGTAATATTTAATAGTATAAATAAATAACAGTATATAATATAATTCATTAGTCGAGGAAGTGAATGTCATTCAATATGAATGTGTTTTTTGTCTAAATACTAACTGGTTTTGTATATTCGGGTGAGTTTGTTGCTAACTGTACTAGCAAAGTGTCGAGAGATATTAATGTAGGCAGCTTTCTAGATTCACGTCAATTAGAAAGGTACACCTACATAAAGAGTGAAGCTCACAGCGGGCCTTGCCTACAGTGTTCAGTTAGTGCTGGGATACATGATCGTAACTCGACTTCGAATTAAAAAGGGTTTCAGTTCAGATCTTGTTTGCCTATGAGATGTTGATTGTTAGTTAATCATTAGCTTATAACAGACGACATAATATGTGGCGTGGTGGTATAGCATTTGACGGCAAAGGTAGATTAGAGGTCGCAGTTTTGATGCCTGATGCTGAGTGCCAATAATCAAGCGGCAGTAGCGTAATGGCTAAGGCGTCGGACTTGCGATCAAGTGGTTGCGGGTTCGAACCCCACCCAGTGCACTATCGGCGTGAACCCACTCCTCCTTTAGCTTAGCTGGAAGGGTTAACAAGAATACTTGTAATGTGTAACCCACGTTACTAGTAATCTTCCTAAAAAAAAAATTACAGAAAAAAATACAATTACCAAATACTCCACTTTACATAAGACTATAGATATACACTACGAGTATAGTGTTGTATTTTTCCACTCACTAAAACAAAGATACTGTAACTCAAATGCAAACTCTTCCAATACAGGTACTTTCCCGTTTCAGTGGCTTTGATTCGATAAGGTTGTTAAATAGTTTTTTGCAAAATCGCTAGGATCACGACTCTTTTAAGTCACCTATAAACACTTACCATCTGACGGGTCATCTGTTTGTTTGACATTTTGGAATTTTAAACAACTAGTTTTTGTTATTTTTCTATCCCTTGAGAAGAGTACTTTTTACTGGATGAAAGGCACTTGGTCCTTTTCTGTACCCCTAATAGCCTGCTTGCAAAATTACACGATGATCGGTTAAGAAAGTACCAACAACCAAATTGTTGCCTGCGATATTTCCGGACTGATACGACCTTCAAACCTTCAAGAAAAGAGCGTACTCCCACCTCAAAGGCCGGCAACGCATTTGTGACTCTTGAGTTGCAGGTGTCCATGGGCGACGGTAGTCAAGTGACTAGGATCAGGTGACCCGTCAGCTCGTTTGCTCCCTACACCATAAAAAAACAACACACATCCGCAATTATAATATTAAGTTATTTTAAATAAAGAAATAGTAAAATTATCATATGGGGTTGTCGTTGATTTATTGAATCAGGATGTTTTGATAAAAACTAATAGCCGGACTATTAGTTTAGAAGTGCAATAACCTAGACTTTAAAAGTCAGAAATAGTAATTAAGGCTTCATTTGTCTACATTAAATAAACATTCATCTAACAGATTACTAATGATTTCACACTGGATGTTGGAAATTGAAAATGAAATTATAATGAGTTCGATGTAGGCTAAGTCCTACTATCGCTCGAGATCGTGCTTAACAACTTATTATAATTTATTCTCAATCCTCAAATAAGAAATAGCCATGTCTCATGCGACCAGTCGCTAAGATAGTTGTCAAGAAAGAATAGTAGAAGAAGGCAATATTAATCAGATCAAACATATAAAAATGTGATACGAGGGCAAGTTTCTTGTCACTAAAAAAATAAAACAAATCAGGGTCAATTTAGGGCCAAGATCAACCGTGTAACAATGTAAATCTTGTGAACGGTTTACAGCGAACAGTGAGTTCTTTTTTGCATAACAATTTTCATACCTAAACTTAAAAAAAAACCATTCACACATGTAGATAATAATAGATAACTCGACCTAATTCCCAGATTTTAGGAAATATCCTTTAACCTTTTGATACACCGTAGCCTTGTCCTGAGTTAGAGGGGGTCTCCAAATAGTTCGTATAAATATGACACTGGAGTGCTTTGGGCTCGAGACTTTGACTGCGCACATGGTTATCTATGAGCATGGGATGCTCATAAATAACCATGTACTTTCTTAGGGACGAAAGACAAACAGATTTATATATGTAGAACGTTTATGAGCATGTTTGTGTGTATGGGTGTGCATGTGTGTACTTTTGTGATCGTGCATAATATGTCAAACCTGTTGTATAGAAATGCTTCTGTTTTGTGAGATTTGTGGAATATCTGATGCCTATTCTTATTCCTGGCCTATTGTGCTTCTGGTCACAGTTGAACCGTAACTGGAAGCGTTTTAGAAATAAATACAGTTAGTTATGGTACTGGAAATTCCAAAGACAAGTAGGTCGGGCCCGCATAGCTTCGGTGTACCTCAGCACTAAAATACCCCCGTGAGTCAGAGTTAGGCGCCTACGCGCTAGGCGAGGATGCCTATTGTATGCAGAACCAGATTGTTGGTTATTTTGTGAAAGCGCTGAATGCTTTATATTGCAGTAGGATAGGCAAAGCCGTGTTGTAATACACTCTAATCTTTATCATATTAATCAATCCTCAAGATAAATCCGTAAAAGTTAAGTGAGTGAGAGTGGCTGGATTGCTTTTGATGAACTTTGAAGTAGAGATAGTTCATGTGCGAGACGAGATGTTTTTTTATAGTATAGGGGGTAAACGAGCAGACGGGTCACCTGATGGTAAATAACTACCGCCGCCCATGGGCACCTGTAACTCAAGAGTCACAAGTGCGTTGCCAGCCCTTAAGGTAGGATTGGGGGAAGGATTAGGGCCTCCGGTAACCTAACACACTCGGCGAAAAGCAATGCAAACATTCCTTCATTGCCGGTTTTCTGTGAGGCCGTGGTATCACAGATTTAGGAAAGCTAGTAATATGATGAAGGTCAATTTTTGCCATAAGGTTTGTTAGTGAATCACGCCCTAACTTTTAAACGCATGTAGGTCGGCACAAGCGTACATTACTATAATCGTATAGTAGATGATAGTTTGCGAAAGCGTCGTATATAAGGATGCCAGACTTAATGCTTTTATCTCGTATCCACTGTATAGTGTTGTGACTTTAGTTTCTTAATAATAAAGGTTTGCTTCTACAGCCCTGTTGGTCTAGTGGTTAATGATCCTGACTGCTGAACCAGACGTAATGCGTTCCATTCCCACCCAGGACAAATAATTGTATTATGAGCACGATCATTTGTTCTGTATCTGGGTGTAATTTATCTATGATTTGTATGTATTTAGTAGCATATATGAGTGTGTTGATCAGTAGTCTGGTTACCATAGCACAGGCTCTGCCTAGTTATGACGGAGGTGCTTTCCGGACACGGTTGTTTCGGAAAGTACCTGTGTCGGATCGGCCGGGAGCCGACGTCTCGGTGCCACCATTGTGGTGACTGCCCCGAGGACACGGCGCTTCACACGCTGGCGGAATGCCCAGCCTGGGCTAGTCAGCGCTGTGATCTCGTCGTGGTAGTTGGTGCTGCGGGTAGTCTCTCGCTCCCAACCGTGTTTCTGGCGATGGTTCGGAGCGAGAGTGCATGGAACGCCGTCGCCTCTTTCTGCGAGGAGGTGATGTCCGCAAAGGAGGCGGCGGAACGGGAGAGAGAGCGGAATACGACTCTCTCTACCCGCAGCAGACGCACCGGGCGCCGGAGGGCGTTTAACGATCTCCGGCCACCTTAGGAAGCAGCCTGCGGACGGCGAACTTTTGGGGAAGTCGTCGTCCGAACAGATACAGGCCCGAGAGGTAGCGCGTGCGCTCTCAGAGGAGTGCGGCCGACGGGTGATGGTCGCACCGGGTGACGGGATCCGTCTAGGGTGAGACGGGTCAATGCCTATCTTGGGTTGCGGAAGAATGTAATTGCGATTCTCGCTCCCCCGATCATAGGCAAGTAGCGGAACACCGGGGTGGTTTTTAGTCGGTAAGAGTCCAACAGACCCTTCGCTCCCCCAAGGGCGGAGGACATCCATGAGGATCTTCCACCTCGTCACCAAAAAAAAAAGGCTCTGCCTAGTTTGGGATCAGACAGCTGTGTGTGAGATGAATCAAGTTATTTTTATTTAGATTAGACTCCAAACCTGTATTTGGTTAACGACTCCTCAAACTTTTTGGTGCATTCGGAGTATAATAAATATTATACAGATTTTACAAGAAACTCTATATTTTGTTTCAATTTTATTTATTTATCCGCAAGATGATTTTAGATTGCCGATATATTTGTCTTTACTTTATTCTCTGGTATTAAGAGATTACGTACGAAACGGGTAATTTGATATAACATTTTTGTGTTCTGGTACAGTTGCGCTGTGAATTCATTGTAACTCACACACGTGTTATGAACATATTAGTGAACGCACACTAGTCAATAATAAAGGCGGTTTTACGTGAGAATAATTTTAATTAATATACTTAATTAATATGTGCTGCTAAAATATACTGCATATGCCAAGATGATGCCATATGCTGTCTTATTTTTTGGCTTTTAAATATATTATTTTTGAACATTATTACATACCAATAATAGGTATTTTTCAGGAGTAGGAGTCAGTCGTGAAGTTGCTTGTTCCAATACGCAGATCCTATGGAGAAGGACAATCTTTGTCAAAATGTTTTTTACAAATTTCTGGTTACATTGCTAATAAGTGTAAATAAAATGTGAGGACAATGTAACATACCTATTATTCTAAAATATAAATAGACGCGCTAATTACTACGATTTATATTTAAGTAATAGCAGTCCAGAGATGACGAGCCCCGACCAATGGCACTCGTTCACGAACATGCCGCACACGCCAGCCATCGTAAAGATCAACCATTTTAAAAGCAATAATACCATTACGAGTATTACTTAATATTTAACAGCTCACTTTTATCGGATACATTTAATATTTGATAATAAGTTAGGATTTTTATTTATAAATATTTTTGTCTCAATTCTTCCAAGTCTACAGGACTTTTTTAGTCACAAGATATAGCTAACGTACACGATGTCTTGTTTAGCATGGCAGTAAATGTTTACGAAGATTACGTTTACTTTTACAGGAGATGCCTACTCTCTCGTCCCGAATAGAACACAGGAACATAGGCACCATGAGCGTGAACCTAATATGTCAATAGAAGATTGATGCCGAAGAATAGCGTATTCACGTTTCTGACTCGCAAACTACAAAACACGAAAATAGTGAATTGAAGAAATATCCCATAATTTAAGTAAAAAACTCATCTTTTAACAACGTAAAACATATAATTATGTATTTACGGGAACTAATGCGATCATGAAGAGGTATTACATACCTCTGAATTGCCTGACGTTTCGTGCAGGTTGCACAGGCTGCAGGTAAATACATAATTATATCAAGGAACGCGAGAGTTTAAAAGTTAATAATTACGTTACCAACTGTTTTAAGAAAACTAAATGCACCAGAGAAAACTGGCTGATAGAGTTGCGAAACGTGCTCCTTACAGCCTTACCCGATACAAAAGTGAGGCCCGTGAAGGAGGAACAAGGTTACAAATAAATATTTACTGACTTTTAAACTTTCGTGTTTCATGATATAATTATGTATATATACGGGAACTAACGTGATCACGAAATAGGTATTACATACCTCTGAATTGCCTGAAGTTTCGATCAATTTGCAGAGGTCGTAGTCACAGACTGACTGCCTGGTATGTAATACATAGGTATTCGGTTCGTGATCACGTAATTCTCGTATAAATACATAACAATAAATATTTTAAGCAAGTAATAAAATTATTTTAATAAAAACAAGCAATGGTGTGTACGTGCCCTAATGCACGAGCGCTCATTACGGAGTCTCCCACGAGTTCAAACAGTAATTTGTTCTCAAATTTCTGAGTGCATTGTATTGTTTTATATATTATGTGTAGTAAACATCGATTCAGTATATATAAATGTTTTCAGTGTTTTGTTTTGGTAACTGTTACATTTATATATGTCTACAATGATAAGTTTAAAACGTATTTTTTTCATGTTATTGTACTTGATAATCACTACACATTATAAAACAAAGTCCTCCACCGCGTCTGTCTGTCTGTTCGCAATAAACTCAAAAACTACTGAACAGATTTTCATGCGGTTTTTACCAATAGATAGAGCGATTCATGAGGAAAGTTTAGGTATAAAATTTGTTAAAGTTCTGTATAAATTTGTTGAAATATGATGATGATTGTTGAAGATTTCTCTGCTACCCGTGCGAAGCCGGGGCGGGTTGCTAGTTATAATAATATTTTCAAACATGTTATTCAACGCTATCACAAAGTAAGCCTAATTTGTTCTATAGGTTCATAGGGCATAACCTTGCAATAGACCCACTTGTGATGGAACGCCATGTGGTTCTAGTCAGTTCGACATATCACTTCATCAGTCGCCCCGGTGAGATAATGATACGTGGGGGTGTCGACACGAAAAAAAAGTAAATAAGGAAGTGGATAAACAAACCCGAACCAATGTAATTACTTTTGATGCAAATAAATAATTGCAATGAACAGAAATGGAACCCGTTACCGAATAGAGTCCTGATGTTCTGGTCGACTATTTAGATTGTATACCATCCTCATAGGTCGTAGAATAAAATATGTGTTGCTCTATGTGTGTTCAAATAATTTGTACGTCCATGTCTCTTAATAAAAAAAACCGGGCCCGCAGCAGGCCCGCAGAGGTAGATTTCGTGTTTTACATTTTTTTTTTAAATCTACCCACCAGTCCCCCCATTCCGAACTTAAACTTCATTTTTGCCCTGTTGATTTATCTTCCAAGTTTGAAAGCAATCGGTGCATAATTGCGACCTCTATCGTGCCGGTACCATTGAGGTAGGTACATACATATATTTATAAACTTTTTAATTGGCGGTTGTTTTGGGGTCCAGGGATCATAACTAGGCCTCCTGTGAAGAAAGTTTTACCTAAAAAATGTTTGTTGTTACCTAAAAAATATCGCTGCGAACTCTCATAGGATTGCTATTGAACTTTTGCGGTATCTCTATTATATTAGATGTGTTAATCAAGACTTAACGAGATAGTGTTTGTTGTTAACCAATTAATGAGCGAGTACAAATCGTGAACTAAAATAACCATTTTAGTAACAGGAACCAATCTAACTAAAACCCAGAACACGTTAATAGCAGATCTTAAAGAATTATATGAAGTCACATTCATTCTGTAAAGTGCATATTTATGTACATACATAAGCATTTTAAGATAGCTGCTGCTGTATCTACTTACGTTTCAGATGAATTACGGAGATCGTGTAGGTAGACGGTTTGTCTATGTTACTTGTGGTGACTGGCCCTGTAATTTTTCTTTTTAATCCAATATACGTCAATGACTACGAGCACAGTCTGTTCCTCACTCAGCTGGAACTTTAAAAAGTCCCTCCAAGTGATTCTGTTCACCACCCAAAGCATCAAGCGTATCGTCGACTTTGTTACGCCATACGCGACTCCCGTGACGAACTGAACCGACCTTCTCCATAAACTTAAAAACAATGCACAACAATCACGGCTTTATTTTCATGAGTTTGTGACCCATAATGGTGTGTCTAGACGGGTGTTGTTCACGATTTGTTGTGGCTACTGTACCTGTAAGTCGTACTTGCGTAAGAATAATTAAGATTTTCGATGTAAAGGTACTAATTTAATGAAATGTAATTTAAGAAAATAAATTTATCACTTAGATTGTGTGTTTGTGTTCCTATAATTTGTGGGAATTTAATTTAATGTAAGCGTTTCGGTGTTATCTCAAAAATGTGTTTCAGATATTTATATTTATTCTTATCTTTAGCAAGCTTAGCAAAAAGGTCAAAAAAATTGAGTGTATTTTTTTTTACTTTTCTAAGTTTTGTACTGAGTATACACTCAATCGTACCGTAATCCGTACGTTAGTTTGGTGGCTATCAGAGTTAGATAAGGAAGTAATTACACGATTGCCGAAAAAAGTAGTGTAATGTATTCAGGGTTCATGTATGTATGTCAGTTGTCTTTATTCTACCATAATTTCTAAATGTGCCCAATGTGGATGTTTGGGGTACGAAAGAATCCTTAGATCATCCCGACTGACTTTGGCAATTTTTTTTTGAAATAATTTAACATGGCAGATCTGTGACGTCATTTTTAAATATAAAAAATCTCTAATTCGTTTTTTGGCAGGGCAGTTATGTTTTTTAATTCTTCTTTTTTGTTATTATCTTTTCTTATTTTGGTAACATTAGTAAAATAAAAAAAAATACAAGTGGCATATTATAAGCAGTGTTAACAAGACATTAAGTATACCCACATATACATATATTCTGCCAATAGTTCGCACACAGGCGTTTGATTGTTCTTTTATACTGTGCGGCTAAATGTCAAGTATATAATTATAGTTCTCGTTATATTAGTAGTTTTTGGACTGGGTCAATAATATTGTGGAGCCCATAAACAACTACTAACTAATGATATTGTGTCATACATTGAACATACAACCAAAACTGTTCCAAATTTAACTTTATAATTATGGGGACAATGTACTGGAGCGTGTGCTTGAAGATTGCGTTTTTAGTTTTTTTTTTTATTATTTAACTATCATCGCTAGAAAAACACACACACACATCGTGAACAACTTATGTACTTGTATACATATTTCTTTTTTTAATTCATTTCTTCTAAACTTTTGTGAATTAATGTATGTTCTAAGTACTACTTTTTTTTTAAATATCTTCCCTTTTTTTTATTTAAACGTGGAAGCTTCTAATCCATAATTGTTTTATCTATACTTGTTACAAATACCTACTATTGTAATTAGTCTGTAAGCTTACTTTAAAACCAATAAAATAAAATAAATGTAGATAAAAACGGTTAATACATAATGTAAATACATATTATGTATTATATTAATTGCTCTGTGCTAAACTAGACTTGTCCTGTAATGGTTGAAGACTTGTAGGTCATTAATGTCATATGGGTGCAGGAACAACAGTCCATCCATATTAGGCATTATGAATGCCGAACACGTGATGGTGTGGTTAGCGAAAATGCCTATAAACTTTTACAATTCTAAAGGTGTTATTTAAACACGGCTTGCGCAGCCTTTGAGCTGTTTGAACCATGGTCTGTACATACTAGACAAGTATTGTTGAACTTCCATGATCTGCAGATAACTTCGCAATTCTTTACCTGATGTACCAGAATTATAATTCCCTTACTCACACTATTGGAACTACTATAGAAAAACACACACACACGTACATATGTACATGTATCTGAGCGTGACGGTCACGCGAGTTCAGTGATTTTTTCCCATGCCAAAAGTGCCTAAAGAAGTTTTCACTTAAAAAAACAACGATTAAAAACCAACTGCTCTCGAAGGAACTGGCAAATAAATTCACCATCACCGCGTCGCTCATAAAAATTATAAATAATGCTCATAAATATGTTTATCTAGCCTGAACTCTCGACCTCGCACCATTTTTTTCCTGTCATGTTTTTTTCATGTAGGTAGTTAAAACCTCGGCGTCTTTGTATAACGGCTGGCCTTCGGCGTCCGTGACTGCGGCACGAGAGACGCATTTCACACTGCAACAAAACTACACAGAGTGACGTCAATCCTCAGTGGTTTAATATTGTTAGATAAAGATTGGGTATTAATAATTGAGTAGAGTTTGGGTGTGCTATTACTTCGAAGGTAGCGGTAACGTCACGGTTAGGATTGTCAAAGTTAGAGTTTTGGGTTTGAATCCAAATTGAGATATCAAACAGAAGACAATTATTTAGTTCCTTTTGGAAGTCGGTGTTACTATTGGTTTTACAAGTGTGTATATAGATGTATAAACAATATCCACGAAAATAATCATGTAATATTAATAACATAATATTTTTATTTCATAATATTTATGTAAGAAATAATCATAAAGAACATGGGCGAAAACATATTTGCCTAAAACTTAAGCGTTTAAAAAATTTACTCATAGTAAAGTTAATAATTTTTTTTTTTATGATTTATCATTAGTAATGATAAATCATAAAAAAAATTACATTACTCTACCATGTGTTGTATAAGTCTCATTAAAAATAGAATATTTTTGAAGAACTTATTTGACCTAAGTACGTAATGTCAGACATATTCGCCATCACGTATAACTGACTAGGGCAGACTAATGGCATTATTATATTATGGAACGTTTTGTCGATAATTGATTTTATAGTTTTGGCTAAAATACTTACCGAAGGTTTATAATTATGAATTTGAACTTACTTCTGCCCACGGGTTCACTCGAACGATAGAGTGACTAAATCAACATAATTATAAGAATTTTGAATATTTTTGACTCTTTTTAAACGACTTTTGCTACACTAAATAAATAGAATATAATTACGATATTTTGCGACGAAAAAAAAAAAACAATATACTGCACAGAATGATGAGGTAAAGACATTGACGATGATAACTGCACATAAATAGACATACATTGACTGGCCTGTTGGTCTAGTGGTTAGTGACCCTGACTGCTGAGCCAGAGGTCGTGGGTTCGATTCCCATCTGAGTCTGGGTGTTCTTTGTGTCCGTTGTTTGTATGTTTGTAAAGTCCCCCGCGACACAGGACTAAATCCTAATGCGGGAGTTGTCTTTTTAAAAAAAAATAATTAAAAAAAAAAATACATCGATATTTTCAAAATGTCGATACGTCGTCGTTTGGATCCTATCGAGTTCCGCACGCACCAGTTGTCATACTTGTCACCATTGCTTACATGTTTATTGGACTCGGGATATGATATTTTCTTCCGTGACTTGAACATTCCCTCGGACTCCGATTGTGCTTTACTGTTTGTATTTGTTATTTTGTGCATATTACTGTCACGATGGCAAATAGAGCTACACGAATCTTGTGTGTCAACTGCAACGTATGCATGAATAAACTACACCGATATCCAGCGCCGGACCTTGGCACAAGAGTTACCGTTTTGCTCTCCTCCTGGGTGTATCCACAAATTGTAAGTATATTGACAGACTATTTTATACAAAAATGAGAGTTGGAATAGAATCAAACATATTTTATTACATGCAATATTAAAATACTTTCATGTGGTACTAAAATACATATTAATTAAGTACATAACAATTTACCTTAAGTGGAGAGCAATCTTATAGGACAATAATATGTCTTCGTTTTTTGATTGCCAATAATATATGGGCAAAAATAAAAGAGGTATAGGAGGATAATAATCAAGATAGTTCATATTAAGGTGCCATTGTATATGCACAAACCTACTATATCACTATTGATCCATTTACCTTGAACATTTTGTTTTGTTGAGTTTTGAGTGAATTAATATGCAAAATATATGTATGTCTTAGGGTATGGATAGAATTAATATAAACTGCGTCTATTGCATTGCAGATTGTCCTGTAACAATAATTATATAACTATTTTAGTTTTCTTTTATAACTATTTTTAGATTGCTGAAGATGATGTAGCTTGTCAAACGTGCCTTGATCTAGCTAGAGCTGCTGTGAATCATGAAGCGGGACCACGTAGTCGCATCCAGAATGATGTATGCATTTCATGTGAATGTTCAACTGTACATAGACAACGATGAACAGTTATCCGAGAAAACTGCACTGAAATGCAGCAATCCATCATCAGTATCATTAGGGGCAAAGTAGAACCACTAAAGGTTTGTTCACCATGGTCTTATAGTTCTAGAGGTCCTAGGTTACATTCCTACTCAATACAAAAAAAATCTTCGTTTTCATGCACAGAGACCACTTATATGGTCATGTGACCATTTTCTTTCAATAATAAAAAACAATAATTTAAGAGTAGGTATAGGAAAATAAAAATGCTCTAAAATATTTAAATAATTACTTCTAAAGTAACGAGAAAAATGATTTTACAAATAGTTTGATTTCTTTCAGATTATATCATCTGATCATGTGTGCATGGCTTGTCGGTTGCACTCTAAACGAGAAGTAGAACGCTCTAATCTTCAGGATCATGCAAGAACGCCACCTGAACTGACAATATCTAGAAGACAATATTATGTCTATATTTTAGTACAAAATAATATATATGGTTGATCAGGCATTATAGAATATGGCTGCAATTGCTTGGTTGGGCGCCGCACCGTAGGCTGCTGCGCTCATACCATGATAATTGTTTGATATTTAGGATGGGCCAGACATGACATGGCCAGACATTTTTTATTAACGATGATGAAGACAAATAAATAAAAAACCGAACGATGCAGTTTTATTTCTTCCTAAATGTAATAAAGTCAATCAATCAGTAATAGCCTTTAGTAGTCAATCAAGAGGAATTTAGCCTACTAGTACGCTTGCCCGACAGGTTGTTGGTGAATAGGGTGTAGTTTCGAGTTTTCCTTCTCTCGCTGTGATAGTGTCTGCATAAGTTTTGATTCCTTAGTTTACTTGTATTCTAAATCTGTCAGCACTCGGAAATAACAGCATTACACCTGCTTGGTAAGCAGATACGTTTGCTATTGTTACAAATAACCTCCACCCTTTTAGAGAGTCGGCTAACACTTTCAACAGCAAAATAGGGTTGCTTACGAGTATTAAAATGTCAAACAAACGTCATTGACAATATGTTAGTACTTGACCTCGAAATATTTAAAATCCAATATCTTTTTTCCTAGACTTCTTTCGCTAATACTTTTGTTACGAGAATGGACAGGAATAAATTCTCAAGTGTTATAGGTATTTTTCATATTTAAACGCTACCATTTCACTTCAAATAAAATCATGTATGGGGACTTGCCATGATCCTTTAACATTTTAAATACCCCCGACTCAAAAATCCCTTCAACGATTAGAAAAGAGCTGATGATCTTCAAACGGCTGAACAGATTTTCTTGATCTCTTATATTTAAGAACACTCTCCCTCATTTTTTCAAAAAAAAAAAAAAGCACTTAAATCGGTCCATTTGTTTGGGAGCTACATTGCCACAGACAGACACACCACAGACACGTCAACCCTCTTTTTGTGTCGGGGGTTAAAAGTAATGAACATAATATCTCTAATACTTTATATTTATTATTTTTTTACATAAGTTCGCGTGTCGCACCCTGTATAATCACTTTAGCCAGATGTTTGTAAATAATAACAGATTTAAATATTAGAAATTAAGCAGTCTCCCCACCATAGCCAGAGAAAGTAGACGTAGGGCGCAGATGATGTAGGGTGGCGGTAGATCCTTCGGCTGCAACGTCAGAAGTTACGGGTTTGATTCCCGCTCTATAAAAAATATTGGTAAGCATGAATTGCATTTGTTTAACCATGACCATGAAATGCATTGGTTTCAGTGTTTAATGTTACAAATAAAAATACAGTAATGCCTATTGCAGTAGAGATTTTGGGCAGTTGGGGCTCTGAGGCGAAGAGCTTCATCGCGGATATTGGCCGCCGGATTAGGGATAGGAATGGTGACTACCGTTCCGGGTCTTTTCTGGTGCAAAGGTTGTCCATTGCCATTCAGCGAGGCAACGCTGTCAGCATCATGGGCACTTTTGCGCCGGGAGTGATACGGGACGGGTCACTTTGACTATCTTAATTTAATTTAAGTTAAATGTAATTTTTTTTTTGATTTACTATTGTTTCAAAATAATAAATAAATTTCTTCTCATAAAAAAAAAATAAGTAACATATTTGGTAATTTTACCGTTGTATAATATATATGTATAATATACATGTAGATTATAATTAAAATATTATTATTTAAGAAGTCAATGTTGTACTTTATTTTCTCTACCAGCCTACAATAAACCTTGTTAACAAACCTGTTAAACAGTCAGCTCACCATTCAAACGAAAAAATGCATTCACAAAGATTTATAAGGTACACACTAATTGACAGGAAGACATGTGAACAGTAATCCTTTTTGTCAAACCAAAAGCGAGTGTTCCTCGCCATTGGAACGTGCGACAATTCCTCAACTTATCGGTATTCGACCTCTTTTGTTATAGAATTCAGCACGAAATGCGATTTGCTTCGGTACTCGTGCTGAAATTTGATCCCACAGCCAAAATACTCGCTTCATAATCACCACCACTGTATTTTGATCTGTCCATATAGTTTATCTGAAGCTTTTGCAATCCTTGTCGGTTCTATGCAGAGATCAAACTACGTGGCGACCTGCCGTAGTTTTATTTAACTAAACATTCGAAGTTCAAATGATTAGCCACGATTTGAATTGTTTCTTGAAGCGGTTCAATTAGTATATTATATCAAGTGTGAAAGCAATATTATAATAATAATACTAGCTTTTGCCCGTGGTTACGTTCGTATTAATGTATCTTGTCAATCAATTAAGGTATCCCTCGGGAATAGTAGTACTTTTTTTTAGATTGAAGGTAACCCTTGTCCTTATCTGTACCACTGAGAACGTGTACGATGATAAGTTGAGTAGTTAAAGCGTAAAGCGTAACCAACAAACTTACATTCACATTTATAATATTAGTAGTTTTTTAACCAACTTCAAAAAAACTAGGAGGTTCTCAATTCACCGGAATCTTTATGCATGTTACCCGACTTAAAAAATTCTTCTTTTGTTTGAAAATATACTTCTTAGGTGGTCCGATAGTCATCAGCTCAGGATCTGATGATGGTATAATAAAGAAATCGAGGGTACTCTTAAAATTTTATAGGGAAACTTGAAGCCATTTTGGGTATTTTTTTTATAGTGACTCGTGCATTTGTTAATTGAATAAGTTTCATTCAAGGTTAGTCTTATTAAATTTAAAGAAAATATTACACTTCTAAGGGTGGAAAATTACGTGATGAAAAATACAGCCTAGTAAAATTTATCATGATATAGGTGCCTTGAAGTCGGTGATACTTTTTTAAAAGGTATTTTTAGGATTTATTTGTGTCGATGACTTTACGAGAGAAAACTCATTCTCATTAACCCCTCAATAACTTTATTAGCATACGATCGAAGTTCTACCCACTTAGATTTCCGTGTCTAATGCACAACGAAATAATGTACAATGGTCTTTGTTCTGAAGACCCGTTCAATATTGCAGTTACTTTAATAACCATTGCAACCGGCTGGAGGTACGCTCACATTTCAGGACCAGTTAGGCGCGTACTCGGCGGTATAAAAAGAACACTCTTGGATGGTCAAATTGTAGAGTAAGCTAAGCTTCCACAGCTAATGATTTTTCATAAAATATGCCCTGGTATTTCCTCCTCCTGGTATCTCAGGTTTTCTCATTACCTCAGGCATTTTAAATGTGCTTTATGAAGTAACTTAAAGCATTCTTTGCGATGACGATGATGATCCTTAGTGACTGCAGTAAGAAAATTGAGGTTTTCTAATATCCACATCCTCTTGTTTTTATTCTAACATGGACCCATGTAACTCAAACCTATACTTTTGTAAAATAAAATCAAATGCCATGGGTACGCCTTGCGTCACTTCAAAAACACGTTATATCCATAGGTAATCAATCATGGGTTTTATGTGACAGACATGGTAATTATACTTGTTAATTGACCTGGCTTAATTTAAAACGCTGTACAGTTAATACAAGTTCGAGAGCTTATTCCCACGACTTTAAAATTAAGAATTAGTGTATTAATTAACGTAATAAGTTCAATAGATCTCAAACTGTGCTTCAGTTTAGAAACATTGATTAAAACTTACTTCGATGGTTGGATACAAACATGATGTGTATATGTGTTAACTGCTGCTTGTATACACTTGTGTGTGTGTTTTTCTTTAATTATCTTTGTTTATACATATTATTGGTAATATTTAAAGCCAAGTTACTCTGTGCTGTTTCTTAACATTGCCTAACAGAAAAACCCAATCAAACCCAGAAATACACGATGTAACCAATGATTATAGGTATTTTTTTTTTTACCACGTCGGTGGCCCCTTGTTGGTAAGTAGTTAGCGTAGTCTATGTACGCTGCAAGTCAAAAGGGTTTCTAATGCTGCGCATTGCCAAACTTAGAAAAAGTAATACCTACCGTAGTCCCTCAGGGAAACCTCGGCTCATTTCATAACCGGAGCATTTGCGGGAAGAAATTCCTCTGACACCATACCGTGCACCACCGGGTTTCAAGGTGTAAGGATGACATCCTGCCAGCGGCAGCGGAGGTGCGGAGGTAGAATGTAGCCGTGGGCATCATGTCAAACAGTTGCTTAGAGCACGACCTACTATACAAACGGTAGAACACACGCAAGGCAAAGTCTCAAAAATAACTTGTTTTGCAGAATTGTTTAACAACAGATACCTAAGCAATAACTTTAAGGAAAATCAGTTTAATAAATAACATTTGAGTCAGCTTACAAAATCTGTTTTGAGACGATTTTATCACTGGCAGTGGCTAACACGTGTTTTACCTTTACTAAAATTTTAATAAAATGATGATTTTTGGTACAACAACGTTAGAAGTATTAAATATCATGATATAAGTATCATGTTGGTCAGCTGGTGCTCCTGTCCTACTAGCCTCCCACTCACAGAAAATACAGGACATTTGGGTATGCGACCCCAGCCTCTTTTCTTTTCTTCATGGTATAGGGGACAAACGAGCAGATGGGTCACCTGTGGGTAATGGGTATCAATGAATGTGGGATGTTTATTTTTTCTCATTAAGGTTAAGTATCTAATTATGAAGGATGATGTGATGTGTTTACAAATAACAATGTAAACCACCCAATAGCGTTGCCAGGTTTATCTATAATTTAGATGCATGTAAGTTCAAAAGATTTAAAATTATAAGGTTAAGTTAGTTTACTGTTGTTCCGGATGTCTTAATAAAAGCTGTTCCCGGATCCCTCCTACTTAAGGCGCAGTACGGCACACCGTGTGGTTTTAGTCGGTTCGATTCCGACACACCGCCCCACCGAAAACCCCGGTGGGGTGACGGCCCGAGGGGGTTTCCACACGCACAAAAAAAAAAAAAAAAAAGTTAGTTTACTGTTAAGCCTATAAATAAATAAATGCAGTACGCTTCGTAGTAGGTAGATAGATATTTGGGTGTGAAATGTATCTAGCAAGCTAGTGTGAAATAATCTAAAAAACCCAATTTAATATATTAAACAACAAAAATTTCATTTTCAAGCTTAAATTATTTAAGCGACAAATTTCATGTTTTAGGTTTAATCCTACTTTTGACAGTTATTACTTTTTTAAATTTTCTACTCTGTTGCCACAACTCATAACAACTAATCAAGCCAATGGCACACAGTTAAGTAATCACTGCCTAATATTTGTATGGAAAATATATATTTAATTACAAAAATAAATATATATAATACTAGCAGCTCTAAGATGACGGTGATAGGGAAACGGGTTAATACCATTCACTCTTAACCACTTTTGTCATTGAACACAACGCTTTGTAACTGTGGTGCTTTGTTTAATTTATACAACATGGTCCAGATCTTTGACCCATTGTCTGTCGAAATACATTATATTATAATAATACTATACTAACTCCACACAATCACTCACGGCCGTCTGATCACAAACTAGGCAAACCCTGTACTATGGTAACCAGACTGCTAATAAACATACTTATATATTTCTAAATACATACATATTATAGATAAATTACACCCAGATACAGAACAAATTATCGTGCTCACTCCACAATTATTTGGCCTGGGTGGGAATCGAACCCACGACCTCTGGCTTAGTAGTCAGGGTCACTAACCACTAGACCAACAGGCCAGTCAACTATTAACGAGAATGGATCGAAATTGAACTTAAATTTCAATTTCATCTCGTGATTTGCAATGTGAGTTCGTACAATATTTATCCTGAAAGACAATTAAACGCGAAACCCCTCCCTTGAGAAGAAATTATTTAGTTCCTGGTGTAGCCTTTAACATAGGAGTATCTTTTATGAAAGTTTAACACGCAAACCTTGCTTCCTGGGAGATAATAAATAACTTATGAGCTTAGCATGTACTATATATTATATTTGTCTTAGTAGTAGAGCTTCTTTGTTAGTACACTAACAAAGAAGCTCTACTACTTAGGTTATTTTCATAAAAACTTACAGAAAAATTAAATTAAGTTCTCCCTGTCGCTTGTGGAATCAGAAGACAGAATTTGATCGCCGTTCACGAAAAATCAGACTTTCGTCAAAAAGCGATTTAAATAAATATCCTATCAATTCAAAAAGAATATTATCTTAAAAGATATCTCTAGATCACATTTTTTAAAGTGGACATTATCTATATGTTTATTTAGCTGTGCCACAAGTTCGTCTATGGTCAAAACGAGAAGTTGACAACGGGCCATTTCATTCAGGAATATATATTTTTCAAAGAAATGAAAGTTTTTAAATAAAGTAAAAATATTTTCACCTTCAAAATAATAGTACAGGTTTCCGGTGAAAAGCAACTGACCACGTCAATCAGAGTAGGTAAGTAGGAGAGATACCCAAGATCAATAACTGCCCGTGTTTAGAATTCTAGTAGTTTTAGTAGTAGACATTTTTTGGCTCGCACAACCAATCTCTGGAACAAATTGTCGCCTGCAAGAAAAGAGTGTACTCCATCTCAAAGGTCGGCAACGCACTTGTGACTCTTGAGTTGCAGGTGTCCATGAGCGGTAGTCAAATTGGAAGAAATTCACCCAGAATGCACTTCAGGAATCCTTAAACCTTTGGGATTGTCCATTAATCACGTGAGGCTCAAAATGGGGAAGCGGGGTTCAGAAAAATCACGAAATATCATAAGGGGGAGGGAGGGGTCTAGTGAGATATCACGTGTATTAAAAAAATACACGTGATTTGGGGGGGGGGGGGGGGTTAGTTTAAAACCACACCATGTATCACTAGGAGGGGTAAAAAAGATGTTAAGTCCATAAATTATAAATCTACTCCTAAGAAGACAAGTTTGCGTGTTAAGTTCCCATGAACAACATTTAAATCTACAGACGGATTCTGTTAGCTGGTATTAAAATTTTCGTCTAAGATACTAGTTAATTGCTGGCTAAAGGCTGTTTTATGTGTGTGTGTATATACCGCCTCTGCGGATTTGAAAGGGAGAGCAAAATAGGAAAAATATGTAATAATTAATTTTAGAGTAATAAAAACGTTTTTTTTATATGGGACATACACTTATAGAGAAAGGCATGGTCTATTTGTATGTAAAAATAACACTTACAACACCCTACAACCTACAACATGAGATTTGATAGAAAATAAATTTAAATAGAAATGCAAATATAAAAAATGTTTATATTTAAATCAATGGCACCCTATATCGTTGTAAAATCAGCAAGTTAATGTAGTAGTTAATTAAGAGCCATAAAAGTTGTACAAACATGTTATTTAATTAAAAAATCCCGTTTAAACAACTGTACAAATAAAATATGTTGCAGATCTTACGCAGGCAGTATCGAAGTCGTGACATCACGAATCTGAGCGCCTGTTTCACTATCTTTATCTAACTTTAGTTTCTTGAAATTAGTTTCAATTCGCAAGAAACTTTTGCATTAGATTTTTTTTTATTGTTAATTTAAACATGCATATACATTGTTTATTTATTTACAAAAACTTAATTGTGTCTTTACATCTAAGAATAAACATTGTTCTAGCAGTTGAAAATACATATACGACTAATTTTTCTTTGATTTTGAAAATTCTGGTGCATTTTCTGATCAATATTACAGTTGCAAAAATTAGACTATTATTTTTAAAATATATATTCCTAAGGAAGGTACCGAGGCTTAGAACATCGGCCGTTTTTGGAATGGTAGAAATGGTAGAAATATGTCATTAACATTTCGTTGCTGTTTATCTTCAGTTAATACACGAGATGATGGTATAATTTGGTACATATTGTCTGGTAACGTAAGTACCAAATGTTTGACTTGTTGTCGTGTGGCGTATGACTACTGAACAGCTATAATTTGAAGAGTACTTTCTCATATATTTATATGTCGAGTCCTCAAACACAGGATTAGGCACAATGTGGGCACGAAGTGGGTGTGGGTGATGAGAAAACTTCCTTTGGTATTGAAATACAGATGTAATGTAAACACGCAAAGAAACACCTAGGCTAGTGTTGACTCGGTGGTGACCAAACTCAAAGTGAACTCGTCCGCTCGTCAACACCCTCCGCCTAGACTTTGCGTAACGCCGAAATATTGCGCTTGTGTTCCTTTTCGGTAAATTTATTATAGAGGGCGCTCTAAGCATCCGAAGACGCGACATATATAAAAAAAATAGACTCGTGAAGTCTGTGTTTAAGAAACCGTACAATGTTCAAACATTTTCCTACTATTAAGGACGTCTAATTGATGCGAGCGCTGCTATTAAATTAAAGTTATCTCAGTATTAAATTTCAATAACTACGTGTATGTTGTTATAGTATAATGTGCATGCACTAGAGAAATGTCTAGAGAAATCGGAGCCGCGCCCAACAGATAACCCATTCGCTGCGACGCGACGTTGAATTTGCATGCATGTCATAGATTATTATGCAGAAGCGATAAATAGATTGCAATTATTGATCTGAATTAAAATATCCAGACTAAAAATAAGTTATCACATAGTCCTTACTTTTGTTCTCGATTTCTTAAGAAATGTAATAAAATATATGATCTGAATTTATAATGCATACACGGTAGTAGTAATAAGTTAAAATAATGATTTCGATACTTGTAATGAACAAGTAATCGTAATTAAAGACTCCACGGATAGCGCAGTGATTCAAGTCGTCATCTCACTAACTGGACCTAACCACCGCAGGACAATTATGTGTGTCATTACACAGGTAGGAGTAATGCAACGAGTCTCTGTGTACTGTGTGTCTGCTAATTGTGTAATAGTAGATGTCTTTAAAATAAGTCAAAATAGAAAGAACAAAAATTACAAACTAAATATAATGCCTTTTTACTATTTAGGATTCCAATTGAAGTAATTAATTTCCAATAATCTCGAATCTCTTTTTGAGTACTCTATAAAAAGTAATGAATGATTTCATATTAAATTTATTATTTCATCATTATGCTTTTAAGTATTTTCTTATTGCTTTAGTAATTCCCTTAATGCAATAGATTTATTTTACAGTTACTCACCATCATTGCGGGGGTTGCTGACTGCAGGAAGAAAATTATTCTGTCTCTTCTGTATTAGTTTGTTCTGTGATTCCACGTTTCTGAGAGCTGCATAATCAGTTGCATCGGCACCATGCCGCGTCACGTGGGCTGCCATTAAAGACGACGCCAGACATGATTCGTCCATTATATGCAATACATACATGTGTGTTTAAATTGTAACCGAATTTCTTAAGTACCAGTTTTTTTATTCATTTATTTCGGTATAAAACTTTGTTGAGCAGAGAAAATTATCATCGTCTTTGTTGTTGATGTTTCAGATTTTATCTATTTTTGCTTAGGCGGAACAATTTTTGGCCTACCTAGGGTAGGAATGTCATACATTTTTCGTACGACTTTGTTTTTTCGCAAGTCTATCTGGTTGGGTAAGTACACTGTACAGAGTTTTAACACAATCAAGGTACAGCATCAGGTTGGTTGAGTATATTCTACTGGATCGACTTCAGTAATTTTTAACACAGATAATACGTACGGAGGCGTATTAAATGCTCACATTTTGCTGACTGTAATAAACTCCCACTAACGTAACAGGGAGCAAGCCTATTGCCGTCAACCTGGCAATTTGGGAATCAAATGGGAAAGTTGGGAGTATAATGAAATAGATAGGGACGGCAATGAATTTTTTTTTTTCAAAAGGATTCTAGCAACGTGGGTCACACGTTACTAGTATTCTCTATAGTTAACCCCTCCAGCTAAGCTACATGCTTGTGTTAGAGTGGGTTCACGTCGGTAGTGCACTGGATGGGGTCCGAACCCGCAACCACTCGATCGCAAGTCCGAAGCCTTAGCCATTACGCTACCACCGCTTCTTAAGTATATTACTTATATGGATCGATTGGGGAGTGTAAGAAACAGCTCGAGCACATCAGGTTCGCCTGTAACTCGAACTGGCTGATGCCAGGAAGTCCGAGCCCTCTTACTCATCCTGATAATGATTTATCCTAAAATTCAGAGGAAAATATTAACACTTGAAATACTGACAAGTTTAAACTAAGGAAACTCGTTCCTACGGTCCATTTTAGTTCCTAATAGTACTAAGTACTGAATTATTTGTGGTAGTAATAATAACTGAGTGGTACTATCACTAAATAATAATCGCAGAGTAATATAAACCAAATGGTACTATTTCTTATTGTGTGCCACTACGTCTGCGGCTGTAGTCGTGCGTACACTACAGACACCAATGAGTCACAAAGGAAGGAATACGTGTTGACCTCTGTGAAAGAGAGAAAAAAATACTATTATTATTATTAGTTGTAATGATCACATTGATTACCGACGTTCTTATAGAATAAGGCTGCATACTTTCCTAATAATCACCGTAATCGTTTTCCCCTTCTTCTAATAATTTACGGTCAGGGCTCAAAGAGCACATGTAATTATATACATACATATAAGGTGACATATTTAGCATCGCCTTGCGAATACAAGTTAAAGTATTAAATCACTACTGATCCTGCATCGCGCTATATACAAGTTCTCCCTCTGATTATTTTATACATATTACTAGCAACCCGCCCCCGGCTTCGCACGGGAAGCAGAGACATCTTTAACATTCATCAACATATATATATATATATATATATATATATATAACTTAAATCTTCCTCGTGAATCACTCTATCTATTAGTGAAAACCGCATGAAAATCCTTGCCTTAGTTTTTCAATTTATCGCCAACAGACAGACAGACGCGGCGGGGGACTTTGTTTTATAATATGTAGTGATATACAACTTCTCTGCGTAAACTATTTGGGCCGCAGCGCATCGGGCATGATCTCTTGGCCTGGTTGGAGAATTTTCCCTTTTTTGTTGAAGGAACTTAAGACAACTAACCTCCCACAACACGTTCTTTGAGAACCATAAAAAAAACTGAAGTATCGAAGTCTTTTGCTTTCACACTCTTGTCGAATTATAGCTCTGTCATCTTTTTATATTGTTTTCGATTTTCCTCAAATCCTTCTGCATCTGTACTTACTATTTCTCTTCTTACTGAAATAAGATTTTCAATGCCTGTCATATGATGTCCATTCCCAAATAAACGCGTGCGTGCACGTAATTAAAATGGCCATCTTTTTTATCTTGTAGGTATTAGTTTTTATAAAATTTCACCTTGTATTACATTCGTAATCAAGCGTGAATAACTACAAGTAAATATAATCCATATATAGCTAATTTACAAAGTCATTCAAATAGCAAAACAGGTAATATAACTCTTTAAAGGAAGCGTTTTTTTGCGCCAGCCTCGTAAATGTGGGTGGAAAATAAATTGAACGTTGCCTCCAAAACCAGATCACTTGCTTATCTGGTGTAGATACGTTAATCGCTATTCTATATAAGGATATATAATTTTTTAGTTTTCTAGTCTTGTTTGTCGTTCATATAAATTAACAACTTCAACTAAGCCAGTTTGTAATATAAGTGTGTTTGCATAAAGCGAGAGCTACATTAGGCCGACGCACACGTCTGGGACCTCTTACACGTGTAAGGTTGGTGTGCACATAAAATCGACGTAACGCGTGTCATTCAGGAATTCTTCAAATTCACTGTCTGATTTATTAATTTTTAAGTAACTGATGATAACAGAGTCGAAAGTCAGCGTAAAATGCGCGACACGCGGTGCGTCGATTTTATGTGCAAACCAACCTTACACGTGTAAGACGTCTGAAACGTGTGCGTCGGCCTAATGTAGCTCTCGATTAAATATAATATTTACTTAAAGGACGTATTTTCAGACGTTTATGGTTTAATCATTTATGTGTCATAATAATATGATTTATTGAGTACTTTAAGCTTTAACTGTCATATTCAAGAGACGTTTTATGGTTACTAAAGCTATCTTCTTAGTATAGATTCTCATTAGAAAATGAAGATGAAAGATTAGGTAACCATTCAACGTTTCAAATATCACAGATACATACACATTAATCCATGTAAACAGGAGAATTAAAATTACCTCCATATAAGTTCAATAGTACATATATATTCTATTCGTTAGGGTCGATAAATAAAATATACTATAATTTGTTGCTATGAAAACAAAGATTTTTTACTAGTCTTGGCTCGCAATACACACAAGGCTACACTATAACACGGATTACAATATCCTTACCTAAAAAACATAAAAAATAATTACATTTGCAGTTTTCTACTTTCAATGTTAATATTATTAATTAAATTAACTTATTTATTTTCTAAAACGATAATATCACAACAATATATTCCCATACTGTCTTAATTGCCTTAATTTTATCTGTTCAGTTTTTTCACGCATTGACAATTTCAACCATTAATGCTATGGTCTAACACATCTTAGCTGTCAGAGCGAAGTGTGTCAAAATTTATGGTTATATAATTAATTGTAAACATATTTATCTACTGTGAAGAGGTGCCAAAAAAATAATACGAGTTCAATGGAATTGATATACACTGCACAGCTTGTGCAAAGATTACCAAATAGGTATAGAGATTAGGCTGCTATACCTCACCATACACTGTAAAGATAAAAATCAAATACAATGTCGTTTTTTTTCTCTTACATCTTGATAACATTATAAACAATAGGTTTCTCTGTTATTCAAAATGAAATTGTCTTGAATTTCAACGTACATTTTGACCTTTAACTAAGTCTCCGGTGCACGATGGTAACGACAGTCATTGGATTAAAAGAAGTTGAACCAATAAGCGTATCTACATTTCATTTTCATTATGATAATTTAATTTTCTCGAATGTACATCTGCTTGGTTGTTTGGTGAGATCAAATACAATTCAATTCAAATTTAAAAAAAAATCAATTCAAATTCAAATTCAAAAAAAACTTTATTTCATAAAATTGACCATCAATTATTCGAAATCGTCGATTTAATAAATAATTATTTTAATTAAAAATTATAGATCAACACACACAGAGTCACCGCAACAATAGTTTGCTTCGTCAAATGTAACATGATTAAAGAAAACAAAATGGATAGCATAATATCACATCTGCCTGTTTCGATCTATAACCGCCCGTTTCAAATGGTTGAGCCTTGTGAGAAGAAATCCCACAAATCCCATATTTTAAAAAAGAAAAACTAGACAGTTTCAACAATATTCAGTAAATATCACATCATTTTGTTGTGTGCTATTATGTTTTTAAAATTAAAAGTGAATAAACTAGAAAAAGAATATGACACTATGGAAACTGAAAATTAAGGAAAAAATTAAAAAGAAGAAAAGAAAAACATGAGAGATGGAAAATAAGAAACATATTAGCTCACATTAGCTTTCTATTACAATTCCATCCCAAGCGTTTTTATCCTGTATATAATCGCCTACTGAGTAATAGCCCTTAAGGCATAGCTGTCGTTTTACTGTAGACTTAAACTTGTTTATACTTAACATTTGAATATTATCTGGGATTTTATTATAATATCGCACACATTGACTTTGAAACGACTTGTTAATTTTTTGGAGCCTAGAGGCAGGTACAACAAGCTTATATTTATTACGCGTGTTAAAAGAGTGTATATCACTTTTTTTACAGAAGTGATCTTTATTTTTATGAAGGTAAATTAGATTTTCATAAATATATTGGCACGCTACCGTCAT
Organism: Callimorpha dominula; assembly: GCA_949752705.1. Classification (NCBI taxonomy): domain Eukaryota; kingdom Metazoa; phylum Arthropoda; class Insecta; order Lepidoptera; family Erebidae; genus Callimorpha; species Callimorpha dominula. The sequence continues at coordinate 3,126,275 of OX456992.1, forward strand.
TATGTTAGTTTCTTTAAATTTCTGCCTCAGTGAACCACGATTTCCTAAGTTATAAATTTCTCGAATAGCCCTCTTCTGCAGCACAAACATAGATTGAATATCGGCGGCATTCCCCCACAGTAGAATACCATACGACATTAGACTATGAAAATAATTAAAATAAACTAATCTGGCTGTTTCAACATCAGTCAGTTCACGAATTTTTCTAATTGCGTATGCTGCTGAGCTGAGTCTATTCGATAACTTATCAATATGAGGGCCCCATTGAAGCTTAGAATCAAGAGTAATGCCTAAGAATTTTGTAGTATCAACTAGGTCCAACTCGTCTTCATTAAGTAGTATAGTCGTTTTCACCTGTTTAACGTTTGGAGTAGTGAACCGGATACATTTAGTTTTTTCTCCATTAAGAAGTTCGTCGTTAAAATTTGTACACATACGTTTTAGCCTAAATAAGAGTGAAGTATCATCCGCAAACAATACTATTTCGTGGTTGTTCTTAACAATATAAGGTAAGTCATTAATGTAGATTAGATCCCCGCGGAACGCCCATTTTTACCACAGACCCTGGAGATAGCTTGGCATTAATATCGACTTTCTGAATCCTATTACTTAGATAAGAAGTAAGAAGATCCAGCGCCGTATCTTTGATACCGTAATGATATAATTTCCTGATCAGAGTTTCATGAACAACACAATCGAAAGCTTTGGATAAATCGCAAAAAATGCCTAGAGAATCGTGGGCATCCTCCCAGGCATCAAATATATGCTTTACAAGCTCTACACCGGCATCAGTTATAGAGCGACCCCTTGCAAAACCGAATTGCTTATTATGTAACAAATTATGGCAATTAAAGAAACTTCGCATTTGATCATGAATAATTTTTTCAAAAAAATTTACTGAATACTGGTAGTACAGAAATTGGTCTAAAGTTAGTTGGGTCTGAAGTACTCCCAGATTTGAACAATGGAATGATTTTACTAGATTTCATCAGATCAGGAAGTACACCACTATCTACACACTGATTAAATGATAAATGACTAGCAATTACAGTAATAACAGATTTTGTAATGATTACAGAATTTCCCCAGAGGTCGGCTGTTTTTTTTTGGATTTAGCGTGTTGAAAGCTTTGATAATTTCAGAAGGACTGACATGTTGAAACCTAAATACACTGTCATTCCTATCAACATTCTCCTTCAAAATTGATTCTGCAAGAGCTGGTGAGGAGTTCAAAGATTTAGTAGTCGACACAGGAATATTAGTAAAAAAGTTCTCAAAAACAGAGGCTACTTCTATATCTGACGTTACTTGTTTGTTATTAATTTTCAAACTAAACTCATTGCTTTGGTTGTGCTGCTTTCTAGTCTCGCTATTAATAATGTTCCAAGTTGTCTTAACCTTATCATCGCTACTTTTAATCCTTGAACTCAGAAAACGAGACTTTGCTATTTTACAAAGCTTCCTAAACAATTTAGAGTATTCTTTGACATATATGTGAAATTGTTCACTATTATTGTAATTTCTTTCATCATATAACTCATAAAGTCTCTTTCTGCTCTTGTGTAAGCCTATAGTAGCCCATTCACTAAATCACAGATCAATACTATCACACGTTATAATAACGTGATCTTAATGAGGTTTCTTTTGAGAGCCACCTGATTGAATTTTATCTAATGATGTGGAATTGTATGTGTTATAAAGTTCAACTTACAATACTGGTTTACTTTTCAATTTATTTAAGTAGGCGTGTGTACTTCTTTTTTTGACGTAATAACGTCTTATAAATCGATGAACGCCGGCTGCACGCACGAAAAAACATGACTCCTTGTCACGTTGCCGCCTTACGAGAGCGCGTAACAAGCGATAGAGAGGCACGAACGGCCTAAGCGAAAGCTTAGGCCGATTGTGGCTTGTGACGCATCTATCTCTCTTCCACTGTTTTTTTTATGAGGTTATCACGTACAATATCGTTCGTAAACCGACTTTGCCGGCAACCTATTTTTTTTCATTTAAAAGACTACTCCCGCATAAGGAAATATGCCTGTTTCGCGGGGGGCTTTACAAACAATGAAACAACGGACAAAAAGAAAACCCAGACTCAGGACAATTATTTGTGGATCACACAAATTTTGTGTGATGGATGTCTTGTGTGGATCGCACCCACAACACTCTGTGCGGCGTAGTGGCGAGATGACTACTTTAAACATTGTGCCATCCGTGCAATCTAAGTTAACTGTTTGTGAGTAATTAAAAGTATAGCTAATTTATAGACAAGTTTATGATGATTGATTTAAAATAAATAATGTTTTTATAAATAATTTATTATTTGTTTATAAAAACATTATTTATCTTAAATTCGAAACTAATAACAGGCCCAGCTAACTCCTATGAACAGGTCAAGCCCTCTCGTACGTCATGATTGAGTGGAGCGTGGCGTGCTCGTTGTTTTATTATGACACCTACGGCATACTCGTTGAATTTCTGAAATCTGGAGTTTAAATAAAAAACTTTGACAGGGCTAGTCATGTAATTACATTAGCTATTTAGACGCTCTCGTCTTTTAAATAATTTCTATTACTGTGGAGATATAATCTATTCAATAACGAAAGTTATTAGCATCTGTCAACAATTGGTGAAGGTATCGCGTAATATACGCAACACGCTTTGCACACGTACAGAAAATAGAAACAGAGTTGGATTGAGAACTTATTTTATTTATTTTTATTTTATTTTAAACTTTATGCGCATTTGGTACATATATGTATATATATATATATATATATATATATATATATATATATATATGTTTTTTCGCGCGTGCAGCCGGCGTTCATCGATTTATAAGACGTTATTACGTCAAAAAAAGAAGTACACACGCCTACTTAAATAAATTGAAAAGTAAACCAGTATTGTAAGTTGAACTTTATAACACATACAATTCCACATCATTAGATAAAATTCAATCAGGTGGCTCTCAAAAGAAACCTCATTAAGATCACGTTATTATAACGTGTGATAGTATTGATCTGTGATTTAGTGAATGGGCTACTATAGGCTTACACAAGAGCAGAAAGAGACTTTATGAGTTATATGATGAAAGAAATTACAATAATAGTGAACAATTTCACAAATATGTCAAAGAATACTCTAAATTGTTTAGGAAGCTTTGTAAAATAGCAAAGTCTCGTTTTCTGAGTTCAAGGATTAAAAGTAGCGATGATAAGGTTAAGACAACTTGGAACATTATTAATAGCGAGACTAGAAAGCAGCACAACCAAAGCAATGAGTTTAGTTTGAAAATTAATAACAAACAAGTAACGTCAGATATAGAAGTAGCCTCTGTTTTTGAGAACTTTTTACTAATATTCCTGTGTCGACTACTAAATCTTTGAACTCCTCACCAGCTCTTGCAGAATCAATTTTGAAGGAGAATGTTGATAGGAATGACAGTGTATTTAGGTTTCAACATGTCAGTCCTTCTGAAATTATCAAAGCTTTCAACACGCTAAATCCAAAAAAAAAACAGCCGACCTCTGGGGAAATTCTGTAATCATTACAAAATCTGTTATTACTGTAATTGCTAGTCATTTATCATTTATATTTAATCAGTGTGTAGATAGTGGTGTACTTCCTGATCTGATGAAATCTAGTAAAATCATTCCATTGTTCAAATCTGGCAGTACTTCAGACCCAACTAACTTTAGACCAATTTCTGTACTACCAGTATTCAGTAAATTTTTTTGAAAAAATTATTTATGATCAAATGCGAAGTTTCTTTCTATATATATATATATATATATATATATAGACTGCAGATAGGTATTTGATATTACTATCAACGTGATATCTCTGCGCGTTCCTAATGAAAAGAGTCTTGACAGACAGAAATACGGACAACGAAGTCATCCTAAGAGGGTTCCTTTCTTTCAATTGAGGAACGGAACCCTAAAAAGAGGAAGTTCACATATACTTATTCGTGGATATATATACTTAGTTATGTGATAGGAATTTTATGGTGATCATGTCTGCATTTATGCATGTATGGATATTTATGTATTTATTCATAAAATATATGTATATGCATATATATATACATATATATATATATATATATATATATATATATATATATATATATATATGCTATATTTGTATTACTACGGTATTTGATATTACTATCACGTTGATAGTAATATCAAATACCTATCTGCAGTCTTTTAAAGCTGTAAAAAAATTAAACTTTTAAGTCAACGCAATCGAAAGATACATTTCATTTAAGACTCATATTTTAACACTTTGCAGGTAAATCAAAACCTTACTTATTTATTGTTAATATTATACTCATTTATATTTTGCACTTGGAAAATAGATTGAGAGGTATATTGATGTATGAGGGAGTATTATTAGAATGGGAAAGTAAAGTTTGTCTTTCAATAAAAACGAGCCAAAATCCTTGAGAATCAATTCCCGAGATGGACGAATTTTATATATACAAGTTTGTAAGGTACCCTCGGAGCGCGAGTCCGACTCGCATTTGATGATTTCTTTTAAATAAACGTTCATTTTTGTAACTTATGTCAATAAAATTAAAATAAAACATAAAATAACGTTTAAATATTGCGAAAAGACCTTATAAGGGAGATTAGTTTCCATTTGGCAATTTGCCCAAATGAGTCAACACCACAAGTTATTTTGTCTCATAAAAGGAAGCAATGACCTTCGTGTCCATTTTGTATCATTGCAACGATATCTGTACTAATTTCAAACAGGTAAACAGTTTTTTTGTTGATACTTCTGAATCTCCTTAACTTTTAAATAAAATGTTTTAATTGAGGAATAGTGGGAGAGCCATGCTTCGGCACGTATGGGCCGGCTCGACCGGAGTGATACCAAGTCTTCACAGAAAGCCGGCATTGAAGCAATGCTTGCATTGCTTTTCGTCGAATGAGTGAGGTTACCGGAGGCCCTAACCCTTCCCTCCTGCTCAGACTCTTCCCCTACTCCCCTACTACCATCTTAAAGGCCAGCAACGCACTTGTGACTCTTAAGTTGCAGGTGCCCATGGGTGGCGGTAGTCATTTGCCATGAGGTGGCACGACAAAAAAAAATGCAACAAGAACCTCTTTAAGTTCATATTAAACCGTTCACAATATTTACATTGTAACATGGTTGAACTTGACGCTAAATTCTGAGACGATTTCTTTTTTTTTTAGTGACAAAAACCTTGCTCCTACATTCACCATTACATTTTAGATCTGATTATAGATTACCAGAAATTTCTTAGCTTTATAATGTTAGTTCATGTGGCTGTATAATTAATGTCTAACTGATTAAGCACAACTTTAGTTGAATTATGTATGTGCAATGTAAGGAAAAATGGCAAATGATATTAGGTAAAGTTGCATTGCAACATACATCTCTGCCATGAGTCATTTTAATCTCAGAAGTGGTAATAAATCTCGACGGTGTTCATATGTCATCAGAGTGACTAATTTGACTAATTCTGGAGATCAATCAATATTGAAGTCTAGGTTCGTCCACATGATAAAAAAAGTTCTCATGATGAAAATACCCATGAGGTCACCCGACTCAACTCAAAACTAAAGGTATGGGATTAATTCGCTGTATGTAGTTCAGTCATGTTCTAACTTAGTCTTCATCTTTGCTCATTCCCACTTTAGGTGTGATCGGTTCTCCTATACTTTGTCTAATTTAGGATGATAATTTTAACAGCTCGCGCCCCTGAAGTTTCGTATTTTTTTTCGGTAAAATTTACAACAGATAATGTCATACTTCATTGATGAGTTGGCACTTAGTGCAGTGTCATTATATATAACTATCAACAAGACTATTGATGTCCACTTCGACAGCGTATATGAACAAGAATTTATTACCAACCTAAGGAACAGTTCTAGTAGTAGAGGATCTAGTGATGATGATGGTGAAAATAATGAACAGGATTTAGGGTGTGTACATGGTAGACAACCTAAATCATTATGATTTTCGAATACAATGGTATTAGAAATAAATAACTTAAAAATTCTTATTTCTTTTGTTTCATTTCATTTCTGACTAGGTTGACTGACCGAATAAAAATATGCACTAGTCAAAATAGTCGTTGAGGGCGTTTATAGTCATATTATTATTTTTTATTAAATAGAAAAACATTTTTGTTTTGTATTATAACCGACCATACAGCATAACTATGCAACCATCGATTCCAAGTTATATGATAATAATAATCGATAAGCGTATAGGTTCAATAACTATTATACACTACACTGACAGCTCACAGTAGGGATGACATCCCTACTGTGAGTTGTCAAAATTATCATCCTAAATTTGACAAAGTATAGTTAGTATGTTGTCTGCGCAAAAATGTTCTGTCTTGGGTTGTCATTTCGCGTGGTTTATTTCAATTTAAAGTCAGCCATGTTCTTAACTACTGGGAAAAAATACAAATCTGTTCAGTACTAGTAAAATATGGATCAGGAGCTCAGTATACAACTATAACAAACATATGTACATATAACAAACATATATACATAATATGCTTGTTATGCTGCGATTGCATTGTGGAATTAAAAACTTATTATAGATTCAAGATTGTTATGCTTATCAGTGATAATATAATCACAAATCAGTTTTCACAACTAGCTATTTATAGCTATTTAATCAGTTGTATTTATTTACTTGAACGTGCGTGAGGGAAAAGATAAACGGACCATAAATAAACGAGCCTATTAAAAGTTCATATAAAACGATCAAAAGTGTAAAAGAAAGAAGTTTGTATAGAAGCGAAGGCCCGTAAATTAATGACGGTACTTAATGAAGACGCTCATCTGATAATGTCCTTATTATCTAACCTGTATCACTATTACTATAATCGAAATTTTGTGTTGGAGACTTTAGTCTAGGGGTATAGAAACTCATCATATATGTATTTTCTACGCAGGCCTAGTTGTGGGCACCAGCTAGTCCTAATTCTAACTAACATTATACCCAAATGCAAATATTAGTTAGTGTGTTATGCTTTTTAACTATAACTACTTAACCCATCATCATGAAATTTTGCATGAACGTGGCCACGGGTACAGAAAAGGACATAGGAATACCTGAATTTATTGTTAAAATCACGGGTAACATTATTTTTTTATTAAATTTAATAGTAACGTGGGTCACACATTACTAGTATTCTTGTTAACCCCTCCAGCTAAGCTAAATGCTCGTGTTTGGAGTGGGTTCACGTCGGTAGTGCACTGGTTCGAACCCGCAACCACTTGATCGCAAGTCCGACGCCTTAGCCATGATGCTACTCCCGCTTTTAATATATATTTGCGCTTTAATATACTTTGTCATTTGGAATAAAAGAGTTTTTGACATTCAAAAATAAGTTTGAGAGCTTGCTTGCTGAATATCTACATTCTAATTTGAATATGGAGCAAATTCTATTTGAATGACAAAAAAAACGAAAATCGTATAATGCATCGTAGAGCACGTACTCGTTTGCACGCGCTTATAAATATGTATTAAATTAATTTTAAATTCAATTTAAGTTAACTCCAATGGTTGTACTATCGTTTTGGGAAAATTCAAAAATACTTTATTATGTTTTTACATATTTTATGTTGCGTGTTCCGTTAAAAACGGAGCACTAGACTTTAAATTTAACATTATTTGCTAAAGTAATAAAATGTATGTATTTCAAAAAAAATATCGCTTTTGCTGTATTGAAAAGAATATACAAAGTTATAAAAATGATACCAATAATAATAACAATTAAAAAAACTCAATGTGAAAAGATCACTATAAAGACACGTAATAATGTAGATTGTATCCAAATGTTTTTGTAAAAAAATAAAATCTCACGTAAAACAATTATCATTAAATGTGGTCAAATTTTAGGAGTGCCTTACATTATTCACAGGGTCTACTATACGACCCTTAAATATGACCACATCTATCTGTAAAATTAACCACTGCTAACGATATGAAAAATTTGTCTAGTGGGCGACAAACATTGGGGTATTCCCATAAGATAGACCAATTATAAAATTATATAGGACAGTCCTTGAAAAAGGTATTATCACATTGTCTCGGTAGCGGTGGACAGAAAATGAAAAGGTTAACAAACCGGTATGGTAAACTATTAATCGTTAACTGAAGTGAACAGATTATTAGATAACATAGAAGTCCGTTTACTTTTGCCGAACCATCGCTCGTTGAAAAGCGTGTTTCCTTTTCTGTCTCCAGTTTGGTTATCAGCAGGGGGCTAACATCAAAAGGGCCCAGCCGGGTCTTTAGTCATAATTTAATAGAATACGGTGCTTTTCCCTACAGCTGTAAACCCATAGGTTATCAAATTATACTTAAGAAAGGTTTTGTAATGTGTAGAGTAAAATCGTTCCAACAATAGATTCAAGAAACTAAAGGCGTGTAAATTTGCAGAACAGTCTATTACATTAAGTAAATGTATTTTTAAGTACATTAAAAGTTTCGATTGTAAATATAGTGTAAAATTTTGCGATATAAATGCAATAACAATGCAATATTTGGTAGAACTACCTACTACTTTAATTTGACCCTTACATCCATTATCTCTAATCGGGTGTCTAAGCTTTTGAGCCGTAAACAAATAATAACAGGTTATGGCGTCACACGTGCGTGTCTAATGATTTCAATTTTGTTTTGTTTGGCCTGTTGGTCTAGTGCTTAGTGATCCTGACTGCTGAGCCAGAGGTCGTGGGTTCGATTTCCACCCAGAACAAATAATTGTGTGATGAGCATGACCATTTGTTCCGTGTCTGGGTTTAATTTATCTATAATATGTATGTATTTAGAAGTATATAAGTATTGTGAGTATCGAACCTCTTTAGAGTCTTGCGGGAAGCTGGCTGGTAATATAATATTTAAATAATTTCGAAACTTGTTTTGAATTTATATAGAATCAATAGAAAAAGGAGAGAAGCAGTTCATCGTGCAGTCAGAGTGGACGGCTGGCAAGTTGCTGGGCCACAAATTTGAAGCCATTATAAAGTTAATATATTTATTGTAGCTAGTTCAGTCTAATATATTAATACCAGTTCCCAGCTTCTATCAATTCCTATCTCCTCTGAAACACCCGATTCCTGAAACCCTCTCTGCCAAGCGAGACCTTACAGTATGTTTATCAGCGGTCTGATTACCATAGTACGGGTCTGCATAATTTGGGACCAGACGGTCGTGTGTGAGATGTCAAGTTATTATTATTATTATTAATCGTTATTTTGTTGCACTTAACGAAAAAAAAAAGAAATAACACAATTCGAATGACAAGATATTATGTTAAGAGTTAAGTGGCATAATATAAGCACATTTGATTTGCATTAGACAAATATACAAAATCTCGCTCCATCTTAACACCAGAAAAATAAAACTTAATAAAATAATCACAAATAAGGAAAAAAATCAAGATGTTTAGTTGTTTAACCTTGCCTTATGGCGTTCTTGCCCGATGAAGTATCATTGTGGGTAGATGATAAATCGGTTGCTCTTGAAACTGAGGTCAAAGTTACACAAAATGTTGGTCATTGTGTTTACGGTTGTGTGACATAGACATATTTACATGTAGATAGAATAGTTGTAATTGATGAAGAGACCGCCCTGCAGTGGTGACCGCGTGGATTGTACGTTAAATGCTATATTGAAATACTGCGACCATGCACAATAGCTAGAAGGGAACAGCAAGTAAGCGGTGCTGCAAAGCTATAAAAATATTTATGAACATTGCCAGTGGCATATTAAAGTTTAACCTTATTTAACACTTAATTAAATTCAGAGTAGTTACAATAAGTAAAATATTAAATTACAATAAGTTATATTTAAATGTTAGATATTTCTGAGTATAGATAGTTCTGAGTATGTCATGCTCGCCTAGAAGTCCTGCCTATGGTGGCGTATATGTCGGGTCGTTCGGTTCCCTTCAATATGGTTGATCTGTACGATGGCTGGCGTGTGCGTCATGCTCGTGAACGGGTGCCGTTGGTCGGGGCTGGTCATCTCCGGACTGTTATTACTTAAATATGTATAGTAGTAATTAGCACGTCTATTTATATTTTAGAATAATAGGTATGTTACATTGTCCTCACATTTCATTTACGCTTATAAGCAATGTAACCAGAAATTTGTAAAAAACATTTTGAAAAAGAGTGTCCTTGGAGTTTCTTGCCTGTTCTTCTCCATAGGATCTACGTATTGGAACAGGCAACTAGCTTCACGACTGACTTAGTCTGACTGACTTCTACTCCTGACAATTCAAAAATACCTATTATTGGTTTAATTGAAGTAAATGATTTTGATTTTGATTTATTTCCAACAGATGTGGTAAATTTGACTTGGTCTACATGTGATCCTAAAATATGACCACACCGTTTCTGTAATAACCTGTATAACCACTGATAACTATGTGAAAACTTTATATAGGTAGAAGGCGACAAACAGGTATTCACATAAGATAGATTAATTATAAATTTTTTCGAATTTTCGAATTTTAGCCAGGTCCGTTCAGCCGTTCTGGCGTGATTGAGTAACAAACGTCCATTTATCCAAACATCCGACTTCAAAAAAGGAGGAGGTTCTATGTTCCACTATTTTTTATGTATGTTCACGGATTACTCAAAGCCGCCTTTACCGATTTGGAAAATTCTTCTTTTGTTTAAAAGGGTATATTTCCTAGGTGGTCCCATGGTCATCAGGTCAGGATTTGATGATGGGATCCTGGAGAAATCGAGGGAACTATTGAAATTTTATAGGCACACTTGAAGCAATTTGAGGCGCATTGAAGTAGGTGATGATTATATTATAATAGTAGTAAGATTACTAAATCACTTTCTTGTTATATTTTCACATAATAAAGAGCCATGCTTTACTTTATCTGTAACTGGTTTTGCCCACGGCTTCGCACAAATCGTGTACAAAAATCTTTTGACCAATTTTGATGATTGAATTCTGTATTGGTTAAAAAGGCCAGTCATTAGATGATGGCTCAGAGAGGATGTAAGGATGTGGCACCACTTGTCATTCCGGCCCTGTTTGTCTAGTAGTTAGTGATTATAACTGTTGAGCTGGTCATAGGTTTATTACTATAAACCTATGACCAGCTCAACTGTTATAATCACTACTACACTACTAGTACAGACTCTTCCTAGTTTAGGATCAGACGGTTGTGTGTCAGGTGTCTCAAGTTATTCCATCTACTAATATCCACTAATCCACTAATATTATAAATGTGACAGTTTGGATGGATGGATGGATGTTAGTTACTCTTTCACGCCAAATCTACTGAACCGACTGCGATGAAACTTAGTATGTGGATAGCTGGATACCTGGATTAACATATAGGCTACTTTTTATCCCGATATTCCCATGGGATCGGAACTTACGTGGGTGAAACCGCGGAGCGCTGCTAGTAAGTTATAACTTGCAGCGGTCTAATAACACTCGTCTCATTTAAAAAATCCAAGAGCTTCTGTAGAAAGTAAATTGTGGAATGACCTCCATACCGATTCTCTCCAGAGATTATGCATTATGAGGTTCATTTAAAAGGACATTAGAAGAACTTTACAGGGCCGGTAACTGTTTAACTTTAGGCGCTTTTTTTTAAGGACCTTTTTTAAACTTCTTAGTAACTACTTAACTTTAGAAAAAGTAGGGCAGGGAGGTTTTCATAGAATTTGATTGAAGATTCTTTCTAATAACTCGATTTAGATATAAGTTTTCATTATTTTTTCATTCAATTCAATTCATTTATATCTTGACAATATATAATTGTGTTGAAATGTACAAAAAATAATACCTATCACAGAACATTACTCAATAAGAAATAAATAAATAAAAACCATTAAACATTCATTAGTCATTACATATAAATTAAATAAATTCATCTTAAAATACCTAAACAAAAATTTTAAGCCATAAATAAATATTGAAAGTATTCAAAAGTATTACAAAAAATTTAAATGTCATTTACAAAATTCATCAAGTGAGTAGAAACAACCGTCTACAAGAAATGCCTTGAGTTTCGACTTAAATGCCGATGTATAAAGCGTCCTTTTTATTTCTAAAGGAAGTTTATTATATAATCTTACTGAGTTGTAATACGAGCTATGTTTGGCAACATTCAGCTTAGGTGCTATCATGGATGGCAAGTCAAGTCTTCTTGTGCTTTCCCGTATTAATCTCTCTTCATTATTTTCATATTTATATATGTTCTTGGAAAAGTTAGTGACCAAAACCATTACATAAAGACTCGGTACCGTTAAGATTTTTAAATCCTTAAAATATTGTTTGCAAGATTGTTGCTGCTCTATGCCAACCATTGATCTTAAAGCTCTTTTCTGGGCAACAAAGGCTTTTTGAATATTATAGTCATAGCTGCCTCCCAGAAAAGAATGCTATACCTCAGTTTTGATTCTACTAATGCAAAGTAAACGGTTATAAGTTGGTCTAGGCATACAACATATCTCAAACTTCTTAACACATAACAGGCAGAGTGAATACCGGCCTCCAAACTAGCCAACTCATTTTTCCAATTTAGTAAGCAGTCAAAATATACACCTAGAAATGTAACCCCATCTACTGTGTCTAAACGATTACCATTAAGAGTGCAAAGTAACTTGTCTGAATTTTTACTCGTAGATTTAAAGAATATTAAGTTTGATTTTTTTGCATTTATAGTGAGACAGTTAAATGTAAACCATGTGTTAAAGTGATCTAAAACTTCGTTAACTCTCCTCGATAATATTAATGCCGGGGGTATAAAAAAGAAACAACTGCAAATGTAATATTTATTATGACTGTTTGGAGGAGTTTCTCGCGAGGCTAAACTCGTGAGAAAAACACGACAGTAAACTTTTATGTTATATTGATAAATCATGTACTAACACTTCTTCATACAATAAAGTAGATAAACAAATTCATGACTCGTCATGGTAAGCGGCTATCGTTGCCTATAAACATTAGCACCACAAGTTCAATATAAAAATATAAGACAGTGCATGACGTGTGTTTACAGGCGTTGATTACAACAGCCCTCATTGTAATGTGCAATACCAACCCAGTGCCCTCTTCACGTAGATAATTAACTTTAAAAAAAAAGTATCACCGACTTCAATGCGCTTAAACCATGGTAGATTGTAACAAGTATTCTTCATCCCTTCATTTGATTTGAATTTTATCAACCTTGAGCACATTTAATTCAATTAAAAAAACAATTATTGAGATTGGTTTAAAAATGGCAACGATACCTTTGCCATTTCTAAACCAATTTCAATAATTGTTTTTAACAACACCACAACAAAAAAAAAACTGTCAAATTGAGAACCTCCTTCTCCTTTTTGAAATCGGTTGTAGATTGTGTTGCGTCATTATCTGGTACTGGTTGTACAATGTCCTCTCAAAGTGAAGGTACTTTCCCATCCTGCAGTCGAACGCCAACAAAACCGTAGTTATGACGAAATACTTTGCTATTTTCAAATCTTTCTCTCAAGTTTAGTTTTTTTATTTATTTTAATCAAAGGCAACTTTAATCAAGAATCTGATGTCCCACACTTCCTTCATTGTGCCCAATCTGCTTTTTCTTTTTGTAGTAAAATATTTGACTAAATATTATTCTAAAATAGTCTTAATTAGTTAATTCTTCCTGTATGCACGTCAAACATCTACGTCCTGTAGTACAAAGATAAACGACAATAAAATACGAACCGACACTAAAATTTAAGATGTCATAGCTGATACTTCTATCTGATCAAATTAATGAGAATCGTGCCACAAATTTTTATTTGCGGATACGCATCCGACATATGTATATGTATATCTTCGGTCGTGATCAATTATGTTGATTATTAGATTGGATGTTCATTCAGTCTTACTATGAACTCTGAGGCACTCCAGACAGCTTGTACAGTAAGACCTATTTTACTAAATAAATAATTAAACCCAGATGTTCTTAAATCTACATGTTATGACATTCTTTTGCCTTCCTGACAACATTTGTAATTTGATATGTAGGGTCCTAATAATGCGTGACAGAATGTAAGCGGACTTTTCGGGGGCTCTATAATTGTACAACAAGGAATTCCAGATTCTAAGGTTTTATTGGTACAAGAGTTACTTATTAAAACTGATATAATATCTAACCTGGCTTTAACGTAACGGAAACAAATACCTTATGACCACCAACAGTCCAAATTCATCCAATCTCGTATTAAATTACAAGTCGATTTAGTATCAGTCAGTGTAATAAGTATGTTGTCTATACAAAATGAACGGCCATCTCAAAGAACCAGTTCTAACGTTCGCTGCAACCAAATTCAAATTTAAAATGAACGTTATTCGCACTTGCCGAAACACATGACCTTCTCACAATCGTTATGATACGATGGGGTCGATGAACTTGATGCAGATGCGTTGCCGTTCACATGTAGCGTTACAACCTCCCACGTGAGAGTATGCAAGTGAAAAGCGTTAGCGGGAGCGGGTAGCAATTTGATAGGTATTCTTAATTGTTTTTTATGTTGCGTGTATTTTTTAGAACCTTTGAAGCTAGTCCCTAGTAGAACCTAGTCTAGGTCTATGGTACAGTGGGATTAACGAGTAATTGTAACTTTGAAGGCACTACGAATAAGTTTAATTCGTTTTGTTTAGTGTATTGTGTAGGATCATTAAAGAAGGATGCGTCTCTGATAGACCGAATGAAAAAACACAAACATATTTGCGAATCACCGAGCAACTATATGCATATAGGTATAGACAAATTCCTAATCTCAATTATCTTAAAATATTTTTGTTGTCACCTAATACTATTCAAATTTATTTCATTTATTCTAAGTGTAAATTAAAACATTACCAGAGTATGCCTATTTTTAAAAATCTGGTTAATCACTAGTCTGAACTAGATTGTGACCACTAATCTAAATCTTACCCGAATTGTACCCGACCCCGTTTAATGGTTCGAAATTGAAATACATAGCGCGGATATCGCCGTGAGTGTTGAAAAACATCTTCAAAAACTTTTACAAATAAAATATTAACCTGCTAACTTCTATGCCTTGTGACACGCGTCCATAAGAAATCCGCCTACACGAGTGGTTCTCGAACTAAATCCGAGGTGATTTGAGCACTTTTTGTTGGTATTTAAATTGGGTGCGTCGTTACGAGCTCGCCAATTCGCCTGTGAGGTGAGGCTTATTCTGATACGAACTGACTTATTACTTGAGGTTGTAGTACAAGAAATGGCACAAAAAGTGTGGTTTAAAGAGATCGTTCCTTTCTTGCGATGTCTTAAAACCTTCTTTCCTTTTTACTATTTGTTATAAAATAAATCTCTTAATTAATTTTCAGTTCTCGAAAGGCGGCTTTCAATCGAACATGATTCATTGTTAAGCTATCTGAAATCCGTAGTATATTACGAAATCTGTACTAAGCCTTTAAAAGGTAGCATTTAATTGACAGTTAAGCTGAAAAATCCGCATAAAAATTTATAATCTGTTAAGGGAGATTAATTTTTCACACTGTATTTTTTGGAAAATAAAGGTGAAATTATTATAATTAAAAATGTTAATATGCTTAGAGTTTACAGGGACCGCCAAATTAGCACTATTGTGTTGTTTCGAACCGGCAAATTAATTAATTTCAATTTACACAAGGATAATGATGTGATTGGTGATTTAACTCGCTGTGGATGGCGTCGTGATGTAGCGTGTAGCCAATAGCATTATAGTAAATGTTGCCTATCTACCCGGAATTGTAACACACGAGAAATCGCTATCTAACACTTAAGTGCTTTTAAGCAATGAATTTATCACCTTTTTTTGAGAAAAAACCAGGTTTAACACGGACCTTTTTTTATATCCATTTTAAGAAAATACTTGCCTAGATAGTGAAATTGCGAAATTCACAGCTGTAAAGTACTATTGAGAGATAGCCGTATAGTTTAATAACGATACTTAAAATTGTTGGTTACCCTTTTTCTGTTTTGAGGCCACGTATTACTTTGTCTAGTTAGCCCTAGATTCTATAGAAGTCTCTACAGTCAAAAACCAATACAAACAATCTAATACAAACACCAATACAAATAAATAATTACGGAATACTATTAGAATTAAACAGGTATTGATTTCCTAACACGCTGTTCGATATCGATATACTTTCAACTTTGTCTAGAAGTTATCATAAATTAGTGCTGTTGATATCTGTAATCAGAAACTGTGACAAAATGAGAAATATTAGTCTAAACATTATTAGGCTAATCCAGTATTAGTAAATTCTCAGTTACGAATTTCTATTTCCTTTCAAGAATAAAAGTAATATCTGTTATTACTGGTACAACTTATCAACGCTATTACATACATTGACAGTGAAGCGGATGACGCATTGACACAATTGACAGGCTGTCAACCAACTGTCAGTCTACTTGATAGTTACGGATAGGTCTGTAACTAGCCGTCGTTACGCGAGTGCATAGCCACACTATACAAAGGGGTAAGGGATAAGTCATTTAAAGGTTTTTAAGGTATGGCTATATATTATATGAAAAATATTGGCTATTAGTAATCTTTATTCAACCATTGCTGGTCAAACCTTAAATACTTTTTCACCCACTGGTAAATTACCTTTTTTGTATTTAAATGAAGCAGACAATTTGTGTAGTAACTAAATATAGTTGCGCGTGTCATCATCATAGAGTGAAAAAACAAAAGGAAAAAAATATAGGATCAATTGTAAAACAAGACGTCATTTAGGTTACTACATATAACTGTAAAGGAAGAGTAAGAAAACAACATTAATGCAATAATAATATTTGCATTCTAACGTTGAATGTATTATCATAATATAATTTCACATGCTTATATGTATATACACAATATATAAATCTAAACACCCTCTATCTGACATCTGACATTAATTACACTGATTTATATTCCTATTAAAGAAAAAGTTAAAAAAAGTCTAATTATATTACGTCTTCTTTTTTTCTCAACAACCCATAGTACACGCTTTGTTTAATTAGCGTCTAGTAACCGCTGTATACAATGTGTCCCCTGTGTGTGTATATAAATGTGATGTGGAGGGATAAGGAACGTTATGTAAGTTAATGTTACAAGGAAGTCGACGGGTACAAGAGAAGAAGATAACCATAGAAAAGATGGATGGACTGTGTGAAAGAAGATATGGATAAAAAGGGCAGTGAAATTACGAATGATCATGTAAAAAAAAAAAAAGTATTGCGCCGACACCAAATTAAATAGGTACAAGTGTAGGCAGATGATGATATCGAAGACAGTGAGATAGTTTAAAATCTTGGTTGGGCATGTTACTTCCCTTACTGAATAAGATGTACCCTATTAGTAAATATATTTTAAAGTTTCCACTACAACAGGGCTACCTAGTTTACAAGTTATTTACTGACTACCATAGATTGGTTCACGATCTGTATCAACTTTGAAATTAAATAAAGGTCTAGTATTCACGAGTTGAAATAATAAAACTGGCCACAAGCTACAAGAGACAACACGGCCTGTGGGAATTCTATCGAGATTGGACTCAGATCGCGCAAGTTGTACCAACCAACGGTTCTTTTTATATATTTCCTTTGCAAACTATTACGGGGTCAGATACAATCTTTAATCGAAGATATATTGAGATTTTTTTAATAAAACTTAGAATGTTAGTTTAATTTCTACTTTTTTTTTGTTTAGAAGCCAGAAATAGAATAAAAGAATGATTTGCTGTTCTACAATCAAATTACAATTTTTTTTTTCTAAAATTCCTATTTTGAAATATTTTTTAAAAACTAAAGCAGAGTTTTTGAATTTAACTCGAAATTTCTATAGAAACAACTAAACAAGTACAGTGCGGTCTTTTTACTATCCACAGAATTAAAACAAAAGACAGTAGAGAACAGTGTGACCATTTATATAATATTGACCTACAAAATGTTAGCCTATACCTAATCATTGATTCCATCAATATTAATCTAATTCCTAACAATATTGAATTCAGTTTTGTTAACAATCGCAGTTGGTCTTCAACTTACTACTCCTTCCTCCTTCTCCAACTAGTTAATTTGTAATTTGAACTCTGTTCAAATCACAAATAGGATATTGAAGATATATTGAATTAAAAAAAAAAACAAAAATTAGTTTTTTTTTGTTTAACGGCCAAGAAAAAAATATACGAATGATTTGCTATTCTAAATTCAAATTACAACATGAAACGTTTTCCCTGAAATCCTATTTCGAAATATTGAAATTCGTTTTGTTAACGATTGCAGTTGGAAAATTCAAATCATAAATTTAACTTTGAAGAACGTGTACGAATGTTATGAATTTAATATATATGTAAATGAGTAGAGAACAATTTGTTTATCACATTTGTTGTACCGGGATATATTTACAAAACATATAGTGTTCGTGGTAACAAAACATTGGAAGAATTGGCCATATTGTCAGTCGGACTATCTTAGAGCGTCGTTAGACATTTAAAAACAAAAATAGGCTGTCATGGGACTGCCTATTTTTGAAAAGGTAAACTTAAAACGGCACATTAGCAGGTTGGTGACATTAAATAATAAGGAGCTGACAGAACTCAATGTTTAGATTAGCGCCCTCTAGTGGATCTATATGTGTATTATTAGCGTGACGGTCAGGAGTTCAGTGCATTTTCTCCATAGGAAAAGTGCACAAACGTTACCTCTAATTCAAGCAGGAATCTCCCGTGCGCCATCTTCAATAATACATAAGTGGTTCATTTAAGATGTCCTTCCACCTTCATTTCTTTCGTCTCTTAGGCTACTCCTCCTCGCACTTTAGTATTTCCGTTTAACACCTTAATGGTAAAATAAAGGAGGAGATAGACATATAGTTTATTGAAATTCCCCGTTATTGTTCATTATGAGTAAAGGTCACAGACCGGCTCTCGTGGTACCAGGCGAGCAGTGATTTATAAGAGTACTTTCTATGATGATCTTTAAACAAAAAACATGGCGGTGCTCCACTCACTTTGTTAAGTTCAAATTGATTTTCAGAGGTTATAAAATTAAAGGTTCCAATCGTGGTATTTGGTAAATATAACATACTATTATAAAATAATAAAGATGATACTACTGAAGTAAAATTGTTGGCAAAACTAACAATGAACATTGAAAATAAAAAAAACGATAAACATTATATAGTTTTAGAATCCATGACCTATTTTTTACTTCGTCAAAACTTTGAAACTGCAATTGTTTTGTATTTAAAAACAAAACTGAAGTCACAGACAGCAACAAAAAACAGATAGCTTCAGAGCATTGCTTCTGCATTGCATCTATGTATGTGTGTATATCGACCTATAGGGTTTTATTATGCACATATTTTTTTAAAGCAAATAGCAAATGTGTGTGAGTGTTCAGCTGTTACAAATTGTATCTATTTGTGCCTGAGACTAGTTGTATGGTAGAATACTTTTATATGAAATTTGTTGTTACTAAGTAATGCAGTATTGAATATGCTTATCCTTCTGTTCGATCTTGTCATGTAAATGAAAATGAAACTCTACTCTCCTTGGCTGTATTGCTCTTTTTGTCGTATGAGATGCTCAAGAAGATTACCGGGTAACCGACATATTATTATGTCCGAAACTATGTGGGAAGCAGAAGGAAAAAGGAGGAGGCTTGCCACACTTAAAAGTACCGTATTATGATCATCCTTAAGCTACGTAGGTATAAACCGCAAGTACTCCTCTGTCTGCCGCACCTACTCTTCACTAGAAAGCACTAAACAAATAACCAAAGTTCGTGCCAATAAAATCGGATAGATGAGTCATGTGTCACGCAACCCACGGTGCTGGAGCCGCAGTGTGGGATCATGGCGGGCGCGTCACGACTGCGACCCATGGAGGGCGGAATCTATTGTGCTTAGAAAGTACTCAATATCTGTGTGTTCTCTATGTACTTTTGTTCGAAAATTATCAACGCTCATCCTCACTAATATTATAAATGTAAATGTGAGTTTGTTTGTCAGATTGTTACACTTTCACGCCATAAGTACTGAACCGATCATCGTGAAATTGTACTTATGCGTTTTCAGAGGTACAGAAAAGAAAGACATAGGGTTCATCTATAGAAACTAATTGTTTCCGAGGTATAGAAAAATAATAATTTTAATTTTTCGCTCGCCTATCTAATGGAGATTAGATGTAACAAACAGACAGACAGACAAAAATTTAAAAAACTGATTTTAGGCATCCGTACTAATTAAAACAAAAACTATTATTTTAACATTACGAACAGACACTTTAATTGTATTTATTTGTATTGAGTATTGACATGAATTTTTATTTTTACAGTATCTAAAACGAAGATGAATTTTTCTACAGTAACAACCGGCTCATGGTCAGCTGTATTAACGTGCTGTTGTTGAATGTTTCTTGAGAAGATTTGATTCAGAACTCGGAAATCTTTAGAAGGACCAGGTGACCGATATAGTTCTCATGAGATAGAAATTCCTTTAAAGATGAAGTGTTAATAGGCAGTTCACCCACTAGATGGTTTGATAACCTGGTAAAAGTGACAGGGCACTTTGATGCAGAAACAGTAATGTGATAAACGACCGCTGTCCGAGTTGATGATAATAATGATGACATTCTTCAACTAATATTATTTGAAATAGAGATTCACCAAAAATAAATAATGTTTCCGCCTCTTCCAATATATGCACATTATTGTAGCGACGGTAGTGTAATGGCTAAGGCGTTGGACTTGTGATCAAGCGGTTGCGGGTCCGAACCCCACCTAGGCATTACCGTAAACCTACTCCTAACAAGGTTTTAGCTTAGCTGGAGGGGTTAACAAGGATACTAGTAATGTGTGACTCCAGGTAGCTAGTATTCATTTTATCAAAAAAAAAAAAATTAACTACTTAACTTCAGTACTTATATTTACCATCCCTATTTACATAAGTTTAGTCGTTGAGGACGAAATCTTTTATACAGAATTTGTCAAATAGCAGCTCAAATGTCGTTTCAATATGTTAGCGTTACACATATTTGTCAATAACAGATCGAATACTCAAAGTGGCCTAAATAAAATAAAATATGATCGTACATTTATTGAAGGCATCCATATTGATTTATGATGTTTCCTGACTGTTTCAATATATTGGGTGAACCAGCAGATGTGTGCGTTACGTATTTAATTCAAACAGACCTAGCATATAATTATGATCAATAAATAAAACTATGAATACAAATTTATCAAACTATAATGTAACTGATGGCGATGGAGTTTTGATCTCAAGTGTGATCTTGGAATCGGTTTCCTGTCTAACCTGATTGGTTGTAGGAGAAATGTAAACGTGCCATACATACATAAAAATCTTTTTAACAAAAATTTTTTTGTTAAAAAGATTTTATTTTATGTTTTTTTTTCATCATCAGCTCAGCTACATGATGTGATGATTTCTAAAAGCAAATACCTGATAAAGTAATGAAAAGTAAACAGAAACACTATTCGATCCTACAATTTTCGAGGGTTTCTCTCAATTTTATCAGATCCCATCATCAGATCCTGACTTCCTTGACATGGGACCACCCTTGAGGTATACCCTATCTAACAAAAAAAGAACAATCAAAATCGGTTCATAAATAACGGAATGAGGGCTGAACAGACATAAAAAAAAAAATATATATATAATACGGTATAATTGAGAACCTCCTTTTTTTCGTCGGTTAAAAATTCAAGTTAGATATTAAAGGACTTCAAAAAGGAGGAGGTTCACAAGCGATATGTTTGCCAATTGTGTACCAATTTGGTTGGCCCCATTTAAATTTGAAGTAAATATTCTACCACTAAGAGTGGTTAATGATTAAATAAATAAAAAAATTGGTAGCACAGTTATAATTATAGATAGTGTAAGATATGGCGGCAGCAGTATAACGTACCGCCAATGTACAGGCAGAATTCGTATAATACCGTCAAAACACATGATCTGCTTACTAATATATGGTATTGAGGTGTGTTAATACCTGCTTCCTTTATCGCTTGATTAGTTTATTACATTACCGATCTGGTATGAAATGTAAGTGTAACATTTGACCATTTTAGATAAATGTTACTGAACCAGATAATAATATTTATTTTATTTCATATCAAGGGCACCCTAGTCGAGAAATATATATACTTCAAGTATATATAAACTAAAAATCATTAGTCTAAACAGAAAAAGAATTCCGGGAGAAAAAATTAAGAACTACGGTGATTGATGAAGCTTAACACTTGTATTTAACAGATGAACAATGAATTGTGTATTTTTTCACCATGTGCATCATTCCATCATACGAGTGTAAAAATGTACACAAGACTCTCATGCAGTCACAATAAAATTATTAAGTTTATTTACATTTTTTTTAATGTCACTAATGAATTTATTATACTTTTCACGTTTTATCTAAGTTTGATTCAAGACTTATTGTCACTCAGAGAATATTAATGGTGTCATTATTGTTAGTCATCTGATATTTGAAACCCTTTTACACTTGAACCTTTTAAACCAATCCAAGCATTCAACTATAAGAAAATCGTATGATCATATTAAGCATACATTAAAATAGTAGGAGAAAAACAGGTTCTAGATACTTTGAAAGATCCATAGTTTGGACGTAGCGTTCCGGTAATAAGTTATAATTCTAAATGCATAGACCGGTTTACTTCAACAAGAAAACCATGACTATTTTACTTTTATACTGGATTTAAAAATAGAAATGTTACAGGAGATTTCCTTTTTTGGATTTTGTTATAATAATTATGGCCTTTTAATACAAAAAATTGAGATTGTACTTAAAGTTTCATTTGTTTGTGTAACAGGAGATACGTACCTATTATTACAACCAGTAATATAATAAAGGCTCTTAAAATATAATCAAAACAAATTAAGTAATTTAAACAAAATATTTAGCTTCATAATAACTTGCTACGTTTGTACTGTACACTTAGTGTAATTGGTCCATTCTATCGTTGTGTTTGAGAGATTTTCCCATACAAAAATGATAAAATCTATAGAATATTGCTTGTATCAAACTCAAACTTTCTTCAATCACTAACATTAAAATAAGCTGAGCTCTCAAGAACTATCGAACTCGATTTCCATAGTAGCTGGTTATTATAGATTACAGTCACTTGCAAGGAGTAGAGATAATAGTAGGGAATTGAAAGGGATGTTAATAGGTAATAGTAGCTGCGTATCTCACCAACTTATTGTAAAGTAGCAGTTCCCGCGCGGCTTCCCTCGCGTGTACTTATTTATATATTTTGCGCGGAACCTTAATTCTTTAACCAAAATAAAAGTAACCTAAGTTACTCCTTATAACATCAACTACCTGCCAGTGAAAGTCCCGTGGAAATCGGTCCACTCGTTCTGGAATAAATAGTCAGACAGACCGACAAAAAATAAAAAACTGATTTATAGGCACAGGTATTGTGCAAATAACTGTATGAGCTTAAAAAAAACTATTGTTTGACATTACAAACAGACACTTTAACTTTATTTATTTGTATTGATATTGATGATAAATTCTGCAAAGTTTTTATAAATAGGCATTTACCGGAGATAACGAATTGGTCATTAAGACAACCGCCTATTCCATTACCCAATAGAAAACCTTTCATGGTTCATCACCATTCTGCTTTTAAGTTATAGGTATAACTTATATAGCCATGTATTACATTTTAGGTAAGCTGCAAACTAAACCTTTTTTCTTGGTAGCAAAATGTTTATGTAAATTAGTTGAAAGTTTATTGTCGGTTGGTTTGCTCAACATAATTAGTATACAAAATAAGGAGAAGAAGATTTTTTTTAAATACATGTAGTAAATATAAAGAGTATGTCCGAAGATTGGATAACGTAAAAAACCATTTGAAACTGTATTTAATGTGTGTTAAACTTGTGTTTAATTCTATTATAAAAGTGCTCATCACTAATACCGTCTGCAGTAAAAATGTGATCGTACTACCTGATATACTACCACGTACCTAAACCAAGCTTAGCTGGAGGCTGCTTATTATATGTTTGTAATGTGGCTTACACGTTACAGAAATAAAAAAAAAAAATACCCCGAGAACCATAACACTAAACATAGAATACCGTTATTTCATTGGGTCACGGAGGTTAGATCGATTAGTCAGAAATGGCTTATTCTTGAAATCTATCCCACTATACTCGTACCTCGTATAGATGAAGTCATGTTTGGTATGCCAGACAGAAAATGTGTGATTCTGTACTTTTGTTTTTTGTTTATTTTGGGTTCAAAGATAGTTTAACATTACATGAGACTTATCGAGGGTTAGACTGGCTGTTTTTGTGTTTTTGTTGGGCTATGTACTTGTATGTCAAGTGTCAATCATTTATCATTCATGATTCAGAGGGATTGAAAACGAAAAAAAATCTGCTGTTTCCTGTGTCCTACGGATATAATTTTAGTTTGAGCACACCCATTAACAAGATATATCATGTAAACTCTTAAAATTGGCCCAATAGACAATATTAAATGCATACTCATATATTATTTTTTGTGACACACATCCATCATGAGCGTAGTCTGACAAGTAACAGTACCACTCCGATTGATTTACAAGTCCGTTCTTATAAACAGGTACACAACACATGTATTTAACTACGGGAGGTCAATAAACCGATGTAACGAATATATGATGTGTGTTCGTTGGTGTTTGAAGACAATTTAGACTGATGTTTGGGCGTTGTACAACTTTTATATTTTTTTGTGTATACGCTCACTTATGAGAGTACCTATTTACTTAGATTCACACCATGCGGACGCTGCTTTGAGCAACTTACGGTTTAATCACTTTAAGAGAAGTTGGGTGTAGTATAAA
This sequence comes from Callimorpha dominula, assembly GCA_949752705.1. NCBI lineage: Eukaryota > Metazoa > Arthropoda > Insecta > Lepidoptera > Erebidae > Callimorpha > Callimorpha dominula. The sequence goes on from OX456992.1 coordinate 3,151,179, forward strand.
CCTTGCGAGTTTGAAATATTCAAACCCACTAGAAAATTCACAATCGGGTAACTTACTTTACAGAAATATCCAGCCGAATTAATCGTAGAGTAAAGATCAGATGACCTTCGAACGGCTGAACAGAATTGCTTGAATTATATCTAAGAACACACTCGATCAAGTCACCTTTTAAACAAAAAAAAAAACGCACTTAAATCGGCCTATCCTTTTGGGAGCTACGAAACCACAGACAGACGCACAGATTCACAGACACGTTAAAATTATAACACCCCCCTTTTTGCGTCGAGGGTTAAAAACTACTGACGTTTGAATATTCTTATTTTCATAGCTTAAAATATGTAGAAATAAACTTACAAGTTTTATTTGTTAATAAGAGGGTTTATACCTCTTATAGCATTATATTACAAACAAACACGAGATAATGGTATAGTTAGGAAAAGCCATATTTTTCTTAACACATTCTATAATGAATGCATTACACTTTCTTGTGGCTTATAAATCTATTTGAAATAAAGATGTCATATTTTATACTATGATTGAAGCACAGGCACAAAATAACATCCAAAATATTAAACGCTCTTAATTCAAATAAAAATACTTTTTGGCATTGCCAGCTCCCAAATAATAATACTAACGGAAAACCAAAAGAAATACAGAATATACCTAAATATTTTTTGTATAAAGAAGCAGTTAATGTGAAGTACCATGTTGTTAAATGCTATTGCAAATAACACATTAAAGTTATTCACCCTCAATAGATTTTCTCAAACGGATATTGTGTCCGTACACCGCGAAAAGTCATATACTGAGAATTTTCCTCGTCCGATGACGGAGTGTCTATAAATAGCAATGAGACGTGTACACTTATATGTACCGACAACGTCACAAGTAACTTGGTATAAGGCATTTTAAAAGAATACAAAATATGAGACAAGTGATAGCTAGGACGATTACAATGAAGTGGTTGTGAGTTTGAACCTCACTCATCTAGATATTTCGACCAAACTGCACCAGTCGTGGTCCCCAGTGCGATTAAGTCCCGATTTACACATCTAAGGTGTATTCGTTTAATTAGTCATCGAAGAATAGTCAAATAATTTCAAAAATAACACAACGAAGTTTTTTTTTAGAAAATAATAAGTAATAGTAACTTGAGATACCTTAGCAGGGCCGTCTGATCCCAAATTAAGCAGAGTCTGTACGGAACCATACCATACTTTATGGTACCATACTGTATGGTAACCAGACTGTTGATATACATACTTATAGATAAATTAAACCCAGACACAGAACAAATGATCGTGCTCTTCACGCAATTATTTTTTCCTGGATGGGAATTGAATGTACGACTTCTGGCTCAGCAGTCAGAATCACTAACCACTAGACCAACAGCCCCAAAAGTTATATTATAGTATCACTTAGTTCTGAAGTTTGTTTTGAAAAGTTTACTTTTGCCTTAATAAGTAGCGCAGAAGGTAAACGAGTGTGTTATGAAGGAGTTAGCTATCTCTGCCAACTGATTTTAAAGTAAGAATAAGTGCCTCACTTTGCTCCTACTAATAAGCCATTTGCTTTTCTTCTTTTGCTTTTATATCGGTTTAGGAAAAGTATTTTATGTATACCCGAATACCGTTATAAATACGACAACTATTCCTTTAGCCAGTCATTTTATCTTTTGTGTCAAATCTTTTTCTCTAAATACCTTATGAGGACTTCGTCTTTCTTGATTATATCAGTAAAAAGGAATGCTGTTTTATGAATATCTCAGTACCATAGATATACAGGGCATTTCATCTTGACGTTATTTTCATATTTCAAATTAATCTGAAGTTCCTTTCTTTGATCAATGACATTTTTGCCTTACTGTAGCTATAGTAAATATAAAAAAAAAACTTAATAATATTTTGCGATCTTTGTATTGGTTTTTTCTGAGTTCATACTGTTGTAAATGATAATATTTGTGGCATAGGAAGTATAACAGTTCATGATACACTACGTAAACAAGCTACTATTCACTTATACTTAGGCGATGGGGAAAGAATGGTGTTTTTATTGTTTTTTTTTCTAATCGTATGATATACAAAATGGACAAAATTTGTATCGGACATATGTGTGACCGCCAACAAAATCGTTTGATTAGATTAGCTGAAAATAATCTTGTTACATAATTATTCTTTAAATAACGGACCAGCAAAATATCAAAATAGCTATAAAGAAGTAGAAGTGGCTATTTCTCTATTGAAAAAAAAATACTGGCAGCTAAATGTTATCTGTGGACAGAAGAGTTAAACTAGCTCCAATAAAAAGGGAAGCCCTTGGGTATATTATAACTAGAGATCGGATAATCGGATGCATATTTACCTAAAGTTATTTTTTGGATAACAAATTATGGAAGCGGCTTCTAAGTATACTTTTATTTAAAATAAAATCCCGGTTTTCCGGGATCGCATAACTAATCGGATGTATATTTACTTTAAGTTAATTCTTTTTAAGTGAAGGTGTTTCCCATTCGAGTATGTACGTATGTAAGGTGTAAGAGAAAATGTGGTGTGGTAAATAAGAAAACATAAATTAATATAAACTTATTTATTCATTACATCTCATAATATTTTTAAGTTGTACACACAGAAACTACATAGAAGAGAAATGAAAGATAGAAAAATTGTACATGGGCGCGGGATTCTTTCGATAAAAAAGTGCTTTCCATAATAGCCAACATCTCAACTTTAGGTAAATATGCATCCGAATATCCGATCTCTAATTATAACTCTAATTTCCGCATATCGATCCCTCTGTTTTAAGTATAATAACGTACATATACAGAAGGTTTTTTTTAGTAAAGGATTAGGCGTTTGTCTTCAAACTCACCTGATGGAAAGTGAAGTCGAAGACATAGAAGGTACACTCCTATCCAAGAGAACAGCTCATATCAAACCTTGACGACTTGAACCGAAAGGTATTTAAAAAGCAAAGAGTTTAGTTTGACTTTTAGGTGTTTCGACAATGAAATGAAGGAATCTATCTGCGTCTAGAAGTCCGATGAAAATAAAAAATAAAGATTTCAAACTAAACTTAACGAACAATCATACGGCTCGCCTAATGGAAATTGGTACTTTAAACACGAGAAAAAGTGAGCAGTGAGCTCACTTTTTCTCTGAAATTTACTTTTAAAGGAAATAAATGTTATTGCTATAGAATATATAATTTAAGTGCTAAGCCACTTTTGATACTGACTGTACGTGTGTGTCTAGTAATTGGCTCGCATTGCGTTCAAATAACTCAGTAGTGTTTGTGTTGTCATAGACGTAGTGAATACGTGATTTGGATGAACTTTGTCGTGGAGATGTGACTTTTGGTTATACCTATATAAAAACTACATTTTATCTCTTCTTTCCGGTAAGAGGTAACCTTTTTGTATCGTATGAAATAACTTGTTGTTAAATACTTACTTTAACTCAAACCTTTATGTCTGTAAGGATAAGATGCATTTTGCAAGATACAAGACGTAACAGTGTTTGCATGTTCTGACACACTTTACTCACTGTATAACCCCCTACCACGATATTAATCTGAGGTTATCTAATAATATAATTTTCTTCTTCCATGTGGTACTGAGCCTGATTATTTAGCCTAAAGAATGTGCAGAGTACACATTCTCGAGGCAAGGTCAGAATATCAGTCAACGGTAAAACATTTAAAAATGCTGTATTTTTTTTCTCTGATATAATGAATTCAATATAATTTTTTCTTGTCTTTAATAGTACGCTTGAACGGCCAGAATCTTCCTTATTTTCTGTTTAGGTTTATGTACCTACCCTATTTATCACTTCAACGGAAATCACCCTATTTATCACCTCACTTAACGGAAGGACGGGAATAGGGGACAGGGAAGGGTTAGGGCCTCCGGCAACCTCACTCACGCGGCGAAAAGCAATGCAATCATTGTTTCACTGCCGGTTTTCTGTGAGGCCAAGGTATCGAGCGGAGTCGAGCCGGCCTATACGTGCCGAAGCATGGCTCTCCCACTTATTATTACTATATATGTGCAATAATGCAATATCTAACCATCAAGCATTAAATTCCGAAATGAATAGAAGCATTGTATTCATTGACAAGTTTAGATGTGTGTACTACTGTGAATACTTTGTCATCTGTAAACGGTAAAGTCATAAATTTCTAGCTTGTTATATAAAAGAAGGCTTATTGCATATTGTGCCGTCCGTCAAAAGTGTCAAGAAACCGTTGCAATTTTTTTAAATGTATCATTAAAATTCGTCAAAGCTGCTAAGCAAAAATAAAAGAAAACTGTTGACCGTTTTGAATTATTGGCGTATTTATATAGAGAGTGTTACAGAAAGGTTGTTGTTTCAATAGAAAGGAACGTTATGTTTGGCCGCCAAATAGTTAATTTAGCTAAAAAAAAGGATTTTAGAATAAAAACTTCTTCTTCGGAAAATGCTTTTCCTGGGTGCACATTTCGAAACAACATAATATAATATATTATAAATTTTCATGTCAATTTTAATGACTTTGTTTTTTATGCATCCATTGTTAGAAAAATCTGGACCTTTAATCAACATCCTTGGTATTAAATACAAACAGCTTCATTCATGACAGCCCTCTCTCATACGCAATATTAGCTTTATTGGTCAATTTGTCAGTTATTAGATTTCTGTACAAAAAACCGGCGAAGTGCGAGTCGGACTCGTGCACCGAGGGTTCCGTAAATATTTTTATTATATGATGGAACTAAAAATTTACGGTTTTCGCAATTGCTTCGTACCAAATTTCAAGATTCTGAGTTGACAAGAAGTACCCTGTAGGTTCTGATTCCCTTGCGAGTGTCGAAAATTGGCGGCATAAACGACTGTATCTTTTGATTGCGTTGGCTTAGAAGTTTGATTTTTTTACAGCTCCAAAGGACAGTAGACCTGAGTATTTGATATAAATTAAAGCTTAGTATCTCCACGCGTGCTTGGGAAAAAGGGTCTTTGCAGACAGATTCCATTATCATCTTTACGGACGGACGGACAACAAAGTTATCCTATAAGGTTCCCGTTTTTTCCTTTCGAGGTACGGAACCCTAATCAGGAATTTTCCTAAACTTGCTAAAATATGACCACACTTTTCTGTAACATCCTATATTATAGGTTATTGTTTTAAGTTATTCTGGGCTATCTATTAATTCTATTGAGTATTTCTATATGAAGCCAACTTGGAAGCCACGGCTTACTTAAACGAAGGTGATATATATGAATTGTACACTTTATCGACCCCGAGATTGGATTCTTGCAACTCTGCAGTCCTTCACTGCAGATAAACCATGGTTTTCTGTAGGGTCTGCATTATCATTAACTCTATAGTAGCTTAGCTACTAATATTTATTAGTTTCTGTCAGTTCTATTCATGAACGTTAGTGGAGTTTTTATTTCTTTGTTTCTTGTAACAAAGCTAAGCGCTTATTATATTGTTGAGTTTAAAGGAAAAAATAACAAAAAAGATATATTGTGACATTACACGCGTGGCTTGCTCGTAAAGATCTTTATGTCTGCTCCTGCCTGCAATCCGAAACCCATGTTCAAGACTGTAGACACGACCAGACAGTATGGCAACTGGAAACGCTGTTTGACTATCCAAAGATATTTAAAGAAACTAATTAAAAATGCTTAGTACATAATGTTTCCGCGTCAAAGGCGTGTTAAGTGACCGTCTAATGTCAAAATGAGTGCTGTTTACTGTTGTTTGAGATAACCCACGTAGTTTATATATTCGTAGATTTATTCACACGTATGAGGTAACTGAGATACCTATCCGTACATAATGATACGTCCTTCGTTTTTTTTTTTAAATTATTAAAGAGGTCTGCGACCGCATTAAATCCCAAATAGCTTTGTTCTTATTATTTAATAGCTATGAATTGTTTAGTTGAGTTTACATACAATTTTTTAAAACTATGCATATAAAAAAAACATAGTCCAAGCCTGATCTTAAATGCCTATTATAAACACGTGCTGTCTTATATCTTGTGCTTTGGCAAAGGGTTTCGGTGTTCAGTGCGGATTTCAGTGGGGCGGTGTGTCGGAACCGAACCAACTAAACCACACAGTGTGCCATACAGCGCCTAAAATACGAGTAGGAGTGCTTTGCCAACCCTGTCTCAGCCTCCCATGGAGCGCTCATGAGAAATTAATTAAAAAAATAAAAGGCTGAAGAGTTATTTTGGTTTCAAAGTTTGTTTAAACGGGCTAATCTCTGGAACTACCAGTCGAAGTAGTTGATCATATTTGCTTTTGTAATGGATAGAGTATTAATTGAAGAACCTTATACGTAGGCTATGTAATATCAAGTTAGGACTCTTGGAGGCGGAGCACGGACCATAATCGCTCTTGAAACTAAGGGGAATAACTAGTAGCTGTTTGTATACAAACCCTAGGAGAAACAGAAATTCAAACTCTTCAAGCAATTCAAACTTCATCAAAAGATAAATCTACTTATGAGAAAAGAAAGAAGAAATAAAGAAAGATAAAAGTTTTTAGATTAAAAAAAAAAAACTATTGCTGAAATTTATAACACTTACACAAACAGAGAGAGAGAAAAGAAAGAAACAGGTCCCATTCTGTGCAAGTCTAAAATGGCCGCCATCTCAGCATATGCTTTATGTCTCATATTTTGATACACTACATAAATCCTAAATTTTTAATATTTATAAATGCGAAAGTTAGTTTGTTTGCTTGTTTGTTACACTCATGCCTGAGCAACTCAACCAATTATGATCAAATTGGCATACACAACGCCAGGGATATAGAAAAGGACATGGTTGCCTTTCACTTTAAAAAAACACTGTTAAAAAAAAAACTTTAAGCGAGCGCATAAGCTAATCTAACATATAGGTAGACGATTTATGTAGATAACACCACAAAATTCTTCATGGTTGGTGGTTGGTAACGTTTTGAGAAGGCTGCCAGTATTGAAACGGTTAATTCTTCTGATCACATGCAACGTCCTCACTTACCCAGTTTCTTGTAAACAGAACGAGCACTTGGAATCCATGTTAAGTTCCTCAACGTCATGTTTGTCCTATAATTCAACTTACCTTTTATTAGAGCAATAAATTAATGGCAAATACTATATTACTATAACTATTACAAAATTAACCACAATGGATTAATCGCGTTTAGCACTTCATCATCATTTCGGCCATAGGACGTCCACAGCTGGACATATAGGCCTCAATATGTTTGACTGACTTGTTGGTTACTGACCCTGACTGCTATGCTACAGGTCGTGGGTTCGAGTCCCACCTGAGTCTGGGTGTTCTTTGTGTCCGTCGCTTGTATGTTTGTATAGTCCCCCGCGACACAGGAGTAATTCCTAATGCGGGAGTTGTCTTTTTAAAAATAAAATAAAATAAAAATAAAAATAATGACTTCCAAGAAGGCCGGTTGGAAGCGGCCTGCATCTACAATCAACAATCTTTATAAGAACTACTTTGTTGGTGGACGTCTTTTGGTCCGTTATCGCCATTCCAGAACCTTTGAGCCCAATCGGCCATCTGTTCTGCCTGCCCATTGTCATTTCAACTTGCAACCGTTGAGCTATTTTAGTAACCGTACTTCTGATACGGATCGAATCCCCGCAGAGAAACCCTGAGCATAGCCATAGCTCGTTGAGCAACTCTGAGCTTGTACATCAAGCTCATAGTGAGAGACCACGTTTCAGATCCATATGTCATCACTGGTAACACACACTGGTTAAAAACCTTTGTTTTTAGGCACTGAGGAATTTTGGGCGAACAGTTTAGCATTTAACAGTAATATTGTAATATGTAGTTAGGGAAACGTTGGCTAACCTATATATTTTGATTTTCATTAGATAACATAATTCAAGTTCCAATTATTGGGACAGATGGATTATAAGTTTCGACGGAAGTCTCAGGATGCGATCTAACTTGTACTAAACCAGTATTTCTTTCTCCAGGCCAAACTAATACATAGTACTTTATACTCCTGTTGAGTTAAGCCACTAAATTAAAATAGCCTTGTGTATTCAGCGAGGAAACAAATGCAATATATTGTTATTCTTCCAACCATAACTTCACATCGAACGGCTATCTTTATACCATCGTGTAATCGTTTTGCGTTCGTGTGGCTGACAGACGGTGTATCTAATCAGGAATCGTGGCCGCTTGACCGCAGATCGTCTGCTGAACACATATCATACATGTTTGTATGACGTACATGTCGTATCATCCAAAGATATTTGTAATACATTTGCGGGCGTACTTCAGGGCAGCGTTTTATTTCTATTACTTTTCACTGATGTATATACCTATCTATTTCTATAAAATTTGTGCACATGACCATAAAACTGAGATTACAATGACATTTGATTCGTAATTAACTATGATTAAATTTTACTCCCTCTTTTTAATCAAGGAAACATAAAGTCTATAACCTTATGATAAAATAATAATGTTAAATGACAGTTTGTTCTTTCAAGTGCTTAAAGAAACTGAGTAAGTTTTTAATTGAACGTGCAATTTATTTTTTCTTTGAGAAGTAGGTCATAATGAAATTGCTTGAGTAGGGCATTACTTTTAATGTATAGAAAACCGCAACGAATGAAGTATACTGTTTTTTTTATGCGGTCACCTATGGGCTCAATATAAAATACAAGCTTCAAGAATTGTCATCGGCTACCGGCAGGTATAGATCTCTTTTTCTTGAGTAAACCCTTTTATATTACATCGGTGAAATTAGTATACAATCGTATTCACATAATTAAATTGTGGCAAAAATACATAAATGTAACCTGGTTAAAACCCTGTTTGCCATCCATATCTTATACTCTTCCGGGTTTCCAATTTATAAGGAATGATCGCGCGGTTGGTGGTGGGGGTGGTGTGGCAATATATTTACGAGCTCACATTCCCTTCACTATTGTAAGCATCTCTTCTCAACCACCACCATCAAACGCGGGTGAGCATCTTTTTTTGGAAGTGGAACTAAATCGCACGAAAGTTTTACTCGGTGTTTACTATTCGCCCTCTTTACGTACTAACTTCTTTTCTTCTTTTGAAAACATTTTAGAAAATTTAACTCCTTCTTATAGTCATACCATTGTAATGGGCGACTTCAATACTTGCTTACTAAAAAATGACTGTCGCTCCTCTTCGCTGCGTAGTGTAGTAGAAAGCAGTAATCTATCTCTTTTAGCACTAGATGCAACGCATCATTTTCCAAACTGCACTTCTTCTCTACTTGACCTTATTCTTGTCTCATCTACTGATCATGTCATCAAACATGGTCAATATCCAGCTGATGCTTTCTCCTATCATGATTTAGTTTTCTTATCTTATGCTATCCGCCCACCCAAGGCAAAGTCTAGAATTATTGTGCAGCGCAGTTTTGGTGGGATAGATACTGATAAATTAAGAGAAGATGCTGGCAAGACTGACTGGTCTGATCTGTTCAACGCGCAATGTGTTAACGAGAAAGTCCATTTTTTCTGTGAAACATGTTTATAAACAGTTTTATAACTTGCACGCTCCTTTGCGTACTATTAAAATAAAACATTTACCGGCTCCATGGCTCACTGACGAGATACGGCAGATTATGTCAGAAAAAGCTGCTGCTAAAAATAAATACAAGCATCGACCTACGGACACAAACTTGGAAAAATATGTATCCCTAAGAAATCACTGCAATAAGATGTGTAGAAATGCACAACGCCAACATATCCATTCATCCGTAGAGAACGGAGATCCAGCTAAAGTCTGGAAATTTCTGAAAACATTGGGAGTTGGGAAGTCGCGCCAAGACTCTATTCCAATAAATGTCGATATCGATTCTCTTAATAAGCATTTCTCTACTTCGTCCGACTTTAATGATACAATTAAAGCTAATACTATTAGACATATCTGTTCTACCCCACCCGATTATCCACCTTTCTTCTTTGATCAACTGTCCGTTTGTGATGTTAAGAAGACTATACTAGCAATTTCATCTAATGCAATAGGAAGTGACTGTATCAGTCGAAATATGATTGTCCCTATCCTTGACGAAATCCTACCTATCCTATGCAATATCCTAAATCACTCCTTGACCAGTGGTGTCTTTCCATCTGCATGGAAAGATGCACAAATTACTCCACTACCTAAACTTAAACCCTCTTCTTTTTCTGACTATCGTCCAATATCTATTTTGCCTTTCCTATCCAAAGTCCTTGAACGCCTTATCCATTCTCAGCTAAGCAACTTTCTCTCTAAGAATTATTTACTAAACCCCTTTCAATCTGGTTTTCGTCCTGGACACAGCACGACATCTGCACTCGTTCACGTTACGGATGATATCAGGCTAGGCATGGATAGTGGGAATATTACAGTACTTACCTTACTTGATTTTAGCAACGCTTTCAATACTGCAGATTTTCACATTCTGCTTAGTATACTGCAGTCTCTTAATATATCTCCAAGGACAATTGATTGGTTTCACAGTTACCTGTCTGGTCGCCGACAGCGTGTACGCGTTGAAGACTCAGTGTCTTCTTGGTGCAGTATCATTGCTGGTGTACCGCAGGGTGGCGTTTTATCCCCCTTACTCTTCGCTGTTTTTATAAACTCCATCTCTAATCAGTTACGTTCGTCCTACCATCTTTATGCAGATGATTTACAAATATATACACAAGCTCCACTTAACATGTTATCCGAAGCTATTAATACAACCAATGTAGACCTATCGCGCATTTGCGCTTGGAGTAATAATTATGGGCTTAAGGTTAACCCCTTAAAAACGCAGGTATGTATTATTGGCAGTTCTGGGTTAGTTTCTAGAATTGAATGGTCTCAACTGCCCCAAATTAAATTTTGCGGCACTTCATTGAATATCAGCACTAGTGTGAAAAACCTGGGAATTAGTATGGACAGTACCTTGTCTTGGGGTCCAAAGTTGCAAGAAGTCAGTCGTAAAGTTTTCGCGGCAGCGGGATCCTTGCGACGGTTACGTAACTTTCTTCCAACTGTCACTAAGTCTGCGCTTGCACAATCACTTCTTCTTCCAATTCTCGACTATGCCGATGTCAGCTATCTGAATCTCACTGAAGCACAACTTGATAAACTTGAGCGACTTCAAAATGTTTGTATAAGATTCATATATGGGCTACGAAAATATGATCACATCTCAGAATTCCGTCAAAAGCTCAAGTGGCTTCCAATTCGCTCTCGCCGGAGTACTCATATCCTCTTCTTGCTTTATAACATCTTATTCAACCCTAAAGCCCCTTTTTACCTCAAAGAACGGTTTAAGTTCCTTCATGACACACATGAAAAATGTCTAAGGTCGTCTGATGATTTGAGACTGGAGATGCCACAGCATTCCACTAAATATTTTGACCAATCTTTCGCTGTTCAAGCTGTACGCTTATGGAATGGGTTACCATTAAATATTAGGCGAGCACAATCAGTAACCATTTTTAAAAAAATGGTTCATGAACACTATCTTTCACCTTAGGATTCATTAATATGTATGTATTTAGTTACTACTGATCGCTTAACGTATACTGTATTAAGGTATATTATATATTGTAAGGTATATTGATTATATATATATATATATATGTATATATTTTATATACTATACTTAGGTTTATGTATGTATAAGTGCCTATTGGTATTTAAAGTACGTTAATATTTAATATCTGTATATTTTTATTTTTCATATTTATTAGAAATTACTAATAATTAAAATTTCAAATATAACACCAACTGCCACTATCTCTCCGAATCATTTTGATCCATCCTAAGGTTGCCTGGAAGAGATTGCATCTAGCAGTAAGGCCGCCCTTTGTACATTATCTGTTTACTGTAATTATGAAAATGTATCTTCTACTGTATTGCTAATGTACAAATAAAGTGTTATCTATCTATCTATAACTCTTCAAGTTTGTGTATTTCTTGGTTACAGATTTTAGGTATTTACGGGAAATAATATTAGATTTATATCCTAAAAATTTGATTAACTAGTATTCATTAAAAAAAATGTTCTTGTCTCAATAATGTTTTCAACGATTAGAAAAGAGCTGACGATCTTCGAAAGGCTGTACAAATTTTACCTTGACCCTCTACCCTCCCTCTACCTTACCCTCCCCTATCAATCTGTATAAGCAATATCTTTTTTCCTCCATTGTCTTCCCTTCTTGCCTACCTTCCTTTTTTAATATACTCCCAATTTTCTCATCTTTTCTTTCTCATTCCCAAAGAACCAATTGGTTGGTGGCAATAAGCTTGGAACGTGAACCGGACTAAGCAATAATTGGCAAAATGTCGGTGTTCAAAGCCTATGTATACCTTTCCGGGGAATCAAGCGTGAGTATATACATATATGTATGTATGTGTTAAAATTGGTTCAGAATTGGCGAAGATAAAATATACACAAAAAATACGGATTGACTTGAAAACCTTCTCCGGTTTTCGTCGGTTATTAAAAAACCAGATTGAGAATCTCCTGCATTTATGACTTGAAGTTATTTTACCAATTCAATTACCACAACCTACGGCTATTTAAATATATGTTAAATAACCAACATTAAGTACTGTAGAACATGTTCAAATAAATATCTTTGGGTTATAAAACGAAGTTTCAAATTAATTTCCATCACAACAGATCAGCTGACATTACATTTTTCAGCTACAAACTGCTGCAAAAACTGGCAGCACTCATACGTATCAGGCATTGTGGCAACATTCCGCCATCTCGAACTTCGAATAGCCAGCATTTCACTGAGGAATTTACATCGATTGCAAATAGTTACGGTTTGTAAGTACGTGTGCGAACTAAAGAATGATGTGAATGGTCGGATCATTCTATTTTTAATTTGTTTGTGGGTAAAAAATATGGCGAGCAAGTGCTATTGAATCACTTTAGGCAGTTGCAAGAAGCGGTAATTAAAGTAGGTATGTATGTACTTATTTTTATATGTTTTGGTAGAATTTAGTTATTATTTACCGGTGTTAGAACAAGAACGTTCGCTATTTACGGACAATTTAATGTTGTGTCCTTTTTTAACCCCTGACGCAAAAATAATGGGTTTTGTAATTTCAACGTGTGTATCTATGTGTCGGTCTCTTGCATCATAGCTCCTAAGTGGATGGACCAATTTCAATTGAGCTTTATTTTATTTGAACAGTGACTTTATCGATAATATTTTTTAGCTTTAATTCAAGAAAAACTCTTCAATTGTTTCTAAACCTTGAAAAAATATGCGTACCTTCTACTGGTCTGATTGATTTGAATTTTAGTATCCAATGACTGGCCTGTTGGTCTAGTGGTTAGTGACCCTGACTGCTAAGCCAGAGGTCGTGGGTTCGATTCCCACCCAGGACAAATAATTGTGTGATGGGCACGATAATTTGTTCTGTGTCTGGGTGTAATTTATCTATAATATGTATGTATTTAGAAATATATAAGTATGTTTATCAGCAGTCTGGTTACCATAGTACAGGCTCTGCCTAGTTTGGGATCAGACGGCCGTATGTGAGATGTGTGGAGTTATTATTATTATTTTTGTTATTTTGTTTATCTCCCTTGATAAAAGGGGCAATGATAGTCTTATTACACGGGCCATAGCCAAGTGCAATTAGGATTTAAGTGATGGTGTATGTGGAAGAAATTGATGATGTGGTGAGAAATTTACGAGTAAGTCGGCAGGTATTTAGTAAAACTGCTTTCTGAATTATGTGAAGTGTGTGTTGCGGTATTTCCAAGATGTCCAGGCTGCGTTGAAGACTTTTGGGTATGATCCCGATTGAAGAAATGACTATTGGAACTATATGGATAGTTTCTGCTCGCCACTGCCGTTTCAACTCTATTGCTAGATCTTGATACTTGGTGAGTTTCTCAGCTATAGTGGATTGGACGTTATGGGAGTTCGGTACAGCTACATCGATGAGATATACAGTTTTGTTTAATTTGTCGTGAAGTGTAATGTCTGGTCTATTGTAGTGAATGGTTTTATCAGTTATTATAGTTCGGTCCCAGTAAATTTTGTGACTTTGGTTTTCTAGTATTGTTTCCGGATTGTATTTGTAATAGGGTCTCTTTTTTTCTATAAAATTGTATTTTTGAGCAAGATGTTGGTGTATTATAGCAGCTACTTGGTCATGTCGATGTTTGTAATCAGTTTGTACCAGAGATTTGCAAGCAGAAGTTATATGTTGTATAGTTTTGTTTATTATTATTATTAATGATATTATAATAGCATGGCAACCTTGACCTGATTCTGCAACAGTTACTGGAATTACCAGAATACCCAACTCCTCAGTTTTTCGAGTCGGAGGTATTTAAAATTTTCATTTATATTTATTAGTTTATAGGTATCTGATCCCTGTTGGGCGTCTACTTCCTCATCCTCCTAAATAGTTTATTTAAGTTTAAACAACTCAAAAAGCACCCAAGAGTGGTACTGTTGGGTGCGTTTGTTTGAAAGCGATCACCGTATTCTATGTCAACAGATTTGTCATGACTTCGTATGCATATGATGCACATACATATGCTTTTGAGACTAAAATATCAGAATCGTAATAGTAAGTGTCGAGTTCATTTTTAGATACGCGGTTTCGCGTGATTGTATTTTTGTTTTTGCTAAAGCGTCTGGTTGAAAATCAGGGCTAGGCACATGTCTAGCACATGCTGAATCAGATCCTATTCGCTAGACACGTGAGATACACATATTTTAAGCGGGCTTATTGTTTTTAGACGAGAGTTTGTTATACTATAATAAATATTGAAGTGTCCCGTGGTTAGCCATTATACTTAGGTATAATATAATAATTATGGAGGGACTCGCGGCTAAGATGTAACCGAGTAGGTTGGCATATTACAAAGTTAAGTAATGCTAGCTAGGTCAGTCTAGGATGGGTGACCATTCTTAACACATTGAGACCCCTTCGTGCCTCGAAGAGGACGTTAAGCCGTCGGTCCCCATACAAACATCTGTGGCATTCGTTACGGGTAGTTGGAGCCCTAAAAAGTCAGACAACCTGGTCTAACTACAGAACTTCGATATCGCCTAGTACTCGGGTTGTAGGTAGGGAGGGAGGTCGCGTCACCTACCGACTGACGCAGGTACTCACTGGGCATGGTTGCTTCGGTGAGTACCTGAATCGGATTGGACGCGAGGAGACGGCACAATGCCACCACTGCGCAGCCGACTGGGACTCCGCCCAGCATACGCTGGAAGACTGCCCCGCGTGGGCGTCTGAACGCGAGATCCTGGTTGACCAAATCGGACGAGACCTGTCCCCGCCAGCAATCATTGCTGCCATGCTGGCGGATGAGGAGGGCTGGGGCGCAGTGGTCTCTTTCTGTGAAGCTGTAATGCTCCAGAAAGAGACCGCTGAACGGGATCGGGAGAGGGCCGATCCCGAGCGTAGAGGACGTCGGCGGCGGTATCAACCGTCGACGGGGCCGCAGGCTGCCAGAGAGTGGGGACCTCTGGTAGCAAATTAACTGCTGCGGTAGGCGATAGGATGGCGGCCCGATCGCATCTTTGCGATCGGGTCTGATGGCAGTCGCTTCACGTAAAATATTAAAGTTTGGCCGTATCGTAGTTAAACTGAAAGCCGACCCTAACTTGTTGGGAAAAGGCGCGGAGGAGGAATTATTGAAGCGTCTATCATAATTTTTTTTCATTCTTTCTGTCATATCGCGGCACTAAGACAATTTATTTACTAAAATGATTTAAAGCACTGTAAGGTTATTTCGAGCATAATAATACATTAAAAACTTTTTAATTTATTTAATATATCCTAGTTATCAAGGTAAGTATTAGGTACGAGGTTGAATACGCATAAAGTTTAATTTACCTTATCATTTATGAAGAAAATAAAAATTTTTCCTTGATGTCTACACTAATACCGACGACTAATATATACTCTTTTATTTGTTTTGATTGCGTAAAGTAAGTTAAGTTCTGTGTTATTCTTCAATTTTTAAAATAAAACCTTGCCCTAGTTGTACACGTTCTGAAGTATCGGTTACTTATAAAACAATATTCATTCAGGTTTACAGCTTTCATCATAAGCGAGAAGAATGGAATCAATTACTGTTGACCCACTAACATCGTAGCTTGCAGACATCGCAACATTTTATTACCATTAAAGAGTAAAACATCAAATGGAAGGAAATTAGAAATATTCTATTCCACGTTTGTACCCATTTCTCTCAAAGCGTAGGCGCCACAGAGTAATTAAACTCGAATTTTCAAACAGACATCCGTCAAGTAAACCTACACATCCCCACTCTTTACGACCGAACAGGTTCTTTGACCACAAATAAGTATTTTTAAACGCAGACTTTAAAGAATTACCGATTCAAACCTCACGGTGAATGGCAAATATTCAAGTAATTTCATACCAGAGGGAAATAGTAAACTTAACGTAAAATTCAGCCGCTAACCTTGAGTTGAGGTGCCAACTGGCGTGAACTTGTTGCAATGGTAATCATAACTTTGGTGGTTTAGAAAACCGGTTATTTCAGTGCCGTGAGACCACCTGAAGAGGTTGGACGTAATTTGGATAAAATTAGTGCATGAAATTGTGTTCGAAACGTGTTCGCGAAATAGCCACATTCAAAACCGGTCCTGCGTTCGAAGAAAGCCGCCAATCCGCCATTGTGGGCGGCCATTACGATATTTCGGCCATATTTGTTTCACGCAAAAACGCGGCAAAAGTGAACGATCCTTGTCTAGTCGCGGTTAGACACGTCGTGTCCGATTCTAAATTCAAATTTGAACATATGATTCGGGATAGTTCGTCAGAAGACGGCGTCTGTCGATGTGAATAACTTGTGGTTACATGTTAGAGGCGTTGGCGATAGGTTAAGGTCTACGACACAGAACTGTTAGAACAGCGAATTGTACTTCATTAAAGAATGATTTTTTTGTGAGTCTCAGTAAATCTAAGATTAAGAGTTTATTGTGAAATAGTATCATAATAGAGTGTAAGTCCTTAACGGTCCTTTAAATTATATATTTATTTATTTAGGTCTATCCATTGTCTATGTTAGAAAATAATATGGCTGATACATTTGCCAATTACGGAATAACCAGCATGCGTATTATGACAATGACACAAAGAAAAAAAATGTATTAACACAATGAATAAACTAAACTAAATAACATTTCTACGAAACTGAATTTAGTAGAAAATATATAAAATGATTATATGGTTTAGATTTGCTGGTTTACGTAAATGCATCTTTAAACAGTATGAGCTTTGTCTTAGGGTAAATTTGAGATATGAATACCCTTGAAAAGTCTACCCATTATATTTGTCTAAGGGTAAATTAAAAAATAAATACCCTTAAAAAGTTTACCCATTATATTCAATAGTCCAAAGACAAAATAGAGTGATGGTTATTAGTTACATTTACGAGTATGTTTAAGAACGTTTACATTATCAGACAGTGATAAGATAATGTAATAAGGGAGTAGTTTTTTTAAAGACGCATTTAAATTTGTTATATTAAATTATACAATATTTAATTGTTGGGATCAGACGGCCGTGTGTGAGATGTGTAAAGTTATTGTTATTATATATGAATATATGTCATATATACATATATAAACGTATATGTAAGACAATGCGTAAATAGACGTATGTTTTCAAATTAGTAAATGTATTTTTGTCCTATTTAAGTTAGTAACTAATGTGATTGTTTAGCAGTAAAATGTCCAGTCTCCTTGTAGTTGTGCACCACAATCTGCCCATTACCTTTATGGTACAATATGTTGTAGGTTGTTTGAAAGAGATCGCAGCCTGCGATAAAAACGCCCATTGTAACACTTTAACCGAGTATTGTATCCCACTGACTGCTTGTGTGATATTTCATGTGTCGAAGTGTCCAAAGTATTTCAAGCCTTTGGGTATTATGCCTAATGTTTAAGTATAAGCAGTATTGATTGCTACAACACGACCTTCTCTAACATGACTAAGTCGACGAAGCCAGTCTAGACATGTTAAAACGAGATAGCTACCTTTCTAACTTCGGTGACCCATCGGTTGGGAATTTACTGATCGGAACAGATATAGTAGGTATTTAGGGACCAAGTTTCCGTGAAAGATCGAGTGGTGGTCGTTCCGCGGCCGCCTGTGTCGTGCGTCGGGGTCATCGGCGGGTGACGTCAGCGAGGTTCGGGCGCTGGCTGCGGGGTGTGGGGTGCGGGGCGGACGCGGCGGCGGCGCTGGCGCGCGGCCAGTCGCGGCCCTCCACCGCCCGGCGCGGGCGCTCGCGCCGCATACCGCACGATCGCTTCTACTTGGCGGGACACCGCGCGATCGCGTTTCTTTTGAGGCCTTCTGAGTGCCCGTAGGCAAGGCCAGTTTTCACGCCAAGTTTGAACGATCGTGCGGTCGTTTTGGGGTGACTGGTGAGCCCCGGATACGACACAACACCGTCCAAATTTACGGGTAAGTTTTAAGTTTTTTTTCTTATTAGTATTAGGTAGTTTCGTTAAGTCGTTTAGACTAGAATTCGTGACCGGTTTCTCGTAACTAGATTGTTGAACATGAGTTCCTTATTGGCCAACTTTAATCTCTACAATCTTACTGCCGCCGTCTGTTTTGCAATTACTTGAAGTAATTTTCTACATAGTTTAGCTAACTAATTATGAGTTTTATGCAACGTATTGAGATGAAACCCGATATGGGTCTCATACTTTCTATTAGTTAGCTTCAGTTTTCCTGGAATCATTCAGGGTTTAAAAACGAACCATCTACCCACATTCAAACGAAAATGTTGTATTGGTCACATTTTAATATTTTTTTATATTTTTAATAGTTTGTTGGACAAAGTACGTTTATTAACTACGTTATTTCAAAAACAAAATAATCTCGATATTTCAACATTTAAATTAAGAATTCGAATATTTTGAAATTGGAACTGCCGCCGGGTAGTTGGAAAAAGATAAATACTTTTTAGTAGTTAATTTTTGAGACAAGTTAGAATTAGAAATTAATAAGTACATAACATGTGTGGGTTTTTGTGTGTCTTTGTGAGGCATTCACATCCGGGTTCGTTGTCTGCGCCGCCCACCGCAGGCCTTGACCGCTGCGAACTCGCCGCGACTTCTCAGCGACAACGGTACGGAGACGAGACGTATTTGTTTGTGAATGTATGAGTAGGCGTGTGGGAAAAATTTTAAAGTTAAAATTATATTTTTATACCGTTCAATGGCTTATGCAAGAAATACGGAAAAAACTAATTGGGTGCTAACTTAAATGTGACTCATTATTAAGTATATTTACGTCGGCTTGTGACGAGTATTGTTTTTACTTTAACTAAATGTCTCATATTACTTCTATAAGAAACTATAGGAAACAAAAAAGAAACATTAATCAGTAAACCTACCTACATAATTAATAAAAAAGTTATATAAGCATACAATATAATTGATACTTTCCAACTGTGAAAATGATATAAAATTAACAAAAAAGACATTATTTATATTTAACAAAATGTAAATAGATTCAATATGTGTATGAATATTAAATTATATTATGTTTCTTAATTAAAAGTGTGACGTCGCGAGCGCGTTGATGTCTAATGTACCGACGGGGCGAGTTTTATTATTAACATCTTATTAACTACTAAAATTTTGATGATACCGACTTCTTAACTCGTTTCAAAATAATATATTGCATAGACTTGTCTCCCACAGCTAATAAATATTTAAATTTTATGGATTTCTGACAAACATTTTGTGCAGACTTGAACTATTGAACTCTAAAAGGTTAATAATTTTCGCCCTACTTAGGTGTTTAAGTTTTGATACAATACATAATAAATCCTTAATAAGTTAAGCAGCAATTTAACTTTCTTCAGGGTCTTTTTTATTTCTTGAATGTGGGGCCAAAATCATCAAACTATAATATAATATAATATTATTAAATAATAATATAATTAAATATAATATTTATTCATATAAAGGATAGGCAAAACACTTAATTTGTACTTGCAGTTGGCTTCACATACATGAGGCTGGCTTTAGGCCAAAACTTCCTTACGTAGCCAGCGTATGTTAACTAAATGTAAGCAAATTAGCTTGTCACTTTGACTTATGGTCTGAGAACATTTAAATTCACAGCTCACTTAGAGTACTACTCAGTTAAGTAATACTTAAGTAGTGGTTAAGTTCAGGTGACAACTTAAATATTTATTTGTAGTTTGTCAGCAATGCAGGCCACTGATGTAAGTTATTATGATATATGATGGAAAATGGTAATTTACATAACAATTTTGAAAACAAACATTAAATGAGAGAGAGAAAGAGTAAAATATTTTAAAGTTTGAAGGTGATGGTTACCCGTCACCTTAAACATATTAGTTAAAACTTTTTATCGAAATTAAGGAATTCTTTGATTTTCCCCATTTTCTTATTAAAAGCCGGAATGAACTTTTTTTATTTATTTATTTATAAAAAAAACATCTATCTTTACACGTTTGCTCCCAATGCGATAGTGTTACACAGTCTACGTATTTATAATAAAAAAATATTTTTAACGCTATCATTGGGAATTCACTCAGTGCGCAATAGAATAGGTCTACCTCTTCTGCAATAATGTTGAGAGAGCGCAGAGTTTAGTTTTTTTTATGATTTCATATCAAATAAATAAACAAGTGTTTATTTATTTGATATTATTATTTATTTTGACTTAAACGTACTTGCGCCATTCATAAATATACATTTCTGCCGTTGTCGTGACAAACTTTAGGCTAAAATCTAAATTAAATGTCGAATAAAATATTAAGTGTACTTTAGATATTTTTTTTATATTCTTTTATTCTCGTCTATCATCCCCCCTATCGTCTTCGATGATAGGGTGGTTAAGTGCGTTAAATTTTTTTGATGCGGTTTGTAAAGTTTATACTTGAGTTATAAAAATCAATGTGTTTCTAAGTAGATTAAATTGAGTGTTGATTTTTTACAAAAGTAAAGTTTCATTTTGTGAATGTTAGCATAGTCAAGTATCTGTGTATTTATCTAAACTTTAACAAAATTAATTAAAAATATTTAATTTTGTTCACATCTTTACCTTTACTTAAATGGGTAAAATTTATAACATAACCAGTATAAGTGTAACAACACAAAATCTTACAACCTTACATAAGTGGAAATACATAAATACTTTTTATAAGTGGAAAACCCTTACGAAATATCACAAAAGGATGGCATACATATCTAATAAGGCAAAAGAATTTTTTTTTTTTTTGTTTAAACGCGATAATCTTTGGAATTATGAGTCAGATTTGAATAATTATTTTTAGATTGGATAGATTATTAAAGCAAGGGTGTGTAACACCACGATATAGCCTTTAAGAGCGGAGTATTGAGCATAAACACAGGTAAAACTGCAGTGAACAGCTAGTATGTATATTGGCTATCTCGAGTAATGTGAAACTGATGAGATTGTACTCGAGTATGTCGACATACTACACTTATAAATATATTGCAGTGTTGGCCAACGGACGGCGTTTATTAAACCAAGTTTCCACTTATGTACTTAATGGTACCGAAACGGGGACAGTCGCAACTAATTGTTGTAATTGACTGGTTTACGATCTTGTGCAATCACAATTCGAATGGGTTTTTTGATTTTTTTTTAAAGTCATATAATTAAAAAGATGTTCTTGACCTGTCTTCGAATTTCTTATAGTTAAGAATGCGTTTGTAGATGTTGTTGCTCAATAAACAAAATTACTGAAGTGAAAACTTCTTTAGGCACGTTGAGCACTTATAGGAAAAAAGCGCTGAACTCGCGTGACCGTCACGCTTAGATACATAGATACAGATGTGAGTGTTTTCACTTCTGACGTGTAGTCCTATGACTGACAGTTTTTTATTCAATAAGGGATACATTTGTAGAAAACAAGATGGTTCAGATCTATTCTAATATAATAAAGCCGAAGAGTCTTTTTGTATGATTGTTTTTTTTTATCTCTGAAACTATCAGTCAGATTTGAATAATAATTTTTGTATTGGATAGAGTATTCATTGAGGAAGGTTATAGGTTATGTAACATCACGCTAAGACCCTTGGGAACGGAGCAATGGCTATTAAAGTGGGTGAAATTGCGGCGAACGTCTAGTATAAATTATGGTAATGAAAAACATGAAGGAGATTCTCCTTGAAAAGTTTTAAAACCTTTTTGTTGTACATTCTCATAAAATAGGTTACACATAGGCCAATGTTACTTTTGCATATGGATAGGGCATTCCTCTTTCTATATATATATATATAATGTACTTAAGCCCCGACGCAAAAACCACGGGGTGTTATAAGTTTGACGTGTCTGTGGTGTGTCTGTCAGTAGCATCGTAGCTCTCGAACGGATGAACCGATTTCAATTTTGTTTTTTTTTGTTTGAAAGGTTAATCAGTCGGGAGTGTTCGTAGCTATGTTTGATGAAAATCGGTCCAAGATGCCGCCATAAAATGGCGGATTACATGTTTTTTCAAAACTCCCTCAATATGGGTATCAAATGAAAGGGCTTGACAAGTAGAATACTATACACTATGATAAATTTGAAATCCAAGATGGCCGGTCACATTATTTTTATTATTTTGTGTCGGGGGTTTTTTACTTCTTACTATATAAGAAGTCAGAAATGAATGAGAAAAGACTTTGAACATTGTGTATACTATGAGAACTGGCAACGTTACACTAAATTTTAAGTTATTTAGTTAAATTTAAAAAAAATATTTTAAAATTTTCTCATATATACGTTTTACCCGTTTGTAGGCTCCGTTTTCACTTACAGCGTGATGATTTATTTTAGATTTCGTACTCAATTTATTTGGTAATACAAACATTTGCTGGTGTACTGTGTTATTAATTTAAAATAATTATACAAGTGCTTATCAGCGGCTTGATTCGTAAGTTAAACTGTGTAGTGGTTTTTTGTAGGGTGAGTTCTTTAGCAGGACGATTCCGATTATTCATATTATACACGAAAATTAAAGAAGTAGTATTGATACATCTATGTTACTACCTTCTAATAACACAATCAAAATCAATTCACGCCTTAATTAGCAACTCATCAATCTACTCAACGAAACATTTTTAAAGAAACCTCTTCCGTTACACTCATTGTTCCTTCGTTAATAATATTCTTCAAGCGGTCGTTCCCTCCTGAGTGAATTCAAATACTTATTTACATAGTCACCGACCGTGAATGTATGTATGTATGTATCATTCACAAGTCTCAACCGTGTGAATCCACTGGCCGAGAATGCGTTTGGAAAAATTTCAAGTGTATTTGTTATATAACCGTGTAATTATTTTATGTTAATGTGTTGAATTTTAGCCAAATCGTTTAGTTTTGAAACTGCTTGTTTGTGGAATGAACGACCAGTAGGTACTTAGGAGATTTTCAGAACTTTTGATATTTAAAAAAAAATAAATGCCTGTCTTACATTGGCTGTTGTGGATACCCTTCTCCCACTCTTTTCGCTCGAAACAAATATTGGGCATCCGTTCTCAAGACAGACCTTAAGAAATTTCACATCAAAATAATATAAATTTTATTTTATTATGGTCTGGCTTTTAACAGATTTGTAATGAGTAGTCTAAAGTGAGAAAAACAAAGAAAACATTGGCGTGGTGTACAATTCTACTTTTTTAAATCTATAGGCTGGCAACACACTTCTGACTTTTGAGTTGCAGGTATCCATGGGCGACGGTAGTCACTTACAGGTAATCTGCTCGTTTGCTATAATATATAAAAAAGAAATAGGCCTAAAACTAAAAAAAATGATTTTAGGCTCCAAGCAGGAAATTACTGCACCCTACATCTTGTACGAAACCGTAATTGAGTTTTCGCTATATTTTAAGACGCACTCAGTTTTATAATCTTATTACATTACTAATGATACAATTTGTATCATAAATATTATTTACTACCAGCGCCCCGCAGTTTCACCCGCGTAAGTCCCGATCCCGTGGGAAAATCGGGATAAAAAGTAGCCTATATGTTAATCTAGATCTCATGCTATCTACATACCAAGTTTGAGCGCAATCGGTTCAGTAGTTTTGGCGGGAAAGAGTAACAAACATCCATACATCCATACATCCTCACAAACTTTCACGTTTATAATATTAGTAGGAAGGATAACTCTATAAAGAAGATGCCATCGTAATCCTTGAACTATTTTATGTTAAGTAATAGTGTGTTCACGGCACCAGTAGTGTCCACATTGAGAACCCTATCCCTAAAGTCTTTTATAAGGTAGGGGTATATGCACAGTCGGTAGTAAGTCGACTAAATTCAAGCATAAGTTCTCTGTATCTCGCCTCTTGCATAAAAACCGAAACTGTCACTGTATTTGAATGTGCTTATCGTTGTCATCTAAGACTACTGAAGTTTCGCAACATATATAATATAAGTACACTTATGTACACATGTCGTTAGCACCAGTTTCGCAAGTTGATATCCACTCTAATGTGTCTTTATGCATCATTTACGGACATTAGGTTTTCCTTTGTCCGAGAAAACTTCCAAAATCGTAAAGGCTCAAGTGATTTTGTCCTCAATGCGAATGACTTGTAAGTGTTTTGACTAGCGATTCTTTTGTTTTGTGTTGTATTGTGTGTGTAAAAATATTAGTGTACAATGGACGAATGTATAAACGGATGTATAACGGACAAATGTGTATAAGTGGATTAGTCTAACAATCCATTAAAAAATATGTTTTTATAAATCATTTTTGTTCTCAATTTCAATATTTATTGTTGTAAAACGTCTTAAAAACTAGGTATTTTGACAATTAGACCCTGTCGGGCATTTGTATAAAATACAAACAGAAATATGTTTTAATCATTTAGTCTGTGTGTATTTCTAAAAATATGTATAAGGTCTTATTCACGTGTATATGTCGGACAGGCCTGACTAGTCCGTGTTATACAGACGGGGCTGGGCCCCAATGGCCCGAAACTAGTCGGGCATCCCCCAAAATACACACGTGAGTGAAACCGTATATTTTTAATCAGTTATTATATCTTTTAAATACGCTTGACTTGTCTAAAACATTCTTGTACTTTAAAAAAAAATGAGTAATAATAATAATAACTTCAAACATCTCACACACGCCCGTCTGATCCCAAACTAGACAGAGCCTGTACTATGATAACCAGACTGTTGATAAACATACTTATATATTTCTAAATATATACATCACTACATATTACAAAACAAAGTCCCCGCCGCGTTTGCCTGTCTGTCTGTCTGTTCGCGATGAACTGAAAAACTACTGAACGGATTTTCATGCGGTTTTCACTAATAGACAGAGTGATTCATGTGGAAGGTTTAGGTGTATAATTTGTTAGTGTATTAAGATAAATTACATCCAGTTACAGAAGAAATAATTACGCTCATCACACAATTATTTGTCCTGGGTGGAAATAAAACTCACGACCTCTAGCTCAGCAGTCAGGGTCAGTAACTAGAGGAATGTACACGTTTTGTATATACATATTAACTTTACACGATACAGGCGCGTTCTTAATTCTAAAGACCATACAGGGACGCTAAAAGCCTATTAAAATTTTGAACATATAGGTATTTCCATTTAGTAAAGATGCGGAAAGCATCTTAGTGAATATAATTTTATAGTTAAGCGTTCATTCTTCTCTTAACGACAAAAAAAAAGTCTGTTTCCTTCTACTGTAATTACTCGCCACTAAAGATTTGAACATTAAATGTTATATTTCAACCATTGTTTAAAAATTTAAGTGTTGGAAACATAACAGTATCTTCGTCTGAGGCGGTATTAGTCACTCTTAGATTTACATAAGCAATGGCCGTGAACTTTTCCACTTCTCATGTGAAAAGGGAAGAGCGGCGGACCGTGCACTGTTCCTAGCCAAATTAAATTAGAACGTGGAATATTTAATGGTTGTTTTTTGGGAGATTAGTTTGTGTCGGTAATAGAGAAGCAAATTTTTTGAGTTATTTGTGTTTTGTTTTTTTTGTTGAGACGTTTTTCTTTTGTTATTTTCTTATAGCTGGCGTTATTAACAATTATTCAGTATCCTATGAATTGTGATAGTGTTAATATTGAATCTTCTCCATTTTGCTCAACGTTGCACGTCCTCGTCAGTTAGCACACTGCCTCTCATATTATGCCATTTAAACTTTTTTTATTTCATCAGGTGTAGTAAAAACCAGAAGTAGTAATAAAATATTAGGTATTTAATTAGTATTGGTATCTATAAAATGGTATGTTATATTGAAAAACGGTTGGGTTTTTTTGTGAATCTCGTTTCTGTTTATGACATACATAACTTTAGGAATTAATTTTATTATATGTGTAAATTATTCGTGGATTAATTATTTAAATCGTTTATCCTAGACCTTTAGACCTGAACCTTATTTATATGTCTTCATTAATTTTACTATCTAAAGTTTCTACAATTCAAGTGTTAATTTCTACCCTTACAATTTGATGGTATAATAATATATTTTGCATTTCAAAATTGTAAAGATATAATAAATAAGCCAGCTTTCTTCGTCTGATTTTATCAAAATTTTCGTGTGCTGCCTATGTGTTATGTGCCTATGTCAAAGTTTATCTAAAACCGACTACCCCTTTTAGTATGAAAGAATAAACATTCAACCTAATATGCACACGTTCACACTCAAATGTTCGCATATATAGTATTGTATGATTATAATGGGATGAACATGCATACCTACGTACAAAAGTACACTCATGTCTTTCTTCCTTCGGGTTAAACAGAGACAACAGTCACCACTTGTTTTTGGTCTTACTCCTTCCTCTACTGTCATCAAACCTTGCATACAAGCCCACCAGTTTTGGCTTCTCCTAACCTGCATTTTCTTCACAACAACACAATTTCACACACCTAGATCTAAAAGAAGCTAACTCACAAATTAAAATTTTTGAGTTATGCACACCATCGAATTTCTTATCTCAATACCTACCGACCAATAAAACAGATTTAAAAATATCACCAACACTCGACGCTAGACGCTAAATTTACGAACAAGGGCCTCAACTCAAATAATAGAACAAATATACATACATTGTCAAGCAATAGTGAAATAAAAAGAGATACAATTTTAAGCCCCAAAACATGATTAAAACACAAGATTCCTTTAATATCTTTCTTCTAGCTGCATATAACTAAACATAATCTACACAAACAATTTATTTAATTCATGTTTATATCTTGGTGTGCGATTTGATCAGAGTATGTTTTGCGTTTTTTTTAATATGACATTAAAGACGAAATTAAACTTCATTGCATTTCGGCCTACGTAAATCAAAATGCGTAATACACAAGCCTTCTCTTATAACCTTCACATAATTTTATCCAAATTTATCCTAACTACGTTGCCGACCGCGACTGAGTTCCTTATAACTAGAATGTCAGTAATGATATTAGGAGTTCGGTCACGAACGCTGGCGGACAAACGCGATGTTAACCTATCTAAATCATCCGATTTGCAAGTTGTAAAGTTGAATTCATCATTTGTCACAAATTGAGTAGTTTGTAATATTAACAGGCATCTTTACGGTCCAAGAGAGTACTTGATGTCTTTTTAGTAGGTATACAATCGACTCGTAAATTGGAGGTTAAGTTCACTCAACGCGGTGACTATGATTCTTACATAAAATATACTCACGTTTAAAATACTTAACACAAATTAAAAGATTATATTATTATCAGATTAGACAATTACCACTTCACGTGGTGATAATGTGTTGTCCGTTCCAAGAAACTACCTGCTTCTTATATTTTTTTGTTTCCTTATTTCGGCTACAGGTTCTATCACAAAGGGTACCAAATAAAAGCTTCCTTCCACACAATACGATAGTTTATAGTCGAGTACCTGACTTACAATACAGGTACTTGACTGTACAGGTCTTCTTGGCTAGAAACAAAGGCATTACCCCTCCTTAGAGCTGCACCTTAGTTAAACATTGTAAAGCCATGTATTTCATAAAAGACTGGCTCTCATTGTGTCCCTTTGACTGAACTGGCTTATAATTAGGAAGAGTTCGAGTTATTTAAATGTCAATTAGCCTGTTAATAATTTGTGTTGATTGTTAATATTTAATTATTTAACTGTGTCGTTATTAGAAATTGAACTTAAAACAATTTATTTTCAAATATGTTTTTCAAGACTAATCATTGTTGACAAAATGGCGCATATAATTTACAGTTAAGTGAAAATGAATTTCTGATAGTTACATCAATTTAAAAAAAAAACAGGATTGGTTTTGCCTTGTCCTTGTGGAGATACGCTATAGAGCCTACCATAAGTTGCTTGTGATAACACCACTCGGTTAACACAAAAAATAATAACAAAACTACATACGTTACAAATACTCATTTATTTGATTTAATGATGATTTAACAACACATATATTTCAGTACATTTTTCCTGCTTTTATTCCTTTCTCTATGAATAGAAGTAGGATGATGCAGACAGACATAATTTATTATAAACCATATTCAAGTGAAATTAAGTTATTCGAGATTATTTATAACGTAATAAATGACGTTGTAAATCAAAATGAAACACAAATATAGGAAAACGAGTAGTAAAGATTTAATTGCTTGATGTGGATGACCCTGGGTATGTTTAATATTCAAATAATTAATAATAATTCAAATTAAAAAAAATTTGACAGATTCTATTGGTAGTATGTAGGTTTTATTACAAACTCACAAAAAAAAAGATTGGCTAATTTATTGCATGTCGTAAATCGTATATTGTAGAGAAATTATTATCTTTATATCATCACTTTAATATTTAATGTGTAATGTGTTTGTATTAGTATACCTACTCTTATATAAATGTATTTTTTTTTTACAATGTTAATTTCAATGACGACACGTAATGAAAGGCCCGTGTTTTCAACAAATTAAATGTAATTAAACCAGCCTTAAGTCGTTTCAATACAATTTAAATGATGGCAAATTTCTCCATTTACTTTGGACAATGATACGTGACGTCCCAAGTAGGGAAACGCTTGTAATCGATTGTATCGGAAACGTGTAGGACGATCGATTGCTTAACGTGGGAACACTAATTGCTTACCAAAATAAGGTTCAATGATATCGTGATAGGAATATCTTTATTCTTATCCCAAGGTCTGGAGGATCTTTGATACTTTGCCTAATGATTTAATCGGTATAACACTCACCTGGGTTTAAATTATTAATTTGATGTATTTAAAGTTCTAAACTCCATATAGATCAATATTTTTAGGTACACATTTTTTTTTTAAGATAAGGAAAATAAACTTAATTTTACAAAAATACGTTCAGGTGAGTACTTTGGTAAGCGCATTCAATCGTTAAATGTTACCTGCTTTAATGTATAATATTAAATTTTACTGCCGTTTGCAATCAGCTTCCACCTATTTTATTAGTATCTGCAATATTTGTAGAAACGATAAAACTAATTTGATATTGAACTAAATTAAACTTTACATGAATATGTTTGAATTTCCAC
Source organism: Callimorpha dominula (assembly GCA_949752705.1). Taxonomy (NCBI): domain Eukaryota; kingdom Metazoa; phylum Arthropoda; class Insecta; order Lepidoptera; family Erebidae; genus Callimorpha; species Callimorpha dominula. Next base: position 3,180,718 of record OX456992.1, read on the forward strand.
ACCACTACTTGTTTTTTTACTATGGTTAAAGTTGTCAGTTAATTCCTAAGTAGTAGTCAAGTGTAGACCTATCTTCAAAAATGTTTTATGTAGTAAAGTAAACGTACGAACGTATATATCAGACAGCGACATACCACTTCACCCTCGGTGAGGTGATGACCCGTGGGGGTTTCCACACGAAAAAAAAAAAAAAAAAAACATGAAAATTAAATAACAAAAAAGTTGTTGTAGAATTTTGTTTGAGTACTATAAAATGAATTAAAACAATAAAAATATACAAGATAATAATAAACAAAATGTTTTAAATATCAAGTGGTTTATTGTATGAGATCTTACAAAGGTTTACATTTTTTTTTATTCTTGGAAAGCAAATCATAAATGATGTTACTGTAAGTGTGCGATTTCTAAGCTTTGAGAACTAATATGGATTAAGAAACGACGCCGAGGACGATAATAAGATACCCAGATATTTATAAAAAAAAGAAGTCCCATAAAAAAAGGGTTTGAGGATATCAAAAGTTTTTCAAGTTCCGCAGCTTTGGAGAATTTTTATAGCTTCTTTGTCGATCTTCCTTTTCTTTTGATTTGCCTTGTTTGGAATTCTTTGACTCAAAATCTTTTATATTTATTAAGTTACTAACTGCATTCGTACGGCTTTACTTTCGTGGTATTTTAATAAAAACCAAAGATCTATAGAAAACAATTTTCTTGAAAATATAGATTTTTGTAATATAATTGTAGTTTTGTAAGATTTCAGCACGAAAACAGTATTTTACCTGAGGCTGCTTTTAATAATCTAAGAAATACTCGATAATAAAAAAAGATGACCAAATTCAATAGAAAAAATATTACCTACGTCAAAATTGGTATGACAATAATAAAATAAACATTTTGTTTGTACGAAAATAGCAGTGTATAGTTTTTGCTAGTGAGTAGATTCACCAGAGTTTAATACCCTCACGGTTTATTAAAAACAGGTATCAAAAACCAACACATTAAATCAGCCGTGAATAAAAGAATAAAATTTATAAACAGTAATATTTTATTTAAGGTCGTGACCGTAAGTAAAATTTTACTGTTTTTATTAAACCATGGGGCTATTAAACTCTGGTGAATCTACGCACTAGCAAAAACTATACACTCCAATTTTCGTACAAACAAAATATTTATACACACACATCACGGTTCTTACCGTCTACAAATACCCTAAAATCTGTTACCCTTAAATTATGTTTAATTTGAAATTACGTAGGTACTTACCTATCCACACACGCAAGACTATCTTAAGTACAAGAATTGGTATTATTTAACAAGTCCTTTGTCCCTACAGAGGACTTTTTTGTGAAGGAGGTTTATTTGGAGCAAAAATCAGGAAATATGAAATCACTTTTCTTAATTATAATAGTAACTTGAGACACCCGACACAGGGCCGTCTGATCCCAAACTAGGCAGAGTCTGTCCTATGGTGACCAGACAGCTGATAAACAGACTTATATAATACTAAATACATTTAGGAATAATGTATGGTTCATGAATTTAATGACATATAGAGCAATTCGGTACAGGTAAAAATCTTAGTAAAAATAAATATAAGGGAAATTAAATATGTACTAATATTAGCAGAATTTAATTCGTATCTCTTTACGTTACGCCCCTCCAAACAACATCCTTCTACAAACAGCTCATTAACTTAAATAAATAACCAAAAATAATGATCAAGTTACGAACATAAAACCAACAAATCGTAACAAATCCCAAAAGTCGGTTTCGACCAATTAATTCGGAGTCCGGACCGGATCGCAGGTACCTTTATTCTTTCCCTTTGAGCAGGTACGCGATCGCTCACCTGTCGCCATAAGAGATCTTCATATTGTTTAGCTTCCCCTCTGTCGCCTGTCTGGAGTACGACTCCGGGGGGCGGGGTAGTTGTAACGAGCTGGTCAGTCTTGTGCAGCCACCTGTGTGGTGTACACGGTTCTTTTAGTGTGCCTTTGATGGAGTGTTATTGTCTGAAGCCAGCTGTCGCATGAAGGTAATTTTTTTCTTGTATTCCTGTGTGAGATTCGAAGTTATTCAAATGAGTCTTTGTTAATGGCATTACTAAGGTGAATATGTTGTTTAGACTGTGTGTTAATCTTTATCTAGTTGTTTAGAAGGTACGTTTCATTCTACAATGTATTGTATTAAAAATATATTGTTTTCTTCGAACGGACATGCTTGTCTAACCTTCTATTCATCATGGTATCAGTTCCTTTAATACAATAGTGTTAATGTACTTCATCTATTCCGAAAATCTCTAATAACTTACATGATATGATTTGAAAATTGTCCTTCTTTACTTTCATAGTATATTTGACAATTACACCGAAGGTCAGACGAGTTTCATAGTATATTATTTCACATAAAAAAACTAAACTGTCACAAATCAGTACTATCTATTCCATACATGCACACTTATCAGTTTGCTCAACTAAACCATTAGCTTGCCTCTTGCTGAAGAAACTGATCACGATTTCTAGATGAAATCGTGAAACTTCAAATAAGGTAAAATATAGAACTGAAATCCAAATTTTCAATTGTATTCGTATGATAGATAAACTTATATGGATGTAAACGATTTAAATCTATCCTTTTAGGACCACAACAATTCTAGTATAAGCAAAATGACCTCAAGATTTTGTCTAAAACTCAGTCTGAGTTAATGCAATAGTCTTGGTATTTTTCCACGCCATTTACGCAAGTCACGAGACATTTGTGCGTGAACAAAACATTATGTCTGGTGTAGTGTTCACCGCCTTGTTCGGCGTTCACCTGTTCTTGTGTCTGAACACCTGGAGGTATATCTATAGTTACAATTGTTTTTGTTATCCTGATCTAAATTTATTATAATACGTCTTCTTTTTTTCTAATTCGTGGATAATAATGCCGTGTGTGTGTTACTAAAAGAGTAATTTGAAAGTATCCACTTTTTGTTCTAAAAGTTAACTGGATTCTTCTTAAAATTCTCAAATGCTAATACTTTGCTAATCCGTCTACATTGTTAATCTATACATGTTTTTTGCACAACAGCACAGGAATTTTAGTAGATTTTGGATACTAAGGAAAGGAATCATAACTTTTTTCGATGCTTTGCCAGGTCAGCACTAGTACTTAAGGGCAAAAATGTGCAAATACACATAATTAATGAATAATTTTCAAATTCACGTTTAAGTCGCTTGGCTTTTGCCACATCTAGCACCAATATACCCTGTTGCTGAACCCCGTGGTTCATCCTTGTCATTCCGAAGCTGAGACTTTATGACGGTTATTATTTTGTTTTTTACTTAGCCTAGAAATTTGATACACCTTTATTTTCTAATCGAATGAAAACTTACCTTTATAGGCCTTTTGTAGTTTTATAGTCTAGTCATAGACGCATTTTACTTAGGTCAATATAATAGTGAGGAATCAGTCTAGTTTTTTTCATGTACTCCTATTATTATAAGTTTTCTAATGACTTTAATAGTCACCGCTTTCTCGACATACTGCACCTTTTGTTTTACGCCAATGTTCTAGATCTTTCTTTAATATGTCATTGACCTATCTTGTCTATATTTCGAAAGTAATTATAGTTATTGGAATGTTTTTGTTTTCATGGTAACATCGAAGTCTAAAACGTTCCTGAATTATCTTTGACTGTTAATCATTAACGCTACATGCATTATGTATTTGAATGGCGGCTTGCTTTCAGGTTTATTAAATCATTATAGAATAAAAAAGCCTAACTTTTAGGCCGTAAAGCAGCTTTTGTTATTCATTCGTTTTAACTCATGGCGGCTGATTGCAAGGGGAATAGCTTAAGCGATGTAATTATCATAATTCTGAATTTGTAATTATTACTGATTATGAGTGCCAATGCCGCGGTCGGAACAAGTTATGGTGCTCTATAATGAATGAATCTATTATGTGAATGAATGTAGGGGGTATGAGTATGCGTGAAGAGTGGTTTTGTTTTTGATTAGCATTATCTACAGATGTTAAGAGCATCTGATTTAAAAGAAGTATATCAGGCACATACATATTTCTTTTCGATTTAAGATTTGATGACACATATATTATGTTTAATTACAGGTCACGTTTGATTTATGTGCCTCATTAAAGCCAGTCTTTTGATTAGTTAAATGCATTTTGAGTGTAACGAGTAGGTTTTATACTAACATTTTATAGTTCAAGTTTGAAGGGGCCTTTTTAGGACTTGCTTAAGCTTTATTGTTTTTTAATGTCAACGTTAACGATGCCAATTTAATCTACATACATTTTAGAATGAAAGTCTATATAAATGTTATTACACCAATAAAATTTCCCGAAAAGTAGATAAATCACTTCCAATCATTACGATTAACGGCCTAAAATTCTTCGGACATTGGCACAGAAATCTGCTACAAATTTGATATGCATTATTAAAAAAAACATAAACGTCAGATAAGTTAACAAAAAAACGTAAAATCACATCAAAGAATATGATAAAAATACAACATTTATTAGCAAATCAGAGACAAATATTTTATGCCTATAAAAGCAACTTCAGCCTTAAGGTACTATGCTATCTAGTGAGGCGTTCAGCGATGAAAGGCTGGATAGCCTGGGGTCTTAGTTATTATAAGACGGAAGTGCTGTGACTTTATCTCTAGTGACAGCTATGATTGCGGCCTCGGGCATAACGTTTCTCTTCTCTTTGTGTAAACGCTTAATGCTTTGATCGTTTTTTGTTATAAAGGTTAGATTTTTTTTGTATATAGAAATATGTAGTTTGAATAAATATATTCAACAATGCTTTTTAAAATGCATTTAAAAAAAGAACTTCTTAAATGATACCGAAGATCTCGTCGGCGACCTCCTTTAACCTTGTATTTAATGGTTCATAACATAATTAGAACATATATGTTGGCGTCTTTATTTAGATATGTATTTCATTCTTATAGAAGTGCGAGATACCCGCAAATGTTTTTGCTACTTTAAAATATTTTGTAACGCCGCCGCGCCGCTTCTGTTCACTCTGTTCTGCTTATAAGTGAAAAATATTCAAGTTTAACAATTAACGAAATAAGCGAGCGCTTCATCTACCTGTACGTAAAAACGCTTGTTTTAATATTTCATTGTACAATGTTCTTTTCTGCCTTTATTATATATTTTGTTTTGTTTTACGCGTAAATCTCTGAAAGCGTTTAAAAGCTAAAATGTTTCTATTTTTGAAACAGCATTGTTTTTTTGTTTCATTTAAACAACCAAAACGGCTTTAAAGACATGACTTTCCTCATTTATTTGATTAGGCTATATGTTATCACATTGATATTATATTCGCGAACTTAAATCTTTCCTTCTTGATCAGAATTCTGACTGACTGTCATAACCGTTATCTAAACTAATATTATAACGACGAAACATTTGTGTGAATGTTTGTAATGTTTTAACACAAACTACTGGACCGATTGCGATGAAACTTGGTATGTAAATAGCTGGAGACCTGGATTAACGCATAGGCTACTTTTTATCCCGACTATCCCACAGGATTGGGACTTACGCGGGTGAAACCGCGAGGCACTGCTAGTACTGAATAATATTGAAATCATGCCGAGCAGTTAAAACCTGGAACTCCCTACCAGCGCACGTGTTTCCGTCCCACTATGATCCCGGGTCCTTTAAGCGGGGCGTGAAAAAGCATCTCACTAGGCCGCCATAGTGCTGGTCACCATGCTGCACTGCCCCTGTTCGCAGTGAGGATGGTAACCACCACTCTTGGATTCTGCTTGTGCTTTCCATCAGGCGGGGCAGAGTCATTTTGGCAGGTCAAATATAAAAAAAAAAAAAAAAAAAAAAATCATAGCTTTTAAAAAGTATAGGGGAAATCCTTTGGACTAACTTATAAAACCATTATTTTCATAAAACGTGGACAACGAATTTCATAGCCATCCGTACTCCAACGGCTTCACTATAGTGCATCGCTGGTATTAAAATGTCCTTTGCAATGTCGGGTAATTTTATATTTTAAACCTTAGAGTTGCAGTAAAGCAATGTAGTTTTAAATTAAAATGGATTGAAACTCATATTCTGTTCATATTGTTAATAAAATCTATTTAAAAACGGTTTACAGCGATCGCATCTGAAACCAATGACGTCAGTGAAAAATGTTTTAGTCAAAGGCACACAATGTTTTGGTTATAGACGTGTAAGAAAGCTATTTATTTTCGTCTGATGTATTCCTTTACAGTTTCATTAATATATATTATCTGTACGCTTTAATACTTCGATCACTAAGGCATTTAAATTAGACTGCCTATAAACTACCTTTTAACTTTTGAAATATATTCAAGCATAACATCAATTTAAAAATACTTTTTTGTTTTAAACAGAGACGACATTTTTTAACTGCTTGCCTGAGTTGACCTAAAAAAATTTGTAAAAATTGTAGGTATCGGTTGTGTGTTTTATATTTTTTTGATTACTAGCAGTTCCCGCTTTTGCCCGCTTGTACGTGTTTTTATATTTATTAAAATAAAAGTAGCCTAAGTGACTTCTGCTATCTGTCAGTAAAAGTCCCGTGGAAATCGGTTCACCCGTTCCGGAGATTAGCCAGAACAATCAAACAGATAGACAGGGAAAAATTTTAAAAACTTATTTTTAGGCGTAGGTATCGTGCAATTATCTGTATGAGCTTAAGAAAACTTTTATTTTGACATTACAAACAGACAATTCCATTTTATTTATTTGTATTGATGAATTAGAAAATAAATTTTCAAATATAGAATCGTGTACATATGCGTCATCAAAATCAGTCATATTTGACATTTACCGCAATCTATGCGTCACGCATTCGCAAACGTGTTTCAAATCCTTTATCGTTTCCCAAGCGCTAACACCCGCACACGGTGTGACCGCATCCTATCCACCATAATCAATGCAAACGGTCGTTTTCTATTATAATGGAATCACACTATTATAAATTCACCCGGGTACGTTTACTACGAATTTTACAATCAAGAATACAAAATGCCCATGGGTGCGTTTTTGAAATTTTAAAAGGTTTACGTGGTGTGATTGACAATGGTATGCAAGTGACACCGTTTGATTGAACCGTCATATGATTCAGTAACACTTGTTTATACCAGCCATGTATAGGCGGACCATTTGCATTTAAGGCTGTTGAAACTGATAGATTGTGAAGAGTAGTGTATGAATTCTCTCACTTTAAACAATAAATTTCACATAATGTTGTGTTGGATAGGTTTGAGTATTTTTATCTGTCATTATTTGGTTGTATCTTAACGTGCAGCTGTAATTAAATCTATATGTATTTTTTGTGTCACTTTGTTTGTTCGAGATAACTCCTGAACTAATGAACCGATGTTGATGAAATTTTACACAATGTGTGCAGTTTGGTCCAACTTGAGAGATAGGATGGTTTTTTTTAATTGCAAATTCTCTAGCTACAGCAACGCGTGGCCGGGGACAGTGTTACATGGAATAGATATTTGTTAATTCTATACCATCAAATATTGTGTACTATGTGCATAACATTGAGTAAAGTAGCACTTTAATTAAAATATTAATCAAATTCACGTCTCCTTATAATAACTCGTAAATAAATAGTCCTAAATTCGGATATGTTTAAGTTCATAACTTTGCTAAGGATAATACATCTAATGATCTTGTAGATCAATACATTAACGAGAATATATGTTTGTAGGGCATAGCTATCGATCATCAACTTTATACTCGGAGATGTCAAAACTTTTGAAAGCAGTTTCGAAGCTATGAGTAATAATTAGCCTCGATAACTTTTCCTGCTAAGTTTAGCAAAAGAATTTATTTCTGTACTTAAGTTGTATGAGATTACGTACGAGCGTTATCACCCTCATACAATTGGCACTACTAATATGTACGATTCTTTTGTTTAGATTGTATAACCTAAGAAAGTTTGAGTTTACCGGGGAAAGTACGCGAAACTGTGTAACCAATTAACTTTTTCTTACTTAAACAATTTAGAATTCAAATATAGAATTAATAATTTGTGTATTGTATGACTCGTCGAACAAAATAAATGTCATGCACCCCACATCTATGCAAATGTAAAGATTTTAACTATGACGTAATTATACCATAATATAATAAAAACAAAAAACGCTCTCATGCTTATTTAAATGTTGAACAATGTCTGGTCTCACCAAACTCTCCTTTGCAAATCTGTAAATCCAATACCCAAACAAATGATGACAACATGCCATGCGTCATATAATGTCCTGCATCATCATAGGCATACTACACTGTTGAAGGCTACATGCATGATGAAAATGCTTGGGTTAATTCCTAAGTTTGCTCTAATTTCTGCTACATACATTTATACTACGAAATAATGTAAGCTATCTTGAATTATATATTTTTTTGTCATGTATCTATAAAACAGTATTCTGTATTCTTTTGTTTTTAATCTTTGACATGTTGTTATTCATGTTTTAATATATCGCACTGCTATTACGAGACTGTATCAACTCAAAATAGGGTAAATTTGAGATAACTCATTTTTCATACTTAAATATCAATTCCCTACGCGTCAATAAATATAAAATTATAATAATAAATTATTTCAATTAATTTTATCAATAATCTATATACAGTGGTCACTTTTTATAATATTTAACAAGAAGCGAGTAATCACTTTTCTGTCGTTTCTGAAAAGAGCTTCATTTTGAGTTGATACACTCTTGTAATAGCAGTGCGATATATTTTATAGTAATTATGTTTGGGAATGAAAGTGGCATTTAGCATACCAAATTTTTACTTGTTTTTCACTCCAGTCTGGCAGTTATGAGTATTTTATTGGCCTTCCCAAAATGTCTGTGGTGTGGAGGACCGGTGGGAATCGTGGAGCTCCCTAAGATGTGGTTGAGCTCCGTGATTACCAACTTATCTAGTCTACTGGGTATCATGACTGGTCAATTCAAACCTGAAATGGTTCTTTCGTATAAAGACCAACCCGGACGTATATATGACACTTGCACAGTTTGAGTTTATATTATTATAGACTTAGACCCTTGAGTTTGTTAAGGCTAGTTTTAGAAGAAATCGACGTGTACATGTGTTTGCAAAGCATAATTTTCTTAAGCTATTTTACTCTTAGCTCCCTCTCTGTTCTCGTTGTTTGTAAAATCTGTAATAAATCTGAAGATTTTGATTCTAACTATCCTACTAATATTATAAACGTGAAAGTTTGTGAGGATGTATGGATGTATGAATGTATAGACGTTTGTTACTCTTTTACGCCAAAACTACTGAACCGATTGCGATGAATCTTGACATGTAGATAGCTGGAGACCTGGATTAACATATAGGCTACTTTTTATCCCGATATTCCCAAGGGGACCGGGACTTACGCGGGTGTAACCGCGGGGCGCTGCTAGTCATCTATATATAACGATTTCACATTCATCTACACGAATTATTTATCTGCCATTCAGTCATATATTAATTCTTTTTATTAGCAACTATAATATCCCTTTACTAAATAGTTGACAAGCGCAGCTGAATATAAATTATATTAGCCTGAAAACCTTTCTTTAAAGCTATTTAGAGATTTAGTAGGATTAAATAAAGCCTGAAAGTTCTTAAAGTGCTCACTCAATGAAACGAATAAAAGTACAATTGATTCAATCACCGTAATCGCGTCTCAGTTCCTAGATATTGATCATTTTAGAAACCGCGTTGACAATGCGGCACGACTGCTACATGATAGATATCGTGTCATAAAAATGTTGCCCAACTTGAATGCAATCCCAATGTTACCAATGAAATTAAGAATTAGGGTGTTAAGAATAAACATTTTACGGTAATTTTAAAGGAGTTTCTTGAAATTTTCAAAAAGTGAGTCCTTTCTGTCTTTGAGGAAACTTAAAGGTTGTTGGATCCGGGCCTTCACACATGAACCATTGTACATATGTACATTCTTGCGCTAAACATTAATGAATGTGTATTAACAGTATTGCGAGTATAAGCTTTACTGTTTTTTTAAACATTTTTCCAAATTCAATTGACAATCTATTTGAAGGCTGGAATTTTGCATTTGCTGAAATCATTTCACAATACGCACAGCATTAAAAGGGTAATTGGAGCCTACATTCTTAGCGGACCTACATGGCTCGCGTCGTTGTCGTCTCGGTATTGTATCGTTAGTAGTGAGGAAGATTCTTGAAGTGTCCGTGTCGTTAGACCGGTAACCTGATTTATGTCGAGCTCTTAATGGCAGGATCAGAGACGAACAAAGGATTTTTCTTCAAATTTCATTGGGAGCTGTTTGGCCGCATCATCTCTTTGATATCGAAAGCAATTTTGGGAAGTGTTTTCTTTTTTTTGTGTAATCAAACTTTGATTGAAAAATAATGTGTTTCATTGATTAGATTTTGTTAAATCCTTATAGATTTTTGCTGTGAGAGCTTGAGATGTAAATCTAAAATATTAGTTGTAATATACATTTTTATATAAAATAGTAATTTATATATAAAAATTTTGTACATTATGGTAACCTTGTAAATCATTTCCTCGCTTATTTAATAACTACTGTTAAGTGTCGCATTTACAATCCATTAGGTCTCTATAATACACATATATAAAAAAAGAAACATATGTAGAAAGTGCAAATGATTTGCCATGACGTGGTCGGTTTGCCCCTTTTAGTACTAACGATCGATGCAAATTTGATTAAGCTCGGAACCAAACTTTGTGTTATCCACAAACATTTGTTCCAGGAGTTAGTAAACTGTGTACTCGTGTGTGTTATAGCTTGTTAAGCTTCCACGCTTTATGAAGTTATTAGGACTTCAGAAAGCCACTGACAAAGCGCTGCTTGGATAATTTCCTTGTTTTACAAAAATGAGTTGACAAGGAAACACACAGCCGTAGTGTTGAGAGTGATATCACTCCCGCTTTGATTGTGATATCCTTATTCCTCGTTCATTATCTTACTGTAAACTTTGGTAAGAAATTCGGTTCATCTTCTTCTGTACTTTCTCTTCTCAGTATTACAGAAATGCATATTGCATAACATAATTCTGTGGTAACGTTACAAAACACGTCTACAAATTTAAGAAAAACGCTGTGAATTTATTGAAAGACACGATGTCTGACGATAAATTCATACGGTTTTTTATTAAATTTTAAAGTACATATTTGCGGCTAACTTAGGCATGCTCGCACCAACTGGTTCAGCTCTCCGGCGATTGAATAAGCCATTACTGAAGTTTCTACTGCAATTACCAGTGCCCTTAAAGGGGCATGTCTGGCCTGGTCCAGTCGCTAGCATTAAATTTATACAGCACAGATGCGCGCTCCAAATTGCGTGGTTTCTTTGGTACCGCCGCACTTTTTGTCTCAAAACTTTTTGCTTATTTTAAAAGAAAGAAAAATGGGTTTTCTAATTGATGATCGTGTAGTATTAACTTAATTAAATGCTTTATCTAACTTAGCTTGGTTGTCTCCAGTGAATTATATAACATCTTAATCAAATTTTCATTGTAAAAGAACAAAATGCCAACAAAAAATATATCTATATAGACCGACGATTTCGATCAAAGTAGTAAGGAGGAAATGATTCAAAAGCTCTTTTTGTTGTACTCTAAGAAATACGTCTTTCTTAGAGTACAACAAAAAGAGATTTTCGTTCGTTTAGAGATGGAAAATAAAAAAAAACCGGCCAAGTGCGAGTCGGACTCGCGCACCAAGGGTTCCGTAAAATATTTTTATTATATGATGTAATAAAAAATTTACGGTTTTCGCAATTTTTCCTTTATCTGTGCTATAAGACGTTGCTTCGTACCAAATTTCAGGATTCTGAGTTTACGGGAAATTTGCGGCATAAACGGTTGTATCTTTCGATTGCGATGGCTTAGAAGTTTGATTTTTTCACAGCTTCAAGGGACAGTAAACCTGAGTCTTTGATATAAATTCCAGCTTGATACCTCCACGCGTTCCTGACAAAAAGTGTCTTAACAGACAGACAGACGGACGGACGGACAACAAAGTGATCCTATAATCCGGGTTCAGTTTTTTCCTTACGAGGTACGGAATCCTTAAATGGATATCCGTAGATAGAAAATCCTACTTTTCGTTGTAGGTACTTTGACCCCGTTCTTCGATGTAAAAAGACTTTTCTCTAAAATACGGTACAGCAAATGCGGATTTTAATCCATTCTTAAATTTGAATGATACAAGCAATTAGATTAAGCTGTGGTCTATTTACTGCTAACCAAGACTTGCGACAGCAAGTCACGCGCGAAGGCGGATTGTCCTCGACGCTGTGGCGGTCGTGACCGTGGTCCTATCTAGATGTACATGAAACTAGTTGTCCCAAAAATGAAGAAATCTAAGAATTCTTGAAGGTTGCCAACGAAAAGCTTGGTTTAAGCAAACGCACCTTTGCAAATTGTTTAAAAATGAAGATACAACTTGTCTCGTCTCATATAAGATATTCATTGGTACTATTCAATGAGGGATGCTTCTTGTATAAACATTAGAAGCATCCTGAGGTAACTCCGTAGCATTGTATTCAATGTAATAAAAATTTAGCTTGGGTATTAATGAAAATAGAAACTTGAGACACTTTACACACGGCCGTCTGATCCTAAACTAGACAGACCCCATATTGTGGTAACCAGACTGCTGATAAACATACTTACACCCAGACACAGAAATATTTGTCCTGGGTGGGAATCAAAAACACGACCTCTGGCTAGACTATCATATACATATGTTTATATAAATGACGGAACACGCAAATCTATCTCAAAAACCTTGCTCATGAACATTTGAAGTATTGTAATAAATTTCAAGAAAATGTCATAAAACTAGTTACAATTAAATAGGAGATGCTAATTGTAAAATATATTGTGATGATACCGATGTGTGCGTCACCAACGACATTAGCTAGACCTTAAATAAAAACCTCATTTTAATACAAACATATAATATTATTTACGTATTAACGGGAATTAACGCGATCACGAAAAGTTATTACATACCTCTGAATTGTAAAAGTTAGTATTAATACAAACATGATTGCAGAGCGAAGGTTATATTACCAACCTATATTTTGTGTGTATATAAAAATATTTTTCTTTTTTAGGGTTCCGTACCAAAAGGATAACCGATGGGACCCTATGACTAAGCCTCCACTGTCCGTCCATCCGCCTGTCTGTCAGCGGGCTGTATCTAAAGATCCGTAATAGATAGACAGTTGAAATTTTTCACAACGTGGATTCTGTTGCCACTACAACAAAAATAATACAAATAAATGAAAAACAAAAGAGACTGGAAACTGGTGTTTATTTTGTTTTTTTCATCCACTTTTAGAGCAATTCTAGATTCGCATATTTCTACTAAAAATTCCTTACAGAATAAGTTTATCTAAATTTTACCTAACCGTGTTACGAGTAACCATGTACGTAACGTTGTAATAGTACACGTTCAAATAGACGGCTATTTGGGTGGTTTGAAAAGCTCAAGCTTGAGTTCTTTACACAAATAGGATGCAAGCAATAATATTTGTTTATCCTACTACTAATACATACTGAGATTGGGTTGCAAATAGTCATTTTAAATGTACACACATGTTTTATATATTATAGTAGCGGTTACGATCGCCATCTTAAACTCAATATATAGTCAGATAGTCAGATAACTCCAAAAATGCTTAATTAATATCAAAGATATCACAAAAATGTCCGTTAAGAGTTAAATAGGTTCTAAATTTGTTCTCCTCACGTTCTTTCGAGGCAATTCCGAAGAAGAACGATAAAAACACTTTACGCACAAAACGTCGGTATGAATACAAATAACTATCTATCACAAATTAATTCAAATCATGATTTTTTTTAAGATTTACGCAATGAAGGACGATAGGTACTTAACAATCAATCAACAGGCTTGTACAGTTTGTTGGAATAGACAACATTTTGTTTAATAAACAAATATTACAAACATGTCCAATAAAATTTACTTAACTTACTTTAATTTATTTATTTCTAATTTCAATTTTTTTTTAAAGCCTGTTTATGAAAAGGTCTTTAGGCTGTTTAAGCATCATAATACGAATTACAGCAGCAAAGTTAAGTTTATAAACTACACAGTTTTATGTTTTAATTTATAAATATAATTTGAATATACATAATATATATAACATTATTTTAAAATATGAATTTCCTGGTAGTTCCTAGTTCCATTATACTCAGACATGTTTATAGACATACTCGTAAAAACTTACCATTCATATTACCATAAAATATACCTTTATTAAAAATTTCAGCGTTGAGTCAATTAGTTTCTCTATACCTTGCTTATTTTCGCTCTAAATACATAACGGAGTCGCTACAAACTTGGCATTGTATAACAAAACTGTGAATATTCGTGTTATTTGGTAGGTGTATTTAGCAGCTTACAATAAACACTGAGAAGGCCGTCATTGGCCGTTGCCTCAACTGACCTTCAAGGCTTCCCTGACAGCGTGACTTCGTGATCACAGACTTTTACCTTTTTCGTCCCCATTATGTCATTTTGTTGCATTACTTATTATCTCGAACTTTATATTTAAGTAAAAAAAGTGTTTAATTTTTAATCGGTCAATTCGGCCATCGGTACATTAGCGGCTTACTTAGGCTTTATCATAATCAGCTCTAGATTCAGCACTATTATAAACCGGCCAGTATCGACCAAATTCAAAATCCGAACACCGAAAATATTTATAAATTATGCAAACTGAATATTCTTAAAACTAAATTTATGTATTTTAAAACCAATAATATGTATAAATGTTGTACAAAGGCGTTGTTAAAGTAATAAAGGAAGGAAAATTCACGAACGACAATGGAATTCTAGGCCGCAGTTTCCTTACTTGTCATGGCCAAACTACCAGTTTTCTTTGAACTTTCATACAGCATCAGCACTCTTCGTTTACGAACCTTTCAAACGAACAGTGAGGGACGGAAGAGCTCATCAGTTTCTGGTTTGAATTCTTACTAGTATATTACCCTATGTAAACAATTCTGTGAAACGGCATTGACGTTCTTGACACTAGAAGTTACGTGTGCTCTTGGCAGAAAAAATGATTTTTAAATTTATATATTTTTTGATACTTCAACCTTACAGGCTTTAAACCGTGTATTATTTGTCAGTGTCGAAAAGAAAATTTGTCGAGTAAATGGCATTTATGTATATGTAGAACTATACAATCATTGGTTTTGTTCTAATCACACTTAACTTCCAAAAGGGAGTTCCTGAGGAAATAATTATCCACGCCAGAGGAGAAAATAATTAAATAAATTGCTGTGATAACAAATCTGTAGATCACACAATTACGAAAGATGCCGGAGGATATACTTAAAACGATAAAAAAACCGGCATCATTCTTCATCTTCATCATTCTCTTTTTTGTTAATTTTTTGAAAATGAAAAAAGGACAACGTGTTTAATCTGTTTTATAAATAGAAAATATATTTTTAAATTACGAACGTTGTAAATTGCACTTATACTACCTAATATGATAAAAAGTATTTATGTAGACCAGTTTATAAATAAAAAGTAAGTTTTTGCTATTTTGAATTCCAACTTTAAAATATTATAAAAATCGAAATCCCGATTTTTTTCTTTCCCTCAAGAACAGTAGTATTTTTTCGGGATAAAAAGAAACTTTCGGTACCTTTCACAACGTGTCTCTATGCCAAATTTGATGATAATGGGCTGAGCAGTTAAGGCTTGAAAGCGTAACAAACAAACAAACTCACTTTCGCATTTGTTTTAGCATTTCAGATTAGGATTAAGGAACAAGTCATGTCGATTAGAACGTATTTTTTTTGCTGCCATTTAAAATAAATGTAAAAATATTACAAATGAGCTCATCGACCTCAGTAACAAGCCAAATTACAATACCAGCCAGCATATTCATAAACCTCTAATTATAACATCTTATTGCAAAAAGAGAAGCCATGTTCCTTTTAATTTAGAGATTGTATTCGCAATAAAAATCTTCAAAGCATATTTTTGTTTCAAAGCTTCAGTCTCAAAGATGTTTAACCATAAATTGGACTTTGAGTATAGCGCTTTTGTTTTAGAATTCCTTGTTTAATAAAACATATCTTTATTTTATTATGTAAAACCTATTGAGTTGTCGGTTGATATTCTTTTGACTCGGTGGCCACGCACATGCGAAATAATACGCAAAATATTGTTTTAAAAGCCTAGATTATTCGAATAACATATCTTAGTATTCTTAGTACACTGTTAGGCGTTTTAGTTCTTGATGTTAATGTCATAATATCTCAATAATAATATACATTTTTACTAATGTAACTTTTATACAATTTCAGGTCGACGTAGGCTGAGTCTACTCTAACAAGAATGAAACTATATGAACAAAAGCGTATCGCAATAGAAGATATCAAATATTGAAGATTTAGAAGCTTCTGGTGTGTCGAAAAGAGAGAAGAAATGAGGATACTTAAAGAAGAAAGTAGATTGGTTAATTATCTTTGGTTATCTAGCTGTATGAGTATTGTAGACATCATAAAGCTAGGTTACCGGAGTTAAGTGCCATCTACGTCATCAGTACTAAATACGAAGAGGACCAGAGAAGAAAACTAACCTATTCTTATGGCGAGCAACATTGTTATATTCCATTTATATTCTATGAGAATGTTTTGCTACAAAATGATTTAAAGCATTTTATACTTTAATGACATATATATTATTTAACGCCACCTAGCGAAAATTTGTTGTATTAAATCAATAAACATAGTATGCATCGCACAAGTAAAGTCTACACCTTTAATGACAACGTAATTGAGGCCAAAAAAGAAATTTTTCTTTTCTTGTTGAACCTATATATCCGAAGGCATAGGCAGTTATGTTTCACACGACCATGTAACAGGAAACAAACCTCTTTTAATCTTCTGGTTACATTTCAAAAATCTGTGCTGGTTCTAAGAATAATCAAAATTAGCTACAACTGACGTCAGGAGAAAAAATAAATACTTAGTCCCTTTTGTGTTAGAACTTATTAAACCAAAACCAAATAAATGTATTATTACTGTCGAAACTATAATGACATAACAGTATTGTCAAAATAACAAAAAAGGTAATTTAGCACTGCTGCGACTCTAATACACATATAGAGCTAAGATATAATTTGGAAATAGTTTGCCGACCACCAACAGGTTGCTAATTTAAAAGTTTAGTAACAATTAATTTGTAACTTTGATGTATTGCATATTACTCCATTGCGTGTAAAAATAAATGTTATTCAAAGCCCTATGAATCAATATAACTATTTAAATAGGGGGCCCGGTAATCTGTGTGACAGGGTTCCATAGTACAGATCCTCCCACAAAGGATCTTTCATTTTGTAGTATGTATGTTTGTTAGATTTAAGGTACCTTTGTGGCAGAGAAAAATAAACATTATTATTATTATTAAAAATATAGTAGCATTCGAATATCAGTTTTCATATGAATAAATAACGAGAGTAGACAACTCACAACATCGCGCGATCGCAGTGCTGTGAGAGAACATCTGACCATGTTAATATTTTATGTTACTATAGAAGATATAGAGCAAAGAAAATCACATGAGTGTAAATTGAAATTTATTTTTCTATATTTTTAAGTCTACTCTTTACTTATCCTGTATACGAAAACACTAAAAAGGCAGTTTTCACAATTTTTTTCCTTTTGCTTCAATCATAATAACAGAAATGTATAATTATCTTTATATACTAGTTTAATAATTCTATATAAAAGTTCATTTTAAAATATACATACATAAGAAGGGGTAGGCAGAGGTGATTAAATACCTAAATTTAGCCAAATATAATAATTTAGTCCTATTCATGTAATTTGCAAGCATATAGAAGGGAATTTGCAAGCATATTTAAGTAAGCAAGTAGAAAAGGCAATGAAAGAAAAAGGATGAATATTGGATAGGCGAGAAGGTTAGGGTCATATACCTGAGCCTGGAACCGTACCTGTAACTCAAACATGTACCAATTCACTAATGATTTAAAAACTATAAAAAGTGGTCGTGAGTTTGTTTGCCCGATTTCTTCTCACTAGGCTCAACTATTTGGAAATGGGTGGTTATAGTTGGATACAGGCAGATACGGTACTATCTGTTATATGAGTTTGTTTATTATTGTTGCGGGGACTATGTGTGTTGATTTTTAATTTTTTATTATATTTTTTTTTAATAATTTCGAATAGTTGAGGACCAATTTTATGAAATAAAGATATTGAGTTTGAATTGAATTTAAACTGTCTATTGCCGGAATGTCCGAGCCCTCTAAATATTTAAAAATATATTTTTACGCTTTAATAAATAAATAAATTATAATGATGTATGTCGTCATTAAGTGATTTCCCGTGAGAAAAGATCCCCGTCATACTGCTCATGGATTTTTTCCTAGCACTTTTGATGAGTAAACGGCTCATATCTATCTACCAGCCATACCTACGTCACACTCTTGTGGCAGCAACTATATCTCAAAGGCATTACAAGAACACTTGAACACGACTCGGGAATACATTACGTAGAAGTATGTGGGAGAAACTTAGCTAAAGTGGCTGTTTATTGTTCTAAAGGGAGCCTTCAAGTCTAACTTCAATGGCTGTTCCGCATTATCCGTTAAAGCGTAGGTTGACCGTTCTTAGAGCTAACTTGAACTACACTGCTTCAATGAATATTTCAATTGGTTTTATTTTTAACGGGTAATTGGACTATATAACGATAAGAACCAAACAATTGTGTAATAAAATTGCTCAACAGACTTCCGAAACTGGCTGTTATACTTCTTATAGAAGATCATATTGAATAAGGCGCAATTAATTGAGGCTAAAACCGTTGCGTTATAATGTCCCACAAACAAGAAATACCGTTATACAATATAGTTATTTGTTCTTTCATGACCATGGTCTTCTAATGTTTATAAGTATTTTACATAAGAATAGGAAAACTTCAGAAGCCAGTACCATACTCGTTGAAGGATATTAGAAATGAAACTGCTAAAAATATGTACATTTCCGAAATTTCTTGGGAATTTTGAACCGACGAAAAAATGGAGAAGGTTCTCAATTCGACCGTATATATTTGTATGTTATTGTTATATATGTATGTTCAGTCCGTTATTTGTGAACCGATTTTGATGATTCTTTTTGTTAGATAGGGTATACCTCAAGGGTGGTCCCATGTCAAGGAAGTCGGGATAAAATGAAAATTGTGGGTACGAATAGTGTTTCTGTTTACTTAGTCAGGTATTTGCGTTTAGGAATCATCACATCATGAAGCTGAGCTGATGATGGAAACCATACCTTTCCTAAACAATTAGAACTTAGATATAAAAAAAAACTGTAGTTTTAGTGACAGAAACCATTTAGTATCCTTTCAAGAAAATACATTTGACATTTTAAAGTACTTAGTATTAAATGTATTTAAAGATGAAGAAGATAGTTATTGTCAGAGTATTAAAAGATGACGAGAGCCACAAAAAATCATAAAATAAAACTTTTTACTACTAAAAGAACTAAAAAGAAAAAAATAAGCAACCGGTGCTAAATAATAAAATGATTAATTACCTACGTAGAGCCATCTCCATTTCTACGTACATATAAAATTTAGATAAATTAATCAGTTTGTTGTTTAGCGTCGACTCAAAATTAGTTTATATAAAATTTTATAGTTTATGTAAATAAGCTCAATACTCAAGACTTAAAAGATTGATTTATTTATGCTTTTTAGTTCTTTTTCATAAGTTATCTTTTTGTTAAAAAGTTTAATTTTTGATACACCTTTATTTTTGCATTTTATTAAATAGATGTGTTGTCTAAGTGGATATATTTGATAATTATGTCTGTTGTTTGTTACAAAAAACTGTAAAGTAGCCTAAGTTACTCCTTATAATACCAGCTATCTGCCAGTGAAAATCTCGAGGAAATCAGTCCACCCGTTCCGGAGATTAGCCGGGGCAAAACTGAATAAAAATCCGTTCAGTAGTTTTTGAGTTTATCGGGAACAGACAGACGCGGCGGGGACTTTGTTTTATAATATGTAGTGATTTTCATGATAACTCTCAGGAACTACCAGTTGGATTGGAAAAAATATTTTTTTATTGCACATAGTATCTATTAAGGAAGGTTATACCTTAGCAGCAGACCAGTGACCATAAACGCGGGTGACATCTAGTATATAAGTTTATAATAACATACAAGACTCATAACAAAAACCGTCAGATGCTTTGTGAAGTATTGTAATACTGAAACGTATGAATAATAAATAATAATAATGGACGAATTTACCGTAGCCACTCGCTTCTGAGTACGTATCATCAATGGTCTTTACTCACAAAGAGCATTTCACCAACGGACTAATATTTACCTACACATTTATACCGAAACAGACTTTCGTCGCATCACATATGGCGACCTGAAACATGTTTGAACAAGTCCTGACCAAAATGTTGAACTTCCGACATCGTTCCTCTTTGAAGGCAAAGATAAAAGACAGGGTAGAAACCCGGGGTGGTTATTTTACATAATTACTCTTTATTAGGAAGTATTAAGTGGGTTACCTCGATTAAAAGGACGATTCATAACGAAAAGGGGAGTTGAAATTACGCCTTTCATCTTAATACTGGATTAATTTTATGAAGCGGTTTATTGGTTAGGTTTGGAAAGAGTAATCAAGTGAAACAACCCTTCTTTCTTCTTTATAAATTTATTACCAAGGGAACATGTGTACATTTTAGAACTCGTAATTGAAATTTTTAATACTATTTAGAATTTGAACGACAATTTCATTAGGAACTGTGGGAAGGAACGTGTCATCGTAAAAAAAAAGAATGAAACATCTATAAAAATAGTGGAAAACATTCCCGGATTAAAATTGGTGTAATATAAAGACTAAAAGAAAAATAAAAGGCTAAGTAACTAAGGAGACAAGACAAAAGACCTTTTGTTGTCTATAAGTAATATAATATTGTGAGTGCTCACAAATCATTTTTTTTTCTCTTATTAAAGAAATACTTATTTGAAAAACAAAAATGAACAAAATTCATACAAAATAAGGTTATAAAGTATCGACATTAGAGATTTGGATTCGATGAGGTTTTTTTCTGACGAGTTTCATACATTGACATTAGAATCTTTTTAGAGATTTCGGTGTTCCAGTTCCTTTTTTAAAATAAGTGTCAGGGCTGAGTATGTTTTACGAAGTCCAGTTGGGTCCTTCCTTACAAAACCCTCATACACTTGCTTTTCGAAACAAAAGTATTTAAGAATAAAAATAAAAACAATATACATTTTGATTTTAGCCAAAAGGCCGAGAAGCGATACAATAATAATTAGGATGTTTTTTTTTGAAGTCTAGAATAAAAAAAGAAAATGGTAAATGGAGCCAAAAGTCTTATTTTCCAGATTGTTAGAGTGCAATTTATATTTACTCTGTGGCTGGCATAAGTCTGGTTTTGACAGTTTAGATTAATGTCTGATGTCTCGGATCCATTAGCAAATTAGGATTTTATTCTGAATGAACATTTGTTAATATAATTCCTTAGGGGAAAGTCTTTATTCTAATATATGTTCAAGGAACAAAAAATATGCACCCTACCCGTCTGACAGTAAGCGGTTACTGATTCGTATAAATACTTGTAACACATATGTTACTGTGCGTTGCTAATCTCATCTCTCAGTGACTAATGAGATGATAGTATTTAAAACAGTATGTTGATGATTATCTAACAGCAATTGAAGAAAAACATAAATTGTCTCTAAAATTACTTTTAGCAGTTTTTTGTACAACATTTTCAGTTACTAAAGTATATTTGCGAGGCGTGAAGTCTCGTGCATATGTCACGAGCGACGCGCGACGGCAATAACTTAAAGGTAGTTTTTCATTAGCAATAACATTTCATTTCACTTAATTTACGTAAGTGCTTTTAGTTTTGGTGGGGGAATAGTATCATAACAGCCTGTAGGAGAAAAAAAATAAGAGTTGAAATACGGATTGTACAGTTTCTACTATAGTACTCACTTTAAAAGCTACCAAAGTAGTATTAATGTCTTGATACACAGACATTTAATATTATTTATTTTTGTCGCTCAACAATACACAACGTGATTCAGAATTCAAACAAAAAGAAGAACAAAAGATGTGTATTACCTACAAGTTCTTTGTCATGTGTTTATACATCGTCCGTCACCTTATTTAAGATCGCGTATACTAGAAAATTTACTGACAAATCCACTGGTTATCAACTCGCGAATGGTGACACCAGGGTCGATATACTACGGTGATTGACTATTTCGAAATAATATTAGCAGATACACATATACCCATTCGCTGCCTTCAAAAGCGGGTTATCTGACGTAAATTAGAAACTTTGTATATCGGAATGGAAGAATCGTCGGCATTATAATAACAGTATGGATATGAACGGAGCTCTGTCTGGTTTCCTTTTCGTTACGACATATTTGTTTTGTTTGTTTGCCTCGTTATTTCTAACAAAACTTAGATAATAAGTGTTTTATAAAAGACTAGCTGTTGCCCGCGGCTTCGTTCGCATGGAAATTCAAATGTATCCCACGGAAGCCGAGCATTTTCCGGGATAAAAAGTAGTCTATGTTCTTCTCCAGGATATAATCTCCTTGCTAAATTTCTTTACAATGTAATAAACAAACAAATAGAGTTACTTTCGCATTTTTAATATAAGTATACTATCCATTATGGATAATTTATCTTCCATCCATGGAAGGTAGGCGCACGGCTTGCGTGATAAACGATTGCGTCATTTAAATACATTAGTTAAATATAAGTATTGCGGTGGCGATTAATTCCACTCTTACTACGAAACCTGCCAACGCAAGGAAATTAAATAATTATAACCGAAAACATATTGTATAGAGTACAAGTTGGTTCGTATATCATCTCGAGTTTATTTACAACCGATGTAAGGGAATGTAGCGTTGCAGTGAAATATGGCTTTCCCGTTGAAAACCTTTATTGGAAAATATTTTGCTGAAGTTCTTTATTTATCGTGAACTAGGTGAATGCGTAGTATCAGGTGTAATCTATCACGACCATAAATGATAGAGTTAAATTGAATTCGATTGAGTTAAATTTTAAAACCTAAACTATTGTCGAAATAACTTTTTGTTGTCTTCGAAATGATCTATACGAGTACGCAAACGTGAAATTGAGAATACTTCAAGTATACTCGTATGTATATTAGAAGTCCAGAAAGCTACAATTTTTAAACAATATTTTACAAATTTAAAAATTACGTTGAAAACAACTACGTCAAGCTACACGCGTCCAGTATAATATCTTGATCTGTCACGGTACGTAAGTCTATACAAGAGCAGTTCAAGATTTACTGACCAATGAAATAAACCAAAAATGAGTCATCGTTGAAATTGACCACCAGGCGTTCTCTACTACATAGAATTGTTCTTAAATTAATTACAGAGGTACCGATAGTAGAGGTAGGTTAGGTTAAGAAAAACGTTGTTGAAAAACGAAACTATCTTAAAACAACAATAACTGTAAGTATAACATACTCCATAACTATAACATAAAAAAAAAAACTTAATTATTATTTCGCATTGTATTATATTTTTGTATTCATAGAAGAACAAACATAACCATATATGTATCAAACATTGATAGTAGCATTTTTGTCTGGATTTTTACTATTATATTTTCCCATATTTTAAATACACGTTTTCTTAGTTGCCTCGCAAATTTTTTTCAACTAACGTAGATCCGTAAATCAACACATCTTTATACAAGTATAAGTAAGAAATTTAATACGCCCCAAATTTTAAATTCCTTCAACAAATTAAAAAAGAGCTGATAATTTTCGAACGACTCATCCGTCTAGAAGTTACTAGCATAACCCACCCCGGCTTGGCACGGGTAGCAGAGCACATTATATTGATTTTTTCCGACATCTTCAATAATCATCAGACATTTTACATGAAACCTTAACAAATTATACACCTAAACCTTCCTCGTGAATCGCTCTGTCTATTGGCGAAAATCGCATGAAAAACCGTTCGGTAGTTTTTCAGTTTATCGCAAACAGACAGACAGACAGACGCCGCGGGGGACTTAGACTTAGCTTTATAATATGTAGTGATGATGCCACAGACAGACACGTTTATATAACTTATATCCCCTCTTCTTATTGCGTCGGAGGTTAAAAATGTAAATGTTCATTTAGTTTTTAAAAAAAAAGCTCAGAATTAGATGACAGTCAAAAAAGAAGAAAAAATAGTAAGACTAAAAATTATGAAATAATTACATATTTAAATACGTAAAAAAGGTGTAGTATTTTAGGACTATTTTTTGTTTGTTTATTTTTTTCGTTTACACTTTTCAATGTATTTTGATATAAGTGACATTTTAAAATGTATGTTTTTAAAATATCATGTTTATCATCACTACATATTATAAAACAAAGTCCCCCGCCGCGTCTGTCTGTCTGTTCGCGAAAAACTCAAAACCAACCGAACTTAGATGTATAATTCATTACGGTTTTGTGTAAAATTTCTGCAATATGACGCTAATTGTTGAAAATATCGGAAAAAAATGCTATTGCTACCCGTACGAAGCCGGGGCGGGTTGCTAGTAAATTATAATATATTCTACTAGTAAAAAAAAAGACGAACATGTTAGCTTCGTTCCTGTTAATCGCCGATTTCTCGTCAGCTTAACAGATTTGAATTCCTTGATCCGTATTCGATTAATTTAGATGCCGAGTAGTAATCGAGGAGTATTTGAGTACCTTTGGCCCCGGGGTACTCCTCTTATGGAGTTTGTGGTCTTGTTTGACAGACAATCTCGTTATCCGAAATCGTTTTGTGTTTTAATAGTGAAATAAATCATGCATTTTGTAACTAACACATTTTACTAATTTGATGAAAATGTACATAATCTAAATAGCTTCAGAGACAGAACCAAACGTCTTGGGGCTGTGTGAGATCTAAATGACTTTGTACGATCCTAAACTAATGAGCTTTTTTATTAGTAAATTACCTCGCCATAGCAATGCGTGTCTTCGTGGCTAGTATATTATAAATATTTGATGCCTCGAGGCTTTGAGGGCTTGGACTTGCCGGCAATAGCCAGTTTGAGTGACAGGCCTGACTCTGAGACCCTGACCTTCTCAAGCTATTGCTTACACTCACCTCTCCATCCGTATAAGCAATATCCTTTACCTTAGACTGCCTTTTCTTATGGAATAGGGGGTAAACGAGCAGACGGGTCACCTGATGGTATATAGAACCGCCGCCCATGGACACCTGCAGCTCGATTGTCACAAGTGCGTAGCCGGTCTTTAAGGTAGGAATAGGGGAAAGGTGATAGAGAGGGGGTTAGGGCCCATGTGACCTCACTTGGTGAAAAGCAATGTAAGCACTACACTGCCGGTTTTCTGTGAGGCCGTGGTATCATTCCGGTCGAGCCGGCCCATACGTGTCGAAGCATGGCTCTCCCTTCGTGCCTATCTTTTTCTTTCAATATACTTCCAATTTTACCATCTTTAATTCCCAAAGTGGCCGGTTGTTGGCAATAGGCTTGCCATCTATAACGTGAGTGGGACTAAATAATAGTTGGCAAAATGTGGGTGTTTAATCAACTTCGGGGATACAGGCTGACTGTGTGTATGTGTCTATGTTATGAAAATTTATTATATATATTTTGGAGTACCGGAGTTGACGTTCAATCTTTCCGGTCCCGCTAAGGCAAGTGCTCATCGGTTTGCGCTCTCTGGCGTCTTGAAAAGTAACTAAGATGCTAAACATTATTAACTTTTTATAACCTAAGAAAGGATTAAATGAAATCAGCAAAATCTGGAAACCTACCCCGAAAATAAGTTAGTATCACAACTAGGTTACTTAGAACTTTATTATCAACTCGAGTTAATTCGTTGTTAAAGTGTTCTTTGCCAATCTTTTTAAAGGTATAATTTCCAAATTTAAAAAGTTAATTTTTAAAAAGAAATATTTTTAAGTTTTAAATTTAATTTATCTTCAGGCTTCAGATTTGCAATCGTGAAGTTGTGACTTGAGAGAGATGTAAACTAGCTTAAGTTAAGACTAGCTTAACATGACATGCATTTAGGTTATTAGGAGGGGCCACACTAAGTACTCAATATTCAATACTTCATTTGATATACAATGTGTTAAAATAATGTAGGTAATTTATGTTACGTAACGGATTTTTTAACATTCTCGATGAAGATAAAGCCTCGCTAAGATCGATATCAGCAGCACGTAAATGTGGCTGGCTCAAACCGGTTAGCTGCCAAACTCTCACAAAACATTTGAAATAGAATCATGCAGCAGCAAGCAAGCTAGAAGCAAGCAAGCAGTACATGGCACAGGCAGCTACCAAGAAATTGGAAGTCATTTCGAAGGTCCGGCGATACTTCAGCTATGAACAGCGGCTCAATCTCTACGAGTATACAGCCCAAGTTCGATCTTGCATGGAGTATTGCAGTCCTTTGGAATTACTCACATAAATATCAACTTGAAGTTCTGGACTCTGTCGACCAAAGAGCCAAGCCTATAAGCGACGATGTATTCACAAATAGGGAACTACATACTCTTGAGCGTCGCGCATTGTCATGAAGTTGCCTGCTTATCGGTTTTTTATAGGATTCACTTTAGTGAGTGTCCGAAAGCTCTCTTCGAATTTATTGAACCCTCACCATTCCTTCATCAGACTACTAGACGTAGACAGAGGTTCCATCTTTTGATTGTCGAAACACCAAAACACAAAAATAACCCCGTTTTGGTTCGAGTCGGCAAAGTCTGGAATGAACTGCCTGCGTCTGTTATCCAGACAATTATAATCCTGGAATGGCAAAGAGTTCAAGAGTAGAGTGAATAGGTTGCTGTTGGATATGACTGTACCATCTTCATCTTCTTCGTCACTTTCCATCAGGTGAGTTGGAAGGCAAAAACCTATTCCATTAGCCAATACCAAAAAAAAAACCGAATGAAATATATTTTGTACCTTCAACCCCCATTGTGGTACATTTTTTGACATAATTATTGTTTTCTCAGTTATTCCTGTTAACAAGAACATTTCACTTTACACGGAATTCTGACAGAGAAAAAATACGCGACAAACTGGAATAAAAACATACTCTGTAAGTCCTTGTTAAGGCTATACGGTAGGTTACGGGTCTAGGGTTGCCAATAGACGTGAGAAATTACATTTGAAATTTAGAAAAAAATTACACTTGCGAGTTAACGTCACCATCTTACACCTTCTTGCCTACTTATTTAAATTATTTGGTTTGTATTTTCAGTAGGATTTTCAGTCCTTCAGTTTCACTAAATAAAATAATGTCTTCAATTAGAACGCGATGCATTAGAATTTCAATACAAAAGTTTTTAAAGTCAGTCTATATGAAATTTGATAAATTATTCAACATTTTGCTCATTATCTTTATCAATATTAAAGTATAGCCATGCTTCGGCACGTATGGGACGGCTTGGCCAGTGTGATACCACGGCCTCACAGAAAACCGGTCTCATAGCAACGAGTTTCGCCGAGTGAGTGAGAGCCCTAAACCTTCTGCCTCTCTTCCATCCTCTTCCCCCTTCTCTACCCCTCCCCCCTCTTCTCGCTTTCTCCTGCCCCCTCTCCCAATCCTTTCCTCTATTCCCCAATCTATAATCTATACTCCCCAATCTTAAAGGTCGGGAACGCACTTGTGACTCTTGAATTGCAGGTGCCCATAAGCGGCAGTAGTCACATACCATCAGGTGACCCGTCTGCTCGTTTGCCAACTATCAAAAATATGCAGTCATGGGACTGCCGACACAAGTGAAAACTTAATCGAAACGACGAACTTAAATTTACAAACGTCACATTAGCAGGTTGGTAACATTAATTAATAAGGAGCTGACAGAACTCAATGTTTAGATTAGCGCCCTCTAGTGGATCTATATAACTATTATTAGCGTGACGGTCACGAGTTCAGTGCTTTTTCCCCATAGCAAAAGTGCAAACACGTGCCTAAAGAAGTTTTCACTTAAAAAAAAATATTGAATTGCCTGAAATTTTAACAAGTTCTAGCAAATATTACTTAAAGCAATCAACCCTATCGCAGCCGAAGCTTACCCTAAATCTCAAAAGAAATTCAATCGGAATATTTGCACATTCGCTATTTGGCTTGAGGGAACGAATGTGTATGTTCCCGACGCACAAGGTTTGCTAACCCCACTCACAATTCATTGTGTTATTATACATCCATATTGCAATGCAATTATTTTGTACGTTCATACTTTTTTCTCGAAATGAGGGGTTTTCTTCTCCGAGTCTTTTTGATTATTGTTTAGTTAGGAAGCATCGGACGAGTTGGTTATACATACTCGTAAGGAAGAAAGCTCTTTTGTTATTGTTTAGCGATGAAGCTTCGGATTTGCTGCCGCCACCGATGATGCGCCGTAAACAGCAAAATGTACTCCGAATAATATTAAAATATATTGAATATACATATGCCGAAAATGAAAAAGATAGTAATATAATTTTTTATATAACTTCCTTAAGCATTCAAACAACGGACACAAAGAACACTCAGACTCGGAACAACTATTTGTGGATCACAAAATATTTTGTCCCGTGTGGGATTTTGACCCACAAAATTCGGTGCGGCGTAGTGGTGACCACTTAAACCATTGCGCCAACCTAGCAGTCATATTGAGTTGATAGAATACTGTTATATTGAGAAATACGCTTAAAATACTTAATCTTTGATTCGATTGATTTATTTGGAATTACCTAAACCAAAGCCTAGCGTAGAGCAACCGTGGCTTACGAAGCTTATCTACCAGTAATAAATTATTCTCAAAACTTATTGCTAAAAACAGAGTAAAATCGTTGTAGCTTTGCATTTACTAATACCACTAATGGAGCTTGTAGACTTGGAACGTGTTAGCCTTTTTATTTAAGTTAGCCTTTTTATTTTCTAGTGCTAGAATTTATATAATTTTTAATGGAAAAACTATGTGTTCATGCAATAATGAAAATTGCTGAGATAATGCTGCGGTAGATATTAAGGTATCTAAACAATAATTGTGCATAATGCATTCTTTATGCAACAAAAAATATCTAAATATTATATAATAATTAACGTATGCATTAGCATAATTACCTATTAAGGTTATATTTACATTACGGTGTTGTTTTGTAATATAACAGTTATTTATTGAAATGAAGTTTCTTATCGCACGTTACACTTCAGATTCGGATGAATGCTAGAAGGCAAAAAAGTGTTAGCGAAACGAAAAATGCTGACCGCGAGTTGATTTATTTCATTTACGCCATCTGTGGATACTGCGCGATCGCGATGGCGATAATTAGTATACAACCAACATCAAAGTACAGTAGTAACTATACATTGATGTTGGTTGTATACTAATTATCCGTATTTTAGTTCGGGTGACTTTCACAGAGTGAGTTTTTACATTATTTACAATCTTTTTATAAAATTTATTCAATCCATTAATGCCGCGTTCCAAAAGTGTTGCGTTATCTGTATAACTAGTCATAATAATATCTATTAACTAAATCTTATTAAATAGTGAAATGTTTTATCATCTACTATAGTTTGTCCCTATTTTTAATAAAATAAATACCGAGTTTTCGATGTGGCGACAACATACCCTTTAGTTTCGGGTCGTTCCTCTTTCACACCAAGAAATATTCGGACTATGGTGTGAATCGCGGAATGGCCTCTTTTGAATTGGCTGTTTGATACCAAGATCAAAATATGGTCTATATGTTGTAGAAACAGATAGTAGATAACTTATTTTAAAACTTTGATGTTAAAGAAATGGAAGATATGCTTAAATTTGTAGTCAAACGAGCCAATCCTAAGCACAAAAGAGACGTCCGCGATTCACACCGTGTGTGGTGTGAATCGCGGACGTCTCTTTTTAAAGTCCTGATTCGGAACATGTATGTATGTAACAAGTAGCTCCTATAAAAAATATTTGTACGTCTTGTGTACTATTACATTTATTATGTTTAGTTTGACATTAACAAACAATACAAATATTTTTTATAGGAGCTACAAAGAGGTGTGAAAGAGGAACGACCCTCGCCCCCTATTATATAAGACCATGATAAAAACGATTATAGCTGGCGAAATGTAGGTATATATACCTCTGTCTACCCTACATTCAGAGATATATATTTTATGTGTAGATGCGATAATAATAACATCTTTTAATCCAATATATTCACCTTAATAACTGTCCTTCAATGTTAAAAACGAGTATGAGTTTCGACTAACGGATTTGTGCTTAGGATTGGCTCGTTTGACTACAAATTTAAGCATATCTTCCATTTCTTTAACATCAAAGTTTTAAAATAAGTTATCTACTATCTGTTTCTTTGGAATCGCATTACGTCCTCGGTCGTTGCATCATGCATGCATGCATGAGGTACGGACTCATACGACAAACTTTATTACTCCGAGCTCGCCTGGATGTAATGGAGAACTGATTGAGGTAGCGCAGATACATCTTGTATGTTGTAGGAACATCACTACATATTATTCAAGTTCTATTATAACTTATAGTGAGAAAGTATTGCTTGGAAATGTTGAAACTGTAGATTGCATAACTTTCTTGTAATTTAAATTAGGAATATGAGTTGAAGTAGTGTTTTTCTTGTTTGTAACTAGCCTCTACTCGATATATTGAAAAATGTTCTCTTCTAATTTCAAATATTGGTTGTGATCACTTTTGTTCCATAGGACTTTTAGATGTGTTGTCGCCACATCAAAAACTCTTATTCATTTTATTAAATATAGGGCCAAACTATAACAGATGATAACACAGTTCACTATTTAATAAAAATAAGTTAATAGATATTATTTTGACTGGTTATACCGGTAACGCAATACTATTGGTCGATTGATAAATATTAACAAATTAGATGGATTGACTTGAGTGCAAACAGAGCAGAGGTACGAACAACTTGGCAGTTGGTGTTAGTTAGTGATTTTTATAGTTTATATTAGTGGTTTTGATACCGTTTCTTACAGATGTTAGTAAATTTTTGAATTTATGGCAAACTTTTCCATTTGTTCTTGATTTAAAAACTAGTTCGTACTAAAATACTTATTTTTATACTGAACTAGCTGTGCCCGCGACTTCATCCGCGTGGAATAGTGTCTTTGGGTAGCATTTTTAATTATTTAAGCTAATTGACGATACTTCTATACAACTTTTCATAACCCACCTTTCTACTTACACCCCTTTTTTCTCATTAAAAAGTAGCCTATGTTCTTTCTCAGGCTCTAGACTATCTGTGTACCACATTTAATTTAAATCGGTTCAGTAGTTTTGGCGTGAAAGGGCGACAGACAGACAGACAGACAGAGTTATTTCGCATTTATATTATTAGTAAGGATTCAGCCAAATTGGTAGACCCCTTTTCAAGTGATACGTTTAACAACGAACAGAATTATATGTCTCCTAGCTTTTGCTCGCAGCTTCCCTCACGTAAATTTAGATTTTGTCAACTAATTCAGGTACATAGGGTAAATTTTTAGTACTTCTGATAACGTGTCTGCAAAATTTCATGATTATCAGTTAAGTAGTTAACGCGTGAAAGAGTAACAAACAAACAAACTCACGTATTTATAATACTAGCTGTTGTCCGCGACTTCGTTCGCGTAGAAAGTTTGGTGAATTCTTTCCATAATAAAAAGTAGAATATGTACTATTCCTAACTATAATTTATTTCTCTGCCAAATTTCATCCAGTTTTTTTTTTTTTTTTAATAAAAGACAACTCCCGCATTAGGAATTACTCCTGTGTCGCGGGAGACTTTACAAACATACAAACAACGGACACAAAGAACACCCAGACTCGGTGGTGGCTTAGCAGTCAGGGTCACTAACCACTAGACCAACAGGCCAGTCATTTAGCCGTTTTTGCGTGAAACATCAATCCATCCATCCATCCTCACAAACTTTCGCCTTTATATATTAGTAAGATTAGTTAGGATGTATATATTAAACATTGTATTCTATCCTAATAAATATAAAAATGTATGTCCACATATTTATTGAGATCACTAAACTCCTTCGCCATTTGACCGATTATCATGACAACTGGGAAATACAGGTGTTGTTTAATTTTTCCATCTCGAAACTAAATTACTCTGAAGCGTGTTGACTTCTACATCGTTCGTAGCGATAATAGAAGTGAATTAACTCCCTGACCCTGGCAGGACAACGTCTTACGGTTACCGCTTGAATAATGTCAAAGTGCCCGCTCCACATTCTTTATTTAAAAACTAGCTGACCCGCGCAACTTCGTCCGCGTTTGTAAATTTTCCCTGTTTTTACAATATTTTTCATAGATGCTCCGCTCCGGATTGGTTGTAGCGTGATGTTATATAGCCTATAGTCTGCCTCGATAAATGGGCTACCCAACACTAAAATAATTTTTCAACCAAACAAACAAACAAATTCTTCAGCTTTAAATATTAGTAGAGATAAATGAGCTTTGTTTGGATGTCAAGAATTTCATAAAATTTGCACTACCTGAATTTGCAACAGTAGTAGATAGTTATTCTATATTCACATAGTATATAGTCACCCTTTTGTTTAATATTCTATTTTGAATTTAGATTGTTACGTAGCAGTGTGCCAAGACAGGCGTGCTTACCGCACGATTCAATTTCACTAGGATTTGTAGCTACAATACCTGCTAACGTTGAACCACGGTTACGGTATGGTTTAAACAGGATGTTACAGAGTAGACACCGTCTATAACGCAAAGCGCTAACAGCGCAGGAAAATTTGACAGAAATCTTATTTTAAAACTGACAAATTAAATTTGAAAATTCACCGATGAACAATTGATTGTTACATGAAGGAAACTATGTGTATTTAATACCAAAGATGTTGATGGAATGTCTAGATTTTTGTCTAAAATCAATGGACATGAAAGTTTGTAATGTGGTTTGTGGTCTTCCTACATTAGAAAACAAAAAAAAATTAAGGTAAATCAACTATAACACATGCATACCACCCTGTATAATATCTCTTACATCCAGAAAACACAAATATTTTTATAGGAGATATTGATGGTAAGGAAAATATTTGTTACATCTAATTTGCGTCTGAAACTTGACGCCGCGTAAAAATGTTCAAACACATCAGTTATCGTGAAACAAAAGTATGCCGTTCTTCAAATAGGCTATAATTTCAATAGTTGAAATTTTGTCATGACGTTTAGATTTGAATAAATAGGTACTATATTTTTTTCTTGTCATGTTGTGTTCTCACAGATTTATTGCATTGCAACCTAAATTACTTTTTTCATGCGGCTTCTGAAGCTTGCTTGTTTAGTTAATCGCTTTAAAATGATGTCAAGTACACTTTGGTTTTCTCTAAGCCGCGGATTAGCTTTTATCTCTTTATATTATATTAGATTTTATGTTAATTTTTGCTTTGTTGTCTTAAGCTTCAATAAGACTATAGGTGGATTAAAAATTTTCAACACCTCCAATTTATTTTTGATGTACAGGAGTCACAACAGAAGGCGAGTAGGATTAGTCCTTAAATGGTCTACCCTAAAATAGAAAATTGCAAAGAATTTTGCACTTTGAATTTTCCATCCATCGTAATGGAGTGAAAAGCTTTTTAAAATGTACTTAAAGACTATTACGGTTAAATCCTTGGGCACTTAAATTCTAATTTAAAAATGAAATGTGCTACATTATAGAAGAATTTCTATAATGTAGCACATTATAGGATAAAATAAGGGTTGAATATGTTTTAAGACCTTTAGATTTCAGTTCAATTAATGGGATAGCATTATTTATAGAAACCGATTTTTCCGAAATACGGGTTCAATTAATAAAAGCTTTAGAAATAAATTATCCAATTTCCTAAAACTTAAAAACGCTAATGAGCGCAGCGATAGAAAGGAGGAAGTATATCAAAATTGGATAATTTTTGTAGTTCGTTTTTTTTTTTTTTTATGGTATAGGGAGCAAACGAGCAGAAGGGTCACCTGATGGTAAATGACTACCGCCGCCCATGGGCACCTGTAACTCAAGAGTCACAAGTGCGTTGCCGCCCTTTAAGGTGGGAATAGGGGAAGAGCGGGAAGACAGGAGAGGGGGATTAGAGGGGAGGAGGGGAAGGACGGGAATAGGGGAGAGGGGAGGGCCTCTGGTAACCTCACTCACGAGGCGAAAAGCAATGCAATCATTGTTTCACTGCCGGTTTTTATAGGTTTTCTCAATAACAAACAGACTGAATAATTCCAAAATATAAAAATATGTTTAATTTAAAATTTTTAACTTTACACATTCCACCTGCTTTTATGAGAAATGGAGGTGTTAATACCTGGAAAATCAAACGGTCATAACGATTAAACGGATGCAACAACAACAACTCCATGCTAGAGTCAGTTTCAGTGAACCTCCTCCTTTTTGGAAGTCGGTTAAAAAAAGTATGTTCACTGATTACTCGAACAGCTCTGAACCAATTTTGAAAATTCTTTTTCTTTTTTTGTTTCAAAGGGTACACTTTCCAGGTGGTCCCATTTAAATTTTATCGAAATCAGTCGAGCGGTTTCTTAAAAATCAACAAATATCTAAAAATTGTATACATCGATGATATTTTTGTTTGCTCCGAAACATCGTTGTCTCATTGATTGGAGCCGTGCGTTTAGTTGGGCTACCCATATTATATTTAAACAAAATTCATCTACTTTCCACTAAAAAGCACATAGAAGTCGGTGATACTTTTTTTTAAAAGATAATTATTTCACGTTACGTACTTTACATTTAAAATGTTAGAATTTATATTTTTTATACTTTTAATCCTTATTAATATTATAAATGCGAAAGTAACTCTGTCTGTCTGTCGCCCTTTCATGCCAAAAACTACTGAACCGATTTAAATGAAATTAAGTACACAGATAGTCTAGAGCCTGAAAAAGGACATAGGCAACTTTTCAATGCAAAAAAGGGGTGTAAAGGGTTAAAGTGGGGAAGAAAAGTTGTATGGAAGTATCGTCAATTAGCCTAAATAATTAAAAATTCTACCCAAGGACACTATTCCACGCGGACGAAGTCGCGGGCACAGCTAGTCTTCTATATAATTTGGTCACATTTACAATATTTTGTTTTAATTTTTGCAGAATATTTCTAGCAACGAGGTAAGGTCTCTATTGCTACTGCAAAGCAATAATTACATTTTCATCTAACTAAAGTTAGACCCATTTAATGAATCGTGATCTCTTTTTGGGTCGTAAGTTTTATAGACTACTTTGATGTGCTTAAAACTTTTATCTAAGTACAGTTCAATGGCTACATAATTGGTGAACGTTCTTACTGCCGTGGTATAACTAGAATGCCGTTATCTACCGAAACCACTTTTTGAAATAAGCGCGAAAAACGTGAGAAAAACTTTAAATTGATGTAACTCATTAATGACAACTCATAACTAAGAATTAAAAATATCAAAAGATAGGTAAATTGGAGTACTTTTAAATGCAATTTATGAATTTTAGTACTTAGAATATATTTTTGTATAAAAAACGTTTTATGCGTTTTAGTTTAATATCTCTAATACAAAGAGTTCAGAGGGTATAAGCTGAAACGCCGCTATGCATAGCGTAACGGCATTTTTGTGTAAAACTAACAAGAAATAACAATGTCCAATAATATTCTTATAAAAACTACAATAATAATTGACTAAAACGCCGTTACAACACATAGAGTCGTTTTAGCTAAATAATAAAAGCTCTGAACTTGCTATATGTTGGACTTAAATGCAGCTAATGTCATTTTACCGCTTTTAAGTATATTATCCTAGGCATATTATTAAGAAACTTGAAGCATTGTTAAACTTAAACGCAGTTAAGTCAAGAACCTTAAATCTTAACGGCACTATAGCGACGCAATGCCGAGGTGATAAGTGAGCAAATTTATGAAACCGTAGTTAAGAATAAAAATAAAACATTTTTTTTTTACTAAAATCGTTGTTTTATTAGCCAAAGTCAGTCTTCACACTTTTAAAATTACCACTTAGTGGTATAAAAATGAGCATAATTATATTTACTTAAAACTAGCATAATAGGAACATTCAAATGTTAGTAATTTACATTATAAGACTTTAATAAAATAACACCAGTCTAATGTAAAAGTATGTCTAAAACTTATGAAAATTATCACAACCATGGATATCAATCATATAAATTGAGCATAATTTTAATTTCTACTTATTACTAGCATAATAGGAACATTCAAATCTTAGCAATTAACATTATAAAACTTTAAATAAAATAACACCAGTCTAATGTAATAATAGTATGTCTAAAACTTATTAAAATTATCACAATCAAAAATTTAACTAAAACGTATGCATTTGTTTTGTTTCATAAAACTAACTTAAAGAATAATAAAATATTTATCAAGTAACTAAATGAGATCAAAAAAGTTTAATCATAAAAATATTTCTAAAAAAAAATCACTGAATAGGCACTTTTTGTACTTGCTAGTAAATTCGATATATAACTTAAAACGACATTTCCTATAACAATTAGCATTATCCAACCAAAATAAAATCAGTGTCATTTTTTTCCTACACAAAAACATTAATATTTAATCAGTCTCAAACAGTATTACATCAGTCTGTTCACATTATGGCCAGAACTTGAACCGGTATTTTCTTTTGTTGGTAAGTTTTTCCAGAATAACAATTTGTGAGAGGGAATAATGCTAGACAGTTTTTCAAGAATATCAGCTTTTCTTTTAGGTTCTATACACTTCGGTTCAGTTCTGAATTCAAGTTTCATTAAACGAGGGTTTTTTAAATATTTATCATTCATGAAACGTAGTGAAATATAATCATCATCAAAGTTTTTCTTATACCTAAGATCAGTATTGTTACGAGTAAAGCACACCTCTACCATTTTTTTTAAATAAGCCCTTGGGTTGGATGCCTGGATACTTCTATCTGACACGTAATTTGGTATATTTAAAAAGTTTTCTGGTGACATTGACTTTACTTTAGAATTATTAATGGAAGCTACACATTCATCGAAATCATAGAAATCGTAAACTTTAACTTTTTTTTTAATGCCAACTCAACTTGATGGTGCACTTGATCACTGCTCATAAACGTATGCCCCGGTTCAAAATAATAGAGGACAATTTTATTCGTCGAAATGATTTCGCTGTTAATCAAATTCACGAGCATGGAATAAAGAAGCCAATTTTTATTTTGTGAGCTGCAATTGTCGAGCCAGATGTGTACATCAGAAACATCTCGATTTCGTAAAAGAAAATGATAAAATGTAGACATTATGTCTTCTTGCTTTCTTCCAGCAATGGCGTCATGCTATAGAACTGTGAGAGGTTTAGTACCAGCTGTAATTTTTCCAAGTGGTGCAAAAGCCTGATTGTAAACTATAAGACGGGGACAGAAAATTGCAGCCTTGAACATCTCCATTCTTGGGAGCATGATAACTTTCCCCAGGTCTGCGCTGTAGTAAACCTGTGAACTGTTTTGTGGTTCCTTTTTATGTTTTGCATATAGCTCCCGTGCCTTAACGTATCTTTCATGATGGCTATTCCAATCCACACAATGAAATTATTTCAATATTTGCATCATGTGATGTTTCCCGCTTATGTAAAAGGTAACTTTCACACATCTCACACTCTTCGTTGCCCAGATTAGAAAAGGATATATTAATTTTCTTAACATGAGACCTGTAGAGACTGTAGGAAATATTTTTTTCAGGGTAACTTTTGCAGAAATGTTGATGCATCAAAGTTATATTGACGTCACTTGGCAAATAACGTCGTAGTGGTGCATGTTCGCGTCTGTAATGCGGTTCTAAGGGATTGAACATTTGAACATGTTGGGTGAGTAAATCGCGATCAAATTTTGGGGTTTTCTGGTGTTTACCCCGCTTATCTGACGAAGATTGACCAAAATTTGAATGCAAAATCCTGTCATTTGTTTTAATATATCCTAGAGTAGTAAGAAAAAATACTTTGCAAACGTCAATTCTAGTGTTATCTAGTTTTTTAAGCCCAAAAACTCTTTTTAGTTTTCTTATTGGATCACTAACAATTTTCCTCTTTGGGACTGCTACACAAGTATGTGAATCAACAAATGCATTTTGTTCCTGCCATGACATCTCCCAATATGCTTCATTAATGGCTTTTCTATCCTCTTGAGTAAAATGTTCCCCACATTTTTTTATACACTTTGCATTGCACCCGGGTTTAACTTTATGGTCACTCTTTCTTTTATTTATTTTTTCTAATTTACGTTGTTGTAAGGAGGTGGTATATTTTTTTCGTTTACTGGCTTGTTGCGATGTTTCAGGGTCTGGACTAGGTAGAGTATTATTTGCAGGTGAAATGATATGATTTACATCAACGGTATTTCTACGTTTTCGTTGAAGTCGTCGCGTGGTTGTTGTTTTTTCACATACATCACTAACTGAATAACTGCGTCTTACCCGTAATGTACCGTTTCGGGCAATTTGTGTAAAATTGTTAGCAACAGTTGACAGGCTGATGTGCGGACGTTTTGTTTTTTTAATTTTTTTAGGTTTAGGCATAGGGCTTTCCGGTATTTCATCTTCTGATGAAATACCGAATGAATCACTGCAAAAACTCACAGGATCATCCCCGACCGCCCCGATCATCACCTCCCCGCGAGATCATATAGCGGCCTTTTAGCGTATTCATTTCGGATAACGGCAATATAGTCTCACTGTTGTTACCACTTTGATTTTATTCAATATGTGAAACATCGCTAACTGGCGCATAACGATGAATTAGTCGAAATGTTTTTACAAAAAAGTTAAACTATAAAGTCGTTAAGTATCGTTAAACACATTTATGTCTAACTTTTTCAGTTAACGGCATTATAGCTCAATATAGCTCAAATTTCTATTCAAAAACTTGAGTAACTATAAAGCAGTAAAAGTACATTAATCACATTAAAGTGAATTACAATCCGTTAACCGCAATCTAGCGAAACAATCTTAAGTTTTTTTTTTGTTAATATTTGATTTTATTGAACTTTAGCGGCTATATAGATTAACAAAGTCACTTTACGGCATTTTTGAATAATACACAAGTAAAATAAAATGATATAACGGCTTTCTTACGTTTATTATTTCAGTTAACTATTCTAGTTAGGAAAATACTGTAAATACAGATCGATAGAGATTTTTTTTCTGACCAAGATAGCATCAAAAAGTAAAAATCGACAAAATGTTACATAACGGCGTTTTAGTTATACCACGGCAGCTTAAGCTTTATAATCGATCTTTCCTTTTCGAAGCATTTTCTTGTTTGAATTCTTCTTAATTAGTTTTTAAGTTTTGGAAAGGTTTGAAGCTGTGATAATTGTTTAGTTAGAAATGTTTGCCTATTTAACGAGCGGTACAATTTACAAAACATACAACCTATGTGTATGCGATGCTGGTAATTAATTCACAAAGACTCGATTGTATTGCGTTTGCATATTTGCATATGTATGCAAATTAATATTAGGGTCATTTTCACCGGTCAATGCGTACTTTACCTGAAATCTCGTGATAAATGTATTTCCCAATATTTTTCAGGGCTTAACCCAATTAGGGCCGGTATGCCCAAATGAGGACACTTCAAGAAGTCCCTTTTCCCTTTTTTGTTTCTGCCTTTTCTTCTTTCTAAAGTGGATATTTTGATGGTTGGATGGAATAGTTAAAATTGATTTTCCTGAATAACAATTACTTGGCGATTTCACACAGCAATGTTTGCGTATACATAAAGGTTTGCTAGCCTTATGTTCAATTAGTACTATTAAAAATAGTAGATTATTCTTTTGTGATTATATTCCCTTGTGCGATGACCAAGTTATACTATTTAAAAGAAAAAAAGAAGTCTGATATTGACACGGTCGTTATAAAATCTAGTTAGTTAACCAATTAAGTAACAATTAGATTTCACAACGTTGCCTCTTACAAGACTTAGGTTTATTACTCGTTATGTTTTAGATGGAATAAGTGTTACATACTTTAAATTGCTCGACGTTTTCGTACAGTCACAGGCTGACTGAAAGTAGCTATATATCACTACATATTATAAAACAAAGTCCCCCGCCGCGTCTATCTGTTCGCGATAAACTGAAAAACTACTGAACAGATTTTTATGCGTTTTTCACCAATAAGCAGAGTAATCCATGAGGAAGGTTTAGGTGTATAATTTGTTAACGTTTTGTGTAAATTGGTTGAAATATGATGATGATTGTTGAAGATGTCTCTACTAACCGCGCGAAGCCGGGGCGGGTTGCTAGTTTCATAAAAATCATAAGTTTTCGATCAAAAAGACTTACTTCATTTCAAATTATATAACTGAATTTCGGAGAGACAACTACTGAATCAAATGGATAATTTAATTTAAAGAACTTTTTATTAAAATGTATATGTACTTTTATCTTTTTTGTTGCAAAAGAACTTTATGCACCAAAAATGTTGTACATTATGTACACAATTATCAATAGTAATTGTTGCATTTGGGTACATTTACATACATTTGGGTTTATGTATATACATAAACCCAAGTTGGAAAATACGTTCATCATATGTGTACGACACAGCAGTCAACCAGAACTACTAATGTTGCATTCCTGCTGGGGTGATGGGAGGAGGAGGGGGGGGGGAGTTTAGGTTGGCTCACCTCCTATCTACCTTTCCCTATTAACATCCTCCCAGTTTTCCCCTCTTTGATACCCAATTGTATGTATTTAGGAACCATAACTATAAGCAGGCGGGCAGGGTAACTAGTTTCCAAATAATTAGCAAAAACAAAAGAAATTAATTTTTAGTGCATATCTACATAATTTTGATTAATACACATTACAATATTAATAGTATTCACCGAACGACGTTAAAATATTTGCAACTCTTGCGCAATTATAATTGTGAAAGTGCTCTACTTTACAGTACGAAGTACAGTTATATTTAGCCAATCTTGTTACCAGCTCCAACAGCCGTGATCGTCTAGTGGTTAGGACCCTACGTTGTGGCCGTAGTAACCCAGGTTCGAATCCTGGTCACGGCAGTGTTCGCACTGTCGCGGCGGAGATTTCGTTTTGATATTTGATTGATAGTTACAATCTATTAAAGCATTATTACAATATTGTAATCTTGCACTTTTCCATAAAGATGGCACCGCTTATTGAGTTAATTCAATTTTATAACAACACTGAACTACCCAAGTATGAGTTTTTTGTTTTGAGATATACGATCAACATCCCTAAGTCTCTCCATACATTATTCGAGTTTGCGTTTTGATAAATGTGAACTCGTACATTATAGTTTAGCAACTCATACTCAATGTATTCCCTCTAAAGAATTATTTATGGTACCAATCACTCATAAAACCTTCTCCCCCATTCTTCACAACTAGAATGAACGTCTACCATGCTGTTTTAAAAACCATTAATTCTTTTAAGTTTTGAAATGTAGCTTAATGACGTAGTTAACTTAAAAAACTACAGTACAGGTTGTACTTTATATTAATATAACATAAAAAAGTAATCTCACTGAATTTACGTGTGAGTAACCATCACATTGGAAGAGTTCATATGTTACGAAAACTCTTTACGATCATTTGAACTATATCCTTATTTGAAAACATCGTTAAATAAAAGTAGAAGACTTGTCCCCCTGTATTGTATGTTGTCTACAAATATCAGAACCAATATTAGTTCACATCCCTCGAATAAATACGAACGCCTGTGGTAAAAGCCATAGCAATACATGACTGTGCACATTGATACTGATATTTAGTACTGTACTGATTATGCGAGATCACTATTCGTTGCAAGCTTTGTGGTTCTGCCTATGTATGGTTGTGTTAGCAATCACAACTAAACAGAATACTAGATAATGCTTGTATTTTCATTACTTGCTTTTAATAATTTATATGGTAGTTGGTGAATTTTAGTTAGGTACAATATGGCGTCGGAACAAATTTGAGAGTATCTACATATATTATGCAGAACGCTATGAGAATTGATAATTTAAATAAATAAGATGGGATATTAAACAGTTGTTTTTACAAAGAGGGTGTGTAAGGAGTTTGTGTTTAATTTGGCGTTTTTTTTTTTGTAAGAGGAAGCCATAGTTTCGACCAATTTGAACAACAGGGATGCTAGGGAGCTAAGGTGGGATATTAACATTATT
Organism: Callimorpha dominula; assembly: GCA_949752705.1. NCBI lineage: Eukaryota > Metazoa > Arthropoda > Insecta > Lepidoptera > Erebidae > Callimorpha > Callimorpha dominula. Next base: position 3,223,026 of record OX456992.1, read on the forward strand.
AAAAAACCTTAAAGAAACTAAAAAGAAGAAAAAAATACTATTAAAATTTCCCGTTAGAATACTCTCATCGCATTTCATTACGTCACTTTCGGAATTAACTGACAGTTTTCCATAGATAAGTAAAATTGTAGTTAAAAGTAAGATACCAACTGACAGCTGTCAGCTTGTTTATCGAAATGACTTATTGGATCTGGTTAGCGTTTGCAGTCACGTGATCATAGTTTACCTAACTATGATCATGTGGCTGCAAACGCTAACCAGTCGCTACTTTATTCTTCTAAAAAAAATATATACTTAGTTTACATTTTTAAACTAAAAACATGTGGTTAAAGGTTCTAGAACAGAGTTTATCATTTAGTCACGACGTAACCATTATGCTAGCAGAAATATGGTCTGACTATACTATTTCAAAAGTTGAATACGTTACTGTTTTGTTTACCTTAAATTTCAATCGAATAGCATCAATCGTAGTCTTGGGCGGGTGCCGAGTAATACATATTTTTGCTTTAATTCAACCCTGAGTCTGAGAGAGCCGGAGAGATAGAAAAAAAATGCATTTTTCATAAGCAACAACAACATTGACATAATATGTATTTTTGAAAGATTTATCGAAATGTATTAAAATAATTTATTTATTTTTAAAATGCAACATTATAAAAATTTTACAGATGCCAAGTTTTCCTTGCTAGACTACGAAGTACTCTGTAAATAAAAACAGTTTCAACCCCCAGATATTTCACAAAACAGATCATGATTTGGAGCTTAATAATGACTTGGATATAATTACATATTATATTTAACAACAATAAAAAATATACCCGAATTTGTCAAAGATTTGGGAATATTTTCACATTTCATTTTCGTGGAACTGAGTTGAACGTAATCCTAAGCTTCTAATAGGCGTCTTAACAAATGTATATTTGTTTATCTAAAATAATTGGGGTTTTATCTTTCTCGTGTTATTTTAGTTTGATATTACTTCAATAGCTATGCTCCGTCACTGGTCCTATATTTATCTTTAGAATGATTGCAGTTTAAACAGATTTAAGTTTTATTTATGTATTCCATTTGTAAGCTTTGAAAACTTTCTGGTAAAGAGAAATCGTTTATTTACTTGCGCTATTAACTTTACAGTTTATTGCAAATATGGTGTAGAATTTATTTGTTCCCAATTAGAGGATTTCTAGATATAATTAATCCTAATTAACTTACTAAGTGCAAATTTGATGTCTCCTATTAGCCGTCACGATGTGCACTACAAAAAATTATATACAATTTTCTGAAAGAATGTTTTTTCATATATTATTGAGAGGGGGCTCGCGGCTAAGTGGTAACCGAGTAGGTTAACATATTAAAAAGTTAAATAATACTAGCCAGGTCAGTCTAGGATGGGTGACCATTCTTTACACATTGAGTTCTGGGAATTATAGAAATGGGAATTAGGAAACTCCATCACACCTCTACTCTTAATACTTACTCTACGGAATAAGGATAATATTCTTAAGACAAAATTTTGTGATCTAAAGACTATTGCGAACCACTTAAGTAAATGTATGTCCGTGTATTCGCTTTTATTGCAAAGTTTAGGGACTTGATGGATGGGTGAAATTTGTCCCATATAATTCTTCCAAGAAGCGCTGTGTTGACAAAACTTACTTGGCACCACAAACTATATTGCATCAGTTTATTTTATTCGCCAACATTCTTTGTCATTGAAGTCTAAAATGTAGTATCAACTTCTTGTTTTTATATTCTTCGCCCATATATTAAAGCGTGCAGAGAATTTTTTGGAGCACTTTTTAATTAAAGTTCGTGCACAGAAGAATGTCATATTTGGAATAGGTACTGAAAGTTTATATATATGTAGAAGAAGTGCAGTAACCTACAATTTTCAATCAATGTCTGTTACAAATTGAACATTATGTGAAAACGGCCACAAAAAGCTACAAGGGCCCAGTATAATAGCTGACCTGTCATAGTACGGAATGCTAATACAACGGCAGTTCAAGTTATACCTACTGGTCATTGATATAAAACAAAACATTCAAAACTTAATGACCTATGGAAGAAATTCGACCACCAGGCGATCTTTAGTGTATACCTAAAGCGCTTTAAGAAAACTTAATACGACTACGTTTTCAAACAAGCAGGTGGTTCGCTTGATGCTAAGCGCTTGGAATTATCTGAAACCATGGTGACACCGATAATGTCGCTTGTGGCTTTAAAAACCCTCGTAGTTCTCGCTTTGTAGTTTGTTTCTGTTGGTGATTGAAGTCGCCAGAACATCATGGCAAGGGGGTTTCCATAATGTTCTAGCGACTTCAATTATCAACAGACACAAACTACGAATGGCATATTTAATATAACATTGAATTAATGATATATTTTTTCACATTTACGATTAGTTTATACCATTAATAGGCTAATATCGCCTATGTTTTAAACTTCTTCTTTCTTCTCCTGCTATAGGACTCCGTATAGGTACGAGAGTGAAACGGCCATGCTCTCCATTTCTGGGTATAGGCCTTCTTCCCTTGGTAAGACAAATAAGGCCAAGCCGCAGAATTTATCTTTCGAGAATATTATATAAAGTTCTCGAGGATGCAAGTTTCTTAATATTTTTCTTCTTCGTTAAAGCACTAAATTAACACATTATTACTTTTTCACTGAAATCTGTCACACTTTTACACGCTTCGACGCACAGTAAGCCATCTACCGACGCCTGAAATATGTACAAGTAGTAGTAGGAATGCCTCTCTTTCTCTCTCTCTCCACTTTAATGTAGAGAGGAGATACTAGACCAGTTGATCGGCTACATTGAGACCATAAATCAGATGTGCTGACCCTACTTTACCAGTCGCTCGGCTGGCTTAATTGCTATACACCACCGGCATGAGCGCCAAATTTAGATCACTGGTCAATCACGTGCCAATTAAGTGGTTGTAGATGACAACACGCCTCTTGGCATGTTTGTACCCTGTGGCAGAATTACATTGGAATAGTAAGTAACCCAGGAAGGCTGCAAGAAAAGGACAAACTGCGTAATAGCTTCAGGAATAGTCATTCTTCGTTGGTAATACGCGTTCTTATGGAAATAAAAAATTTTAACCTCAGTGTGTTTCAATGGTACAGTTTTTATTCTTTATCAATTCTCATTAATTATTTTCGATAGAGAAATTTAATGTCATTTTCTGATCTTGGTTTCTTGTATAATAAAATAAATACTATTTCTCAATAATCTACATTTTTTAATCTTATTTATATCTTACTGTTGTTGTAATGTTAAAAAAATTAAATCTTATATTAAGATTTCACTTAAAGTTTACAGGAAAACCTACATGAGATCTAGAAGAATGCTCATTGACGTTCGGTTAAGATAGATTTATCCTCATTCAGGTAGACTCAAGATTTTTATTTAACTGGCAATCCCTCTCATATAATGATTTTAAACATTACAATTCGTAGACTTACTAATTTAAACACTTCTCACGCACACAATAGCATACACCCAAATTCAATTTACCAACTTTTACTTGTATGTACAATGACATATTTATCTATAAAAGTAAGTTCGACTGGCCTGTTGGTCTAGTGGTTAGTGACCCTGAGTGCTAAGCCAGAGGTCGTGGGTTCGATTCCCACCCAGGACAAATAATTGTGTGATGAGCATGATAATTTATTCTGTGTCTGGGTGTAATTTACCTATAATATGTATGTATTTAGAAATATATAAGTATCTTTATCAGCAGTCTGGTTACCATAGTACAGGCTCTGCCTAGTTTGGGATCAGACGGCCGTGTGTGAGATGTGTGGAGTTATTATTCTTATAAAATTTTTTAAATATCCCCGACTCGAAAATTTCTTCAACGATAACAAAAAAACTGATGATCTTCGAAAGGCTGAACAGATTTTCTTCATCAAAATACACTCTCGATCACGAACTGGTTGCAAATCGATCCACCCGCTTAGGAGTTATGATACCACAGACAGACACACAGATACACACTTTTATCTTATAACACCGCTCCATGTGCACCGAGATTTAAAAAGTATTTCTTCACTCCAAAGAGTATTGTAGTGTAAAAAATAATTGATATGTATTTAGTTACACCTGATATTCAATTTCAGTTAACATGTTATCTGACACTTTAACATTATTATTTCCCCTTACATTTAACTCCTAGCGAAGTCCCAAGTTTACCAACTGGTTTATGAAACAAATTACTCCACAAACGTTTGCATCTTGTCTGCAACAGGCTGTACGAACAATGAATCTATTATATAGTATCCGTTTGTTCTCTAAACAAAGCTGTGTGCGACATGGTCACAAATATGCTGCTAGGATTTTGGTAGTCGCTTGTTAGCTTTACAATTGAATGGCTATTGTAATACTCTCTCTTTCTTTTAATATTATTTTCGGTAAGTATTTAACACATTGAAGTATTGAATATTCTCGTTCAGAAATAACTGAATTATTTACAATTATTCTTAAAGCTATGCCTGTGCAATTAAAAGGTTTTATGAGTTTTCAATAAAAAAAAATATTTAAGTACTTAAAAAAAGGAGGTTCTGTATTCGATCCGTATATTTGTATGTATGTCAGCGATTTTCTAAAAAAGTAATGGGCCATATTTCATGATTGTTTTTTTAACGTGTTCTACATATTTTCAGGAATGTTTTAGTATATCATTCATTAGGTATCTATTAGTAATTTTTTTCACAATCAATTTCGATGAAGTCGTTTTTCTTTATGTTTACCAAAGTTCGACCTTCGACCTTTTTACCAAAGTTCCATCAGAAGTAAGGAAAAAACTGTTTCCAAAATTCTTTTAAAAAAAAATTTGAGACGAAAAGCAAGAAAGCAAGTCTGTAGAGAAATTGATGGGAAAAAAGCTTGTAAATTGTTTTGTTTTTACCTATATTTATATACATATATTGATGCCTAAAGGTATACACTGATCCTCTTACTATCGTCTATAAAAAGCAATTATTATACCTACCTCATGATGTACTTAACATACTTCAAAAATACGATTCTCAATTCAACTGTATTTTGTGTAGGTGTTACGAGATGTGTTCGCTTTGTGAACAAATTGAATAAATCCTTTTTATTTCATAGTTTAAAACCCAGAGTGGAACATAAAAATTTCAATAAAAAATTCCAATCGCAGGGGTATCAAAATATACACTTAAAGTCACAAGTGAAGTAGTTTCAAGTTTTATGTAATTTATTTGTTTCACAGACATGTAGATACTTGCACATCAAACCCGTAAATTAAAGTGTGTTAATTCAAAAACCTTGTTTACTGTACTACTTATTATAGTCTAGATCATCTGTTATAGGTATAAGGTCAAAAACAAAACAGTTGAGAACCATTTGTTCTGTGTCTGGGTGTAATTTATCTATAACTAGCAGTTCCCGCGCGGCTTAACTCGCGTGTACATATTTATATATTTATCGCGGAACCCTAATTTTATTTCCAACATAAAAGTAGCCTAAGTTACTCCTTATAACACCAGTTATCTGCCAATGAAAGTCCTGTGGAAATCGATCCACCCGTTCTGGAGAGTTTGTATAAATTGATTGAAATATGTTAATGATTGTTGAAGATGTCTCTGCTACCCGTGCGCAGCCGGGGCGGGTTGCTAGCATATGTATAATAGGTATATTTATCAGCAGTCTGGTTACCATAGTACAGGCTCTGCCTAGTTTGGGATCAGTCGGACGTGTGGGAGATGTGTGTTATTATTATTATTTACTTTTTGTTTGTCAACCGATTTCTTTATGTTTGATAGAAAATTGACGAGCTTCACTGATATCAATGAAACACTTTTACTTACGTACATTTTTACGGTGTTAGGTAGATTTCAAAGAAATTTTACCTATTGGTTTTGTTCCAGTTGCCGAGTTTTCCAAAAAATTCTTCACAGGAGGCCTAGTTATGATCCCTAGACCCCAAAACAACCGCCAGTTAAAAAATTTATATATATATTATATATATGTGAATATGGGATATTCCCCAAATTATATTCCCCAAATTGTATTCAGATTTAAAAAAAAAAATAAAAAACACGAAATCTACCTTTGCGGGCCTGCTGCGGGCCCGGTTTTTTTGAGTATTACATTATAAAAGTGTATGGTCTCATATGTACCATCGGCCAAATATATCGTTTACCACCCTACGGTTGAAGATCATTTGACATCATAAAACAACAAGGTTCATTTTCCCGTGCAATAATATTCTGACAGATCATTGTTACAGACAGGTTCAACCTTATCGCTATTGTGTCAAAACTGGTAGACCATTGGGGACAAACCCTGTACAGTACACGAATATATAAAAGTTGAAAAAAAATTAGAAATATGCAAATTCATATATGTTTTTCTCAAATGTTATATAATGATCATGGTCAAACTTCGACCAGCGGGTTTTGTGAACAATTTTAGTTGCTATTAATTTAGGGAAATTGCCTTTGTAATAATTATCTACGCGTTTATCTAACTCGCTGAAGGTTACTTCATACCGTTGCTTGGTGAAATATAATTTCCCGCGTAATGATGTAATTTGGCGGCGTCGAAATTGTTGGATTATGAGCCTCTCGCTCCATTCATTTTCTTAGAGAAATTAACGTTCATTTTCTTACAGAAATTGTATCTACTATTATAATTTTTATAGTGGTTTTGAGTAGAAATGTTTTTATTAGTACTTTATCATAAAACAAATTATTTTACAACACAACACACTACCATTTTCAGATTTCATTAACAGAAACAGACGTTTTAAAATATTACGTAAAACATCATTTGAAAACTTTAAGTGCTCTCCTGTAAGGTTACTAAATATTAAATCTGTCGTTTTTCTACGACGACGACGAAATGTTCGGCGAAATTTTAGCAAAATAATGTCAATAAAATAAAACTGACATTGATGGAACTGTAATTGAATGTCCCAATAATGGCTTCTATTCACTTAACCACGCAGAATCGGTAAAGTTTTAGTTAATGTATAAAGCCAACAAAGTATAAAGGTACCCCAAGCAAGCGATTAGGCCGCGTCAGTACCAGAGCGGTGGCGGGCATGGGGATTTCTCTATAGAAATGACATGTTATTTCTTCCTGACCTGTTACCGCTGTACTTAAACAAGCCATTGTTCATCACGTAATATTATAGAGACAGAGAGAATTTCTCAATTTACGCTCAACTGAAATTTCCTCAAGGAATGCCTGCAGGAATTTCAAAACTCATATTCTTAGTGACTGTGTACCTTTATTTTGAGGATTCTTGAATAACGTTGAATAGTGGTAACATTACTATGCGTTGTTTATTTTGTTATGTTGGGGTTTCGAAATCGCAATTTGTTACACCTACTGTTATACATAGAAAACAACAGACAAATAGTGAAGCAAACGAGATTTTTTTAAGTAAATACTTCTTTAGGCACGTTGGGCACTTTTGGTATGGAAGAAAGCACTGAACTCGCGTGACCTTCACGGTCATATACATATATACCGATGTGTGTGTGTATAAGTTATGTTTTCATTTCTGACGTGCAATCGTACGACTTGTGTCTGTGCGACTGTTTTATATATAGGTGATAAGATAACTGTATATAGCAAATGAATACTGAACTGTATAGAAAAATTGAAATCGACAACCGCAAGTAATATGTAATAGGATGCAGTTTTTCGACATACATAGAGTAATCGTGAACTACCGATCGATGGCGATCGCTTTTGTGTGATTAGGCACACATTAGACCGTGCGTGTCACTTCTAATCATCTTTAATCTAGCTTAGCGTAACTACACACTACACTATGTGACCGCTTTCGTTAAGGCGGGTTGTGAGCTTGTTTTTTAACCCCCGACGCAAAAAGAGGGCTGTTATAAGTTTCCGGATGTCTTAATAAAAGCTGTTCCCGGATCCCTCCTACTTAAGGCGCAGTATGGCACACCGTGTGGTTTTAGTGGGTTCGATTCCGACACACCGCCCCACCGAAAACTCCGGTGGGGTGACGGATCGAGAGGGTTTCCACAAGCACAAAAAAAAAAAAAAAAAAAACTACACACTACACTACGTGACCGCTTTCGTTACGGCGGTATGTGAGCTTGTTTTTTAACCCCCGACGCAAAAAGAGGGCTATTATAAGTTTGACGTCGAGGTCTGTGTGTGTGTGTGTCTGATTGTGGCGTCGTAGCTCTCGAACAGATGGACCGATTTCGATGCGGTTTTTGTCACTTGAAAGCCAGTTTCCGTGCTGTAGTTTTTAGCTATGTTTGATTAATATCGCTTTAGCAGTGTAAGAGTATCAGCTCTTTTCCAAAATGATGTAAGGCCGTTTTGTTGTTATTTTGTGTCGGGGTTTTTTTAAATTTTAAATTTATAGTTATTACAGTATAAAAAAATAGCAAGTAATTGTTAGGAAACTGTCTACACAGTCGAATTTATTCATGCTTCAACAATATCCACTACGGCTGTATGTAGCCTTGCGACTTGCAAACAATACTCGCAATTTACGTGGAGATGAGCTAGCTCACTAAATACTACGTTTTAAATGCGGCACTGGATATGCTATTCGGATGCAAAATCAACTTGCTTGTTATAACTTAAAAAAAGTTAAAATAATTTACATAAGACTGCTTTTCCTCTCCATTTTCTTAAAATGTTCATCAAAAGTTGCTAAATGCAGAATGGAAATTGCTATACCGTTCGTTCCTCTGCACATCATCCTTTGGGACACAGAAATTCGTGGGATAGCTAAACCATTATAGCTTTTGCCACGAGCAAGTAAAAACTGCTTAGAACAGGTTATATAGGCCAAAAAGCTTTTCTATACCATTTAGGTTGCAAACAATAATTTGCTTGATGGAAAACGGCCACGTAGTAAGTGTGCCAATGAACAGTGGCCGTTGCCAAATCTACGAACGTTGAAAGACTGAGATGATGTTATGTACATCGCACGTAGAAATCAGCACCGTTTTAAAGACAAGAGCACGGATTTATTAATAGTTTAACAGAATTCCCAGTCCTTGCTACAAATGAATAAAGATCAACATTGATCGTACACCAATACACCATTAATGTGATAGATAGATAGCCATTTATTTATAGACTCATTTATTTGTGCTTACCACATTGACAAGCCCTCATATTGGACGCACATGAATACTAATTCAAATTCAAAAACAGACGCCACAGCATATACTGGATTGTCAAGGTAAATTAGGTGAAAAACACCAAAATCTACTGCCTGTTTGTGTTGATCTATAACTTCCAGTTTCCAAAATGCGTAGGGCCTTATGAGAAGAATACTGGCAAAGAAACTCAATACAAATATCAATAATAACTAAATAGTCATACTAAGGGAAGTATGGATATCGTTTGATCCAGGTATATGTAATTTTTTTTGTGGGATACGTTGCAAACGGGCTGGCGGGTCACCTTATGGTGACTACCGACGCCCATGGACCTGCCACTCGAGTTGCAAATGCGTTACCGGCCTATAATGTCGGAGGAGGGGAAGAGGGAGTTTGGGCATAAGGTAACCTAACTCACTCAGCGAAAGCATTGCTTCACGCCGGTTTTCTGTGAGGCCGTGGTATCACTCCGGTCGAGCCTGCCCATACATACCGTAGCATTGCTCTCCCACTCCCACACTCAGATTTTAATGTGTACACATTATATATAATTGTGTTTGTAAAGCTTTGATATATTTTTTTAAAGAATACTAGTAATGTGTTACTTGTTAAACACGCTAAGCTAAATGCTTATGTCGGTAGTGTACCAGCTGGGGTTCAAACCCGCAACCACTTGATTGCAAGTCCGACGATTTAGTTTAATATTCTTAGTTTCAACCACTTAGTAATCTTAACGAGGTCAATGTCACAAGCAAAAGCATTGCTAAATTCCAACTCATGCGCAACCGTACTTGTGAAAGTGCTCCAGTTAATTGTACGAAGCAAAGCCGAATTTAATTTTATATGATAACAGCTCCGACAGCCGTGATCGTCTAGTGGTTAGGACCCTACGTTGTGGCCGTAGTAACCCAGGTTCGAATCCTGGTCACGGCAGTGTTCGCACTGTCGCGGCGGAGCTTTCGTTTAGAGTTTTGATCTATTATTCTGTGATATATTGTTATATTATATTGACGAATTACTGTAGTATTAGTAGTAACTGAGTTGGAAAAGGAGCTTATGACGCAATTTTTGTTTTATCGTACTTCTTGCATTAACATTGACGAATTTTCTTTTTTCTTTTTATATTATAGGGGGCAAACGAGAAGACGGGTCACCTGATGGTAAGTGACTATTTCGCCCATGGTCACCTGCAACTCAAGAGTCACAAGTGCGTTGCCGGCCTTTGAGAAAGGAGTACGCTCTTTTCTTGAAGGATGGTAGGTCGTATCGGTCCGGAAATACTGCAGGCGACAATTTGTTCCAAAGATTGGTTGTGCGAGGCAAAAAATTTCCATTTATTATTTTATTGCCAATTATCCAGGTGATGGGGATGAAAGTTTTCAAAATTCTTTTCACGATAAAGTGTCGTCCAGATGATCCATCGTGGTACACCAGAAATATCTTAGGAATCATTTGTTATAGTACCACAGTTTGTAGGGTCAACACCTCGTAGGAGCGTTGTCATTCGCGAGTTGAATATTCTACCCACTCTACCGAGTGTGGTTCTCTGTAAAGCCATGGGGCTTTGAATTGGCGGAGACTCCATTGAAGCAGGTATTTGTTGTACCCTATTCCTACATATCAATTTATTACCGTGTTTGTACATACACATGTCACCTGTATCCTCGAGCTGAAGGGCAGACGCGAAACTAACATTTAGTCAACTGAAATTTGATCCCACTCACATAATAGAGGGCAAGCCTATTGCAGCCAACCGGGTACTTTGGGAATTAAAAATGGCAACAGTCCCTTGGGAATTAAAAATGGCAAAAGTACTTTGGAAATAAAAAATGGCATAAGTCTCTTTGGAATTAAAAATGGCAACAGTCCCTTGGGAATTAAAAATGGCAACAGTCCCTTGGGAATTAAAAATGGCAAAAGTACTTTGGGAATTAAAAATGGCAACAGTCCCTTGGGAATTAAAAATGGCAAAAGTACTTTGGGAATTAAAAATGGCATAAGTCTCTTGGGAATTAAAAATGGCAAAAGTACTTTGGGAATTAAAAATGGCAACAGTCCCTTGGGAATCAAAAATGGCAAAAGTACTTTGGGAATTAAAAATGGCATAAGTCTCTTGGGAATTAAAAACAACAGTCCCTTGGGAATTAAAAACAACAGTCCCTTGGGAATTAAAAATGGCAAAAGTACTTTGGGAATTAAAAATGGCATAAGTCTCTTGGGAATTAAAAATGGCAAAAGTACTTTGGGAATTAAAAATGGCATAAGTCTCTTTGGAATTAAAAATGGCAACAGTCCCTTGGGAATTAAAAATGGCAACAGTCCCTTGGGAATTAAAAATGGCAAAAGTACTTTGGGAATTAAAAATGGCAACAGTCCCTTGGGAATTAAAAATGGCAAAAGTACTTTGGGAATGAAAAATGGCATAAGTCTCTTGGGAATTAAAAACAACAGTCCCTTGGGAATTAAAAATGGCAAAAGTACTTTGGGAATTAAAAATGGCATAAGTCTCTTGGGAATTAAAAATGGCAAAAGTACTTTGGGAAAGCGACCGCTATGCAAGAAGGGAAGGCAATGGAAGGAAAACGATATTTCCTATTTGGATGTGACTTACCCTACCTAACGCACTTGTGACTTACCATCAGGTGACACGTATGCTCGTTTGCCCCTATCCCATAAAAAAAAAAGTTCAGGATCACATACCTGTAACTTGAGCTGGGTCATGCTGGGAAATCCGAGCCCTCTCTCTTACTTACCGTATTTATATATTGGTTTTATTGGACTTATCACTTACTACACGGCTTCACAAGAATTTACTACGGGAGTCGATCAAACTATGGAAATCTTCTTGCCATTTCTCATAAAATCAGAGTTGGGCCGAATGCCTATTTGATACCTTAGTGGTATAAAAGAACATATTTACTGACAACTGACCTACAATTATCGAATCGTTTTTGAATTGTTACATAAATTGCTTTCACGCCCACCGTTACAAATTGTAATTGAAAGTACTCTGATTTCTGTTAAATGTGGAGTTGGATTTAACGACAACAGTCACCAGCTCTGATAGCCGTGATCGTCTAGTGGTTAGGACCCTACGTTGTGGCCGTAGTAACCCAGGTTCGAATCCTGGTCACGGCAGTGTTCGCACTGTCGCGGCGGAGCTTTCGTTTTGGTATTTTCGTCTGTCGATAAATAGGTTCTGTCCACGCAATACGTATAAAGAAAAACAAAATTTAATATTGTCTTCTACTGTGTAATATTATGCATACATATTTATGTACTCCTCTCCATATCAGAGGTAAAGAAATAGTGGTATAATAAAGAGGCCCTTTAAACTGTGGCAACTGCTACACCGCTAAATGCTTAGCGGGTTTTTGACCGGCGCGGCGACCGCCATTCGCCTAAACACGAGATCGGGTTCGTTTCTCGCTCAGTACTAATATATAGTACATGATTACATCTATTTATATCGGTCTATCTATTACCTTATTACCTTATTTTAAATAGACTATCAACTATCGCTGGCTCTTTGAATCATTTTAAGGTTGCCTGGAAGAGATTGCATTTAGCAATAAGGACACCCCTTGTACATTATCTGTTTAACATATATGTATGTATGTATTTGTATAACGTATGGGCCGGCTCCTAAAACCTGCTGAAAGCAATGCTTGTTGTGTTTCGCCGAGTGAGTGAGGTAACCGGAGGCCCTAAAGTGATCTTAACCGACACGTATATATTTTAACTGTAATATTTCTAATTAAATATTAATTTTAAAAGTTGTAAAAACTATAGTGTCATCGGAACACTTGAAAGAATAAAGCCCCCTTATTAAAAAAATATCTCGATTATTAAAAAAGTTTTACAATAATATTGTTACTCAACAATTTTTTTTCAAATCTTTTACAAATATCGACATACAAATTGACCTAAAATTGTTTTGCTTCTTGGCGCCCTTCTAGATACTTAATAAGATCGTACGATAAAAATTTATTAAAGTTATATATTTCATACACTTATGTGAGCCACGACACCTCAATTGATAGGCGAATGTGAACTTGTTATAACAAGTTCCAACTGGTAGCCGATTGCCTTATAGTCAAGATTCCACTAACAATCTGAGGAGTATCGAGAGTTCACTGTGAGAGAGCTCGTTAGGGAATCGCATCAGCGCGCTTGAGAAAAGAACATCTGTAATAAGCCAAGTTTTAGTCAAGCTGATTTGAAACTATTTAGATAAAAATATCAAGCTGAATATTTAAGCTTTTTGTGGTAGGTGATAACCTGTGTTACAGGAGACAGTGTCTTCACCCATTTTGTTATATAAGCTATATAATAAAAATACAGTTAAGAGTGTGTGTGTGTGTTCATTTTAATTATGAGTTATGACACTAATTTCTTTATGAAGTTGTTAAGTTGTGAGAGTTATTTATGAGGCCATTTTAAAAACGTCGCGTCTCTAACTACGTTAAAATTTATTGTTAGTCATAGACGCTATAAATAAAAACAAGAGATCGCCTGGTGGTCGAATCAACCATAACAATTCATTAAGTTTTAATTATTTTGGTTGATTTCAATGGCCAGTAACTTGAACTGTCACAGACTTACGTATAATGACAAGTCAATATGTACCTACTGATTGCATGTTATTTGTAACACATATCTTTTAAAAAGTTTTTTCCTTTTAGGTTTCTGCACTTCTTCTTAATACATAAACTTGTATTCCAAATTTTAGGTTTCCCAGGCCGCGAAAATATTTAAAAAATGCGTACAAATAATGAATAATGACACGACACGCAAGTGTCTATAACACGAACAAAACTATCGAATCCCATTAACACAAAATAAAATAAACCAATAATAGTCTTTTAATACGCTTCAAATGTAACTGTAAAGATTCCATTTTTTTGACAGTGTAGTTCAGTTAATCACGGTACGCTGGCGTTGTTTTCTTGCATGCATTTGTTTAATTTATGTTAATGTTATTGAACCTTCCGAGATTAACGAAGATTTGTATCGATTTTTAAACAAGAATACGAGTAAAGCCCGGCAAAAACATTATTTTATCTCCACAACAGCTTCACACAATTTCCTTTAAAAATGTACAAGCAATACAAAATAAATCCAGAAAGCGCACACCCTCCAGGTACGTCGTGAAAGCATTAAAATATAAAAGCTTTTTACTTATTTTCCTTGGCTTTACGGATTAACTAGACAAATGATTGTAAATAAGAAAAGCGTAGATAGGTAGATAGATTAGATAAAGTCTAGAAGTGGAATACTAAAGTAAAACCAATTAGAATAAAACTTTCAACTTTCGTGAGTGCCATACATATTTAATAAAGACATTCATAGTGTAACGCCTGACAAAGACGCAGAAGGACCGAAGGACCCTCATCAAGTCCGAAACTAGTCGGGCATCCCCGAAATTCCTTCATTCCTTCAAAAAAAAAAAAACTCAAGAAATGGTTCTTATTTAGCTCAGATTAATTTTTTCACTTATGTTTAGCTATAATTCATTAAGCCGTTTTCCGATTTTAATGTTTTTAAAATTAGGTCGGAGGTAAGTCTATGCCCGTCTCTATAAATTCGATATTACTAAATGAAATTTGGCGTTAAATTTGGGAACCATAGTTAAATAGTATTTGAGATTGGAAAACCCACTTACCCCCGGCTTGTAGACCCCAACGGCAGCTGTCATCACCTGGGGATAAACCTCAACGAATTGCTATAGACAGGGAATGCAAACCGAATACTCTCCAGAGTGAAATATAAGAAAGAGGAAGCATAAGAGAGAACTCCAATGGAGAAGGATCAGTCTTGATAACTCACTGGCGCAATGAGTAAAGTCGTCAAATAGTTGTCCCGAGTCTGGGTGTTCTTTGTGTGCGTTGAATGTTTGTGAAGCCCTCGCAACATCGGAATATTCCAAATAAAAGTAGGAGTTGTCGTTGAAAAAAAAATACATCATAAAGATGGCTATGTCTTGTTTGCTAATCCTAGTCCCGAACCTACTGGAATCTTTCCTTAAGGGAATATAACCTATACAACCTAGAGATATATATAATTTATCTTAAAATAATATTAAAATATTTCGCAATCAGCGCAGATGTCAAATAATATGACACTAAAAAGTGTATTCAATAATCGAAATGAGGGTCTCTTTTCAATGATACAATTAATTCTTTAAAGTCGGTTAATTTCATACCATTTCGAACACACACTTAATAGGGTTCTTACGGAACCCTCGGTGCGTGAGTCAGACTCGGTTTTTTTGTTATTATATTAATAATTATATTAAAAATGATGTATTCCCAAAGACGTCTAAAAAAACTATTATCAACTTCGTTTAGGTCATCTATCCATCAAGTCAGTGGCTATCCTACGTCGCGGTCTGCTTTCTTCTTTGTTTCGTGATAATTTGTCTTCCTCAAGCTTACTGTAATTGTGATTTATTTACTAGAAATTTAGTAAATAGCAGCAAAAACATTTATTTATGTGTTTTAGATCTTCTAGAGTCTTTTAGATTTAAGTTCAACGGCAACAACAGCAAACTCTTCAAATAATGACGTACTAGACAGTTAAAAGTAATTTAATCTTTATTGTTTAATAATATAATACATATTATTATTTAACTAAAAACTCTGAAACACATTTTGCTGTAACTTTAACTGAAAACAATCTGAATTGGTTGAATTTATGATAATGTCACAGGGCAGTGAACATTATCTAAAGTTAATAATATTAACGTTTCATAATTAATTAAAATTCTTGTCAAACACCAAGCGCAATGCGTTTCAAATGTCAGATCTTTAGATGTCAGATTATGATCGTTATTAATTACGTATGCCTGTCATGGAGCAAAACAATGCTAGTTTAATTTGTCACTTTGATGCTTATCATGAGGTCACAAGTAAGGACGACGCGAGATTTCTCTAGAAAACGTCTTGGCGGTTTGTTTACATAAATAGTTTACTTTATTTGGTATTCTTTAAAAGAGAATAATAAATAATTCAAAGTAATTTTACCTTTTGATTGCATCATAAAAAGCACTAAATGACTTGAACTACTTTCTTTCCAAAACTCATTGTAATTTGCATTTACATAGTTGACATTGAGTACTTCCACTTCCAACTCTAGAGTAACAAAGAAATCTGTAAATGGTTTTTAAAACTGTAACGTAATAATATGTTGTAGATATACCTTAGGATCATATAGTAAATCCCATGAATGTACATACATACATGATTGTTTTTTTAAATATTGACGTGACGTTTTTTATTGACTTAAGAAATTAACAACAATTGTATGTCAATAACAAGTCACTATGTTTCGTAAGTGAGAAGGCTTAAACCAAATTAATTTAAATGTAAATTCAAAATATATTGTTAAAAAATGTTTTCCTCTACAATAAAATATCAAAAATCTTGTATAAATTTTATGCTCACTCAACTATTTTGTCGTTTACATAAAATTATTCTAAATTGCGACTACGTTTTCTGTAACACGCTGTACAAAATGTTCAAAAAACATGACACGAACAAAGCAATCGGAATTTTTGTTTAATTCAGCGTACCGGTTTTTGTGCTAACTGGTCACATGTGACCAACCATTGTTTCTTTATAGGTTGATATTCTAAGTCACCAATATTGGTGTATAGGGAGAAGAAGTATTCTATTTACATTACAATTTTGAAACCCTTATTTTATTTTATTTTTTACTTAATAAGTACAGTTACAGACAACAAATAATATCTCACACAATAACAAGTAACAACGTACAATTTCAAATCTGAACTCCAATTAAAACTATACACATCATTCACAATAGCGGTAATAGCAATTCGGTTAAGTGTTAAACAGATGATTAAGAAGGATAATGAGATACAGTAAATTAACTAATTAGTTATATCTACAATGTTTGGTAAGGTTTATACATTTCAGCTTTATACAAAGAGCATCTGAATACATTAATACATTAAAAATATCTACTCGCGAACATAATACATCGTTATAACGACTACACGTTCGCGAAACTGGAATGTTGAGTGAAATATTGTTGGTGCTAGCTTTTTCTCTTTGCTTTGTATCGTAACAATGTCTCTGTATCTCTGCCACAGCTAGCAATCAATTCACTTGAAAAAGTGAATGTTTTTATATTTGTTTCGAGTTATTGCAGTCCAATACTAGCAGTCAATGTCCTATTTATAGTTGACAGTTATCAGACGTTTTCATAATAAACCCCTTAGCAATAATTTCCATCCTACTGTGTTTTCAACATTATAGAAAATATGTACTGACATGAGATGCTAGAACAGAAACTTGGTTTTTATAGAGTATTAAAAACAAACGCAAAATATAAGCTCCGCCGCGACAGTGCGAACACTGCCGTGACCAGGATTCGAACCTGGGTTACTACGGCCACAACGTAGGGTCCTAACCACTAGACGATCACGGCTATCGGAGCTGGTGGGTGTTGTCGCAAAACGCGACACCGCATTCAAAATCAGAAGCCTTTCTCTTTCGGTAACTACCAATTGGTCCAGTTACTTAAAATCAAGTTCATTTTTAAGTTGGTTGAAGGTTGATGATTAGATATCATATGAAGAGAAGACTTGAAGTAATAGTAAAATGTTTTGTTCAGTACTGAAACAATTGAATGTTGACAACTTGGAACTAAAAGAAACCAAAAACGAATGACGTCATTTAAAAGCGATTAAAATGGTCTGTAAAAAAAGCAGAACGTGTTCAATAAGGCTGATAAGGCTGAACATTTCTAGTGTTTTGAAAAAAGTCAATAACATTCGGGATATCTGGCGATTGTAAATCAATTTTTATCAACAAATCTCAAGAGAGGTCCTAACAGACGTAAGAGTAATGCTAATACAGTTGAAAAAAAAAATAGCGATCCCACTAATCCCACTAATATTATAAATGTGAAAGTTTGGATGGATGGATGTTTGATCCTCTTTCACGCCTAAACTACTGAACCGATTGCAATAAAACTTGGTATGTAGATACTGCTGGAGACCTGGATATTCGAACGGGATCGGGACTTACGCGGGTGAAACTGCGGTTCGCGGCTAGTCTTATATATATGTACAATTGTAGTTAGAGTGCTTGAACTTCCAGGCAACAGCCAATTTGGGTTACAGGTATTCGACCATGACCAGCTCGAGCTATGGCTTACACTCCGCAATCCAACCTTATTCTACTAAAATTAAAAACGTGTAAGTTTGTGAGGTTGTATGAATGTGTGGATGCATGGGTGTTTGTTACTCTTTCACGCAAAAACCACTGAACCGATTGCTTTGAAACTTGGTATGTAGATATCTGGAGACCTGGATAACCAGATAGGCTACTTTTTATCCCGACTTTCCCACGGCACCGGGACGCAGCTAGTAAGCAATATCCCTTTCTTTGTACTGCCTTCCCTTACCTTACATTCCTTTTCCTTTCAATATACCTACTCCTAAATCTTCCATCTTTAATTCCCGAAGTCCCCGGTCAACGGCATTAGGCTTGCCACCTATTACGAGAGTGGGACGAAATTATCGTTGGCAAAATGTGGGTTCGTTTAATACTCCTCTGCCAACCTCTTCCGGGATGCAGGTGTGAGTGTATGTATGTGCATTTGGCATTGGAAACATAATTATTGCATTGTTAAAGTTTTTGGCACCTAGATTTTGTTATGAATTCTATATCTAAATTAAGGTGTTACGGAACTTAAAATAAAAAGAAAATAAATTGCTTCTCTCGTAACCTGTTTTGGAATTCATGACTATTTTAGTAGCAATCTTCTGTAGCATAGTAGAGAGGTAATCTCACTGTCGGGCACTTCAATTCATTCACACTATTAAAATAAAAAAACACTACAATAGCTACACAATCGTCTGTATTTTTAGTAAACTACATAAAAACAATGCATGTATTCTACATAAAATCCTTCCTCTTGAATCACTCTATCTATTGCTGAAATCTGCATTAAAATTCGTAGCGTATTTTAAAAGATCGACGAGTGACTTTGTTTAATACAATGTAAAGACATCGCAACCTTAGGAATTACGTTATTAAAAAAAATTCAACAAATTTGTAATTGTATGAAATTCGGTACACAAGTAGACACTATTCTGGATTAACACCTATGTAGGAACCGAGACCCACACGCGTACAGGCTGTAGATAAAATAAAATATATTTATAAAATTATAATACATTTACACTACACATTTTTATAAATGAGTGTGAAACGACTGACATAACAAGTAGATATGGCGAAAATGAGATGGTCGGTAGGGTTCGATCGTGCAGAATATTCTATGATCAAATTGGCGATGTTCTGATTGTTTGAAAGGTTTGGACATGACAGCAGAGGAAGCTCGTGAGTTATGTAAAGGCAGAAGCATGGCGGGCTATTGTCTCACCTACACTGAAGGGAGATTAATAATGATTAAAGATATGGGAAATAAAATAATAATTAAAGATTATGTATGTACATATTTTTAGTATGTCACAGGTGGAGCTACACATATAAAATAAATGCAAGGTATAATCATGTCATAAGAACTACTAACCACTCTCGGTTCCAGAGTAATATTCATATGTAGACTTTCGTAGATGAATAGTCGTTTGTAGCTATAGTGGCAAGGGTTAGCTACGAATCCTTTTATATTACGGCTGTCATGAAGTAGACTTCCTATACAGAGTTATACAAGTATTGAGTATCCAGTGGATTGTGTGCGAAATAAGGAAGTTCAAAGTTGATTGAACACAAGTGCCAGAGGAGCCGTTTACCGTAACTTCATTATAAAAATAAACTGGTTAAGAAAAAAACGATTGACTAGCCTGGACCTAATTTAAAACACCATTGAGGTATGTTATTAAATAAACAAGGACATGTAAGACATTGTATTTGTTAAGTAATAAATTGATTGAGAAAAGAAATATATTGAAGTATCACAACGATAGCTCGGCCTCGACAGTGCGAACACTGCCATCGAAGGAATCAACCCGGGTTCCGACGGCCACAACGTAAGGCCTAACCATAAGACGATCACGCACGTAAAATCCGACTCCGCTTTTAACATATTCAAAGTACTTTCACTTATAATTCGTCTCGCTTTGAGCCAGAGCAACAAAAGACGTTGAGGTAGGTCATTTATGATATCGCTCACGAGCGCTTCATGCCGCTGTAAAAGATCCTGTTGGTAGATGAGACGAGTTCTTCTATCCGCAGTAGTCTCCTACGGAGGGGTGATGTCTTGATGCACCTTACTATCGTTGGATATACCGTTGAGGACTTATCATGTTATGTATGTATGTGTTATATTTAGATCAGCAATGTCCTGCCATTTGGGATACAATGTTTAAAATAATCTATTATTAAATTAACTACAAATTATTACAATACAATTACAAAGTAATACACATTACACTTATATTATTGTTATTACAATCTATCAATAGACTGCAGTAATCGCTTAAGTACCGTTAAACGGACAATGTGTTCTTTATTTAGTTTAGGTGTACACGTAGTTAGCGGTTCGTAGCTTTTCGTAGGCGAATAGTCCTCCGTAGTTCGTAGTCAACATAGATCAGCTACGAACCCTTACACCCTACGCGGTACTTTCAACATTTCATCAAATACAATATTTTTTTTTTATTTATAGGAAATATATTTGTATTAAAATTAAGCCTTCGTATAAAACTCGTAAAGTAGTCTTTTAATTAACATGAAATTTTACATTAATGTGATCCAATTATGGTTGGGAAAATGTGGGTGTGTAGGCGTGAGAGGCCACACGAGCATTGTTTTAGTAAAATAGTCCCTCAACTCATCTAATATAAGTGCCATATTTGTCTCACCAGCAACCTAAAATTTACATTTAAAGAACGATATTAAGTTTTAAAACAGGGGAAAACACCTTACTTATTATTTATTTATCTCTTTATTGTACACCTTTAATCTAAGATACAATCAAAAAAACAATACAAACATTCAGGCATATCAATTGGCAGTCTTATCGCTCACGGCGATCTCTTCCAAACAACCTTTGTACGGATATTAACAAATATATTTCAGGGTAGTCTGTGGTGTACTGAGATAGGTTAATATATATTTTAATGTATACTTAGTATATTATACTTATATTACCATAAACATACTACATACATACATAAAATATATAAATATGTACCTATATATATACATTTATAAGATATATATATATAGCAGATTAAAATGAGATAACCGCTTATTACAAGTAATAGTCCTTGACCTGTTTTTTAAATGTCTGCAAGGTTTTGGCTTGTCGAATTGACACAGGTAAGTTATTTCATAGCCTGACCGCTTGCACCGATTATTATTTGTAATAAATAAAATTAGAGATTGCTTGATGGTAGAATTTTGAGCATAATGCATTAAGTTTTTTCAAACGAGCAGACGGGTCACCTGATGGTAAGGGACTACCGCCTTCCATGGACACTTGCAACTCAATAGTCACAAGTGAGTCGGCCTCTAAGGTGGGAGTAGGGGAAGGAGGGCCTTCAGTAACCTCACACACTCGGCGAAACATAACGAAGCATTGCTTCACGGCCGGTTTTCTGTGAGGCCGTGGTATAACTCTGGTTGAGCTATGGGCTGGCCCACACGTGGTGAAGCATGGCTCTCCCACTTATTTTTTATTTATTCTTTATGCACAAAATGTGTCAAAGGTGGACTTAATGCCGTAGGCATTTTCTCCCAGTCGACCTTTGGGCGATGCAGAGACAAAACAAGGTACAGAGATTAAGAGATGTTCATTTTAAATTAGATAAAATAATATAATAGTACCCACAGTACTTTATAATCTACATGCTAATATAATACATACACATGTACATATAATAAGTGATAATGATACTATTACATATAATACATAATATATAAATAAATATATATAAACATATAATATAAACTCGTGAAGGAGAGAGTCTAAGATTAAAAAGAATCTGATAAGGCATGTCTCCGCAACATGTATTTGAAGGTAAGCCGAGTTTTTGCCATCCTGATCTCGAGACGGTTTCCACTTACAAGTTTGGAATGTTTTGTTTCATTTCAATGACTTTCCACACTACGAGTAGATATACTAGACTTCTGTAGCTTCTTACAGCCGACTACACATTCTTTTAAATATATAATACATATTGATTAATTTTTGTAGCTTTCTGTACTTTTTCTAAAAATAAACTTTAAATAATTATGTGGAAATTAAGCCGATCGATAGTTATTTCATACGTTTGAATTGCCTGACGTTTATTATCTATCGATCGCGCATAATTATAAATAATGGAACGCGAAAGTTTCCATGTTAGTATAAACTTCAAGTATTTCAATTCCACATTCCTCGGCGCGCAAAATTTGCTTAATAAGGGGTACAAAGAATGCTCTTCACGTATACATTTTTTAACAAGTATTCTAAATTTTACATTCATCCGTTCGTGAAATTTGCTTAGAAAGGAGTACAAATAATTCTATTCAAGTATACTAATAATATGTATATCATACACAGCTGTCTGATCGCAAACAAGGCAGAGCATGTACTATGGTAATCAGACTGCTGAAAAAAAAAACATACTTACCTATATTTCTAAATACATACATAATAGAGACAAGTTACACCGAGACATAGAACATATGATCATGCTCATCACACAATTATTTGTCCTGGGTGGCCGACAAGTCAGGCCAGTCAAGTCTTTATAAATATGTGTGAAAATAGGTATTTTCATTTCGCATATTATATATTATCATATTAAGTTTATTCGAATTGTTTATTTCTAATTATTTTACATTTCTCTACTATCCTCTATTCACACCCAAGGTTTGCTGGAAGAAAACTCAGCTTTGTCTTAAACTCGCCTTTGTACATACAGTTTCCTTGTTTTTATTTAAGACTCGCAGCGCCTTGCGGTTTCACCCGCGTAAGTCCCGATAACGTGGGAATATCGGGATAAGAAGTAAAAGCCTTTGCGTTAATCCAGCTATCTACATACCAAGTTTCATCGCAATCGGTACAGTAGTTTTTTGTGAAAACATTACAAACATACACACAAATGTTTTCTCTTTATAACATTAGTTTAGATATGTAAACTACATTTAGGGTACAATATATAATAAATATTAATATATAGACCAATAAATACTTTCGTTCTAATTTTGAAAATCAAAAGGTTCAACGAACTTACCACTGTTGAAATGAGATTTTCCGATATTATATTGCTAAGATCAATATCGATCAAAGTTTACAAGTGTAAGTGTTAAACGTAATAAACCCGTAATAAAATTACAAATAAAAATAATCATCATCAAATGACACTACAAAGTCTGAAATAAACCCGTTATCAAATAACGGGTGGGTTCAACTACATCATAAAAACAGCAACGTGCTGGGTCATTGTACTTAGGATGATATTTATTTTCCTCAAGCCTTTTTTTTTAATTTTTATTAGCTTCACTTATAACTAAATAGCAAACGCGCACTTCGCACGGGTAGCAGAGAAATCTTCAACAATCATCATCATATTATAACCAAGCTGGTGGCCGCGATATCATTCCGGCTCAACCGGAGTGATATCACGGCCTCACAGAAAACCGGCAGTGAAGCAATGCTTACATTGCTTTTCGCCGAGTGGGTGAGGTTACCGGAGGCCCTAACCCTTCCCTCCCTTTTCCCCCTTGCCCTACTCCCAGCTTAAAGGTCGGCAACGCACTTGTGACAGGTGCTCATGAGCGGCGGTAGTAATTTACCATCAGGTGACCCGTCTGCTTGTTGGCTCTATATATTATAAAAAAAAAGTCATTAAAGCGTATTGTATTCCATCCAATAGCCCAACTTTAATATTTTCGTTACACTACTCACCGTAACTAACATAAAGTGAAAGTACGCTGATTTGCTTCAATATAGTACAGCGATTTGCGACATCAGTTACCAGCTCCGACAGCCGTGATCGTCTAGTGGTTAGGACCCTACGTTGTGGCCGTAGTAACCCAGGTTCGAATCCTGGTCACGGCAGTGTTCGCACTGTCGCGGCGGAGCTTTCGTTTTGACATTAAGACACCAATTTTGCACTTATTTTTAACCCCTGGCTCAAAAACTAGAGTTGTTATAATTTAAACATGAGTATCTGTGTGTCTGTCTGTGTGAGTCGGGGGTTTTTTTATTTTTAACTTATATTTGTTACTACATTCAATAAGAGAAAAATCTCTACAACTTCTAAGGTTAACCTAAACTACTTATACTATTTTTCTCATAGGCTACGGTAACGACTTAACATCAGGCGGGCCGTATGCTTGTTTGCTACCGACATGATATAAAATTATAAAAATGAAAATTCTTGTAAAGAGATGACTATAATTACTGTTTCGCCGTACAGTCGTAGCCTATAAGGACTTGTAGCTTATCTATGTAGCTACAGCTACGAAGGACTATTTGCCTACGAAAGTCTACGAGCACAAACTTCGTAGGCAAATAGTCCTTCGTAGCCATTGAAAGATGTTCGTAGACGATTCGATGGTTTGTACCTATGACCGTATTTGTTACTTGTATTCTTTCAACCTTTTTTTAAATAACTTTTGCGCACTCAGGAATAATTTATGTATAGTAGAAGAAGAAGTGCAGAAAGCTAAAATTTTTATCAGTATGTCATAAGATTTAAAATTATGCGAAAACTACTACAAGAAGCTACAAGGGTCCGGTAAAATTTTATGTTGTATACTCATAATAATGACCTGTCATGGTACGATAAGTCTATACAATGACAGGTCAAGTTATCCTGGTCAGGTGATCTCTGGTACTCCAAAACCTTACGTTCGGACGCAAACATCGCGGGAACTTGTATCTAGACATCGAAGCGGTATTCCAAGAATCTACTACGTATTTTTGCAATCTATACTAATTGAATTACATTTGAAATATTAACCACCAACACCCAATCAAATGTCAAAACGAAAGCTCCGCCGCGACAGTGCGTACACTGCCGTGACCAGGATTCGAACCTGGGTTACTACGGCCACAACGTAGGGTCCTAACCACTAGACGATCACGGCTATCGGAGCTGTGTTTAACTTCGCCAAATTTTCGTTCACGTTGGTTCAACGTGCCTTGTATTCAGAGCACTTTCACTTATCACTTGCTTTAGCAACACATTAATTTGTATTAATTTAGCCGTCCGGCTCTAGATGGCATTGGTGTATAAAATTTTAATATAGATTTATTCTACACTAGCATTTAACGCGCTGCTTCGCTTGCATGTACATATTTATATATTTTGCGCTGAACCCTATTTTTTTTAAAAAAAAAAAGGAGCCTAAGTTGCTCCTTATAACACCAGCTATCTGCCAGTTAAAGTCCCGTGGAAGTCTATCGGATGGAGCGGTGACGAGCCGAAACAAACAGACAGACAGTCAGACAAAAATTAGGCATAGGTATCGTGCAAATAACTGTGTGAGCCGAAAATAAAACTATTATTTTGACATTACAAAGAGACACTTCAATTTTATTTATTTGTATGTATTGATGATTCTCAAGGTAGGATGGTAAAGTAAAAAAAAATACGTTACAAACATGATTTTTAGAGTAAAATTATAATCTTAATGTATATTTTATTAACCTTTTCTTTCTTCTTCGTTAGCCTCTTCCTTAAATGACCTTTGATATCTGCTACTTCAACGTAACCGTAATCCCAAGATGCTATTGCAGGCTAGAATTAATTATATAGAAATAATTAAAATAAATAACAATTTTAACTTTAAAACTTTCGCATTCCATGATATAACCATGTATTTACACTGTGACCACGGCCAGTGCAACCTGGTCGAAACGTCAGGCAATTCAGAGGTATGGTATACTTTTTCGTGATCGCATTAATTCCCGTGTAAATATATAATTATAAAATTTTTAAATAAAGAATGTCTTTGCGAATAAAAAAGTTCTTTGAACAATGAGGTTTAATTCAGGAAAACTTCATTTTAAAGTTGATACTTTGAATATTATCATGCCTTTTCTGTATAACATATCGGAATAAAAGCATTGAAGTACTAAATCAAACAAAAAGCTACATACGTGTATCCCTATGCCATGTGTCTATTCTAAACTCCTGGCCATTTAACTATTCCATTAAGGTCACTGGAGCACTCGGGGCTTTGCAAAAAGGACCAGTAAGCAGTAACAAATGTAGTCTATGAAACGAGTGGTATGGCCATTAAGTGTGTGCAAATAAAACATCCTTTACATAGAGTTCAGAAACTCTAGAAAAGGACAATAGAATATGACTGAAAGTGATTTATTATATAGTTATAGCATAAATAAAAAATCTATAATTTTTTGTTATAAGTACCTTTTTTTATTCCAACGGGTCCTCACCTTACTAGGGCTAGTGGTGAAATAGGAAGTCTGAATCTAATCGTCACAAGTCACAAGTGGGTCTATTGCAATTAACTCTACTAAACCCTACCAAGGAAGTCCCCGAAAACCCCAGCAGACCTTGACAGCCCCTTAAACATTAGACAGCTACACCAATACATGCAGAGGGCCTTGTCCCCCTTTTCGGTTCAGAGAGGCGCGCGCAGAATACGTCACACGCAACATCAGGCCTACTTCTGCGTGTTATATGTATCTACACCGAGAATGAAACTAATGAGGTTTATTATGGCAACGTACATAATCATTTAACAAAAGAACACAATAATAAAGACGCCATATTAAAAATGTGGTGTTTGCGTGTCAAAATTCGAATTAGAAAACCTTACAATGTTGTCGTCTATCTGTGCGCGAAGCCATCCAAAAATTCTCCAAGAAAGCTTGAAGTAACAACTCAATTAATATAAATTAACCCTTAAACTTTTATGTAAAAGAAACTGTGAATATGGTGAGATAACAGTAACTGCAATCCGTTTATGGAATGCATTACCTGTAAAAATTCGACGAGCTCAAACCTTAACCTCTTTTAAAGCACTTGTAAAAGAACACTATTTCAGACTGTAAGTAATGTACAACTCTCTCACGTTGTGCAATAGACTCCATAATTACGTATTATGGAGTCTATTGCACAACAGTGGAGTTACCTCCACTAAACTGTCTCACTAATTATTATAGTTACTTCACTATATATATATGTATGTGTTTTCTGTATACATTTATGTATGTTAATGTGCGTGTGTAGTTTATATACATGTAGTTACTTCACATATTCCTTTTCACCCCATTTTTTACTCTCAATTCGCTTTACCTGGATACTATATTTATTATTTCACTGTTCCTGTTCTGAATATTTTTGGTACGCCACAAGGTACCGATTATTTTTCTCTGTTGTTTCCATAAAATGGTTATTTGGAAGACATCGCTTTCAGCGATAAGACCGCCTATTGTACTTGCCGCTTAGTATAAACTGTTACTAACTATGTTTAATGTCTGTCCAACTGTACAATAAAGAATTTTCTATCTATGTATGTATCTATAATCTTATTTTTTACTTCAGTGGTGTAGACATTAACAAAAAATACCTACTTGACTGGCACTGCTGTCTAAAGTCCTAACTCTAAATGTGAATTCATCTTGTTTGTTCGTTTATTATGCTTTCGCATCTTCACTTCTTCACTTAATGAAATTTTGCATTGGCTTTGTTAGGAGTACAGAAAATGACATAGGGATCTTACATATTGAAAAAGAGTCCCGATTCCTAAGGATAAAAAATAGTTTACGCGCGTGAAGCAAACACACACAAGAATAAATTACACAAATTGCTCAAATACACGTGCCTGTTCTAGTATAGTTCCTAATTCTAGTAGATAGAAATGCCACGTACGAAGTAGTTAGTGCACTTTTACGATCAAACTTTATGGCTTCCAATAACAGGGTGAACGGGCAGGGAAATGAGTAGTGCTGTAGATTGTAATTAGTTGAAGTAGGTCGGTTATAAAAAAATAATGTAAAATATATTTCTGACACTACTAATAACAAGCAAGTATTCATCAAAGGTACGGCATAAATCTATACAATTTTTAAACAATCAGGTTTCAAACCAGAAATCATAAACTTTTAGCAGATACGTTGCTTTTACATCTTCTCGTTACAGAATATTTTCTCCCTACACAACCAATCTCTGGAACAAATAAGAAGTCACCTGCGGTATTTCCGGACCGACACGACCTTCAAACCTTCAAGAAAGCCTTACCTTGAGTTGCAGGTGCCCATGGTCGACGGTAGTCACTTACCATCAGGTGACCAGACTGCTCGTTTGCCTCCTATAATATATAAAAAAAAACATTCATAAATACACTTTCATGGCTTATTCCCGTCCAAGGTAGACAGAGACCATAGAACGCTATTTGCCACGATCATGACGAACAGCTTGTGCTACTTCCATATTCATCAGGCCTTTCATACACGCTCGCCCGTTAATTCAAATTCAAATTCAATTTCAAAATCATTTATTCAATTAAGACACTAAGTGATATTTATGAACGTTAAATTGAAGCTAGAGTTAAAATCATAGATCGGCGCAAACAGACGCCACAGCATGTACTGGATTGTCGGGGTAAATTAGGTGAAAACACCAAAATCTACTGCCTACTTGTGTCGATCTATAACTTCCAGAGCCTTATGAGTAAAATACTGGCAAACTAACTCATGGCCACTCTTTCTGAAAGTCAGATCTTCAGGTACAATAGTGTTAGTGTTACACGAAAGGTAAACAGGATGCAATCTGATGCCACCTGAATTTCATTTTATTGAAATGCTCCAAAAGCTAACGTACTAAAAAATAAAAATCACTCAGTGATACCGTTGAAGGTATCACTGAGTGATTTAGGTTCAACCTATTAAACATAGAAATCATTCAAGGTGCACATCTACCTTCATTCAGTTACAAAATCTACTGTTAAAAATAATTTATGACTGGATTAAGAGCCTCGAGTTGCAGTTGATCGAACCAAAATAATAGTATAGGCTAAAGCATCGCTGACTAGGCCGACCAGTCACCCTAAGCAGCAGGAGAGGTCCATGCGTCATGCTCGTGAACGGGTGTTCACGAGTATGACGCATGGACCAACCATCATCTCCTTCACCATATCAGAGGGAAAGAAATGACCCGCCCCATGACGACGCCGCAAGCAATGACATTTTAGTGAGCATGACAAACCATAGTTATGGGTGCTTTTAACTAGGCTCTTCTTCAATATACTGTGGACCTGGTCAGTAAACGTCTTTCAAGGCCCGGGGAGCGTTACGTCGTTTTTCTCGGCTATTATTGTAACAAACCAGGAGTGACGAACATTTTGACTCATTCTGTTCTATTGCAATGTAGACAGAAGCAGCAAGACGCAGACGGATTTGCCTGGAGTTTCTCGGAGCGGTTGACATGGTTTATTATAGATCTGTGTTTGGCCTACACTGTGATCGTAGCTCTTCAGGG
Source organism: Callimorpha dominula (assembly GCA_949752705.1). NCBI lineage: Eukaryota > Metazoa > Arthropoda > Insecta > Lepidoptera > Erebidae > Callimorpha > Callimorpha dominula. Next base: position 3,252,610 of record OX456992.1, read on the forward strand.
TTTAGAGAAAGTTCTGTTCTGGTAGTGGTGGGAAGGGTATCCTATTATTTAACAATTTGGATATAGGCAGAATGGTGGTAAATCTTTTACCAACCGCTACTTAGTGACAGGAATCACAAATGGTGGATGGTAAGTGACTAACGCCGCCCATGGACACCCGCAACTCAAGAGTCACAAGGGAGTTGCCGGCCTTTGAGGTAGGAGTACGCTCTTTTCTTGAAGGTTTGAAGGTCGTATCGGTCCGGAACTGGGATAATACATACTTTGACGAACAGAAGGTCACAGTTCCCATGGGCTTGATCTTAACAACACATCGTATCAATGTCCTTTGTAATTATTATTTACTAGTTTTTGCCTAGGGAATGCGTAAAAACTCAGATGCCTTTTGTAAACAGTATTTTTTTTTTGGATGAAAGCTACCTTACTACTATAGTAACTAAACTACTGCAAATGTTCTTTTCTGTGACAACATGTGTGCAAATTTCACGATGGTTGGTTGAGTAGTTAAGGCGTGAAAGCTTAACAAACCAACAGACAAACTCATATTTACGTTTATAATATTAGTTAGGATGGTTTTATTTACGATGCATTTTCTCAGTTTCCAATCCCTATTTCGCTTAGTCGCGGCATCACGCGTGAACGGCTGGACCGATACCGCTAAGTAATTTCTTTTTTGTATTTGTTATTGTCAGGAGAAGGTTATTATGAAAGAAAAAAATAATAAAGTTAGGAGAAAATTTGCTAATGTAAGAAATCTTAACGACCATATTAAGTTTTCTAATGTAACCTTAGCGCTTTTGACATAACTGTCAGTCGTTTGATAGTTAGCGGAAACCTGGATTAACACATAAATAACTTTTTGTCCCGATATTTCCTCGGAATCGCGGGTGAAACTACGGGGCGCAACTAGTCTATTATAAAATTACAAAATTTCCTTTTACGTTTAACTTAACTTGTATGTATATATAAAAGGTTTAAAAACAATATGATATAAACATCACTTCAGTTATTTCAATAAAAATTAATACATATCAGTGCAAGGAATAGACATAAAACATTCATTAAGTCTAAAACTATCGTCATTTATGACAGTCTGTCATAATAATATGGATTACAACGACATTGACTATATTCAATGCCGTTGTCATAGCAACACTCATGCGCCCAAAGTATGTGCATTTTAATCAGTAGGGTAGGGTCTTAGTTATACCTATTAAAAACGTATTATTACCTATTTGCCTTCAACATTACATGCTAATTTATTTTATAATGTGGGGATCCTTGTTTAATAAGAAAAATTATGAGGTGCAAATATTTCATATTTAAATACTTTCACTCCAGATAAACAAAAATATATCATCTTTAAATAATAATTTTCGTCTCTCTCAAAGCGTCCTGAAAATTGCTACTATATTTAGTATTAAGGCGATAGACAGTGACATCTATACTAATATTATAAAGAGGACAGATTTGTATGTAAGTATGTTTGTAACGACTTGGTTCAAAAAGTACTGGACCGATTGCGATGAAACTTGATATGTTGATAGCTGGAGACCTGGATTAATGTATAGGCTACTTTTTATTCCGACATTCACACGGGACCGGGACTTACGGGGGTGAAACCGCGAGGTGCTGCTAATATTCAATAAACAGATATCATCTCTTATCAAACAAGAAAGAACAATATATTTTCCTAACGGGCAATTTTTTACAAAACTGAAACTACGATTTGGTATCACACCCGTATTTTACGTTACAATAAATATACAAAAAAAATAACAGTCATGTAGACTGCCTAAATAGGAAATTGAATTTAACTCAGAACGATCTCTACATTTTAGGAATATTAGTGGTTCACATTAGTTTATAGACGATAAAAACTCACTATTGTTCTATATTCTCATCAAATCTTCAACTCAACGAACGAAGAATCTTGTGGATAGCAATCAATAAATAGCTAATAAACTCCTAAAATATACGAATAATTGCAAAAGGGAAAGCTCCGCCGCGACAGTGCGAACACTGCCGTGACCAGGATTCGAACCTGGGTTACTACGGCCACAACGTAGGGTCCTAACCACTAGACGATCACGGCTGTCTGAGCTGGTGAGAACTATCGCAAAATACAACTTTGCATTGCACCTGAAGTGGATCACTTTCACTAACAATTGGTTACGGTGGCGCAAGAATCGTACAAAAACTTGTTTGTGTAATAATTTGTATAGATGCTGTGTTCAGTTGTGTGCGAGAGTTAACTGTTCAAAGATACAAAACGACCACCAATTGGAACCAAATATTCATCTTGGAGGTCTACTCGATTCGCACTCAAACATAGTTGGAAAACTTTGGCTCGTTAACTCGTATATATGACATGTATTTATGACAGATATGAAGGTACAACAATTAAAACTAGGTATTTTATTTATTTAAATTTTATGCACATTTGGTATATGCGGGCTTAATGCCTAGTGCATTTTCTATTAGGTTACTCTTGGGTGATGCAAAGAAAAGAAGTAGATGCACTTAATAATTATGTTTTATAAATGGAATATAAACTAGACTGTGAATTGTAGCTTAATATAATATATATATACACATATATACATGGAAGTATCCAGCTTTATCAGCATACTGACTCATTTCAAATTTATTTTGTAATTTTTTTAGGGCAATATCTTAATCCTCATTCTGTTGCCGCTGATGCAGCAGTAGTGTAAGATCAACCCGATCAAATCAATATGTTTATGAAAATCTAATTTACCTTCATAAAAATAAAGATCACTTCTGTAAAAAAAGTGATATACACTCTTTTAACACGCGTAATAAACATAAACTTGTTGTACCTGCCTCTAGGCTCCAAAAAATTAACAAGTTATTTCAAGGTCAATGTGTGCGATATTATAATAAAATCCCAGATAATATTCAAATGTTAAGTCTAAACAAGTTTAAGTCTAAACAGCTATGCCTTAAGGGCTATTACTCAGTAGGGGATTATATACAGGATAAAAACGCTTGGGATGGAATTGTAATAGAAATCTAATATGAGCTAATATGTTTCTTATTTTCCATGTCTCATGTTTTTCTTTTCTTTTTTTTTGTTTTTTCCTTAATTTTCAGTTTCCCTATTGTCTTAGTCTTTTTTTAGTTCATTTACTTTTAATTTTAAAAACATAATAGCACACAACAAAATGATGTGATATTTACTGAAATTTGTTGAAACTGTCTGGTTTTTTTTTAAAGAGTGGCCGTGAGTTTGTTTGCCCGATTTCTTCTCACAAGGCTCTACCATTTGGAAACGGGCGGTTATAGATCAAAACAGGCAGATGTGATATTATGTTATCCATTTTTGTTTTCTTTAATCATTTTACATTTGACGAAGCAAACTATTGTTGCGGTGACTCTGTGTGTGTTGATCTATAATTTTTAATTATAATAATTATTTATTAAATCGACGATTTCGAATAATTGATGGTCAATTTTATGAAATAAAGATTTTTTTTTTGACCCGCACATGTCCAACCAACCTTCAACAAAAGGAAAGAAAACTACAAATTCAAATATTAATAGACTAGAATAGGGTAATTAGTTGTACGCTTAGAGATAAAAATAGTGTTCTAAATATACTTAATAATACAGATCAAAGATAGTTTTTTAATATTACTCCATAATTTTTTTTTTTGTGCGTGAGGAAACCTCCTCGGGCCGTCACCCCATCGGGGTTTTCAGTGGGGCGGTGTGTCGGAATCGAACCGACTAAAACTACACGGTGTGCCGTACTGCGCCTTAAGTAGAATTGATCCGGGAACAGCTTTTATTAAGACATCCGGAAATATCACTCAATCATGGCACAACCTTATGATCTAGCTAGCTTTAACTTTGTTCGCGGCGAAATTTTGGTAAAATCTTTCTCACGGGAACCATAAATTTTTCGGGATAGTCTATGTGCTATTCCAGACTATAATCTATCTCTGTGAGAAATTTCATCCAGGTCCGTTTAGCCATTATTCGTGAACCAGTAACAAACATCCAATTTGTTCATGGGAGAGCCATGCTTCGGCACGTATGGGCCGGCTCGACCGGAGTGATACCACGGCCTCATAGAAAACCGGTTGTGTTTTGCTGAGTGAGTGAGGTTATCGGAGGCCATAACCCTTACCTCTCCCCCTCTTACCTCCCTCTCTTCCCTTGTTCCCCTACTTCCACCTTAAAGGCCGACAACGCACTTGTGACTCGTGAGGTGCAGGTGCAGGTACAAAAAAAAAACATCTTCAAAACTTACGCCTATATCACATTAGTAAGATACATGATACAAAATAAAAAGAAAATATTAGCAACTTATTGAGGTAATTGCTAGGACTATTAGGTACCTTTTATTTATATTATATTCCCTGTTATTACAACTACATATCTGTTGTACAAACTGAACGACAACTTTCAATTACCTGAACAAATTGAAGATCTAAACACTTACCCTTACCACTTACCATGTGTTTGCAGACAACAACCAAAAAAGTTCAAGCAATTTACACTCGTATTCCGTTGAGAGCCAGTCGCTAATAGCTTGTTGCGTTTTGTGACTGAGTAGTAATTCTAAATCGATTGTACGTCTATTCTTAGGTGTGTGCGACGGGTGAACTGTAAATATTGAAATGTAGTGCCTGAGATTCGGGAATATGCAACCAGAACAATTTATACTAAGGATAATTTCGAAGACCTGCATTACTGTTTATATTATGTTTATATTGAAAGAAACAGAAACCCAGTAAGATTAGCAGTTATTATGTTTCGATAGGATAAATGTACAGTACACCGAGTCTACTTGTTGGAATCGAATTTATGTGTATATTTGAATAATCTACTGCTATTTTAATATGTATTATAGAGTTCGTTAGCTACAGAATAATTTCGGTCATTTTCAACACTTTGCAAAATAAGTATAATAGAATAAACAATATTTATTGTACACCAACAACATGTTGCTTAAAATAAAAACATAATGTTTCGATTTAAAGTATTTCTAAGAAAGGCTTAGTTGAGTAGAATATCACTACATCACTACATATTATAAAACAAAGGTCTGTCTGTCTGTCTGTTCGCGATAAACTGAAAAACTACTATACGGATTTTTATGCGGTTTTCATAATAGACAGAGTGATTCATGAGAAAGGTTTAGGTGTGTAATTTGTACCCGTGCGAAGCCGGGGCGAGTTGTTAGTATGAGTACAAAATACGCTTTTTTTAACTCGATTATCCTTGTTCTATGGATTGGTTCTATCGACTGTCATGTTTAAGGTCACTGAGGGATAATAGGTACCATACATCTTTCAAGCTGTTTGAAGTTGATGGACGTCGTTTTATTTTAGAAACTATAACCTATTTCAAATGTAGCACTCTAAGCGTAGTAGCTACCTTATCATTGTAAATCGTTCCACTCCGCTTTCATATAGTTTTCATAAATAAGTATGCCTTTATAGCAGGGTATGTATAGCAAAGCGTTGAGGAAAGTCAATAATAAACTACATATGTACATACATTACTTTATGTCTATTTTTACCAAAGCTATGTCGTTTAGCATAGCTTAAAAAACATGCTATGAAGATGCATCCTGCCGCCAAGCTCATCTCTATGTTACGTCCTTAGTACTCATTCTTATCTCAGATTTATTAGCTCATATCCTCAACATGTATCCCAAAAAATATAAATTGCAGCGTGCGTTAAACCTTTTGCACAGTTGCCTAAGGAACTGTAGAAAAGGTCAAAACAGTTTAAATTAAACTGTCATTATCGGTCACAATAATAATGACAATTTAATTTTTATGTTCTAATTAAGATATCTAAAGAAGATAAGGTATTATAGTCAAGTTTATTAGTGAGTTTGACAAACATCTGTGTCTTAGCACCATAATACATCGCTGGTGGGAATGCAGCATAATACTGAACCATTTTCTATTTACGTTTAAAATTTTCTACAAAATTACGTAACAAACTGTTATGTATCTAACCAACTTTCGTCGATTCATCATAAGGCTACACACACACTGTAGAGACCCACCAGAGATATAAATGCAAGTAAGTACGTAAATTATGTTTTCAAGCCAAAACCCATTCTGCCACAGATCTACAGAAACTTGCGCGAGTGTAGGTAAACGGATTTATTCTAATTCCTAATGGCACTCCATTAGGAATTAGAGCAAATCTACTTCGATTTATTAGGTCGTACAACTAAGTATACAATATAGTTGTACATATCCTATATTGTTACCATATTTATGAGCAAATAAATAAATAAACAAAATTCGAACGGATTTTCCAGAATCATAGATAAAAACTCTCTCGATCAAGTCACCTTTCAAATAGTAAGAACTGAATCGACATCGGTCCATCCGTATAGTAGCTATGATGCCACAGACAGATACAAAGATAAACACGTGAAACTTATAACACCCCTTTTTAAGTTGGAGATTAAAATAAACATTATGATGACTTTATCATTTTATACAGTGTAGTAGTTTTTTTTTAGGTGTTTGTCTAAGATTTGTATAATAATTATATATTAGTTTGTACAAGTATAACGTTAACAACACAGATAATAAAGCAATACAGTAGTCTCGAATACAAGGCATACCATTTCTTGGTATATCACACATATAACATCTCCTAGTTTAATGACCGACTCGATTGGGGTCAGATAATGCCCGCACGGCGGCCCGCAGCGGACACACACATATGTATACATAAGTACATACTCGTACATATATCACGATATGCCAAACGAAAAATTACTTCAACATGCGGGCATTGAGTCAAGTAATATCGCCTAGATGAAAATCTAAATAAAACGTGGAAGTACATAGTTTTCGGATAATTCTTAGGTGTGTTCAGTTTTTTAAACATGGAATAGAACCAAGGTCAGCATTCTATCATTGCATTCAGGTCTATAGTTTTTGAACTACCTGACTGTTGCAAAGTTTAGTATGTGCATTTAGTTTAAGGATGAAAAGCGCTAAGGGTCATAAGCCTATTGTCAAACATAGAAGACAGGAAGGGCAGTACGCCAGCAATTGTAAGCCTACAAAAAATCTAAGCGGCTTAAGAATTGCGCTTGACATCCAGCTCTCGGGCTGCCTTAACTCTGCTGTTATCTCATCTACGCTCCACCGAGGAGTGCGGTGTTCGCAGCCTTTTACGTTTTTTTTTTTTGTGTATGTGGAAACCCCCTCGGGCCGTCACCCACTGGGGTTAAAGGCCCCAACCTTTTGTACCGGCTTAACCGAACTCACATATCTTCTTATATATGAAACGTGACAATGGCTTTGTACTTAATTTAACTTGTACTTTTTTTTTTATGGTGTAGGGGGCAAACAAGCAGACTGGTCACCTGATGGTAAATGACTACCACCGCCCATGGACACCTGTAACTCGAGAGTCACAAGTGCATTGCCACCCTTTAAGGTGGTAAGGTGGGAGTAAGGGAAGAGAGGGAAAGGGGGGAAGAGTATGAAGAGGCGTGAGGGGGATTGGAGGGGAGGAGAGGGGAAGGACGGGAATAGGGGAGAGGGTTGGGTTAGGGCCTCCGGTAATCTCACTCACGCGGCGAGAAGCAATCAAGCATTGCTTCACTGCCGGTTTTCTGTGAGGCCGTGGTATCGAGCGGAGTCGAGCCGGCCCATACGTGCCGAAGCATGGCTCTCCCACGTAAAAAATACTTAACGATAATATTTTACAATTATTATTTAACTGCGGTGTACGCAGTAGTTACTAGTAAAATTGGGTCCCTTCGATTTGAGCAGTAACAACATTAGGTATGCACTAACTCTTCTTGACTTGACACCTTATAACAAAGAACTTCAAACATATTTAGAACACCTTGCTTTACAACGAATATCTAATTGGGCTGCGGACCTGCTCGAGCTGTTGCTTGTACTCCCTATATATCCATCTCTATAAAAAAAAAAAACTTCTCTTCCCATACTTTCTCTTTTTACCTACCTTCCATTTTTAAATATATTTCAAATTTTCCCATAATTTTTTTAAGTTAATCAAAATGAATTGGTTTTTTTTTTAAAGAATACTAGCAACGTGGGTTATTCATTACTAGTATTCTTGTTAACCCCTCCAGCTAAGCTAAATGCTTGTGTTAGGAGTGGGTTCACGCCGGTAGTGCACTGGGTGGGGTTCGAACCCGCAACCACTTGATCGCAAGTCCGACGCCTTACCCATTACGCAACCGTCGCTTTGTTTAAAAGTTGGTTAGCAAAAATATGTGTCGGGGTTTATTTTTTTTTATTAATACTTGTTAAGACTAAAAACAGCTCTACACTTAAAGTTACTGTTTACCCTCTCCTGCAGCGTTAAGGTTCTTCCTCAGCAGGCTCTAATTCCGTTAGAACAACATAATTAAGAAAATGTAAATTTATAACATTATCTTGTAACTTAATACCGCAGTAGCGAAAAGAAAATGCAAACAAAATATTTTAAATTTCGATCACGCTTTTAGGAGGATTATAGGGAGGTCGCTTATGTAATTAAGCAAATTTGTACTGAATTATAATGAACAAGGAAAGGTGTAATTAAACGCTCATTCTTTAAATAACGTCCCTTTTCAGCAATCTCTTTGAAACTGGACTTCAAACATCATTATATATATAAATCTATATAAATCTATATAAATCTATATAAATCTATATAAATCTATATAAATCTATATAAATCTATATAAATCTACATAAATCTATATAAATCTATAATTCTATATAAATAAAAATGAATAGCCAAATGTGTTGCTAAGCACAAAACTCGAGAAAGGCTCGACCAATTCGGCTAATTTCTTTTTTCATATTTTCGTTAAGGCACGTGGAAGGTTCTTATGGAGAGAAAAAACGTAAAGATTGCGAGTAAAATACTAAAAAGAACACTTTTCTTTTCCTATACAAACCACAGAGTAAATAATAATTAAAACACAGCTGTCAAACATTTGACGCCGTCAACTTTTGACAGAACGAAGTCTGTCGGGGCAGCTAGTATATTTTAAATCTATTTAAGTTTTACAAGGGTGGATAACGCACATTAATAGAAGTAAGATATACCACTTTTAAGCTCCAAGTCATGGGTTCGATTACCACTCAGGACAAATAATTGTGTGATGAGCATGACTATTTGTTCTGTGTGTTCTATTTGTTGTAATTAGAAATATATAAGTATGTTTATCAGCAGTCTGGTTACCATAGTACAGGCTCTGCCTAGTTTGGAATCAGACGGCCGTTTTTGTGCTGTGTCGGGTTATTATTAATATATATAGGATAGGAAATAATTACATAGAAATTGTAAGGATTGATTAACAATAACGTTTACTACTGTTACTTCAAGGCAAAGGACAGATAAAACAGTAAGTTATCTTATTACAATTTATAGTGTACCTGGTTGTATATTAGATAATGTACACCCCTGTAAGTGGTGAGCACTTACATAAATAAACACTCCACGAAGGTAGAAAAGGTAAATGTTTTCTGAGTAAACCTTATACTACGTATATATGTGTAATGTTTCTCTAACTTGTTATATCGACACCTCCAACGTGAAGTATCCAAATTACTTATGATACGATATTGTACGTGTGATGTGGTATTTTTTTTAGTTCCTATGGTTTTATATAATAAGAAGGAAGCGGTTAACCATGAGTGACAGTACGATTATTATACGTGATTATAATAATTATATTCATGGATATATCATTTATCATATCATCTTTCTGAACAAAAAATCGAATGAAGAAAAAAATTACAAAATAAGAAACTAAAAAAATAGGTTTAAGGGGCCGTATTAGAAATGTTGTCAATTTCGTTGATTTACGTGGTTTTACCTTTACTTTGTTAAAATACTATATTTCTATAAGTTTTTATGAACAACATAAAAAATCATTTTAATTTAGATCTAATGAATGAGCCACTTTTTAGTTTTATTATAAATTATAATGCGAGATTTAGGTTGTTTTAAAAAAAAATTATGAATATGAGCGATTCATGAGGAAGGTTTAGGTGTATAATTTGTTAAGATTTTGTGTAAATTTATTAAAATATGTTGATGATTGTTGAAGATGTCTCTGCTACCCATTCGAAGCCAGGGCGGGTTGCTACTTCTCATATATTTTAAAAGAATATAAGTTTTATTATCGCGTTGTCATCAAATTCTGTTCGGCCATTTTAAGGGAGTTAAGATCCTTTGTGGTGGTTGAAAGCTGTCTAAGCATTATTATCTTGCAAGTTTAAGGAGGGTTGAAGTGATTGCTTTAATATTTTATGGCTAGAATACTTATACTTACACATATTAGATATGAAATGGAATTACATCAACTTTTAATGAATACTACTTTATTTGTAGCATTATTTCACGACATTCCGTGATTGTCATGAAAACTAAATAGCAATCAAACAGGTACCGTAACTATTTTCAAAAAAAAAATGTAACCTTGTTCTAGAGAAGCTTGTCACTAGTTCGGTGTGAAAGTCTATAGACTGCTAGGGTTATGATTTAAATCTCAGATCTATATAATATATATGTATATACATACATATACTTAGAATCAAAAAAATGTTTTGGAGGGTATACAATCTGGGAAGAAATTATACCTAGATTGATTTTATCATACAGTACAGTTAATAAAATTAATACTGTAATATTATAATAGTGTGAATTTTTTGTTTGTTTATGTATAGGGTGTCAGCCCTGATACAACTTAAATGAAAAAAATGTTTTAAAATTTAATAAATGATCGACGTGCGTATCAAAGATACTGTTTCTTTTCAAAAGTAGTACAAAAAAACTAACGTATGTTTGTACATTTAATATGTTTCACAAACACATTAAATAATAAAAACGAAACTATAAAAAAGTTATACATAATTCACTCATAAATACCTACAATAGCATTTGTGAATGAGGTGGCTGAATATGTCAGAATTTGACCTGTACTCGAACAACGTATAGTACAAATACTATTATATATATAATAAGGTCGTAAGTCTTTTTTAATTTTTCAAAGCACAAACATTTGGCTAAGGTTTGGGTTAAAGTCTCGTTATAACCGCCATACGACATTAAACTTCAAGACAATCGTACTGAAATTTGGCACTGAACTAGTTTTACTGTGAAATAATGCTGTAGCTGAGAACACACATATGAACATTAAAGCGTATGAGCATTATGGAACAAGTTTAAAATGGGTTAACTCTGAAAATACGTCATTATGGAATGTAACTATATGTTTTGCTATCCTGGTAATAAGCTGTTGTATATCTCTCGGAGATACGTGCTGTAGACTACGAACAATATCCAATATTGTGTAAGGCTGTAAAATTGTTGGAAAAAAGGGTTCTAATGGTTTTCTACCCGCACAACTTTGCCTGCGTTTGTAAATTTACCCCGTTTTTGCAACATTTTTCATTGATCACACCAAAACAGACTTACAAAATAAATATAATAAAGCATCAAAACGAAGCTCCGCCGCGACAGTGCGAACACTGCCGTGACCAGGATTCGAACCTGGGTTACTACGGCCACAACGTAGGGTCCTAACCACTAGACGATCACGGCTATCGCAGCTGACGACAATTTAGGTAAAATGCGACACTGCTTTTAACAAAATTAAAGCACTTTCACTTATAATTCGTCTCGCTTTGCGCAAGAGTTACACAAGGAGTTGAGGTAGGTTATTTACCATTTTGATCACGAGTTTGTCGTGCCAGCAGCAGGCAGGCTTGTGTTCGGGACTCATGAGGGCCAGTATAGTAGAGGCTCCTATGAGGGGATGGTGAGTGCATCTGGACATCGCCGTATAAATATATATTATTTTTGTACATAAAATGTTACAGGAAAACGATAAAGTACCAATCAGTTATGTAAAAGTAGATCTGGAAAAAAAGAAACAATTGTAAGAGTAGATTTAAGAAAAAAAGAGAAATGGGAAAAAAAATTGTGTGTCAGCTCCGACGCACGACTGGAGTTTACAATTTACTGGAGTCTCTCTCTCTCTCTCTCTCTCTCTCTCTCTCTCTCTCTCTCTCTCTCTCTCTCTCTCTCTCTCTCTCTCTCTTTAGTTATATTTCTGGTTAATACTCGCACTCATACGAAAATATCTTTGCTAAATTAAAAAAAATTTTTGATGCAACCATAAAATCCATCCAATTCAATCTAAATTTAGTTTATAAAATATTCGAAAATTTACAAAAACACCAATTTACTCGTATACTTGTTGATACTTTATGGTTTACTGACGTTATGACGTAATTTCATATTGGCTTGCGTTTCGTATATTAAAAAACTAAAAGCTTTGAAAGGAATTGTAAAAATTAATTTCCAAATTTATGAACTAAGACTAACATTTTCCGATTGCCTAAGTTATCTTATTATTATAGTTTTTGATCATTACTTTCACAGAGTAAAATATACCATATTTAAAAATTAATACAATTCAAAGCTATAGATATTACTCCAGAAATATGTGATGCGGTTCAAATCAAAAAATATAAAACGCCAACTGGGAAGATAAATACCTCTTAACGACACTTGCCTGTTCTTCTCCATAGGATCTACGTATTAGAACAGGCAACTAGCTTCACGACTGGCTTAGTCTGACTGACTCCTACTCCTGACAATTCAAAAATACCTATTATTGGTTTAATTGAAATAAATGATTTTGATTTGATTTGATTTGATTTGATTTGACATCTTGGAATTCAGTCTTCAGTGAATGCAATCGTCTCTGTAACCTCGCAGTTCCTTGGCGTCCGGATGCGACAGTAAAAGTGTAGACAATGTGAACAAAGAGGAAAACCGAGTTTGGGTGGTTGCCCAAACTCGAACTTTACGTAGGCTAAGCTCACATTGATTTGATTGCAACGTCATGTTAAGAAAAATACATGGTACCTTAATAACCATTTTCGTCTTAAAATATTTCTATTAAAGGATTTTTTATTTTATATTGAAATGTGACGTCATTTTAGTAATTATAAATTCAAGGTCTTTTCTATTTCTTTATTATTCTTTTCTATTTCTGAGTTGTTCTTTTACATAATAAAATGTATTTAGAGACTTTTTGTTCTGAAGCTTTAAAATTTTAACAACCACTGTTTAAGAAAGTTCGTATTTATACAAAAAGTTCTAAATTCTACGTTTCACTTCAAAAGAAAATGCTCGAACAGTTTGAAAATAAATTCACAATGTTCGTTAGAAACATTGATATGTGTTTCAATTTCAATACTAACATAGGCGAAGCTTTCAGTGTAAGCGCGCCAGTCGCGCTGAAAGCACGCCGCCCGAGCGGCTTCCCGCCCACGATCCAACACATCGTCAACCAACCATAAACAAAACAATATCAACTGAAAAAAAGAAAATATTAAAGTTTGACTTTTTAAACAGTCTAACTATTGTAGTAGTGTTGTATTTATAATGTTATACGTTCTTTTTTCAAATTTCAATTGTAAACTTTTCCGGTCAAGTGTGACGTTTCGATTCTTATTTGCAATAATGATGTTTTCATAAATGTTGCAATAAAAGTGAATTTATTTTTAATAATTAAAATTAAATGTACAACAATTTGTGTAATGGAAGAGTGGGCTGTGAAGCGGAAAAGCGGATTGAAACGGCAACAGCGCTGATTTCAAACTCAACAATACCGATTTTAAATTTGCTTGGATGGGTAAGTCAGTAATATTCATGTTTCGTAGGCGTGTTAGATGTGTTGTAGTCAAGGATATTTTATCTAATCGTAGAAATTAGTAACAAGATAAAAAGCATCGATTTTAATATTGGCATGATGCTGAACATTGTTGACTGCACGGTTTAATAGCCAAAGTTGTATGAAAGCATATTAATTTTAACTTCCTATATAAAAACATACCTTAAGAGCTTTTGTTTTGAACACTTTAAATTTATAAATTATTACGTTGTGCATGTCTTTTAAATAACAGACTAAGACAGTCTTCCAATAAATAAATATCACTTATTACTAAATTTAAATACAAAATAATTTCCTTATGTACTTCCAAGGAATCGTATGTTATAAGGATACTGATACCTGTGAGCCCGAGCTTCGTGTTTTTTTTGTAAATCCCGTTTTCCAGGAAAGACACCTATAAGTACAGATAAGCAAAATGAAAATAGAGATAGATAGAACATTCTTTATTGTACACCACAGTTAGACAGAAATTAACATAGTTTGTAACAGTTTAGTAGCAACATACTAAGCGGCAAGTACAATGGGCGGTATTATCGCTAAAAGCGATGTCTTCCAGACAACCTTTGTATGGAAACAACAGAGGAAAATAATCGGTAGCTGCTGGCGTACCAAAAATATTTAGAACTGGAACAATGAAATAATAATAAAAGGAAATGGGGTGAAAAGGAATACGTTAAGTATCTTTTACACATACAGACATATAAACACATACATATAAATACAATTTATATATAAAATTTGATCGAAACCGCTAGAGCCGTTTCTGAAATAGACAAAATATGCACATATAATAATTACTCCACTTTAAAGTTATTATTGCACCGCCCTTCCTCACAACCTTTATAAGTATTACACCCTTTGAAATATAATTTTAAAAACTTATTTAGCAAAGACACTGTAAGATTATAATCTAACATCTACATTTAACAGAATTTACAAGTTTTTATTTTGGTAATATACAGAGTAGTAGGCATCACAAACTTTAAGAACAAACATTATTTAATTTTACACATTCATCTTAATTTAATACATATTTGTAGTTTAACATATCAAAGTCTGAAGTATAAAAGTAATGACCTTAAAAGGACATTGTATCAGTCGTACAAAATCAAGAAATTAAAAAGATGTTTTTTTTTTTACTTTTTGCCCCCGTAAGCCGGATGTTCTATTCCCACCCAGGACAAATAATTGTATGATGAGCACAATCATTTGATCTGTGTCTGGGTGAAATTTTATCTATAAAATGTATGTATGTATTTAGTAACATATAAGTATGTTCATCAGCAGTCTGGTTACCATAGTACAGACTCTGCCTAGTTTGGAATCAAACGGCCGTGTGAGGTGTCTTCAGTTTTTATTAACATTTTTAGGGCCCACCTTCTAGCTTCGTTACGAGGACCTTGTTTCACTAAATACATACATATTATATATAAATTATACTCAGACAGAGAACAAATGATCGTGTTCAGCACACAATAATTTGTCTTGGGCGCTAATCGAACCCACGACCTCTGGCTCAGCAGTCTATTGCACAAGTAGGTACACGACCGTCAAATTTTATTTAATGTCTGTAATCCTATTAATGCGATTTGTTCAACAATAACAAAAGTTTATAGAAATCATGAGCGTTAACCTCTTTTGGAGCGCTATAAAGTATTTAAATATATTTTAATTTAGGAATAATTATAAAAAACAATGTTTTTCTTCATACATTCCTTAGAGTACAGCACATACTTGATTTTAATGAAGTGTACAAAACTGAACGACACATATTTTATAAAAGTAGTTTAGAAAAAGCATAACACACGAAATTACGTTTTGTACTCCATAAAATGTATTAAGACATTAAAAAATATTTTCTTTGTAATAAAAAACAAGATACCGTTCAACAACGGATAAATGCTCCTAATAGCTACTTAAAGTTATCTCAACATCTTTAAAATAAAGCTATTTCATATAGCAACTGTTTTATATTTATATATTCGTGAATATTTGTCACGAAAACACGTCGTGAAATTTACATGTTGAGGCCATTTACTGCCTCGGAGCGAGCGAGAGCGATTTGGGCAAACTCATTTACGGGGATTAGGACATTTAGATCAAAAATAAATCTAATCGCCATCATCGCATCAAATTAAATCTTTTTGGGTCTAAGTGATACAGAATTCAATCATTTTGGT
This sequence comes from Callimorpha dominula, assembly GCA_949752705.1. Classification (NCBI taxonomy): domain Eukaryota; kingdom Metazoa; phylum Arthropoda; class Insecta; order Lepidoptera; family Erebidae; genus Callimorpha; species Callimorpha dominula. Next base: position 3,268,522 of record OX456992.1, read on the forward strand.
TGAGATCACATTTAATTCAATGTTTTGACTTCTAACTTTTTTTACACTTATACATATATAGTACAGGCTCTGCCTAGGTTAGTATAAGGCATGTCAAAAAAAAAACAGCAAGTTCAGTTCAAAAAGTTCTATCTATACCCTGTACTATTGGTTCTTCAACACGAGTAAACATGCTTAGATATATGTTTCTGTTAATCCTACTAATATTATAAACGTGAAAGTTTGTAAGGATGTATGGATGTATGTATGGATGTTTGTTTCTAACTTGGTATGTAGATAGCTGAAGACCTGGATTAATATATAGGCTACTTTTTATCCTGATATTCCCAAGGGATCGGGACTTACGTGGGTGAAACGGCGGGGTGCTGCTAGTAAATACATATTATAATAGAACACCCAGACTTAAAACAGACATGAATACAAATGTTTGTAATGAGCGGGAATCCAACCCCACCTAGCTCTGACGAATGCTCACATTTCAGATTTTGATTCATTTATTGCAGAACATAAACAATAATGTGCATTACAGGTGTTAGAACAACGCAAAGTTATTATGTTCTACCAATGGGCACAGGCACAAAGCTTGTGATTGTTTTAAGGGCAGTAAAAGTTCAGTAGTTAATGACGGTATATAGGATAGCTTTAAAATACTATATCAACTAAGAACAAACATTGCTTCGCATATAACATTTATTCGAACTCATATTTCGACTACAAATCAATAAGTTTTAATTTTTTTCCTTTCTGATAGACTTACGTATTATGACAGGCTAACATATTATGTACTGGATGAGTATTGCTTGATGTAGCTGTTTTCTATGCCTTTGTTTTACATAATAACTATTTTTTTTTAAATTTTCAGCATGCTGCAGTTATTCCATATTTCACGTTCCTAGATTCTCGAAAAGTTCTTAAAAATGCGTACAAAGAATTTTCGTCATATATTAATATATAGTTATCTATATATATCACAGGAGTGTAACAAACGAACAAGACGCTGACTCATGACATAGAAGTTCTTATTAACTTGTATAGTCAGAGGCGGCTTGCCAAATGTGTGCCTGTGACTGCAATTATTTATCATATTTGATTATAGAGGATTAGTTATATTCCACTCTTTTCTTAAACGGATTCCACTTTTAATGGCACTGAAATACTCTTTCACATTGTTTTTGTACAATGAAAAGTGTGTGTCGGCTCCGACGCACGACTGGAGTTTACAATCTTACGTTTATATGTCACTATATGATATCTCTCTCTCGCTCTCCCTCCTCTCTCTCTCCTTCCCTCTCTCTCCCTCTCTCCCTCTCTCTCCCTCTTCCCCCCTCTTCCTCTCTCGTTCTCTCTCTCTCTCTCTCTCCTACTCTCTCTCTCTTTCTTCCATTCCTGACTGGCCTGTCGGTCTAGTGGTTAGTGACCCTGACTACTAAGCCAGATGTCGTGGGCTCGATTCCCACCCAGGACAAATAATTGATTATAGGAACCGGGCATAACACATTCTTAGAACATAAAGTGCCATTTTAATAAATAAAACTAAATACAATAAACACTTGGAAAGCTTAACAGCATGGATAGATGAAAAGCTATGCGTGCAAAGGATTTACAGGGACTTTTAACATACGATTTTTCAAGTCAATGTTTACACATACACATTCATATGTGAATAAAATTGATATTATCTTCAGAACGAGTGAACAGATTTTTACTCAAAGTAGTTAAAAGTCATTCATGTTAAATCAATTATTTGAAAGCTAGGATTGCACAGATATACACACAGCCGTCAAACTGATAAATAAGGACTAAAAATGACTCTGAGAATTAAGAAAAGATTTCATATTTAAAAAAAAAGGAATATAGACTTTGAGCAGGTCTAGAAATTTTCATAGGCGTGCAGAATAACTTACGATACAACCCTTCGGCATCAAAGAAAGTGTTGATTATTGGAAATGTGACATGAATGCAGATGAAAGTTAACTATGTATATCGCACCTTTTCAGAGATTTTTTTGAATGTGGTAACATTTTCATTGCAAATATTAGTCGTTTTAAGTATTAATATGTGTGACACCTCTTAGCACTTTTGTTGACAAAGCTTTTTAAAACGTCAATGTTGGAGTAAACCGTCGATTGGAAACGTCTTTATATACGCTATGCTTAACTACCCCACAGACGTCGTTCGCTACAAATTACAAAAACTCCATGAAAAAGAGGGCTTTAAATTTTCCCTGATATTTTTGAAGTGAAAACTTCTTTAGGCACGTTGGACACTTTTGGTACGGGAAAAAAGCACTGAACTCGCGTAACCGTCACGCTCAGATGACATGTGTTAGTTATGTTTCACTTCTGACGTACAGTCCTATGACTGATAGTTTTTTTTTTATGACTACCAACTTTTCTTCCCTAACAACCTTATCAAATTATTATTTTAAATTAAAAATTTGAAAGTTTTGATTGCAGTCACTCACTATAGCATCGTTTGTAACGCAATGGCTAAGTTTTTTGGACATGCTATCTAACGATTGGAGGTTCGAACGCCATTTAGTACACTGCTATTGCATTTGTACACTTACACACGTTAGGAGTTGAAGTATATGTTTGTTATAAATTGAGTTAAACTTTGAGCTGTCATAGTTCTGGTACTTATGAACAAATCAAGATGATTTTGCACTAAAATAAAAGGTATTTTTGAGTTCTTTGAATGCATGTTTTTAAAATAAAAATCCGTTGTATACTTTTGAAGTTATTGCACTTATTAATAAACCAAGAAAAAAGATTTTTAAATCCTTAGATGACAACGATTAGCCTTAGCAACAATTTGAAAACCATCTTTTTTTCCAAACCTTTCATAGTGAACAATAGTAGAACGTTAAGCTAGTTTAGCTGTGCCCGTATAGAGGGCGCCAACTTAAACCAATCACATGACATCTACGACAATATGCAATTAATAAAAACCACACAGATTATACATTTAAAATACAAGCAACAATAAGAAAACCCTGAAATAAAATGACGAAACTGCCCACGTCCACGTCACGCCCAACTTAGATGGTGTAATCACCATCTAAATTAACCAAACATTAATTTATTTTGAGGAATTTCGTCCGCAAAATAAATTCATTTTTATTAATTTATGAAAGCACTTTTCCCTAAGCTGTACTGAACAAATATTCGCCATATCTCAAACCGTCCTCGTGACGTCATAGCCACAACCGTTTTCAGCGCAAAACAGAATATACCTATGTATTTTAGTATATTACACAACTATCTACCCCTGAGGCTACTCACGAGTAAAACTCGGTTTCTGTAAACCTTTGTGTTTAACCTTTAAATTTGTTCAGCTTACTCAAGCGAAAGTCATAGTTTTTCATGTATATGTATTACTAGCAGCGCCCCGCGGTTTTTCCCGCATAAGTCCCGATCCCGTGGGAATATTGGGATGAAAAGCACCCTATATGTTAATCCACGTCTCCAGCTATCTACATACCAAGTTCCATCGCAATCGGTTCAGTAGTTTTGGCGTGAAGAGTAACAAACATCTATCCATCCATTCAAACTTTCACGTTTATAATATTGTTGGGATTATATATGGTACCTATGTATGTATAAAAACTAAAATGTGAAAATTATCATACGTATACTCAACTTATCTATTTCATAATATTGGTGATTTAAGAGAAATACTGACATATTAAATTAGCTCTAAACAGCTAAGAACTAAGAACACAAATGAATTATTTATTAACGAACTTAAATCTGTTCGCGGTGCTAAAGATTTAGTCCATTGCTTTAATATTGGTTTTCTCTTAAGCGTTACGGGATATACGCAACCATTGGGGTAAATCCGTTAGTTCATCAATTGCTTTAAACACGAACGTTGTTTATTTTAGGACGAATGTTGTTTATTCACTAACAAATCCGTTTCGGATTTAAAAGATTTTACTGAATCGAAGAGTTTTGGAGGCAGTGAGCATTGAAGGCTTTGTGATATATTTAATAAACTAGATTTTGCCTGCGGATTCACTCGCAAGTTTTTTTTCTATCCCACGTGAACAGTACTTCTTTTTCGAGTTGTAAGGTACCCTATCAATGTCTTTTTTTGTACCCCTAACAACGTGTAATAAATTCAACGATCGGTTATAGTTAAGGCATGGAAGCGTAACAAACAAACCAACTCAAACACGACCTTGAAAGCTTCGAGAGAAGAGCGTACTCCCAAAGGCTCAAAGGCTTGAGTTGCAGGTATTCGTGGGCGGCGGTAGTCACTTACCATCAGGTGACCCGTCTGCTCGTTTGCCCATTAAAAAACCTCACCTTCGCATTTATATTGTTAGTAAGGATAGTACGGATAAAGTTTGTTAACCTTTTATAATCTATAGTCATTTTTAACCATTCTAAGATTGCCTAAGAAATTGCTTTTAGTAATAAGGTACCCATTGTACCTTCATTGTGAGCAATATTTTAATGGTGTACAATAAAGTTAATTCTATTGTATTTTACTACAAAATATTTTCTTCTAAAATACTAAGACATCCACTTTGTGACAGGTCCATTGGGATCAACTCAAATATTGGGAACGCTTCAAATTTTATATCTTTTCAGCGAGTAATATGAATTATGTTGTTATTTTCTGTTTTGTTGTTATAAAAGTATTTTTACTTATCATAACACTAAACTAAAATAAAAAGAAAATTGGCTAAAAGAATGGAAAATGGTATTGGAACTGTTTTGTCTATGCCTAGAGAGATCACCTTGCAGTAAAATTTCGGCCATTTTGAATATCTTCTTTAATTCATTGACCATTATAACTTTAACTGTCATTGTATAGACTTTTGTACCATGGTCAAAATATATACTTGACTGGAAAAAGCCGTTGTTTTATGTAATAACGGCTTTTTTAACTTTAATAATTTTAGCTACTTTTCTTCTTCTACGTATAAACTTTAAGTATTCAAAATCTCACATTCCTGTCCTTGCGCGTTTGGCCAAAAAATGCGAAAAACAAAGAATTTTCTTCACGAATTAATATATATAAAGAATCAGGAAAACATGTCGTTCTATTTATGTTTGGCACCGGGTAATTTTCTATTTATGATATCAACTTGTCACCAAAGACTTAATTGCACAGTAATTACCCCTGCGATACTTAATGCCTTTCCCCATAGGCGACCACAATGAACAATCAAGCCGACGTCAGTGGTTTGAAACACGTGATTTGTAATTAATTATTGCTTTCGATCGCTATTGTCCAATACTGTATTGTTGTTAATTACTGTTCCACTAGTATGCGTTTTTACAGTATACTTTCTCTATGAGCGTTATGACATGTTTCCTACATAATTCTATATAGTTTTCAACATGGGTGTTGTCAGGAAATGTATGTAAATTAGATTTTAAATTGAAACGATACGACTTTGTTTCCCAAACGTTTGGATGGGATAGCTACGGTCGTGGTCACAGGTGGACTGATAAGACATGAAAGACGTCTTCGTGCGTAGCTAGATGGTTATGATAACTGCCTTGAATATGGTCTACATTTTTATTTGTATAAGCCTCAATTTACACATTTAACATGCATGCATGTTGTGAAAATTTAATAATCATCTTTAAAAAAAGTATCACCTACTTCAAGGAACCTAAATTATGATAAATTGTAATAAGTAGTATTTTAAACCATTAGATGTGGATTTTTTTCTTCAAATATAAATTAGACCATTGAGGCATTGAGAATAAAAAATTAAAAAAAATTTAAGTGTTCCCTCGTTTCTCCAGCATTCCATCATCAGATTATGACCATGGGACCACCTTTGAAATATACACTTTCAAACAAAAGAAGAATTTTCCAAATCGGTCGAGGCCTGAGTAATCGGGGAACATACATAAAAAAAAGATTCCGATGAATTGAGAACCTTCTCCTTTTTTTGAAGTCGGTTAAAGTAAGTATGCTCCGTAGACATAAACAACAAAAACTTCATACTAAACGTATTTATACTGCTCATGTACACAATTTGTAGTTTGTTAGCTTACAACCTCATTTCAGGAATAGAAATTTCTAAATTTGACCGGTCACTAGTTTAAATTAAACGGTAAATCAGGCAGATGAAAAAAGGGTTTTTTCTAGACATGGCAGGCTATTATAATATTATTTACAAGTTATTTTAATATCATATATTATAATATATGAATATTATTCTTTCAACTGTTGAGGTTAAAACAAACTTACTAGTTAATGCCCAGTAAATATGCGCTGCGTCTAAAAGCTAACTCATGTACTAGAATAAAATCCATTCTAAAAAGCTAGCTTATCTCAGTAAGAGTATTTTGCTAGAAAGAAAGTGATATTCATCTTCTGAAAATTACGTTATTTCAGATGGCCAATGATTATAAGCAAGGATATCTTATAGATAATTTTTCTACCCCGGTGAATACAGCACGAGCAGCTGGTTAAACATACAATCGTTTCATACACCACTCAAAAGACATCAAATTTATTTACTTGCCAAGGAATTCTGTCTTAATTCTGTGTTGTTTTAAAAAATAGCAAATGATAGTTAAGGTCGCCACTCTGCTTTTACCCCCCAAGGTCAACCATAATAGTTTTAATAACACATATCTCAAAAGAGTCTACAAATTATTTTATATTGAATAATAGAATTTAGATTACATGAAATTCATATTTAATAATGTTGCTCGAAATAAATATTCAAGATTAAGTAAACACATTAAGTATAAAATTACGTTGATAATATATCTTTTGAACGTAATTGAAAATAAAATATACAAAATATTTTCTCTTTAAGAGAATCTCCCAATAAAATAATCAGCCAAATGTGAATTGGAATCGGGTTTCTTTTGCCATACTACAAAATTGTCTCAGAAACTATTAGATTATTTTTTTTGGGACATGTAGCAAACGAGCAGACGGGTCACCTGATGGTAAGTGACTACCGCTGCCCATGGGCAACTGCAACTCAAGAGTCAAAAGTGCGTTGCCGATCTATAAGAGGAGAGAGGGGGGAGGTGAGGGGAGGGGGAGAGGAGGGAAGAGGGGGAGAGGGAAGGGTTAGGGCCTCCGGTAACCTCCCTCACTCGGCGAAACACAACACAACCGTTGCTATTAGGCCGGTTTTCTGTGAGGCCGTGGTATTACTCCGGTCGAGCCGGGCGGATTGCTCTCCCACTTATAAAAAATTTATCTTACGATTGTATACTTAGTATTTTTGTGACGTTTTCACGCTAAAACATCTTTACTGTTTAGATCAAAATTTAGGATACTGCACGCTGGCAAAGCTACGGGTGTAAGATGTTGTTATAGCCTATCAAAAACATAACATATAAAAAAGCCAAGTCTCGCCAGTCGCAACGCACTTCTTCTACCGCATAAAGTTGTGACATCTAATTGTGACTTAATTTTTAACTTGCAACATTTTATAGTGACCGTGTCAATATTAGACATCTTTATTTTTTCAATAAATATAATAACGATATTTAATATTCCTAATTGAGCCATAGCGCTAGTGAGCCTCTATGCGCAAACATTGCGTGTGTTCTTAAACTACAGGTTCAAAGTAGATCTAATTAGGGAATATACCTACTTACGTTATGCCTTCTTAATCACTGAAATGCAGGCGTCTATCCACAACGAAGGGGTCGAAAATGTCCTGAATAGCTTCGAGAAAAGGATGGTACGGATGTGTGTCGTGCCCCCCCCCCCACCCCCCGTATAACAAAGTTTGTGCTGATTCCTTCGAATATTTAATGTGATCTCATATGGAAAATATGCACATAACACACGCACATTGGCTTTTATACGCTACTCACAAAATACTCACATATACATATACATTATACATGCCTGTATGCGTTCATATTTTTACACACTATTAAATCAAATCACATATATTATTTTGACAAATACTACATACACACATAAACCTTGCACTTGCATATTCTTTCACCGCTCCCAAGTCAGCATATTCAAACAATATAAAAGCATAATACAGTACAATTTTCGGTAACCTCTGCTCTAGGTGTGTGTGGAAATAAAATTGTCGTTTTGTGAGTGTTAAATACCTTTTACACCGCTACGTTTGCAGCGTGTAAAACAACTTTCAGGATGATGTTTTAAGTTTTTAATTTGAAATGTTTTTCGTTCCCGTATTTTATTATATTTGTTTAAGTTTAAGCTCGAGATTAATTTAAAAAAGATTGTGATGTGGCGAGAAAAGGTACATAAAACATTTCAGCTCCTGAAGCTATTCATATTCAAACTGCCATTGTCGTGACAAGAAACTAGTTACGCAATAAATCTGTAGGCTTACTTCCGAAACTGATTTGATTTTGTTTACCAACTGAGGTTCTCAATGTAATGGAATATTGTTTTGTGTGTGTATGTTACGCGATATCTTCACCATTTGTGACCCGATATATATTTTTTGCAATGGAATTGGTTTTACTGAAGGTTACTCCCATTTAAATTTCAACAAGTCGTTCTACCTCTAAGGAAGGAGTTTTAAGAGATGAAGAATAAAAGATTTAGGTGCCTTGAAGTCGGTGATACTTTTATTGAAAGTTAATTATGTCTGATTATAATAATAATAATAACTCCACACATCTCACACACGGCCGCCTGATCCCAAACTAGGCAGAGCCTGTACTATGGTAACCAGACCGCTGATAAACATACTTATATATTTCTAAATACATACATATTATAAAAAAATTACACCCAGACACAGAACAAATGATCGTGCTCATCACACAATTATTTGTCCTGGGTGGGAATCGAACCCACGACCTTTGGCTTAGCAGTCAGGGTCACTAACCACTAGACCAACAGGCCAGTCCAAAGATTCAAACACTGTTTCCATTCTATCTCGATGTAAAAGTCTTATACCCGGATAAACCGTATAAAAACAGTATCTATATAAGTTTGAGTAATATCAGCCTTTAAGACCATCTGTTACGGTAATATATAGTTTGATTCTTTTACTTTTTTGGTGGTTATAAATATTTTGACTTACATATATTATTTTTACTGTTTCACAGCAGCGCCCCGCAGTTTCACCCGCGTTAGTCCCGATCCCGTAGGAATATCGAGATAAAAAGTAGCCTATGCGTTAATCCAGGTCTCCAGATATCTACACACCAAGTTTCATTGCAATCGGTTTAGTGGATCTTGTGTGAAAGAGTAACAAACATCCATCCATCCATTCATAAATCCAAACTTTCACATTTATAATATTAGTAGGGTTAGTGGGAATTTAAAAAAGAATAGGATACTCTACGTATATCATAAATTCTTATATTTGCATGCACGTGTATGAATGTATAGTAGCAATATTTAACTTTCCACTTATTTGCACTGGGCAAGGTAGATTCAACTTGAAGTCAATGTGATAAACTGTGCAATCTGTGCCTCGATTGATTTGGCTATGAGACCTGTAGGGTCTGTTTCTTTCCATAGACGTCATAAGTATCTTCCGCTTTGTTATGACCTCAAAACAGTATTATATTCAAATAATTCAGTCACGTCCATCCATCTTAAAGGTATTTCCCTAGTGCATTTCATACATATAAAACGGAACAAACGCCTACTCAAATCCCGGGCCACTGGAAGAATGAGGACGGTTACGCATTCCCTCGGCTCGGTTAGAGAAAATACGCATGACATTTCTGCGATTCAAAATATCTTGGTCCTTCTTATTCAGTTACCCAAAATTATAGCAATTAAAAACTAATGAGTAATAAATATAATCTGTAACAATCGATTCCTTTTTTTAAGTTTAGTTTTGATATGTTATTTGTTTGTATATTTTTTTTGTTTTAAACTAATTCCTAGAGCTTAGTTATCTCACGCGACTAATTTCCACATTGGAAGACTAGTTTTTTATCAATACAAATAAATAAAATTTAAGGGTCTGTTTCTAATATCAAAATAATAGTTGTTTTAAGCTCATACAGTTATATGCACGATACCTATGACCAAAAATCAATTTATAAATTTTTTGTCTGTCTGTCTGTCTGCTCCGGCTAATCTCCGGAACGGGTGTACCTATTTCTACGGGATGTTCACTTGCAGATAACTGGTGTCATAAGCAGTAACTTAGGCTACTTTTATTTTGGAAAAAGAATTAGGATTCCGCGCAAAATATATAAATATAAACAAAATTCTGTCAGTCGTAGGATTGCAAGTCAGAAGTGAAAACATAACTCACATAGGTATATGTATATACTTTTTTTTTTAAATACAACTCCCGCATTAGGAATTACTCCTGTGTCGCGGGGGACTTTAAAAACATACAAACAACCGGACACAAAGAACACCTACACTCAGGTGGTAATCGAACCCACGACCTCTGGCTCAGCAGTCAGGGTCACTAACCACTAGACCAACAGGCCAGTCCTATATATATATATACACATATATATACATCATCATCGTCTATTTATTGTCGATTTGTCCATCCAAAGATTGCCTGGAAGAAATTGCTTTCAGTGATAAGGCCGCCCTTTGTACATATTCACCTGATATATTTCTTGCAAAAACATTTTTGGGTGTGTACAATAAAGATTTTTTCCATTTCAAATTTTTTAATTTTTTTTTTTATTTTAAAACACTTTCTGCAGATACATTGCATGAGGCGGACATAATGCCGTAGGCGTTTTCTACCAGTCAACCTTTGGGTGATACAGAGATGCGTGTGGCAGGTGTAAAATTTAAATGAGAAGCATTGTAATTGATAAATGACATTTAGAAAAAAAAAAGGACGACATAGAAGAATATGATGTAAAGAATATAATTGTTACATAAATAAACCTACATAATTATGTATACTATATATACAGATTACACTTACATTTATACATATAAATACATACCATATACATACAAATAATTATTCAGATGACTCTGCCAAAAAGTTTGTGTAGAGCCGACGTACTTTAACCTTGAAAGTAAGTCGGTTAGTGGCCATCCTGATTTCTAGTGGGAGCGCATTCCAGAGGTTTACAGCTTGGACAGTGAAGGAGGAATGGACTATACTGGAATTATGGGAGGGACAAAGAAGGAGAAGATTATTAGAAGAGCGGAGATAATTCTATCCTATATACACACATCTGCATATATGTATCTGAGCGTGACGGTCACGCTAGTTCAGTGCTTTTTCCACATACCAAAAGTGCCCAACGTGACCAAAGAAGTTTTCTCTTCAATAAATAAGTTTTTTATTTTAATTTAAAAAACAACAGTCTTCTTTGTTGTTTTTTTATTATTTTTCTATTCTTGAAATATACTGTTCTCATACTTCACACGGAACAAAGCGCGTCATCACGCATTACTTATTCGTGCCACGTCACTTTATCTCGATAACAAACAACCCTCACACAGTCACGCCTAATGAATACAAACAGAGTTTTGCTTAATCATCATGGCATGTTTGCTAGTTTATTTAGTTTTTGTCAAGTTGGACAAGTCTCAGAGATATGAAGTGGCAGCACAAAACTTGGAATCCTCTCTCGACAACCCTCTGAATAGCACTCGACGAACTTGAACAAAACATGATTGATTCATGCATGGTTGGTTTTTGCAGGAATAATTTGTTGATAGCCTCTTTGGATTTGCGATACATTATTATGATAAAGATTATGATGGATAAAGATTAAGATAAAGAAACATTTGCCAAGTAGTTACTCATACAACAATAGTGTCCGTGTCTTTAATGTATATTTATTTATATTTTATTATTACTTTAGACGGACCTGTGGGTTTGGTGGTTAGTGATCATGACCCAGTGATCATGTCGTGGTTTTGATTCCTACCCAGGACAAATAATTGCGTGATGAGTACGAATATTTGATGTGTTTTTCTGGGTTTAATTTATCTATAATTATGTTACATACATTTGGTAATAAATAAGTATGTTTATTAGCACTCTGGTTATTATAGTACAGGCTCTGCCTAGTTTTGGATCAGACAGCCGTGTGTAAGGTGTCTCAAGTTATTATTGTTTTATCGTTCACAGAAAGAAATATAGTCAGTGTTTACTAAAATGTTTTCTTCATAAACGAATATAATATCCAATTGAGCAAATATGTACCTAATAACTCTAATGTTTGGCATCATATTGCCTAAATAAAACCCATACCCTAACATATTATTTTATTCGTCGAAGGACTTTTAATACTTTGTTATATTTAACGACTGCTTTCGACTGCGACTCTTCTCGATAGCCAGTCCATTTCTTTAGCTATTACGCATGAACTTTTGTTTAATACTTCTATGACTTCTTTTACGTTTCTTGTTTCTATTACATTCATTACATCTTCAATTTCGTTTAAAAGTTACTGCCGCCGTCCCAAAGAAAAGTTTACCAAGCTCAAGTTACCACTTGAAAGTTGTCTATCAAGAATACTACGAATAAAATTATTTTACAAGACGACCTTATGAAAGCGAGAGCACCGATTAGTAGAATAACAACCACTAATAGCTACCCCATGAGATAGGATCCCTAAACAACACATCTTCGAAGGAGGTACCAAATTCTGGCATAAATGAATTCCGAATCTACATGGACGGTTCCAAGATGAAGTCAGGGACCAGAGCAAAAGTATTTTTACAACATCTAAATAAACATAAACATAGTACTGCATGGCGCTAGGCCAACGTCTAGGTCTGGTAACCATAGTACAGGCTCTGCCTAGTTTGGGATCAGACGGCCGTGTGTGAGATTTGTGAAGTTATTATTATTATTAGATAGATAGATAAAATCTTTATTCATTAACCATTTCATTAGTTTACATAAAGGTCCACAAAACCAAATAATCGGTTTGTCTGTGGTAGTATATTATTATAGTGGTGTTCCTCCAATGGATCAAACGGCACAGCGATTCACACGTGAGCTACGCCACTGATGAGATGTAAAGGAAGGGGTCTGCAACACTGGTGGTGGGTCTGCTGCCACTACACTTCAAGTAACTTCTTCTCTTGGGTATAGCAACGGATTCGTGACGCGCAAAACGGTCATAGGACCAACATACCTGAATGTAGGCAGTCCAAACTAGTGCTGACGACGCCGACAAGTCTCACCACGTTTAACCTGCAGACTGCTCAGAATCAACTTACTAGACATCTGAATAGTTGTAGGAATCATTACGGGCTATTTGGCCCCGGATCAGCATCTATTCACCATCAATACGACAGGCAGCCCTCTATGCAGAGAATGTCTCAAGACGGAGGAAACAGCCGTCCACATTATCCTGAAGTGAAATCGTATATTTTTAATACATTTCAATTTACAGACATATATGTATATGTTTATTAAAGACTATATGGTTCTATTCACGTTTGTATTTCGGAATGCCCGACTAGTTTAGGACCCGACGGGGGCCCTTTTTCAAGGAGTGAAGCGTCCTGCCGCGACGGTGTCAGGCGTCACACACATATATGTAAGTGCAGAAAAGCATTTAAAAGTGTCAGTATCGTTTATAATGTTTTAACGGTTATCAAGTATTCTTTCGTTAGCAAATATTCTTATAATAGAAATTGAACAGTCGCGTCTGCCAAAATACTGTTGAGAGTTTGCCACTATTTATAAGTCAATTAGCTAACCACAAACCTTTCAGCTATGAGAGTACACTATAAGATAGAGTATAAATTATTTTAGCTTGTTTTAATAAAAAATATTAAGCAATAGCACAACTATAATGATTCTAAACACGCTGGTAGACATTTAAGTCATCTCAGTTTCTCTCTATTAAACGTCAACACGGTAGGTTCTGTAGGAATTTGTATTACATATCATGCAACTTGTGACGTCATACTTTGCTTTTGTTATTCTTCTACTTTTAATGTTTGTTTCATAATAAAAAAAAACACTTTTGAAAATAAAAGGAATATAATTTTTTTTAGTGTTATTTAACTCTTGATTTCATCATCATCATTATTTCAGCCATAGGAATAGGCTGGCAATAGGTCTCCCTCAATGACTTCCAAGATTACTGGTCGGAAGCGGCCTGCAATCACTGTCGATCTGCGATTTTTAAAAGCTCATCTGTCTATCTTGTTTCATAAACACTGTTAATTACTTTATTTCAATCACAGTAAACTATCCTATTATTGTAAAAAGAAGTAATAGAAAGCGTTATAACAAACGTCACTAGACGGCATTTAAACGCTTTTCTTATTAAAGCGCATGCCTCGCCATATGTTAAACCTTCTGCCTATAAACGGTGCCAACCCTATTTCATAAAGCTTTGAACGACACTGCGTTAGTTGTGCCAGTTGAGCACAATTTATTTTGTGTTTATTTTTAGTTTTTAAAGCTGAAATTATGGAATATTTCAGTCGTACAGATATTAATATTCCTGCAGAATATCATCTTTTAAGAAATATAGTATAGTCTCACTCAGTACAGTCCCTCCTAAGTTGTCTGTAAGAGATCGCAGACTGCGATAAGGCCGCCGATTGTACCGTTACTTATATTTCTAGATGGTATGGGTATGTATGTTGATGATGAAAGAGTACCTGCCTATCTAATGAAGAAAAAATCCATAAGAAGTTTACCGGAGAACATACCTACTAGCATAATAATAATCTGAGTCTTTGGTTCTAAACACACGGATAAACATACTTAGATAGCTGTATTTTTTCATAAAAATCTTTCAAACAATCTCCATTAACTGAAATAATGTTAAATAAATAAAATATGTAAAAACATCTAAACACAATATACTTTTACTAAAGTTTTAAATAGCATTGTTTTAGCACAAATTCGTACAGCACTTCCCAAAGTATGAGGCGTGAGCGAATATCGGGTGGACCCCGAAGGATACGACAGACCGGGTACCTCAGGGTAATATTAAACTCATTGCGGTTAAAAGTACGTTACATGATACAAAATCCAAGCCATTTTCTGCCAGTTTAGGCATACAACATTAGGTAGCACATTATTTAACATTGTTAAATTATAAATTATAGGCATTAAAGAATAACTTAGTTTTAAAATACATGTACCCATATTAGTCTATAGGAAACGTGCACAAACTACAGGTGGCAGCACAAATCGACACGAGAGCCACAGTGTGGTTAAAAGAAAACTTTTTAGAACTGTTATCGTGTTGCCGTCAATGTTTAAATTATATTTAAATCGTGTGTATTATTAATATTAAAATTACAAATAATGGGTTTCTGCTGACTAGAAATGATCGTCAGCGTGGCCAGAATATGAATATGAAAAGGCCAAAAACTATTCGAATCCGGCCATGTCTTAGAAGTAAAAGAAACAGGAATACTCTAAAACTCCCGTGTGAATAAATAACAGTTAGGAATCATGAAAATGCAGTAATAACTGATAAAATTGTAGCTCAAATGAAAATCGTTAAAATAACTTTAAAGTATTTTCTGAACTCGGTTTTCACGTAAATTAAAATTATTTGAGGCTATGTTTAGTTGCAGATTTGTTTGTATTGAATAAATAGTACATACAAAACTTAGCTATTTTTACAAATAACCTTATTAGGAATTTCTTAATGTTTTTGAAACTCATATCTACATATGTTTTTTTACTGAATTTATTCACTAATGTCGTTTATCACATAACCATGGAAAGTTAGTACTATTCGTGGGAAAGTAATAGAATTTTTACCATTTTACAATTTTTTTCTTTGAAGTGTTCGAGCATCCACAAATGCAACAATACATTTCCACTTAGTTAAATGTTATTTTTCACTTCTTTAATGTGATTATTTAATAACGAGAAGTGCCAATGTCTAGTATTGGTTGCGTAACAGATTGGGATTTGCGTCACCAGGCGGTAGAGTCATTGTTTTGCACATTTCCTATATACAAAAGTCATTATAATAAATTAAGTTAATAACAAAGTTCAATTATATATTCGATGCTAAGGATAAAGTGACTAAAATAGAAAATAAATGAAACTAAATATCTCTTTTATTGTTTCAATGTTTTCTTTATGAAAGGTGAGTCCCGAATTTGGAAGTTTTTGTTGGGTGGGTCGCGGTCGAATAACTTTGGGAACCATTGCATGCCTTGCATTGCAATAAGTGCAACCACTTCTAGTAACTGAGAGGGTTTCATGGAATATTAAAGCTGTTGACCTCTAACAAATTCTTCTGCAATGACCGGTATACTGGCGCCACTGTCCGAATCCCTGAATGTTTCTGTCTGACTTAATCTGTTTTTGGCATCGTTTCAATATTTGCTACGGAAAGGACTGATATCGTTGAGAATGTCTGAAAAAGTCCGCGTCAAAATTTTACAAAAACTATCAGTACTTAAACCATGACGTTTTATATTATTAAAAAAGTGTATCGCTGAAGAAAATTATACATAATGATATTGGTGATTTTGACTCAGTGTCTTAATTATTCATGCTAGATGATACGTGATACGTATCATCTAACCTCAATAGTTATAAAATATTTAAAAGAATAATAATAATAGTCTTATAATTATTATTCTTAAAAATACATCTCATCAATTGAAATTAATCACTTATTTTCACTAATTAACAATGGTACCTTTGTAATTTGAATTAGACTGATAATTTTTCGTTTCTAACAGATTTAATCACGTACACCTCTATTTAAAAACAGATCATATTTTTCATTGTTGATTAATATGTTTTGTAATAAACTCATTTTACCATTATTTTATTTACCTTATCCTTATGACGTAATACAAGAAGTTAAGTAAATAATTTAGAGTAGGCATCACGCACACAGTGACAATTTGTTGACAATAACTACACGCTCTTACTCACACAACTCTTAGTTTAGTAGCCCGTTGTAGGCGCATCATTTGTTAGAGTTACTCTATCTAGACATGTATATTATCAAAGGTCACAAGTCACTCTGCTGAACCAAAGCTATTAGAAACTATTTATTGTTAACCGCCGACGCAACAGGATATTACGAGTTCAAAGGGTGTATCTGTGTGCAACATAGCTCCTGAACAAAGGGACCTATTTTGTTTCTTTTTTTGTTTGGAATGTGACTAGATCGAGAGTGTTCTTAGCTAAAATTGAAGAAACTCTGTTCAGCCGTCGTTAAAGGGCTTTTGAGTTGGGGGTATTTCAAAACTTTTTGTAAAACTTTTTGAATGTAAGTTGTTGTTTCTTTTAAATCCATCCATCTTTTAAATAATAAGTAATAAAACAAAAGACAACAAAAGGTGAGGATATAAATATAGATAGAACAAACGGTCTGTAAAATAGTGGAAGGGCCTTTTTATGCGATAGATATAATTGTAATTTTACACTTTTTATTTATCAACAGAATAAATCAAGATTGACTCTTCTGTTGTGTATATCTTGTAATACTGTAGTTGCTATTATTCACGAGAGAGAATTGCGAATTCTCTAAATAGGCCAAATATTTGTACCATTCATAGATTTTGCTGTAAGTAATTTTTCTCTATTTTCGTATGTTTGTGAAGTCATTGTGGCTTTAGCAAAACTTCTTACCACGTGAGTTATCTATGCTCCTAATTAACCCGTATGCCAGATACAGAACAAACCAACCACTTAAACCATCCTTTGTAAACTAACCACATTTAGAATTTACATTTGAAATCATTTACCACAAGCCTTCGAGCGCATCCAGCCCACATGGCGCCCAACGCCGACGTCACTCAAAGTTAGTGACTAACGACTAACTCGTACGTACGTACGGACGTACTCGTACTAGGATAAGATGCGTAGCTCATGTCTTGTATACATCGTGTGTTTACTAGGTAACATTATATTTCTCATAAAATCAAAGTATCGTTAACTTTGATCTTGTGAGAAATTTTACCTCTACTACAGTCCAGATAATAGTTACTTCGTAACCTCTACGTAGACCCACGCAATGTAGCTAAAATTTTTTCGCACAGACCTTCGGTTCTTTGAAATGTTACACCTCTATGGCTACATTGGCTACTCGATTAAACATTTATGTTACACGCTTTTGATACTAAAATATTAATATATTATCGCAGACTAGGTTTGATGAATGATGAAATTGGTAAAGTGGTATAAACATTATACAGTACAATTTGAATTGTACATGTGAGAACTGTGTAGTCACTTAAGTATTAAGTTAATTTTCTATGTTGCCTAGCAGCTCTGTGATTTCCTTTTTCATTTTAGAACAATATTATGTTACATTGTCCTCACATTAAATTGCGCTTATAAACAATGTAACAAGTAACTTTGTAAAAAAAAATACCATGTTGAAAAAGAGTGTCCTTGGAGTTTCTTGCCTGTTCTTCTCCATAGGATCAACTAGCTTCACGACCAACATATACTGTCTGACTCCTCCTGACAATTCAAAAATACCTACAATGGGTTTAATTGAAATAAATAATTTTGATTTTGATTTTGAAACATCTAAAAAATTTATAATTTTATCTAATGCAATTGGCACTGCATGTATCAGAAGTGAGATTGTGATGCGCACAAGTTCTTGATTAACACGGCTTAGATTCTTGGTCTGTAAAATTTTATACAAAACTTATTTACCTTTTTGGGTAAACACATTTTAAGTAGCATTCTATTTACTGATAACAATAAGGCATCGGTAACCTTATCATGCAACTGTCGATCATCCTTTGAAAGTTAATTTTGATATTTTTTCGAGATATACACTACAATCTAGTAGCAAGTACCTACACTGATATTTCACTGATCGTATATCTCCGATTTCTATCACCGTTCAGATAGCTTATAAGAGCATCTCCGAAGCGATTTTATGATGTCACAGTGGATCATGAACCCAGTGTGAAATACCGCGTAATATCGAATACTGGAAAACGGAAATCTTATTGCGATCTGTCTTACCTCATCCAATTTGAGAAGACATCATATGCTTTATGAGTTTTAATAAAACGCCTATACAAGGTAACAGTTTAGTTCAGAAATTAGATTGTGTTTTTCTATTTCAGTGATAAAAAAGTATATGGCTAGACTGATTACACTTGTGACACTTGAGTTGCAGATGTCTATGGGGGCGGTAGTCATTTACCATCAGGTGACACGTCTGCTCGTTTGCCCCATATACCATAATTAAAAAAAAAAAAAAAAACCGGGTGACCCAAAAATACCTCACTCGTTTTTTTATCCGAAAATCCTTGTGTTGCGAAGTATGCCATTAACGTATTCGATACATAATTATCATATCATAATTTCTCATTATCAGAATTATCCCATATCGGAGTCTAATCTACAGTCTATGCTAAAGTGTCAGATGGTAAGTTCTTAGGATGATACACCACCGTTTAAAATGAAGATCTTTTTTACAAGCTTTTATTGTTTTAAGATCATTTATTTTCTAATTAAACATTGAGTTCAAGATAAAACAACGACAACAAAATTTCCTTCATACACTGAGGTACAAATTAGGAGTAAAAGGCAACCGCAGTCAGCATGTGTTATTAATGCTACTCAAGATCACAGAGAAGTTTGAACGGAGCTTCAAATGGCAACGTTATTATAATCTGTGTAAGAGAAGTGAAGTAACATTTGTGGTTTATACAGTTTGTACTTTTTGCTATTTATTATACTAATAGTTACGATGATCATATTCTACATATTTGAATAGTTTATAGTTAATTAAACACAAAACTGTTAAAGCCTTAAACTGTGTTATCACAACCAATAGGACTCGATAACAAAAGATGTCATATTAAAAGGTCAAGGTGCACACCGAGACACATAAGGTTTTTTCGCTTTCATACTACATACATATTTTCCTAGTTAGATACCAGTTACTTTAGAACTGCTGGTCTTTAGCTCCAGAAATAACAAATGTTCTTTCTGTTATTTCCTTGAACTTGTATTCGATTTTAAGGCACTTGATCTGGAAAGTTCGATCTCCAGATGCAGCAGCAAAAATTATATGCTTTGAAATCTGTGAACAGAAAAGGTACCCAAGATTGAAGATGCACGTTATATTTCAATATGTAGAAACATTTCATAAAGAAAATTCATATCGTCTAAGGTCGTTGTTGAAGGCACCCGATGGAAATACTAACATTAAGTTCAACATTTAGATTATTCATTCCTGCATGTTATTAAGCGTCTACTACGCCGGTTCAGCTGCTTGCGTATTTCATGGAGTTTTAACATTTTTCTCTTCTCTCCGAAAGCAAATTTCAGTTTGAAGTTTAATCAATGAAAAGTCAAAGATATGGTTACGACATTTGTTTTAAAGTCTGTATGGTATTTCAAGCAGTGGTCCTTATTGTACCAGACTCAGAATAAATCATTAACAGTTTCATTGCAGAACATGTGCCTTTTCACGTGCCTAGCTGCACGCTAGTAAAGAATAAATGACTTGTAAATGTAAATTAGCGCCTTAATTTGACCTTGGTCTCTACTATACGACCTTTAAATGGGACCACGCCTGTCTGTAACCCTGTATGTTAACAGTTAATATGTATCATAAAGCTGAAAAGTTTTTTGTTTGTTTATTTAAACTCGTTAATCTCTGGAATTACCAGGCAGAATCAAGTATTTTTATGGGATAGGGGGCAAACGAGCAGACTGGTCACCTGATGGTAAGTGACAGCCGCCGCCCATAGGCACCTTTAACTCGAGAGTCAAAAGTACGTTGCCGACCTTTAATGTGGGAGTAGGGAAAGAGATGGAAGAGGCGGAGAGCGGGGAAGAGGAAAGTTTTAGGGCCTCAGGTATGAAAACCAATGTAAAATATAAAATGTTGTAAACTGTAAATTGTTTGTTCTGTGAACTAGAACACTAAATAAAAGAAATTACTGTTAAAATTTGACATGTCTCTAGCCTTTTCGGTTGTTTCTTTTAAAGTCTAGTCATACGACGGTCTAGTCATACGGCCCTAAAACAAGAAAATAAATATAACACTTTTATTAATAAATTAAAATTGTTCCTTATAAACAAAGCCTATTACACATTAAATGAATATTTTAATGACAAAATACAATAATTGATACAAAACAAGCCAAAGAAATCATCCAATCACTAGTTAAACATTTTATACATACACAAATTTATTAAATAATTATAATAATATAGTATACAATGACATATTTAATAAATCCGTGAACAGAATAAGAAAAGATAAAATATAAAATAAATATAGCAGAATAAAATTATTTTTAATTGATTAAAATTATCATTGATAACCATAGATAAGACAGCTTAAGTATACAATACATAAGACACTGTACTTTTTATAATTATCTTACAGTACCCAAGACATTACATATTTTCTAAAATTTTATATTTTTATTTTATAAGAAATACGTAATACACACATTTTATTATTGTTTTTAATGTGCATTCTAAAGCAATACATTACATAAATTCAAACACAAATAAAACAAAAAATACCTGAATTAGCTATTTATTGAGGTATAGGATATAGTTAACTCTTAGTTTTATTCTTATGAAAAGCTCTCTTCCTCCTCTCTCCTAATGAAAACTTTGGTGTGCCCAACAGGGTCCATAATTAGTTCTAACTTTATGTTTAACATCCTATCAATGTAATTATGGAATGCAATAAAGTAATGAGTAATGAGTACGAAATGTCGACTACCATCTAGTTTTATTAGTGGGAATAGCCATGTAGAAGTATTTGAAAAGATCTATTTTCTAAAATATGAAAAGATCTATTTACAAAATATATCATTTGTTCATTTTCAAAATACTATTGCAACCTAAACGATACCGCTCGTTAGCAAGCGATAACGCTTCTATCGGTAAATTAATGGCTTTTACGCAGCTTTGTACGTACGGGTTAATCTTAAACCGAGAGACTGCGCAATGATAACGATAGTGAGCTTTATTACCTTCGCCTAAATGTTGCGTAATTACTGGAGAAGAATTTTCAATAACATCTTAACTGGCCTGTTGGTCTAGTGGTTAGTGATTCTGACTACTGAGCCAGAGGTCGTGGGTTCGATTCCCAGCAATGATCGAGAAATGGTAATTGGTTCTGTGTCGGGGTGTAATTTATCTATAAAATATGTATGTATTTAAAAATATATAAGTATGTTTATCAGCAGTCTGGTTAACATAGTACAGGCTCTGCCTAGTTTGGGATCAGACGGCCGTGTGTGAGATTCCATGTATCAGAAGTTATTATTATTATTATCTAGCAGTTCTCAGTCTCTTGGAAGAAGCAATTTATTTTTCTTTGTCCCCTCGTTGTCTTTTATAAACTTATTTGAATGAAATAGGATATAAAAAGCCGCTAGTGATAATGTAGACAGGATTGAGGAGGAGGAAGGATCTTTGCCATATTCGTGAATGTTCTCTTCTGAATCCCTCTCACCCAAGCATTTCTCTAGTGAGTAGGGGAGACAGGAATCTATGAAGGAAAGTTGGAAATGCGTTAGTTACCGTACTGATCTTGCGAGTACCTGTAGGCTCTGAAAACCGTTTACCCGGTTTCGATTTTATTTTTTTATGATATAGGGGGCAAACAAACAGATGGGTCACCTGATGGTAAATGACTACCGCCGTCCACGGACATCTGCAACTCAAGAGTCGTAAGTGCGTTACCAGCCTTTAAGTTGGAAAGGGGGGAAGAGGGAGGGAGGGAAGGAAAGTGCGTGAGGTTACCGGAGGCCCTAAGGCCTCCGGTAACCTCACGCACTCGGCGAAAAGCAATGTAACCATTGCTTCACTGCCGGTTTCTGTAAGGCCGTGTTATCACATCGGTCGAGCCGGCTCATACGTGCTGAAGCATGGCTCTCCCACGATAATATTTTTTTTGTTAACAGTCTTCCTCAGGCTGAAGATACTGTGCCAGGAGTAATATTGTCTACCTTACCTCGTAATCCTTTAAAGAAAAAAATACAAGCATTACCTTTCTATAACAGAGTACATTATTATGTGTAAAAGTTTATTAACGAGCAAGGCGTGCTACCACTAATCAACTGATCAAAGTGGCTGGGAACAGTTTGATGAAACATCGCAGAACCACTTTTTAACCCTATACGCAAAAAGGGGTATTATAAGTTAGACCGCTATATGTGTGTGTTTGTCTGTCTGGGTGTCTGTCTGTGACACCGTAGCGTTGGATGCGGTTTTTTCATTTGAAGCAGATTTTCTAGCGGTGGTTTTTATACGGTTTAATCAAAATCAGTTGAGCCGTTTCAAGGTCATCACCTCTTTTGTTAGCTGCGTTAGGGATCATAGACGCATAACATGTGTGACCTATTTTTTTAATTATTGTTATTTTTTGTGTCGGGAGTTTTTTAATTGTGAAAGTTTCTAGGAAAGGTTAACAATAGGTAGGTATCCCACGGTCATGGTGAATAGTCTCATAGAAGGTATTTTATAAATCCAAGACGCTATTTATTACATGTTAGGCAACAAGGAACATAACTTAGACACAATAACGAAATCATAAATCTTTTTTGTATCCTACTAATATTATAAACGTGAAAGTTTGTGAGGATGTATAGATGAGTGGATGTTTGTTCCTCATTCACGCAAAAACTACTGAACTGATTGCGATGGAACTTGATATGTAGATAGCTGGTGACCTGGATTAACACATAGGCTACTTTTTATCCCGATATCGTTAATAAATTCTCTTAATAGTATCCTTTGCGTAAAGTAAATAAGAGATTTTTCTTACAATCTTTTCAAATTTCTATTCTATTTCTACATTTAATTTTTATCGCCTTAGTTACTCTTGTACTCTTGGTAAGTCTTGTAGATAGGTACAAAGCGTTCTTGAACATTCTGATACCAAATATCTTCCAGTCGTTAATCTGATCTGTTCTTGAAGAGCAGCCAGGCGTTGCTTAAGCTTTCCTTTGTTCTAAAGGTATGCCGTAAATAAGTCTTATAGGTATTCGATAAAACGCAGTAGTTCTGCAATGTTACAAAGTTCATTTATTTATAAAATAATAAAGTCTGTTTTATTTTTTGACTTTAACGTCAATTTTATTTCTTCTATGGTCGCAAAAAATTAGCAGCCTTAAATCATGCAAAGTACTAGATAAACCTGTATATATTGTGTTACATTGCTATTTCAAACTGGACTTACTACTTCAATTCGTCAACTTCAAAACAAGGAGATGTTTATATCTAATATATATCTGACCAATAAGAGTACATGTATAGCTTGCCTAACAGTACCGATGCCTATATATTCTTACAACATGAGAAATTGACTCACGACACTTACATCCTAAACACTTAAACCCCAAGTTTAAAAAAACTTACTACAAAACTGTTGATAAAGAAATTTTATAGACTATACAGCGACATTGTAGTTAAGAATTTAGGATAGAGATATTTTACTACTTTGATTGCTGTGATAAAAAAATTGTAGTAAAAACAAAAAAAAAGTTGAAGTGAAGTGCAAAGTGATGTGAAAAATGGTCCATTGAAAGTTAGTCAATGTGTCTGGAATGTAGGAAAGTTCTTCGTAAGTTGATTAGTGATGCGAGGGTCGCACTTTGTGGATGTTTGACTCACACGCCTGTCTGAGTCCAAGACATTCGTTTAGTTGTCCGACGACGTTCCATTCCGTTCCGTTTTACGTGAATTGGTAATTGTGACAAGATTTGTTGGTCTTTTGAATTTCAGGATTTATTGCGTGTAAAGAAAATTTTGCTATTATTTGTTGTGGAAATTGAATTCACTGGTAATAGGGAATATGCATGTATTTTTTTTTTATCTTTTATTGACTTGTTCCACCATTCTACTCTAATAAAAAATATAAATAACCTCGGCAATGTTCAAATTAATTTTTAAAATAACATTGAAAACATCGATAACATTTGATCTGTTTAAACGCCGACATATTTCGCGGGCCTTGGATGACGTCAGATATCACGCTCAGTGTTTGTTTCATAAACTTAGTATACTTACTTGAAGTGTTACAGTAATTTTATACCGATTTTCAGTTGTAATTACTATGTATTGTAATTAATAGACGATGGATAAAGTTTAAAAAACATTTTATAAGTATTGGCTTGTCCCTAAGTGTAAAAACACTATAAGAAGTACACCCAATACAGTATTTTTTCCTGTACAAAATAATAATGTGAAATACGAAATCAATGGTGTAAATTAATGAGAAGAGATGAAGTATCTTCAATATCGTGTTTATATTGTTGTGAAGATCACTTTAATGTAAGCATATTACAATTTAATTGCTAGAATAGTGTGAATTAGTCAGCAGTAGGTCATTTATGTTGGTTTTAAATATCAAGCAGAAGGCAACTTGCTTGTCTACTTAAACTAAGTAACAAAAGTCCAATAAAACTTCATGAATATAACTAACTATACATATCTTACCTATCCTTTAGATTATAATATAACAAGTATTATAATAATTACCTTGCGGATTTTACTCCTTTGACCTCAGCAGACGTAAAATCTGGATTTGATGCAAAATATGTAGTCATCATGAATGCATCTATTTTCGGTAGATTGTCCGATTGTTCTTTGACAAAACTACTTTCAGTCATCGTCCTAGATAATTTCTAATATCACTAGAATGCCTAAATTGCACTAGCTAAGGGCAAAAACCACAGAAACACCTATCTTTCTCCGTAACACTACGAATATAGGCGCCGATTAATGACAGGACGGGGAATTTGACGTCATGTTTTGTTTCGACCAATAGTGAAGCGTTTTTGAAGTTTAATTTCGCTCCCTTATTTTGCATATTTTAATTAATATTTTTTGCAATTAAAGACGAACTAAATAAGAAAATAATTTTTTAGGCATAATATGTGGACAATAAAGATTCAAGGGAAAATTAATCAAGTAAATTTAAACAACATGCATATTGCCTATTGAAATTGAAAAGTATGTTAATAATAATACTTTTAAACAAGATCAAGATTAAGAATGGAAAAGATAGAGAAAAAGATAAAAGAAAATCAAGGTGGACAATTAATTAATTTAATTTCTGTTCCTACACTGAAATGACATTGACATCTGTCAATGCATCAATGGTTTTTTTTTCACCACTGTGATAACTCGGTAGAGCTGTTTTCTCTAACATCATAAGCGATTATACGCATTGAATTGGTAACTATTTTCCATCAACAGAGTACATTAAAAGCATAAGAAGTGAAAAATAAGATTTAAAATTTACCAAAGAAGAAAGTCGAGGACACAAATAAATTTGTAAGAAGCTTCGGAAAACAGTTTTTATTTTTGATAGGGGAAAGATCTAGAACTACCCTCAATGCGTATGACCTTCTAGGCTAAGAAGGCGAGCAATAAAGTAGGAAAGGGTTGATGGCTGGCACAGTAATGTTATGTTATGTTACCCCGGTACAAAGAACTAGGAACGTTAACTTTTATAACCGTATTCACAGCTCAATGTTCATTTTATTGCGACATCCCGCTGTGAATACGCTTAGTTTAAAAATGTTTACTTTGTTATAAATACCGTCATTTAATAATACGGTTTCTAGCACCATCTTCATGTTTCTGTAAAGCTATGACCACGTTGTAAAATAAAGAACGGTCCAAGTTCCTTCATAAAACACATGAAATGTCTATGCCAATACAGGATTTGGGGCTGAATATGCCAGTACATTCCATTAATATCATGATTAATAATTAATTTACCGGTAAAGTTATTCGTTTATGGAATGCGTTGCCAGTTACTGTTAGGTGAACGAATTAATAATCATTTAAGGAAACTGGTTTAAGAACATGTTTGATAGTTATTATGTGAGTTAGCGCTTGTACATTTTTGAGATTTTATGTCCCTTCGTGCCTTGAACTGTAATTAAATAATCAAAAAGGACCAATGGAGACCTAGTCTCCATTGCTCCCTCTAAGATAATAAGTCTGTAAATAGAAATTCCAATTAAAGTTGTCACTGTATCTGACTATAGTATTTGATTTATTCGAATCTTTGTATAACAGTGAACAATATTACTTTGATACCCATAACCTTAAGTTGAATAACACCTACTACTTGAATCTTTTCTCACATCTGCGACAGCAATCGGGTCGGAACCATTAACCCTACATTCACATAGAAATATCGGATCACTTTCATATATTCCCGAATGAGAAATATAGACCCATTTTATCAAATCCTTCGGTGCTGACAAAAGGGACGCGCAGAATGAGGTCGAACTATGACCGCGACTGGGGAGCGCACCCTGTTTTTAATACAATTTAATCTATATTTCGTTACGGTCAAGTGACCAAAACTCAGCTTGACAAAAACTTGAAAAAGTCAGTTTAATTTTTCAAGAGTTTTAATATGAAGGAAAGTTCTAGACAGTTTTATTAGCGTAATTGGTTTAGATAAGTTTTGTGTTCCACGACGTCGTAGCTATTCCAGAATATAATTTTAGAATATTATTTTGTTTTTCCTGACTGCCGCAGGAAGGTAATATTTTTCGAACTTATGTATATATACCTATATGTACTGTTAACTGTCTAAACCGCTTGATGGATTACCGCATAGGAAGTGTTAATAGATTCGCCTCAGTTTTAGGAGTGGCTATATATTCACTTTTTAGTTAAAAAAATGTAACGAAATCGATTTTTTTATTTTAAAAATTACCTTCGTGAAATAGAGATTCAATATAAATTAACACTAGCAGCGCCCCGCGGTTTCACCCGCGTAAGTCCCGATCCCGTGGGAATATCGGGATAAAAAGTAGCTTATATGTTAATCCAGGTATCCAGATATCTATCTAAATAAAAAGTTTCATCACAATCGATTCAGTAGTTTTGGCGTGAAAGAGTAACAAACATCCATCCATCCATCCAAACTTTCACATTCATAATATTAGTGGGTTATAAATAATATTGAATTGAAATGACTGAATGAATTGAAGAC
This sequence comes from Callimorpha dominula, assembly GCA_949752705.1. Taxonomy (NCBI): domain Eukaryota; kingdom Metazoa; phylum Arthropoda; class Insecta; order Lepidoptera; family Erebidae; genus Callimorpha; species Callimorpha dominula. The sequence goes on from OX456992.1 coordinate 3,296,340, forward strand.
TCATGTTTTTCTTAATCGATTCCATAGATTTCGATACTTTCATAGCTACAATACAACTATCTTGGTAATATATAAAGTACAACACATATACAATCTTGATAGTTGTGTTTCTTTAAATTTAAATTAAAACTGTGTGTTTCCAGTACTTACAAAGCCATCGTACGATATTCAACTGACAAAAAACGGTATAAAAATGTCGGAGAAAATAAACAGAACTTATAAAAGAATATAACAGCTTTCAGTTAACTCCCGGCGTGTTATTTTTTATCTACGAAGGTAACGTTTGTTTTCAATTCGCAGAAAATACAGTAACCGAGGTTTCGAATATATCAAGATATCCATAAAATAGACTAACACTGCCTTGTAACTTCGCTCGTCGATCGAGACAAAGTTCCCTCCTCTCGAGAGGTGATTCTTTTTGAAATTCAAAAATATGTATCTTTTCGTATTAGAATATCTATTATTTTTCAAATTATTTGGTCAATAAAATCTTGTTTATGACACAGAAGTAAAGAAATTGGTTCAGTATTGGTTCCCCTCCGATTTCCGTTCAAATATTCAGTACCGTTCAAATATTTAGTATTATTAATTTAACAGCAGTAATTATTGACGACTCTCATTTGACGCCGACTCTCATCTCATCATGACATGTAGTCGTTCGTGTACAGTCGAAAGGTGAAATGTTCAATAATTACGTTTATATATATAATTAACTTATCAGAATTATTTAATAAGAGACACGAGTTCATACAAATATGCATTTTAGTACTAAATAATGTAATCGTAGTTGCTTTATTTTTATAAGCTATGTTTGTATAAATATTTTTTTCAATCATCGTCAATCTAAAATTTGTAATCGGCTATCTCTATGTGTTGCCATTTGCAAATGCATTCGTTGTGAGAGAATTATGCAACTTAAAAAAATTATATCGCGTAAACACAGATATTGTTATATCCTCAATAGCTATCAGAGTAGGAATATTAACACAATGAGGGAGTTCTAAATTGTCAACTTCTATGAGATGGCAAAAGAGAGATATTAAAACTTGATTTTATATACAATTATATGAGGAATTTGGGGAAATTAGTACTTTTATCTCACGAAAATTTGACCTTGATATATTCATAAGTGGATTGTCAACTTTGTACTTTGTAAGGAAACGCTTATAGATACCAATGGCAATATATTTGCATCTAATATAAATAACTTTTCTTTCAAAAATAAAACCTACAATTTAAAGGAATTCAAATTTCAAATAACACGGTAACAAACACGATTGGACGTTTACAACTCTTTGGGGACTAAACAAGAAGTTCGTACATAACGTTTTCATTCGACCAGGCACTAATTATGCAACAGGGACATTACTTTATTCGACTTTATCTACAGTAACAAATTATATTTACGACCGTGGCAAAAAGTTGAATATAAACTTTAGGCTTCCGTCTGAAGCGAAAAAATGGCAGCCAATGGCTTACACTCTCTAATAATCAAAAGAATTTCTTTTTCTAAGTTCTACATAAGCGAATTAATATAATCACTACATATTATAAAATAAAGTCTTCCGCTGCGTTTGTCTGTCTGTCTGTTTCTGTTTTTTTTTTATGTTATATGGGGCAAACGAGCAGACGGGTCACCTGATGGTCTGTCTGTCTGTTCGCGATAAACTCAAAAACTACTGAACGTAGTTTCATGCGGTTTTCACCAATAGATAAAGCGATTCATGAGGAAGGTTTAAGTATATGATTTGTTAAGGTTTTGTGTAAATTGGTTGAAAATGATGATGATCGTTGAAGATGTCTCTGCTACCCGTGCGAAGCCGGAGCGGGTTGCTATTATGATATAATTATAAAGATGACATCGAAATAAGTTACTTAGCACAATAAGTTACTAAGTCATATTTTAAGCACTTAAAATGTATTTACATTATTTTCTTATCATTTTTGTGGTCGGTTTTTACCTGAATATCAAATAACACTAAATAAATAACCTAGAACTGTCGTTTTCAGTTAGCGAAGTTCAACTACGATTCTACGTGACGTACTGTGAAATGCTCACTCTGTTTGTTCAAAACCATTGCCCGACTGTACTCTCTACAACTAGAATTAAGCTTCAGCTCACGTACGCAGTATAAACGCACGCTATGTATAGCATAACCGTATTTATTCCACCCTAATAGAGACTATTATAGTATACATCCAAAAGTCTAACCGAAGATAATTTGTCTAGTCGTAAGTTTCAGCTTTGGGCTACTATTTATCATTAGAACGCAATGCGTCTTTACAAAAGCTCAACAAGTCTTGTGTGGTTTATGTGGCTTTGATCACTGATAAATGGTGGTAAGATGGTTTGAATATAAGTGTTTAGTTTTGTGTGTCATGTTTAGACTTTTTTATACAACTAATTGACGACCAAGGACACGTCCTACCTACTTTTAAGTGACATTTTATGTTTAAATAACAGTGGTTAACACACGACGCAGTTGTTAAATCCAGAATCTTTACAGTTTTGGCAGAAAAATATAAAGTCCAAACCGGGACTGAATTATATATAGGTACTTATGTGTAAAACCGTCCTTCACTTATGGTAATGCTTGTGTGGTGCATTGACATCTTCAACGTACATTTGGCTTTTTAAAATAAAAAATAGAATTCTATAATTCAAATTTCGTATAGTCGAAAATCTAAACAAAAAAGGAAATGTATACAAATCGATTATAATATTATTATAACAGGTTGCTTTGCCTTTGATTGTTCATAGCTAGCCAAGCCGAATAGCGTGTGCGAACGATAGTCCTTCTGCTTTCTTACTAAAATACTGTCTGTTTCACAAGCGTTCATTTACGAGTTAATTCGATAAACAGCTACCAGATGTCACTTCTACACATAGCAAGTAAAAGGTCAATTATTTATAGTTGCCTACGCAAGTTCCCTGGTATTGTCAGAACAAACTCCTCCAGCCACGTGCCTCGCCATAACTTCCAGCTAAATATTCAAATCATAAGATATAAAACAGGTTTGTTGTTATTGGCACTCAAATGTTAAGGGCTTTCATAAAAGTTAACACGTGTGGGGATCGCTAATAAAACAAAGAAATTACTTTAGTAATTTCTCTTTTCTAGTGGTCGAGTATGGTTAGGTAGAAGCGTAATAATTACTGCACAAAACTATTCGTATGGGTGCTAAATCGACAATCGTGAAACCACACTCGCAGCGCCCCCTGTTCGCAACCGGCACACTCCCTATTGTCCAGATAGGCACCGGAGCTGTAAGGCACGCTCACTGTCGCTCACCTCCCGTATATTTGCAAATGCTCGCGGTAACACCGCTAGGTTCGTCAGAGAAAAACCGGTATTTGATGACTTGCGCCATTAGAGGGCTCAGGAACGGGTTCCCGTGGTACCCTGATCTAACAGCCGGACCCGTAGATTTTCCGGCTGCGAATCTATCTACTCCGGGTGCTTAGCTCCCTCTCTACTGCGGGGTTGACAGATACGTCTGAACTATGTAGTTTAAATATGTTTCAGCCAAGTATATTAACTTTCTATACATAATAACATTAATAAAATTAAAATACAAAAGAAAAATATAGTCAAACATTTATAGCACTTATTTGTAAAGGCTCTTTACAGACTCACATTAAATATACACGTAGAATATCTAAACAAAGTCAAGTTTTTCAGCTGAACAATGTTGTAAAACATTTTTATACGCCTATTTAAATTACAGCTACAGTACTCCTTAATTATTGTAAAAAAATGTTGCCAGGATGAAAATACCGAATAAATATTACGTTATCCCGTCTACTGGCTCCATTTCGGACTGACGAAGCCACTATGAAGTTTGCATATTAAAAATTAACATTTCATAAACAATAGACCAATCTACCGTGACTTCCATATTTAAACTTCGGCAAGCGTCGTGTTCTTTCTTTTTTACAGTTGAGATTGCCAGTTGTAATTTTAAGCGAAAATTGTTTTAGCTCACAATTGTTATTTGGTTTTTTTTCACTGTCTTTGTTATAAAGCAAAAAAAAAAAATAGTTGGGTTTTACTATATTGCTTCTTTATTCTTTAGTCTTTTAAGAATTCACGAGATACTCACGACCACGAGGTATCTAATGAGTATAAAAATAAGAACATTGATTACATGTATAAGTTTAGTGGACCTCGGAATAAGCAACTCTGATGTTTTAAATTGATCCAAAGGAAATAGAAATTCAAATTTATCTGTGCTTGTTACAAAATTGTTTTTTTTCTCCTTGGATGTTTATGGCAAATATTCGTTAATTACTTTTGCTGCAAAATTCTTAATTATTTCCATTTATATGTATACCTTGAAGGTATAACTAATATCAAACTTCGCGGCATAATTTTCAAAGCTTAGACGCACTTTACCTTCTAGAAAAAAAATACGACTCAATCAGGGCTGTAAAAGTCAAGATATGTGCACCAGTACTGTGGATAAAAATGCATACTAAGCTGACATACACTTTTGTAGCTGTCACAATACCTACTTGAGTTCAACCCTGCCACCTCTTTTGTTATATCTGGAGAATCATTTCGCAACAATAGAGGTGAACAATGAACCAAATATATGAATGCAATGCAGGGTCTATCATTTGTATTTTATTTCAGCAACTAGTTTTAATACGAGATTGTTTTTATTTAATTACCTCTCTACCTTGTTAAGCTCGTACCATAAGTTCGCATTTTAAATATCGCGCTTTTTTGTTGGCGTCCAATGAAAATGACATTAACGTTTTTACCCGATTACGAAAGGGTAATGATTTTAGCAGTCTATGTATGTATGTTTTTGTTTACGTGTGTTATACCGTAGCGCCTAAACTACTGAACCTATGTTGATGAATGAGGTGTGCGACGACATAGGCTATATAAATTCTAACTAAATTTAATATGGTGGACTTTACACATAAATACCTAAACCTTTATTGAGATTATCATAGCATGTTTGGTAATATCATATTGTCTAAGTAAATAAATTTGTTTATTTGTTAACAAACAAACAAAAGTAAGACAGCGCTACGTACAGCGCGGCTGTAAAATTAATATCTACTAAATATAAATAAAACACTGAAAAGTATAAAATAAAAAATAATTAAGTATAAAATAATATATGTTTTTTATAGTAGGGTGACAGTTTTTTAACTTATATTTTTACGGAAATACTTAGAATGACTTATGAAGTATTGACTCACACATAATTATGTCCTCTGACATGTATTTTATAGTTCATTTTGTAGACTAAAAATACGGTTTTGAGCAACTTATATCTATGTACAAATATAAGAAAAGTTAGCAAATGACAATCCACGTGTAAAAACTGATAATAGGCGGTCTAGACAAAGAAACAGAATATGAAACACACGGGAACACTGAACGCCATACTTTTAAATAAGTATGCTTTTTTTAAGGCTGACAGGCAGCCCTAGTCCTCGGGAAGCAGATACCTTCACCTGTGACACGAATACTGCTTGTGAAGCCTATTCTTTTCACTTTAAGGCTTCCAAAGTTGTGAATAAGAGAAAACTATTTGTCACATACAATACCTAGACAAGGTATTAAATCTAAAGACTAGAAAAACAAATTACTGTTTCCCTATCCACTGCAGGAGTTTTGGAGTTTTATATGCAGCTCTAAGTTTTTAATCATGTCGTCGCAGTCGTAGAAAAACAGCGGATTTGATTTTTTGACATAAGCCTACTGAAAACATTATAGTTTGCCTATCATAAAACAAAACATTTTTCAAAGCTCACACACACAGTAACATTTTCAGATTTAATTAACAGAAACAGCCGTTTTCTAAATATTACATAAAACATCATTTCAAACCTTTAAAGTGCTCTTCTGTAAAGTTACTAAAAATCAAATCCGTCGTTATTCTATTACATAAAACATCATTTGAAACCTTTAAAGTGCTCTTCTGTAAAGTTACTAAAAATCAAATCCGTCGTTATTCTATTACATAAAACATCATTTCAAACCTTTAAAGTGCTCTTCTGTAAAGTTACTAAAAATCAAATCCGTCGTTATTCTATTACATAAAACATCATTTCAAACCTTTAAAGTGCTCTTCTGTAAAGTTACTAAAAATCAAATCCGTCGTTATTCTACGACGACGACGATCTTTTAGAGGCTGAAAATTGGATTTTTGTATTTATTTGCCTATTGCTTAACAATGTATGTATATTTCTTTTAATATTTTGAGTTGAGGCCGCGTTGGTGAATTTAGCGTCTAGCGTCGATTAGTGGTGGTATTGAGATAAGAAATTCGATAGTGTGCATAACTCGAAAATTGTTTAAGAGTTAGCTTAGATCTAGGTGTGCGACATGATCTTTTATCTGGGAGCGTTTCTCTTATAAAAATGCTATACTTACACACAGAAGGTCCACTCATTAAAGACACTAAAACTTACTTTAAACATGGATAAGAACAAAGTCACTACCTTTCTTTAGACGCCAACAAATGAATAAAAAAAACAATCAATATTCACAAAGCATTTGTTTATAGTTAGCTTGTCTAGGATACATGTTAGAAATTCTTTGCCGAATTGTATTGCCGAATATTGTATCCTAGACAAATACATGTTAGGCTTGTCTAGGATACAATTCGGGAGAAGGTGGCGCCCGCGCTTTTGCGGGCAGGTGCTAGGGGGGGTCCGGATGTCTTAATAAAAGCTGTTCCCGGATCCCTCCTAATTTAGGCGCAGTACGGCACACCGTGTGGTTTTAGTCGGTTCGATTCCGACACACCGCCCCACCGAAAACCCCGGTGGGGTGACGGCCCGAGGGGGTTTCCACACGCACAAAAAAAAAAAAAAAAAGGATACAATTCGGCAAAGAGTTTCTTATGTTCCGACGACAACTCAATATATAAGGGTGTCAATTGGTTACGCGATGTAGTACCTACATAGGTGCGATTGAAAATAATGAATTAAACGAGACACTCAACTACGTGTAATTTGAGGGTTCCCGAGATTGCTACGGATAGGACGGGATTGAGATAAGCGTGTTATCGTCACATTCACTTCGTATATATATATATCGTTCATCAATAGAAAAGCAAATTTGTAATTACTGCTCTAAACTTGGATGTTTCCAAGTGCATAACAAGCTTTGTTACTGACGTCTTTATTTAGGAAAAGAACTTCTTATCACGTTATTACACACTTATTTTGAGTCAAATTTTTGATATCCTCCCCTGGACAGTCAAAAACAAACTTTGCCCTCCCTGGGCTAAAAGCTGGGTACACCCATGCCTGTATCCCTGAAAGGGTAGGCAGAGGCGTATTAAACACCCAAATTTTGCCAGCTATAATTTGGTCCCACTCAAGTAATAGGGGACAAACCTATTGCCATCAATCGGACACTTTGAGAATGAAAGATAGCAAAATTGGGAGTATATTGAAGGGAAAACAGAAAACCCCGGTGGGGTAACGGCCCGAGGGGGTTTCCACACGCAAAAAAAAAAGTTTATGTTCACGTAAGTTGTGTATTGGATGGAATTCGAACCCTTAACCACTCGGTTGCATGTCGAACGCATTAGTAGTTACGTTACCGCCGCTTCAGTCCGTACCTATTAGGTTTAAATAAGTATATTTTCCATTTGAGTTCATTTGTTAATATTTGGTAAATGAATAAGTACAGTAGTTACTACTAGTTACCTTTATTTCACTGTACTAAATTCAAGAATACAATATTTTCAAAGAGTTTACAGCTGTTCGTTAAGAAGTTCGGATTAAAATATTCATATGGGACCACCTCAACAGTATGCAGATTCGAGGTAATTGGATGTGAATCTATAACAATGCTAATTCCTCAAATAGACCTCGACCAGATTAAATTCGTACCGGATTCCATTTTCTATAACTTGCCGAGTACTATGCGTGGCTTCTTTCAAACTGTTCAAGGATCAACTCTTGTGTACAGGAATTACGGCAGTGTTAATTGGAGTAATATTAACATACCCATTTAAATACTCATAAAAAATCTCAAACTACATGTCCTATACATTTATAATATACCCGACTCAAAAATTCCATTAATGGTTGGGAAAGGGCTGATGATCTTCGAACAGATATTTTGTCATTATAGCTATCGATCTCGACCAAGTCAACTTCCAAACAAAAACAAACTAAATCAAAATCGGTCCCATCCGATTAGACGCTATGATGCCACAGATTGACACATATTTACAGCGTGTATTTGTAAACAGAACACTTACTTAAATCAATGAAAGGGAATGACTAGCATGCATAAAGATTCTTCGTGAGAAAGCCATACTTCGGCACGTATGGGCCGGCTTGACCGGAGTGATCCCACGGCCCCACAGAAAACCGGCAGTGAAGCAATGCTTGCATTGCTTTTCGCCGAGTGAGTGAGATTACGGGAGGCCCTAACCCTTCCCTCTCTCCCTCTCCCCTCCTCTACTCCCCCTTCCCCCCTTCCCCTAATCCCACCTTAAAAACTGGCAACGCACTTGTGACTCTTGAGTTGCAGGTCCCCATGGGCAGCGTCATTTACCATCAGGTGACCCGTCTGTTCGTTTGCCCCCTATACCATAAAAAAAAAACACAGACACTCAGATACACACGTTAAACTTATAACTTTATTATAGTTAAGTTGCAAATTAGTTAAAATAAAAGTAAACAAACACTTTAACCATTTAAAATAAGTATCATTATACATTAGAAAGAAAGAAAAATTATTTATTTCTTGAGTGACGTTTAAAAAAAAAGTGCTTACAGTACAACGTGATAAAACATTAAAAAAATAAAAGAAATACAAATAAAAATAAGGAATAAAAAAAACCAAATAGAACGACAGTTACCTTGCACGCACTTGCACGTCACTTATTGAAATTGGTCTTATGTACCATTTGCAAAGTACGCGTACCTTACGCGAAAAAAAAAGTAGTTGGTTTTGCAAAACCTTTAAGCAGAACCTCCAAATATTCCAATATTTTTACCTAATGACCACTTTAATTTTATTGTTGTTACTAACTGAACATCTCAATCGTTTACGGGTCAAATATAACTAACTACACACGATATTCGACCCTTGATCATTGCCCAGTGACCCGGAAAAGCTATGGACAACGTTGGGGAGATCAAATGCCTTCATCTATATGCAAGGTTTACTCAAGCTGATATTGAAGGGTCAGATTACGGTCGATGGTAAATAAGGTAATCTTAGATGCTGATGAACGGTCGTACAGAAAACTGATTAATGGCTGAAACGGATACATCTAAATCCTTAATCTTTGGATTAAAGATCTCAACTTTGTTAAAGATGTTCTCATATTTTCTCAAATATTTTTCAATTTCCATGTCAATTTCAATGTCAAAAAATCAATCAAAATCCAGACTTCATTCAAAAATATGTGATATTTCTTACCTACAGTTTGTTTATACAGATAAGGGGATAAAATGGAAGTGCATATCAATCCTCTTCGTTACAAAACAGGAACTTCATTTATGTTTTTATGTTTGCGTCGTTTTTATGTTTTCGTTATTCAAAATGTCCATTTAATGACTTTATAACATGGTTACAGGCAGAGAGTTGTTTCACGTTATTGTACTCTTATCTGTAACATGTTGTAGATGTCGTATTTTGATGTGGATTCATATCAACACAAGAAATAATGCATAACAACTTTACTCGTACACACTACACTGATTGTAAATTCTCCGTGGTAATATATTTTCCAACACCTTTCTTTATTCACCGGCATTTACTGTAATTCTCATTATGGGACATTGAGGATTAAAACGCTACCATCTCACCAATTTACCATAGACATTCCCTTTTGTTCTGTAATAGACTATTTCCGAAACTCACGGTCACTGTTCGGTCATAGATATGCGGAAAAAATGTGGGTTGAATTGCTCAATAAACGTAAGGGCGCTTTTTCATGGAATTGCTACCGGAACAAAACCAGGTGGCGGTGACCTTGAAAAGAAGAAATAAACTTGTATGAGTACACATGATTACAATTTTTTGATTTCACTCAAACTGGGAATAAAACGAAGTTTTACTGTAGATGGATACTTAGGATTACTGCAGGATCCTGCTGCAATATTTAAGCTTTTGGACAGAGTTTGTAAGTAAGTACCTAATCAATAAACGTTACAAATATTCTCACCCTGAAACTTTTCAAATTGCAATATTTTGTTTGCTAAACGTGGTGGTATAAACTAGTCTAGGTAATTTTTTTAAATATGTCACGCATATAAATGTAAATATTGTTATTAAACACTGTTACGGAAGCCTAAATTGACCCACGGACGCCATCTATTGTCCAGTATAGGAAGTCATAGATTATCTAAATTGAGACGCACACCATCTTTTGATAATAAACGGAACTAACAGTCTATTTATAGAATGTTTCAAAATGTGTTAGAAAATTCCAGAGGGGTTTTAAGATTTCGGGGAATGTCTCTATGAAATATGAACGGATTAGTTGAGTTCTAGTTGTGTGTGTGTGTGAGTGGGATAAGTGGGAAGTACAAGTGATAATTTTAATAGTGAGAATTAATTGTAATTGTTTCATTTGAATTATTAAAATAAATTGTGTATTTTTTGGTAATTGATCTGTATTCTGAGTTAACGGAGGGTACAAGTTAAACACACGGCTGTCCGTAGTACACTGACGTTAACTATTACAAGGGTGGGCGCAGCCACTCACACAAAGCGGTTAACCTATCTACTAGTAATAAATTGGTGTATCTTTCTAATCTAGAACTTCAGCTCGTAACAATACTCATGTTATCAAAAGAACTCTTACTCAGTGAAATATACGTTTTTACATTCAGCGGCATAAGGAACGTGCACAACGATGGCTCTGCCACCTGGTGGCGTAAATCCCAATCTTTTACGTGTGTATTGTTGTTGTTATGGTCGAACACTTAAATAAGTCAAATTGTATAAAATTCTATTACTTTCCACGTATAGTTGTCACTTTCCATGGTGATGTGATAACCGACATAAGTGGATAAATAAAGTAAAAAAACATAATAACATATTATGTAAGTATCAGTTTTATATGTAGTATGTAATAGTACTATTTATTACAAACAAAACGGAAAGTAAATATTACCTCAAATAATTTTAATTTACGTGAAACTATTCAAGACAAACAAAATCGTAAGTAAACATTACCTCAAATAATTTTAATTAACGTGAAAACCGAGTTCAGAAAATACTTTACAGTTATTTTGACATCATAAGCGTTAGAAATTTTTGATTGAGCTACAATTTTGTCAGTTATTAGGTACTGCATTTTCATGATTCCTAACTGTTTCTTCTACTTCTAAGACATGACTGGATTCGAATAGTTTTTAGCCATATTCTAGCCACGCTGACGATCATTTCTAATCGGCAGAAACTTTTATTTTATAATTTTAATAATATTAAAAACGATTTAAATATAATTTAAACATTGACGGCCACACGAAAACAGTTCTAAAAAGTTTCTTTTTTTCACCACACTGTGGCTCTCGTGTCGATTTGTGCTGCCACCGTATTCGTTACCACCCTTTCGAGAACACAGGCGTTGCTGTAGAAAGTAAATCATTTTTGTATAGGAATTATAATGTATATTTATTAACTTAATTTATTAACTTAAAATGTTTCGATTTCATTTCGATGGCCAGTATAACTCGAACTATTTAGCGCAAGAGAGCCAAGCAATGTTCGCATTGCTTCTCGCCGAGTGAGTGAGGTTACCGGAGGCTCTAACCCTTGCCTCTCTCCCTCTTCCCGCTCTTCGCCCCTCTTCCCCTACTAACCTTAAAGGCCGGCAACGCACTTGTGACTCTTGAGTTGCAGGTCCCATGGACGGAGGTGATCATTTATCATCAGGTGACCCGTCTGCTCGTTTGCCCCCTATACCATAAAAAAAAATAGACTTACCATGACAGGTCAAAATATATACTGGATAATCGCATAATTTTTAAATTATAACACATTGTTATTTTTTTTAGCTCTTTTGCTTTCTTTCTTCTTCTTCTACATATCTTCTGCTTCTTTAGCTATTTTCAACCGCTTAGGTGTAAGCCTCCTTCAATTTCTGCCATCTTGATCGGTCTTGAACAGTTTCTAACCACACTATGAGTAAACAGAACATTTTACCCGAAATTTTTTAATAAATACCCCATACGGCCAAAAATAGCAATGTAATCAATCAAACAACATTTAAACATTTTATGCAATCAGCTGGGTCTTGACGGTATCGAAAGTTTAACGTTCACCGTAACACACAAAAATAATACCTATGCATGTTGCATGTACATTGCGTAGCACCTAATGAAAGGAATGACTATAAATCCTTATTATCGCATTTTTATGATGTTTGACTTTAGTATTGTGTTAAGTATAAACAGAAACAGGTTATTGTAAGTTTCTCGGTAGCTGAAACTTACATGCTGTATATATATATACTTTATATATTCCAAATTTTACGTGAAATTGGCTTGAAAAGGGGTACAAAAAATCTCTTTAGGTATTTTTAATATACATTATGTAATAATAAAGTAAATTTATTTTCTTTCTTAATTCTTGGTACCATCGAACATATGTCATGATCATCTATTACGTGTGTATCATACACATAACATCACACATAAGTCATCATCGTCAGATACCATTATGTCAATGAATTCTTGGCAAGAATACGACGATGATATCTCTTGTGAAATCATATAAATCTAGAATCATCTCCTTGGGAATGGGAATTTTATTGACATCGTGAATTGAAGACAGGAGTCACGACCCTACATCTGCATCGGAGGTCGCAGGTTTGATTCTTGCTCTGTGCAATTATTTAAATGTGAATTTACATCGGTCTGAGTGTTTCTGTGTATAATATCTACATATGTATATGTATTTACACCAACAAAAAGTATAAGTATGGTTAGATACTGTTCTAACCCATAGTTCAAGCTATCCTTAGTTTAGATCTAGATGGCGTTGTTTAGTATGTTTAAACATTTTCAAAACCACTATAATTATCGGATTCCATATTTCTAGGAAACTAGCTGTGCCCACGACTTCCTCCGCGTCTTTGGGTAGAATTTTTAATTATTTAGGCTAATTGACGATACTTCCATACAACTTTTCATCCCTCCCTTTCAACCCCTTACATCCTTTTTTTCGCATTAAAAGTAGCCTATGTCCTTTCTCAGGCTCTAGACTATCTGTGTACCAAATTTCATTTAAATCAGTTCAGTAGTTTTGGCGTGAAAGGGCGACGGACAGACAGACAGAGTTCCTTTCGCATTTATAATATTAGTAAGGATTTTTTACGACCGACGCAGATACTTTTGGTAAAATCTGCAAAACTACGATCGCCTTCTTTAAGTCTTTGATTAGGTATATATTACTGACCTTGTAATTTGGGGACCCTCCACTACTTCCAACCCTATCATAGTAACATGTATCAACACACCATCCTGATTGTAGTCCGGATTTTATAGGAATAAACATATAAGTTCTATAGAATGAGCACCGCAATGAGGCAAATTTGCATGACCGCAGGATCTCAAACTTACCGCCTTAAGGAAAGGTCCTTTCGCAAACAAAAGCTGTTTGATCAAGGAAATCGATATGTGCTCTGGTTACTGCGCCGTACACAACGAAGGGAGAACAAAACCTTTCTGTCAATTGACAGTGTACCCGTAGGAGTAAAGTAATTGTAAGCTAGTCAACTGCAGAAAGCCAATTTAAGTAATCGAATAGGATTTCAAGCACTTCAGTTGAACAGATAAAAGGAAAATTCAGTTCAGTTGATGTGTGTTGTGTGTGTGTGTGTTGGAAAATATCTTAAGTGATAATTAGAGAGATTGTACGTATGCTTTTATGGAATTAAGAACTGAAAAAGTCAGATATTTGAAATTCAAACATAGTACAGAATAAAAAAATGTGTGTGTCATCTCCGACGCACGACTGGAGTTTACAATTTACTGGAGTCTCTCTCTCTCTCTCTCTCTCTCTCTCTCTCTCTCTCTCTCTCTCTCTCTCTCTCTCTCACTCTCTCTCTCCCTCTCTCTCCTCCTTCTCTCTCTCTCTCTCTCCCTTCCTCCCTCCCTCCCTCTATATATTCTGTATATATTTACACATATATATAACATAAAGGAATACACATATCTACTTACATGCGTCGAGAATAAGGAGTAAACTCCAATAAAGCATAAAAAGCACACTAAAGCGTTACGCTGCCCTCCGATCACTTATTTTACTCTTCATATTTCTTTCATACCGGGCGCCTTATATGCAAATCAATTCTTAAGGAGTAAACTCCAAAAATAAATCCATAAAAAACGTTTGTGATAAATTGTTACTTTTATAACCGGTTTTAATGTCTTGTTTTATATCTTTGACCAGTTTAACTTGAACGGTCATTGTATAGACTCTTGTCATCATGACAGGTCAATATATATACTGGACCCCTTAGCTTTCTGTAGCAGTTTAACGTTTATAATATAAATTTTAAGTTTATAATATTACATTATAATTTTATATATTTGTTTTATAATTATTACACACTGTTTAATAATGCCCACGAGTGTTCCTGGCCCAAAAAATCTATATAAAAAAGGCATTGTAACGCATGCCGAAGAAGGGATCCGGGAACAGTTTTTAATAAGACATGCCGAGCTTTCTAATCTCTTACCTCAAGCTTCGCGTCTTTAAAATAGTGCTCTCATTTATTTTTATAACTAGCCCGTTTTAGTAGGTTTGTGGAAATTAAGTACTTGTAATTGTACATGTAGTTACAGTAACTTTGTGTAAGAAGTAAGGCACAATAAATATCTACTCGAGTTGGGGCTGACCAAATGGGGAGGGAATTCTATCTTATTCACACTTACACTGAGTAGCCAGAGTTACCTATACCTCCATGTGAAGGTACAGGTTTAGCAACGCAAACGTGACACTAGTAACGATGAGTGTGTTTGTTAACAATGGTTGTCACTCGATTCACCTCTCAAAATAAACAGTATTTGTTTTTTTAATTAACATCTGCAATGATTAATTGGTATTTAAACTTCGTCAATCGACTCAGTGCTGCAGCGTTAAGTTTGATTTGTTTTGATGCAATCGGGTTCCGTAACTTCATCATAATTTTGTATTATATCTAATTACTTTTACCAGTTAAATACCAGGCCTCAAATAGGCATGCGTGTCACTGAAATGTAGCAAGAAAGATTCACCACAGCATCTTTCTTTAAAACCTATTTCTCAAGCAATTGGCAACACCATGCGCTGTGAAAAGATAATCGTTTTTAGATGGGAAGCCGAGAAGATCTAAGTTACTGTTATAGATTCCTGATTAAATTATACTTCATAGTCTGGAATCCAATCCGGCAAAGCTATTTTAATAGTTTTCAACTACCGTAATGATTTTCATTAGGTAAAATTGTTTTATGAGCATCATCATCCTCCGCGCCTTTTCCTAACTAAGTTTTGGGGTCGGCTTTCAGAACTGAAATATTTTACATGAAGCGACTGCCATCAGACCTCCACAACCCAAGTAACAGGCGCTATCGAAGTTCTGGTCTAATTTTCTATGAGCGTCTCTTAATTCCAAGTCTGAAAAACAAACCGCTCTGAATTGTATTGTACGAACACTTCGCTACTGGTATGTTACCATAGCGTAATAAAATATAAAAGAAAAGGATTGAAGTGCTTTCTTTCATTTACAAATCATTTGGATAAAAAATAATACTTTTAAGCATATCTTATGTGCCTGTCATTTTACTCATTAAGTTTGAACTTTGATTCACTTGATTCACTGTTCAAGTGGTTAAATATTATGCTTAAACTGTAACAATTTGAGGATTGATTTAAAAAAAGAATTCCCTGGCGAACAATTTCTTACGATGATTCTTTTTTCAATTTGACGCTTTCATAATAATATATCCATTAACGTGTATTTAAGAAATAAAAAAAAATATAATATGTCACAAGCGAACGCGTACAATGTATAGAGATGTCCGGAAATGTCCGTTTAAATAGAAAAAGATAGAAGTCTATATTACCTTGTAATTAACTCATGACAGAAAAGTATAAAAGTAATAAAATTATCAAGTAACCGACACTCGTCGAACGGTACCCTAAAAACATCAAAATACAAGCAAACTCAATCAGACGTAACAGTAATCGAGCCGTACCAAAAAACTGCACTTTTTTATTCAAAGCAACATTATGAAGGCAATTTTACGACAACATTCACCAGCTCCGGTAGCCGTGATCGTCTAGTGGTTAGGACCCTACGTTGTGGCCGTAGTAACCCAGGTTCGAATCCTGGACACGGCAGTGTATCACTGTCGCGGCGGAAATTTCGTTTTGACATTTGATTAGTGAATTGTATCGTTAATATTTATATATTCCTTCTCTTCTAAGTTGCACTACTGGAGAACATACTTCTAGCATACCTAGTTGTTCTGTGTTGATTCTGCCACGCCATTGTAGAAAGATCCTTGTAGCTAGCACCAGTGGCTTTCTTCGAGCGTTGGGATCTAATAACTTAGGCGGGAGTTTTTATTGCAAGATTTTATCAGTGGTTTAAAATATTACATTGTAAATACGTTACTAAAAGTAAATATAGAAGCGCATTTAAGTGTTCTTAAATATTGATTTGTGACCTAAATGAATAATAAAGGGTTTTGCCTATTCGCTAATTTTACGGGTCACTTTATTTCACTACTTTTTAATAAAGTAACTTTAATTATATAGTTAAATCTTAGTGCCAATTCTTCTCTTCATCAAACTTATATAATAAAGGTGAAAGTTGACATAATGGACCGTGTTGAAGTCTAAATGAGGAAACAGAGCCCTTTACCAATACCAAGGTGAAAGTTTGTGAGGATGGATGGATGTTTGTAACTCTTTCACGCAAAAACGGCTGAACGGATCTGAATGAAATTTGGCACAGTGATAGATTATAGTCTGGAAAAAGTAGCCTGTGTGCTATACACAGGCTACTTTTTATTCCGGAAAAAATTTACGTAGGTTCCCGTAGTATAGATTTGACCAAAATTTCCACGCGAACGAAGTTCGATTTGTTACAAGTCTCTCGAAAGTAGAACAAAATACTAGATTTAATTGTGTTGTGTATACTATGTTTCATATTCTGAAAACACAGGACAGGACTATTACACCCTATAGGTAAGTACCCACACGCAATTACAATTTATCTTGGTTAAGTTATTTATAGTCAAGTAACTCAACCATTATTATTTTGTTAGTATTTCGTCGTACTGTCCAAAATCTTCTAAAATTAGAAAAGTGAAACTAAAATTAGACTTCCTCTCAGAAAAAAAACGTCAATATACAGTCTCAATTACCTTAGTAACTTTGGAATCAAATTAGGCACTGTCTTCATAAAGTCTAAATTTAATTAGATGCCGCACTAATAAACTAGAAATAGTATTCTATTCCAACCTGAAATCTCAACTAAAATAAGATAATTTATAATTACTTTTAGTTGAATCTTCAATAAGAATCCACACAATTCTATCGGTTAATAGAAGCGCACTAAAAGAATCATCATAAAAAGTATTTTTACGTGTGGTCCTGAGTTTGTTTAAAAATGTTTTTTTTTTCTGTTAAGCACGGAGTCTAAAAATGTTCCAAGTGAACGGTTAAAGTCTTGTCTACTATTACATGGTACTAAAAATAATGCGTGCAAAATGTGGCTGTGATTTTTTTTAACATATCTATGTTCCTGCATGGCATATGTCTCATAGGCCTGGATATATAACGAAAGATTCCCTTTTCTATTTATGTACGGTTTGAAAAATTTACACGTGATTGTGTACATATTTGTTCTAAAACAATATATGTATTATATATATATATCTAAATATACATGATACGTTTCCGGAGCCCAGAAAAGGTTCTTGGAATATTAATCATATAGTTTCAAAACAATGCTAAATTATACTCAATATTTGCCCGCAAGATACATCTAACCTTTACAAAATTCCGAATTTAATATTAGCTTCTAATTTCTGAATTTGTATTACGATATGCCGTTTACACGTTATGTCTATGTAAAATATGAGAAACTTGCTTTCATAAAAATCTATTTTTATGTTAGCATGTCCCAATTTCGTCGAGGTAGGGCCATGTCTTAGTGGGAGAGCCAAGCTTCGGCACGTATGGCCGTACCGTATAACCAGCCGTGAAGCAATGCTTGAAGTTACCGGAGGCCCATACCCCCCTCCCCTTCTTCCCGTACTCCGATCTTTTCCCTACTCCCACCTTAAAGGCCGGCCTTTAAGGTGGGAGTGTGTTGCCGGCAACGTACTCTTGAGTTGCAACTGTACAAGGGCGGCAGTAGTCACTTACCATCAGGAGACCCGTCTTCTCGTTTGCCCCCTATCCCATAAAAAATGTTTTAATGTTGTGTTTTTACACTCGTATGATGCCATCTATCTATCTTCTCGATGAGCTCTAGCTCTGTATGTATGCTTGTCTTCTCCATTCGCATAACTTGAAGTGGCTGTTGCCGGGTATGCCGAGTTCTTGAACCATCTTTTTCACAATGACTACTGCTAAGAGACCTCATTGTTCTGTTTATGAATTGGTAACGGTGTTTGTTCCGCCGAAATGGCAGGATTTACTTGAGAATGGAGATACCTTAATACCTTCCCAAAATTAATATATAGAGATACGGGTATCAAGATGTGGTAAAGTCGCTGGAGATTTTTTTATGTAAAACAAGATCAAAACCAACTTTTAAACTTTCGCGTTGCATGATATAATTATGTATAACTACGGAAGTCAGCCTGTGACCACGGCCAGTGCAACCTGATCGAAACGTCAGGCAATTCAAAGGTATGTAATACCTATTACGTGATTGCGTTCATTCCCGTACAAATACATAAATAAGGTCATAACCAATATTGATTACTATTTGTGTAATATATTATTACGTTGGTTCATCGAGAATGCGGCTGCGTATGACTAAATATAGTTTATTTATACTGAACATACAAACAAACGCACGCTTTCGTTCTTCGTTATCGTCTATTGAATCACAATTTGCAATAGTATGAACCAGAATGGGCACGCCACAGTTGTGGCGGTAAGACCCATCATGGAGGATTGGCTCGAGAGGCAGCATGGCAGCCTCTCCTACCGGCTGACGCAGGTTCTGACCGGCCACGGCTGTTTCGGCAAGTACCTGTGTCGCATAGGCCGGGAGCCAACGTCTGCGTGCCATCACTGCGGAGGCTGCCGCGAGGATACTGCACTCCACACTTTAGTGGAGTGCTCAGCGTGGACGCAACAACGCCTTGACCTCGCGGCGGCTATTGGAGTGGGAAGCCTCTCACTGGAGACCATGGTTCTGTCCATGGTCCAAAGTGAGAGTGCGTGGGAATCCGCTGCCTCTTTTTGTGAGGAAGTGATGTCAGCTAAAGAGGCAGCGGAAAGGGAACGGGAGAGGGCTAGTACTCTCCCGTCCCGAAGGAGAGGCACCAGGCGCCGGAGAGCGCAGAACGATCTCCGGCCTCCATGAGCGCTGGCCTGGGGGTAACGGGTGAGGCTGCCCTTTACTCTAGCAGAAGCAGGCCTGAGACGGTGGCGCGCCGTGTTCCGCGCGTGCCTCTCTACACTGGAAGGGGGGCAAGGCCCCTCGCTCGCAAGGGCGTGGCTGCCTTTTGTTCAAGAGGCGGCCAAGGTCTGCCAGGGTTCTCGGGGACTTCCTTCCTAGGGTATACCCGAGTCCCTGGCAATAGACTTATTTATGACGGAACACCGTGTGGTTTTAGTCGGTTCGATTCCGACATACCACCTCACTGGCAGCCCCAGTGGAGTGATGACCCGAGAGGGTTTCCACACGATAAAAAAAAAAAAAAAAAAAAAAAAAAATAGTATGAACCAGAAGCGATTAGTTAAGATATAAAAATGAATACCTTCAATAAGTAGCGCGAAACGCCGAAGCACTAGAATCGCAATCAGGGTCTCTCAATCGCACGCAAGCTTTAACGCGAGCTTAGCGAAGGCAAAAACTTAGCAGTTAAATATGAATGCAACTTTGGTTTGTATTAGCAAATATCAAAATCGATACATTGGAGCTAAAAAGGCTCATAGCACATTTAATTGCTATATGAGGCGTACGTAAGAATTCCCGTAACAAAATTCAAAATCTAAGCTCCACCGTGACAGTGCGAACACTGCCGTGACCAGGATTCGAACCTGGGTTACTACGGCCACAACGTAGGGTCCTAACCACTAGACGATCACGGCTGTCGGAGCTGGTGACAGTGTTGCTGAAGTTTTCGGTCACTTTCACGAGAATGCAGTCAACCAAAACCACTTTCACGCTCGAATGGGCTCACTTTATGCAATTTTATTACTTCACTTTTTTATTTCATCGTTTGCTTTTTAACTAGATAGTGTAGTTTGATTTTTGAACCACGAGCTCCATTATCCGAGGCCAACGTTGTATTCGTAGTAATCCAGGTTCGAATCGTGGTCACGACAGTGTTCGCACTGTTGCGGTAGAGCAATTTATTTTGTGTTCTAAAATACCGCTCTCCTATGGTATGGTTTCTTGATATGATGATATGTCTCTTTGACTGTATTTGTACTGTACTGCTCATGCACGTAAATGCTTAGGGTCAACCTTCTCTTTAATCGGCACTGACTTGTACCTTCCCTCAAAAAATCTTTTACGAATACAAATTTTTACTATTTTAACAAAACTATTGTAACGTTAGCTCATGTTGCTTAATTTTAGTTATTTAATTCTGGGAGTATTTAAAAGTTATGTTACCAACCTATTTATATTAATAGAAAATAAAATAAAATAGAATAAAAACTTTCGTGAAAGGTAATATTTAATAAGGATGTAGCGAAGATAACCACCTTACACCGCTTCACCCCTTGATAAAAGGCCCCCGTCGGGTCCAAAACTAGTCGGGCATCCCCGAAATACATACGTGAGTAAAACTGTACATCCTTACTAATAGAAATGGACTTGCAACAACAGAAATACTCACTTCGTTGCACGGTTTGTTTCAAAATTTTTTTTTTTTTTAGAGTACAAAAATAAATTATGTATATTTCATTTTCATTTTTCGAATTAGTTACAAATTTGCAAAATCAAGAGAAAAGAAGAACGAGCCGAGCTTTGAACTATTCTATATTGAAATAGTAGGTTAAAGCAATAGACAATTTTGGCATTTTCTTCGTCTCCGGCAGTAGAATCACTCAAATTTCAAGCTTGATCTGAGAAATACTAATGATTGATAGGTTTAGTGTAATAAATTATTGATATAGATTAATTTCAATAACACAATTTTTCTCTTTTCCTTCTCTTTCCTACCTACCTAAAGCAGATTTCTGTTTGAATTAAATGTGTTGTGTCTCAATCCATCAAAAATTTCGAATCCCATGACTCCCATTTCTACAAAGAAGCGGAAGCACTTTTATGTTACAACATTCTTCCCGGCTAGCGGCTGTCGTTTTGGGAAATACTTTACTTATATTTTCGACAGTTTTTTGGGAATTGCGTTTGATTCACCATCGAAACAATGGAAAGTATACGATATACGCATCGATTCGTCTTCGTCAAAATAATAATTACCTATTAAATAATTTTATTTACGCCGTTTGAGGCTTTTTGGAGCAGCAACGGATGCAGCAACAACAACAACCACCAGTTGTACTACATTTCGAACTGTTTTTAAAAAATCAAAATATCCGTCGCCGTAAACATTATTATCTTATCTTCATCAGCCTATCGCCGTCCACTGCTAACTTATCTATATAAATAAAAATCAATGTTGGTATGTTTATCCTCTATGCGTTCCGAAACCATTGATCACATTGTCATGAAACTTTGGGAGGATGTTCTGGGGACGCCCGCGAGGGTTCCTGGCTCAAAAAATATATGTAAGAAAAAAGTAGAAAAAAATTGCATTGCAACGCATGCAGTGTGCAGCTAGTATTTTATTTAGATTTTTAAACCTTTTGACTTTTCAAATTTAGTTTTATTAATTTATTTCATTATCAACTATAAAAAAAATAACTTGCACCCTTAGCCCCACCTAAGTGCATTTCGCTCCCCACATTTATATTTATTAATCATCAAATGTAAATTCAAATCAGTTCAGTGAATAAAGACCGTGATGAGTAACAACTTATGTATTTTCAGTATGTACACTTCAGTCCGTATACTTCTAATATTTACTAATTTTCGTCTGCCGTTCTTGAGTCATGTGATCATCATATTTTTTTATTTCTATCCAAAATTTTAATCAAAATCTGATGACATTGAAACCACGTAAATCGGCAAACACCTAAAGTAACCAGAAATAAATAATTTCTTCTTCTTTACAGAATCATTATATAATATAAACCAGTTTTTATCTTTGTCATGCGCAACCGCAAGCAATTGTTGGTGAAAGTATTCTTTGAATGCAATGTAACGTTGTGTTTTGCATTAAATCTTACCAGCTCCGATAGCCGTGATCGTCTAGTGGTTAGGACCCTACGTTGTGGCCGTAGTAACCCAGGTTCGAATCCTGGTCACGGCAGTGTTCACACTGTCGCGGTGGAGCTTTCCTTTTAATATTTTTTACATTTTTACAACATTAATTCGACTTTTTGTTAGATTGAATATTCTTTATTTAAAAAAAACTGGCCAAGTACGAGGCAGACTCGCGCACCGAGGGTTCCGTAAAATGTTTTTATTATATGATGTAACTAAAAATTTCTGGTTTTCGCAATTTTTCCTTTATCTGTGCTATAAGACGTTGCTTCGTACCAAATTTTAAGATTCTGAGTTCACGGAAAGTACCCTGTAGGTTTTGATACCCTTGCGAGTGTCGAAAGTTTTCGGAAATTTGTGGCTGTATCTTTTGATTGCGTTGGCTTAGAAGTTTGATTTTCTCACAGCTCTAAGGGACAGCAGACCTGAATATTCAATATAAATTCCAGCTTGATACCTTCACGCGTTCCTGAGAAAAAGGGTCTTGACAGACAGACAGACGGACGGCGGACGGACAAAGTGATCCTATAAGGGTTCCGTTTTTTCCTTTCGAGGTACGGAACCCTAAAAATGACAAGATTCTGATAAACTAGAATTTAACTTTTACTGCAAAAAAAACATTTTGCTAAAGTATACTTCTGTTACGTTTACTGCAGTAAAAATAATTATTTATATATGAAAGCTGTACAAAAGCTGTTGTTGGGCTCATGATGCTCCTTATAAATGTGTGATGTATAATACAACATTTAATTGGTACTTCGATCATTACATATTCTTGTAGTTATAGTTATGTCACCACAATTAGCGCCCGTTCGCCTTTACATAACCCTGCCTTTAACACATACATGTAAAAGATGAAACCCAGATTAAACTGAGTTACTATTATTAACCCAAATGAACGCCTCAGTGCCTCACTCCCTCCATTCATATTCTAATAACACATATGAAAATCTAGAGATTATCCCAAAAGAGCCGTCGTGTTGTTAAATATTCAGAGTAGGGGCTTATACAATTTATATAAGGTCATACATTATGTATCAGTATATTTATGAGAAACGTGTCAGACTATTAATGAACAAGCATTTCAAAATTTATACAATTAGTGCATTTATATTAAAAGTAAAATCCTTTACCTACACAAAACCAACATTCCTTTACAAATTTTTTGCACATTAATCCCACTAATATTATAAATGTGAAAGTTTGGATGGATAGATGGATGGATGGATGTTTGTTACTCTTTCACTCAAAAACCACTGAACCGATTGCGATGAAACTTGGTATGTAGATAGTCGAAGACCTGGATTAACGCAATTTAACTAGCAGTGCCCCACGGTTTCACCCGCGTAAGTCCCGATGCCGTGGGAATATCGGGATAAAAAGTAGCCTATATGTTAATCCAGGTCTCCAGCTATGTACATACCAAGTTTCATCGCAATCGCTTTGGTAGTTTTGGCGTGATAGAGTAACAAACATCCATACATACATACATCCTCACAAACTTTCACGTTTATAATATTAGTAGGATAGTAGTGTAGTGTGTAAATTGCATATAAAGTTAGACAAGTAGAACCTAGTACAAAATTAAATAATTAAAATTCACCCTTTTTTTGTAATGCTTGAACATTGACTCGTAAATTTGTTGAAATGTTTAATTATATCTTAATTATTAAATACGTTCATATGTACTTAAGAACTACATTCCTATATGATCATTTGTCTTTACTTAATATCATCAAAAAACATCCAAAAAATTCACGTACTTACATGACGCACACACTTAAATGAGGCAAGCACCCACGAAAACACCCAGCATGACACTCGGCGAGTCCCAGGGTTAATTAACTCGCTACAATTTAATCAGATTAATTAAGGTTGATTAAAGGATTTGGATATATAATAAAGCCACTTCCTTCCCTAGCAAAGTAGGAGACCAAATAGCAAAAAGTAAAGGATCATCTATAAACAATTGAAGAAAAGACTTCACGGGTTCCAACATTTGTTTTTTTCTTTTGAAAAAAGAATACTAGTAACGTGGGTAACACATTACTAGTATTCTTGTTAACTCCATCTAAGTGCTTGTGTTACGCGTAACATTATGGGTCTGAGTGTTCATAGGTGTAATAATGATATTGAATCAAATCAAATCAAATCCATTTATTTTAGGTATTTTTGAATTGTCAGGAGTAGGAGTCAGTCAGACTAAGTCAGTTGCGAAGCTAGTTGCTTTTTTTATTTCTAAATTTATGTGATTTATTCTATTTTACCTTTTTTCATTTGCGAAAAATAAGCGTGTTTTATTTATTTATTTGTGTATAGTTTTATTAGGTAAGCACGTATGACTTCCCAAGATTTTAACACCAAAACACCTACCTATTACACAATCAAATTCGCGTAACCCGCACTAAATAACCCACATATCCTTACGGGGGCGTAAATCCTGCTACCCTCAAAGTAATTGATGAAAGCTTTCCGTTTATTTAGGGAGCAAACCTGTTGCTGGGTTCTCGGCAAATACCATGTATTCGGGTTGGACCTGAAAGATCCCTTTTAACAGGACATGGATTATCTTGTAAACTTGAAAAATGTTTTATGTAATTATATTTTGTAGACATGTTGTTTACTAATATCATATATTACTTTATCAGCAAATTTTTGTTCGATTGCAGTCGTGACATAAGAAGCATTTCCGAACAGACTGCGGTTTTACTTATTGTTTTAAGTGCCTAGTGCTACCTCGACCATTTCTGATTTTTTGTGGGGCACTCTCGCTTTATAGTTCACTGTTCAGACATGGCTTCGAGAAACCTCCGGATCTTTTGAGCAGCCACTGTTTTTATTTCCTGCAGTTGCTTGACTTACAACACTAGGTTAATACTTCGGTACCTCATTAGTGGACCACAAGAGCATGGAATATGCATTGCAGTTTCCTTTGTGTTGTGTTCTCGCCCAACTTTATGGTGAACATACGTTTGTTCAGATAGCAGTGTCCGGTGAGGTCCGTGTTACTGCACAAGTTTTGTATCCTCCGTAAGTTCTTTTGATACTTTGTTATAAAAAGTACTTACTTACTCAAACGCATGTAACTGGGTTAATAAGAGAGTAATATATATGTGTAAACAGCGTAATGAGTTATTAAAAATATACAAAAGGGTACCAACAATAGAAAACAAAATAATATACAATAAATATAGAAATAAAACGAATAAATATATTAACTACACAAAAAACAAGTTTTTTAAGAATGAAATTGTCAAAAACTTTAATAATTCTAAAAAATTATGGCAATTTATAAATGTGTTGTGTGGCAAAGTCGTTAACTCGGTTGATGAAACAATTCAAAAATATTTTTCTTTATCTGATAATGATGCAGCGAATATGTTTGCAATGGAGTTTAAAAAAAACACAAATGTAAATACAAATTCGTGTGGTAAAAGAATATTAACTGAGCTAACAGACTGTGCTGAAACAGGATTGGATGTGACGATGCGAATGCAAAAAATAGATAATGAGGAAACATATAAAATTATCAACAAACTGAACATTAATAAAAGCCCTGGCCTAGATGGAATTAGAGCAATTGATTTAAAACATATTAACAAAGAAATAACTCCCGTTATCACTCATTTGATTAATAGATGCATCGTTTCATCCAGTTACCCAGACAACCTAAAGCTAGGCGTGGTGCGCCCCATATACAAAAAAGGTAATCATGAAGATTGTAATAACTACCGTCCCATCACTATTCTATCCTGTATTGACAAGATAATTGAGAGGTATATAGGAGATAAACTGAACCATTTCTTACATTCGAATAATATAATTCATTGTAAACAATTCGGCTTTCAAAAAGGCCGGAGTACATCTCAATTACTATGTCAATTTACCAACGAGATTAACGAGCACCTGAATGAAAAACGTCACGTGCTCGTTATTTTCGTTGACTTTAGCAAAGCTTTCGATATGCTACAATATAATGTATTGTATGAGAGATTGGAGCAGACTGGTATACGAGGACCACTATTGCAACTCTTCAAAAATTACCATCAAAACAGGTGCACGAAAGTAAAAGTAGGAAATACATACAGTACCAGCATAAATACAGATAAAGGCACCGCACAAGGTTCAATAATCGGCCCAAATGAATACATTATTTATGTAAACCAAATGTGTAATTTGTTTGCACATGGTTCCGTATACCAGTTTGCTGATGACACCTGCCTAGTGGTAGCTGAAAAAAGCTTAAAAACTGCTGAGCTCAAAATTCAGACAAACTTTAATAGAATGTGTCAATGGGCGCACGACGTCGGCCTGGTGATAAATGCTCAAAAAACTAAATTTATGTGTATAGAATCATCACATAATAGGAGTAGCTACACTCCTAGTATAATAGCGCACGATCACGAATGTCTTCATGACAACCTCATGTGCAAGCCTAGTAGCACGTGTACTAAGTTAGATCAAGTAAATAAACATATGTACTTAGGCCTCATAATAGACAACCGTTTTAACTGGGGTGCCCATATAGAACATGTTTGTAAAAAATTAAGAGCCATACTTAGTAAACTGTATATTTTAAAGTACAAAATGCCGTTCAAAACTTTACGTTTATTGTATATGGCACTAGCTGACTCTGTTATTAGCTACGGTTTATGTAGTTACGGCCGCACCTACAAAACATACATAGATAAAATATATAAAATGCAAGTAAGATTATTAAAAGCTATTGTGCCGCTTAATGTCAAATCAGAACATGGTGACAATTACAATGAATTGTTTAGATACTGCCAGGTATTACCAGTACAATCTAAAATAAAAATTTCCATCATGAAAGAGGAAATTGTAAACATAGACCAGCTTTGTGAACAAACACGTAAAAGTAATTTAAGACAGCTGTCATATTTGAAGAAATATTCTTTGCCAAATTTTAACAATTTATATGGAACTAGAACATGTCGTTACCTACTACCTGATATTGTAAATGGTTTACCAGAACAAATAATTCATAAATATATCACTAATAAACCTTATTTAAAAACTTTAAAAAAACATTTTATGGAAAATATGTTATAATTGTTGATGATTATCACGCGAATTTACGCTCGCATAAAAACCTACGTGGTTTAAGCGAGTGGCTTAGTCTTTAATAATAATATATTGTAAACGTTTTGGTCAATAAAAGAAAAAAAAAAAAAAAAAAAAAAAAAAACTCCCTTTGTCAAAGCTTTCGAGTATCTTAGACCACTACCGTTAACCATAACCACTAGATAAGGTATGTAATTTCGCCGACATAACAAGAGAATGACAACAATATGAGGCAGAGGGTATGCTTGATTCCTCAGAAGAATTGTATGAAGGCCAAAAGAATGAATGTATTAAAAAAGAATGTATAAGAACCCTTTCAATCATTAGAAAAAAATCTTGACCGTCTGAAATAAAATAAAGGCCATATACTTTTTTCAATATTTTTGTATGTTAATTAACATACTAACGTCAAAGTAAATATAAACGTCGAGATGTATAAGAAAATGTAAAAGGAAATGTCGTTAAAGATGGAAGAGAAGGAAAGGAAATTGTAAGATTGCAAAAAAAACATGTATATTTTCTAAGTAATATACTACTATTTAAGTTACAATAGAATATTTTCTCTACATACCTACTTTACTAGAAGAGTGCTATTCAATTATATTTCTTACTAATGTTTACCGTTTATTTTCTGTAAATGGATAACAATTCTGTATTTGAATTTTAAAATGAAGTGATCTTTTCGGTTTGAATTTGGAATATATAAAATTAATTCATACTCAACCGTTTTGTGCCAGTAAAATTTCCATATGAATGAAATTAAAAAATATATAAGTATAAGTATTTATTCCCAACAAAGACGGCTTATCAAATAACACAAACAATGAAAAACTTTGCGGTTTGGGGATTAAAACTTCATCTTTTAATCTGATCAATTTGACGTTTGAGTTATTCCTGGAAGAGTTAAAAACTGTTTTTCATAATAAATGCGAATTACAAATAATTTAAGAAGAAACTCGGAAGATAAATACAACTTTATCCATAAATGTTCGAAATATTTTCAAGGAGCTATCTAGGGCATATCACGTTTCTGTTTTAATTGAGGCACCCAACTGTTTCCTTCAGCCTACAGAAAACCTTAGATGGTATTGCGTATTGTTGTTTTTTCAACTGGCTAGTACCGGTAAGTAGCCACATACAAACGGCCGGTCATGTTCACATTATGTATCGAATCTCGAATCGAATTGAAGTGTTTTTGTTCTAGCGGTGACTGTACTCAAGAACCAACGTTGTCATATATTATGTTAACTGCTTGTAGGTAAGTATAGTTACCGGCAAAATATTATATGGCACAAGGAGTACCGGCTGTAGCTGATATAATTATATTGATTTAAACCACGCAATCTTTGCTTACTCTAAGTATCAAATCAATCTGAAACTATGGAAACTGTTGCAAAAAAACATATGTAGTAAGCAGCAATATTGTCATAATATAAAGTTGATTAGTAAATGGTTGATTCATGTTTAGAAAAATATACTATGATTTAATAATTTACAGACAAGAGTATTGTTATGGGTTGCAATTGTAATTATAAGATGACTAAATTTGGATTCCAATATTCCAAATTTAGTCGTCTTATAATTTAGTACTCAATCTTACATCAATCAATCAATCAGCCTATCATAGTCCACTGCTGGACATAGGCCCTCTCCCAATGTGCGCCACAGGACCCGATCCTCCGCCTTCCGCATCCAGTCCATCCCTGCTACCTTCTTCAGGTCGTCGGTCCGTAATCTTACATAATAAATGTAATTATAATTTAGACAATTTACCTTGCAAGGTCTGGTCCCTTTGCTATTTAGCACCAAAGTCGCTTGACAGAATTAATAACCTATCACTGGGAAGTGTTTACTTACCGTGCTTATCTACAGTATACTCATGTTTCATTTATTAGTATATATTGTATTTAGAGTAGAAATAAACGTCAGGTGACGTTTGTGGTTGACAGTGAAAATCAGTACTAGGATGTTTTATATCACCTCAGTGTATGCTGAGTGTCAACCCTAAATTGCAAACCAGCAGCGTATTATGCACGGTTATTTGTTTTAAATTATTCTTAAATAAAAAAAATAAATTAAACACATGTTGCCACGTCATTTACATTTTACATACAATGTTTGTAAAGTAGGTGATTATTTTCAATGTGTCTCTTTGCGTTAATTATGTTGTTTTTAGAGTGTAATTCTTAGAGACTTATATATTTATGTATTACTATTATTTTATTTTAATAATAGACTTAGTATATACAGGACGCTGAAGTTATTGAAATAAAATCATGTTTTGTTTCTTTCTTCAAACTGTCATTCATTAATGGATCATAAATTTTCTAATTACACAATACGTTTTTCAAAACTTTAACGACTTATGCAACGCCAAAACAAATAGTTATATTACTTTTTTATCTTTTTGTAGCCACAATCATTACATGAAATATTATATGAAAAAAGAAAATAATATATAAATAGATATATATAATATAGAAATAGAACCCTGTTAAAAAGAAATGAAAAAACTGAGAAGGTGCGTATCACAATCTACTATCACATAAAAATATTTTTTTTTTCTTAAGAAATAGAACTACATTCATGGAATGACACGAAGTTAAAAAAAATCAATTACATGTTTCCGTTAATTACTTACCAAGCATTTTTATCTAAAAATATTTATAAACTTGTGCCACATAAATTGTTCAAGATACTAAAATTCGTAAAAAAATTCACAGCACGATAAAATACGTAGATCAAACGCATGAATCAGAAAATGTTCAGAAAAAAACTGATCCAAACAAAACAATAGCGATATAGAATTCCCATTAAGATTAAATATGTAGATTTATAACAGCATACGAGTACCTAACTGTTAAAAATATCATGTGGAATGATTATACAATGCATGGAGCATGTAAGGATGCCAGATGCTGGAAATTACTTTAAATATTAAATTGACCTTGTATAACTTTGACGGCATTCTGGATTTATAGGGCAAATTAAATTAGATCCTCTAGGTATTGTTCATTATGACTAAGAAGAAAACGCATATTTTAACCTTCATCACCTTATTATACAGATTGCTGATTAAATCCTCACCAGCAATATTTCAGTGTGTTGTTGTATTCTTTAATAACATTTTTTTTTTTATGGTATAGGGGCAAACGAGCAGACGGGTCACTTGATGGTAGATGACTACCGCCGCCCATGGGCACCTGTAACTCAAAGGTCACAAGTGCGTTACCGCTCTTTAAGGTGGGAGTAGGAGAAGAGGGGGAGGTGGAAAGGGGAGAGGGGAAGGACGGGAATAGGGGAGAGGGAAGGGTTAGGGCCTCCGGTAACCTCACTCACGCGGCGAAATGCAATGCAAGCATTGCTTCACTACCGGTTTTCTGTGAGGCTGTGGTTTCTAGCGGAGTCGAGCCGGCCCATACGTGCCGAAGCATGGCTCTCCCACGTAAAACGTGAATGAATGAATGAATATCTTTATTGACATTTGTTTGTATTACAGTTATTTGAATCCCTGGCCCCTGAGCTAGTAAGGAACTGTATTACAGGAGCCAGTATATTCCCTTTAACAAAATGTACAGTTATGTCAACATTGAAATCACATACTTAAACATATAATAATGAACAATAATATGAAGAAAAAAAATATTAATTAATAAAAATAAGGCACCATCACAATAAATGTGGGTGTGTACGTGTGTGTGCGTGTGTGTTTGTGTGTGTGTGTATGTGTGTTTGTGTGTGTGTGTATGTGTGTTATGTGGATTTGTTTGTGTATGTGAGTGTGTGTGCGCGCTCACGGTGTGTGTATGTATAGGTGTAACTATTTTAGATTTTTTAACAGATTTTCCGAGATTCGTCATAATCCAGAGGTTTTAGTTTTGTAGTTTAGTAGTTTTGTAGTTAGTTTAGTTTTGTAGTTGTTAAATTTCCTAGTTTTTATTATTTTATTTTATTTGTTGTACAGGCACGGTGCTAAAACTTTTTGTACGTAGTATGTTTTTACTTGCGGTATCGGACATCGAGTTCTTCTTTTGGCTTCTGCAGGTATGGTTGGGACTGTCTCTTTGTGATTTCTTACAATTATTTCGTAAATATACATTTTTCTCATTGTCAGAACATTGGCTTTTTCATATAGAAGGGTTGTTGGATATCTAAAAGGTAGGTACATAAGCACTTTGAGTATTGTGCGCTGGGCTCGTTCTGCGGATATTAGAAGGGTTTTGCCGGCTCCGCCCCACGCACATATACAATACCTAATCACACATTCACATAGAGCCCTGTACGTCTGGATCAGAAGAAGTTGATCCACCACAGCACGTAAGTTTTTAAATATGTATACCATTTTTCTGATCCTACCCACTAGTCCAGCTATGTGGTTTTTCCAGGTAAGCTTTTCGTCCAGTATAACACCTAGATATTTAATATCAGTGGCACGAGACAGAGTGGTGCATGCACAGTTGGAACTATTGGTAGAGCGGTTGCATGGGTGCGTATGTATTTTTAGTACGCAATCCATCCCAGCGTTGGTTATTGTTGATTTGCTGAAGCAGATGTATTTAGTTTTGCTGGTGTTTAACGAAGGTAGGCTATTTTCAAGCCATTTAGTTACAGCAGCCAATCCTCTCTCAGCTAGCTAGAAAAGACGCTGCCAGTTCCTGTCATGGAAAAGCATTACGGTGATATCAGCAAACATAACTAGATCTAGTCCTGGCAAATAACATACACACTTACACACTCTAAGAAAAATTTTAACAGCATTTTTTCTAACATGGAAGGTGAATACTTTTGTTTCAAATTTATTTGAACCAATGGCAAGATAAAGTGTGTACACATTTAAAACAAACAAAACTGCTAAACAAATTTCACTCAGTAATACCAAAAAAATCACCAATATCCCGAATAGTAATAATACTCTGTTAATGTAGTAGATTTTAAATCGCAAGAGAGCCATGCTTCGGCACGTATGGGTCGGCTCGACCGGAGTGATACCACGGCCTCACAGAAAACTGGCAGTGAAGCAATGTTGCATTGCTTTTCGCCGAGTGAGTGAGGCTGTAAGGCCGTGGTATCACTCCGGTCGAGCCGGCCTATACGTGCCGAAGTTGGCTCTCCCACAATATCACATGTAACTTACAGAAAAGCCGAACTAGTGCGGCGCCCCTCGCTGACAGGCCCCGTCACGCATTGATAAAGAGAGGTCCTTGTCAGACCCGAAACTAGTAGGATTTCCCATAAACATACATGTCAGTGCAGCCGTACATCTTAAATAAAATATTGATCTTCCTAAGATTCTGAGGGCACTGACAGCCCTATAGTAAAAGCGAGTAATCTATCATTATATTACTCGCTGAACAATATGTTGCGTCTTTATTAATGACTATGTTGAGACGCTCTGACGTCTTTAAGAAAGATGTAAGTAGGTACTTGTATTAAGATTATGGAAGCCTTTTATTCTCTGTGTTCTCAGTTCCTACCATTCATAAATATTATTGAAATACAGAAATATAATATATTAACAAAATAAAAATTATTTAGCAATAAAATACCTCTGACATATAAAATTACACTTGAATAAATGAAATAGAAATATATGTCTATGAAAATCAAACACTGATCATGAAAAAAGTTCATCACTGTCTCCATCATAGAAAGGGAGGATTCCTCGTCTAGACAGGGTAATCATGCGTGTCAGGCCACGTGTAAGTTGTATTTGTATTTACAAATCAGTGTAAGAAATTCCTTTGCGCGATACAGGATCAAGTGTTTACTACAGTACGTAGTTCAGCCTATCTTCGCTAGATGACGCTAAGGTATATTTATTGTATGGGGATATAGCCACAATTGGTAGTAAAAACGAAAAAAAGCACTGAAATAGATTGGCGCCTCTCTGTCGCTAAAACCTTCGGAGCCATAGACAAACAGCATAATTCTAACTTGCGACTGCCGACAGAAGTGAAAACTTTAAACGCAATGACAAATTTCAAACGTCAGATTAACATAGCGCCCTCTAGTGGATCTATATATGTATTATTAGCGTAACTGTCACACGCGAGTTCAGTGATTTTTCCCCATAGCAAAAGTGCACAACGTGCCTAAAGAAGTTTTCACTTCAAAAAATCGAAACTATAATAGTTTCTTACATAATGTTAGATGTACGGGTCTCGGGTAGCTCAATCAAACAGATTGTCGCCATAATTAACGTTCTCAGGGGTTTGGCCTCAGTATTTATAATTATAAAATGTGAAAGACAGTTTGGATTTTATTCTGTAAAATAATAAATAATTATAAGCGTTCTACAATACAAGAAGACACCAATTACTGAGACTAATTCGTTCATTCATTTGTAAAACTCTAAATCACTTCCAAAGCCAATTTCGGTCCACCCTTAAACTGTATATTGTGAAAAATGGCGGCTACTTAGTTATTAACTCACGGAGGGGATTGAATTGATCCTAACCTTATTTGTTTAGTACTAAGGTTGAAAACCGCTTTATAGAAGTTTAAATTGGTAATCTTGTAAAAAGAAACCATTATTTTCTAACTTCGTGACTTTTGAATACTTTATTTCTCATCTTCTCTCTGCTATGTATGAAAGCACAAACACTTTAAGGGCACTAAACAGGCATTGAACTTTACAAGTAAAAACACGAAGACAAAAATCATGACAAAATATTTTTATACTTCTTGTTTTGAATTAAGGTTCAAAATTTAAGAAAGCTGTGTTCCCTTGTGAGTTTAATGTGCTATAAAACGCTGAAATGTAGGTACTCCAGTAATATGTGAAAATGATTAATTTTTGCAATGCGACTTCACTAGATTTATTTCTCCGACTATTGAACTTATGACGCGGTTGGGTAAATAGTCACTTCACTTACTGTCAATATTTGCACTGGGGATCAAACCATCCCCACATAATTTTACTACGAATTAATGTTAGTCACAGATAATTTTGCTGACGTTTTTTTAGGTATAAGGCTTTTACATATTATGTTAACAAGTATTAGTACCTGGAGCTTTGCTCGTTTTTTTTAGCTAGATCGATTTATCGCCCCCAAAACCCCTTGCATACTAAACTTCATGAAAATCGTTGAAGCCGTTTCCGAGATTCAGATTATATATACATATATACAAGATTTGCTCGTTTAAAGGTATAAGATAATATAAAATTCCAACGGGACTTAAGTTAATTCCCTAGGAGGTGAAAAAAATCCAGAATACTAAATCAAAGTAATTGTAATTTAGCCAAGTACACTACGAGTTTATGTAGGTACATTAATCTGCGGGATAGCAGTCGGCCTTTCGCTTTTAAAATCCAGCCTATCCCAGTTATGTTCATACGGTGTATCTGACGGTGATCATCCTACCTTACCTTACACGGTAGGTTTTGTTGTCAGATTTGCCACAATCAAAACGGTGATTGACGAATAACCTATCGTCTAATGCAGTGATTGATGGTTGCATGATGAGATTTTAATGTCGATATTATTTCATCAATCACCAACGAAAATCCGTCAATCATTTTGGTAATGATTGACGTTTGCATGAGTGTCTAATGGACGCTTGACTTGAGACACACATACACGGCCGTCTGATCCCAGACTACGCAGAGCCTGCATTATGATACCCGGTCTGCTGATAAATATAATTATATATTACTAAATAAATACATATTATAGGT
Source organism: Callimorpha dominula (assembly GCA_949752705.1). Classification (NCBI taxonomy): domain Eukaryota; kingdom Metazoa; phylum Arthropoda; class Insecta; order Lepidoptera; family Erebidae; genus Callimorpha; species Callimorpha dominula. The sequence continues at coordinate 3,331,627 of OX456992.1, forward strand.
AAATTACACAAAGCCACAGAACAAAATAATGATCATGTTTATCACACAATTATTTATCAAGGGAATCAAACTCACGACCTCCGGCTCTGCAGTCAGGATTACCACTAGACCAACAGGTCCGTCTACATAGTGTTCAAGATAAGCGATATATAAATACTATTCATTTCTAATTAAGAGTACCACAATACAATAGACTTTGTCTCCCTGTGTATCCATTTAGGCAAGTGTAAGTAACAAAGAAAGCCTATCTCCAAACGCAACCGTGGTCTGTTTCCATAGGCGCAAATTCATACCTCACTCACTCATTTTGTTGTATGAATAGCACCGACCCACTTTTGGTCTGAAGTGTACCTTCACATCGTATAAGAACAAGTGGCTGTTGCTATTGTTATTTATGATTGCACTCTAACCTCGTTTTATTACATATTATTTTTGTGAAAACATTGAAGAGCTGGTATAGATTGTTAGTCCTGCGAGTGATTGAGGCTGATCTCAATGGCACTGTAGCAAATTCTTGGAACCTTGCTAGACCTAATATCATTTGGAAGTTTCGAGTTTTTTTCCCGAGTAGTTTTTAATGAAAAGATTATTTGAATTTGAACTTTCTCCGAGATCCATCCAGGTCACGCTCCGTCTCATCATAACTCAATTTGTTCACGCACTTCACTAGAATCAGGCCCAATTTTTTTTTTTTTGTATATAGTTCAAATGTACTTACTTAGAATATAGTTGATTACTTACAAGTTTAAAAGAAAATGGATTAGTTAAAAGCCTTGTGAATTAACTTGGTATATCAATAACGTTACAACGCCTGTACTTCAAAAATAACCCATTTAAACAATATTTTTACCGTTATTTTGAAACCATTTACATAAAACAAACAGCTTATAATAAAGAAAGATCCGACCTAGGGCTGCCAGATCTTACTTATTTTCTGATGTACAAAATGTGTCGTATGGAGTAGTATTAGTAGAGGCTCCGAAGGTATGGCTCTCTCCTAGCTTGGGCCGGCGGCCAATTATCAGGTACCAGTTGCTAAAGTTACATACAAACATTGGTCATTTACCTTAAATTGTGAGTGCTGATTTTAATATACTAAGAGTCCGGAGCTCGAATTTCCACCATAATTTATGAGGTTTAATTATTTTGGTTTAATTGATTGGCCAGTATAACTTGAACCGTTATTGTTTAGACTTACGTACCATGACAGGTCAACGTATATTTAGTTGTAGCGGTTTTCATGTATTTTTTGAATTTGATACACATATTACTTTAAAATTTTAGCTTTCTGCACTTCTTTTATACATAAACAAAAGTATTCTAAACCTCAAGTTCCTGCCTTAGCTAAATTTTCTTTAAATGACGTCATTCACGTAATGATATATACATACACAATAATATTAAAAAGTTATTACCAATATTTCCAGACAGTTACTCCTAACGTTTTGATGTTCGAAATAATAACGAAGTTTACTTATAATCTGACTTGAAAAACTATGTTAATGCTATTTGTAATAAGCTAGACAAATCCTAGCGGCCAAAAATCCCCCAGATCCATTAGAATAAGTAAATAAAATAAGTAAGGCCTGGCAGCCCTGGGATCTTGGTCTATAAGTTGCTATTTGTTTTGTATAAAACTCACGCAATGCCCGATTGCAGGGAAACCTTCATCTCAACTTCTGCGTGTTACAAGTTTTTCCATGGCCTCCATGCCTTAAGGTGAGGTTTCAATAGGAATAAAAATAAAATGGTCTTTTTATAATATTCTAAATTAATAGTAGACGTTTGATCACAGCGATCGCAAATCATTGTAATACCATCGATTAGTTTATTTTGAATTGCACGTGATGGATTATATAAAAATATATATAAATTAAGGTGCCAACATGACGTTATTACACAAAGCCAAAGTGGCCGGTATTTGTATTTTAATTATGTCTACATTTAAAAATCAGATTCTATACGATTGTAGGGTATGTTGGTTTTATTTTGTTAAAGGATTGAATTGTTATAAATACCCCGTCTGGGTCCAATATCGGCCATTCTATTGCAAGCCTTGGAACTGGAAGGACCTAGCCACTACTAAGTTACGTAAGCTGTTATACTTTTTATAATATATTTTATTGTTGGTGATCTATAATGAAACTAATGTCCTATAACTAATAGGAGAATTATGTTGTGATGATTTGTTACTGTGTGATACAGTTCTAATTAGTGTTCTACTACTGTATAACATATATTATGATATTATGATTAATATGCTTATACGATTATATGTTTATATCGAATATATGATCCTTTACAGTAACTGCAATCCGTTTATGGAATGCATTACCTGTAAAAATTAGACGAGCTCAAACCTTAACTTCTTTTAAAGCTCTTGTAAAAGAACACTACCTAACACTTTAAGTGGTGTACAACTCTCTCACGTTGTGCAATTGACTCCATAATAAGGAACTCCACTAAAATGTCTTACTAATTATTATAGTTATTTCGCTATGTCTGTGTATGTATATGTATGTATGTGTATATAATATATGTATGTGTAGATACTTCACGTATTCCTATTCACCCCATTCTTACCTCTCAGATAATATCATTCGCTTTACCTAGATACTATATTTATTATTTCATTGTTTCCGTTCTAAATATTTTTGGTACGCCACCAGCTACCGATTACTTAGCGACAAGACCGCCCATTGTACTTGCCGCTTTGTATATACTAACTAATTATGTTTAATTTCTGTTCAACTGTGGTGTACAATAAAGAATGTTCTATCTATCTATCTATATGATATACACAATTATTATAAACAATGTAACAAGTACCTTTTGAAGAAAACATGTTGAAAAAGAGTGTCCTTGGAGTTTCTTGCCTTATTGTTCTCCAAAGATCTACGTATTGGAACAGGCAACTAGATTCACGACCTACTTATACAGACTGAATCCTGACAATTTAAAAATACCTACAATGGATATACTTGAAATAAATAATTTTGAGTTTGATTTATTATTTCTAATTATTCCTGCTACCGCCATCCATAAACTACTGTTTGTTAATAACCTCTGTGACTGTATCTAGATAATTTTATGAAAGAGTATTGTTATTGACGTTATAACCAACTATTTAAACAAACCTTAAATTTTAACCTACTTCTAATTGTCGTTTCGAAATAAAACCTGTATCTCTTTTTTACTTTTAAATTTAGTTGGCTATTAAAACGTATTTTTTAGTTTTTCTAAACTATAATTTACTATTTTAAATACATACGAGTAAATGAACTCTTACATTTTCTGTTGTATTGGTTATTCTTTGATTAATTTTTGTTTTGGAATTACCGGCGTCGGTATCAATTCTTTTTCTACTGAATGCTTTTTGCATGAGCTTTTTGACCTTTTTACATCAAATACATTATGGGGTGAACTTATAATTAAATTTAATTTCAAATTTGAATTCAATTGCATTGGTGAAGAACTTTTGCTATATTTGACTATTTAAATAAAAGCTTGTAAATATGACTAAGGCCGGCAAAGCACTTATGACTCTTGAGTTGCAGGTGTCCATAGGCGACGGTAGTCACTTACCATCAGGTGACCCATCTGCTCGTTTGCCCCCTATAATATATTTAAAAAAAGTTGAGTGTAAACACTTATACATAAGAATATAATATTTTTCTATGTATTAGAACCCACCCTTAAAATTATCTCATCGTCACTTTTAAAAGTTTTAATTAATAAGTAAATTTATTAATGCAAGTCAAAGGCCCTACTAAAAAAATATTTTAGTTCACCACCACTAACCACGCTTAGCAACAGGACATATTTGAATTAAATTTTGAAAATAGTTTTTTAAAAATACATACAGGATAACTTAGAAATTATAATTAGGTTATAAATAGGTTAAAGGGCTCGGATTTCCCAATTTAAGCAAGGTGTAAAATGTTATATATGCGGCATTAGTCCTAAGTATTTCGATAATATGCTTCCTTCCTGTGCCGAGCAGTTAAAACCTGGAACTCACTACCAGCGCACGTGTTTCCGTCCTACTATGATCCCGGGCCCTTTAAGCGGAGCGTGAAAAAGCATCTCACTAGGCCGCCATAGTGAGGATGGTGACTACCACTCTTGGATTCTGCTTGTGCTTTCCATCAGGGGGGGCAGAGTCATTTTGGCAGCTCAAATATAAAAAAAAAATGCTCATCCAAACTAATAAGTAGGTAGTAATAATGTAGGCTAAACCTACGCCTGAAAATATAAACAATAATACATTTTACAAAAAAAATGAGCCTCCGATAAAATAAAACATAATAACTTTTACAAAATATTAGCCGCCAAAAAAGCAATTGAAAACCGAAAGGTACTAAGTGAACTTAATCATTTTAATGAATTTCCCAAACTAATGGACGGCGAGGAACTTGACTTGAAAGTATAAAATAAATTAATAAATAATTCTGTACTTAGTAAATGGTCATTTCTGTAACGTAACGTAACGTAGAAATCAATCTACAACTTTAAGGCAGCCCATTTATTTAACATCACATCCCATTATCTACTAATTCATACACAAAGCTTTTCTATAGGGATGATTAGATTCCAGTAATTAACACATTATAATCCAGAATTGGGCCTCCTATCACTTTGTCGTCACGTCCAATGAGATAAACATCGAGGCGTGACGTTGCTGTAATTTGATGGAGTACTTCCTTGATGGAATACAGGGCTGTAATTGGTTGTACGCACGTAGGAGAAAATTATCGTTACTGGTACCGATATGCTAATAGCATTGGTATATGCTATTTTGTATATCGGTATCATCACTGTCGTTTGCGTTACTTACTCTATCCTTTTATGACCTTTAGTGACCCTAGCCATAATTATTAGAAGTAGTATATTATTATGTTTCTGGTTCCATAGACTATATGATATTTAGAAACCGACAACTGGCTCTGATTTATAACATCTGCGAGACAAAGGACACAGTCTTAAAATATAGACGCGTGCAAGTTAACGTAATAAGAAAAGCAGGCACGGTAATTTTCTCTCAGTGAGGAAACTTGTACCCTTAAAACAGGTCATTAAAGTTAAATAGATATTTTCATATGCTCATTAAGAACTTTATATTGTACGGTAAAATGGAAAAACGACCTTTTGATTTTATTACAAATAAATTCTTGTGAAGTGGAAATTTATTTATCATTCGCATCAACGATATTATTCACCCGTTGAGATTAGCCTACCCATGACCACGATAGATACATACTTCTTGCATAGTCAGTTCTGACAATAGTTAAATCAGCGTAATTATTTTGTTAGTCGCGTACTTTATTGCACATTGTGAGATAGGTCTAAGTACGGCCCTGTTCAATCTTAATCTCACTTTAATATTCATTGAGATCGTTGATGGATTACCTCGTGTGATATACAAAACTTAAAGGTGTTTAATACAATTTTCAAAAGTTTCAAATATTTAAAGTTTTTACGCATCGTTTATTGTTTAAAGAATGACCAGTGTGGTAGGACTAAGCAAATTAAAAAATAAAATTGTATGTCTGTAAAGTCGGTTTACTGACGAAAATTTTACGTGGTAACGTCATAAGAAAACAGTGGAAGAGAGATAGATGCGTGACAAGCCGAACTCTTAGGCCGATCGTGCCTCTATCGCGCTCTCGCTTGTACGCTCGGCTCAGGCGGAACGTGACAAGTCATGCTTTTTCGTGCGTGCAGCCGGCGTTCATCGATTTATAAGACGTTATCACTTCAAAATGTGACCTTTCTGAGAAAATACGTAACATTTTTGAATTGGACCTTCACTTTAAAACTTTGCCTTTATTAACTGCAAAGGTGTACTTATATGCAATAATTAACAGATTTCCTTACGTGTAGCGACTACAATGGCGACACCGCAATAGCACTAACTTCTTGAGGTAGCTCTCATTATATTATAAACAACAGGTTATAAACAGTACTTACCTTCGGGAACTAACACGATCACTTAACAGATGCTACAGAGTAGAACAGATCACTAAACACCTTTGAATTGCTCGACGCTTTGACCAGGTTGCAATGGCAGTGGTTATAAGCTAACTCAGCTTATAACCACTGCAGAAGTCAGCTTAGACTATCAGAGTTAATTCCCGAATTATAAGCAGTTTTCTTAAACAACTACATTTCTAGCGGGCTTCCTCAGGAGTTATTGCTTGGACCACTACCGTTTCTGGTCTACGTAAACGACATTAGTTTTTACCTGTTAAGCTTTTATGATTAGGCGCACTGCGTATCTCTTGGAAATACGCTCTCGATAGAAATTCGGAAGTTCTTTATAGTTGGAATTTTAATGTCCCAATAAAATTCCCTAGATTCAATCCCTATCAAAAAGCGTCAACGAATTGCTATCAAAGTCATACAAATGAGCGGGTTTGTAAGTAGTCGACAGTTCAACAAAATATGCAAAAAAAAAACACAATTTAAATGCGTATTCAACAAGTGTTTCAGTGCCAAATAAAGCCTTAGCTTGGGTTGGAAGTGCCTTTATTTCTATTAAATGACTATAATGATGATGAATGCAGACAAAAATTATATTTGATTATTCTTTTATATCTGCAATAGAAATGTAAGGCTAGTAACACCTTGGTGTTGGTCTTCACGCGATGAAATAACGACTTTAAATTAAACGACGCCTATACCTACTGCAAGTGTTTTAAAGAAAGAAATGGTTATTATATTGTTTATTCACCAACTCAGGTGACTATTTCTATCATAACGCCTGTATTTGCGAAGGGGTAGGCAGAGGCGTTTTTAACATTCACATTTTGCCAACTATATTTGGTCCCACTTACGAAAAAGGAGAAAAGGCTATTGCCGCCAGCTGGGATTTAAAGATAAGACAATTGGGAGAATATTGAAAGGGAAAGGTAGGAAATAGAAAAGGAAAAGACAGATTAAACGAATGGATTGGGGAGTATGAGCAATAGCTCGAGAATTGCTTATACCTGGATTGGGGAGCAATAGCTTGAGGTCAAGGTCACATACCTGTAACTCGAATTGGCTTTTGCCGGTAAACCTGACCTCCTACCTTAATTTTTAAAGATAAATAAAACAAAAAATGCTTTTCTTATAGAGTAAAAAAATATGTAAAAACAACGGGTTGCACTCCGGGAGTGGCGACAGAACTGAAAACTTGAACATTAACGTTGTGCATTTTTTATTTTAAACACTTTATATACACGAATTTTTCAAGTATGTAGACGGTCGAGCCATCAGCAGTCACCATCCGTGGATGCGCGTAGCAGGCTGTAGTAGAACCACACAAGCGCAAGCGTCCTGCGCCGCTTAATGTTAATGTTTATTACCTACTTTTTGAAGTTTTTTGAAGGCACACTGGAAGTTTTGCGCTCCTGGCCGCTCATAAATGTTTGAATTTCGAATGTTATATTTTTTTTAATGTAAGAAACTCGGCTCCGTCTTACGAATTTTCGATCAGGGTCACGTGTCCTGAAGCGAGTTTAACATTTTTTACCCACCCCAAAAAGTGCACAACGCCGCTAAAGAAGTTTTAACTTCAAAAATAAATACTCCACAGTTCCTCTTCTCGCATACACTAATACACAGAGCCAATTTAAAGGGATTCAGGGCATAATTTAACGAGAACACATTTACTTCGTTAAAATGAGGTAAGCTAATTAATGTGTCCTTTTTGTTTCAGGTAAGTCACCAATTTCTGCCATATGACTTCAAATTGGTAAATATACTCCTGCATAAAATTGATTTTGAACAAGTCCATTTCGCTTCCGCTTAACGCATGAAAGTTATTAAGAGGCGAGGCTCATACATTCCAATTGACTGGCCTGTTGATCTAGTGGTTAGTGATCCTGACTGACCAGAGGACTTCTAGTCCGGATAGTGGTTAGTGATCCACAGGCCAGTCACATAAACATAATGTATTCATAATTTCACATACCTCCTTGAGCGAACTTTTTCTCTACGTTTTTAATATACCTATTGAAGATAAGTCGCTGATATATATTATAATATTGAATAACAGTAAGTAAATTATTAGTAACGTTTTGGCCTCAACAATAATTGACTTTTTATCTCCCAAGTAGACAAATTGAAAATGTAAATATCGGGCGAATGTGAGAAAATTGTAAAGTAAAAACCACGGAACCGATGTGACGTGACCTTTTCTGTGGCGTCAGAGTTAACTCAGAGTAAATATTGTTTGTACTTGCGTAACTGAAATGTTACGAACGAGCGATTTAATAGGAAGCCTTCCTATTGAATTGCCTGAGGATATATTACGTAAGAATTGAGTAATTTATACAAGTGACCTATTCATTTTTTCTAAGAGTCTAAGGTCTGTCGTTTTCGATTAAGACACTTAGTTATTAAAACTACTATTTTATCTTAAGAAATATATTATTAAAAGCTTTTCTGTGATACCCAAAATCACATATTTTTAACCCACTTCAAAGAGGAAATTCTCAAATCGACTTTTTTTTTGTGTAGGTATGTAACGAAATATCTTCGCCATACTAACCTTTAAACTTTCGCGTTCCATGATATAATATTATCTACGTATGAACGGGAATTAACGCGATCACGAAAAGGTATTACATACCTCTGAATTGCCTGACGTTTCGACCAGGTTGCACTGGCCGTGGTCACAGGCTGACTGGCTCAGCGGTGCACGCCCTCCATCGCCGACATCGTGAGGTAGAAGGTTCTTCATCCACCTCCACTTTTTTGATATTTTTGATATTTTCGTTTCGCCATGTACCGTCACATACTATACTAACAGTGTCCCTATTCTGTAAGCAAACCGATGTGGCCCTATTCTGGTGTTCACCCGACTGCGCATAAAAGCCTACATGCCATATGTGAAAGGAGTAACAGATAAGATCGGCTCCGTATTAAAGAAATACTCCATTCCGACAGTATACACACCAGGCATAAAGGTTCAAAACATCGTGGGTACACCGAAGGACGTCTTGCCGTTACAAACTCCAGGTGTCTACAAAATAAACTGCAGCTGTGGTAGTTCCTACATAGGCCAAACAAAGCGGACCATTGCTGAAAGGGTCAAAGAACACATCGCTGCTGTGAAGAACCGACAGATTAGCAAATCAGCGATTGCAGAACATGCACTCGAAGCGGGCACCAATCACTGGATTGAATTTCACCGTACGCAAGTCCTCTCCACGGAACGTCACTTTTACTCAAGAGTTGTACGTGAAGCGATTGAAATTAAAAAACACAAAACTTTCAATCGGGAAGATGGTTTCAAATTATCTACAGCGTGGAATCCAGTGATAAAAAACATGCCACCTCACTTTTATGCGCAGTCGGGTGAACACCAGAATAGGGCCACATCGGTTTGCTTACAGAATAGGGACACTGTTAGTATAGTATGTGACGGTACATGGCGAAACGAAAATATCAAAAATATCAAAAAAGTGGAGGTGGATGAAGAACCTTCTACCTCACGATGTCGGCGACGGAGGGCGTGCACCGCTGAGCCAGTCATCCTGTGACCACGGCCAGTGCAACCTGGTCGAAACGTCAGGCAATTCAGAGGTATGTAATACCTTTTCGTGATCGCGTTAATTCCCGTTCATACGTAGATAATATTATATCTTCGCCATTTGCGATTTCTTTTTTCTTGGTTGTACTCAAGGTTGGTCCCATTGAAATTTGAAGAAAATATTCCACCTCTAAGGGTGGAAAAATAAGGAATAAAAATACAGCTTATTAAAATTTTATTTTTGCCGATTAAGGTATGAGGGCCTACTAGGAAGAACTAGAGGAGAAGCTAGACCTAATATTCATTGCCAAATTTTGACAGAAGCAACAGCTAAACTTCATCCAATTAAAGCAGAAAAGTTGGCTTATGCCGGTTCCTACGCACGGTAAAATTTTCGTTGTTCAACGATAATTTTACCGTGCGTAAGCAAAACGAACTGTTTATTGATTATAGGAACCGGCCATTACCAAGTACCTAAGTAAAATAGTGCAGATCTTACTTGCTGATACAATTTGTTATTATAAATTACCAGAATTGCTATTGCCTTCTATTAATAGCATTGTTAAATAAATGTAAATGATTTCTAACAAAGTTAGCTTGTAAGACCTTTAAAATTTTAATATAATCTATATATCGCTGAAAGGAAAGCATGAGGTTTATTAGACAATCATATATCACGAGCTATATTTTTAGTACAACCGGGCACCTGAGACTTTATGCCACTACTGAATGTTTGAAATTATCGAGGAATCGAACCGAGGAATCACGATCCGTCCACTGGACCAATAAGGAAAAAAGTACTAAACAATTTGTTCATTTTGTGTTGCTATGTATTTATAAGTTACCACTTTGGCGTTTATGTCATTTACGTCACACTGAAAAGTTCACTTGTTGTATTTATCAGAAGGTTACTAATTCGGTTACACAGTTCAAAGACGAAAAAATTAAGGCAAGAATACACGGAAGTTATGGGGCAACTGATTTGCCTCGGCAACGTGTAGATACATATTACAAAGTGCTTAGTCAGCGCTATTGAGTGCCTAAATTCTATTCACAATTTCGCACTACATCAACTATTTTGCTTCATCAACCATATGTTTTTTACGAGTAACTTAAATAAAAGAAGCAGTTAAATTACTCGTCCACTTAATCATCCCCTTTTCGTCCTTTAAATGTAATTTAAAGCGACACATTTTACGACATTCTTTATGAACTAACATACATCAAGCACAGTATTTAGGAGGTATTTTTGCACTGAAGAAACGCCAAAGCAAACAACGCTTTTTGTATAGATATACTGTGACAAAAGAAACGCTTTTTCTTCTTTTTGTATAGATATACTGTGACAAAAGAAACGCTTTTTCTTCTTTTTGTATAGATATACTGTGACAAAAGAAACGCTTTTTCTTCTTTTTGTATAGATATACTGTGACAAAAGAAACGCTTTTTCTTCTTTTTGTATAGATATACTGTGACAAAAGAAACGCTTTTTCTTCTTTTTAAATAGGTTTACATTCGACAGAAATAAAGAACGGTACAAATTAACTTAACAATTACTCGACGCCGAGAGACCACAACGAATAAAATCTTTTTAACAAAAAATTAAACCGACGAAAACTAAAAAGAAAAAAAGAATAAACCTTAAGTCTTAAGTATTGAGCTTATTTACATAAACTATCTAATTTTATATAAACTTATTTTGAGTCGGCGCCAAACAACAAACTGATTAATTATCAAATTTTATTATATATGTATACCCTATCTAACAAAAAAAGAATAATTGAAATCGGTTCATAAATAACGGAGTGAGGGCTAAACAGACATAAAAAAAAAAAAAATATAAAAATATTGGTGGAGCGCCAATATATTTATAAAATGCATACATAATCGCACCATAATATATTTCGTTATATTATTAATTTCATAGTCTTTATGTAAACCACATTCTGTTTGTCGAATGCAATTAGTGCTGGTACTGCTGTAATATTGCCAATGTACTCGACGATCTCAAGAGATGGCGTTAGCAGTCTTCAAATAATGTAAACGCGCTGCACCTGATTGGTGCAAGAAAAAACGGACATACCCTGCTCTCATCGCTTTTCGCTAAGAAGACGCTTTAATATAAAAATTTTGTTCCGCCACGGACATCAGTTATATTTCTCGTGAAAAGAAGCTGATTTTCCGTTAGTCCTATAGCCGTGTAGTGTTTGGACTCGCTTGTAACCTTTACAAGGTGTATGTGGAGTGCTCCAGTCTACGATCGTGACCGGCCGGTCAATACCTTGCAAGAGACCGTAGAAACCTCGCCGCTGCTCGCTGCCTTCTGGAGGATCGGGACTTGGTCGGTGTTGCAGGTTAGTGCTGGCATGATTGTTTTGATCGATAGAAGTGGTTTACTTCCCTACACCTCGTACGCTAACTGTTGAGCAATCACACCCTGGTTGGGCTATTTACACGCCTGACCATATAATTTGGTCCTTACGAGTACGGATAGGCCAGTGATTCACGTAAATATTGGTGAATTTACTTTTCTATTCATATCATAAAAAAGATTCACGTAATTCTAGTGAATTCTTGCCGCCATTTTTCCTCGCTCACAGATTTACGTAAAATTGGTAAATTCTGTGTTTAAAACGCACGAGAACTACGTAATTATTGGTAGACTCGTATTTAAATATAATTAATTGTTAGATTTGGTGAATTACGTATTAATTGGTAATAATATCCATTATACTCAATTTAGTTGAACTTATTTATACCTACCCACTTATTAACCGCTCCACCACTGTACTTTACGCTAAGTCATTTTAGGATTTAAATTTAACTTGTGTTTTTACACTAACTAGGTAGATATACCTATCACTTTGTAGTTGTATTGTGATATTATTTTATAAACATGACGGAAAGCGAATCAAGCCGCGAAGTCATGTTGGTTATGTTGAATCAAAAGAAAGAATTATTATTTCAACGTATTAATCGTATGTACACATCGTCGAAAGGTATAATTTCTTTCGATTCATCAACGCGAGCTAACGAGAATTTTCTGGCTGAAACGGAGATAATAGATGAGTTACGCGATAAATTTGAGTCCATTGTTGATAAAATAAATAATATAAATTTGTTATCAAAGATTACGGTCAATCCCGAGTATTCTTGCCTCGATTCATTTGATGATTTATACTCGAGAGTTAAACGCGTTAGAAATAAAATATTAACCACTTCTAAGGTGCGTTCACTCGAGACCAGTAGCTCGATCAAGTCCGTAGTGAAATTAGAACCTTTAGTAATTCCGAGTTTTGACGGACGCCCTGAAAACTGGAATACCTTTTATCAGTCTTTTAAAGCTAATATTCATTTGAATCAACAGCTTTCTGACTCGCAACGTGTACAGTATCTAATTTCTAAACTCACCCACGACGCACTAAAATTCACTTCCGGTATTATTCCGTCAGGTGAAACATATAAAATACTGTGGGATAGTTTGGTTAAGAAATACCACGACAAACGCTCATTAGGTACATATTATCTCAATAATATACTGGACTTAAAAACTTGCTCGCACACTGCGAACGCTCTTGATACCTTTGTTAGTAAATACTCCGCTTCGATTTCAGCTCTAAAAGAATTAGGCATAACAGATCTAACTGATTTTATTTTTCTTCAATGCGCTTTGAGAAGGATGGATCCTCAAACCATCCAAGCCTTTGAACTTTCGATTCGGGATGTGGAAGTGCCTACGACACAACAGCTTATCGCTTTTATACAAGATCAGGCTAAGATTTTGGAGCGCTCAAACCCGCGAAATTCGTCATATACGAAACCCGCTGCTGTTGTTACGTCGCCCTCACGCGACCGGCGCGTTCATCACACCTCCAAATCTTTTGTCGCCAGTGAGTCCGCTAATAATGCAAATACTCTCACATATTCGGCGCCCGCAGCAGTTACCGCGAATTGTTGTTTGTGTAGTGGTAACCATCGACATTTATATGATTGCGCTCAGTTTAAAAATATGCGAGACGCAAGGGCTGGATATGAGTTTATTAAATCGAAGTACGGTTGCGTTAATTGTTTAAGCACTTTACATAAACTTCCGGATTGTAAGAGTACGTCAGTCTGTTTCTGTAATAAAAGACACCATAGGTTATTGCATTTTGATAGTAATAATTCGCAATCGCATGCGGCTATGGTAAATACCGCCGTCGCGTACTCGCCGCCGCCCGCTCATCGAGCGACCGTTACTTCGCCCGCGCCTTCTCATCGCGCTCACACGACTTCGTCATGCATTCGAGCGCCCCCGCTTGCTACAGAACCAGTTACACATACACAGTCTTACACTTCTTGTCATAAGGGTGATATACTTTTGTCAACCGCTCAGGTATACGCGCGCTCTAAGGGTAGCGCTGGTATCAAATCTGTAGTTAGGTGTTTGATAGATAATGGCTCGCAGAATAATCTAATAACATCTGCTTGTTCTAGTTTATTAAATTTACCGATAATACCGTTGAATAATTCCTATGTTAAAGGTGTTGGTTCCGCTTCAAGTCCGATAATCGGTTATGTTCATTTAGACATTGAATCCCGTATTTATCCGGATCAGAAATACACTATACATGCGCTTGTTGTAGAATGCATTACGGATCAATTGCCTTCGAAATTTATCGATTGTGATCGCGACCTAGATTTTCGTAACCTTCCGCTCGCTGACTTAAGCTGGAATATTCCGGGCAAGATTGATTTATTGTTAGGTGCCCAGCTATTCCCATTTATATACTTAGGAAATATGGTCGAGTGTGGGCCGCGCGCACCGTGTGCTTTATCTACAACATTTGGTTACGTACTTATGGGAGATTACCCGCGTAAACATATTTTACCTACTGCCGCGTCTTTTTCTGCGTTAGCGCTTAATGATATAGTGCAAAAGTTCTGGGAACTTGAAGAAGTACCCATGAAACGCTTGTTGTCACCAGAGGAGACAGATTGCGAAAATATTTTCACGGCTACCGTGACCCGTGACGACGTAGGTCGTTATACAGTTGCATTACCGTTCTGTAGGGACCCTTCGGAATTAGGTAATTCGCATGCTACCGCTTATCGCCGTTTCGTTTCACTCGAGCGTAAGCTCCGTCAGGCACCGATAGTGCGCGAAAATTATAACAAGGTTATTCAGGATTATATTGATAACAATTACCTCAGTCCTGTTAAAGAATCTGAGCTGTCCTCTGATGGTTATTATATACCGCATCACGCAGTAGTCCGACCTGATAAACCGATGCCGCGCATCGTATTGGACGCGAGTGCTAAAACGCATACAGGACTTTCGCTTAACGATATATTACATATTGGACCCAATTTACAGGCCGATCTGTTTTTATTATTGTTAGGTTTTAGATTATTTCCTATTGCAATGAACGCTGATATAAAACAATATTATTTACGGATTGGTGTACCAGTAGACCAACATAAATACCTACGCATTTTATTTAGATTCAACGAATTGGAAAAAATTCGAACTTATGCCTTTAATAGGCAACCTTTCGGTCTCAAGTCAAGCCCTTACATAGCTATGCGCACTGTGCGACAGCTGGCTACTGACATGAGTCCGATCTATCCTGATGCCGCGAAAGTGGCAGAGACCTGTCTGTATATGGACGATTTGGTTCTTTCTATTGCAAATGAGGATACTGCCACGCAATTAGCTCACAACTTGATTAAGTTTTTCAAATCGGGTGACTTTGACTTAGTGAAGTGGTCTAGCAATTCACCAGTGCTACTTGACTCGCTTCCCGACACGCACCGCAAGTCGCTTGATTTTGATGTTGACAATAATGTCTCTAAGGTCTTAGGTCTCTCATGGGAACCATGTGAAGATAATTTTCATTTCACATGCGCCGCAATTAATGAAAGGTGCACCAAGAGAAACATACTCTCGATGGTTGCACGACTATTTGACGTGCTCGGATTGGTCGCGCCTGTGATTCTCTATGCCAAGTTGTTAATTAAGGAACTGTGGCTCAGCAAGTGTGATTGGGACGATCCTGCACCGGAGCACATACGCACCCGTTTTTTCGCTCTTGCGCAAGAACTTCAAATGCTTGACACTTTAAGGATTCCACGTCATGTAGGCGTCGAAGTTGGTTGTGAATTACGTCTTGTTGCTTTTTGTGATGCTAGCATGAATGGTCTGGGATGTGTCATTTATGCCCATTGTACCTACCCGTCTGGCATTCAAACTCGCATTCTTTGCGCTAAATCAAAGGTTTCGCCAACAAAAATCACTACGCTCGCTCGCTTAGAATTATGCGCTATTTTACTTATGTCAAAATTAATAAAAACTGTGCGAGACACATATGCAACACGTATGACCATTGCCGGGATATACGCATTTTCTGATTCCACTATTGCTTTATCATGGGTTCATTCTTCACCACATCGTTGGTCAGTTTTCGTCGGTAATCGCGTCGCTCAGTGCCAAGAAAACTTGGACTCTAAACATTTTTATCATATTGCCGGAGCTAGTAATCCAAGTGATTGTCTTTCGCGTGGTATGCTTCCATCGCAACTTTTGACCCACGATTTGTGGTGGAAAGGTCCTCCGTGGATTCGCAGCTCATCTGAGAAGTGGCCGATTAAGCCATTCTCGCTTAATAATTGCTCTGTCTTGCCTGAACTCAAGGCAAATGTGTTGGCTGCCATTACTCACACAGAGCCGCCGTTGCTGTGTACGTTAGCACAACGTGTTTCTTCTTGGGAAAAGTTGCTACGTATCACCGCATATGTATTAAAATTCGCAAGACCTAAAGTTAAGGTCGAACCTCGTTCTATAGCAGGGTTGACAAGTGCTGAGAATGCGTTAATTCTCGCCGTTCAATCTGTGCACTTCTGTGAAGATATCAAATTGATCAAGGCTGATAAATTACCTTCAAAAAAGCTGCAAAGCCTCTTCGTCTTCTTAGACAAACAAGGGATTTTACGCATTGGAGGAAGACTTTCTGGATCAATGCTTCCTTTCGAAGCTAAACATCCGGTTCTTCTCCCTAAACGCGATCATGTCGTTGACTTAATAATACAGCATTTTCATGTTGTCAATTGTCACACCGGACCTGGACTTCTTATGTCTATTATACGACAACGCTACTGGATCTTGGATGCCAGGACTGTTATCAGGTCTAAGTTGCGAAAGTGCAACACTTGCTTTAAATGCAACCCAACGCATCCAACGCCTATAATGGCTGATCTTCCTGATTACCGTGTTTCAGAGGCCAAGGCATTTTGTCACACTGGTGTAGATTAAGCTGGTCCGATGAGGACAATCCTTTCTCGCCGCAGAGGTCAACATGCGCAAAAGGCGTACATCGTTCTTTTTGTTTGCATGGTCACACGTAGTCTACATATTGAAGTGACCAGTGATTTAACTACTGAAAACTTTCTAGCCGCCTTTAAACGCTTTATTTCCCGTCGGGGACCAGTTTCATGTCTCTATTCCGATAATGGATCTACTTTCATCGGTGCGAAGGCACATTTAAATGAGCTGTATAGTTTTTTATTGAACTCTAGCTTCAAAAACGCGCTGTCGAATGAGTTTCTCTCTCGACGCATCGAGTGGAAGATGATTCCCCCAAGATCACCAAATTTTGGTGGGATGTGGGAAGGGAATATAAAGAGCATGAAAACGCATTTATATAGAGTAATAGGAAGTCAGTTACTTACATACGAAGAACTGCAAACTGTTCTTACTCAGATAGAGTGTATTCTTAACTCTCGTCCATTGAGCGTATTATCGTCAGACCCTTATCCTGAGGTGTTAACTCCCGCGCATTTTTTGATGTCTACTCCGTTGCAATATTTACCCGCTGCTGATTTGTCAGATCAACGATTGAGTCTGTTAGAACGTAAAAAGTTGTTAGATAGTATGGTCCAACCCTTTTGGAAGAAATGGCACTTAGAGTATTTGCACACGTTGCAAGTTAGGCAAAAATGGGCTACTCCCGACAAACCGGTAGAAATCGGAACTGTTGTTCTTCTTGAGCAGGAGAATTCTCCACCGTTGCATTGGCCGTTAGGAGTAATTACGGACGTGTTCAGAGGCTCTGATAACGTTGTACGCGTGGCGATAGTTAAAACGCAAACTGGAATTTACAAACGCGCTGTAACTAAATTATATCCTATTCCTACACAATAAATTCAACTTAGTTTCAACCTTATTTTTTAGTTTAGGCCGCTATATTTATCATATTTATTATTTAATCGCATAATGCATGTGTTACTCTCAGTCAGTTAGAAAATTCGCGTGTTTTGAAACATCTTGTGATGTTCCAAGGCGGGGTGCATGGTGGAGCGCCAATATATTTATAAAATGCATACATAATCGCACCATAATATATTTCGTTATATTATTAATTTCATAGTCTTTATGTAAACCACATTCTGTTTGTCGAATGCAATTAGTGCTGGTACTGCTGTAATATTGCCAATGTACTCGACGATCTCAAGAGATGGCGTTAGCAGTCTTCAAATAATGTAAACGCGCTGCACCTGATTGGTGCAAGAAAAAACGGACATACCCTGCTCTCATCGCTTTTCGCTAAGAAGACGCTTTAATATAAAAATTTTGTTCCGCCACGGACATCAGTTATATTTCTCGTGAAAAGAAGCTGATTTTCCGTTAGTCCTATAGCCGTGTAGTGTTTGGACTCGCTTGTAACCTTTGCAAGGTGTATGTGGAGTGCTCCAGTCTACGATCGTGACCGGCCGGTCAATACCTTGCAAGAGACCGTAGAAACCTCGCCGCTGCTCGCTGCCTTCTGGAGGATCGGGACTTGGTCGGTGTTGCAGGTTAGTGCTGGCATGATTGTTTTGATCGATAGAAGTGGTTTACTTCCCTACACCTCGTACGCTAACTGTTGAGCAATCACACCCTGGTTGGGCTATTTACACGCCTGACCAAATATTATACGGTCGAATTGAGAACCTCCTTTTTTTTTCGTCGGTTAAAAACAGACACTTTTGGACAGAGACACAAACTACGGATACAATGAATGCTAGTTTTGAGCTCATTACAGTAATTATCTGGGTTCCCAAGTATGAGCTCAATCGCACCTAAGGGTTTAGTTTATATGCGCTTCAGGTTTCGATGTACTCTGTATCAATCTAGCAATTTTTGTTTTTTTGATGTTAAGAAGGTCATAAGAACTTCTTCGATGGTCAGTTACCTGACTCGGGAAACACCTCCACCCGAAAAGTACCTGCAGAGCGTAAGTGGAGTGGGAGATAATTATATAGTACGAATATGGTACTGCAATTTATCTATAATATGTATGTATTTAGAAATTTCTAAGTATGTTTATCAGCAGTCTGGTTACCATAGTACAGGCTCTGCCTAGTTTGGGATCAGACGGCCGCGTGTGGGATGTGTGGAGTTATTATTATTATTCATACAAACATTGCAAGTTAAATAAAAGCTTGTAATAATTATTAAAAGCTGTCCCGGGCAGTCAGTAATGAATAGCTGAAACCAGAAATTTTAAGTTTTGGAGAAGCATTTCTAGTTTGATCAAAACTTACTACCATTTACTAAAATGTTTGATTACCTAAAACGTTCTATTAGTAGGTATACAAAAAAAGGAAATTGAAGATAATAATATGTTTTATAATATACTAGCTGTCGCCCGCGACTTATTTCACGTAGAAATTTTGATGTTAATATGTGAGTCTATCCCAAGGGAACAGTACATTTTTTCGGGATAAAAAGTAGCTATTCGAGGCTATAATCTATCTCTGTACCAAATTTCTTGATTGATTGACAAACATCCAATCATCCAAACCTTCGCATTTATAATAGTATAAAAAGTTTTAAATACAAATTACACACTAAATATTTATATATATTTATAAATTGGTAGACAATATTAGTTTAGTCAAAACGATAGCAATGCGTGTTGTAAGTAAATTACAAAATAAACTGTCTTTGACTTTTTCTTTACTTTGTTATTTACTCGTATTACGATCCAGATAGCCAGAAGCAGGTTTATCGTAAATAATTGGTTTTTTAATGTAATGTATTTGTACTAAACTTAAGAACTTATAATTTTAGGACTCAACTCAACTTCTTAATAACTTACTAGTAGTCCTGCAACGTGCAATGCCAGTTTTGTCGCTAATTAGATTCTATACAAATTTCTTACATCAACCGTCAGGCATAATCACCTCACCCTGTCGGAGGATACTTCCTGTCTTTGTGTCGGAGTGACATCGCATCCGTTTCGCCACAATGTATTGACTAGTTGCCCACTGTTGGTAGTACATACATACATACCCACAGGCTTATATTTTCTGGATACTTGTTAAAACTTAGCACATGTGTGATATCATTCTACTGTAATTTTAACGACTACTTACCTAATCTCCATTGTGCGTATTGCTATCCATCTCCACAAATTTATAATTTATGATATTACCTCTTGAGATACAGTCTCAACTAGTTCAGAAAGTATGGAACTACATTGCTAAGAATCGCCTAAAATAAACACAATTTTAGTGGAGACATCATAGTAGACCCGCGCAACTTCGTCCGCGTTTGTAAATTTTCCCCGTTACTGCAAGATTTTTCATTGATGCTCCGCTCCTATTGGTCGTAACTTGATGAGACTAGCGCGTTCAACCAAACAAACAAGCTCTTCAGCTTTATAATATTGACATAGATGTACAATTATGCAACCACTTGTGTAAATTTATTTATAAGCCTTATTTTTTAATAAAAATATTTTGATTTGATACATAACCTTAACCTTTCCGTTCTGGGTAGGCACATACAACAGCCCGACACTTGTTTATATCCTTACATGCCTTTATACAGTATATATTATGTATATATAACTAATTTCCTAATAATGTTTGGGTAAATAAATGTATTATCAGTTTAAATATAGTAATTATAATATCATGTACCAATTAATTGGAGAACAAAGCATGTTTTACGAAATATGTTGTAAGACGGTATAAGTATTTAAACATAATTATAATTATTGTAGTTTGCTCAACAATATTCACCAAAATTAAAGCTGCTCTGGAACAACACGGTGTACGTACAACTCTGAAATCTTGGATCGGAAACATGCTTAAATAATAACAGTTATTTGAAAGTCACAGAAGACAGTCATATTAGTTGCAAAGGGTGGCCCTAAGAGGTGTGTGCTTCTATGGAATTTGCTGGTAAATGACCTAAGCACCACCCTCAACGACAATCACTAATATACGGTACGTAACACTCACGATCTTGCGATACTCGTAAGCGGATGCTGATATGAAGTTACAAATGCAGTATTGAGAATCGTAGAAAAATGGTTCAGAGATTTACAAACAAAAGTGTTTTGGGTAACTACAAATTGCCTAACCTCTTCAACAAGCTAGCGAGGGAAAGAGTATATTTGAGAGTGATACTTGACAGCAAGCTGAAATGTAGCGCCCACTCAGAGGCGAAAATAAATACAGACACAATATCCTTCTGCCAGTTCTAATATTATCCTTTGGCTTTATTGTTTTTTTATGAGGCAGGGGGCAAACGAGCAGATGGATCACCTGATGGTAAGTGACTTAGTGCGTTGATGGCCTTTAATGGGGGAGTAGAGGAGAAGGGCGAAACACAATGAAGCATTGCTTTATGCCGGTTTTCTGTGAGGCCGTAGTGTCATTCCATACGTGCCGAAGCATTACTCTACAGAAATTTTACGATTCATATTGTAAGTATTTAAAAATTATCACAATTATTGTATATTGAAGGAAAAACATCTTACTGTCCATCGTCTTACAAAATAACACAAGAAGTAAAAGAGATCACAAGAATTTATGTATACTTTCGTAAATTGGAAGCAAACCATTATTACTAAGAACGAATGTAGTGGTCACTTCTAATACCGAGGGTAGATTTGATATTTGATAGACGTACATTTAATTTGGGGGACATGCGAATATATCGTTATAATAAAAATACCGCCATATTCCTTTATTATTGTAGATATCGTCGTAAATAATATTTCTTATATTATACCTTGTCGTATAGATGTTGATTGTTATTACATTTGGTAGCAATTAAGATAGAAAGTAATACTACGAGATCCAACTGCAAGATTACTACGTTCATCGAGTATCTAATCAAAACCATTTTTTTATATATATCTAGCAACCCTCCCCATCTTCGCACGGGTAACAGAGACATCTTCAACAATCATCATCATATTTCAACCAATTTACACAAAACCTTAACAAATTATATATCTATACCTTCCTCGTGAATCGCTCTATCTATTGGTGAAAACTTATTACCGCAGTATAAATATTGCGGTAATAAACTTCCCTCCACATTGTACATAGTTTAATTAATAGCAACAGAAACAATTCGTATACCAACTTGGAATTAACGAATACAGTCTAATATGTATCAACTTAGTTCCCACATCAACTCACAACCGCAGACAACTCTTAACAATTTCCAACTGAATCAAATGGCGGTTATTACACTCGTATCGCAGACAACCAGACTGGAAACTTGTTTCGACTAATAAGTGAAGCCTGAGGTGGAGCGTAATTGTAGCAATAAGGGAGCGATTTAGTTGTGATTTTACTTCGTGAACAAAAATCTCGCTTTTTTAAGAAAGAGCTTAAGAAATATTCACGACAAGTTGTGCCCCACAGTCGCACACGCATTAAATGTAATTACAACAACGCTTTTAAAGGACAAGAAGTAATATATATATACTTTATATGCACATGACAACAATCGGACAAGTAATTGCTAAACGAAAATGAGGATTTGCAGGCCACGTCGGTCGCATGCCAGATACGATAGGAACAAAAGCCAGTGGTCCCATACTACAGAGTGTAAGGCCCAAGCGCATAGGCTCAGATAAGCTGTGGACTCCTTGGTAGGAGTCAAACGTGTGGCACAAGATTGAGAGGAGTGAAAGAACTCGCAAGCTCTTCAAAGTCATGATGAAAAGTAGCTTATACCTTTTTCTAGGTCTTTCAAAATCTAAATTACATACAATGGATACGTACGATAAGTTTTGTTATACAGCGTAACAATATAGACACAGTTACTTTCACATTTATAATATTTCGGTAAATTAGGATAGGATTCTCATTATTTTGGTACAACCTCTACAGATTTTCAGTCCATAATTCTACTAAACGTCGAAAATGTAAATAGAATTACGTCGAACTTGCAACTCGCTAATGAGTATCACAATTAAATCCTTTAATACATTAACCTCATTATTAAGACATTTAAAACAAACATTAATTAAAACCATGATGATGCAAATCATTTTACTAGACGACCGAGGGCTTTGTCACAGTGTAAAACACACAGTGAGACGACGAATTATTTGCAACAGTTAGATAGCTTTTGATTAAGCTTGTAAAAAGAACATAGGTATTCATAACGCAGTTGTAGTAATTGATTGCATTGTGATACAAATAGGGTTTAAATTACCTTTAATTTATAAATAGAACTAAGAATAAAAAATAGAACTAAGCTTCAGAGAGAAAACGTCGTTTGAGTAGATAACACAATTATTTAAATTAGTGATTTATTTCCGAAAACCTAAACAAATAAATTATAAATTACCGCAGATTCTTTCTTTTCTATATCTTTATTCCAAAAAGTACAAAATATTTAGGTTTTATCACAATGTAATTAGACTATCAAGAAAATAATGAAAACTAACTTCAATGCGCATAAATATTACCTGTATCAGTATTTAATATCTATCATAAGTATATTATCTATAGATTTTAGTTACATATATTATTATTTTATTCTTTTTGAAAGTCTTCAAGTGTAACCTATACAATAAAAACAATCATTAGGTCTATAAATGGCGCAGAATAACATAACAACACTTACAAAATAACATCCAGAAAAAAGAACTCCTGACTTTGAAATCGGTAACAGTTACAAACGCGTCTTTAAATTTTACTAAACTATTAATAGAAGATAGAAGTAATAAAATCACCACAACTAACACAAAATACGAAGGAATGAAATAATATGTTCTACTGTTTAAATAGGTGCACTACGGCACCAAATTATCGCCAGATAAATAATATTTTTAAGTAGAGGAAAGGACGTACCTATACAAGCATAATGAACGTCTTCTAATTTATTAAAACTATTTCATTGGTGCAAAATCTTTGTTTCCATTAAAACACTAGAGAATTTGAAGCTATTTTTGAAGATAATATCGTAGTTGTGAAATCAATTCTTTTAATTCGTGTCAAGAATTATTACTATCTTATTATTGACTAAGACAAAATATACCTAGATCCAGAACAGTTATCTACGAACCACACATAAGAAATAATCCTCCCATGAGGGGATCGAATTTACAATTTCTCCAAGTTGAAAATTGTTTAAAACTTTAAATTGAATATAGCATATCGTTTTCATTAAAAATATATACTTAATACTTATACATATTATGATTTTTAGGCTACCAGGATCAAATATAAACTCATGAATTTGTATAGGTATGTACATATTAAAATTTATAAACCTCTCATTAAATAAATACATAATATAATATATTAATTATACATACATACTTTAACTGTAGTGTTTTCTATTTGACCCTTCTGCCTGGACTGCTGGCGTTAGAATGAAAAGAGTGAAATGAAATTTAGAAACGTACGAAGTCGGATAGAGTCGGAGGGACTTCTCTTGTTACTGATAGATGGCCGAGTTACAGATCTATCATAAAACACATATATTAAGTGCCTGTCCCGAACATTGTGAGGTTTATTTCGTTGCAACTTGAGATCATAGTCCAACGTGGTCTGGGCAAAAAGTTAGATCCTAATTTAATATTCTTCCTATGAACAGTTTTAAATATTTTCCAAGAGCCTCGTAATAAGACGCCGTATTAGTGTTGGCGAGATAGTTAATGCGTTAAAAAAAATCTCCCACCCACTTTTTTTTACGGGATAATAAGGAGAAAAATTTTAGAAATAGCTGGGTATATTTTTGGAAAGCAAACTTATCATGAGTATGTACACATCACATTTTATTATTACTAACACAAATACACACGTATAAAATATTATACCGTGAATATATTTGCCAATTTTGCCATACATTGAATATTTATCACGTGACTTCGAAAGAAATAAGGACGTGAACACGCTGAAATGTTAACCGACTTAGACCGAATAGTCACGGTTCGGTGAATTTGTCGCCTGGGACTTGGCGTTAATAGTGCGGAAAATATTCATTCGGAATATCAAACCTAGAAATGTTTTTTTAATATGGATGTTTTGTAATATGGAGCTGTAATTGTTAGTTAAATACTTAGTAGATGAACTTCTACAGCTCTGTTGAAGTTTTGTTGCTCATAAGATGTTTTGGTTTCTGTGCGTTCTGGAGCATGCCATGCAAAAAAAAACCAAATATAGATAAAAAATCCACTTTCCAAAACTGAGGCAGACCCGAGATGTGTCGATTATATAATATACCGGAAATAAATAAAACAAAACACCGGATTTTTTCAGATCTGCCTTGGGCATCAAAAGACCGAACACCGAAGAGAGATCTACAACTGATGGCATAAAAGGGTCTTAAAGTACGTCTAAAATAAACACACACATACCCAGCTTTTGGCCTAAGAGGTCCATGAACATATAGATATATAGATAGATAGATAGATAACACTTTATTTGTACACCAGTCTTACAGTAGAATTATCATAAATACATTTGTCATACAGATAATGTACAAAGGGCGGCCTTATTGCAAAATGCAGTCTCTTCCAGGCAACCTTTATGTATAAATGGATATTCGTAATTCTAGTCAATAAAGATCCTAGAGTACCTAAAACTCGTGCCACGGTATGCAAATCGGGCAGGTTGGTATTAATCACACGAGTTTGACGCCAACTGAACGACATTTGAATTCCATAATGCATTGTCATGTCAATTTAAATTAACATACACGTAAGGGTGAGAAAGAATTGATATGCTTGACAAGCTTCATTGACGGGGTTTGCAAATTTCTTTCAAGTTAAGAATCCTAAGAATATGTTTCCTTTTCTTTATTCAACAGGCCTCGTCATCGATATGCAAAAAAAGTTGAAAGTATTGTGTTTTTACTAACCCTTACAGATTAATTAGTGTTTGTTACAAGAAGAGTAAACTAGTTCGTGGGAGAGCCATGCTTCGATACGTATGGGCCGGCTCGACCGAAGTGATACCACAGTCTCACAGAAAACCGGAAGTGAAGTAATGGTATTGCTTTTCGCCGAGTGAGTGAGAGTGAAAAATTTCGAATTTTTACAATATTTACTATATTTTTGATACAATTTATTCAATCTATTAAATATATTTATATTTATCGAAGGAAACTTCGTTACAACCGGGTGTTCCAAAGACACCTCACGCGTTTTTCATGTTTAAGTTTACTATAATAAGAAAATATGATATAATGATTAATAAATATCCGTAAAAAATACTACACATGCAAAGTCTTTATATCTCTTTGTTTGAAAGGTGAATAAGTCGGGAGTGTTCTTAGATATAATTCAAGAAAAGCTGTTCAGCCATTCGAAGATCATCAGCTCTTTTGTAATCGTTGAAGGGATTTTCGAGTCGGGAGTATTTTAAATCGTAATCACTATATATAATTAAACAAAGTCCCCCGCCGCGTCTGTCTGTCTGTCTGTTCGCGATAAACGAAAAAACTACTGAACGGATTTTCATACGGTTTTCACCATTAGATAGAGCGCTTCATGAGGAAGGTTGATTTATATAATTTATCTCTGCTTCCAATGCGAAGCCGGTGCGGGTTGCTAGTTTAAATATATCCCTATAAATAGTTTACTGTGGGTAGATACATGAGTTGTTGTACGTGGATATTAGAAATCATATATTTCTATTCCACCCATTGACATGAGGACAAACTAGACGCCTTATTCAGCATAAAACGTGTTTGTGTATTCACGTCAATTTGCAAAACACGCACATCTTCCAGCAATCTCTTTGTCGTAATCGGCGACGTGTATACAATCGACAAAACACCCCTAGTTCGTTACACAATGTTATGTTGGTAAAGATTATCTTGATCTCAATCATTGTTTCTGTGCCCTGAAAAATAGAGCCGATAAATATATTCTTTACAAGCTTCTGCATGAGGCTTTGCTAGCTTTAATGGAGATATTGTCAAATAATCTATGAGTCAAGAATATTACTTTTTTGAAGTTATATAGTCTTCTTTTGGCGCGTTAGGGAAAAATGATGAGAGTAAATTTTACGATGCGCGCGCACACCTTCACGTAAAACCGACACCCTGACGTTAGCTAGCCAACAGTTTAGTTTTTCAAAAAGTTACCAACTTCACGACATTTATTCAAGTGTTTCTGAACCTCAAACACGTGTTTTGTATCAGTTCGAATAAAATATATATAAATATACATAAATAAATATGTTTTCAAATAATATATCGTGGTGACTGATGTTTATTAACAATTTATTGATTTAAAGGTAATTTACTGTGATTATAAGTGATAAAAATGGTCACTTATAATCATTTTTCTGGCTCGTATTTATAATATTAGTAAGGGTTTGCATCAGAAATGTTTTAAGATAGCTTCAATCTCTATCTATTTGCTTTGTACATTAGCGTTTGTATGGGTGGAAAATTCCCTAACAGGTCTGAACGGGCTGACGGGAAACGAGTACGAAGTTTGTAAGACGTAGGCATTATGCCTCCGGCTTACAGCCTTCGTAACGTGCCAGGATTTGATTGGTTCTGTCCTGTTCTATTACATACATACGTTATCGCATGGTATATGGTTTTGTGGATTTGCAAAAGGTTTTCATCAATTTCTAATGTCTTGCTAAAATGTAGTAAGAATATAAATGACGTGATCTTGATAAACAGTTATAAAAAAATAGTGCACTTTTTAGAACTTAATTATAATAAATAGATTGTAATTGATTAGATGGCATGTAGCGTTCACTGAACGGAGGCAAAAATCCTATCGAATCATGAAAAGAAAACTAAATCATATTTTTTTTCTTTTTTGGCAGAATATTCATACAAGTAATCAAGTGATCGCTCTAGAAAAGGTTCGCGCTAAACGTATCGATCCTTTTTTCTTTTATTAACTAATATTGAACGAAGTACAAAAGCGTCGAGCTGACGTATTCCTCTCATACCATCCCAATCTAACCCTTAATGCATGGTCGAGGATGAATCGGACTCTGTACTGTAAATAAATATTTTTATACAAGTAAGTCAGCAACAAAGTACAAGACTCACGTGGCGGAAAGCTGTCAACCGTGCACGTGAACACATTTTATCGAAAATGTTTCTTCGGCGTAAAACAAATATCAAAAGGAAAGCTCTTGCCGTGACCAGGATTCGAACCTGGGTTACTACGGCCACAACGTAGGGTCCTAACCACTAGACGATCACGGCTGTCGGAGCTGTTGATTTTAATGCAAAATACGCTTGTATATTTAGCAAACGTGAAGTACTTTCACTTAAAACGTTACACTTTATGTAAGTAATTGAAATATTATTAGTTAAGTAAGTTATACTTTACACTGCTGTATATAGGACTGCAATTACCTTAACAGAAATTGTACAGTCTACCGGATTACACAGCAGTTGCTAATGATGAGGTGCCGGCAGTTGGTATAAGCAATTGATGATTGAAGGTACCACCGACAGTATAACAATAAGGTTTAAATTAAAATGGTCCAAGAGTCATGAAAACTTTTTGCACAAGAAATATATGTTATAATTCTAAATTCAAAAACGTCGTGACATAAGACTTGGACTTTAAAATGGTTTACTATTAAGAATAATAATATAGGGGCGGTATTAAGCCTTTGGTGCGTGGTTAAATTTAGAAGAAGAGATGCCATACACATTTATGGAATAAATAATTTTCTTTCTTCCATATTGTGAAATGTCATTTGTCGTTTTTACGTTTTTTACCGCGCTTATTTTACTTCCCTTTTCAAACAGTGGAGATTCAAACCCATTAAGATGTTAAGATGAATCTAAATAAGCTGAATAATATGTCTGTCCTTTTTTTTTTTTTTTGGTGACGAGGTGGAAGATCTTCATGGATGTCCTCCGCCCTTGGGGGGGCGAAGGGGTCTGTCGGACTCTTACCGACTAAAAACCACCCCGGTGTTCCGCTACTTGCCTATGATCGGGGGAGCGAGAATCACAATTGCATTCTTCCACAACCCCCGATAGGCATTGACCCGTCTCACCCTAGACGGATCCCGTCACCCGGTGCGACCATCACCCGTCGGCCGCACTCCTCTGAGAGCGCACGCGGAACACTGCGCGCTCCTGTATCTGTTCGGACGACGACTTCCCCAAAAGTTCGCCGTCCGCAGGCCGCTTCCTAAGGTGGCCGGAGATCGTTAAACGCCCTCCGGCGCCCGGTGCGTCTGCTGTTGGTAGAGAGTCGTATTCCGCTTTCTCTCCCGTTCCGCCGCCTCCTTTGCGGACATCACCTCCTCGCAGAAATAGGCGACGGCGTTCCATGCACTCTCACTCCGAACCATGGCCAGAAACACGGTTGGGAGCGAGAGACTACCCGCAGCACCAACTGCCACGACGAGATCACAGTGCTGACTAGCCCAGGCTGGGCATTCCGCCGGCGTGTGAAGCGCCACAATGGTGACACCGAGACGTCGGCTCCCGGCCGATCCGACACAGGTACTTTCCGAAACAACCGTGTCCGGAAAGCACCTGCGTCATCCGGAAGGTGAGGGCTCTGTGCCCTCTCTCCAGCCACTCTTACTCTTATCGCCGCTATAGCGGCGTGCCCAAATATGTCTGTCCTTTCTTTACTGTCATAACCCTACTTAATGTCATTCATCCTACTAAAGATACGCGTTTTTTTCTTTCTTAATTTTCTTATTTAATATAACGTGGGTTACACGTTATATGAAATAAGCTCTCCATAACCTCACTACTACTACTAATAACCTCTCCAACCTAAGATAGTGTTTGTGTTAAGACTAGGCTATCTATAAAACTCTTCTCTATTATGTTAGTCATAATAGAGAAGCGTCTGTCTGTGTGTCTGTTCGCGATAAACTCAAAAACTACTGAACGGATTTTCATACGGTTTTCACCAATAGACAGAGCGATTCATGAGGACGGTTTAGGTATATAATTTGTGAAGGTTTTGTGTAAATTGGTAGAAATATGATGATGATTGATTGATTGAATATTATAAAATAAAGTGCCCCGCCGCGTCCGTCTCTCTGTCTAAACGTGATAAACTCCAAAAGCACTGAATGAATTTTCATACAGTTTTTACCAATGGATAGAGTGATTCATGTCGAAAGCTTGGAGTATATGTTTAAAAGGTTTCGTATAAATTTGCTGAAATATAACGACGATTGTAAAAGATGTCGGAAATTAACATGCCTGCAAGGATAACGGTGGGGTCAAAACATTTATAATAGTATAAGACCTACTTGTACACAGCCAAGTAATAAAATTACCTTTATCTTTGAAAGAAAAAAAAAGAAAAGTGGCGACTGGGAGCTTTACTGGCATGCGCCGCGTTAAGCAATAGTCATATGAAAACAATCTATTACGGAACTGGTCCTCATAAAAAGATCTAATAAATTATAGCAACACTATGTATCTATCTTTTAATAATAACACACGATAAAGAAAAAATATTCCTACAAAATACTGTTAGACATATCTTTAAATGAAGAGAAAAAAATGTAAGCATACGACACCTATGCTCTACTGCCCGTGCAAAGCCGAAGCGGGTTAGTAGTTTTGATTATATAACTTAATATAGAAAACTAGTACTTTAGTTAACAAAATATGTACGGCAAATTACCATTTCATATGCTTCTATAATTATTTTACCAAACCCGGACTATGTCTATGCTACCCCAGACAGAAAAGAAAAAGCAGAGCCCTCCTTCTCCCCATCTTTATGCTTACGTATCTATTCCGTAATTGTCTATCAAGTAATTTGACACCCCCTTCCCCCCGGGCAAGCGCGGAAGAAAAAAACTTTGTTGACGAATGAATGGATTTGATGAGTGTTCAGTTACCTTAATGTTTTGGGAACCCTTGGTCTAGAACGCTCTTTGAAATAGGTACAAAACTTGACAAACTTGAACATTCCATAGGTACATGATCTCAGAACTTGTTAATAGGCTTGTTGAGCTTATTTCTTAGCGTCAGGTTCAAACTAAAGTTTCTCATTGTTGATATTACTCGAACTTGTACGTTATACCGTAATTCTGTACTATACATACCTATAGATATTATAAAATTACGAACTGTTTCCGAGGGTACCTGAATTGATTGATATAATCTACTCTTAGCCGAATAGAAAAAAGATCGTGGTACCCTGCCCTTCGCGAATGAGTTGTATAAATACAGGTTTACAAACGCATTATGTGAGATTTATTTACATTTCTGCCTAATTTGCAAAATACATTGACGTAAGCGAAGCTGAGGAAAAGCTAGTATATCCCACCACCATCGTTATAAATTATACTTATATATAATATATAAAAATGAACATCTGTATATTTGCCCACGCAACGTTAAACGACGTAGCGGCAGGCCCAAAAAGAGATTGCAGGATGAACTGGATGCTCATTGGGAAGATTGGCGACAGAAAGCTCTAAACCGTGAGGAGTGGAAGGACGGTAGGGACGCCTTTGCCCTGCAGTGGGACGACCGTAGCTAATAAAAATAATAATGTATATTTGCGGCTGGCAGCTAATGGAACGATTCTACTTTGAAAACTGTTGTAAGTTTTAGGTTAAAGATTAAGCTAATCGCTGATTTCTTTTCATCAGATGGCTTGTGCTTGTTCGGGCTTATTTGTATATTAAAAAAAAACAAATTGCGAACGATACATGCCTGTATAATGATTGTAAATAGAATATCGATAATCAAAATTTTATGGCACGATCCCTAGTTACCATAAATCATTTTTACGTGACTCTAGGAGTGATTTTTTCCTGGTGTCGATGATTTAATTTCTGAAATTGGAACACGAACGGTAATCATTTAGCTACTAATTTCACTAATTAATTAATTGCAATTTTTAGCTTCTCTAACGAATGGCAGTTCAATGTATTCAGAAAAATAATTGGTTCACAGAATACATAGTTGCCAAATATGAATTTTAAAATTACTCTCCGACTCGAGAACGTCTTGAACTATTAGAAAAGAGCTCACGATCTTCAAACCGCTAAACAGATTTTCTGAAATTATAGCTAAGAACAGTCTCGATAAAGTCATTTTTCAAAGAAAATAAAACTAAATCAAAATCGTTCCTTACGTTTAGGAACTATGATGCCACAGATTGACACACAGATACACAGATACAGATAAACGTAAATCAACGACGGAATTAGAGAAATACCGTAGTAATCTTAATATATTTACCAATATCTAAAATTTTAGATGTTATTTCAGAAAATAAAAACATATTTTTATTTTAAAACAAAAATAAAGCAATGGTCCACATGATAGCGAATTAACCTTTAACTCTGTTTTAGGCTCTCAGTTGCAAGAAAATGTTCCAAAAGTTTTTCGTGTTCCTTGGGAATTGTTTTGAAACTTGCGTAAGTGTTACTTGTTCTCGGAGTTTTCTGAGAAATCCGTGAAAAATAGCTCAATGTTATTGTAACACATGAATAAAATATTTTACTTTTGTGGAGGAACAGGTGTTATGTCCCTCCAACACAAAGGGAGGATCCTCCGACCAGGCGAGGTGATCATGCCTCGCCAGGCATGATCACCTCGCCTGGTCGGAGGATCCGCCGCATAGCCCGCCGGCCGCGGCCCGACTGTTGATGTTGGGAAGTTGTATATATATTAATCGGCGCGAGAACTCTCATAGCGCGATGCAGAATTAGTAGGTTATAGATGATGTTGGAGTGATGAAAGAAACATTTCTTTTTTGCTGTATGTGGAAGTCGCCACACTTTGTTTACAAAGGAGTTCGAGGCTAAGTGGTAACCGAGTAGGGTAGCACATTGCAATGACTAAGTAATACTAGTCAGGTCAGTCTAAGGATGGGTGACCATTCTTAACACATTGAAAACCCTTGGTGCTTTGGAGAGCACGTTAAGCCGTCGGCCCCGGTTGCCATACGAACCTCTGTAGCTTTTGTTACGAGTATTTGGAGCCCTAAAAAGTCCGACAACCTGGTCCAGTGGGGTTCTGGAGGTCTGATGGCAGTCGCTTCACGTAAATATCGAAGTTCGGCTGTACGTAGTTAGACTGAAGGCCGGCCCCAACTTAGTTGGGCAAAGGCTCTGAGGATGATGACTTTGTACACGTATGGGTATATAATGTTCATTCATTGCTTTTCGCTGAGTGAGTGAGATTACCCCTCTTCCCCCCTTCCCCTACTCCTTAAAGGGTGACAACGCACTTGTAACTCTTGAGTTGCGGGTGCGTTGTCTTCAATCTCTTCAGCCATTCGAAGATCATCGGCTCTTTTATAATCATCAAAGAGATTTCGAGTCGGGGGTGTTTTATAATTTTAAATTTATGATTATATTACGTAGTATAAATATATATTTGACTAGCAGCGCCCCGCGGTTTCATCGATAAAAGGAAAGGAATATCGGCATAAATAGTAGCCTAAATGTTAATCTAGGTCTCCAGCTATCTACATACCAAGTTTCATAGCAATCAGTTTAGTAGTTTTGGCATGAAAGAGTAACAAACATCCATACATCTAAACTCACAAACTTTCACGTCTATAATATTAGTAGGATTTCATAGATTATTATTGATAATTTCTAACGTGATTTCTGTGCACCTACCTTATAAGATTTTTCCACCACCCCAAGGTTGACTGGTAGAGAATGCCATCAACATTAAGTCCTTTTAAATAAAATTAATTAAAATTATATATATTTAAGGGAAATATTTTAATTGATACAAGAAACTTACCGTTGAACGGGCATTGTCATTTGGTAAGCTTCACTCTCTCTCCTACATTTTCAATTAAAAACAATAATAATCACAAAGTTACTTACGAAGTGTATAAAGTTTAATTGATATCCTAGTTATAAGTAACAGTATTGTAAGAAATTGATTACATGAATATTCAAACGTCTATTGGCTTTCACTGAAGCGTTAAAGCGACATCAATCAAAAGTTTTCCACTTCAACTTCAGAACTAATTCCTAAACGTTTCTCTTAGAATAAATACTTGTATCTTTGACTTATAAAATTTTCATTTCGTGACGGTTTAAAGATGTCATAATAATTTTTTTTATATTATCTCAACGGTTCAGTGACTTTGGAAGAATGAGAGGGTTTATTATTATTTGAAATTAACTACGTCAATTGATTTGATTGATTTGCTGCTTTCAATTCAATTCAAGCGGCCAGGCTGCTTTTACCCAATAGAGAACCATGGTAAGCCAGCTTTACAATATCAGTCTATATTTTTATATTTTGGTTTTTGAGAATATAATGTGTGGTGGAGTGCCGCTACCATCGGAGTTTGTTGTCACTGCTAAACAATTACCATATGTATGTACGTCCCTATGTTCAATCGTAACTACAAAACGGCTGAACCAATGTTGATGAATGATGTGTCGTTAGATTCGTCTATATTCTGCAAGTGTCACAATTATTAATTAAAATGGCGGATTTTTTGCGCCAAAATGTATATTATCAAAGCTAAGCTGAATTACAGCTAAGAACAGTCTCGATCAAGTCACCTTTCAAACAAACTCCGAATCAAATCTGTCTATTCGTTTAAGAGCTATGATGCCACAGACCATCACACAGATATAAAGATAAACACGTAACACTTATAACACTCCTCCCCCACTCCTTTTACGTTGGGGTTGGTAAAAATCGCTCTTGATATTAATGTTTTATGTATGATCTTTCTCATTTTTGCATTTTTTTTGTACATCTTTAGTCTAACAAAATATGTGTAGGTACCTATTTGTTGTTATTTTTTTTAAAACAATGTAAATACTTTAAATAAATATGATTTTTATTAATTCTTAAGAAACATAAATATTTCTTTAACTAGATACTTTACTATAAAAAATACAGATAATTATTAGCTTATTTCTAATATTTCATAGTATCTTTTAAAGTTCAACTTTTAGAGACACTTAACAATCACAACATGAATAAAATAATGAAATATTATGAGTTCAACCATCGTTCATTCAATCAGTGAAGACAGATTCTCTGAATATTTACAGACCTCAAACTCATCCATATCCTCAACGCCATCTTTATTAGTTATTGACAGTTTTAGGTTCCTGGGATAACAGTTTGTTCACAAAAAACCATCAGTTGAGCAATGATTTCATTGCTTTTCGCCAAATGAGTGAGGTTACCGGGGGCCCTAACCCTTCCCTCCCCCCTCTCCTCCCTCCCTCTTCCACCTTTCCCCTACTCCCACCTTAACGGCCGGCAAAGCAATTGTGACTCTTGAGTTGCAGGTGCCCATGGGCGGCGGTAGTCATTTACCATCAGATGACCCGTCTGCTCGTTTACCCCCTATACCATAAAAAAAGTGATGAATACGGTACGATATTATTTTTAATAAGCATGCTACTGTGATCTCTCTTATGTGTATGTAAAATGAATGTATTTAATTATGATCTATGTCGCACAGTAAAATAATGAGATATTATTATCTGTTTTCTAGGCACTTCGTCATATTTCATAATCAGTAATAAATTGAGGTTGTGAAAAAACGGTAAGTATGTGGTTTTAAAAAAAAATCAGAGACGTAAAATAAATCGGTTTCTTCCATTTCATAAAGAATTATCCAAAAATATAATAAATACCGAACTAATGAAATGACGAGCTAATAAATAAATCTATACAAATATTATAAAGCTGAAGAGTTTGTTTGTTTGGTTGAAAGCGCTAATCTCAGAAACTCCTGGTTTGCATTGAAAAAATATTTTAGTGTTGGATAGCCCATTTATCGAGGAAGGTTATAGGCTATATCACATTACGCTACGACCAGTAGGAGGGGAGCATCAAGGAAAAATTTTGCAAAAACGGGGAAAATATACAAACGTAGATGAAGTTGCGCGGGTCAGCTAGTAAAGAATAAAAATATGCATTACTGTTTATTCTACAGTAAATCATAAATCAATAAAATAACAAAAATACACACTGTCATGGATCCCATCGATTTTTCATCAAAACTACTGCAGTTCATAAGAAGAGTTGTAGAATACGATACCTCTCATTTGCGACTACTTTAAATCATTTCAAAAATAAGTTTTTATATTTTATTTTACATCCGTTTTAGAGAATAGCCCGTACATAGAATGTAATAATACCAGAAAGTAATTTATTTTCACAGAATGTTATCATTTTTAATTGCAAGGAAATAATTTTCTTACAGACCAGCGCTCACATGCTCACGCTCATATCTGTCATATTATGTATCTAACTACGATATTCTTACATTCTCTATTACCCTCTTATTTTAGACAATAAACTTTTATACCATAATTATATTATTGGAGGAAAACACAAGAATTCTTTAGTTATACGAGTTTCTTTTCATAGCGTAATGGAATTTCTGCAGCGAAATGGACTCGGAACTAGGGATGAAAAATAATAAAAGTAAATCTGTTTTTACTGCCCTGAGCTATCAATTTGACCTTTGCCTGCAAATGAAGGAAGTATAAAATGAAGCAAGTCTTGTACCTTCTTTGTTTAAACGGGTATTAACAAAGAATTACAGCATTTTAAACTAACGCATGTGTACGTAATAGTATGGTTTTTGCGTGTTTTAACCTTACAATATCACAATAAAATTTATATAACCCATCTCGTTTAATACTTATTTACGTGAGTATTATTTACTGCGGGTTGAGAGTTTAACTAGCAAAACTAGAGTGGTATAATAATAATAGTAAAGAAAAGTGATATAGCGGCATGGGAGAAAATGGTGCAACAATAACTCGCTCTCATAAAGAAGTCTTCTTAAACTTAAGATTAAATATGAATAACAAACAATCAAGCAGACTTCTAGAGCGTTAAAGCTCGTGAGAACCAATATCACCGATGTCTATTAATTCTGCCAACATGGAGGACGGTGTAATTCAAGCGTAATTTGCTGTCTCCTCTCCTACGGCACTCTAGCGATCCTATTTCATTTTAGATAAGATTTCCTATAGATTAGATCCACAAGAATTATTCTAGCTTCAAAGAGGTTTTTCTTTGCCTTTTGGTTGATATTGGTCAGTCGGTAAGCATTTAGAAATTCTGATAAACAGCTTATTCTGATCCTGTAGCTAATTCTGGTATTTCTTTTAATATTCAACTTTACTAAGACTCCCAAGGAACGCCCTAAAAGCTTGATTGTTTTCTTCAATCCGATCCTTCTAGTTGGCAATAAAAATATTATTGTCAATTTAAGCTGGTTTTAAAAACTTTATACTGCGCAAAAAATAAAGGTCGCGTTTGTTCTAAGTAAGCCAGGCAGTTTAAAGGTCCCCCAAACCATCTAGCCTCGTCCAGACTTAATACTATAATGGGAATGTTAGTTTGTTTATTAGACTTAGAATACCTCTACTACTCAACTGATCATCATAAATAAAATATTGTAAACACGTTGTCAAGGGTACAGAAGAGTTCCTCTCATCCAGAAAAGAAATACTTTCTGTTAACGAGGGTACCTTAGTTGACAAAATTTACATTAACGGCCACGGGCAAAAGCTAGTATTACATACGTACACACATACACTCACACCTATACATGTGTGAGTGTGACCTCTTCAGGTATCCCCCAAAGAGGTAGGCAGAGACGTATTAAACACCCACATTTTGCCAATAATAATTTGGTTCCACTCACAGAATAATTTCTGCAGCACAAGCTGGGCATTTCGGGAATTAAAAATAGGAAAATCAGGAGTAAAGTAAGAAAAGGTAGGCAAGACAGGAAGTCCAGGGAAGGAAAGGTTCGTAAACAACGGCTCGAGCAGCTCAGGGTCGCCTACCTGTAACTTGAACTGGCTACTGGCTGGCTGGGAAGTCCGGTAAGCAAAGAAGTGTGTACATATTGTCTCTTTACTGGAAAAACATGTTAAATGCTTAGATCATTACTTAATATGTCTAGATGGACTGTCAAAGTTGTGAAAGCGTCGAAAACATTATAGTCCAATTGGCCTTCAACTACCTTCCCCGCGCTCAGTGTGTTTGTGAGATAAAAGTATGCAGAAATTACAATGGTCGATTTAAAACAACGGAAAAAGTTACTTTTCATCAGTAAGTATCATTATTTCATATCAGTTCAAGCAAAATAATTAAATAAGCCATTTTCACTTGTATCAGTATGCACACACACTAGTAAGTTAGAGTGAAGTTTCGCGAGTGTAAAACGTAATTGTCACGCACACCAGCATAATAAAGATGGCCCGTTTATTTTAGTTCTATTGTAGTGCGACAGTCCATCTAGACATATTAATGATCTAAGGTTAAATGCATATTTTATCAAAAATGAGTTAAAATGCACTTATATATTGTTCTGACCTCAAAGATAAAGTATCTTTGAGGTCAGAACAATATATAATAATCAAGACTCTGCTCTAAGTAATTCATTTTACAGAGCATGTGACTCTATGGAATTGTGTTTTCAAACTTCAAGTCATATTCTCATAGTTTATTATATAATGTAATAGAATCACTATTTCTAAAGTTGTGTATCTCACTCATTAACATTTGCAACTTCTACCGGTCGTATACTTTAACTGTAAGTAACCTGTTTTTTTATTAATATTTCATGAAGTTCTAATGGCATTTCATTGAGAGATTTTCTACTACCCAGCACACCACGGTCATATATTCACTCCTATTAAAAGCAATTTAGTTTAGTTCAGTGACCGAATTTGCAATAAAAACAATAGAAAATCGGCGAATTTTGCTTTCGAAACTTCCTTTGTAAACGCTTTCAATAATATAATCGTTTCGGTCGTTCGTAAGCATTATTTTCGCCAACCCTACTCGAGTCCGTTGATGTATGACCCCCATCGCTCGAATCATAGGGTGACGTCACAAAACAGGATGTCACTGAAACTGCTAGGTACGTCAAAATGAGGAATACGGTTCGTATTCGTATATCGTTTTGAAAAAACAAAAATATTGTGTGTGGTGATGTGACAAAAGTCTTCGAATCCTAACTAATCCTGCAAATATTATAAAGGCTAACGTTTGTGAGGATGGATGGATGGATGTGTGTTACTCTTTCACGCAAAATTGGCACAGAGATAGATTATAGTCTGGAATATCCCCTTTTTATCCCGGAAAAATGTACGGTCCCCGTTGAGATAGATTTTGTAACGTGGAGGGGTGGCCTCTTGGTTTACACGTGGTCCCTCGAAGATAAATTTAAGTGAGGACAGGAATTAGACACTTTAACCGTTTATAATTAAACTTGTAAAAAGTTATTTAACAGAATTTAGGCTAGGCTCAGGTCGTGAAGGTCTTGAAGAGGCTTAGGACGTAGCTCCGGCGCCGTGTGATCTTATAGTCTGCCGAAAATTTATAAATGCGAAAGTGACTTTGTTTCTTCATTTGTTTGTTTCGCTTTCGCGCCTCAACTACTCAACCGATTATGATTAAATTTTATATATACGTTGTCAGGAGTACAAAAAACGGTACGTAGGGTACCTTTCACCCTGAAACTATTCCCGAGAGACATCCGAACTAATTAACAAATGTATAATAAATATAAGGTTAACACTTCGTTTTCGTTTCGTAGTATTCGTTCATAGTAGATGTCTCTTAGATATTCGTCCTCTAACTAGATCCAGACGCTTTCTCATTAAAATGTTTTAGACAGTTTCATTCAAACACTGTTTATCTTCGATTTCAACCGCTTTATTTGTTAGCTGTACACTGTATACATTTATGGCGAGTCCTAGTCTTCTTTCAGTTGGGCTTATTAGTGACTTCGTATCCTGCTGGTTAATAAACTTTTGGTTTATTTTATAATGCTTATTAACTTCAGATGGGAACACAGAAAAATTTATAATATAATTTTGTTGAAAACATTAGAATAAATGGTCACGAAAATATTGCACTCTAAATCTTGTCGTCACCTGTTTCTTGGATATAAATTTTACTTGAGACACCTCATATACGGCCGTCTGATCCTAACTACGCAGATCCTGTACCATGGTAACCAGACTGCTGATAAATTTACTAAATACATACATATTATAGATAAATCACACCCACCCACCTTTATTTGTCTTGGGTGGGAACAGAATTCTCAGTGGCTCATTAGTCAGGATCACTAACCACTAGACTAACAGGCAGATTTTGTTAACGACAAACACTGTTGATACTGAGATTGTATTCCTACCAACTCCAAGAGATAAGAGACGACAAGTGTACATGGAGACAAAAAAAATAATTTAGAGCAATACAAGTAAGTTTTTGGACCCATGGAAACCAAATTGTCGCCTGCGGTATTGCCAGACCGATACGACCTTCAAACTTTCAAGAAAAGAGCGTACTCTCACCTTAAAGGCCGGCAACGTTTTATAATTAATTCCGTACGTAGATACTTTCTGTCTGTCTATTATCTGCTACAGTAAGCCTGGGCGTTGAACAGCATGCAGTTGTATGTATGCAATCGCATGCATACAACCAGTCTGCTTGTCTATCTGCAATCAACCTCACCGTGTTCTCTTCAACCATTTTAGTAGTTTATTTAGGTAGTTTAGTTTTCAGAATAACTTCATATTTATTATATTATATTACTTATATTCCATTCCTAATATCAACCAGTATTAGATATCTTCGACAGTTAACTTTTGACAGCAACTTTCATTACATTAATCATAAACTTTTATTTCGGGCTAGGCAAATGTCTCAATGGTGTTCGGTTCTTTTATATTTTTACATAGTATAAAACAAAGTCGTTTCCGCCGTCTGTACGCTTAGATCTTTTAAACTACGCAACGGATTTTAATTCGATTTTCACCAACAGAACGATTCAAGAGGAAGTTTATAAGTATAGTTTCATATTGTTTTGTGTTAATTTGTATAATGATATGACAATAATTGTTCACCACATTAGTATCTACATTGCACCTGTGCGAAGCCGGGGCAAGTCGCTAGTAAATAATAAATTACAGCAAGAAGTTGGTACACAACCTTCGCGCTTCATTCAGTTTATTACTTCTACAAGAAAAACCTTTAGAATTACACGCCCGCAACGAAGACAAATGAGTATTGCATACCTACGAGATAGCGGCCGTTCAACTGTAAAGCTTTGAGCGATGATTTCAAGGTTAATAGCATTCTTTGATATTATATTGTTTATTCATAAATTCAGCGTTTATTACTTTGTGAATATATTTAAAGACGTAAAATTTTTCTAACAGATGGAAACACGCCTAGTAATTTGTGTTTCAGACAAGTAAGACAGTGACTTAATATTATAATATAGTATGTGTAGATTGTATTTGTTTGACAAAAAAAGTATATAATATTGTCACTATAAAAAGGTTTTTATAAACGTAGATATTCGTTATGAAAATAATGGTTGACACTTTGTTAGTGTTGAAAATGTTCTTAATCGTTTCTAATATTGTTGTACATGTAATAAGTCCTTGTAACGTGTGTAGACTTAATTGCCCTCTTACATATACATACATACATACATACATACATAATACAGCAGGCTATAGCATACATCTGCAAGGATTATAAAACGGCGTTGACATTCTGTTATTGATAAATACACATTTGCGCGGGTTGGGCTCGACAACTTGGAATCGTGGAGTGATAATCTGTTGCCAAGTTTCTAAGGGTCTAATCAATGTTATATGTGACCAGAGGGCTGGTATTTATCTCTCACAAAGGATAAGCAGACTGCTGTTGAACGTAGAGTGAACGTGATTCACCTGTCGATTACAGTTGTGTACAAGATTATGAAAATTGTTTGGAACAGTTTTATCAATACCTTATGTGTATTTCTGACAAGTTTTATTACAACAAAATCAAAAACACATTGTTAGCTAAATCACCAACTTTTACAAATACACATTAAACCACTTTCTTAATAAGTTTAAAACAAATAAACGTGTTCAGATTTTTTTGTAAATTCGAGTACCATGATCTACGATAACATTAACGGAAATTATAGTCATAGTCGTAATGTACATGTACGTACCTACAATGTGCCTGATGCTTGAAACCATGTTAGCAACTCTTAACTCCTGGTCAACTTATTTTAGGTGCAGTGTCATTAGAATTGCCGTTAAAGTTGAACCTAATTATGTGTCAGAGATTATTATAAGTTACGGCAACATTTTAAAAAAAGGCAAAAGTTCCAAATTATAGTACCAACCATCATTGATGTTGGAGTTCCTGTAAAGCCTACCAAGTTACAGAATATTAAAAACTTGCCGACAAATCTCAAATAGTTCGAAAGATGTGACGTCTTTACAGATAATCACAATAGTAATCAACACATCCCAATCATGTTTCTAAGAATGCTATCGACTGGCTTATGACAAAGATGGCGGATCTTTGTTCTAAGCCACAGCTGAACGACCGCTATTCCGTAGGCATGCAAAACTCATTAGTCTTCCCTATGGCACGAGACTCTGAGGTATTTCTCTTAATAAACTTTACCTATTTATTGCAGTTGTTTATTATTCATATGCATAAAGCAGGAAACACAGAAAATTTATTTGTTCTGCACAGAGTTTTTGCTACACACATTATATTCAACTCTATAAAAGAATCCAGAGATATTGAACACGTCCACTGTACACTCGAAGGGCCACAAAGTGAACCAGAGCGAACCAAAATTTCCTTTTGACCTTTTACTGAAGGCCAGTTGGGTACATTATACATACTAGTTGTCGCCCAGAAATTGAAATTCGACCATAATTCATTGAATTATTGATAACAATAAAGCAAAGCGTTGAAGAAAAAATACTTTTTTTTCACAACTTTAAAGCTCGTAAATAACTTCTATACAAAAAAAAATAAAGAGAATCGGTTGACATAGAGAAAAAATGGTACGGATCTGTTTCTTCTAAGGAACATGGTCATAAAAGGGCCATGACAAGTATATCAAAAAATTAAAACACTGATTTGTTGACAAAAAATGCAGCTTTAAACAATTTAAATTTGCGAGCGAAAACGGTCACTGACGTCACTCCTGTCTGTCACTGGTTATAACTACTTATTTATCGTTTTGTTGGGTTTTATAGTTTTGCATAGTTAGTTCCGTTTTTTTGTATAAGTATGTAAGGAACTGTAAACTATTTAAAATGGACCATACTAATCATCCATCAACACCGGGTAGTTATGCTACCAATAACATTCTCAGAAAAAGCCGTGTTGATTCATTTTTTGTGCCAGTATGTGTCTATCTTATCCAACAAATGGTTGAGTGATCCGTACTTAACTGCAAAAATTTCATTTTTACATGCACTCGTAAATATGCCAATCGACTTGTATATATTTATAGATTTTAAATATTTCTGTGAATACTTTTAAAGTTCATGATTTTTGATAAAACCACAATCATGAACTAGTTTTATGTTTGGTGGAATAAAAAATAATGTTAATATACCAATAATTGTGTGATGAGCACGATGATTATTTGTTCTGTGAATGGGAGTAATTTATCTACAATATTATTATATATGTATTTAGTATATAGATATGTCTATCGGCAGTTTGGTAACCATAGTACAGGCTCTGCCTAGATTGGGATCAGACGATCTGAAATTATTATAATATTTCAAGATGTGATTGTGGAGAATCCAACTATACAATCATGCTCGACAGTTTATGAATACTTATATTTTGTTGGTCTTATCAAAAACAGCAATAAATACTTGCTTTACAATCTTGTTAAACTAAAATCGTTATTTGCTTTCTAGAAGATGTTGAATGAAATACGGACTTTAAGCTGTGATTACATATCGCAGCAGTTTAGTTCTTTTCATTTTTACAGTTCAACATTGCGATCTTTTGACAAAATAGTCACAGCTTTGTCGTGTTTTCATAACATTTTAATGACAAAAATTTCGTTAGACTACATTTGCATCTTCCCTATTTCACCAACATTTACCAGTCCGAGTTATGACGACACCAATAAATTATTTAATTTCTTGTTAGATACAACCAAATCTTAAACGTTAATTTCCCAAGCAAAATTCATCTTTCCAATTTTAAGAAACAAATAGAATCCCATTTCATTGAACTAATTAGCGATACAGTTCGTAATATTTATGAGAGTAACACAATTAACTCAATGTTGCTGCTTCGCTTAATTTATTTTTAATTATTCTGAAACGAATTGTTAAAATTCATGTAAATTACACTCTGATTTATAGCTTACGGGCAAGTTGAGTCTTTTATTTTTATATCATTTACTTTTATCTATTTATTTTAATAACGATGGGAAAATTCGTGAATTCATTTTAAAGAAAATGCTACTAAAATACTTTTGTTTAGGACGTGAAGAATTTGAATTATCTGACTACGTACGGGTATTGTTCACATGCAATTTGTTGCAGCTATGAAACTTGGAAACGCGTCATTCTAATCCTCACAAGATTTATTGAATTTAATTTCGCCACGTAACTACTTGAGGAACTTAAATTACAATATTTATTACTACTACAGTTATCAAAGTGTTAGTGCTATTGTTATTAGTGTTATTGGGTGTTATTAGCTGCGAATACGCGTATCATCAAGGCGAGGGGACGCGGCTAGGCAAAAACAAAACAGTCCTTTACCTCTCCTCTGTTGGAAACGATTACCTTTATTCTTTCGTTTAGAAGCTTTTGACGATTGCTCGATTGTTATCAGTAAAAACAGCAAATGACATAATTTTTTTGGGACAACTGTTTTGGTAATTATTGCAATATAAAAAATAATTTCATATTATATTTTGTGTTGATTTTGTGATGATTTTATTCGGAATAAAAACCAAAACCCATACAAAAGTGAACATATCCTTTGTGACACACCTCTTGTAGCATCATTAATTAATAACACTTGTTTTGTCCGATTAGAAAAAGTGGAACCTAAACCTTTCTTATCTAGATTTTTGTTTCCTAAACTTAAGATTTTACTTTCTCATGCAACACACATTTACAAATTAAATTATTTGAAATTTAAAGATATATTGTACAGAAAATACTCACGCCTTAGACACTTTTAAAGGAGTATACGTGAAAATCTAAATATTTCGCCTTGTAAGAGACACAGACACAAAGAAGTATATTAAGCTCATTGC
Source organism: Callimorpha dominula (assembly GCA_949752705.1). Classification (NCBI taxonomy): domain Eukaryota; kingdom Metazoa; phylum Arthropoda; class Insecta; order Lepidoptera; family Erebidae; genus Callimorpha; species Callimorpha dominula. The sequence goes on from OX456992.1 coordinate 3,376,444, forward strand.
AGCCTAACAACACGAAATGAAAATCTATTTTAAGCCTTATCGTTCGTTTATTGTGTACTAACATTTTATGCTCTGGCACACGTTGTTCTATGCAAATGCCAGTAATATCATTGTTACACAACATTGTTCGAGTAAGCGTAAACTGGAAGCAAATGCCAATACAAACACGAAAGCAGTCTAGAAAAATAACATTGTTATTTCATTTCGTATTCAACGGACTATGTAGATGTTCGGAGTGCACCTCAGTTCTATTTAGAATAACACAGATACCGGTAGAAGCATCCGTCATATTGGATTAATTTATACGCCGTGTACGCTTGCGAATACATATTTTCCTCTCACGTTTTTGGAATCCCCCAGGGATGTATACTGAGACCTATGGTTGTCTTTTGCTATACAATGATTTTAGCAAAAAGAGCAAGACCCACTGGATGGTAAGCAGTTACCGGTACCCATGAACACTTATAATACCAGTGATCTCGCTAGTGAAATGCCGATGCTATAAAAATATTTTATAGCAATTTGAAGAACTCTATAAGTCCCTAAAGAAAATCACAACAATAAAGTCTCTACGATTTGAGGATACTGAACTCAGGAAAAAATCTAGCTGCCACGATGTATTAACAGCCAATGAAAGCTGACTTTATAACTTTAGGTGTGCCACTGATAAAGTCGTCGTCCCCGCGCAATCTGCTCCCGCGCCGTATACAATTTACTGTGTCAGCATTATACAAAACCACGGTATAGTTTTCCTTGAAATCGGTCTACCACAACGTTAGTCTTATAATTTGACAATTAAAAGTTTTAGCAACTTCTTGATAGGGTCTTGTATTTTGTGAACTTAGAAAGCTTCTCTTAATATTCTACAGAAATTCATCCTTAAAATAATCTTATAACTTAGAATTCATGAATGAATTATTTCTTCTTCTCAGGATCTTTTATCAATAATGAATGTGTTTCTACTCACTTGATGAATTTTGTGACATTGAATGACATTTAAATTTTTTGTAATAATTTTGAATACTTTCAATATTTATTTATGGCTAAAAAAATTCATTTAGGTATGTTAAGATGACTTCATTTAATTTATATGTAATGAATGTTTAATGGTTTTTATTTATTTTTTTGTTATTGATTAATGTTCTGTTATATGTATTATTTTTTGTATATTTCAACACAATTATATATTGTTAAGAAATAAATGAATTGAATTGAATTGAATTGATGTCAGCGAAAACCACAAATCTGCAAACTAACAGTATCTAACTTACTACTGACATACCAGATCGATAAACAGCTATTTAAAAAGATAAGAAAATTGAATTCAGTATATCAAAAAATAAGATCACAGCGCTTTTGCGGTCCAAATATAATCAGTTTTCGATATGTTGGAGTTAATATAAAATGCCATTTTATACGTTTTAAATTTATAATACTATCGAGAGAAATGATATACCTATATGATTTACTCTTCCTATATGTGTATTTTCGTAGTTCGACGATTTTAAATGAATTACTGTATTACTAAACTCTTTAACAGTTGTTATAGGTTTATCAATATTTTATTTTTTATCATGAAATTTTATACAACGTAACTTATTAGATATTAACATACTTAGACAAAAAAAATATAACGTATAAGTTACAGTATGTGTAAATAATCTGTTTATCTTTTATTATTCAAAACTCCTAATAATTTTGCAAGGATTTATGTGGCGGACAATGTGGACTTAATACTATAGGCATTTTCTACCGGTCAATCTTTGAGTATTAAGTAAAAGGCTGTGAAATCACTTATATACCCATCACTTAGATGATGAGGATTTATTACGCCTAAAATTTGCATAGTGTTCACGGTAAACTTTGTCATGTTTTAGAATTATATTATACTAGCTGACCCGCGCAACTTTATCCGCGTTTTAAAATTTTCCCCGTTTTCGTAAAATTTTTCATTGATGCTATACTCCTATTGGTTGTAGCGTGATGTTATACAGCCTTTAGCGTTCCTTGATAAATGGGCTATTTACCACTAAAAGAATATGCCAGAATTCAAACCAGTAGTTCCTAAGATTAGCGCGTTCAACCAAATAAACAAACAAACAAACTCTTCAGCTTTATGATATTAGTATAGATGAAAATAAATTTGTTTCGTGTAAGACCAAAAATTACTTTATTCCCCATCCAAGAGTAATATAAAAATATATTTCCGAGATAACAAGTCATTTAGGTGCCCATTTCGGAGGATGACAGTGCATTAGGTAAAAGTGGAATGTCATCAAAAGACTGCCATTATAGACATAAGTTAGAAAATGCTGATATAATCCGAATAACGCAGGAATTACGATGAGTAGCTACGATGTCTCTACTTGCCAGCTTTGGTTAAGATAAGATTGAGAGATTGTGGTAGACGCTAGTCTACTATAACCTCTCAAAGCAAATTCGGAGAACGTTTTATTCAAAGGAATATTTATCTTCTTGTATCTTTTTCGCTTTCTTTGACAAATAAATTACCTTTATCTTTGCTTTCTCGCGCGCTAGCGAGAAAAGGACGTACACTGTCACTCGAGCCACTCGAGTACGAGGGAAACGTACACCAGCTAAACACCAATAGTGTTTAGAGTGTTTTAAAAGTAAATAATTTTGCAAACCCTTACAACTATCCTGTTAACTAGAAAGTTTAAAATTCAACGGGAATTAGGTAAAGCGCTAATTTTTATTATGCAAAAATTAATTAACAATGTTGAAATTAAAGTGAAGAACTTTTCACATACACGCTTAAATGTGGTAAATTAATTAAATTATCCGCTTCTTACAAATCCCTCGCGACGTTATGAGCAAATCTTTTTACCCTCGTAGGAATTATACAGTAAACTGCTTTCAAACCTAATTTGCTAATTAACAGTGTCGCCACACTGGTTACAAGATTCCTTTAGGGTAACATTTTCTGCTAATTACATACGCTCACGACTGTATCTCCGAAAGGGTAGGCATATGCCTCACTCTACCCTTTGCTTGTAGGCTTGCAGTCAGTCTATCATGTGAGTAATATTACTCACATGATAGACTGACTGCAAGCCTATGGCCATCTCCCGGGCACTTTGGCAGTTAAAGATAGGAAAATTGGGAGTATAAGGAAGGAAAAGATAGTTAAGAAATCCTTTCTTGGCAATGGAAGGACAGGAATATTCCTGAGGAGTAAGCATTAGCTCGAGCAGGTCAGGGCAGCATACCTGTAACTGGGAGAGCCATGCTTCGGCACGAATAGGGCCGGCTCGATCGGAGTAATACCACAGCCTCACAGAAAACCGGCAGTGAAGCAATACTTGCATTGCTTTCACCGCGTGAATGAGTTTACCGGAAGCTCTACCCATCCCCTATCCCACTCCTCCCCCCTTCCGCTACTCCCATCTTAAAGGCTGGCAACTCACTTATGACTCTTTGAATGCCCATGGGCAGCAGTATTGATTTACCATCAGGTGACCCGTCTGCTCGTTAGCCCCCTTTACCATAAAAAAAAAACTCCGAAAGTCCGAGTCCCTCTAAAATCTGTGAATTATAGATTCTAATTTGATTTCTTGAGAGTTTTTTTTGACACGTTACACACAATATAAAGTTCCATAGAGTAGAAATACAACATCATTGTGAACCATCATAATTTGAAAAACATAATTAATTACAGTTCAACAGTTGGGATCTAACCTACAACACTCGTCAAAAAAGTAGTCTAGCTGCTGCTTTGACGAGTGTGAGGGGACTACTAAAAGCAAAAGGGCATCAGGTACAGTTACCTAAAACTTGAACGGGTGAAAGAATTTACGCTGAGGAAAGTGAAACAAAATGGAATATCACAATGAAAGGGGAACAATTTTTTGGGATAAATTCTTAAAAACTTTACTTACATCTTACATATTTCATTCCACTTGCCCTCTCAAATTACTTAATAAACAATAATAATTAATGTAGGTACTGAGCACAAAACTTTGCACATAACTATTTGCTAATGTAATTACAACAGCAATTACTCCCTACAGTTACGTTGATGGTGAAAGTGCTCTAGATTACTTATTACCCGACAAAATCAAGAGTCTTGGAGACACTTTACTGGCCGTGTAGTTCTGGCTAACTTTCTAATTCGGTAGCTTTGCAGCTGTGTAACAAAGTAGTCAAGATATTATAAAACTGAGATATCAGCTCCGACAGCCGTGATCGTCTAGTGGTTAGGACCCTACGTTGTGGCCGTAGTAACCCAGGTTCGAATCCTGGTCACGGCAGTGTTCGCACTGTCGCGGTGGAGCTTTCGTTTTGACATTTATTTCAGATTTTGGAAAAGGAGTGAATGAGTAGATACTTCGGGAAGTCACGGCCATCCATCCGAATGTGGTGTTTTTCATCTACTGTCTTTTATGTCTTTCCTTACATATTTAAATTTTATCTGGTTTAGTTTTCAGTGTCAATGCTTTGACTTTTGACTGCACGGATGGCGCAATGGTTGAAGTGGTCGCGTCGCCACTACACCGCGCCGAGTGTCGTGGGTTCAAATCCCACATGGGATTATAACTTTTTTTAACTGAGAGAAAACGACAGATAAATAAAAATATAAATTTAAAAAAAAAAGTAGAATATTATCATTAGTCAAAGTTTTTTTGAGCGCTTTGCTGTGTAAATATTGATTTTGATAAAAATTCTCATTTTTATAATAATAACAATAAAAAATAAACTTTTGTTGGCCAAACGTCTATGTCATAAGTAACAATTCTTAAACTAATATTGGTACAAGTAGAACAAGCCTTACAAATGAACTGAGAGAGGACACGATAGACTGAGAACGATTGAGATAATTAGAAATCAGTTCACGATGTTTAGGATGCTGTTGGTGGTGCCACGAACAGGCATAAACAACTTTTCCGTATTAAGGCATGGAAAGAATGTACACTCGTCCCATCCACGCCCTAACAAACAAACAATAACCGCAAACGTCATGTAATCTCGATAGAGCAGTTCTGCACTTCTGTTGAAAAAGTACAATGTTGCAAGCATTCACATATTCTCCCTTTTTTACTGGCAGGAAAAAATAATTTTGTAGATACTTCTATGTATTAACACGTGGGGAGAATTCTTTGTGCGCGTTTTTTATTCAAACGCGCGCAGACAGGAATGTGAAATTTATATGTAGAAGAAATATATGCTATTAAGTTCAAAATTATGTAAAAAACGACTACATAAAGCTATAGAGGTCCAGTATATGTTTTGACCTGTCGCGGTACAAGAGTCTATACAATGACAGTTCAAGTTATGCTGGTCAATTAAATAAAACAAGACATTCTGAATGGTTGACATTCGACCGCCAGGGGATCTGTAGTTATATTAAATACACATTGGCAGGACAACGTCGGCCGGGTTCTGCTAGTACAGCTATCACAGAATACCAGGCGCGGATCCAAGTGGGGGGGCGATAGGGGCGAACGCCCTTGTTACCTAAACTTTTTTATTATTTTTCTAATATTATATTATTTTTTAATTAATTTTCTATTTGGACTGTCTTGGAATATCAAAGGAATGGTATAGGTAAATTTAAATTTTGGGACCTTTTTTTCTTCTTGTCCGAATAACCCCCCATGTGTTATTTGCACATAGCTTAGATGAAATAATAAATGATGTGCTTTTATTCGCTCAGCAATTATTATTAGACAGTGTTATAAAAAAATTTAACACAAAACTCATTCTATTTCCCTAATAATCTGCTGAAGTGTCCGTACCTGCCTACCTCATTCATTCCTTTTTCGTTTCACTCGTCTGCAAGGAAAGGTTTTGTTTTGATAAATTATATTTGTATTCCACATTCATGACGCAACTATATTGTATTTATTATGAAAAGAGTAGGAAATGATGTTGGTATCTTTAGGGGAGCAAGCTTCTTTTATTAAATAAAACTTGGTCATTCAATAACTTGTGTGACCGCCCACGTTTATAGGAAGGTCCGGCAACACAATACGCTATATTAGAGCGGTATTTATAACAGAGTAGCCACTATACATATGTATGTGCTTCATATCAAATATTTCTTCTGCAAGTATTGAGCTAGTTTTAACAGCATTAGTTTGCGTAAAGAGCACTAATTTGGGTAATTGCGTAAATAACAATAAAGAGCGTTGATTTTAACAAAAATATATATATATATATTTTATGGTTTATGGAACGAGCAGACGGTAGATGACTATCGCCGCCCATGGGCACCTGCTACTCAAGAATCACAAGTACGTTGCCGGCCTTTAAGGTGGGAGTAGGAGAAGGGTGGAAGAGTGGAAGCGGGGGCAAAGGTTAGAGCTTCCGGTTACCTTACTCACTCGGCGAAAAGCAATGCCAGCATTGCTTCATTGCTCGTATAATCTGCCATAGAGTAAGAAACCTATTTTCTCATGCCTGTGCTCTAAATTCATAAATACAACAAAACTATCACAAACATAGCTGTGATGTGTTTTGTGATAATTTTTATTTGCTGCTACTGTGAATATAACTGTGTCTTAGTCATGTGATGTGGTGTGTGTGACACTAAATTAACTTTTGGATGTAATTAATTAATTAGTATAACATCATTTTTGTTTCTACCGGACCTGAGAAAAAAACTATGTCTGTGTCCCGTTTTTATTTGGTGAATAAGGTCACCATGTTCCATGGAATTACTAAATAATAAACGAGTGACATCACAGGTTGACAGAGATTTTGCAATCAAGGAGGCCGTGTTAGTTGAATTTTATAAAAATACTTGAAATTGAATAAAGTTGAGCTAATTTGATGCGATGGCAATAAAAAGTTACCACTGTACGAACTTATATTGTGCAATTTTTAGCACAAATCTCATGAATAAATTACCAAGAGCCGTCCCATCGCGAAACTTGACAGGAGAACTTATTAAAATAATTTGTCCGGCATGCTACAAACATTCTAATTTTTATTTCTTCTTTTTTGTTTATTTTTTTATGGGATAGGGGGCAAACGAGCAGATGTATCACTTGATGGTAAGTGACTACCGCCGCCCATGGGCATCTGCAACGCAAGAGTCACAAGTACGTTGCCGGTCTTTAAGGTGCGACTAGGCGAAGAGGGGGAATGATGGAAAAGGGGGGAAAAGGGAAGGGTTAAGACCCCCGATAACCTCACTTACTAGACGAAATACAACGTAAGCATTGCTTCACTGCCGGTTTTCTGTGAGGCCGTGTTATCACTCCGGTCGAACCCGCCCATATGTGCCGAAGCATGGCTCTCCCACTGTATATTTAAACAGAGAGTAGGTAGTGAAAAGTACTAGAAACTACCTACATACTTTATGTACATCGTCTATTTCTTATGTATGTCTACAGTTACTGTGTAATTCTTCGTTATATTTCATTGTATCTCATAAAGTATCATAGTTTCATGAACCAATTAAAATACATGTGATTTGTTTGATGAAACTAGTAAAATACACTGCGAAATCTATCCAAAGTGCATATTTTTTTCAGTAATGACGGAATAAGATTTGGCCGGATTCATTAATTTCAGCCTCTTCGTCTCTCCTTATTTGTATCTTACGTGTATTTTTTTATTTAATCTCAATCTTAAATTTGTTCAAAGTTTAAAAATATATATTAAATAATATCATGTGTGTATATAGCATATTCTTCATGTAGCCGCAGTATATTCCTCGACGAGATACATCTTGAAGTCAGTTACATATAGCTGGGGTATTATAATTGTTTAACTGGTCGTATTAACATAAATGTTGTGTCACTCAGCGCTAACGACGTCGCCTTTGGCACATGACTTTCTCATGAAATATTTAATAATACGCTTATTCAGTGTACCTAAATAAGAGTATATTTGCTTCTAAGATTTTACTGTGAAAACCGACAATACGGCGCAATTACGCGGTGATATGAGAGATCTCCAGATGTTTATTGTGTTGGAAAATATCCGTTTGAAAAGGTTGAATACAGTTTTTGGGTAGAACATTATAAGAGTTTTTTAATCTATTCAAGTTTGAAAAAGTATTATACCGTCTTATAGTAAGCGGATATTGTACGCCTATTGTATAGCCAAGGGAAGATGAAGGAGATTAATCTCATCTATACTCCCACTTCTTAGACGCCTGTTTGACAGGATAAACTAAAATCACCCTCGGGAACGCCGAAAGTTAAACTTAAACTCTTCAACAGAATTAATCTACAGAATCGAAATTGCAAGACTTTGAAACTTGATTAATCAAAGATAAGCAAAAGTCTTTAAAAGTGATAATAGTGATTTGACTGGCCTGTTGGTCTAGTGGTTAGTGACCCTGACTGCTAAGCCAATGGTCGTGGGTTCAATTCCCACCCAGGACAAGTAATTGTGTGATGAGCACGATAATTTGTTCTGTGTCTGGGTGTAATTTATCTATAATATGTATGTATTTAAAAATTTATAAGTATGTTTATCAGCAGTCTTGTTACCATAGTACAGGCTCTGCCTAGTTTGGGATCAGACGGCCGTGTGTGAGACGTGTAAAGTTATTATTATAGTTATTATTATTATTATAATATCATCCTTGCAATAGAACTCTTGTAACCACAAGGGTTTTAAACCACTCCACAACCGATGCAAATGTGGATGAGACTTCGCTCTTAAGTATTTGGAGTATTTTATTTACCACTGGGACATATTATATGATATGGTGTCCTAAAACTCTTTGTAACTTTATCTGCAATTACAATCCGTATCGATACAAATAGGTTATCGATAAAATCCTGCAATATCGATCTCAGTTAGGTCCTTATAAAAGTCCACATATAACGCTTCTTGGTCGATAATACATTGCATACGTCTAGACGGCGATATTGAGTTTCTTTGGACATCAAATGCGCCACTAATTTCTTTTAAGTATCAAATACGACCTTATTGTCCCCTAGGAACGTTTCAATTAGTTTGAAACGTTTTTTTTATGGACTCTATCTTGCGTCACACCGATCTCGGTAAAAGTCAAATCTCAATAGAATGACGAACACGCATTGCTATCGTTTTGACTAAACTAATATTGTCTACCAATTTATAAATATATATAAATATTTAGTGTGTAATTTGTATTTAAATCTTATTATACTATTATAAATGCGAAGTTCTGGATGGATGGATGTTTGTCAATCAATCAAGAAATTTGGTACAGAGATAGATTATAGCCTGGAATAGCTACTTTTTATCCCGGAAAAATGTACTGTTCCCTTGGGATAGACTCACATATTAACATCGAAATTTCTACGTGAAATAAGTCGCGGGCGACAGCTAGTATATTATAAAACATATTATTATCTTCAATTTCCTTTTTTTGTATACCTACTAATAGAACGTTTTAGGTAATCAAACATTTTAGTAAATGGTAGTAAGTTTTGATCAAACTAGAAATGCTTCTCCAAAACTTAAAATTTCTGGTTTCAGCTATTCATGACTGACTGCCCGGGACAGCTTTTAATAATTATTACAAACTTTTACTTAACTTGCAATGTTTGTATGAATAATAATAATAATAATAATAACTCCACACATCCCACACACGGCCGTCTGATCCCAAACTAGGCAGAGCCTGTACTATGGTAACCAGACTGCTGATAAACATACTTATATATATCTAAATACATACATATTATAAATAAATAAATTACACCCAGACACAGAACAAATGATCATGCTTATCACACAATTATTGGTCCTGGGTGGGAATCGAACCCACGACCTCTGGCCCAGCAGTCAGGCTCACTAACCACTAGACCAACAGGCCAGTCAAATGTGTGAATGTTTGTTCGGGTCAAATCTTTCAACTGAATTTTAAAGTAGTTATCCTCAACCGCTTATACTAAAATTTTGCATTTATTTTGGATGACAATAAATAAATAAAATAAAAAATAAAGTAAAAAAACTTGTCTTTTAAAATGTTTTTTACTATTTATTTATTTACCGGCTAACGTGGCTATAAGGGAAGAAGTAAATTCTAGGAAGGGTATAACTGAGTACATATTTATTTTGACTGTGAATGATTCTTATTTGTAGCCAAACTGCTATGTTTTATTTTAAACTAGCAGTTCCCGCGCGGCTTCGCTTGCGTGTATATATTTTTATATTTTGCCCGGAACCCTATTTTTTTTTTCAAAATAAAACTAGCCTAAGTTACTCATAACACCAGCTAACTGTAAGTGAAGTCCCGTGGAAATCGGTAAACCCGTTCCGGAGATTAGCCGAAACAAACAGGCAAACAAAAATGTTTAAAATTGATTTTTAGGTATAGGTATCGTGTAAAAACAGACGCTTCAATTTTATTTATTTGTATTGAGTATTGATTAGTTACATAGGTAGTAACCTTTTTTGATATCTTGAACTGTTAATTCTTTATTGCAACAAAACAGCATATCCATGGAGTAATTTTTATGATATCTGTTTTTAATATAAAGTGTCAAGTTATTTGGAGGGAAGTAATTTATAGGTACGACAAGTGAGCTTAGAACAGATGTTATCCTCAAAAGTTTATGTGAAAGTCCTTGGTTTTTTGTACCATTGTCCTGAAATTTGGTAAGGAGGTAGTTTATGGATAGGACACGTCACGGACGGATTTTACGGCAGGGCTAGATTAAGGAAATCTCGCAAGTTTATAGAAAAATCCTTAGTTTTGTGTAGCAGAGACTGGAACCTGAAATTTGACAGGGAGGTAGTTTATATGTAGGACACGGCAGCTAAGAGTTGAGTTATTCTGGTTTATAGTGTAAAATGAATAAATAGGGCAGTAAGAATTGTAATATCTAAGTGTATTTATCAGCAATCTGGTTACCATAGTACAGGCTCTTCCCAGTTTGATATTAGACGGCCGTGTTAGAGGTGTCTTAAGTTATAGTTAAACTGCAATTTTTATTAATTTTATCGTGTGGAAACCCCCACAGATCATCACCTCACCGAAGCTGGCGGTGAAATAGTATGTCGGAATCGAACCGACTAAAACCACACGGTGTTCCGACATAAGTGGGTCTATTGCAAGGGACTCGGGTATACCCTAGGAAGGAAGTCCCCGAGAACCCCGGCAGACCTTGGCCGCCTGTTAATTAATAGGCAGCTACACCAAAATATACGGGGGTCCTCCCCCTTCCATCCGAGGCCCGCGCGGAACACATCGCGCCACCATCTCAGGCCTGCTTCTGCTAGGGTAACGGGCAGCCTCACCCGTTACCCCCAGGCCAGCGCTCATGAAGGTCGGAGATCATTTTGGGGTCTCCGTCGCCTGATAGTTAAACTGCTACTATGAACTTGATTTATTTATAAAGATAACGGATTTCTAAGTATAAAGGTTGTTTAGAAATGTGTGCACACAAATTTTTTTTTCCGGCTGATCGTAAAATATAACCATATATTTCTGTAACATGCTGAATAGACACTTAAAATCACTTATAGGCAAATTAAAAGCACGCCACATCCTTTTATACTCGTACGTACAAAACAGTTGCAAACTCAACTTAGCACTTCAAATTTCAAATTGCATCTAATGCATGTCCAACTTTATTAATTTTATAGCTCGCTACTCTAGAACTCAATGCTAGATGTTATTAAGAAAGCTTTTAGAAACTTCTGATCTTTGAAGACATTTTCATTTAGAAATACAGACTGCAGTTATAGGTAGGTACTGACATATTTATTGTACTTGAAAACATTACTACATATTATAAAACAAAATCCTCCGCCGCGTCTGTCTGTTTGCCTGTCTGGCTGTTCGCGATACACTGGAAAACCACTGAACGGATTTTCATGCGGTTTTCACTAATAGACAGAGGGATTCATGAGGAAGGTTTAGGTGTATAATTTGTGCCCGTGCGAAGCCGGAGTGGATTACTAGTTTTTAACTAAAGTAAACATGAAATTTTTATTTCTGTAGTTCATAAATCACTTATGTATAATCATTTCTCCATCTCTCTTTCTCTATCTATATCTAAACCAAAGCAAGAAATCTCTATTTACATGAAGTATGCCCACGACAATAGAACTGTAGCGATCAACCCACAGACCATTGCACTTCTGAAACGAAACTGACATACGATATTGGCCAAGCGTTATGCCTTCTATGACTGATTGACTGCGCATTTTATTCTGAGATACCTAGTTGATAATTTACACTTGATGGAGCTTGTAATTGTTTTTTTCTTGTTACAGATGTTGAAGATGCAGCGTGATGAACAGTAACGCTAGTGAAGCTTCCGACACGGGAGGGGAGGTGGAGGACGGGACGTACGCGCACGCGCTCGCCACGCTCGTCGTCCTATATATACTAGTGTCCGTCATTGGGATTATTGGTATGGAATACATATTCCATACTACTTTAGTTACACTCATTTTAGTTACCCTCACTTTAGTTGCTCTCACTTTAGTTACCCTCACTTTAGTTGCCCTCACTTTAGTTGTCCTCACTTTAGTTGCCCTCACTTTAGTTATACTCAACGGTACATATAGGCATGCCGTTGAAGAAATAACCTTTATATGTATTTTACACTAACCATTTCCCGCTTTCGTCTGCGTTTATGGTCACTGCTCTGCTCTTAAGACTAGCACACTGCAATGCGTGATGTTAAGTACCCTATAACTTGTCTCAAAAATAAGGCTATTCAATTCAAAAGTTAGTCAAATGAGACTTTTCGTTCTAGAAATTAGGGCGTTCAACCAAAAAAACAAAACCCATGCCTTTATTGTGCCAACTATTATCATCATGAAATTTTGCGTGCACGCTGTCAGGAGTACAGAAAAGAACCTGAGATTCCTTTCATCTAGAAAGAGGATAACCCTTTTAACAAAATTTACCTTAACGCGAGTGAAGGCAGTGGCAAAACTAGTAAAGCCAGGTATGACAATTTAAATATTATAATACAGTGCAATTACATTCAATCCATGTATGCAGGTAATGTGAGCTTAATGGCAGCGCTGGCGTCTGGCGGTGCATCACGTCTGCGCACACCACAGATGCTGAGCGCATGTGCCGCTGATTTCCTGGTCTGCGCAGCCAGTGCCCCACTGGCAGCTTCACGCGCAGCGAGAATAGACGAGCTTCCCTGTCATGTAACTTTTTATATAGAGGTTAGTATTTTTAAATATTGCAACCTTATTGTTTCATACTAATTACGTAGACAGGTTAAAAGTCAGGTAATAAAATGACATGAGATGATTTTTTTTTCTTTGTAGGGTTCCGTACCTCGAAAGGAAAAAACGGCACCCTTATAGGATCACTTTGTTGTCTGTCCGTCCGATGGTCTGTCTGTCTGTCAAGACCCTTTTTCTCAGGAATGCGTGGAGGTATCAAGCTGAAATTTATACCAAATACTCAGGTTTACTGTCCCGTAGAGCTGTAAAAAAAACAAACTTCTAAGCCAACGCAATCAAAAGATACAGCCGTTTATCAAATCAAAACCTACAGGGTACTTCCCGTGAACTCAGAATCTTGAAATTTGGTACGAAGCAACGTCTTATAGCACAGATACAGGAAAAATTGCGAAAATTGTAAATTTTTAGTTACATCATATAATAAAAATATTTTACGGAACCCTCGGTGCGCGAGTCCGACTTGCACTTGGCCGGTTTTTTAACATTAGCCTCACTTGTAAGTCACTATGTAACCAAATCACATCAAATCATATCGTAATGAACTTTGTATATATAAGTAGTTTGGATGATAATACTATAATTTGGTATCTTGGAGCTGATAATTTAGAAAAGTCTGCTCTATTACTAGGAATAATTCACGGAGTACTTTACAAACATTCGAACAATGGATACAAAGACAACCTAGACCAGTGATCACAGAAACTTTTGTTTCGTGTGAGTCTGGAAACCCCAACACTCGGCGCGGTGTAGTGGCGAGGCGACCACTTTAACCATTGCGCGTTTTGATGCACCCCAGTTGGCCAACAAGCTGACAAAGCTCCTAATGTTAAGCAGTTACCCGTGCCTAACCACGACCTCTATCTCAGCAGTTAGAATCACTAACCACTAGACCAACAGGCCCGTCAATTATAAAGATGTCATATTTGTATATTGTTTTAAAGGTCATAGTGTGGTTGGCCCTACGCTCCGTGCCTTCAACGAGTTGAAAAGAGACGTACATTAAAATAAACTTTTATAAATAAAAATTATAAACCAAGTGAGATTATTGCGAAAATCTACTGTCCTTATCTCTCGTACATGTTTGCAGCTGGACCCTACTGTACCTATATTGTCGAAATCCCTCTGAATACAAAATAATGAATCCAGAGAGTGTTTTAAATGTATAAAGCTTGCCTAAACCTTTGAAGTCGACTATGAGAGGAGTAATCTATCACCTGGAAAAGAGCATAGACTTTATCATATCAATTTTTCTAATGTAAGCTTCAATTAAGTAGCAACTTTTAACAACTTTTAACAACCTATTAGGTGTTTAGCACTCGATAATTAATTCAATTATATAATTTCATAGTGTGTTACAAGAGTGTAAAAAAAAATAAAAACAAGATAGTCTAAATTTTGGTTCCTGATGGGTACAGCATGTTTATAAAGTAATAATCAAATTTATTTTTATAAATATTCAGTATATAATTATTCACGGGAAAAAAATACTTAGGCACGTAAAGAAGTGCTTATGATTTACTTTTTCAGAAAAAAAAATATATTTACTTTTTTGCAGTCATTCCCAGTGGCAGCGAGCACACTGTCACTGGTGGCGATCGCTGCGGACCGCTGCGGTGCTGTGCGTCGCGGCGGGACCTCGCTCTGTGCCCGACCGCATTTAGCAGTCGTCGCAGTTTGGATCATGGCGTTACTACTCAGTAAGTTATTCAGCGCATTCAAGTTACGTTTATTATATGACTTGGACTTTGTTTAACTATTGAAAAAAAATAAACATGTCCCTACAGTAACATGATTATGGGATTTGTTAATAAATGTGAGAGAGTTTGAACAAGGTACCTTAACATTTTCAGTCAAGTTAAATTCAATGTTAATCTTACCTCGAAATCAATCATTCTCTCTGATAATTGTATTACTTTTTTTTCTCAAAACAGTATTATTGACCCATCCCAAAAGATACATCACCCTTACCTTGGCTCAAACTGTCACTAATTACAAACTTTTATTTAGTTTTTTTAATGTTGTTTTTACGATTCATTATTGTATCTCAGAACCAATGAATTATAATCTTTACATAGTATAAAACAAAGTTGCTGCCACCGTTTCTACGCTTAGATCTTTTTAACTACGCAACGGATTTTAATTCGGTTTACACCAATAGATAGAGCTATTCAAGAGGAAGATAAACCTTCCTCTATAACGTATAGTTTAATATTGTTTTGTGTTAATTTGTATAATCATATGACGATAATTGTTTACCACATTAGTATCTACATTACACCCGTGCGAGTCTGGGGCGGGTCGTTAGTTATACATAAGACTATAAGAATATACACTTTACCGAAAGAACCATATATATATCTAGTTATCTGTCAATATATTCTTAAAAAATAAAGTTTCAGACGTTTGAACCAAATTAAAAACCTATTGCATTTTAACCCGCACTTACTGAAACGAAAAACCATAGATAATAAAAGAATCAAGTTTAAAATGCAGGTTTAATTTTCTTAGCTGTTTTACAGATTTTACATTAAAACTTTACATAGTACTGGAAAACATTTTTTTTTGTAGCAAATATTATTTAATCGTCAGTCGCACAAAGAACACAACATCCCACTACTCCCACTAATGTTATAAATCGAAAGTTTGGATGGATGGATGTTTATTACTCTTTCATGCCAAAACTACTGAACCGATTGCGATGAAACTCAGTATGTAGATAGCTGGAGACCTGGATTAACATATAGGTTACTTTTGATTCTGATATTCTCACGGGATCGGGACTTACGCGGGTGAAACCGCGGGCCCTGCTAGTTTAAAATAAAAATACTGCATGTTTGCGTCCCTTTGTTGCTGTGGGAGAACTACAAAGACACCAATTCGTTGCAATTTTGTTATAAATACTTTTACGACTAAGTTTTATAACTGTATTTGAATTTCATGAATGAATGAACGTAGATTTATCTTTACGATTTGATTTCCCTTTTTATATTACCCTACAGAGTCATTACAATGATTAAATAGGGCAGTCGACTACATTTAACGACATCAAAATTAAATAAACAAATAAGATATGGAGGGGTTCCGTTCTTCAAAAGGGAAAAACCGTACAAGTGCGGTTCCGTACAATTCATATGTCGAACAGACAGACAGACAACGAAATGATTCAATAGGGGTTCCGTTTTTCTTCCTAAGGAAAGGAAAGAAAAGGAACTCTCATGGGATCACTTTGTTGTCATTATGTCTGTCTGTTTTCTCAGGAACGCTTGAAGCAGGTATCAAGTTGAAATTAACATCAAGTATTTATGTCTGCGTTACCTTCAAGCATCCAAATCCCAAAAGTCCCATACATCGAACCACGTTCCAATAAATTTTCCAAGCGAAAAATATAAGTTAGTAATCGCAAAAAAAACTTTTATTGTATGATATAAAAAGAAGTTATTGGCTCTCGGATTTTTGCTTTACTTGTGCTGTGAGACCTGCCTTCTTACAAAATTTCATGGTCAATGGGATCTACTAAATTTTAATTTTCCTGCAAATGTTAAAGTATATGGCCATATCTTTTAATAACGTTGACTTAGAAGCTTGATGTTTTACAGCATCAAAAGATCGCAAACAATAAGTATTTGATCTTAATTTCAATTCAATACCTTCACGCGTTCCTGAGAAAAAGGAAATAGAAATATTTACCAAAATTATAAAGCTGAATAGTTTGTTCGTTTGGGTGAACGTGCTAATCTCAGGGACTACATGTTCGAATTGAAATTTTTTTTAGTGTTGGATAGCCCATTTATCGAGGAAGCCTATAGGCTATATAACATCACGCTACAACCGATAGGAGCGGAGCATCAATGAAAAATGTTGCAAAAATGGGGAAAATTTATAAACACAGACGATGTTGCGCGGGTCAGCTAGTATTTTTTATATATGAATAATGTATATCGCCATTAAACCTATTGTTAGGTATCATGATATATAAGCACTGTCTGCGTTTTGTAATAAGATGATAACAATTCAGCTATTATTTTTCTCCTCAGGTGCAGCAATCTTCACAACGACATGCGTGCCCTGTCGCACTCTAGCAATAGCTCACGCTCTAGTCACCTACTGCTTCCCAGTCATCGCAGTAGCAAAATGCCACTGGGCAGTACGAGTGAAACTCACTGCATTGTCACTCACTGCACGCGCGGCCCACGGCGAGCTACCACTACCCGTACCGCTCATGAGAAGACCGACTCACGTAATTATCGTCGCTGGAGTAGGTCGTGAACGTCGAGATGCTGTGGACGTCGGTGACGTCAGAGCTAAGAAGAAACTTCAACCAAGCCTCCTCGGCCCACAGCCGCAGACTTCAACGCTGCGTTCTCGACGTCGACTTGGCAACGTCCTCATGGGGATAGCCGCTATATTTGCTGTATGCTGGTGTCCACACGCCGCCATGGTGATATACAGCGCTCTCGGATTCCACGTACCACTTCTAATAGGTCATTTCACGCTGCTATTAGGATATGCACACTCAGCTCTCAATGCTGTCGCTTATTGGGTGTTGAATCGTCATGCGCTGACTTCAGCGTGTGCTGCATGGCGCCTTCCGCAGCTTCGCGTGCGCGAGGAGAGACCGTCATCGACGAATGAGGCGGCTCTGGGAGCATTCCACCCTCGCCTCGCACGCCCCGCACCCTCTCCCCGCCCACCCCCTTCAAGCTTTCTATATTGATGTCCGTGTATCTTCTAAGCTCTGTCGATCTGTGATTCCTGTCTCTCAGTGCCTCGTATAGTCTACTGGCGTCCCGCTCCCGGGTAGCCGCTCGTTTCGTCGTTATAAACGTGGTTGTTTGAGATTTTATGGAGAATAATATCCGTGAAGCAATAAAGTGTATAAAACACTTATAGTCGTTTTATTGTGGACGTAAACTGAATGTTGACGTGTCATATCCTTGGAAGGAATGGCTGTGATTTATCCTTGGTACAGATACACCGTTTATGTTCCGTGAAAGTTATTAAAGTGATTTAATGCCTGATATTTTCAGTTTTAGATGTGACATTTATTTTATAACTTCTTCCAGTATGCTACATTATAAAATATGTTGTATCTGGATATAAACAGTATCAGCACATTCGCACTTATAAAGCACCTATGATAAGGGTCTGCTCCCCAATCCTAAATAAACTTAATCTTACTAATAGTATGAAGGTGAAAGTTTGTGAGAGGGGGAGATGAATGGATGGATGGGTGTATATTTGTTACTCTTTCCCGCAAAAACCGCTGACCGTTTCTGTTCTCGGTTCTCGTGGAATGGAGTTCACTAAAATTACCACGCGAACGAGTCGCGGGCAACAGCTGGTGTATTATATTACAAGTGCGCGGATTAATTTTTTTGTTAAGCTTTCACGCCTTCAATACTCTACTGATTATTATGATATATTGCAGACATGTTGTCAAGTATACAGGACAAAGGGGAGCTGACATCCAGAAAAAAAGTGGTCTACATTTACGCGAGCGAAGCCGCGGGGAAAAGCGAGTAATAAGTATTAAAATTCATGAATTTAGATGTTTTTATACAACTATGTAACCAAACAAGCCCAAGGTAAGGGCGCATGGTGGTAAGTAGTTACCAGTGATAAACACATAAATAAACGTGGTCCGTTTACAAGTTATGACCGTTTGAATTGCCAGGTATTTTTACATCCGTTTCTCATAAAAGAAGGTCGAATGTATAAAGTTAAATATTTGAAATCGTACATATTTTTGAAGTGAAAACTTCTTTAGGCACATTAAGCACTTGGATATGGGGACAAAACACTGACCTCGCGTGACCGTCACGCTCAAATACATATATGTACCTATGCAGATGTGTGTGTGTATCCATGTATAAGTTATGATTTCACTTCAGACATGCAGTCCTACGACTGACAGCTTTTTTTTATTACTGATATTTAGCCGTTTTTAAATAATTTTGAAATCTTTCTGCACTACTACTGTCGAGAACTGTCGACATCGGCCGCCAGCGCAAATCTACTAAAGTCGCGTCGCATCCCTACTGCTGTACGTGGGAGGGGGGCGCAGGAGTACATCTGCAACAGCAGGACCACAGCCGGCACTCATCTACGCACCGGTCCACCGCTCAACATTGTATCCTTGTTCCTGCTTACAAATACACCAGCGCGCCTATATACAGTCCACAGTCTTTTCTTTCTCGACCAACGGAGAACCCAACAACTACTACGTAGAAATTTTAAATATACCACAATTCACATTTCTGTCTGTGAGCGTATGCTTTTCTTTTATATCATACAGCCTATCATGGGCGAACAAGCAGACGGGTCACCTTATGGTAAGTGACTACCGCTCGCCCATGGACACCTGCAACTCAAGAGTCACAAGTGCGTTGCTGGCCTTTCAGATAGGAGTGCTCTCTTTTTTTGAAGGTTTTCAGGTCGTATCGGTCCGGAAATACCGCAGGCGACAATTTGTTCTAAAGATTGGTTGTGCGAGGCAAAAAGTTTGCTCAAATATTCGTACAAAGAATTGCCTTCACGTATAAATATATGTATATATATATAGATAGATAAGTAAATAAAGAAAACATGTCGTTTATGTTTGGCACATGGTAATTTTCTATTTATGATATAAATTTGTCACCAGAAACTTAATTGCACAATGATTATGCGATACTCAATGCATCTCCCCATAGGTAACCACAACGGACATTCAAGCTAACGTTAGTGGTCATAAGGTAAGCTTATAATGATCAGGTCCTAACAAATATTGAATAAAGAATTATCTTTTAAAAAAAGTATCACCGACTTCAATGCGCCTTAAAATACTCAAATCGCTTCAAGTGTGCCTATAAAATTGAAGAGGGTCCTCGATTTCTCCAGGATCCCATTATCAGATCCTGACCTGATGACCATGGGACCACCTGGGAAGTACCCTTTTAAAGAAAAGAAGAATTTTCCAAATCCAAATCTGCCCAAGCGTCTTTGAGTAATCGGTGATTATACATGAAAAAAACAAAAACAGTGGAACATAGAACCTCCTCCATTTTTGAAGTCGGTTAATAAGAACACAGTGTAATAAAGTCGGCAACAGCTTTAGCAAAATCAAGAAAGTAGATATTTACTATAGCAAAAGGGAGAAGAGAAAGTAATTATATCCCAGTCAACGATCTAAAATACCTAAATTTTGGATTACCAAGCATTTTTATTTTTGGATACCCGCCTGAATTTCGATACCCACAGTCTGGATAGCGACTTTGAACAGGTCATTTTGTAGATAATTTAATGGCAAACAAAAAAGCTATGGACACATAAGACAAAAAACGTACTGGAAACGAGATATCACACAAAATGTAAAAAAAGTCTATTCTTGTCTGTTGCAATTGTAAAAAAAAAGATGACGCCCCATTTGTCCAGACTGTATCGAAATTCTCAATCAGCGCATTTTTTTTACTATTTATCCAAAAATAAAAATGCGTGGTAATCGAAAGGTCCATTTTTGATCATAAAATAGCTAGGTCGACTGGGCTATTCTATCCTATCCTGAAAGCTAACAACGTCTTATTGTCATAAACAAAGGTGTTCACTAGAGCAAAACTACTTAGTAATACGCTCAAAACTAATTTTGTCGCTCCATTGCACAATTTAACTCTGTCGTGATTTAATTTCCTTCAAACACAAAGTTTACAAGACGGTACGCCATCTTATATTGCATTAAAGTGTTAGCAGAAACGGAAGACCATCATCGAGTACAATTATAAACAGGCTATTACGGAAAGGTGAGGTCAAATTTTAGGGGCATTATGAGTACGGAAATAATTTTCCTGGTGTAGGTGGACATTTCTAACAACATAAGTATTATAAATATTCATGTCGTTCAATGATTTTGTTTTTTTTATGCATACATTTTCAGAAAAATCCGAACACATTAGGTAGGACATCATACACATTCCATCAACATCCTTGGTAATAAATATCCATACTTTCAATTCGTCAGTTTCATAATAATATTTCTGTATTAAAACTTGAGATTTTTCCTAAATTTGTTAGCAGCGCTTTACGTTAATGGTCCTTTGAGCCTTGCTCGTGTTTAACTGAAAGTAGTTTTTAAGTGTAAACTGGTCATTAAAAGTTATAATAGTACTTTGCGTTTACTTATAGTGTTTTATAATGGTCAGTGCTTTTGTGACTGCATGTAATTGCCGATTATTTTCATATCTACGTTTTAAAATAAACAAACACTAAATTGTTGTAAATAAATAAAGCCCAAAATAATTACATTGCCTTTACTGGTATATATTTTACAATATAGTACCTGGGTGATCGAGCTTTGCGCGGTTTTTTTTACGTTTTCAAAAAATTAAACCTAGCTAGATCGATTTTTCGCCCCTGAAACCCCCTGCATACTAAATTTAATAACAATCGTTGGACCCGTTTCCGAGATTCAGATTATATATATACATACATATACACAAGAATTGCTCGTTTAAAGGTAGTAGATTAAAAGGCGGTTATCAAGTCAGTTTGAGCGACGATATAGACAACAAAATACAAGAAAATAAGTGTTAAGACGTCCGCCCATAAACTGGCTAGAGGGGATTACTGTTTGCATTTATTCCAACAAGAATAATAATAACATATTCAATACTTCATATGTGATGCATTAGGGTGAAAAAAAAACCGTAATATGTGAAGCGCCACATATAATAATAATAAGATCCTGAGATATATAACTCATCGTTATCCAGACCCAATGTAATTCTAAAACACAGATAAACATACATGGATACATTTTCTTGTATCTGTATTATCTGGCCTGTTGGCCTAGTGGTTAGTGACGCTGACTGCTATGCCATAGATCGTGGGTTCGATTCCCACCAGGAATTGTTTTTACAAAAAAAAAATATTTTACATACGAGTAGAAACACAAAGACCAATGCAAACAGGCAAATTCGGAGCGAGCAATGCCAAGGCAGTCGAATGTACTAAAGCGCCGCAGAGGTCGACATTGCGGTAAATATGCACTTACCATTTTTTAAATCTAGCCTCTGGCTACTCTAAGCTACAAACTTCCCCGACAAAATAATTTCTCTATGGTATATTTTCCCAAGTGCCTGAGAGAAAGAACAGATCAATTCGTTTCTTCCGTGTCAGTTGAGATAAATGAACCACTGGAGGATAGAACGAGCCACTGGTAAAACACAACAATTTAGATATTGTTCCCTACAGATATAATTCTTAAAAACTTTCAAGTGGCGTTCTTTGAAATAAAGGTGCTTATGGAACTATTATCGCACATAGTAAATAGTTATGTCGAGTGGTTTTTTATTATGGCTGGTAAATGTTTGGAAATCTGAATAGGTACTTGGGGAATAGAGAAAAAGTTAAGGGTTTAAAAACCATTAACTTTTTAAGACAACGTTAGAATATTTTTAATGTTGGTTATGATGAAGTTGTTCATTAAAAATTACCACAAGTGTAATAAAAAGTGTGAAGCCTTTCGACCCATGTTCGTGTAAGGATCATTTCAGATAATACAATGTAATAAATCATGGTGGACTTACAGTTCTAATTTTAAAAGATTTTTTACCAGAAAATATTTTTTCTATGACAGAAACTCTTTAATTTTATTAAGCCATTCCTCTTGAGCCTCTGGCGTCAATAGTTATAGTTCACATTATCTCCAAATTGTACATTATTCAAGTAGCAATCAATAACTGGGAAAAGGGGGCAACTCCGAAGAATTACACACACAGCTTAGGTGTGTCTAATATAATAATAATAACTTCACACATCTCACACACGGCCGTCTGATCCCAAACTAGGCAGAGCCTGTACTATGGTAACCAGACTGCTGATAAACATACTTATATATTTTTAAATACATACATATTATAGATAAATTACACCCAGACACAGAACAAGTGATCATGCTCATCACATAATTATTTGTCCTGGGTGGGAATCGAACCCACGACCTCTGGCCCAGCAGTCAGAGTCACAAACCACTAGACCAACAGGCCAGTCTGAAATAAAATAAATAATAAATTAATTATATATTTGATGAATATATAAAATAGTTGGTGTGTTGGTCATCATACAATTTCTGAACGATTTATCTGAACTAGGGATCTAGAATTTCGATCGTTTTGAATGTCTTGTTTCACCAGTAAAGCTTTAACTGTCATTGTAAAGACTTTTGTACTATGACAGGCCAAAATATATACTGAACCCCTTAGCTTTATGTAGCCGTTTTTCAAAGGTCAAAAAATGCTTACGACAGTTTATAACTATGCATCACCTACCACTACGCACAGACACTTGAAATGTAATATTGTAATTTTATTGCTTTACTGGAAACAGCTCTACGGCTTATTTTGAAAATAACAATAACTAACAGTTTAGGATAGTAAAATATTAACTTTCAACTTATTTATAAACTCGAGTGTAGAAATGTTAAAATTATAAATCGACGGCGGTTTAAAAAATGTAGTCATTACATACTAAAACATTATTATATTATTTGTACCAAATGTTTATTTTCATCACACATCTAAATGTTTTGATAACATATTCTTTACAATAAAAGTGACGCAACACTACACAGAGCCACCAGTGACCACTTATATGTGTTTGTTAAAGATCGTTTCTAGGTACTTAAAATACAATAGTACGAATATAAATTTGTGAAATGACGGAAGCGTGGGGACTGTTTGTACGGTAACCTCTTTGAACAATATCTTAGTTGAACAACACACTACTTATATAAAAGCAAAAAGGACACTCCAGACTTCTGCGTGAATGGGATACACACGAGTGTAACTACGGAGCAGATACAAGGAGTATAACCCATTCACGCAGAAGTCTGGAGTGGCCTTAAACCACCTATGGTTTAGAAATCCGACGGTTCAGCGTCACTACTGGCGAAGTGAACTAGTGAACATAATATAAAATATACATAGACAAGCTACCTTCGTTATCAAATAGTGCACTGTACAAGTTAAATTTTGGTGATAATGAACTTATTATTATTATTATAAAAAAAAACAAAAAAATAAGTAAGGTAAGCGAGGTATTGGATGGGTTGGAAGTGGTTCCAAGGTTCCCTAGTCGGAGTAGATGTTTCTTTTTCCACCTTTTAAATTTTTTTTTGACACTGACGCATTTCATACCTTTTCAATTTCGCACAAAACCCGTTAATGAGCTCATCATTATCATGCATTGGAGTTTCACTGTGGAACGAAGTCCTAACCTAAATACGTCCACAAAGGCCAGTGCTGAAACGCCTTCATCCTACCCCTTAATATTGGAAACCGTTTACTGCCAGTTCTGTTCGATGAGGTTCTGATTAGAAATAGTTGCGGTTTTGCCGAAACATATCTAGATCTGATGATATGATAGATTTAGATCAATGTTGGCACACTAATATATGTAAATATATAGTAGTACACTGTGTTTTGAAATAACAGATGGTCTGTGAGGCATTGACAGTTACAATATACGTGGTCGAAAGCGATTTGTAAATAATATTACATTTATTTTCTATCAAGCTGGTATCAATACAGAGACCTGGGCTAGCGTTTTATTGCCCATTTTATTACAAATTAAACAGCAATATGCTACGTCCCGCATAGATTTTAGGTACAGGTACCAATCATCCGTTCCGAATCACGTCATTTAATTCCAAAACCACGCGTTAGCTTTGTCATTTCGGCAAGCGTTATCAACGGTACATTGCGTCAAAGTTTTTTTTAGTTTTAAAAAATAGTCGGTAGTGCAGAAAACTAAAACGTTATTTTCAATTTTATAACGATTTGAACGTGAGGAACATGGTTCATAGTAAAAATACTCGCTATTATGTGTTCCAAATTGTTTCGACTGAAAAACTGCTAAGCCCCTGTAGAAGGTGCCTTATATAATTATACTATTGTTATTGCACAGCGTTATCTAGAATCAAAACAATGTACAGTATTCATATTTATGTTCAACAGCACGTCAGCCTAATACACTTTAGTTCAAAAATATACCACTATATTTCCCAGCGTGTTGTAAAGTGGGAGAGCGAACATTGTGTTAAATTTAATGAAATACGAGTCGGTTCTGAAAGGGTTTAAGAGGGTTTTAGCTCGTAGAAGTGAAGAGATTTTAAACCGAAAGTTCTTAGCCGCGAAACTAGGGAGATTGTACAAAACTTTGTTGTTTAAACGCTTCTTTAAAAGTTAGCGTTAAGCTATTTGGAAGTTAATTGTTTATTATTATAGATTGTGTTTCAAGATCGTTTTGTCAGCATCACAAATGACTAATTATTATAAATTCATTTATTAAAGGCAGTATTTATACAAATAAAACAATAATAAAAATGACAAATGGAGATGAACACTCAAACACTCATCTCATCGTATCTCATCATATTAATACGTGAAGACTACACTTCTTCCTTCTTGACTTCCTTGTACACATTTTTAAGAAAATTTCGCTTACTCATGAACTTTAAACTTGGAATATTTAAAGTTTGTGTACAGAAGTTAAAAAATTTAAACAATATGTGTTACAAATTAAAAAATTACGTGAAAAAGGCTTAAGCAATCTACACGTGTCCATTATACCTATATAATGACTCGAAATGTATGTCTATATAATGACAGTTTAAGTTATACTGGTCAACGAAAGAAACAAAAACTGAATTATGGTCGAAATTCGACCACTAGGCGATATCCAGTACAGATAAAGTCTTCCACTAACACATTGCATTCAGCTTTCACCACACAAGACATCTTTAAACGAACTGAAGACTATATGATCTATAGATCATATCGTCTTATGATTTCGATGGGTTAAAATATTAATAATATCGCCTCACCCCTTGATAAAGGGCCCCCGTCGGGTCCGAAACTAATCGGGCATCCCCGAAATATACACGTGAGTAAAACTGTATATCTTAACTAATATGAATACCACTCACGAAAGCTTTTATTCGAGTAGACCGTTGTAAGTTAGGCTTCATATACCCGAGCGGCATTCGTCGAAGCGTCACGTCGTTGGCAGTCGTCGAAGCGTTGGTAGCACTTATCGAAAGTGTCGAAGCGTCGGCGGCAGTCGTCGAACGCTGGCGGCACTCGTCGAAGCCTCGGACATACAAACCTACGGATCGAAGAAAAAACTTCATTTCTTGATATCGGTTAAAAAATACATAAAAATTGTTTAATTAAGTGTTTGATGTTTCTAGACGGAAAATACGTCAAAGTAATAATAACCTAATCTAGAGTTAAATGTCATATGATATGATGTCGTCACACCGTTGCAACTATATAAATAAACATAACGTGTCACAATCACGTGTCAGTGTAACAGCAAGATGACTATATATTCTATGCATGCATATGAAGTGATATTTATACATATCTTGCTTCATTAATGACCATCGACTGTCTGTAATGAAACTGTTCACTGAGCAGCTAATTGATTAATTTACCAATCCATTCCCTATTTGTTCTAGGAGAGGTGAAATTATTGTCTATATGTAGGCAAAAACTTTACTCGGTTACATTAAGAACGTTTATATTACGAAATTCATGACAAAAAAATGTAGTGAACGTCTTATTTATAAATAATTATATTGGAATATTGTCGCCTTCGTGGTATGAGAAATGGAAACCCGAAAAGATAAAAGTAAAATATTGACATTAATAAAATGATGCACTATAAGTCAATAGTTTTTAAATTTTTAATTCATGGCTGGCCACGCTGGCGTCATTTCTATAGATATATGCTCTAAGGATCTACATACCTACAACGTTCGACGTACTAATATGACCTATTTTTTTTTTACATTTTTGTTATTTACTTACACACTTGACATTGGCGGAATTCCTGCGCTGATTCTTTGCGTGGGATAGAGTCCATAAGAAATAATAACTGCATATTATAAAACAAAGACCCCCGCCGCGTCTGTCTGTCTGTTAGCGATAAACTGAAAAACTACTGAACGGATTTTCATGCGGTTTTCACTAATAGACAGAGTGATTCGTGAGGATGGGGAAGGTGTATAATTTGTTAAGATTTTGTGTAAATGGATTGAAATATGTTAATGATTGTTGAAGATGTCTCTGCTACCCGTGCGAAGCCACCCCGGCTTCACACGGGTGCAAATTATATACCTAAACCTTCCTCATGAATTACTCTGTCTATTAGTGAAAGCCGCATGAACAGAGAGACGCGGCGGGGGACTTTGTTTTATAATATGTAGTGATAATAATATTTCCTACTAAAAACTGCCTTGTAGTATACGATGAATCTTCTCGTCTCAAATGTCCATATCTGTATATAACTTTTGAATGACTCACGGATTTCAGAGATAACACAATAAAAAGACTTACAGAAATAAATGCTGTTCTCAAAATGTTAATAACCAATATCGTTTGTCTTAAATTCTCGAGAGAAATAGCATGGGTAGGAAGGAAGGCACTTGACAAAGGACATCCGGCCTTTAACTAGTGGACCTTATTCTGGGCTTCTGTAGTTACTGATTACCACTCTCCACTAATGGAGTTGGAGGGAAGCTACGAACTATAGCACTATATTAATACCGACCAGATCTCAGATTTTCGTTGCCCAAACCGATAAGTTCTCCATAATCTCTTCCTAATGTCCAGTTACCGGAACAGGAGTTGGAGTGTAGCTACGAACTATTGCACTATATCAATACCGACCAGATCTCAGATCTTTGTTGCCCAAACCGATAAGTTCTCCATGGTCTCTTCCCATATTCCAATTACTGGAACAGGCGTTGGAGTGTAGCTACGAACTATTGCACTATATCAATATCGACCAGATCTCAGATCTTCGTTGCCCAAACCGATAAGTTCTCCATAATCTCTTCCTATAGTCTAGTTACTGGAACAGAAGTTGGAGTGTAGCTACAAACTATTGCACTATATCAATACCGACCAGATCTCAGATCTTCGTTGCCCAAACCGATAAGTTCTCCATAATCTTTTCCTATAGTCCAGTTACTGGAACAGGAGTTATAGTGTAGCTACGAACTATTGCACTATATCAATACCGACCAGACCTCAGATCTTCGTTGCCCAAACCGATAAGTTCTCCATAATTTCTTCGTATAGTCCAGTTACTGGAACAAAGACAGTCATTCGAAAGATTTAGCAGTGAACCTACTTTAAGAACTCATTTTATTCTCACCGAGATTTTGTACTAAGGATAGGTCAGCTTACTTTATTCAAAACTAGATTCTTACCGCCTTGTCCCTCGCGTAAGGCCTCGGACACGAAGTCAGCGGGAGCGCGGCAACGCTCTCGTACGCCGCTGCCTTCGAGGCCAGTTCCATTTAAATGTTTGCATTGAAACGCGCCGCTCCTCGCGCTGCTGCCGCCCCGCTCCCGCTGACTTCGTGACCGAGGCCTAAAAGTTATTTTTCCATCCCTCGGGGCTAGTTATTTTTTCTGGATTAAAGGTATTCTATGTCCTTTTCCGTTATCCAAACAAAGTATATGCAAAGTTTGAAGATAATAAGTTCAGTAGTTAAGGCGTGAAAGCGTTACAAAATAAAAAAAAACTCACTTTCGTATTTATTACTAGCAGCGCCACGCGGTTTCACCCGCGTAAGTGACGATCCCGTTCGAATATCTCCTCCTCCAGCTATCTACATACCAAGTTCATCGCAATCGGTTCAGTGGTTATTGCGTGAAAGAGTAACAAACATCCATCCATCCATCCTTTATAATATTAGTGAGATATGTGCAACCAACGCAGTTAACGCATCTAATCCTAAGGGATTAGATGCGTTAACTGCGTTGGATGCCTAGTATCGAGGCTCTATATTATGTCAATATAACATTTAAGTTCGATGTCATTGGGCTTAGAATAATAATTACTAATTTTCTTAACTTTTGTGACATAAAAAAATCTCCCAGCACTAATTAAAGTTTGCAAAATAAATAGAGCTTATTTCGGAATAACAGTGCCCTAAAAAGATTCAAAACTGGAGAAGCATTATCATGTTCGTCCAATTTTACATCTCAAAATGTTACACTTAAATACTTGCATTAGGTATAAGTACTAAGTATAAGTAATAAAGATTACAAATCCAGTTTATACCACTATAACCTGAATCTGTACAGTCTTCCCACTTTTCTTTCACCCATAATCGTGACATAATGCAGAATCAGTGCTCAAATAACTAAAAGTATTTATTTATTGTTGTACATGTATTTAAGGCTGGTTATTCAATATATCGACGGTTCCTAACTCTGTTTATTCAGTAAATTATTGGACTACCAAGTGGTAGTTCGATAATTAAACATAATAATCATGCTGAATATAATAAGTCTAAGCAAGTATGTATCGAGTATTTTAAGTATCGAGTATATATTACTAAGTATCATCAAGTATCGAGTTCTTATAGTAACCACAGTTTAAGTGTCGGCTTGGCATCTAATCTCTCGATTATTTGCACCTGAGTCGTGCTTGTGAATTACTCCCTCAGGTCACGTCCCTCTCTAAATAACCAAGTATAAGCAACTAAGTTACAAATCAAAGCGTTCTTGTGAAGACACGTCTGTGTTCCCGGGGGGAAACGTGAATGTACGAAACATAACATACAATTGGGGCCTCCCAAAGGTTAAGACAGCTTAATAAGCGTAGACATTTTATTGATAGAACAGGAAAAATATTAAGTATTTTTCGACCACTATATTTTGTATATTTTATTGATATCAGCTGTGTTTATAAGCTGTCTTACTACAGGACCTGCCTGCTTTCTCTTAATGTGAAAAGAGTTCGGTTCTAGTGAAGATTGACAGGTTTCACAAAACTTTATAGGAAGCCGGGTTTTCTAGGGAGGATGAAATCTTAGGTTTTAATAACAAGGTTTTTAATCTCGGAAAAATCTATATGATGTCGGAAACTAAATGTGTGACACGGTTATTTGTAGGTACCTAACAAATGCATATACACATTCTTATGCCTTAAATTGCTGGACAGGGAATCAAGAGCACCATTGTCAAAACATTGAGCAAGTACTTAGAACCGGTTTTATATTCATAAAAAGCGTAATATCGCTGATCATGTGCTGATCTTATAAAAATTACTGCACTACACTGAACTGCGTCTCCTGCACAACCCTTAAATTTATAATACAGGGTGAAGAAAACTCTTCGCTCAAACCTGGAGCAGCCACACTGCTTATAGAAATTAATTATTAACAAGTGCTACGTGCTGTAGTATTCCAGTGTAAAGGTGGTCTGGAATTCCTTTTAAATACTATGCACTAGCACAAGCACTATGTACCTACGACTTTGCAAGTTTTCTTATAATCCACTAACTCAAACTCAAAGACACGCGTCGTTTTCCTACAAAGTACTTAAAACGGTTTTACCATAAACATTAACTTACAGAACTCAAACTAATTACAGTTTCTCTTGTTTCATAATGAAGACAAACAGATTTCTATAATTACAAGAAATATCGTAGTTCAGATCCTATTAAGTTTATCTATCAAGTTATTCATACTTCGCACATTAAATTCTGCATGCTCACTGAAACTTGTGTGAGACTTTGTAATTAAATTATTAACTGTTTTAACACAAGTTAAACAATTAATAATTAAATTATTTGAGTTCATTATTTTCGAATCTTGGTCCAATAAATTACAATATTTACACTAGTATTTGTTTGACATCTATAAAAAATATTTCTTGAAGTTCTCGGGATAAATTATTCACAGTTAAAGTTTTTTCAAGACTATTTAACGCCTCGATGGGCGATATCAATAGCAAAAAAAAAACAGTACTTCTAGGCATTCTTCAAGGAAGGGTGCTTAGACCATCCTTTTTATCAATGACTTGTCTCTTCTCGAAATCACAAAAATAATCCCGAAATAATGTTAAGAACTAAAATTAAAAAGTGTACAAAGCTTATTAAACTAGTATTAACAGACAATACCGTATACTCTACCAGTCTTAAATCACCTACTTTATCACTACTTGGGAGAAGCATCCAACACTTACTTTAAGAAGAAAATAAAACAAAATTCCTACTTGCCTTTTTACCGTTCTACAGCTGATCTGTATAAAATATGGGCAGTCCATTTTCTCATATATCCGACACAATATTAAAAAGTCTTGAAGTGTTACACAGGCTATATTTGAAAAAGGAACACCTACTTAAATCACTGAAAAGGCCTTGCCAGTGCCTTTTCAGTGATTGATTTAAGAAAGGATTTCTTTCACTATAGCATTACAAAAAGAAGTTTCGAAAAAAATTCGTTCAAAAGTTATGAGATGACTGTTTGAATTTCCAGGAATCTCCAGGTCTTCGTTTCTTTATGTTGTTTTTTTTTTAAAAAACTTTTTGTAACTGTATGATAGAGTACTGCTATTTCAGTGATTTACGTAAGTGTTACATTGTCAGATACACCCTTCATTTGTATGTGTAAAACAAGTACTGTAAAGTAACAAAATAAAATATTGATATTATTTAAAAAAACTTCATATTTCATAAACCCATTTAAAGCATAAAAATAATGGTAACGCATAGAAACTTTATCACTCCTTATACAATGTTAAATTTATATTATGATCCTTTTGTTAGGGACTCAATCAAATGTTTATAAAGACATAACCGGAACATAACAAATCTTAGATATTCTTTGAGGAAAATATATTTTGCCTACTTTTTCCTTAAGTCGTATAAAAGCTAATTTAAAAACTATACAGGGCACAAGATATAAATTTTAAGTAACTTTTTCTTAGTTCTGAAGTGGGCAGGTTGTCACGTTCCGCAAGCTTAGAGGTTTAATGTAAGTGAAACGTGTGACAAGGCCGAGGGATCCGAGTCCCTATCTGGATTAACTTAAAAGGTTTTATAAAAATGGACACTTAGATAACACTGCTGTATGTATAAGATTTCTCATTTTTTCTGTTATGGTTCTTAAGTGGACACGTGAGTGGAATAACGGCTTTTTTATGGGATGGGGGCAAACGACAGACGGGTCACCTGATGGTAAGTGACTACCGACGCCCATGGGCACTTGCAGCTCGAGAGTCATAGGTGCATTGCCGACCTTTAAGGTGGGAGTAGGGGAAGGGATGAAAAAGGGGAAAAGGGAGAGAGGAGGAAGAGGGGAGAGGGGAGGGTTTGGGCCTTCGGTAGCCTCACTCAATCGGCGAAACACAACACATGCATTGCTTAACCCGTTTTCTGTGAGGCCGTGGTATCACTCCGGTTGAGTGGCCCATACGTGCCGAAGCAGGGCTGGATGGAAGCAACGTTGCATTGCTTTTCGCCGCGTGAGTAAAGTTACCGGAGGCCCTAACCCTTCCCTTTTAACCTCCCCCCCTTCTTCCCCTACTCCCACCTTAAAGGGACTTTTGACTCTTGAGTTGAAGGTGCCCATGGGCGGCGGTATTCATTTACCATCAGGTGACCCGTCTGCTCGTTTGCCCCTATACCATAAAAAATACTTTAGGAAGATATAAAAGGTTACTATCGTTATAACGCAATAAAGTGCTGATGCTCAATTGAACCGCCATCATCGCTACCATTATCGATAAATGAGACTTAAATATAAAGACATAGGTACACGTATCGAAATCCAAAAAGTGTCAAGGTCATGAGATTAATTAAACAAGTGAACACTTCATTAATATTTATTTATTACTGTAAATATTATCAAAATCTTACACAATGTTTATCGACAAATGCCCCACTCAATTACTCTTGTGATCGCTATCAAAATCCGAAAGTATTTTGATAGCCATATCAATGAATAAAGAAGTACTTGAAAGTAGCCGCTGTTTTTGCATAAATAAACGCCAGCTCCGATAGCCGTGATCGTCTAGTGGTTAGGACCCTACGTTGTGGCCGTAGTAACCCAGGTTCGAATCCTGGTCACGGCAGTGTTCGCACTGTAGCGGCGGAGCAAATTTTCTTATTTTATACGAACTTTCAGAAAAAAATACGCAGACAGTACGCTAATACAGCCTCGTTAGCCAGCGCATCATTAGTCTGCACTCTTAAAGTAGGTTTTCTAGAAACATCCTGAATTTGTTACTTGCTGTAAATTAAAATAAAGATATCTGTCAAGACTTAAGTTAACTGTCAAATTAATGTAATACATGTAAATTTTATATTTTACCAAATATTTAATTAGATTATAATTATAATTCACACTCGGATATAGATTAAAATAAAGAATGAAATACCTAATAAGCCTAATAACTTTTTAGTATGCGTATTGTGTTGAAGCCTTACATCCTACTAATATTATAAACGTGAAAGTTTGTGAGGATGTATGAATGTATGGATGTTTGTTACTCTTTCACGCCAAAACTACTGAACCGATTGCGATGAAGTTTGGCATGTAGATAGCTGGAAACCTGGATTAACATATAGGCTACTTTTTATCCCGATATTCCCACGGGATCGGGACTTACGCGGGTGAAACCGCGGGGCGCTGCTAGTGTACTATATAAATAGGAGAAGATACATTGCCACAATTCTACCGATACCTGCTGTTTCTTACAAAGGCAATACAAGAATATTCAAGTCAACAAGAAAATCATCAATTGGATTATTTCAAAATCTCTCAATGACGTTCGTAACCAATTTGTATCAGAAGAAAATGGTAGCAAACAAACTTGTTAATATATTATTCTCAATCCACAGCTACAGGCTTTGACAATTACAATAGCACCGAACTACTGATTAACGGAGTTACACGATGTGTTTCGTACAGATGGTTGTTGCAATACATGTGGGAATGAAACCAATGGTATTACGTATGTACGTAGAGAATAATAGGGTATAGTAAGCTTTGTCACAAATAAATTGTTGACAAAACAGTTTAGAGTCCCCTCTAGAGACTCTAGAAGCTTTTGTCAACAATTTAAATACCCCTTTTCTTCTGAAAATGATAGTTTCTCCTGTATTTGTCAACTGATTTTCAAATTTTTTAACGAAGTACCTTATCGCACTTTACACTTCAGAATGGGAAAAAAAATGTTAGCGCAACAAAAAATGCTGACCGTGAGTTGATTTTTTATTAACTCCATCTGTGGATTCTGCGCGATACTAATGTACTTTGTTGTTAGTTGTATACTTCGGGGAACTTTCACAGATTAGACAAATTTAATTTCGAGATTTTACAACATTTGCTATATTTTGATACAATTTATTGAATAAATTAAATATATTTATATATAGCAAAACTAACTTCATTCCAACCGGGTCTCCCAAAGACAACTCACGCATTTTCTTTATTATTTAGTAGCTACTGGCGACCATTAGTATCATAAATAAAAAACATTTAAATAAAATAAAAATTAAGAGCTTTACCACAAATAACTAAATAGTTACTTGCTTTACTGTTTTATAAATTAAATGGCCACCACTAGTATAGACATATAAAGGGTGTGTTTAGCATTCTATTTAGCTATAGGCGGTAGACTAAGCGTAATTCTGGCAGAAGCAGCGGCGGCTTGGTGACGAGGACCTATTATATAAATAAAAGAAACATTTTCATTGGTTTGGGCGCTTAGTTGGCTTTTGTTTTTCTGTCGGTTTATTATTTGGTAAAACATATTAATGAAAGAGGTATTAGCCGATTCTAAGTATGTCAAACGATATCCATTTCACCGAAAGTATAAAGAGACGATAAACCTTCTTCGTTGCCACACCATTCCTGCAAATCAGAGGATCATGTGGGATACTCAGAGACCCAAATAGCACTACGGGGAGGCTCACTTACCAAGCACTCCACATCCAAATGGCCTAAATTTATAATAAAGAAATAGACAGAAATACACTAACAGTTTAGAAAAATGATAAAAGCTACCTTCTAGGCATATTAGGATTTATATTTTGATGGAATCAATTTACATGGTAGGTATTTTAATCTAATACAAAAATATCGTTGAATCGCATCACTAAATAATGTGTGTGACGTATTTGCGTTTTGGAATTTTACAACAATGAGCAATTAATTGTCAATTGTTTAGATTTTCGAATCTCGTAAGTTGTAAAATAGATTGTTTGTAATACAGTTTATATTTTAAGGTTACATTTGAAATAAGAGCGTTTAATATATACATAAATAAAATTGAGTAAAATCAATAAAAAGGGTAATCCGTACTCTATGGAAGGTTTCTAAAAACACATTGAATATTAATATTATAATTGTTGTTTGAAGTGTTTTTGAAGTGAAAACTTGTTTAGGCACGTTGGGCACTTTTGATATGGGAAAAAGCATAGAGCTCGCATTACCGTCACGCTCAGATACATAGATACAGATGTGTGTGTAGGAATATGTATAAGTTATAGTTATGACAGTATTTTTTACTAAATCTACTGATTTAAAATCTGATAAGAAAACGCTCAATTTGAGATAAACGCCTTCAGCAATGAAGTCTATTCGTTTGGAACATTCGATGTTCATTGATTCTCGTACAAAATTGATGTATAAATTTAACTCCATCTATTGTGTTCTTGCGCCATCCGTGCAATCGACATTTTATTTAATCACAATTACACGCTAAGTTCAGGCCACCTCAGGCGATGAATGTCCCAATATAAAAACTTAACCAAATTCAAAATACAGGTTTATATTACTACTTCTTATACTTTAATCACTTCCGAAATTTGCAGGCTGATTTATCTTGAATGCAGCAGAGTTTTTGCGTGGTGAAAGCATCAGCTCCGATAGCCGTGATCGTCTAGTGGTTAGGACCCTACGTTGTGGCCGTAGTAACCCAGGTTCGAATCCTGGTCACGGCAGTGTTCGCACTGTCGCGGCGGAGCTTTCGTTTTGTATAACCAAATGAAGTAAGGTCTCTAACTATTAACTTAAATTGATACTAACAACATATATCGGCGCTTGACTACCAAAAGGGAGTAAGCGACATAAAGTAAACTTTACAATATAGCCAAAAAACAAAAATAGAGAAGAAAAAAAAAAAAACCTAAAAAAACAATTTATGTTTTGATTTTGTTCAATGTACCACTAAAATAATTTTAAAGTATATTATCCTTATTTGAAAGTACTAATATTATTACGAATAATTAAGTAGCTTAGGAAATAATGTCGCTTGAAAAAAAACAGTGAGGCAGGAAAAGGGTCTTACCCAACATAATTGCATTATATTCTTTCATCTTTTTTCTAATCGAGGGACACACTTATCCCGTGTGTCTTTCTATTAGAAAAAAAGATAAGTAAAAGGCTGCTAACTGCTAATGTAATAACTAACAAGTGTCAAGTACTTATAAATGAACTAGCTGACCCGGCGAACTTCGTACCGCCATATTTTATTTCGAGATTTAAACTATCCTATCTCTCAAGTTGGATCGAACTGCACATGGTGTGCGAATTTTATTATAATCGGTTAAGTGGTTTAGGAGTCCATTGAGGACAAACATTGTGACACGAGATTTATATATATTAAGATTATGCAGGCTACAATGTGAAGTCTAATACTCCACCACTTCTTCTTCACTTAAATCTTTGTACATATTTTGTTGAAGAATATGTGAGCAGTTATTTCATCTTGATGTGAAACCCGTTTTTGCATTTTAATACATGGACGCGAAACTAGATAAGTTAATTTTCAATACAAATAAATAATAGAAAAACAAAAAGACCCAACTATCACATTGTCTTAATGTGTTAAAAAATTACTTAAAAATATCGCCGGAATAACCGACAAAAGAGTTTTCGTAAAGACTTCAAACAATTTGACACCGAAAAATTTGGCGGTTTCAACAATGTAAATAATTCAATTTCACAAATATTGTCGCTTATTCCCTTTTGCCTTTCAATCGACGATAAGTTAGATTTTAAGAAAAAATATATAGGTACATATTTGGTATTGAAATCGTAAAGAATATTCAGTCCTAACCTAATATGTAGTGGTTACAGATGCCTATGATTTAAAAACTCCTGAAAGTAATGTCTCCGAAGCTCGAGAACCACAACTATATAAAAAGCCATCGCCGTAGTCAAATTAGCCCCACAACACGTCATCAGTCTACTGCGGGGTCTCTACATATAGCCCTGCTTACAAACCTCTGTTGATTCCACTAGCTAACGGTAACGCTATGCAATCATTGTTGTTATGCGCTTATCTGTTTAATAGAGGTACTTCTCTAAACAACATTTTCCTTGAAGTAAGTTAGCACGTTTTTTGACTGGGCTCATCACTGCAACGACACGACCCAAGTATTGACTAAAAAATAAGGTTATTAATTCATTCATCATTATGAGGTTATTATCTATAATATTTATCTGTAGAACAAGGGTATCTCTAGGTCAAGTTAAACATAACGGCTTTAAAATTTAAAATAATTGTTCTTACACTAACGATCACTCAAAAAGGTCTTCATATGATATGGAAAATATTGGTGCCGATTCTATTGTACACTCGACTAAACTGAAACCTGACTTAATTTCTTCATATGAAATAAACCTAGTGTTCTTCGTAATAAGGTCTATTTGTTACTAGCATCTATTTCTCAGCGCCTCTAAATTTCAATAAAACCTGTCAACGTATATTCAACTTTATTTCCACGCAGCGAGAGTCTTCATTTATTCAAACGCTGTATAATTGCCGTATAAAAACTTGTTCAAAACGAACAAGGATGACGTGTTTTTAACCTACACCTACGAAGACGCTTACTAAAAACACAGAGCAAAAGAGATGGCATTCAACGGATAGCGGCTCTCGCTACGTGGTATTAAAGTTTATTTAAGCGTATCAGACTTAAGTCGACAAATAAATTGCTTATTTCGATAGCGACATATGTTACCTACTTGTTTCAATTTGAAATAAGACCTTGTTTCTAAGTGTACAAGGTTTACTTCTTATATGATGAAAATTTAGTGAATTTTAATTTAGCGAGTGAAGTAACAGAATTGGGGCCATTGTATAGTTACGTAAACTTAAAATATTTTGTTAACGTAAAAACAGCTCTTTCAGTTTTTCGAATTTTAATTTTTTTTGTAATTTTTTCCAGTTTTTTCTTGCCCTCAAAATTCAAAACATCATAAAATTAAATATCGGACTATAACAAATATTATATAACAAAAATTGCCAAGGAAATCACGGCTGTTTATTAAAAAGTTAGCTTTGACGAATAATTTCAATTATTCAGGCACACTTTATGTACAATAACACCCATGTTTATGAATAAGAAATGTCTAAAACTTCGTCTAAACGAACACACTTTGCTCTTTAATAAATTAACCACAGCGTTTAACAAACAGAAACCCTTTTGTATCCAAGGATAGGCGTTATCTAGAACCTGGAGTTTCTACAAATTATTCAAAGCTGGAAGACATTGCAGTTTAATTGAATGAAAACAGTGTAATGAATTACAGATTACATAAAGAGACATCTGTTGTGAATCGCTTTTGCAAGTTCTAACTAGTTTAGTTTTTCTATTTTACTTCATCGATTACGAATAGATCCAATTAAGGCCAAGCTTTGTTTAATAATTTTATAATTATCACACCTGATAGGTGATAATATGTTTTGGATGATCATGTAAAGACTCAGAAGATTATCAGTGACTCTTTTCTAAGATTATACCCACATTTTATAAAACAAAGTCCCACGCCGTCTGTCTGTGTGTCTGAAAAACTACTGAACAGATTTTCATGCGGTTTTCACTAATAGACAGAGTGATTCATAAGGAAGGTTTAGGTGTATAATTTATAAAGATTTTGTGTAAACAATTGAAATATGTTGATGATTGTTGCAGATGTCTCTGCTACCCGTGAGAAGCCGGGGCGGGTTGCAAGTTATTACATATACGTCAGCTGAGAAGGTGGAAAGGCGCTGATGCGATCGAAATACAATATTTATGTTCATTAACTGCTCCAAAATTATCAGACGATTTCACAGGTGTCGATAAAAAATCGTAGGAATAATACAAGACAGTTTTCCTCTGATTTTTTCTCGACACTGCATCGCCTTATCTATTGTATCATATTTTTTACACGAAAAATGTGGCTACCATTACAAAATAGCACAAACAATGGACACAAACTCAAAGTATAAATACAACAACAGTTGGGTATATGCCTATGCTCAAAATAAATTATTTTGCCAAGTGTCGCAATGAAATAACTTAAAATACTGTGAAAATTGTCATCCAGTTTCATTTCAACGTTTTTAATTTAGATTAAAATTGTTAAATTAACATTAAAAGTAAATGATTTGACAATACTAAGGAGTGACGTCACACCTTAGCATTTCATACAAAAATGTACGGACGCTACCATTTTGACGTTTACTAAAAAGGTACTGATTTGACTTGACAGTCATCTACCCTGTTCTCTAAAGCAACGTTATTCTATGCAACGTTTAATGGGCTATCGAAGTAGTATCCTGCTAACCTACTTAATGGTTGGTGGCCTACTGGAAAGTTGGTCGGAAAACACGCAGACTTGTTTATTTGCTTTCAATGTGCATATCTTTAATATACCACAGTTTTTCATCATAGCTATTGCATATTTATTATTGATACATGTATATAAATAGGCTCGACGCTTATTACATCGGGACCTTGTCATTAGGTGGTCAAAAATGAGTCTTAAATGAATTAATTTTATTACATTTAGGTTCAATTTGACATCGCGCGTAGCACAGGTTACTTGCTCTATATAACTATTGTTTTTATTTATCATATGTGTGTATTTACAAACAATATATCTCAGTAGGACTAGAGCTATGTATATAAGGATATAATAGAATAGCATGGAATGCAATGGAATGGAATTGAATGGAATCAAACGGAATAGAATGGATTGGAAATTGTGTACATAAGCTGATATAATTATTAATTTGGGTATCAACAATTTATCCGAATCGGATGTGCAATATAATTGTAATTTACACTAAAAAAATATATCCATGGGTACGTTGTTGCCATTAATATTATTGCAGTAAAAAGTAATAATTAAAACATACTTATACCAAATTAATTACTAGAAATTGTAAGTTAAGAATACAAATTACAATAATCAATAATTATAAACTGTAGCTCTGTAGCATGTACTACATTATTAATAGCATTTAAATTATTATTATAAGTATATAAGAAAGAAAATATATGATCATCCATACTAATATAATAAAGCTGGAGATGTTTTTGCTTCATTGTTTGTTTACACGTGCTTATCACTGGAACTACAAATCGAATCCGAAAAGAACTTTTAGTATTGGATAGAATATTTATTGAGGAAGGTTATAGGCTATGTAACATCACGCTGTGACTATTAGGAGCGGAGTAGTGACTATAAACGCACGTGAAACTGCGGTAGACGGCTAGTGAAATATAAAGTATCATCCACACTACAGGTTGCCCAACTTACTTCTAATAAGTGCTTAAGTCACTACTTTACTAGAAGCAAGAAGCCTAACACTTTTTCTTTAATATGCAAATATTTATTTAATGTTTGCATAGTAAAGAAATGAGTTATTTCTAGAAAGTTCTGAATTCTCTCAATTTCTTTCCACAACTCTGTATACGGTTCATAAAAATGGATATTGGCCCAAGTGAAAAACTTGTTTGTAAATAACAATATTATTACGAAACTATTTCTACTAGTACTTTTGCCCATTTAACTTTTGTTATTCGAATTATGCGAATACCACTACACCGAGGACATGTCAAAGCAATTACGTCGAAGTGAAACTTAATAAAACCACACGTTATCTTCAACCATTAAACCACAAATCAGGCACTAAGCAGAAAGCGAACCCTGCTGAAATCTCCAAATCATTATTTAACCTGCTATCGTTTCAGCTAAGGGTTTCTCTTACTAATATCTAGGTGATTCCTGAGATTTTCTTATATAGAGCCTTAAAGTGTCACCGTTCTCAATTCTGGACGATTACTGCTAAACTATGTCTATACTTCGAAGGAATTCAGAGAGGTTGAAGTCCGTCGACCCCCGCATCATTTCTGCACTTTACCCTTATAAGAGGTCCAGAGAGACGCTGGAAAGGTCATGGCCAGTCCTTTTTTTAAACAATCGAGATGTTAAATAACCATTCGGTCTCCTTGATGATAAATGTAGGTTTGATACGCTTATGCTTTGCCAATCCTATTAACCTACTCCTCATCAAGACCTGCCAACCCCAGCTATGGCTGAATTTGAAGTTACTACTAAATCCGAACAGAGTCTACTGTGCCCTACCGCTCCTCTACAATACCTATAGATTTACGAGTAAGTATCATCATTTCTTTAGTTGCTGAAATAATGCGTACAATTGATGCAATCGGTCAAGTGTACGCATTATTTATTTACTTACTCAATTACTATTATCTTGTGACGACATTCGCCAGTGACGCAAACTGTGTGTCAGGTTTTGACGTAATGTTGATTATACTCAATGTTAAGTCGCTACATTTCATCAATCGCACCACAAACAACTCGGGGATAAAATACTAATATCAATTTTAATACAACTTTATTCGCTATCGTCTTGTATATAAACAAAGGCGCACGCACAAGTTTTAAATAAACATTATTTAATAAATAAAATATTATTGATAACCTTTTATCTCGTAACAATGAAGGTTTTGTGCTCCATCTTTGTTTTATCTGTGCTGTGTCATTGTAATGCGCGTAAGTATAATTTAATAACCCATACATATTGTATCACACAGCCCATAATTTATAAGATGATGACATGAAGACAACCATTATTGGTTCAGTGTGTAAAATTACAGGCTACAAGTAGCGTGATGTAACATAGCCTATAACCATTCTCCATGAATACTCTAACCAAAACAAAAATATTTTTTCGAATCCGACTGCTGGTTCCAGAGATTTGCGCGTTTAAACAAACAATCAAACAAAAAAAATCTTTAGCTTTATTACATTAGTATAGATAGTCTTACATTATTACACCATGCTGCAGCCCATGAGAGAAAAGTATCTAAAATACAAATTTAACTTCGCCGAAACTCCAGGCATTTAGAACAGGTTTTTCTAAACATTCAGTGATTTTAATAAAAGTTGTAAATAATTAATTGTACTAGCTGGTGTCCACGACTTTACTGTGTAGAACTTTTTTTTTTTTTATCGTGAATCTGCCAGTGAAGTGGTATGTCGGAATCGAACCGACTAAAACCACACGGTGTTCCGTCATAAATAAGTCTATTGCAAGGGACTTGGGTATACCCTAGGAAGGAAATCCCCGAGAACCCTGGCAGACCTTGGCCGCCTCTTAAACAAAAGGCAGCCACGCCCTTGCGAGCGGGGGGCCTTGCCCTTATGTGTAGAACTAGTTGCGAGCACCCAAATATTTTTTCGCGACAAAAAGTAACAAGTACTTCCAGAAGCCTTTTTTTTGCGACAAATATTAGCCTATGTCCTTTTCCAAGGTCTTGGTTTTTTTTAGTACTAATAAAAGTATTATTTATTATTATAATATAGTGGACTACAGACTGTGTCAAGAAACACCAAAGGAGAAGCACTGTTTGATAGAATACCCAGTGAGATACAGATGGCCACATCAACTCAGGTAATCGAATATTAAATGTAACACATTTGCATTTTGCAGCATAACCATCAGAGACCAAGTGTAAAAATCCATTTTGATTCACAGAATTTTGTACCGAACCCTTACTTACTATCAAGTTAATCAGTACCTATATCTTGTTACACAGGGGAACTGGTAATTTGTCCATAATGTGCTTGTAGAGTTTGCAACCAAATGAGGGGTTCATATGACCCCCATGCAAATGTTTTAGAGTAATTATTTTTATTTTAATCCTTATTCAAATTGTTGCTTTATTTAATTAATTGTTCTTTTATTATTGTATATTCACGCACACACAATGAAAAAATAGTTCTTGAATAAATGAAATGAAATGAAAAGAAATGAAATTTCAAATTTTATGATTTAATTTCAAGTTTTTGCAAAGACATCGTGGTATAGAACTTTGAAAATTTATAAAAAAAATAGACTAATGTGTGAAGTTCCTCTCTATTTTTACTATCTGCTTGCAAACGCTTCAGTACGTGGGATGCAATGAAAGTTTTGCGTAACTCATTAATAGAACAATTTACATGTAAAGTAATATTTACTGCTTTTCGAAGTATTCTCCATTACATTTTAAACCCTTTTTCATTCGATCAAACCATTTTTGAAAACATGGGGACCATTGGTTTAAGGGCATGTTTTTCACGTGCTGGTTGAAGGCTATCACGGCCTCTTCGGGCCCCGTAAATGTCATACCTCTCATCAAATGTTGAATTTTTGTGCAAATAAAGGAAACGCATTGTACCAGGTCTCGATTATGTGCGATAGCTAGCACTAGCTCTACCTTTTTAGATGCGAAAACTGACTTTGTCTTGTTCGCGGTGTGCGCCGAAGCATTGTCATGGTGCAATAGGATGCGACTTCTTGGCTGTTTTTCCCTAATTCTTTCAAAGACACTGTGCAAACGAATGGTGGTTTAAGGGTCTGTTCAATCGTGCTATCGGAATATGATAGTTTTACATTGAAATGTGAACCAATATGAATGAAAAAACATCGGACCAGTCAAAGAGCTTAACTAGTCGCTTGTATAGTTGTATATAGGATAAAACTTGCTGAGATTTGTGTAAAACGACCATTGAATATCACAAAAAAAACGTCCTGGTATATTCTGATAAATATGGCGTAAATAAGAACCAATACCTAACGAATTTCATATAATTAATTTGAACAAGAAAAATAAGCTATTCATATTTTATTTTATTTTTTGGACATATAGTCGAAATCGACTCAATATTGAGACTGTCAAGGCGGAGTTACAAGTCAAGTGTGATTTTAAGTTAACTTGCTAAGATTTGCATAGATAGATAGAGTATACTTTATTGTACACCAAAAATAGGATACATACAACATACAATGTTAAGTAGCATACAATAGGCGGTCTTATCGCAGTCTGCGATCTCTTACAGACAACCTTTGATGGACTATACTGCACATTAGTCTTACTTACTATTCATATATTTGCTTCACAAAATGAAGAGCTTTTAAAAGCTGTTTCTTCAAATAATAAATATAAATTAAAACAATAGATTATGTTCATTAAACGTTGCTGTTTTAATTGTCTCAAGTAAAAATATCTAAACCCCGTATTATTTATGTTGGTAACCCTTTAATCAAGTAGTGGCAGGTGGCAACCCTAACTATATTACATATTATGTATTTACAAAAAAAAATCTATAAGTATGTTTATTCATGTTCTAAATTCCATAGTACAAGCTCTGCCAAATGGGGTCTAGATAACGATGTATTATGATCCAGAAATCCAGAATCAGAAATCTCACACTCGGCCCTCTGATCCCAAACTAGGCAGAGCCTGTACTATGGTAACCAGACTGCTGATAAACATACTTATATATTTCTAAATACATACATATTATAGATAAGTTACACCCAGACAATATTATAGAATATTATTATTAGAGACTATACCTAATTTACACTATCGTGGGAGAGCCATGCTTCGGCACGTATGGGCCGGCTCGACCGGAGCGATGCCACGGCCTCACAGA
Organism: Callimorpha dominula; assembly: GCA_949752705.1. Lineage (NCBI taxonomy): Eukaryota > Metazoa > Arthropoda > Insecta > Lepidoptera > Erebidae > Callimorpha > Callimorpha dominula. The sequence continues at coordinate 3,421,142 of OX456992.1, forward strand.
AAACCGGCAATGCTTGCATTGCTTCTCGCCGAGTAAGTGAGGTTACTGGAGGCCATAGCCCTAAGGGGGAGGTAAGCCTCCCCTCCCCCTTTCACCCTTCCCTCCTCCTCCCCATGTTCAACTCTTCCCTCCACCCTTCCACCCTCGAGGGACAGGTAGTCATTTACCATCAGGTGACCTGTCTGCTCGTTTGCCCCCTATACCATAAAAATTTAAAAAAAAATTTAAGACTATTCTTTCAGATACGTCTTCAACTGGTACACAAAGAGCTGCTTCGAGATCAGATGGTCGCAGCATTGTCAGCCAGTTGCTTCACCGTCCTTGACGAACAATTTTCCTTCAGACCGAGAGTGTCAGGTCGAATGCGGCGGTTGGGCGTAGCCTAAACCAATTATACTAGATAAATATATATAGTAATAAATATACTTTGTGTGTTCAAATGTTTTGAAAAAATTAATTATTAATGTAATTAAATTTATGGAGGTTTCTAGGGAACCTATACAAAAACTGATGGTTAGATTCGTATGTAATAAATAAATTATTTCGCCTAAATCAGTTTTATTATTTTATTAAGTATATTAAAATAATGCGAGATTTGGCCTTCGCTTTTATTTTAATATTTTGAATTGTTCAACATTAAAAGTGTATGAGTTGACAGCACCTTGGTGTGACGTCATACTTGATACTTCCTACGAAAAGGTATCCAACCTCCTGTTTTGACGTTTAATAAAGATAATATACCTACTGAACTGCCTTCACAGTCATCTTATTGTCAATATTGATAGACTGACAGCATATTACTTAGAATCTCTAAGTTCTCTAAGTAAGGTCTATCAATAATGTTTTAATGGTATTTATTAAAACTATTAAAACTTATAAATATTATCAAAACATAAAAGTACATAATATTTTAAATCCAGGTGCGGCCATTGTAAAATTAAAGTTATGCCGTAAAAACTTCTAAATATATTTCTGAATAAAGAACACGATTTGTTTTTTTATTTGTGAAGTATTAGGTATATCCCCGTGGTAGTAAAAGCTATTAACAATATGACAAATAGCATCGAACTTCACAAAAGAATTGCACGTTGCACACACTGACATTCGGAGTGATAACCTCGTTTAGCGTTTGCATGAGACACGCTAATTAAAAAAGCTTTTAAAAATGAACTTGTATCAAATTAACCAAATTCATTTGAATTACGACTAGCAAATATGTATGTATTATTTACAGAAATTTTTGATAAGGAGAAAACTGTTTCGAAAAGAGGTCCGATGTTGAAAATCCTCCAAACAGGCAGGTTAGGTGATTATATGGCCAGGTGTGTTCCAACTGAGATGTTGTATAAATATGTATTTATAAATAAGCAAAGATAAAACAGTGCAGCATCTTTTTTTTACCTTTTTTGTCAACCGAGTTTATTTTTTTTTTGTTTAGTAGATACGTTGACGAACTTTAATAAAAAAATCGTTTTAATTAGCACGGTGCTCGATTTTCTACCAATTAACAAACATGTAAAAACCTCCAAATGGTTTTTTCGTTCCAGTGAAGCTTGTGAGAAGAAATCGGGCAAACAAAAACTCACGGTCACTCTTTTAAATCACCAGAAAGTTATAATAATATTTAGTCAATTGGGTCAGAAAAAGAACTGCTTGGCTATGCGTGGATATTTATATCCGCACATATACCAAAATAAAGTAAAGCTTAAACATAGAAACGGTTTGTTAAGAGGCCGAAAGCCGAACCGAAGCCGAGAGTATGGCTGATTGAGAAAAGTAACAAAAGTTAAAAAAAGAAAAGAAAAGAAAGTTATTCCCTAACAGAATTCTCAACGAGATATAAAACATTACACTAGACATAGACATAAGTACATAATGACTTAATTAAATACAATAAATACTTAATTTAAATACAGATTAAGTATTATTATTATACTAAAGAGACCGATGCTACCTTGATAAGCTGGCCACAGCGGATAAACGAAACGGTCAGCTCTATAATATTAGTCAACAAACATTATCTTCTTGCCCTTTTTCCAAATTTCATTAAGGTCAGCGCAATGCGTAACTATGCATAGGATTTTGGCACGTTTCTTTTATGGCCGGCCACCCACCTGACGCCAAACCTCCTTGGGAATGTAGTCGTTTTAAGACTGGAAAGAAAGAAGAAGGTAAATTTGTGTAAGGAAAAATGGATGGTCTTAGATGGGAAAGAGACTGAGACTGCAGTAGCTCGCACAGGTCAGGGTCACGTACCCGAATTTCCTGTATTTCCTGGGACTGTAGAGGTCCCTAGGGAAAAATTTAAAGTGATTAAACGCAAAGCTGGACTGCTAAACTGACTTTTTAACCGTTAATCTATCGCTGTATTTTCCCTCAGTCATTTTATACAATGCTCGTGTAACCTTCATACAAATTACCCGCATTCCTTTTGAACTCGATTTTTATCTTCTCAAACAAAAGGGTTGAATTAAAAAGTTAGACTTATGTAAGTTCGGAGGGTTAATTATTAAGTTATTTTATTTCATTATTCATTTCAAATAGATCTTGTAAATCAATTTATTTATCCATCGGAAGCAGTACTTTGGTCTAGTGGTCCTAGGTATCCTAGCTAGCTGCTGAACCAGGTTGTGGGTACGATTTCCACCCAGGACAAATCATTGTGTGATAAGCACGAACTTTGTTTTGAGTCTGTGTTCCTGGTTGTAGTTTATAATACATATGTTATATACAAACAAAAGGGTGGAATTAAAAAGTTAGACAAGTCGAGTATGTACTTATGTACGTTCGAAGGGTTATTTATTGTTTTTTTTTTATTTTTAGCTTTTGACCTGTCTAGATTTTTCAAATTAATTCAGGTATACCTCGATAGCAGTACTTTGTTCTAGTGGTTAGTGATCCTGATTGCTAAGCCAGTTCTGCTGAGAGGTCGTCATTTCTCTCTTGCTGCACTAAAATCCCGTACATTAGGAAACAATAATCTAACCATAACCTACATTCAAATTATTCTGTGTCTTATTCTGTGTCACCATAGACAATCGAAGGTATGGTGACGTCGAGGATTATTTACCCTTGTAATGAATGAACATTTTCAAATTTAGAATATTTATTAAAAACTTTTATAATAAACTCAATAGGATATTGTGAAACTTATTCAAAAGGAAACCAGCTACACAACAGAACGGTTTCACTGTTCGTCTGTTAAATTTCAATAAAAAATCGTGCAAAAACGGGGACGATAAAATAGTCAGTACTCTTTTGTGATTTTATATTTTTCTGCATATCCTTTTGTATTCGAAAAGGCAAAATGTGTGGGATGCAGCCGACGCAGTTCGTTAAACGAGGTGCAACCGTTATTTATGTATGAAAAAACTAGACGGAATTCTGGGGCTCCTATTCAACAGCAAAAAATATAACTACGCTAGAAGTATTGGTGAACGAATGTCGTAAGTGGTAGCGAACAAATGAGGTATGCATTCATGTTAAAGGTATTATTTCCTCCTAAATACTCCTGATGTCCTGTTTGTCCGCTTATATAATGTTTTCTGGTGGGTGGTTTGTACTCCTTACGTAGTATCTGTGCAGTCACACGTAAGACTATTAAAAAAGCACCAGGAATTGAAAGTATCAAATAACAATAGATCTCGAAAATGTCAATTTATTGTTATTTTATTTAAATAGTTTTTAAAATTCGCAATAATTCATACTACCTATATAAATAACCAGCTGAATTCAATTTTTTGGTAACATTTTATCCATAAGTTATTTAAACTTAGAAACATTTCAAAATATGTCATTTTTCTATTTGAATTATGAATGTAATAAATTTCTATTTGAATTAAGAATATACACTTCTAAATTTAAAAAGTTAAATATAATATTTGAAATCACTTCTATTGAGCCGCACCCATTGGCCATCGCACAATAAGTTTATTTTTTGGTTTCTTCTTCATTACTCACGAGTCACGGGCTATGAAATGTCATAGTACTATATCTATGAAATTGATGGTTTGTTGAATGTTGTATAGGAAAATGAATAACACTATTGTTACAGAAAAAGGGCACAAGAATCAATGAACTCGTTTTAAGCGTTTCAATTACTTCTTCGAAACTGAAATTAGCTAGAACATATTCCCTGCTTTCCATTAGGTCGGATTTATTTCTAATCGTTGCCGGACAAATTAAAAAACACATAATTATATATAATATATAGATAAGAATAAATCTTTTGTTTAATGTAATAATTAAATAATTAAAAAATTGAGATGAATAAAAAAAAAATACATACATATATACAAATATATATATATATATATATATATATATATATATATATATATATATATATATATATATATATATATATATATATATATATATATATATATATATATATTTTTTTTTTTTTTTTTTGTTACAGAAACGTAGGTATATTTTTAAGGTAATTTAATACTTGTAATCGATCCATTAAATAAGAATTTTATCCTTCACTCAACTGATAACCCTCAATGCTCATTTTTATGGCATTAATCCTATTAAAAGGTAGGTAACATAGTAGGGAATTGTAGCACATCGTCGGTCTAGAAGTGACACCTCGTAAATGCAAACAGATAAACTTTTCAGTAGAAACAAAAAAGTGCTTTACAAAATAAGTATTAATTCACATCTTTTATTTCTCTACTGATTTTAAACTATAATAATATACGCTTTATAAGAATAAACAGAAGGCATTTACGATTTAACACCGGAATTATTGTTTAAAAGCAATTTGCATAAAATCTAATTTTACCAAAAAATTGTAGTTCTGATGTGTCGCATCTAGACCGACGACATACAATTATTATTTAAAATCCATAACATTGCCTAAGTCTTAGAATCTATTTGCGTTTACTTTTCGCATATTTTCTCCATCTTATTATGTCTTGAACATCCAATCATTCTAGAATGTAAGTCTTTACTAGCATCTTATATACATTTTGAATTCATTTCTTTTCGTTAAGATTATCTTCATTATAAATTGTAAGTCAAACAAAACTGGAACAGAATAGTTTCCCCAGGACGTATCGAGTGTTACCCTTGACCCTTGGGTAAAAATTAAAAAATTAAAATACCACCGACTCAAAAATCCCATCAAAGATTACAAAAGATTTGACGATCTTCGAAAGGCTGAAAAAAAATTCTAGAAATATATAATACTAAAAATACTCTCGATCAAGCCATATATATAAAAAAAAAATTGCGTAAAAAAATTGTGCTTCTGTAATAATTGTTTTATGTAACTACCGTTTTTCATTTTAAAATAATTTCTCTAAGTGGTATGTAGGGCATCTTTGCAATAATTTGTGCGTATGAAAATAGAATAGAGCAATCAGACGAGGCCGGGGTGCGGCGACTAATAGACGACTCGCCTAACTTTAACCACATAGAGTAATGCGCTAACAGAGATTTCAGTTTACTAATATATTATTATCTAATACCTTTAAACGAGCAATTCTTGTATATATGTATATATAATCTGAATCTCGGAAACGGCTCCAACGATTTTCATGAAATTTAGTATGCAGGGGGTGATAAATCGATCGAGCTAGGTTCGATTTTTAGAAAACGTAAAAAAAAGAAACCACCAAAGTCGGTCATCCAGGTACTAGATATTAATGCAGTATAATATATTCGTATGATATTATAGAGTTTAAAATAATATTGTTTAGTTATATTGATCAATCAAAATCAATCGTCAAAAGAAATATTACAAATTCTAAAACAACAGAAACAAAAAACTGTCAGTCATCGGGATGCACGTCATACGTACAAACTTCTTATCAGATAAATTTATCTGAGCGTGACGGTCACGTGAATTCAATGCTTTTTTCCCATCCCAAAAGTGCCCAACGTGTCTAAAAAACTCTTGAACTTGAACTTCACTTCAAAAAATGTAATATAGCTCTTTCTTCACTTTAAAAATGTAATTAATGTAATTAAAAATTAATGTGGGAATACATAATATATTAGTGTATTTAATAACCTTATGTGTGAATCATGAATTGACTATCACAAATGTTACAACATACACCTTTTTCAGGAAACAAACAATGTTAAGTTGTAATTTTTCTTTATAATATTAATGAATCAAAAAAAAATATGAGAGTATTTTTCTTATGAACAAATTAGATAACACTAATTAATGGTGATAGATCTGTAGCTTCCAAACCCAGTTCGCAAACACATTTATTTTTATTGTCCATAAGTACTTCCACTCATACCAAGAAACTACTACGAAAATCAGGCTTTAAAACAACCTTGTCCTTGATACATAGTCTCTGACTGTTTGACCACTCTGCGTCGTCACGCCCTAATCCGTGTGGTCGGTTTCAGCCAGTGTTTTGTCGCTGTCGCGGCAACAGGCAGCTTTTACCGACTTTTTTCCGCTGTTTATTTTTTATTTTTTTTTGTGCGAGTGGAAATTCACCGTGATGGGTAACAAAGTTGTGACGTTCACGGAGCAGCAACTGGAAGATTATCAGGTAATCGGTTTTGTCTGTGGTTGGTTCGAAATTTAACTATAGAACTTATTTGTTTTCTTTGTTAACTACACAGTTATCAAAGATTGCGAACTTTTTTATTGTAATTATATACATCTTTTTTAAGGTTATAAACATTGTAGAAGAAATGTCTAAAGTCTCAAGTACCGTACTTTACGAGTACATGTGTGGTTTTTACGCTTTTTGTCTGTTTATTCAAAGAAAACGTAAAAAAATATAACAAATATAGACTTTTTCTTAGACCGATTCAGATTATGACCTAAATCAAATGCGTCGCTATTCGTAAAATTACTTTTGTGTAACTTATGTTACCTACCTATATACAGATAAAAAAGAATATTTTTACCTAATTTACACGCTGTAGGCCTATAATATTATGCAAGAAGTTAATTTGTGTAATTATGTATATTCACACCATGACACAAATAATTACTTGGGTAAATGAAGTACTTACTCAATGTAAACTTTCATAAGAAGGAATTGAACTTACGAAAGTTTTATAAATTCATTATCAAAAAGACGTAATTACTTGTAAAATACAGTTACCTAGAGAATACGTATAGATTTATTTTGAAAACATTCAATCAATGGAAACTTAACAATAACGTGTTTTTTTTAAACAGGACTGTACATTTTTTACAAGAAAGGAAATACTCAGGTAAGGTATATTACCTACTAGCAACGCCCCGCGGTGTCACCTGCGTAAGTCCCGATCCCGTGGGAATATCGGGATAAAAAGTAGCCTATATGTTAATCCAAGTCTCCAGCTATCTACATACCAAGTTTCATCGCAATCGGTTCAGTAGTTTTGGCGTGAAAGAGTAACGAACATCCATAGATCCATACTCACAAACTTTCACGTTTATAATATTAGTAGGATTGTAAGACCCGAAACAAAAGCGTCACCGTCAAAGATATTGATTTTATTGTTGATTTATTTAAAACTCTCGGCGACAAATTGTTGTTAGTTGTCATTGTCACAATGCCTACCTACTTACTATAATATTCATGCCATCCAACCCATAGTGTAAGTTGATTTGATCAATCTCGAATCTTTGGAATTTCGACAGGCCTCTAATTCTTACATGACACCCAAAAAAGGACTGTAACTTTTTCAGGGTTTTATGTATGTATGTTTTTTCTTTATTCCACCATTACTTCTAAATACCTAAACAGAGTTGGATGTGTGGGGTTTCATTAGAATCCTTGCATCATTCCGAGTGACACCAGCTATATTTTTTTTAATGCAGTCTGGCGTTTGTATCGCACGATTTCGTTTTTTGGCTTGACAGTTGCGATTTTAATTTTTTTTTATACCACTAAGATGACTAATGAGCACGCTTGATGTTTCTCTCTACGCCCTTTTTAAAAAATTCATCACAAACATTCCAACGTTCCTTCCTTTCTAGGCAAATTTTAGCAGAACCTAATACTGGGTAGAGATACATAATTTGCTAATGTGATCACTAATCACAATATACCTAGACATCGAATTATCATTTTACCCTCGTATTTTTTATATATCGATAAAGTTTAATAAAAATAAAGGAAAAGGTACAAATATATGAAAGTATTTAATTCAAAACATACGACTAGTCCTGAAAATCCTTGCTCACGAACAATAAGGAAGGTCATTCTAATAGGTTGAGGAAAATCCTTGCTCACGAACAATAAGGAAGGTCATTCTAATAGGTTGAGGAAAATCCTTGCTCACGAACAATAAGGAAGGTCATTCTAATAGGTTGAGGAAAATCCTTGCTCACGAACAATAAGGAAGGTCATTCTAATAGGTTGAGGAAAATCCTTGCTCACGAACAATAAGGAAGGTCATTCTAATAGGTTGAGGAAAATCCTTGCTCACGAACAATAAGGAAGGTCATTCTAATAGGTTGAGGAAAATCCTTGCTCACGAACAATAAGGAAGGTCATTCTAATAGGTTGAGTTCTTTGGAGATGAAGCATACGAAAATATTCATCAGGACTAGTGTATGTCATGCTCGTGAACAGGCGCTATTCATGGCTGCTGACCGGACTTTAAATAACCAAACAAATTATAGTAAATTCCATAATATTCGCATTTGTATTGGGTCACGTACGGCCCTTGCATTTTTTCTTTTTAATGGATGCTCAAGCTTTTATACCAAACTAGCAGCGCTCCGCGGTTTCACTCGCATAAGTCCCGATCCTCTGGAAATATCGCGATAAAAAGTGCGTTAATCCAGGTCTCCAGCTATCTACATACGAAGTTTCATCGCAATTGGTTCATTGTAACATTGGAGACTAATCTCCACTGTTACAATGAAGCGTTGTTATATAGATGGTGGTGGTATTTCACGTGCATAATACAATTTATTCGTACTAACTTTAACGTAATTAGTGTTTGGCAGCGACTTCGTTCTCGTTAATGTAGATTTTTCCTGTTCTGTTCTGTTCAGGATGTAAATTCTAAAATTTATTTTCATTTATTTCAAAGTACCTACATTTTTTGAATAATAATATACACATCCCTATCTAGACTCGAACTAAGCAGAGCTTGTTCTATGATTTTTAAAATACATATTATACATAGAAACATTCAGTACAACGCAAATAGACATATTCTTGCATACAAATATTAACACAGCAGGAATCGAAGCCGCGACCCCCGGTGTGGCAGTCGAATGCACTACCGCTGCGCCACTCCACGCCATGAAACGGGCGAGGTTCTCAAATCAACCTGTATTTTTTTTTATGTATGAAGATCAATTATTCAATCATTTTAATTATTAATAAAAAAAAATTCGGTGTCGACTTAAAATTATTTAGGTATTTCCATTAGTGGAGAAGTTATTATTTTATGCTTTTCAGTTCCATTTTTTTTGACGGTTTTATTTTTTGTTACATTTTTTATCAATTAGTTCGTTTTTTGTCTACTACTAGGAGAAGTGAACTTAGTGCAGCTAGAGCGAGTGAAAAGCAAAACAAGATACGAAAGGAAACAAACAAGCGCAAACGTTATGGACAAAGCAAAGTTGTTTTAAAAGTTACCTCTGAACTTGTTCGTTTGCTTTTGTTTGTGAACCTTCGCTCGCATTCATTCGCGCGGCTTGCACGCGGCATAATATTATTTTTGTAACGAATAAGGGAGAGGTAGCTATGTTAGTGCTTGTTCCAAAAGGTCATATTGAATCGGGAAAGAGTAACAAAATAATCTAATGCACCTTTTATCTCTTACTCTCTGTCTCTATACTAGAGGGAGCCAGCAGACGTCCCGTTATCTTGACAGTGTATAATAATTTAACCCTGTATATACATGGGTATATATATATGTATATAGAACTGTACCCCTGTATATAGAAGAATAAATAGATGTGCAAATTCAGTTAAATTACTAATTTCACAGAATATGTACAAGTAGAATATGGACACCGATTTTTTGTACATTTATGTATGTATATAGATTAACTTGACCATTAACTAGTTTGTAGGCACTATGTGTAAGATTAGAAGCTAATAAAATGAATTATCTACGGCTTAGGTTTAAACATAAAAAGACAAAGACTTCAAATTATTTGTTTATTTACATAAGTTATAAAATTAACCATCCCACTTTGGTTTACTGTTTTTAACGATACATTTACACTTTTATATGGCATTATTGAATTAAATTCAGTAATTAACACAGATAAAGTCACAACACCGGCTTCAATGTGGTAAATCCGCCCGCCAATACATAAACTGTTAAGCGGCTTACACTATGACGCATTTTCGATTCGACCGACAGTTTGATCCACGTGCCACGTGCTACAAACTTAAATAAATAAGTAGCACTAAGTTCTGATGACACCAATTAGATTGCCGGTTACATACAAACGTCAGCTACCCCAATCGATCGGCTTGTTTCAATTGACAGTCTTCATTCAATGTCAACCAACCTTGGAATATAAAAAAGAAAGCAATCGTCAGATTACATATAGAACTTAATCTTTTTATTCCATGGTATTTGTATAAGGCTCGGTTTCCGTATTTAGACTCATAGGTGGTTCATTATGCGTTCAGATAAGGCTGATTAGTTGAGCCCGCCTAGCTCCTTCCGGAACAAGAAGCCTCCTGGGGCACCTGCGAGGATACTGGCCCGTTGTGTGTCCACTCCCTCGCACTCCAGGATAAAGTGGACGGTTGTTTCCTCCACGTTGAAACATCCTCTGTAGGGAACTGTTTGTTAATTGTTTTGTTGACAATTATGACGCAAAACAAAATATGACATTGACAATGAACTCATATCATTAATCATACCAATTATTTTACCAGTACGAGTGGATATTCAAGGTCAAAGACAACTGCATCACCAGGAATGTCATACACGCGTCATGGCCTTTGTACAATTTGATTATAAAGAATTGTATCCTAAAGTTATTTGGGAAAACCATTATAGGGGAAACATTCCGAAACTTGAACGTGGAAGAATAACTTATAGAAGAAACAAAGAGCAAAATTGGACACAATTAATATGCTTGTGTATTGTGTGTGTGTACACATATTGTGCTTGCAACACCTTTTCGAAAACTACCTACACCGATACCACAGTATAAACAGTATTGTATCTTCATACAAACGGTCGGATCGCGAGACATACCTACACGCCTTGCGTTCGGTTCGCAAACAGTCGCGATTGCTCCGCAGTGACAAACGAACGGTGTGATCGTTTTTAAGCAGTAAGCGTGCGATTTGTGTATTTCATTGAAATAAATACAAATACTTAAGTACTTAATATGGCAAATAGAAATTATAGACTATATTGTGCTGTTTTTGGTTGCTTGAATTCTTCAAAAACGCACCCAGAGCTAATATTTTTTAAATTATCTGGAAACTCTGAAAGCTAAGACTAAAAAATAATGTTTATGTACGTACTAATACATAATTTGTTTCTTTTTTAAAAGGTAGGTATTTCGCTTTTTTCACCGAGTAAAATACCTGGATTAATAAGTAGATAGGGTGACAAAAGTAACACACGAGTGACTTACCCACGCTCGCGGTAAAAAAGACTAGAAGGTAGTTCCTAGGCTAAGCTATCTATTTACTTATGTATTTAGCTACATACATATATTATTGAATTAGACGAAATATCATTGTGAAACGATTATGAAAGTAAAAAATGGTATGTACCTACCTACCTACAACTCATTTCATTTACAACGATGTTTCATATTTTTTAATAAAAAATAAATTATAATATTTACAATCACAAAACTAGAAAAAAACTCGAGTGGTTAGATGAAATTATAGGCAACCCTAGCGCGTGTTTACGTACCGTCCTGCTGTAGGTAATCATTTCAAGAAATGGGCCAAGTCACAATACTGTATAAACGTATACTGTGCCTATACTCACACACACTCATAATTAGTATATTTATTAACATAATAGGCTTGTACTTAATCACTAAGCATCCTGACATTGGTAATGAGTAATGATACAATCTACGATAGAGCGAGTGAGATAGTAGATTGTTTCCAATCAATAGGGTCAAGTCAAATCATTATCTTTTTAGTAAATGTCCGTTACATTTTGTATGAAACACGTTGGCACGACGTCACGCCTTACTGAACTTGTCGATTATTCACTTTTAATGTTAATTTGAGGATTATAAAATAAATTGAAAATATTAAAATAAAACTGGACGACAAAATGTCACACTATTATTGCCCGACTTGGCGAAATATTTTATTTTGATCATAGGTATCTACACAATTATATGGTGTCTGAAGATGCGACGAAGATGTTCGCAACACGAGAACGCATTCTATTCGAACACGTTACAGTAATACAAAATCTCTCTTCTCTATTGATTATAGACTCACATTTAATCAGTATTTCGCTTAATTATAAAGATAGTTTTCACTTACTAGCATCGATTGTAGAAGATTTTATCGGGAAACTAACTTTGGTAAGGCGTTTACTCCGTAGAAGTATTTCAAATGGAATATCTACTATTGTGATCTGATCTGTACGTTTTACATACTACCACTCAAACCCCTTCAGGTCCTTAACCCAATTTCTGGTGACCCAGTCGATTGGGAGGAATAAAAATCCTATTCCGCTTTCAAGAAGGCCGCGAGACATGAATGTGACGCAAAAGGCTGCTCTCCCCGCCCACACCACACCATTTTCTTCAAAGATTTTCTTCCATCACTAATTCATACCTATATTTTCTTTTGCTTTTTAAATCGATGTCGCCTTACGCATAACTGTAAAAAAGCAATGGTTTTATAGTACGAAATACAGAGCCATCCTGTTCTAATTAAACAAAGTTACTAAGTGAACTGTTCTTTGGCCGGTTCAACGACATTTGACCCCCTGACTTGCACAAAATTCTTAACAATTGTGTCATTGTCTGCCTGGTATTCGAGGCCAAACTTATCTTTCATTCAGTTGCAAAACAAACAACACAAAACACGTGCACAGTATTCATTCTAATGAATCACTGCATATCAAAATGTCAAGTCGTGATTCATTTGTTGATGTTATATGCAGAGGCGGCGAGTCACTGCGGGTTACAACCCTACCTGAAGCCTCTCCTAACAATAGTCAACAATAACTAGAACTGTGTAATCGATATTTCTAGTTTTATTTTACACCTATACAGGGTGTATATGAGAATAGAACACTTATCTAGATCACTGACAGGGCATGACTCTCGCATGCAGTCACAAAAAGTTTTTTTTAAATAAAACTATCCGTTTACAAGTTATGACAGAATGGTTTTCCAGGTATTTTTATCCCCGTTTCTTATAAAAGCAGGTTATGTGTATCTGTCGGGGTTCACAGGGATTTCCTTTCTAGGGTACACCTGAGGCCTCTGCAAGAAGACCAGTGACGGAACACTGTGTGATTTTGGTCGGTTCGAGTCCGACATACCACCTCACCGTTGGACCGGTGAGGTGACGACCCGTGGGGGTTTCCACACAAAAAAAAACAAAAAAGGTGTAATGTATAAAGTTTTACATTTTAAATTGTACATATTTTTTATTTTGGATATTTTTTCATTCCGTTACTAAAAAAAATGGGTAAAAAACTAATTTCGAAAACTTTTTTTAGTTTTAAGTAGTTTTTCTCAATAACTGAGTAAATAGTTCCTAAAGAAAAAAATCTTTACACATTCCACCTACTTTGATGAGAAACGGAGGTAAAAATACATGGAAATTCAAACGGTCATAACTTGTAAATGGACAGTATTTTTTCAATAATAAGTTTGTAACTGTATGGTAGAGTTATGTCTTTTTCGGTGATTGAAGTAAGTGTTCCATTGTCAGATACACCCTGTATAAAAATAAGATTCTATAGTTCAATTGGATCACAAATATATGCTAGTATTGTAAAGCTTAGGAGTTTGTTTGAACTATATAACATCTCGCTACAACCAATAGTAGCGGAGTATCAATGAAAACTGTTGCAAAAACTAGTGCGGACGGAGTTGCGCTTGTCAGCTAGTCTTAGTTATAGGAGAGGTTCCAGTTTTGTTTAGGGTGCCGGCTATAAAACGTACACTCTCGTAAAAATTGCTTTCAAATTCCAGAACAGATTCACGCATTCATTTTAATATAACATTAGTATATTTTATGGGCAGCATAAAAATCTTAACTGTTTGTCGTTTGTCGTAACGGATATATCTAACCTAATGAAGGAATAACTCCTTTGGTTTTAAGATTTCGTGCAAAGTTGCTGGCTTTATAGTAAGTAGTACATAACAAAAACAAAAACAGGGAGGTGAAACGCAATAGGACGTATTTTATAGATAAATTCACTGTAACTGTTATAGACACATTCAATGTGACCGGGCCTGATATGACACATTGATACGGCAATAATAATTATAAGGCCGATAGATTTATGAGTTGTAATTAATTAGCTATTGTATTAATGAGCATGATGTCATATCGATTTGATCTATTTTTTTTAGTAATGTTGGTCTATTATTTATCTGTACACACACACATACACACGCACGCACGCACGAACGCACGCGCGCACACACACGCGCACACACACGCGCACACACACACACGCGCGCACACACACACACGCGCACACTCAGACGCGCGCACACACACACACGCACACACACATGCGCACGCACGCACGCACGCACACATACACACACACACACATACACGCTTGTTTCATTTTATTTTATACTATGCTTCGCTTGCCAAAGTGACTTTACTAATACAAGCACTGTTCTATGGGAGGCCTGGCAATCTGTGTGACAGGGTATCCTATATATGATTCTTTTTGTTTTCGTGTTTCGTTCATGTTCTTCAACGAGTAATACAATTTTATCAACACTGTCAACCATTTTACTTTCTATCGTTCATAGGCTAGCAACTGCTGACCGCATATTAGTTTTGCGCACTATTCAGAGGCATATTATAGATGAATTATAAAATAAGCAGGAAGTTTTCCAGAAAGGTCAAGGTCAAAAAAGAGCAATATCTCTCTCTAAGCAAATGAGATCTGTCACTTCATTTTATGCCACATTTGCTCTCCACATTACAACAGCACAATGGGACAAACCTAAATGGACAGATGAGTACATTTCTCATTTCGTACCCTCGACAAAAATATATTTTGTAGAAATTTAACGTCAACTTTAGGCCGCAATGATTTACGTGGACCAGAAATTGAGTTTGCGTTATCATTTTAGGGTAAAATAAAAAAAAACAAAAAAGAATTTAATGCAAAAGGGTGATTAAAGTCATGTAATGTTCAAAAAATATAGTTTTGGGAAATATCTTGACTCTACCGAAGACAGTGGCAGGTTTCCTTTCGTTAAAGCAAGTGATTAAATTAATTTCAGAGAAAAATCGAATTATGGTCTTTAAAAAATACACGTCCTCAAATTCTCTATTTTTTCTACGGAGAATGGCTTAGAGTGAGAACGGAAAGAGATAATTTCGATCTTACATCACAGGGGAATTTCAACATTTTTCAAACATTTCAAAATAATTTTCGTAGAGTGATTATACCTATATGATAATTGAATTGTGAATTGTGTCGATTCAGTACAGTGACGAATGTTAGTATGTTAGTGTACGTATAAATATTTCTGGTTTTTGTTACACTAATTAGTTTAGAAAAGAAAATGAACTTTGTAATTAATAAATAAATAAAAATAAAAACAAACCACGACAGGTCTCTAGTTACTCAGTTGGATAAAATTTAGTTTTCATGGGTTCTAGTCTCATAAATTATGGCTTCAGTTATTAGTTTATGTAGTAGTAGTTCGCTGGGTACACATTATTTTATTTAAAAAATCCCCTTAGATTATATTTATGAGTGTTTGCGAAATATAAATTACTTATCTCACTAATATTGTTTCTAATATTAGGTGTTCAACTTCAATTAACTTGAATAATGTTGCCATAAGAAGTGAAGTGTTACAATAGATGGCGCCCGGGGTTAGGTTTCCGTAAAAATGTGTTTGTTATAGACTAGTTATTGCCCGTGACTTTGTTTGCTTGGAAATTTTATGAAATCTATCCCACGGGAACCGTTCATTTTTCGCCATTCCTAAAAAGTAGCTTATCTACTATTCCAGACTCTGATCTATCTCTACCAAATTTCCTCCAGATCCGTTTAGTTGTTGTTGAGTGAAAGAGTAGCAAACATCCATCCATCGATACACTAATCCACCCTCACAAACTTTCGCCTTTATGACATTGATAAGAAAATCATTGTTAAAGAAATGTGCTGAATGTTATATTAACTAAGTAGGTACATATACATAATCTAAAACTCAATATTAATCTAGTATTTGAAGGTACTGGTAATTATTTTCCTATAACATTATTATCTTACAGGGTATTCAAACGGTTTCGAGAAGTGAATCCCGAACTAGTGCCCAAACGGATGACAGAGAACCAGGCACATACTATAGCAGTGCCCGTGGAGGAAATAGAAAAACTACCTGAATTAAAAGTGAGTGAATCTAAATAGTCCTAACGTAATAGATAAGTCATCGGCTCTCAACGACCAGGTCCGTATCTCGAGTCAAGTCACGAGAATTTTGATCTCATGACATGTTAACCTGAACTTCGTTGAAGAGGCTACTTTTAACTATAATAAATAGCTTAGTGGCTTCTTGAAAAAGGCTAGTATTAGCTTCATTAAAAAGGCTAATCTTAGCTTCATTAAAAAGGCTACCCTTAGCTTTGATTAGATGACTAAGATTGTAAGTTGAAAAGTTGATGAACAAAAATCCTTGTACATTTTTGGGCCCTTAACCGACTATCTCCACTAGACAAAAAGCCGCGTATTTAATTAACAGTAATCTTGAAAAAAAGTAACGTCTCGGCAACGAAATGTGATTTACTTCATAAAATTTCTAAAGGTTTTGACTTTGATAATGCTTTTTAAATAAGACTAAATTTTGCTCGGGTCACAATAACAATATCTTTCAACTCCACACGATCATTATGTTAACCAAGCTTTCTAAAATCGTTTTAGTTATTTGCAATAGAATAAAACTATTTTTTTTTTAATAAAGGCCGGAGGTGTCTGTTATTAGCATAAAAAATACGATGTGAAAAGTTGAAATCAAATAAAAAAATAAAACGCCTTTCATTAAAATTATTCATGCATTCAAAGTTATTCTTGCCAAAACTTCGTCATTCATTGGAATTGAAATACAAATTCAAATGAGCTAAAGTTACACATCTCGTTCATATAATCAATTTTTCTTTTTGGGGAAGGTAACTTTGTGACGTCATTTCAATAACTAAGGGATTATTCAAATCTCGTAGGTGTTCTTAAAAAATATATTTTGAATAAGAAGTGCGAACATCAAAAAGTTTCAAGTCAATTTTGTGTATGAATCTTTTATCATGTTTTTTGACTTTGAATCATTTGAGTTTAATAAATGTTTTATGTATAGTCTGTAATAGTATAAATTTATAATGTTTGTTGATACATTTTTCCAAAACAAATTTTGTAAGCGATGTACTAAAGAGAAATAACAAACTTTTCGTGTTTGTTACGGTAAAGTAATGAAAAAGGATTAGTAGATGTTTACCTCATTGGACAATATTTAATATTGAATTATTTCTTTATAAAACCCTTGGAAATACGTAAAGGAAAATTATATATATTAATAAAATATGTATACAGTCATGCCTACTGTATTCCTGAAGAGGTAGGCAGAGGTGTATAAAACACCTTCATTTTGCCAACCGTAATTTGGTCCTTTTTTTTTTTTTTTTATAAAAAGAATACTAGCAACGTGGGTCACACATTACTAGTATTCTTGTTAACCCCTCCAGCTAAGCTAAAATGCTTGTGTTAAGAGTGGGTTCACGTCGGTAGTGCACTGGGTGGGGTTCGAACCCGCAACCACTTGATCGCAAGTCCGACGCCTTAGCCATTACGCTACCGCCGCTTCATATAATAGGGGGCCTATTGCCGTCAACCGGGCACTTTGGCAATTAAAGATGGGAAAATTGGGAATTATTAAAAGGAAGAAAGGCAATGACTGCACTGCCTCCGGCGCGACCGGGTCGCGGTCGCCACGTCACTCTCTGGCCACGCCCAACTGTCGCGCGTCGCGGTCGCGGGATTTGTTTAGTACTCCATATAAATTCATACAAAGCAGTGGGTCTCGCGACCCGCGACCGCGTCCGGGTCGCGAGACCCACTGCTTTGTATGAATTTGTCATACGTAAAATATGTCATAAAAGGAAAATTATATATATTAATAAAATATGTATACAGTCATGCCTACTGTATTCCTGAAGAGGTAGGTAGAGGTGTATAAAACACCTTCATTTTGACTGTATACATATTTACCGCGTCCGGGTCGCGAGTCCCACTGCTTTGTATGAATTTATATGGAGTACTAAACAAATCCCGCGACCGCGACGCGCGACAGTTGGGCGTGGCCAGAGAGCGACGTGGCGACCGCGACCCGGTCGCGCCGGAGGCAGTGCAGTCAGCGCGACGCAGGTGAGAGTACATCAAAATAGCGGCGTTTTCAAACTGTTTATGATTTAACCTACAATATTTTCTGAACTTTTCTTCTTTATCATTTAAATGTCGTTGTATGAGTATTTGAAAGCAACCCTCTTCTCGCAATGGGAAAATTTTGTCGATTTTCATCCTCTTTTCTGGAGGCATGGATAATCATCTTCTTCATCCTCCAATAGCTGCCGAATAACTTTTTGCCTAGCTGCGGATAAATTGTGCGATATATCATACTGCAATAGAACACTAAAATGTCACCCTGCTCGTCAACCGTACAACTGGCGTGGTCGCGGTCGCTGACATCGGAAAGCTAGTTGTCGCCCCGCGACGGGCGACCCATGTCGCATGGTCCCATGGTCGCGGTCGCGCGTCGCGGTTGCCAAGAACCGAATGCTACCTGTACTATTTCGTAGAACTCTTTTTTGCCCCAAATCAATTTAGTTGAAATCTGGAAATCTGAATCTGAAAATGTATTTACGCAATATATGAGAAAACATATTTAAATCGGTGTTAATATTTTTGGGAGTGTCTAAAGATTCATAGAATTGTATAGAAACAAATTATTTGAATTTGAATTGGATTGTGTCCAGGCTCGCAATAATAGAGTCGGCATGTGTTGGTAGAAACTCCTTACCCGTTCCATAAGAACTCCGTTACAAGATTAAAGAACATACTAACTAGGCAAGTTAAAAAGATTCTAAAATGGAAATCAAATGATTAGTTCACTAACCCATCAATCATTAATCTGATTAATGACCTCGTCAGACCAATATACATAGAACTGTGGTGTCAATCAACCTATTAAATCGACTAAAGTATTGTTCGAGTTGTACAGGTTACAAGAGGTCATATAAAGCCTATTATTATTCACGTCGTTCCATATTAGCTTTTCAGATGTGCAAATATAATCCCATAATGCTCATAATTTAAAATTCACATTATTATCACTACAAACGATATTACCGTTATACAGAGTGTATGTGACAATTCACATTACTAAATTACTGAAAGGGCATGGCTCTATCATGCAGTTACAAAAAGAAATTTTGATAAAAAAAAAACTATCCGTTTAAATTCTGGTCGTTTAAATTTCCAGGGTTCACATAAAAGTAGATTATGTATAATTAAAAATATTTTACATAGAACACATTTTTTAATTTTAGAGTTACATTCACTCCATTATTAAGAAAATCCATAAAAACTAAGTTAAAAAATTGTGCATGTTAGTAAAGTACTAAGACTATCGGGATTTTTTGTTTTTATTTGTGATAACGTTATGGCAGATATTACGATTATATAAAATTAATTATGTTACAATTTTATAATATCTATTGATCATATTAATGGCTTGTATAAAAAAAAGAAAGAAAAAGAATTACTAGTAATAAAATTATTTTTATGCAACTAAATTAAACAAGCATATATCGAGGTGACAGATCCACTGCGCACAGTGCCTCCTTAAAGTGTAAGGGTAAATACCCCCAAAGGTGTAGATGCTTAGCCTTCGGACTGTAGACGGAAAACCGTATTTCTATAAAATATTGTATTTCCACTGTCGAATAGAGCTGGCACATACTCGTATATGTATGAACCGTCAACCGCCTTCAGATTGACATGCCGCAATAACAATATCTTCTTATATTCCAGGAGAATCCATTCAAAAGACGAATCTGCCAGGTGTTCTCACACGATGGATCTGGGAACCTTACGTTTGAAGACTTCTTGGACATGATGTCTGTATTCAGCGAAGCAGCACCCAGAGATATCAAAGCTTGGTATTACACACTTTATCAATAGTCAATGACACGTGATAATAAGAATAAGAACAAAAAAAGGCTATAAAAATAGAATGACTGAGTTTAGGGAAGGCTTAGGGTGTCGGATCAGGATCGATTTTTTTTGTGACCCATCATCAAAGCTACCATTAGCACTATCGTCTGTCTTCGTTTTCGGGAGCTTTTCACTAACACCCTGTATGGTGCTGACAACCCTTCTCTGCAAAATGGTGGCAAAATTAAATTATTTACATACATACCTACCGTAAGATCCAGTGACATGCGTTGTTATTGTTAACTGTACTCATCGGTACTTCATAAGATCTGTACCTTCCTTAACGGGGTAAAAACTAATGATACTGCTCGTATCACACACACGAGTAGAGGTCCACTTTAGTTCTTTTTTTATTAATTAATGTGGGTTTTCAGGTGCGTTAACTATCTATAAATCGAAAAACATAACTACAATTAATTGTTTTATTTATTTTTTATTAAGTTTTTTTTTATTATTGTATATACATATTAATTAATTTATAACATTACATCTGTGTCTAAACTAGTTCATTTAATATCTGTGCTTCAGACAGCAGCTCCTTCCATAGCAATTTTTATTTGAATACGTACATACATAGAACAATAAAACATCGTATATTAGAAAACTCATGCAATCAAGTTTAAACATGGATTAAAACTTTTCTCATATTTGATACATCCACGGAGCAGCGTGGATACATCCTAACAACGAAACGTGATTCCATTTTCAAATACGTGACAATGGTGTCGCGCCAAGCGATTGAAACACACTTAAAAATGGCCAGCAGAAACATATCAATCTTCTTGATTGCCACCTTTTTTACCCCCGACGCAAAAAGAGGGGTGTTTTAAGTTTGATGTGTCTGTGTATCTGTCTGTGGCATCGTAGGTAGCTCTCAAACGAATGGACTGATTTAAGTGCGTTTTTTGTTTGAAAGGTGACTTGATCGAGAGTGTTCTTAGATATTCAAGAAGATCTGAACAGCCATTCGAGGCTCTTTTCTAGTCGTTGAAGGGATTTTCCAGTCGGGAGTATTTTAATACAATATGACTTGCATTAAAAAAATATTGTAGTCTTTATGTGATGACTAAAATAAGTGTGAATATTTAATTATTTTTTATGGAATTATTATTTTTATATAGAGGAGAGTGGGTAACAGATGGTCACTTTTTCTAACTAATAGAATAAACATTGTAGCTGCAAGGTTTATAGTTAAATAACTGTTTTTCACGATTAAAATATAGGAAGAGTATTAAATATTTAAAGAAAAACACATTTGGGGAACAATAATACATAATTTACAAGATATAGCCTTTGAAAAGGGTGAGAAAAGGTCCACTGTGACCCATGATTGGAGCACTTTGGATTAGTGCATGGATGATATTGAATCATTTGGGTTGTTGGTTATATTTGTACCATAAAAGAGTCTTTAATCGAATGATTAAAGACTCTTTTATGGTACAAATAATTCCCAATAGTTTTAGGATACCTAACATAAAAGAGTCTTTAATCGAATGATTAAAGACTCTTTTATGGTACAAATAATTCCCAATAGTTTTAGGATACCTAACATAAAAGAGTCTTTAATCGAATAATTAAAGACTCTTTTATGGTACAAATAATTCCCAATAGTTTTAGGATACCTAACATAAAAGAGTCTTTAATCGAATGATTAAAGACTCTTTTATGGTTCAAATAATTCCCAATAGTTTTAGGATACCTAACATAAAAGAGTCTTTAATCGAATGATTAAAGACTCTTTTATGGTACAAATAATTCCCAATAGTTTTAGGAAACCTAACATAAAAGAGTCTTTAATCGAATGATTAAAGACTCCTTTATGGTACAAATAATTCTTAATAGTTTTAGGATGGTAGTAAAGATTACAATTATTGTAACTTTAAAACCATAAAATGAATGTAAATTAGTAATAGAAAAGTCAATATCGAAGTGGTACACGCCGTATTTTTCTCTTTGCATATCCAGAAATTGGCATTGGCATCATTGGCATGGTATCAAAAGGATTCCTTGTGACCCAATGACGATTATAGAAAAAAAAACAGACTTTAAAAATCAAACCAATATACTTTACATTTAATTATAAGAAGTACCAAGCGTTAAACAGCATTCAAATACGACATATTCCTCATTAAATGCTATATAAAATTTAAAGCACGTAAAAATGCACATTCGAAGCATCACTTTATAAAATCTATAAAAATATTTTATATTCTAAGTTTTGATATTTCCACAATTAAATTCCACATTATTTTTTATACGTTTATGTAAGCCTTCATTCTACAAGACTAGATTCAGCGATAGGCTTATGTATTTACTAACAAAATTGCTTTGTTTGTACATAAGTATTATTAATTTTGATTCCAAACTTAAAACAACTTTTTAAAAGCTCTACAGACAAAGAGGATAAATATCTGCAATACGTCTTCCAACTCGAATTTCTTGAAGTGAATTGTTTCCGTAATCACTAGATCCCGCTCTCGACGTCAAACAAAAGTTTATAGATAGTCCCAAGTTGAACAACACCTGAATCTATTTTGAGCCTTCAAGGCATCAGAAAACTTAACTACAGGAAAGTTGGGTAATTAATTACTCACTAAACTGACGTCAGAAATAATTTCATAGTTTCTTGTTCGTCTCAGAGCGGTATCAAACTTACTCTCATATGTGTTTGTTGTAAATTTTTTAACAAAATAAACAATAACTTACAGGAAAATGTTATATACAAGCCAACTTTAAAACTAATGATAAAATGAGTATTTGTAAGTAGAATATATAATTATAATAATAATGAGTAAGTACTTGAGATCGCCTGGTGGTCAAATATCTACCATTTTTTTTTCATCACTTGGCTTCGCACGGCTTGTGCTTTTGCCATCAATTATTAAATGTCCCTTTTGGCGTCAAAATATGTTTTGTTTTTTTTTTCTTCCAAACCTATCGAGTGGCGTATTTGAAAAAATAATTTGAAAAGATGAATATATTCTATATGTTTATTAGCTAGTAGTTTTAAAATTTTTAATTTATACTTGTTAACAACTGCCAATGGATAAAAAGTTGAGAAGTAAACAGGTTTCCGTGGTATGGACATCTGATGAGGAGGGATGAGCAAAATGTGAGAGTTTTATATATGGAACTTGACAGGTACAAGAGAAGCGGACGACCAAAGAATGGATGGACTGTGTAAAAGAAGATATGGCTAGAAAATTAGTAAGCAGTGAAATGACGAATGATAGAGTAAAATGAAAGAAGAAAACATATTATATAGCGAACCCCAGTAAATATTTAAACAAGGGTAGCCATATGATGATGACTTGTTCATAATGATGATGATCTCTTTACTGGTACTAGAACTACTACTCATTTTAGAATTGGATACGTTGCATGTATTTTACATATATTTTATAACCTATTTATTTTTGTTAAATGTATTTGTTTACTGTTATTCTTATGTCGAAGGTAACCTTAAAAGTTGTACAGCAGATTTTTAAAATTGAAATAAATAAATGGATCATTTTCATAAAATCCTTTAAATCCAACAGGTACGCTTTCCGCATCTACGATTTAGACGACGACATGTTCATAGGCCGGGACGACCTTCTAGAAGCCACAAGACTTCTCACAAAAGGAGAATTGCATCCGCAAGAGCGAGAAGATATCGTGACGAGTGTGTTAGACGAGGCCGACGTAGATGGTGACGGCCGACTTTCGTTCATGGACTTTGAGCACGTGGTCGTACGGGCACCCGATTTTCTTTCCACGTTCCACATCCGAGTTTGAAATGGATTCAAATATAGAATTAAAAAAAAAGTGTGTTTCTTTTATTTATTAAGCTGAATAATTTATTTATTGTAATAAAACGTTTATAAATTTTATATTAAAGTTAATATTAAATTAAAACACAGTTTTGTTTCGATTCGTTGCGTTTCAGTGTCTAAACTAGGCAAAGCGCTATATTAATAGCGCTATTTTCCTGTGATAGAATACACATTGACATTTTAATTATGTCAGCTTACGATATCATTTAATATCATGCTTTACATAAGATATGACTCACAATTGACTCATGACTGACTCATAATTTCGCACATGTTTACATCAGATACTGACTGACTTAATACTGACTTCCCCGATAGCAATTTAAATTTCGATACAACCGTATACGACTTATCGTAGAGGAAAAATAAATACGGACATTTATTTGTAGTGCCGTGTGCAAGGTCCGTCAACTAATCGATTGTGGGTCAACAATGGACTACTTGTTGCACTGAATACCAGGCTTTCTTTCTTCTCTTTTTTTATAATCATTTTCGTGCTATTTAAATTAACAAAGGTAACGAAACCATATCGCGAGTCAATCGTAGGGTACAAACGACATCTATCGCAAGTTTAAGAATTGTTTTTAAATATTACAAATTATACAACATATTGTTGAGATTGGGAGTTTGAATCATGTTTTGTAAATCACTAAAACACGTACATGTCAGCTATGGCAATTGTAATATAATTTGTGGCTAGGTGGCGTCAACCAAATGCAGTAGCATAACAATAGGGTGGCGAAATGCCACGGGCCCACAGCGCGAGGGGGCCCCCGCGCACCAAAGGCCCTGAATATAGGAGGCACTAATTACAAAATGCAGGTGTTTAAAAATATTTATTTTGTATTTAATAAATATATCAAATCAAATCAAAACCATTTTTTTCAATTAAACCCATTATAGGTATTTTTGAATTGTCAGGAGTAGTAGTCAGTCACACTAAGTCAGTCGTGAAGCTAGTTGCCTATTCCAATTCGTAGATCCAGTGAAGAAGAACAGGCAAGAGACTCCAAGGACACTCTTTTTCAACATGTTTTTTACAAGTATCTGGTTACATTGCTTATATGAGCAAATTAAACGTGAGGACAATGTAACGTGTTCTAAACTATAAACACTATTATAGATAAATTACAGCCAGACACATAATCCAGGATCACTAACCACCAGACCAACGGGCCAGTCAATAGACGAGTTATATAAATGAATTAGGTATATATTATATACCTAATATTTTAACACTTCCATAAGAATATATTGGCCAAGTGCAAGTCAGACTCACATATCCGATGAATTAGCCACGGGCCTTAAATGGTATAGTTATGCCCATAAACTTGTCTCGACTTCTCATTTTTGAGTCACACCGAACGTCAGTGGTATGTCAAAGTTACGTAAATTTATGATTATATTATCTGTGATTTATCAGTGATGTCAGACCTAGGTCATGTGTTTACTGGGTGATCACAGATTACATTCGCAGTTATCATTCACTAACGTGTACTAAACGGTCAACATTTTCACCAAAATTAACACAGATTTACAGAACAAAAATTGTTAAATTTAATCTAGATTAAGTTAAGTTTAGTTACTCCTCGCGGGAACTCTCTCAACCCTAGGGTTGAGAGAGTTCCCGCGAGGAGGCGGCTTTCGCGTGTGCCTGGACGTCGCCTAATTGAGAGGTTTTTACCCGAAGGTGGTGCCCGCGCTTTTGCGGGCAGGCGTCATGGGGGGTCCGGATGTCTTAATAAAAGCTGTTCCCGGATCCCTCCTATTTAAGGCGCAGTACGGCACACCGTGTGGTTTTAGTCGGTTTGATTCCGACACACCGCCCCACCGAAAACCCCGGTGGGGTGACGGCCCGATGGGGTTTCCACACGCACAAAAAAAAAAGGGTTGAGAGAGTTCGGTCAATTGAATATATTTGAAGAAGATAGATAGTGTTAGTAACGGGCTCACATAAAAATGCCGACATAAACAAAAACTTAAACGAAACGACGAACTTAAAACGTCACGTTAGTAGGTTGGTGACATTAATTTATAACGAGCTGACAGAACTCAATGTTTAGATTAGCTCCCTCTAGTGGATCTATATATGTATTATTAGCATGACGCTCACGAGTTCAGTGCTTTTCCAGATAAAAAAAGTGCACAAACGTGAATAAAGAAGTTTTCACTTAAAAAATTCTGCAAAAGAAACACTGGACTGTCTCGTCAATTGTTTCTATTGCTGATCATGACTGCCGATTTCGGAGACTTCGAGAATCTCTGAACTCAGCCATCAGAGTGCGTCGAAAGTATTTACGCGCATTGCCGTTGGAGAACTCAATGTTAACATCTGTTCAGAGGTGTGTGGTGTTATGACTGATATGATGATGATGTGAATCAGTGTTCAGACCAGTAGCTATATATTTTTTTATACCACGGTAGTTACCAAGGAAATGTTAACACAATGTTTAAAGTCTCCTTTTTCTGTAGTAGTAAGTATGAACATACAATTTTATTGTCCAAAACGCGTGCTAGGGAAACTTCACAAACCTTTGAGATCATTGGAGAGAACTCTCAGAAATGGAGAATTGATTTCAAACATTAACTTCTAAATATATATGTACGTCACATAAACAAATAAATTTAATTATTTCAAGTTAAAGTGTATTCACACCAACTCAACCGATTTCCAAATAACGTGAACTTCGAAGACGTTTCTTATAACAGTAACACAGACGTTTTATTTCATTTGTTTCAGAAACGCATTTACTAAATGAACGTGAAATTGATGGATCATAAATACATGAATCAGAAATGAAGATTTAGGTTCTGAAATAGGTACTCATTATTGTATTAAGTTAGTAATGAATCTTGGGTTGGAAAATTTATAGAATTGTATTGTTTATATTCAGGCCCTTATTTAGCGTCTGTCGGGGGTTGCGTCTCGCCCCCCCGATCAAGGGCAAGCAGTGGAACAACGGGGTTGTTTACAGTCGGTAAGAGTCCGACAGACCCCTTCGACCCCCCCCCCCCCCCAAGGGCGGAGGACATCCACGAGGATCTTCCACTGCGTTACAAAAAAAAGGGTCCTTATTTAGCATAAAACATAAATATTTTAATAAAAAAAAAAAATTGAAAAGAAGAAATTAAGTTACTTTTAACATTGCCCGCTGAAATAAGTATGAGTGAACTAAACTTCACTCATTGAAGTATAAATGACAATGTGGAAGAAAGACTAATGTAGGCCCACATTAGTCTTTTTAGTTTTTCTTGGAGATAAACAAGCAAAACTGATCTAATTATGAAGCCAGAAGGTGGATGGATTGGATTTTTTACTTATTAATTCCGATCGCTATTAAAGCGTGTTTTCTAGACACGCGGCAGCTTGTCAAGCCAAGTTCAAGAACAAGGAACTGGCGACGCAGCAGCCGTGTGTTATATTACACGAACAATTTGGAGCCACTTTTGACCGCTTAATAATTCATAATTTGACATAATTTTTTTTTTTATTATTAAACTCCTTAGATAAACCAGAACTCCAAATTTCATATACCGCTTAAATAGACATCCAGGTATTATCGTTTAAAAATCGGCATTTTTATCACTGACTGACTGACTGACACATAAATCAAGCACCTAACCCACTTCCCGGTGATCAAGAAACTTGTAATTTAGCGTCCAGCTGTGGATTTGTGTGTATGAACAGGAAAAAATCAGAAAACAGTGAATTTTAACGATTTTAATATTTTAGAAGAGTAAGATATGTTGACCTAAGGGGCAAACGAGCAGACGGGTCACCTGATGGTAAATAACTACCGCCGCCCATGGGCATCTGCAACTCAAGAGTCACAAGTGCCGTGCCTTTAAGGTGGGAGTATTTGCGTTGTAAAGCTAAAGGTTGATTAAGACAGCGGGCGGGGAGAGACGGCGACGCGTAAGCAGTTGAAAACTAGCGCTGTGTGTCATCTTCTATATTAACTAGTACATTACAACCTGCTCAAACCGCGTCGCCGTCCAGCCCACCCCGCTGTTTGCCCCAGCCCTAAATGTACGACTTTAAGAAAATAGTACTTTTGCTAACCTAATAATAATATTAATTAAAATAAAGACAAACACTGCACTGATGCACAAAAGCATTTTCCATATGGCATCTCTCATATATAATAAACTGCCAAAAACAGTGGAGGAAGCAGAGTTTAATATGTTAAAAAAAAATTAAATTAAATTATATTTTAACGTATTATCTAAATGACAAATTAGACAATTAAATTTAAGCTAACTCATTTTATTATTTTAATTATATTAACGCCTCCTTGCGAACAATGCTCTTAATTAAGGTACATTAGGCTCTTTTGCTATAGGGCACGCCACAATTGTGGCGGTAAGACCCATCATGGAGGTTTGGCTGGAGAGGCGACATGGCAGCCTCTCCTACCAGTTGACGCAGGTACTCCCCGGACACGGCTGCTTCGGTAAGTAACTGTGTCGCATAGGCCGTGAGCCATCGCCTGCGTGCCACCACTGCGGAGGCTGTCGCGAGGACACTGCACTCCACACTTTGGTGGAGTGCTCAGCATGGACGCATCAGCGAAACGATCTCGCGACAGCTATTGGGGTAGGAAACCTTTCGCTAGAGACCATGGTTCTGTCCATGGTCCAAAGTGAGAGTGCGTGGGATTCCGACGTCTCGTTTTGCGAGGAGGTGAAGTTGGCTAAAGAGGCGGCGGAACGGGAACGGGAGAGGACAAGCACTCTCCCATCCCGCTGAAAACGCACCAGGCGCCGCAGAGCGCAAAATGATCTCCGGCCTCCAAGAGCGCTGGCCTGGGGGTAACGGGTCGGGCTGACCGGTTACCCTTGCAGAAGCAGGCCCAAGACGGTGGCGCGACGAGTTCCACGCGCACCTCTCTAATCTGGAGGGGGGTAAGGCCCCCCGTACTCCATGGTGTGGTCGCCTGCTGAAGGCAACCAAGGTCTGCAGGGGTTCCCGGAGGACTCCTTCTCGGGACTCGGGTCCTCCTGCAATAGACCTCGTTGTGACGGAACACCGTGTGGTTTTAGTCGGTTCGATCCCGACATACCATCTTACCGTTAGCTCCGGTGAGGTGATGACCCGTGGGTGTTTCCACACGATAAAAAAAAAAAAAAAAAGGCTCTTTTGCTATAATAGCAAGGCATCTATTATTTTTTTTTTATAATAATAATAACTATTCATAATAATTTAATAAAAAAAATATTCATGGATATGGCAATTGACTTACTATTTTTGTTCCATAATTGACTATGCTTGTAACTATTATTATGTTTTTTTCCTGTATGACATCAGATTTAATTATTTGTATCAATCTTATAATGATTTTTTTACTCTGCTTCATATAATTAAATATTTTGATTTTATTTAATATTTTTGCATGTTACTGTTCTGGTGAAAATACTTGTATTCTAAATATTCTTTATTGTAACACCACAATTTGTCACAGTATTTTTGCAAATAAATATGATTCTGAATAACGATTGAAGCTTAAGACAATAAAATACAGACATACCGGACGGTACCGGTCGATGGCAGTCACTGTACAGTAAAAATCGTTTAGTGATTAAACATCTCTTCTTACTCTAGGTATTTAAATAATTATATATTTAGTGTTTAAAGATAATGAGAAATGTAAATTTCCACAAGAAGTAAATACAAAAAAAAAACTGATTCACGCAGGTCACAAAAACTCGGTTATTTTTTCTAATACTAATCGGATTTTAATGAAATTTGGTACACAGATAGGTTAGATCCAGGATGATTAGTAAAGCACAAGAATCCATAAGAAGCCGCATACGAAAGCTAGCAAAAAATCAAGATTAATATGTTCCAACCGTAACCAAGTACATGGCAAAATCTGTGTAACAAAGGACTTAATGTAAAGAGATGGTAATCCTACGAACATGAAAGTTAATTACTGTGGTTCAATAACGCCCTAAATCAACAATTTGAGAGCTTTTGTGTAATGGAAAATGTTATAAAGATGATGAATATGATTTTGAGGCAAATGGAGCTGCTGTACGCAGCCTCTTTTTTCATTGTGTTATACTCGTATAATAAATAAATACTAGATAGAGATCGCTCGCTTAATAGCTCGTGGTAACCGAGTAGGTTAGCACATTGCAACGTTAAGTAATACTAGCCAGGTCAGTCTTAGGATGGGTGACCGTTCTTAACACATTGGGACTTCTGCGTGCCTCGGAGAGCACGTTAAGCCGTTGGGCTTGGTTGCTATATTAACATCTGTGGCATTTGTTACGGGTAGTTCAAGCACTAAACAAAAAAAGTCCGACAGCCTGGTCTAACTATAGATCTTCGATATCGCCTAGTACTTGGGTTGTAGAGGCCTGATGGCAGTCGCTTCATGTACAATAACGAAGTTCGGCCGTTTCGTAGTTAGACTGAAAACTCATCCATCTCATTGTATTGTCTGATTGACATATATCTATATTCGTAAGTTAATTTAACCCAATCATATTTATTCGTAAAATTATTTGAGAGTAATAAAAATCGGTTAATTAATAAAACCAACGTTTGAAAAAAAATATAATATGGTAAAAAACTACAACAAGCAAAATAAAGATCCCTAAACAAGCCGCAACATGAAAAAGGTATCGTGTAACCATCCTCCATCAATCATTGTTTAGTGGAACGAACGACTCTATTTTTTGAAATAAGAATAGACTGAAAAAAGTTTAGTTTGTGAAAGATTATTTAAATATTGTGTAGTGATACCACTTTTTAAAATTTTGATTCACAACATTTTAACGATATTTTATTATTAATATATTTTTTACAAATAATGAATGTGTATTTTATTAATTTACACCTACAGTAATTGACTTACTTATACAAAAATACAAAATACTCAAAATATGTATATCTAATATTAAGTAATATTAGATGGTAAAAAAAAAAAATTAGAACCACATATAATACAAAAATTTACATAATATGGTAAAAACAAATATTTAATCAGATATATTAAATAGAAAAACACAAAAATTCAAAAATGACTCTCCGCCGTGACAGTGCGAACACTGCCGTGACCAGGATTCGAACCTGGGTTACTACGGCCACAACGTAGGGTCCTAACCACTAGACGATCACGGCTATCGGAGAGATTACGTCAAGTCGTGAATTATCAGTGTGTACTCAATGAAATATTTTCATTTAACGTTATTTACTTAATAAAGCTCTATAATGTATGTTTCCTGTTCATTAAATAATTTAATTAAATTACTTATGTTAAAATATTTTTAAATAGTTGTCATGACAATACAATATATTTTTATTAGTTTACGTACTTTTTTCCAATGTTTCGTATGATTAAGGTATCAATAGGTCATCGCGAGGAAATAAAATAAATGTATTCTTTAATTTCGTTACAAGCGACTAAAAGTAAATCTCAATAAGGTTCAGTATTGCGTAAACAGGTGTATGTGGACAGAGGGTTCAAATTTTATTACCTACTTTTCGATGCGCGCGGTGGGCATCTTGCGTATGATATTTTTTTTTAATAAATATTTTTTTTTACTATACTCCATGTATAGTAAAAAAAAATATTTATTAAAAAAAAATTAGTACCTATATAAATTGTCGTAATTTTTTCTTAAAAGAGGTCTACTTAAACGAAACCCCCTAAATTTATTAATGATGGGAGCTTGTTAATGAAACTATAAATTCAATTCAATATTTCAAAATCAATCAACTTAAATAAAACCTTTGAAGACGAGAACATGATTACTTCTGTGAGTAGTTAAAAATATCGTTGTCATATGTGCGGCCGCCACGTAAGCAGTTCTTGTCAATCGCTTCATCAAATTACATGTAGAAACCACATCAACGACGATGCACGATGAAGTGATCATATCGGAGCTGTACCCACACTGTGTCTATGTCATCAAACCTTTTGCCATAAGAGATGATTGAGCCGCGGTGATGAAATGTCTAACAGCCCCAGAAGGTCTTCTCCTTCCATTCAGAATATACTTAGCAAACACTCTCGTATAAGATGTCTGCTGATAACTGGGACTCTTTTGAAACAAAACTACTGCTTACCATTAGCTGGAAACAGCAACGTCCCATACAAAAGAAAAACGTCTACGCTCCCATTCCTCGGGATGCACATCAAGACAATAATTTTTAGCTAAACACTTAAAATATATATCCCTGAGGACTTGCCGTGGTTGACCAAAATGCTGATGCGTTATTATTCCTCTGAGGATATAACAGTGCAATAATTAGAAATAGAACATCAGATTAATAAAAAACATTTAAAAAATATCGGAGAAAGAAGTGCTAATACGATATTTCTTCTTAATTTTAGAAAGAAAGAAACATTTATTCGCTCGAAATATGGTTACATGTTGGTTTTAGAAAAGTTAGAGTTCTCAGTACATTTCGCCTTTTCTAGGCATTCAAATACATGCCTTGAATCTTACTAACATAACGCACAACAAAACAGTGCTGTAATACATTTCACTAAATATTGTAAAACTATCTGGTGAATTAAAAGAGTAGCCGTGAGTTTGTTTGTCCGCTTTCTTCTCGCAAGGCTCAACTATTTGGAAAAGGGCGGTTATAGATAGATCGACACTGGCAGATAGCGATCTTAACTGTCTTGACAAAGCTCAAAGCAACTTGCGATTACATTGTATTGATTAAATTTAAAGATTTTGATTTCGACGAACCCGCCCCATTCTTCCTTTGAGTCTCAAATGACATTAGAACAATCGAACTCTCCCAAGTCTTCTTGTAAGGCTCAAGTGATTTTAAAGCAACTCATCATTACTTCGGGTGTACTTGGATATTTTATCTCAACTCTCCTACAAATATCCGATAATGAAACTTGTCAATATAACAAGTACTGGCCAGGTAAATTGATTTTGAAGCTCATCAAACCGTGTCAATCACGCATAGAACACCCAGAGATTGCCAGAGATTGGCTATTAGTTCTATATCGGCCTGTTATTGACAGGGTCTAGGGTTACAGTGGGGTATTAAAGTATTTGTACTGTAATTAGAAGATATATGGCCACGGGAGGGCAACCGTCCTCGTTCGTATTTTTGAGTCAATTTTATACAGACTCTTATACAGACTAAAACAAATCTTGCAATAACTGAACTGACAAAAGAAATATTATAGAAATATATAGGTAGGTACATGTATATATGTATATGATGTAGACTGGCCTGTAGGTCTAGAGGTTACTGGTCCTTACTTCTAAGCCAGAGGTCGTTGGTTCGATTCCTACCCAGGAGAAATAATTGTGTGATGAGTATGATCATTTGTTTTGTGTCTGGGTGTAATTTATCTATTATATGTATTTATTTAAAAATATAAAAGTATGTTCATCAGCAGTCTGGTTACCATAGTACAGGCTCTGCCTAGTTTGCGGTCAGATGCGTGTGAGATGTTTCAAGTTATTATTATTATATGCATCAAACACTGCCTCACTTTCGAAGAAGCGAAAAGGAAGCAGGAAAGCCCAGGATTTAAGCAGTCAGATGTGTCCTACAAATACTTATGCGTGCGATAGTGTCTATATTGTTTTAAGTAAACTCTCTTAGACTGAGCGAAAGTGTGATTACACAGCGCTTTCTAAACCTAAACTTGCCATAGCTTGTACTACAGGTTTAAATACACGAATAAACATACTTATACATTTTTTTTTAAATACCTACATAGACACACCCAGACTAATATTTTAACTGAGCGGGCATCGAACCCGCGTTCGCGTCCTCTAAAGTGGTCGAACGCTGTGTGAATTCAACAGCGTCATTTCGAAACTAAATTAAACTACTACATTTTCAAAACTCCTACATACCCATGGGAAATTGCATAAAATTCTTTTGATAAAACTCTCTCATAATTTGATCAAATGCATTTTATGCAATTTTTTAAACTGAGTTGTTTATGCTAAAGTAGCTATTATTTTTGTGCGGAAAATGTTGCAAGTCATTTAGTATTATATTATACTCCATATACCAGTAATCTCACCTACCAAACAAGACCAATTTTTTAGGGTTCCGTAATAATTTATAGGATCGCTTGGTTGTCCGTCTGTCTATCAAGACATGACATTAACATCAAATACTCATATCTGCGGTCCCTTGAAGCTGTCAAAAAATCAAGCCTCTAAGGCAATTCAATCAAAAGATACGGCCATTTAAGCCTTATATTTTAACAAATTTTAACACTTCGAAGGTAAATCAAAACCTATAGGGTAGTTCTCATGGACTTAGAATCATGAAAAGTGGAAGCTTGGAATATTGACTATCACTTATATCGATGTATGTGGGGGTATTTTTAGAACGGTAAAGTTAAGTTTGTCTTTTAATCAGAATTTCGGAACCCTCGGTGAGAGTCCAACTCACCGTTGTGCTGTTCGGAACCCTCGGTGAGAGTCCAACTCACCGTTGTGCTGTTCGGAACCCTCGGTGAGAGTCCAACTCACCGTTGTGCTGTTTTTTTTTATTCTATCACGTATAAGAAACTGTCAACTATAAGTCGTTAATATTAATCCAAACTTACAAATTGTGGTATATGTGTTTTAACAAATAACGGTTGATATTTTAATTTTACGGTCACATGCAATTTCGAACCAATTTTCTTAAAAGCAATAAAGAAAATGTATGAGAGAAAACAAAGTGACGTGACGTGACCTATTTTAAACGACGTATTTGTACGAAAAGGAAGACATCTTATTTCGACCCAGTTGTGAAACAGTTACATAAGAGATACTGGCTTATCATAAACACAGATAATAATTTTAGAGCTTTTAGAATTCCAATTTTAAAAAGTCGTTGATATTGTTACGTTGTTTGAGAGACATGTTTTACACGCGTTACGGCTATTTAAGTAAGAAGATAATATACCTAATATATATCGCCGAATTTCTATCTCAAAAGAATGTCTAACAGACTTGTTGACTCGTAGGCATCTGTTTAAACGTAAAGTACGAACTTTCGTGAGAATAGGGTTGGCAATGCGCGAATGACGACTGCTGTTGCTGATCTTTGTATATGAAAAAATGGAGGAGGTTCTTAAGTCAACCCACATATTATATATGAACACAGCGTTTTTTAAATGATGTAACAGACTAAGACACAATATGATGACATATAAGTCGGTTATGTCATATTATTTCTACGTAACTTTTTTACCTATTCCAAAAAAAAGACATTCCAAAAAAAAGAAATTTTTTTAAATATTTTAACGTAACATCGCAAAACAAATGCATATTGTACCTACGCTACCCAAAAAAAAAACGGTAAATCAAAATTCTAAACCGTATTAAGAAACAACTCACAAAATATGTAGTGAGTAATAACATTTCTGAACAATAGACCTAACGTGCAGAAAGATTTCATAATTATAATAAAAATATCCAGAATTCCTATCTAGACAAAGTAACAGCTGTCAAAGAAAATGGAGGCAGGAAAATACAAATGTGTTTTTTCGCTCCCATTTTCCGAGCAAGATATTGAATGATTTTCTCCACCCTTTTATCTATTGTTGTTACTTGGTACGAAGTCACAAAGTGTGAAATACAAAAACTTTGTATTTATATAACGAAATCCATGTCTATATTTACAGCGACAGGTATCAAATAGATTACTGAAATCGTTGGAAGAATAAAGTAGAAAGGTCTCTTTTTAGTTTTGCACTGGAGAATATACTTAGTAAGGTATATGTAAGTATCTGTGGTATACCTATACCTATATTGTTTTTTTTTTTAAATAGGCTTCCATTTTCAAAATGTGCAGGTGTTTTTACTCTTCGAGATTTGAGTAAAATATATTTATATATAACTTCAAATTAAATAAGTATGATGATAATATAATTATAGCTTCGGTGAATCTTCAAATCCGGCTGGCACGAATAACAGTGACAGTTGATTAGAAGAATTATCTACTTCATTTGAATTTCTTGACCCATTCCACCCTGTTTATTTTGGGTTATTATGCTAGGATAAGCTTGTGTCGCACTGGAACAGTAATTATAGGTGGCATTGTACCTATTGTACCTATATACCTTTTATTCTATATCACCAGCCTATCAACTACCATTACGACGAGTATGAATGTTACGGTAACAAGTACTTGTTTGTCGCTATTCCTTTTAGTTTGTCTTTTCAATGAAATCCGCGGCTCCAGTGGCAATCGAATCGAACGGTGGACAATTGCGGAACAATGAACATAGGTCGTTAACATGTAAAAGATTTGGTTTCCAAGACAAGTATTGTGCATACTTTAATATTATAAGTAAATGATTGAACAAATCAAATTAATTGTATTACACTAAGTTAATATTTCTAATACCTTTATTCAATATCTAATTGATATTTCGAATAATGACCTCTAGCGGTTAAATATAGAACTACGTACTGCTTCGAATTTTGTTATTTTAACTTAAATATCTAGATGTCACTTAACACATTCCGAAAACTATTCTAGTGACCATTAAGCTAAATTTATAGAAAATTACATAAATACAATTATAATTACATTGTACTATAAATTCATTTGCATATTTTATTGAAATAATTTAATAAATTATAGGAAACCGGTACTTACCGAAAAATCATAAAGACAATCAGAAACGCATCCATTTCTATATTGCACGTGTTCTCTATGATACCAAAATCTACATTGTCTATGTTTAAAAATTGAAGTACCTTCGCTTTTGTAGTCGCGTTTTTAGCAATATCATGGCTAAAATGCAGTTGTAATTCGTAAATTCTGAAGACGTGCCTCAGTAATCGTCATAAATACATAGAGTGAAAGGACGATTAGATATTTTGTACGATTATATGATTACTTGCTTTCATTTGACAAATTGCGCTAGACCGCATATTTAAAATGGCAGCCCTACCACGTAGAATAATCAAAGAGACACAGCGACTGATGCAAGAGCCGGTGCCGGGAATTAGCGCCGTACCAAGCGAAACAAATGCTCGTTATTTTCATGTAATCGTCACTGGCCCGGAAGACTCGCCGTTCGAAGGAGGACTGTTTAAATTAGAATTATTTCTACCAGAGGACTATCCCATGTCAGCACCTAAGGTTAGGTTTATAACGAAAATATACCATCCGAATATAGACCGGCTTGGTCGTATATGCTTGGATATATTGAAGGACAAATGGAGTCCTGCACTGCAAATTCGCACAGTGCTGCTGTCGATTCAGGCGCTACTGTCAGCGCCGAACCCCGACGACCCGCTGGCTAACGACGTGGCTGAACTGTGGAAGGTTAACGAGAGCGAGGCGATCCGAAATGCAAAGGAGTGGACGCGGAGATACGCCATGGACAACTGAGCGCCCGTGCCGCAGAGCACTCTCACACCAGTGCCTCCCCGACGCGCGGGACACGAGGACGGAACTAACATATATCATGATTTTAAGAGTGCAAGTTATGTTTTACACCCTAGACCGAGTAACTTGTGAAGAGACAATTGTGGATACATTTTTACTATAGGTGAGAGGCGGGCGGCGCGGCGGCGGCGCTGCCCGACCTCACCGCCAGGTTATCCTCCCGCATTTCTCGTAGCCTCGCCCTTATTGTCTCGGAGCGGTCCGACAATCCCACAGGTCATTGTTTACCCGTTCACATATAGCTTCGTTACAATATTAGGTATGCATATTTTTTTACTATCATTATAATAGCAAATAAAACTAATATCTGGAGACTTAAATGTATATATTTCATGGTTACAAATTTGGTTAATTTTGTACAATGGATAGTGTTTACTGTCACAAAGTTCGATATCTTTGTAAGTCTTACGGAACACCATCTTTTGAGTGCAAAATGTTATGCTTGATAAAATGATTGTCAGTCTACTGATCACTAGTGATACCGCAGTTTAATTAATTTTTTTTTACATAGCAAAGTTAATGCATTTTAGATATTAATTTCCAGGTTAAGTAACGTCGGCATGATTTCACTGTGAATCTTTTGTGTACTATTTACATCTTGTATAAAAATTATCATTAAATTGTATTTATGTAAATTTAATTTGGCTTTGTGAAAAAACTTCAATACATAATATACAAAAGCTATACCAATATTTTATTTTGACACAAACACAAATAAAATTTTATTGTGAAATGGGGTTATGTATTCATAGAAGATTACAGAACACAGTATTTCAACTTTTCCTTATTGTATTTGCATAGCAAATATGATACTTGGTAATGATTTCCTCATTGTACCAGTAAACACATTCATAATTTGATAAGACTCATAATTTGAGGTTATATTTTCCAAGTTCTAGAAACATTTCTACCATATTACCGCAACTTAGATTTTTAATTGTAATTAATCTAACCATTGCTTCTAGTGAAATTATAAATGAATCCAAGAAAGTAAGTCCTCAACTAGAAGTTAGAGAGTTATGACACCTTCGATATGATCAGCTGATTACTCAATACAAAGAAGTGTTCTAAAGTGAATTATCCGACATAATAACTCCATAGTTAGCAAAGCATTGCTTCTTACATATGTTAAATAATTTGGTCATTATCTAAATCAATTTGATCACTTCATTTTAAATCAATTTACCTGTTTATCAAAATTATGATTACTTCCTTGATTATATAATTATATGTTGAGTATTAGATGTGTATATCAAATCAAAGGATTGATTAATTACTCAATGTCCAGTAATTTTGATGGCTTTTTTAGTTAGCAGATGGTATATTATCAAATGCACATTATCCGAATAGCAGTACCAATAATAAAACAAATGGAGAAATATATTCATTGAATGTCATTATGTAAAACAAGTCTCTATTCATTGTTTATTTTTGTTTTTCACAAACATTCTTATCTCTTGATCAATATCATGTAGAATAGTTTTATGGACTTTGGTTAGAATGTTTTAGGTAAGTCATTTAACAGACAATAGACTTTGTTAGGGTCAGAAATTTAATTAACAGCATTTTTAACAATCCTAATAATGATAGCTTCTTTGTGTTGTGAACCCCATTCTGCTTGTTATGCAACTCTGGTAACCCTAGTAACCAGCAACTGGGATCTTTCCTTCTGAAAATGAACATAAATAAATAAATAATAATATAGTCATAAACAAAAACCAAATAATTTATTAAATTTGAGAGACAACACAATGTGAGTAGTGCCAAATAGACATCTAAGTGGTTTACTCTGATGGTGTCAACAGTTTCTTGTACACACAACTCGTAATGATGAAAGGAGATGGTGGTTGATTATGTTAGTCTCTGGTTCTATGTTTAGCCGAATGTTTTTTATGTATGTATGTCAGTATTTCCGTCGTCCATGGACTGATATAAACAAATATTATTTTCAAGGGATATGCTTCTAAGATGGTCCCATTGTCACCGAGTCCTGATCTGATAATGGTATCTGAGAAGAAACAAGGAAAACCCTCAAAAATTAAGGACAGATGTAATGATTGTTGTTTTTTCTTGAAATTAAGCAACATTGACATTTAAAGTGAATAATGTTATTGTTATTAACCATCTTAAGAAAAGAAAGAGGTGTTTTATCTTTTTTTATAACATTTTCAATGATATTAATGTTCTAAATACCGTATCTGCTCAGTAAGTACTTTACACTAATTTTAAATACTTAAAAATAGTTAAACAGACCTCAAAAAGCAATTACAAAGTGCACTGAAAAGCGAAAAAAAATATTTTTCTCAACATCAACCATTGTTCATCCGCGTTCCGCCGGACATGATTACCTAGCCTGTTCGGAGACCTTCTTTTGTGTTTGAGGTAAAGCACCTCAACACGGATTTCCGATGTTTGGATTTTTTAGTAGGAAAGTTATGAAGAATTTTGAAATTTTACGGAGTTTTTAAAAGTATGGGTAGATTGCCAAGGTATAGGAACATCTTCACCTTTACTGAAAATAATAGCTGTCTCATTATACCCAAGTCTTAAAAAAATAATTAAAATACAAAAATGTTTATTATTTAGACCACATCGACCTGTTATTAATCGTCTTTTAAAAAAAGTATCACCGACTTCAATGTGCATTTTAGTGGAAAGTAGATGTATTTGATTTAAATATAATATGGGTAGGCCACCTAAACGCACTGCTCTAATGAGACAGCGATGTTTCGGAGCAAACGAAAACATCATCTATGTATATAACTTTTAGATATTTGTAGATTTTTAAGAAACCGCTCGACTGATTTCGATAAAATTTAAATGGACCACCTGGAATTTTAAAAATGTTTCAGACATCTTTGAGTAATCGGTGAACATACATGAAAAAAATGATTCCGACGAATTGAGAACCTCTTCCTTTTTGGAAGTCGGTTAAAAAGGGTTTACATATTTCGCTCTTCGTCGCTTATCGACATCTTTCAAAGATTCTATATTTCAAAGTAGGTAAACCGTACAGTTATTGCCCGGTTAAGGGATTGACACTATTTTTTTCTTATTATTACCTTTATTTAAAAACAAATCACATGAAATACTGTTAATCATATAACTTTATTAAATTATCTAAAGGATAATCAATCTCTTGTTTTGATATCTTTGGAAACGTAAAAAACAAAAAAAACGAAAGAACAACATTTAAAATCACAGTAATTGTCCACCTTGCAGTCATCGTATAATTAATCATCATTTTAATATTATAATTAAAATTCAGATTTTTGCTTTTAGAACATTTAAATATAATTCTTCACAATCGGAATTACTATCATCATCAGAATCATTTGTTTTGTGGCAAAAGTGACATAAAAACAGCATCACATCTGCATCATTGGGGATGTTACATTTATGGCTTTCAGGAATGCATCGTCATCAATTATTTCATAAAGAAAATAATTAATGCCATTCATTGCATTCCATTTTGATTTTTATAACCATGTGCTTGCACATTATACAGACATCATTAGGTTTCACCGCGACTTCCTCTAAAACAGTGATTCTTTTCGACTCTGGAAAGATCACATCTGGAAACAAGATTTCTGTTTCTTTTTTTCCTTCCACTTCTTCACTTTCCATTCCTTCAGAAGTTCTGATACTTAATTTAGGGTGCCCTGTTTGAAAAAGCCCTTCACCTTCCAACGCCACGCCTGTTATTCGAAAATGGATTAGGTCGTGGATTCTCTGTAAGACTGTTTTGCACGGTATCCAAAATATTTTCTTTATTCTTTGGAAAACCTTTTCGATCTGAAATTATAATCCAGTCTTTAAGAGCTTCTTTATTTGGAGTCAAGATAAGCGATGGACTCAGACTAGTCTTATGGCCTGGGTTACGTTTATAAAACCTAAGAGTTAATCTTGAAACTCTAAGGATTCTGAGCTATTTGGCGATCTTATAATATTGCTGTTCATTATTATGAACTTCAGCTATACCCTTTTCTAGGTTTTCTTGGGTGTATTTTAATTTAGTCGCCTTTGGCATCCTGAAAGAAACAATTATTGACCGGACAATAGCTATATCTATAGCCAATGGTAATAACTAAATCACTGTATGGCAATAACTGAATTGTTAAAAATGTTGATCAGCTATGGCCCACCCCTTTTAAAACTTTACTAAAACAGTAACGGTTACAACGATTGGCTATATATGCAGTTAAATAACTCTTTTGACATATTCATTAAACACTAGACACTTAAAAACAATAAAATCTAGCAAATATTGCAAATTTAGAAATGTTGTCCTTAATAAAAATCACAATAAACTTACTTTTTTCGACGAGCTGCACACCTGCTAGATTAAAATTGGCCATGATACTTATGAGAAGTAAATGTTTTCAGTTATTTAAATTGGAAATGCTACCACACATCTAAAAGTGTCATCAATCGCATTTTATTTGAACTGATTCATGGTAGAAGTTACAAAAAAATTATTATTCCTTAATTCGGGCAATCACTATATGCTGGGCAATAACTCTATGGTTTACCCTATCTACATTATTTATAGTACCTACTCAGTTTTCAAAGAGGCACACTGCCTGTCGTTTTACCAATGCCTATAAACGCTCGCATCTTGAATGTTTAAAATATAATACCTTATTCTCAATGTGCATGACAAAACATGTGCGAATTTGTTATGAAAAACGTTGACTTCAGCTAGTTTATTTGCGTACGACGCTTTTATATAGGTAAGTAAATACCTACTCCTGTCATGTTAAACATAATTCTACGGCTTCTATATTTTTTACTTTGACGTATAATGACAAAATCATATAATAGACTAGGTAGGTAAAAAAATAATATGTACCTAATTGCAACACAGCTGTTGCGCATACTGTACTGGTTAAATAAACTGGTTTAGAGCCTGTTCATAAAGATTTTTAAAGTACCTGCCTTATAGTATTCGTTTCGTTAAACTAATAATAGATAAAGAATACCTAATCATCAAGATAATGACATATGTACTTTTTGATTAGGGCTGCCATCCGTCCGTATTTCCCCAGATTTGTCCTAGTTTAGAGGGTGTTTGAGGAGCGTCTGGGCGGGTTTTTCAAAAGGTGTCCGGATAAAACTCTGTCAGGGAAAAATTATAATTGTTAGATCAATTGTTAACCAGCTGTTTAAACTAATAATTTTTTTTTAATGAAAACTGCTTTCTTATAATTTATTTTTAGTGTCCGGGAAAAAATTGCGATTTCAGACGTGTATCCGGGGTTTTTGAAGTTTTTGTGCGGCGCCTTTAAGTCATGGTAGCCCTAATTTTGATTAGCAGTTAAAATTATGGTTAACCAGCAAAAAAATACTTTAAATAAATATTAAGTAGGTAATCTATTACGAAAAGAAATAATAAATAAAATTGAACTGTTTGTAATGTAATAATAACTTTACTAAAGGCATCCACGGTAATGTACCATGTAAAAAACGAACACGTCAAGCTAAGTAAAAAACCGTTTAAAAACCAACCAACCATATCCGCAAATAAATTTTTAAAATTTTTGTCTGTCCAGAATGGGTGGACCGATTTCCACGGGACTTTCAGTGGAGCGGTGTGTCGGAATGGAACCGACTAAAACCACAAGGTGTGCCATAGGTACTC
Source organism: Callimorpha dominula (assembly GCA_949752705.1). NCBI lineage: Eukaryota > Metazoa > Arthropoda > Insecta > Lepidoptera > Erebidae > Callimorpha > Callimorpha dominula. The sequence continues at coordinate 3,464,355 of OX456992.1, forward strand.
CGTACGTTGGAGGGGTCAGGAAACAAAACATCCGGGGTTAAAAACTCCGTACCTTAGCACTACTTTATCGCAAGTTTACGCTACACTGTGGCGAAAAAAAAGCGTGAACATTCCAAAGCATATCCTGCCCCATTAACTTCATTCACTATTTAAAAGTTTAAATGTTTTTGTTCATTCGACGCATGCGCAATGGCTATAAAGGGTCAAACAGCTAGCAATCGCTATCCTCGTCTGACTATCAATGTTACGCGCTAACTCTCTTAAATATTTACCATCTTTAATAGCCAGCAGCCCTTTTTTGCGGCCAAATTTAATTAGGCAGCCGTATATCGTAATAAACAGAAAAAAAATTGCTTTAATTTGATATATAAATAATAAATGTACGTTATGAACGTATAAATGTTACATGTTTACACCTTGCTGCGAAGAGGTGAAGACTAGGCTCAGGGTTGGTGTTCTTGAGAGGCTTTGGACGTAGTTCCGGCGCTGGCAGATGAAGAGTACTTAACTTCGGAGCGGTCTGAAGCGGGAAGAGGCTGAGTCTTCGCGCGGCCGGTGTATATAGACCCCAAGGGCGCAAGGGCGTGGTGCGGCGAGGGAGAGCATCTCAGGTAGTAGTGGGGTGTGCGCGGCGCAAGATCTCGGTGGGACGGCGTAGGATGACGCGTGACATTCATAAACAACCCTCATACAACCATGACGTGAATGTCACCACGTGGGCGCCGTGTGAATATGCAACACTTAAGTACCTACTGCACGGATGTGAGAGCGTGTGCCTAACCAGTATAGATATGAAATTTCGTATCTGGATATGGATACGGATATATATAAATAATATTTATATTATACTGATATTAGATTGAGTTACAGGTGCCCATGGGCGGCGGTAGTCATTTACCATCAGGTTACCTGTCTGCTCGTTTGTAGCTTATTGTTTGATACTAGGTAGATACAATCATAGAAAATAGTCTTATAAGTGATTAAACCTACCTTATTGGTGGCAAATCCCAGCCTTGGTTTAGTCGATCCTGCAAAACGGCGTCCCGCCGAAAGCAGGAATGTTACCAAGCTTGGGTAAATGCAGCGGCAGTACGGCATGTAAAGACCAGTGCATTAAAAAAGCAGCTCGACTTTGCCTCCAGGTCCTTCAAAAGAGACATTGCCAGGGCGAAGTCGGAGCACATCGGCAGAATTGGTGAGAGACTGGTGGTCAGTGCGTAAAGCACTTCTTTCCCTCGATATTCATAAGTCGAGTGGGCCCGACGGAATCTCTCCTATCGTGCTGAAGACGTGTGCTCCAGAGTTGGCACCGGTTTTAACGCGCCCTTATCGGCTCTCCTACTCCCTCGGCGTCGTCCCGAACTCATAGAAGACAGCTTTAGTGCACCCGATCCCTAAAAAAGGTGACCGCTCGGATCCGTCCAACTACAGACCTATAGCCATAACCACCTTGTTCTCCAAGATAATGGAATCCATTGTCAACCGCCAGCTCCTTCGGTACTTAGAAGACCACCAGCCACTCAATGACCGCCAATACAGTTTCCGTCGGGGTCGTTCAGCTGGTGATCTTCTCGTATACCTGACTGACCGTTGGGCACAGGCGATCGAGAGCAAGGGGGAGGCGTTGTCAGTCAGTTTGGACATAACGAAGGCCTGCGATCGGGTGTGGCACAAAGCGCTTCTATCGAAGCTTCCTTCCTATGGGCTTCCCGAGAAATTATGCAACTGGATCAATAGTTTTCTCGCAGACAGAAGCATCACGGTCGTTGTCGACGGTGCATGCTCCGAATTCAAGTCTGTGAATGCTGGTGTCCCACAAGGCTGTGTGCTATCAGCCACGCTGTTTCTTCTGCATATCAATGATATGCTGCAAATCAGCAGCATTCATTTCTATGCCGATGATAGTACGAGTGATGCCTTGTATACCGGCCGCGCTAACATTTCTCGGGAAAACGTTACTGAGAGTCGATCCAAACTTGTGTCTGAAATCGAAGCCTCCTTACAAGGAGTTTTCGATTTGGGTCGACTTAATCTAGTCCAATTTAACCCAACGAAGACACAGGTTTGCGCGTTCACCGCTAAAAAGATACCACAACTCGCACAACCAATCTTTGGAACAAATTGTCGCCTGCGGTATTTCCGGACCGATACGACCTTCAAACCTTCAAGAAAAGAGCGTACTCCTATCTCAAAGGCCGGCAACGCACTTGTGACTCTTGAGTTGCAGGTGTCCATGGGCGACGGTAGTCACTTACCATCAGGTGACCCGTCTGCTCGTTTGCCCCGTAATATAAAAAAAAAACTGCTACGCTATGCTGTCTCTCGGCATGTCATAAACATTACCGAAAATGAAATGTATACAGATTCATTTTCTGTATACATTTCATCATCTGGATTCATTCAAGATTATCGAGCACGTCATGCCTAAATTGTGTCATAAAATTGTGATAAGTTATCAATAGAGAAAGGTTTATGACAAAGTGACTTTTATCAGTGAAATGTACCATGTATTGGATGACTATGTTCATTAGTAACTGGTGACGATTATAGATAAGGATCTCACACTATTAACTAGTCATTATTTCAAACAAAATCTTCCAGCTGCTTTATTGATTGCTACAAAGAAAGTTTTCTCAACAGCTATGTTGTTTCGACATGTTATATAAACTTATATGTACCTACTTATAGTAATACAAGAAGCCAAAATTACAGTAATAGAAATAGGCAGTTATCTACAGCAGTTTGGAAGCTAAGTACTTGTTATTTACAAATTTTGGTTTGGTTTTCAATAACGAATTACCTGCCTATCTACTATCTTTGTATTAAGGTTACATGGATACGTGTAGCCTTATGTGCAAATTTTACTTATTAAGCAGATAAAGATAGAGTTATTGTACCTAAGTCATTAAACCTGATGACTAGATAAGTATAAATAGTACCATCTTGTGGGAAAATGTAACAAAAACCTTCGTGTTACGGTTCATTTTCTAATCTAATAAAAAACCATGCTACGAGCATCCATATAAGGATAGACGTCGATAAAATCTTGAAAAGTAGGTATGGTTGCAAGCCAAATTATTTCGTGTACAGTGCTCAAAGGTCTTGAAAAGTATTGGTGCGTTTACACGCACGTCGTGCAGCCCGCCACGCTGCTCGGGCCGAGCTGCTCGGCACGTAGCCTGACACGCAGCGTGCCAAGCAAGCTTTTCACACCAGGGCTGCCAGTAAGGCCAACTTATTTTATACCGCTGAGACTCAGAAATTACACAAAATCTTGTAATATTATACAAAATCAGTATTGTACAACTATAGTACGTCACTCTTTATGGATTTCAGTAAAAGTGTTTCAACTTTAACGTATAAGGATTTAACAGTTTATCACAGACATGATTTGTTTTAAGTATATCTATGTGTATGTACGTACTTATTACGCTATAACATCAGTAATGACATTGTATCCAATTATACAATGCAATCTACTATACAAACAGTATACCAAAGATAACCGATATTATACCAATTTTGTACCCAATTTTACAATCTGGCAGCCCTGATTCACACACTTGCAGGCATGGTCCGTAGGATATATTAGTGTTCTGTGGGCATGGTAGTCAGTGCAAACATGGGAGACGACGTAGACGTAGATTTCGTGGGGGCTACTGTTTTGGGCTTGATCTATTTTTAAAAAAAAAAAAGCAGCCCGACATAATTATGCATGTGAAATTTTACCTTAAACTATTAGGTTTTACAACTCAAAAATCATTTCCGGTGTAAAAGCACTGTTCAAGTAGCCAAAACATTAAATTTGATTTTTTTATTTGACATGCATTATAACTATGTTTACACCGAAGAGTGCTTTTACATGATTCGTTTCTTATTTTAGTGGGATCTCTTTTAATGCATTTTCGCTAACTTTTAAATGGATTTTTTTATTATTTCTAACAAACAAGAACATAAATAACCATGATAAGCATTGGGGGCGGCTTCTTCATTAGCTGTGTTTCGTAACTGTTTTAAGGCACACATAAATCTATTTTATTTACTGCACATCATTGATATGCGATTAGTTACTATTCTCTAATCATCAATCAATCAATCAATACTAACTTTAATCCTAAGAATTGGCACTATTTTGTTTCATATATTTTTTTGGCCCTGATAAACAATATTAATTTATACTAAAAGAATAATTCAGAAACATCTTTCTGAAGTCTTCTTTTGCTTTCGATTCGTGCTTGATAAAGGTTCAGATCATTCCGATATATTTGGTGTCGTCAAAAATTAATTTCGATCGTTGGGTCACCGTCGTCCGTACGCCACGAAGATGCAAACTATACTAACGCGGCCGAGCGCATGTGTGGGAACAGGCACACAAGCACAAATACATTTACCCTTTGATGAGCTTTGATGTGTGTTAAAAAACCGACAGTCGTCATAAACTAAAATATATTGACAGTCGTCCCGATCGGCGGCAAGCGCAAGCACATTCACGCAAGCATGCACAAACAGCCTGTTCACATGCTTGTGCCGTTGAATGTCGGTTTGAACGCAAGCGCGTGAACGCACCCAATATTCGTCCCGATCGGCGGCAAGCGCGAGCACATTCAATGCATGCACAAACAGCCTATTCACATGCGTGTGCCCGGGCATGTGCTCGTTGAATGTCCGTTTGAACGCGAGCGTGTAAACCCACCATATGGTTGCAAGCCAAATTATTACGTGCACAGTGACTTTTTGAGCAAGTGCTAACTGATCCAATGGGGTGAAACTTACACTTAATAGTCCTCCAAATTTTCCATGAAATGCTAAATATATTAATTAAATGTATACTTTTCATTAAAAACAAAGGGCAAATATATATAATAAATATATAGGAGAATCTTCGGTGCTATTTAGATTTTGAGTTGCGTAAACAGATTCTAGGCTGACCTCAAATGGCGGGGAAATTCACGACAGAAATCAAAACTAATGATTTAAGGAATGGAAAGGCTTTCAGAAATACCACACGATATCTACCGTGCTGCAAGACATCTAGACAAAACTAACAAAATAAAAAATCTGCAGGTAGGCCTTCACGTATCCATGTAACCTTAATCCAAAGATAGTAGATAGGCATGTAATTGTTTGTTGAAAACCAAACCAAAATTTGTAAAGTACTTAGCTTCCAAACTGCTGTAGGTAACTGCCTATTTCAATTACTGTAGACAGTGCCGGCCTTAGTACATGTGGTGCCCTTAGGCAAATTTTAGGGTATTAGGTATACATATATTATTTATATAAATATAGACATGCACGTGCATACCATAAGATAATTTAAAATTTTTAGATTATATTTTCTTTGATAACGAAGTATTCCTCATACAATGGAATCCATTTTTATTAAGTTTGCTAAGAAATCATGAAAAATTTACTTTAGTCTCTCGAATACAATTTAAAAAAAAAATTCTCCGCTGATGTCGTAGCACCCCTACCCTTAAGCAGCGCTTGGTTTTGTTCCCCCCCCCCCCCCTTAAGGCCGGCGCTGACTGTAGATAGATCAGCTATCCTTAATTGTGGATTAAGGTGGGTAGGGTACAATAAAATAATAAATGTCAGTTTGCTCCGTTTATTCTTAACTTTAATGCAGACTAGAATAATACTCTTAGAAATGAGAACAACAATAGTTATTTCACATATTACAGTGTACCTACCATATATCAGCTTCACAATAAAAGGCTATTTATTATCTGTGTTTCTCAATGTAAATAAATCTTATTCACACCAGCTAGCAATACAAAATTACATCAGACTGTATACTTATTATATTTTACGTTTAGTACATGAGGGCGCGGCCAGTGTGGATGGGACCTTAGGTATTAAATAATCATAATGTTACGGATTATTGAGCGAAAGGATAGAGATAGGTTTTCGCACAGCGTTATCTAGCCAATGTTGAGATTGACCGGGTGATGTCAACGTTACCCGTATCGCTGGCGTCCGAGACACTGGCCAAAGAGCAAATAAAACGGAACGGCGAAATGAGACATTTCGAGAGGATTATAGGGGGAGTGAGGGGGGATAAAATGTACGTCTTCAGAAGCAGTTTGATCGAGAGTTATATCTAGTGTTTACAATTAGAGCTGACAAATTATATATATTTTTATACATAAATAAATAATCGACATCAGAACCAATTAGTCAAATATTCACTTTAAATTTTACCTTTAAAATGTATTTTTACTCTATGTTTTTACTAAGTTACATAAAATTGTTTCTTTACCTCAATTTCCATAACACTCAAACAGAGATGAAATATTCGACTAATAGTCACAAAGACCGATTAATCAACTAAAAGTTCAGCTAAAACGACTAAAAGATCGATTGATGCACTAAAAAAACAACTAATCGACTGCTTAGACAAAACAATAAAGAAAAATACTTTAAACCAGTAAAGTCTTTTTTGAAACGGACATTTGATCTTTTGGATCTGATGTCGTAAATATAGTTACTCGTCCTCAGAGCGCTAAGCTTAAGAACACAGGACATATACATATATATTATATAGATTACATAGTTATGCTATAGCGACACTATAAAATTTACAAAATATGATATATCTTTTGAAATGCTATACGAAATAATGCAATTTGATATTACTATATCGACTAATCAATTCTTTTTTTTTTGTTTTGATCACTGCAGGTCGGTTTATTTGTTGGTAGTTTGAACTTCATGCGTTCACTACTTTGATAAATACATTCCAGGTCAAACCACAACACATTTGGTTGCCTTCGACCCAATTTAATCTAAGCTATACATGTTTGTGAACTGAATGAGATGATTTGAACTACTGTGCACTTTATAAAGTAAAAAACGAACATAGAGATTTTTTGAATATACAAAACTTACATACATGATAATGGAATGGCTAGATTGCTAACAGGCATGAACGGTGACAAAAAGTATAAAAACAAAAAAAAAATTAAAATAATTATAAAAATAGATTTATCAAGTTTACACACCTATTTAAAAAAATTAGATGCACATACAATTACCGGGATATCGAAAGTGCAATGGAGCATTTCAATACAATTCTTTTTTTAAATAACAGACCAGTATGCGTTGTGTATGTTTAACGCAAACATACCACCTTATAGTACCTATATATTTAATTAATTATTGAAAACCCCGAATATTTTTCTTCGAGGTATCTATGAAGATCTTAATAAAATTTGCAAAAGAAACATGTAAAATTCAACTAAAAATAACAACAAAAAGTTAATTTTTACTTGAACAAAAATGAAATATGCAAATATAATTGTTTACTTTAATAAATATCTTATCAGATATGAGTGGGCTTGATATTCAATTTATAAATACATATATAATATTAAATGGAGTATGTATCATACACATGTCATGAGAAAGATTTTCACTTCGTGATTCATATTGTGTTGTTTTTCGCAATAAGAATTACGAAGCGGTACAATTATAGAGAGAATACAACTTATAGTCTATATTATTAGCCACGTAAGCATTTATAAGCATTAAAACTCATCACATATAAAATTTTGAGTATTTTACTATCATTTAAGCATGAGATTGGCCCTTTCCTCGCTTTTTAATATGCTAATCTACAGTTTAATGTAAATAAACAATTAGTAATCAAAGTTGCTCAACCCAACAGAAGACTAGTGTTGCCAACTAAAGGGTTTCTCCCAGGGAAATAAATGATACTGTGGGTTGTTTTGTGAGGAAATGTTTGTTTTAGGAAATATCCTAAGTAAATTTCCTAGGCGCTTGGGGGTTAGATTTTTAGGAGCATTTGGAGGGTTATAAAATTTTGTAATTTTTTTAATAAAATTTATAGAACGGTATTCGTAGATTGGATGCGTTGAGTAACCTTCATTGCTAACTGTAGGTACTTGATTTCCTTTTCGATAATTTTTTCAATAATTTTCATACCTTACTAAATGAAGTGAGATTTCAAGCCCATCTTAGGATTATTAATGGCAACTTCGAAATGGCGTCGTTTTTATATTTTCCACATATCCCATAACAAAGTCCAGACTTAGATACGTGACTGACTGTAAATGTATATCTGTGGATTACATCAAATTATTGGTCCATTCTAGAATCTTACTTGGATCTTGCTTCGTTACCAAAGTGCTTAACAATTACCGAAGAGTGTTAATAGAGGTGACTGAGAAGTTAGCTATTAAAACCCTTCCCACTTTCAGTGGAAACCACTCGCGATAATACAAGGGCATGTTTTAGAACCACACAAAATAACCTTAAATTTAATACAGGCATGTACAAAGAGGTGTCTGTTTTGAGTTAGTTATATGTGTACATACTTATCCCTGCATCCCACAAAGGTTGAGTGGTAGAAAATACAGAATCAAATATAACTTACACACATTTTTAATATCTCTTAGACATGGTTGATTGATTTTCTTTTGTTAAACAAATTACCTTTCTTTTTTACATAAGTCAACACCAGTAATACAGAAATCTTTCACAAATTAGGGGTTTACTCATTTTGAAACGATGACAACGTGCCCCCGCGTATTAGCATCGCTTTGAAAGTGTTAAAGCACCATCGCGTGCTCTGAACGGGTCAAAGTAATGCTTAATCGCACTAACCCCTCTTTGTACATGTCACTCGGTATGCCAGTCGAAGTTCGGAAAGGGCGTGAGCGCTGGCGGAGTGTCGTGGTGGCGGTGAGTGGTACATATCTCGTAAGCAGGCACTTGTAGCGCGTGTGCGCGCGCGTTTAGATGAAGACGGGGTTCTCTTGGCCCGTCAGCAACCTGAACATCGACGTCGGCATAGTTTTCATTAGGATCTGAAAGGGAAAACAATAAGAGATGATCAATGGTGGGAGAGCCATGTTTCGGCACGTATGGGCCGGCTCGACCCGAGTGATACTACGGCCTCACCGAAAACCGTGAAGCTTGCATTGCTTTTCGGCGAGTAAGTGAGGTTACCGGAGGCTATAAACCTTCCCTCTCCTTGAGTTGCAGGTGCCCATGGGCGGTGGTAGTCTTTTACCATCAGGTGACCCGTCTGCTCGTTTGCCCGCTATACCATAAAACAAAAAAAAATAAAGAGTAACCAAATCATTTAAGAGTTTAACTAATAATTAATAATAATATTTATAATAATAATATTTATTGTCTCAAATTATCCTAATCTACTTACTGAATTACACATTACAGCTAAAATTAATAGGTGCGAGGTGCAACGCATTACTTATTTTAAAATACACTTTGGTTAGTGAGGGGAGTGGGGTTACCTCTCCCACAGAGGTGGCGAGCAGGTTGACGATCCGCTCGTGCGGCACGGCCACGACGCTCTGCGAGTTGATCTCTATAATGCGGTGTCCCACGCGTACCCCTCCGCGTTCTGCGATCCCACCGCGCAAAAGACTACAGATCTGGAAAGAACAGTAACATGTTAATTTACAGTAGCGTTTACTGTAACATTAAAATACAAAAGGAATTAGAATGAAATCCATTGCATTTCCAAGTCAATAAAAAAATTATATATGATAAATGTTGCTCACCACTCCATTCTGGACACTAAATCCGAGTTGGTACTTTGTATCAGGTCTTTTGATCTTGACCTCAACGACGGGTGCGCAAGGGACCACGGTTAGCTTCACCACGGTTTGCTGCTTAGAGTTCTTTATATACGTTTGACAGGTGGAGAGTGGCAACCCTACTAGGGATACCCCGTTGATTGCAATTATTTGATCACCTGAAAAAGATAGATTATGGGATTAGATTAGTGTAAGTATAGCAAATCTGTGAAATGTGCAAACGAATAATCACGCCACTGCTAATTTAAGACATCGCATTGCAAAATCACGTTGTCTCATCGGAGGTTCAGTTCAAATCATGGAATGAAGTTTCATGTATAGGATACCGTGTTCCCTTTTTTATTGCATAAGTTCGGTCAGTAGAAAACGTAATTTAACTTTTATACTGAAGAAATCTTTTTTATTAACTACTAGCAACCCGGCCCGGCTTCGCACGGGTATAAACCTTCCTCATGAATCGCTCTGTCTATTAGTGAAAACCGCATGAAAATCCGTTTAGTACTTTTTCAGTCAGACAGGCAGACGCGGCGGGGGACTTTGTTTTATAATATGTAGTGATAATATCTGTGTAAAATGATTAAATTAATGAAATTTGTTTTTTTTTTATATTTATAAATGTTAGTTTTTTTTATAAATATTTTTATTGTGACAATTTGACAGATAGTCAGAACGTGACGGTCACGCGAGTTCAGTGCTTTTTCCCCATACCTAAAGTGCTTAAATTTTAAAATAATGATTGAACAACAACAAGCCGTAAACGTACGTAAAATAAAAAAATACTTCAGTGACATCCTGACGGACAGAAAGAAATGGTTGGAGAGCAACAAGTATTAATTAACGACTTACCTATATTTAACTGGCCGCATCTCGCAGCTGCCCCTGCTGGCGCTAAGTTTGCGATAACGACAGTGGGTAACATTGACCCCCAGCCAGATTCCACTACCACGACACCCAATATTTCACTCTTTGCTTTCGGTACCACCACCTGCAACACGGAAACGTGAGTTTTATTAGACGGAAATGAAGTAAAAAGACGAAAAAGTAAAAAAAATATTCCGCGTAACCGCATCCCAAATATATTTGAGGAGGCGTTCTAAGTGAGTAAGTAAAACGAAAACTGTTCGAAAGCCTATTATTCAGTAGTGGATTATATGGAAGATAAAACGCTTGGGACTTAATTGTGTTTTGATTTACAGCATAATTCAAATATTTAATAGAAATGTAATGTGAGCTACTAAAATTAGGAGTACAATACCAATAGTTCCACGTTTAATAACTAGGGTTATTATGAAGCCTTACCTCTTTCTGCAACTCTTTCTTAGCAAACATCTGCAACTCGTCTCCAAAGATCTCCTGACTGTTCAGCACTTCTTGATAGTCCATCTCCTTAACGAAGCTATGGTCCTCGATGCCGTTTGCTTTCAGAAACTCCATGTATGCTACTTGAAAGGCTTGTCCTATGGACTGAGCTATAAATTGTGCCTAGAAGAAAATATATTTATGATTATTATGGTAAATTTCTTAAGTTGACTTAATAACTTCATATTTAAGTTAAAACTTAGACTAATGAACAAAAACAAAGATGACACACATTAGATTCGTCACTTGAGGCCTTTGTTATATTAATAATTATAATAAATTTTTATGTATAATAAATTAAACGTCGGTAATATAATTCAGTAACAAGTTTAGTATTTATAACTAAAACTAACTTTTTACTTTTTTCAAATCGATTAAAACTTTGATCGATAAAATGGTTTGTTATTTTTAATCGTATCGTCAACATTTTTGGTTATCACTAATTGACTATTTATCGAACTGTCAAAAATATTAAATGTGCACTACCGACGTGAATCCACACAACAATAACACAAGCATTTCGCTTAGCAGGAGGGGTTAACAAGTATACTAGTAATATGTAACCCACTTATTAAAAAAAAAAAATTGTCACAACAAACCGGCAAGCTTTTAAAGAATTATCCATCTATTACGGTACTATTACTATCATTTGTGTATAATAAAAGAGTTACAAGAGGAGAACAAAACTATAGACATTGCAAGACATTTGCGCTAAAGAAGATAATGTAAAATAACTATCTTTTGATATAACAGATAACGACGTTAGATATTCCTTTTTGATATGTTATCATCGAGACTGAGATGTTTAAATACTTTTTATTTGCCTGAGATAATGTAACCATGACATCACATGTATTAAAAAGTGGTCGTACGTAATCTTTAAGGATCTATGAGGTTCGTTTATTTAAACTAGTTTACTTAAATCTTTGTTTATGATCCCTGCTCCGCTCCCAAAGGTCGCAGCCGGATGTTACATAGCCCATAATCTTCACCAATAAATACTTTATCAAATACAAAAATAATAATTCAAATCCGACTGATAGTTTCAGAGATTTGCGCGTTTAAACAAACAAACTATCAATAAAAGAAACTCAAGCTTTATTATATTATTAGTATAGATTATAATTTAATGTCTACAGAAGTATGTCAAAGATGGCAGGCACTATTTGATGTCTAGTTTGTAATGGTTATAAAAAAACCAGAACCAGAAACCATTTAGGAGAATTCTAGCAGTGTGTAATTAATGTTCCTAGCTTAAATTACAGGACTCACCTCTTCACTTTCAAATACATGACAAATCATCTTAGGTGTCCTGTTCAACTTCGGTTGATCAGAGTCATTCTCGTGGGGCACGAACCGTCTTCTCGCCATGAGCACAACAAGATCCCCTATATCCGCGATATATGAAATGGTCCTTAACGCATGGTCCATCATGATCTCCTTCAATTCCGTATTCAAAACCATTATTTTTTCCGTTGAAATGAACAGATCCACTTCTGTGCTTGGCTGGTTTTCGCCTTCAGGAGCCTGGAATTAAAAAAGTTCTATGATGACTCATTCATTAGTACTCTATTCTCCTTCTCATTGACGCCTGACGGAGATTCTATTGTCGATAACATACGTTAGTCTGGTAAACCACTTGGTAAACCTAATGTTTTTGTAGGTGTCTGCATGAGGTAGGGGAAAAGTAGAGTAGAGGGAGTATCCGGCTTAAGAGACGGCAAAAAGCTGGATACGCCCATGGGCGGGTCTAATATTTCCCTCAGATAGGGCACCACTGACAGGTACTTCAAAAAAATCTATCCACAGTATGCGTGTGTTCAGTTTCCTTTCCGTGAGTGTTTCAGCTGTGTATAACTTAAAAATGATATCATGTGTAAACCTCGCCCCTCACCAAATGATTTTGCATCCAATAATCTTACAAAAAATATAAATGTTGAAGCGGTAATGGCGGATAATGCTATGATGATACTTATCTGAGTCTGGCAGGGTCCAAAATTAAGAGTCTATTCGTACACGTTAACATTTTGGACTGTAATAAACAATTGAATTGGATACACCGGTTGAAACCATAGAGATAATATAAATAGAGTAGGAAAGCTGAAAATGAGAGAAAAACTATTGATGATGATCATGATGGTGATGGCTTACATACGGCTGGCCATCTCCATCTATTTATATTATGTCTATGGTTGAAACCCACCCAGTACACGTTAAAAAAAATCAAAATGTATTTTAAACATCCAGACGAAGAACTAGATGCTTACGTCACCTTGGTATGTGTGCAGTTGACAACAAATTCTTATTGGTTTTAAAATTGTATTACACAGCTTTTATTTTCTCGAAGATTCTGGATACAAGGTCCTTCGGTTTAAGGAAAATGTTTACATTGAACACATAGACATAGAGCCAGAACTATCGTTGTGAATTTTGTATGACTAGCAACTAAAAAGATGAATTAATGAAAATGATTTTTCGATACCTCCTACCTTTGAATCATATAAAATTAAGTCCAGTTTTCACAAAAGCTGGCCACAAACTGTATTGGCAGCTGTACGAAAATTGGATGTGTACAAAATTTTTGTTGATCAATAGATGACAGCTTAAGACAACCACCAACTCCAAAGGTGATAAGATCCACCCCGAGCACACACTTAGAGAGCGTTCACATTAGCACAGAACAGGCCCAAATAAACGTATAAAAATATATACGCACGAAAGATGTGTGAACGAAGTGCAAGCTGGTTTCACGTTGCTTGTAAATACTATAACGCTTATTGCAACGCTTTAGATACAATAGTTTTATGTAAATTTATATGTATTTATTGTACCTAAAGTGTTCCACGACGTCATCATGATAAAACGTTCGTCAATGAAAGCCTATTTAAGAGTCCTGTGACACTTGCCGACATTGCTCGTATCGGTTAAACTAAACATTCACGAGTTATATAAGCGCCAACACTCGCGACGTTAAATTCAAAGTGAGTTTTATCAAGTACATTTCGGAAGTAATCCATTTCTAAATACATGGGGAGTTTATGTACCGTGATGTTATCGCAGATAGATCCGCTAATTACGCCGTTTTTGGACCGTTCATTAATATTATAAATATTTAAAATTGTATAAAGTTGGCAAGTGTGATAGGACCTTATGATATATATATTTTTTTTATGGTATAGGGGGCAAACGAGCAGACGGGTCACCTGATGGTAAATGACTACCGCCGCCCATGGGCACCTGTAACTCAAAGAGTCACAAGTGCACTGCAGCCCTTTAAGGTGGGAGTAGGAGAAGAGCGGGAGGGGGGGAAGAGGGGAAAAGGGAATGACGGGAATAGGGGAGGGGGAAGGGTTAGGGCTTCCGGTAACCTCACTCACGCGGCGAAATGCAATGCAAGCATTGCTTCACTACCGGTTTTCTGTGAGGCCGTGGTATCGAGCGGAGTCGAGCCGACCCATACGTGCCGAAGCATGGCTCTACCACGTCATATTTAAATGTGACAGGTTTACAAAATAAGGCTGAATTTTTTTCAAGGTGATAATGATTGCAGTGTGTAGCTAATCTTAGCCGCTCCCACTGCTACATTTGAATATCAAACTAATACTAATACTATATATTTTTTTAATGAAAGCTACTAATTTAGAATTTAGTTACTTACCAAGGCCTGATAGATGATTACCCGAGACAGCGAAAAGGGAAATACCGTTTACAATTAGTACAATGAAGAAGTTTATAACAGATAATGTACACCAATGTTCCATCGAAATTTAAAAATTGACAATTTGTTAAATATAAATTTTTAAACTTCAATATTTTATTACACTGGCAATATTGATGTTACATTTAGAAACAAATTTCATCGCATTACATTGAAATTATAAAAAAAAAGGATCTATCCATGGTAATTCCATACTTATTAAAGGTTTTAAATATGACAGCAAGCTATGTCTTTATTGCAAGAAGCTAAAAACTAAAAAAGACTAATATTTGTTGCATTCGTTTTACAGTCGCAGGTACGTAGTTAAATTTTAAGTTTACCTAAGAATGTATATAAAATATAAATATTTATAATATTTTATATAACAATATTATATAAAAAATACAGAAAATGTTCCTCTCAGATAGGTGAGTGAGAGAAAGTGTACGCAGAAGTTTTATCAAGATCATGATTGGCTGATTCGACCAATCTCTTTGCCAAATATCTATAATTATTAAATATAAATTTAAAATATGCAATGAAATAATATGATCACAACACCAAGGATTAAGGATATTATATATATATAAAACTATATATAGGGCAACATTTGTTTCAACTTTTATTATAACCCTCGCGCGATTTTACGCTGCAAGATAATGTTTTTTTTTTTAATAACAGTGACCCTAATTAACGCAAATTAATTTAAAACTACCATGGACAGACATTACACAAAAATGTATCCAGACAAAACCCCATCATATAATTCAATAGTCTGCCAAACCACCTTAATCTTAGTGACGGCTTCTTCTACCATGTTCTTTTTAGGTCGTCTCTTCCTTCTCCTGGAGTCCTCATCCACCTCGACCGATCCCAGGAACGTGAGTCGGAACACGGCTGCCGGGGCCGCGTACACTCCAGAGTACGGCCCGTCGCAGCCCCACTGCCAGAAATACCGGCTAACCTCCTCACGCTCTCACATGATATGTGGCATTCGATTTGCTTTGTCACGTTTCACGAATTTCAAAACTGTTTGCTTACTCTCTTGTAGAATTTAAAGGTTATTTTCATATGAAGTTCGGATTCTTAATCACACAAAACTGACAATGGGTTTCAGACTAAGTGTTAAACTTTACACGTATTAAGCTTGTTAATAACCGGTTTTTTATATTTAGGCACAAGCACATTTCACAACTATTAAAGTATATGATTGTAATTCAGTATGTAGCTATTTTAGAACTTGTTCAAAAGTCTCATATTGACCGCTATTGATAATAACGTATCGTTTTTTATTTCGTGAATAATAACAAATGCCATAAATGTTATTTTTCATTTTCAAAAGTTTTAACATAGTTTCCTTACAGGCGAAAGTAATTAATTGTATATCTTTTGGGTAAATTATAGTTAACATGAAAAGTAAGCAGAACTTTTTGTATTAGTAAAACTAAGAAAAAATATTTAAAAATGTACAAATAAGTATGTCAGGCGTTGCAGTTGAAATTATTAATTCTACAGATCCAATCCTACCCATTTGTCTGACTTGCTTTTAATACTAAAGCCAATGAGTAAAATGTAAAAATTTGGCACGAAAGCAGGCAAAACAAGTCGAATACAACAGTCAGTGATCATGTGAGAAGCGAGCGATATCCACCGTGGTTAGTATGGAAGCAGACCTAACTGAATTAACTTTATATTAATAGGGATACTCTTGTGCTAAGCTAAGCCTTCCGCGATGTAGTGCCTCGAGTTGGCCAGGCCACCTCAGCCGGTGTGAATCGGGTATTACATGCTATTTTGTGCATATAATGAAATAGTGCGTTGATTAAAAAGCGTAGGTACTTGTACTTTGTCATTTAGTCGATTATGTGAACATCAATTTGCGTCTACATCGATTTCGAATTTCAAAATGGCTTCGATAACATAATTTCAATATGTAACTAATTATCAATATGGTTTTTTTTGTTCGAATTCGATGCAGACTAATTCTGATTACTGCAGGGAGCGTAAATACGATCGTAGTTAGTATAATTTGAGATCGGAACATGCTAAGGTAAATCTCTAGCACAGCACAGTATGATCGCATACTCCCTTACCTTGCAGCAGATCTTAAAGGGCACACATGATACAAAGCATAGCGTCAAGCGGAATAGTAAGCGACAAACAAACATTTTCAGAGGAGGCTAGCCGGCCAATACGGGATCCGACAATCTTCTTGGGTCGGGTCGAGGGGTGAGGAGCACACTGAAAAAAATACTCTAGTGCCAAGTCAATAAGAGCTCAAACGGTTTGGCGGACAGGTTCGTGGATGACTCAACACATTTGAAAATTTAAACATACACAGGGATAATTTAGTCCCATTTTAATTTCGACTACACTAAATATTGTTATATTCTTTCATGTAAGGAGTATAAAGGATATCCCACTAGCATTCTCAATACACTAATCCTAATGAGCATGAAATTACATATTTACAAGATGATTATGAAATCATTACAATTACTTAGTTAAAGGTTCTGCGTGCAAATAAGTAGATATATATATATATAGATATGTATACAGTTTAAATGCGGTGCGAATAGCTTCACACATTTTAAAATGGAGAGGCGATTGTATTAGTTATGAATAGACTAACAACAGAAAGCTAAGTCGATTTATCGGAAAATCGATTAACAACGGTGTAATAAATTATACACAGTGTTTCTTCGTATTCTTCGTAACTCGTTAAAGCATAAATTATACAACACAAAGCGACCTGATGTGATTATATGACGATGAAAATTAATATTAAAATGTATGTGTGATTACCAGCAGGACCTAAGAATGAAATTAACAATTCATTTTGAAAATGGAACATGAATGTTTTTTTTTAATTTAGAGTTGGGCTTCATTGGTCGCACTCGGGTGGTATAACTTTAGCTTCTAAAAAAAAAGATCACAAGAATGTGACATAGGTAAATTGGGTGGGAGAGAAGGAGACAAGTAATTTCATGCTCTGACTTTTAATAAACATCTACATAAGATACAAACATTTTACATTGATACCGATTCACACGGGCAAACGGTAAGTTGCCGAACTGTGTCTTTATGAGAATGCATATATTTTACTAAATAGGAAGACTTAAGTACTTCATATTACTCTGTTCTATATATTGTTAGTTATGGGTATTAAATATCGAATTTAATGAGTGTCAAGCAGCTTTCAATCATGTAACTTTAAATCATAATTGCCACTAAGTATCATAAGTTTCGTGTTGGTGATTGCATTTTGATGAATTTAAGTTATTGCGATACAAGCAAATTCGGATATAGGTATAATTATGCTAACGCAAGAGCCATATATAAGTCTGTTAAGCTTTTATTTTTCAAATAATATTTTTTATATTACGACGAATAGGGCATTTCAACGTAATATGATAGTATGTTTGGTACATTTGGCAGAGTAGGTAAATTATAAACGTGTAGTGATAGGGATAGTCTTGTTTTAATGCTTACTTCGCCTATTTCAAAACCTATAACAATATTTTAAGTTTAACTTAATTTTGTCAAAAACCAACATAAACATGATTTAATTGTACATGATTTAAGCGCTTCTTTAACCAATTAATTACTTATATTTATAGCCACCATGAAAATTAACTTAAAAGCTAATGGGATTATATCATTCAAAATACTGAACTATGTTGGATTAATGGAGAATAATGTTACTATGGGTGCATATTTGGTAATTATACCTTAATCCTGGAGACAGCTTCCTCAGCCTGCAGCATTCTCGTTGCCTTGGTAGGCTGACCCTCGCACGCCAGTTGAGTGGATCCCAGGTACCGCGCCCGGAATAATACGCCTTCTATGAGTACTGAACGGTTTACGTCTAGAAAACCAGAATAAAAATAAAATTATTACGTTACATTTTGGAGTTAAATTATACCCATAATAGTTTTAGAATAGTATTGTAAACCTGTTGGGGAGTGGGGTCGCCAGTGACACCGCTCTTACTTCAAGTATTTATACGCAAACATAACCACTTATCAACATTAAAGCCGTGTGCTTGTTTGTCACTTTGTTTATATATACAAGTGACATAACGAAATGTCAAAAACGGGACACATTTGTCAACGGCACTTCACTATTCTTGCATTCTGTTATTTGTACGAAATTAAAAGTAGGTATACATAATGCGTAAACTTATGAATGGAATAGTGATTTCTTGTAATATAAAATATACTTACCATGTATTGTTATAAGTCCAATCGCAGCAGAAATTTTTTGATGGTTTTAGTCGATTTTAAATAAAAAGGTGCTAAATTAAAAATCATTCGAAAGCGCGGTGTAAAAAAAATAGAAAACTTACCTTCCTTATTTTTGCTCTTTTTCTTTCCATCTTTGTCCTGAAATATGAAAGCTTATTTAGACACAACGTAAGGTATTCTACATTTTATATTTTGGATAAGATAGATTTTTGTTTAAAAAAAATCGGATTTCGAAGCACTGAAATACGCCACCATTAGGTATAAATTTTTCGAGATAAGTATTAAGGGACGGAATTAAAAACCTTGTCTATGAAGGCGGTTAAGAATT
The DNA here is from genome assembly GCA_949752705.1 of Callimorpha dominula. Taxonomy (NCBI): domain Eukaryota; kingdom Metazoa; phylum Arthropoda; class Insecta; order Lepidoptera; family Erebidae; genus Callimorpha; species Callimorpha dominula. The sequence goes on from OX456992.1 coordinate 3,483,570, forward strand.
TTTTATTTTTTATTTTAGAGAACGCCTCGTTATGGCGGGCCCTCTATTTGACCCCTCTTCAGAGGGACATCCGACGGGCCAGCCTCAAGACACAACCCCAGTGACCGGCTCACGGTGGTGAGAGTCAAATTTTTACGTCACTATTTGGATGTAGCTAGCGGATAAGTATAGTTTTTATAAATATAAAAAATAACCGAATTAAATATAAATGTATGTACCTTCCCATTGTGCATCCCCTCTTCGTCTCGATTGTCCCCAGCATCGTGAGAGTGTGGCGACCGGGCTGCGACTACGCCACCACCAGGCATCACCGTACGGGACTTCGGTTTGCGCCATCCCTGGAAAATACAAAAATTTAAAAATAAATATTTTGACGTTTAAACAAAGCAAATGAATGAGCACACTATATAAGGAAAATTTTCAAACGATAAACGTTCAAACATTTATCCTCTCGGCTCAAATGAGGACGTTTTTCTACTGACAAACATCGAGAGATTTTAGAGGTGAAAGTTTAACGTTAAAAAAAATATAATACGGTCGAATTGAGAACCTCCTTTTTTTCGTCGGTTAAAAAGGTTTAGATTTTTATGAGTTGTAAAACCTAAACAGTTAACACAGTTTAAACTTTTGAATATTTTACGTACATATGTATTTCTAGTTTCTAGTTCTAGCGTCGCCTTATAGACCAATGTAAATAATTTTAATAAAAAATAATAATAACAGCATGGAAACTGTTGGAAAGGGAAGAAAATATATCGCAACCAACAGGAAAAATAAATTAAAGTCGAACCGACTTACGAAATGGGGTTAACTTTTAAGAGTGCAACATGGCTTTTCATGATTTCTAACGAAACTAGACTCCTATTGAAAAAAGTTAAAAGTGAAAGTTTTAGATAATATAAACGATTGACAAAAAATTAGGAAAACGAAAAATCGGTTTTTTTATATTTTTTAGGAACTTTTGAGCTTATGTGATTATAAAGGCACGAGATCAAGGTTTTGCCTTGTTGTATTTATGTCTTGATTTCTTTCTTAAATATTTTCTTGTTTCGTACTTTTTGTATCACTGTTATTTTTCCGTAGTCGAGTTCCGGTTTATTAAACTAAATTTTTTCGTATTAACGCTTTGTTTAGTATAATTTTAATCATGCTTTTTTTACCTATTGTTCAATACGTAAGTGTAGGTACAGTCGCGCCGAGCGTAGCGCAGTCTCAGTTTTGCTTGTTTGTTAACAATTTAAACATATTTATTTACTTAGAAAATATGATTTATATCTTAATTGTAATGTGTTCGTCAAGACCTTTTTTTTGATACGAAACATGACATGATTAACTCAATTTAATTTTTTTCGAGGTCAGAAAGTTTTAATTAATTTAATATAGTGGTTATTAACTTTAGGGAGAATTTATATAACCTAAGTTCCCCGGAATATTATTACAAATCTATTAATGCTTCATTACGTGGGAGAGCCATGCTTCGGCACGTATGGGCCGGCTCGACTCCGCTCGATACCACGGCCTCACAGAAAACCGGCAGTGAAGATCGCCGTGTGAGTGGGGTTACCGGAGGCCCTAACCCTTCCCTCTCCCATATTCCAGTCCTTTCCCTCTAATCCCCCTCTCCGTCTTCCCGCTGTTCACCCCTCTTCCCTTATTCCCACCTTAAAGGGCGGCAACGCACTTGTGACTCTTGAGTTACAGGTGCCCATGGGCGGCGGTAGTCATTTACCATCAAGTGACCCGTCTGCTCGTTTGGGGGCAAACGAGTAGACGGGTATACCATAAAAAAAGACATAATTATGCAGAAACAATTTTCTTTTATTTTCAAATCAATCCATTTAAATTAGGTATACCCTCTCTAATGCTCAGATAGGAGGGGCATTTACAATAGGGGAGACGAAAGAGTATTGCTATCAATTTGGATAGTTCTATACAAAGTAAGATTGTTCTCAGCAGGAATGTTTATCCGAATGAGGTCAAGTGGTTTGACCTTTGTCATTGCCACGTTATGTACGTGACTCATTCTAGTTATGTTTATAAACTATCGGTTTTAAGAGTTATTTAGCCATTTAATATTGAATGGTTCTAAATGATTAAAGTCATTAACCCAAATACTTATGTATATACTTACCGAGTATATCAGTGTTTTTTAAAGTTATAATATTAGGAAATCCGAATCTATAAAACGCACCTGGACCAAAACGACACAAATCCAAAAAGCAATTTTTTGGCAATCGCAAAAGAAGGAAGTGAATTTTGCTACTTTCGGTGGTGATTTTTAGTTAGTTTCAAAATGTTTGTACTTATTTTGTAAATGTTCTGCTACAGTTATAATATATATATACAGTTTAAAAAAACTGTGATGAGTTGATGACTCATTGACTTCAATATTAAATATAAATTTGTACATTTTAAATTGAAAAGGGAATTAAAGTAATTTTTAAATTGAATAGGGAATTGAATATTTTTGACTGATTCTTGAAAACTTAAAAAGAAAAGTGAAGAAAGTCACTAAAAGCCGTGTCACAAGGAAACAGTAACGTATACAGACTGTTACAAAAAGGTGTGGTCAAATTTTAGGAGCATTATGTGTAGCCCACAAATAGTTGATTTTGCTTTTTCTCTTCGGAAAATGCTTTTCGTAGTGTAGGTGCACATTTCTAAACATCAAATTATGAATTTTCATGTCAATTTCAATGGTTGAATTTCATTGATGATTTTGTTCTTTATTTTTTAATGCAGACATTTTCAGAAAAATCTGGACACTCCAGAGCTTCATTCATGTCAGCCCTCTCTCTTACAAATTATTAGCTTTATCGGTCAATTGTCAAGTTTAATTTTTCAGTTTCAAAATAAGATTTCTGTGATTTGAATCACGTATTTTCATAAAATTATTAGTGCTTTACATTATTTACGAGGTTGACCCTATACGAACCTAAAATATGACCAAACCTTTCTGTAACATCCTGTATCAGTAGATTTATTAATATATATTTTATTTTAGCAAAATAAAAGAAACATACCACATTTGTAGGATTTGAACACTTACATCGGCTTTCGATCGCTATTTTATTATCTTCAAATCCAATGTTTTCGCAACACAAAATAATGATTTTACGGCGCTGACACGTAAAACAAATTTTCTAAGATAGAAAGATACCCCCCTACCATGTAATAGTTTTATCCCATTCCTGCACAAATTTGACAGTTGTCCCGCGCAATTGATATACCTATGTAATGTATTACTTAACAAAAAAAAAAGAAAGAAATGTAGTTGTTGATCTCTCTTCTAGATTTTTTGTCATAAGTGGTTTGTCGCGAATTCGTAGAATAACCACAGTTAAATAATTTTCTTACGAAAGAGACTACTAGTTTCTCTATCAATATTAACTAATATTGATAGAGAAACTAGTAATAATTACTACATACTAGTAATAGTAATAATTATATTTTGTCACAAGTAAATTAATACCAAACATTTTTTATATCAAATATGCAAAATCTGCATCTTATCCGCCTCTAACTCCGTACCTACCTCGTTACCGTACCGTACGTAACGGTTACCTCCGTAGTACACAAAAAAATATAGATACGCACAATGCAATACGCATAATGCCCAACATGAAGGCGCCAGCGTTTTAGGCCGGCATTTAGCAAATTGAGCAAGAATAATTTTTGAAATTATTTTGCTGGACACATTAAAACTGTAAAAATATTTAAATTTATGCTAATTGCCTGCTCGGCTTTGAAATCTTTTTTTTTTATTTTATTTAAAGACTTACAATATTTCTTACACTATAACTTAATTTTAACATAGCACTATATACCAGAATTGGTTTTTCTGTGCTCTATTTAAACTACAGTGTTAGATTAAATTATATTGCATGTAGTTTTTTTTTGTAAATTCTAATAGAAAAAGAAAGCACAGCAATATTTGAACCAATTAGAGCCTACTAACATTGTGTTCATTACTCACCAACAATTCTCACCAGTAAAAACACAACGTTTCTGCTGGTGCCAATAGTTACCAGAGCACCATGGGTAGGTACGGAGGCAGGATTAGTTTGCAATGCGAAATTGAAACTCCGCAAAGCGTCTAAGTAGGTCAATGACCAACGGTTAAAGCTAAAGAGAGGTTTTGTGACGTCAACTTTGAAAAAAAAAATGTTTTATCACTCTTTTCGGAGATAATCAACTAATCATAAAATAACTAAAACAGCATTCTACTAATAATATAAACGTGAAAGTTTGTGAGGATGCATGGATGTATGGATGTTTGTTGCTCTTTCTCGCACAAACTACTGAACCGATTGCGATGAAACTTGGTATGTAGATAGCTGGAGACCTGGATGAATATATAGGCTACTTTTTATCCCGATATTCCCACGGCATCGGGACTTATGCGGGTGAAACCGCGGGGCGCAGCTAGTATCTAATAAGTCTACAAGTTAAATTAAGCAGAACTCTCTCCTACCTACCACTACAGTACCCGGCCTGCACAAACAGTTTAAAATGCAAACAACTTAAAGACTGCAGTTTTTACGCGGGGAAAATTATTGTTGCGTGCAGTCTAATGTAGATAGCACGCAATGAGAACTTCTTTTCTAGTTTACTAGTCCTACTAATATTATAAACGTGAAAGTTTGTGAGGATGTATGAATGTATGGATGTTTGTTACTCTTTCACGCAAGAAGTACTGAAATGATTGCGATGAAACTTGTTATGTAGATAGCTGGAGACCTGGATTAACACATAGGCTTTTCATACCGATATTGCCAAGGCACCGGGACTTAGCTAGTGTTAAAGCAAATAAATGGGATGGATTTCTCAAGTAAGTCATCATAGCAATAATGTGTATAATTCATGTCACGTTGCTATACAATTATTATCTTCATACCAACGGAATATACACGCGAATACTTCCACGTATACATAAGTGAGGTGAAATGGTACCGTGACTTTTTCTTTGTATTCAAATTGTATAGCTGATATGTTAAAATTGGAAAAAGGCTTATGATCATCATTTTAGTAATACTATATTAACTTTCATGCAAGGCCGTTGGATTAAAATCGTTTATGTACGAATGCATACATATTATGTAGTTATGTATGTCATCTCCCTCGATCATCATAGTCGTTTAAGCATTAGGATAAACTAACATACACATTCATAAACTTCCCCATTTTTATTATTGGTAATCGGAAATTCACTCTCTATTCTATAGGTACTTATAACTCTAAATTAAGAGGTTTTATCGCAGTAATCTTGCATTTTGCGTTGATGCATGGAAATAGGTTATGTGACAATTCGTAAACATTACAAATTATTCCATTGAATACTGGTCTTTTATCTTAATACTTATTAACCGATTTCAAAAATGAGGACGTTCTTAATTCGACTGAATATTGATTTTTTTTTCATGTGTGTGTGCGTTACGCGATATTTTCGTCATTTCTAACCCGATTTTAATAATTATTGTTTTAATACACATTCATGCACATAACGTGATAAATTTACACGACTGAACCACTGTTTTCTAAAATACACGCCTCAGCCTAGTTTGGAAACCAGTGTTTCCAAACCAACACTTAACTCGTGACCGTCACGCTAATAATACATATATAGACTAGAGGGCACTAATCTAAACATGGTGTTCTGTCAGCTCCTTATTAATTATTGTCACCAACCTACTAACGTGACGTTTTAAGTTCGTCTTTTCGTTTAAGTTTTCACTTCTGTCGGCAGTCCCATGACTGCCTGTTTTTTTTTTTATTGTATTGTTTGAACTGAAGGTTGGTCCCATTCCAATTTAAACAAAATATTTCACCTTTTAAGGTGGAAAATTAAAATTAAGGAATGCAGAATACAGCTTATTAAAATTTATCATTTAAGTCAATGATACTTTTTAAAGTTAATTATGAATAGTGTGTGCAGACGCTGCGTTCGTTCCCAATAACATCTCATTTGCATAGCTTATCATAGTACCTACTAAGCGCACGAGTCGTGTGGCTGTTTCAAACGAAAAATCTTACATACTTGCGAGTAGATACGTACCTAATATATTCTGAAATGAGAATATGGAGAAGCTAAATACAATAAGAGTTGTAAATGAAGGTGTAAAGAGCAATAATATAGTATATTATCTTATATATAGTATATTATCTTATATATAGTATATTATCTTATATATAGTATATTATCTTATATATAGTATATCTTACTATTAATGTTAGTGTTAGGTACAATCGTTAAAAGCGAACTCTACCAGACATCCTTTGGATGGATTTACTGACTGGCGTAAGTGGTAGCTGTCGGTGTACTACATAATTATAATTATACACATATGACATAACTAAATACCGTTTGGTCTAGTGGTTAGTGACTCTGAATACTGAGTCAGAGGTCGTGAATTCGATTTCCACCCAGGACAAATAATTGTGTGATGAGCATTATCATTTGTCCAGTGTCTGGATGTAATTTATCTATAATTTATATTTATTTTTTAATTTTTATTATAAAACAAAGTCCTCTACCGCGTCTTTCTGTCTGTCTGTCTATTCGCGATAAACTGAAAAACTACTAAACGGATTTTCATGTTGTTTTCACCAATAGACAGGGTGATTTATGAGGAAGGTTTAGGTGTATAAATTGTTATCGTTTTGTTTAAATTGGTTGAAATATGATGATGATTGTTGAAGATGTCTCTACTACCCGTGCGAAGCCGGGGCGGGTTGCTGGTTATAGATAAATTGATAAGTATGTTTATCAGCAGTCTGGTTACCATAGTACAGGCTCTGCCTTATTATTATTATATCATACTTATCAGTAGAATACTTACCAATATTCAGAAAATAAAAATTATAACAACACTAGCAACTTCGCAAGGGTACAAATCATACACCTAAACCTTCCTCATGAATAACTCTGTCTAATAGTGAAAACCGCACGAAAATCCGTTTAGTAGTTTTTCAGATTATCGCGAACAGACAGACAGACGCGGCGGGAGACTTTGTTTTATGAAATGTAGTGATTAGTATATCTTTACATCTTCATTTAAAGTCTCCTCAGTAAAAAACATATTCAATAGCTTCAACATAAGGTCACTCAGACAGACAGATAGGAAATGCTTAATAGTAATAAATACGTAATGTATAGTATAGTAAGTATAAAGTAATGAATGTCTTTAATTTATGGAATGGGTAATAAGTTATTAAAATAAATAGGAATATTAAAAAAAATATTCAAAGAGCAGGTCCTAATTATGTCAATTCTGTTCTTTAATTATTAAATTTTGACATACCAATCTTTTTGATATAACTTCAATGGGAAGCAATGAATTAAAATAAATCGTTATTGAGTGATGTTTGTTTAAATAGTGTTATCAACAAAAATAAATAAAATTGAAGTGTCTGTTTGTAATGTAAAAATAACAATTTAGTTTTAAGCTTATACAGTTATTTGTCTGTGCCTATCTGTTTGTTCCGGCTAATTTACGGAACGGGTGGACCGATTTCCACAGGACTTTCACTGGCAGATAGCTGGTGTTATAAGGAGTAACTTAGGCCACTTTTATTTCAAAAAAAAGAATTAGGGTTTCGCAGAAATATATATATATATATATATATGTACACGCGCGCGGAGCACAGTTAAAAGTAAGATTCCAACCTTTTCCTTAGTGGCTTCCTCATCAGTTGACTCATTAACTACATCCTTTTGACTAACAGTTGATGCTGAATCAACGTCATTTGCCGACGCACTAGTCACTTCATTCGTTTCGACAATAGTTTCGTTTTCACGTGAAATTTCACTTGTCCCATCATTATTGCTTATGTGTTTACTATCACATTCATATACTTTATTTTCACTCTCAGTTTCACTACACTGTTGAATTTCACTTACATTAATGTCAACAACTTCACTATTTTCTTCTTCATCTAACAGCTGCGTCTTAGATACATTTTCTACCACATTTTCAACTTCAGTTGATTCACACTCAGTAACTGGCACTTTATTATCGTTTTTATTTTCACTGAGACAAGGTTGTCTTTCCTCCTCACTCATGTTTTAAGGAAACGTTATACATTTACGTAGTAGTAACGCAGACTGAGCGTTCAATAAGCTGTTATCAGTAAAACGGGACATTTCCGATAAAGATAGCGCGAGGCAAACGCTTGTGATGTGTTGGCGTGTTATTGCAGTACTGAGCTGCCACCGGTTTATGCTAAGTAAACAGATGAATAAACAAAGAATAATGACGTAAATATGCAGATGCACACGTAGGTAGAAACCATTTTAGATGATATGTAAAATTATGTAATTTATGATAAACCCTTTATTTGAATAATATCTCTCAGTTGTTTAAAATTCACATTTTAATATTGAGTATAGGTACTGTTATTTTGAAATATTTATAAATTAGGTTCAGTGTTTAATTAAGGACATACGGTTTTACTCACGTCTATATTTCGGGGATGTCCGACTAGTTTCGGAGACAACGGGCGCCTTTTATCAAAGGGTGAAACGTCCTTACGCGTCGGTTGTAGGCGTCAGTAGGGCGAAAGTTTGTGAGGATGGATGGATGGATACATGTTTGTTAGTCTTTCGAGCAAAAACGGCATAACGGAAGTTTGACAGATGGAAGATTTAAATCATAGCGTATTATATACTACTTTTTAAGTGGGAAAAATACACGGTCATCGTGGGATAGGTTAATATTATATCCACGCGAACGACGACTCAACCTGACGGTGTTTTAAAATACATTGTCCATTAATTTATTGACATCTATTTCGATACAATATATTTAGAAAAACGCAATGTTTACTTCTGAAATAATTACGTAAAGCTATATTTAATAAACTTGTTTGTTGGTAAGGTAAAAATCTTAATCAAAGCGCTATCATACAATTCTTTTCAGGATTGTGCAAACAATGCGAGTATTATGTTGAACCCATGTGTATCTTCTGCTTGCATAGTATCTGAAACTTTAAGTTTCCACTTGTATACTTATTTGTACATTCTTCTACTTGATGAAAGGACTGATTTTTTAAGTATACCTTTATTTTTGCCTATTTACAATGTTAAAATACAGGTCAAGGCTATAATTTTTTAGTATATCCATATAAATAACCTGAGAATCGGTTACTTTTAGCAATAGTTATCGCTTGGTGCACATGAAACAAAAATAACATTTACAATGACAGAAAAGAAGATAGAAGATATCGCTGAGGGTGATAAACACTTTTACTTTGTATAAGTTATAAAAACATTAACATCGTTTTTAGGTAAATGCAGTAGGTATTTACCCATTTAATTAAAGTAACGGTTTGTAATCTTCACTTAGTTCTACTAAGGTATAAACCTCTAAACTAATCTTTGCTCAAGTATTATAAGAGAGCAAGGCCATTGCGCGCGCGCCGTCTGTTGGTGTTTATAACAGCTGATGATTGCGTCATGGTGTGATTAATCGCTGAATACATCGCTTCATTAATAATACGAAGACAACAATCAATGTGGCGTTTGTTTAATGCTTGGCTGCTCATAGTTGATCAGTAAACATTTATTATGAATGCTTTTAAAGATATGTTAACGAAACCCGCATTTTCTAGTTTTAATTAATTTAGTAATTACTAATTTCACTTTATTGAAATTCAGCTCTATAATATTAATATCAACTTGAGACATAAACACAGCCGTCTGATCCCAAACTGGTCAGAGCCTGTACTATGGTACAGTACTGTTAACAGTAACGAATGATATAGGCTATTTCATCGTAATTATTAAAAAAAGTCAAGACTATTATGTCTGAAGTCTTAGTGATGAAAGAATAAACTAGTCATAATAGTGGATATGGATATTGAAATATTGAATAGGCAAATCAGTAACACTAGAGTCACGAAAAGTTTCGAAGTCGATTAAAAAGAATTACTCAAAGGTTTCTTGCGGACTTATTGATTCGTTTTTAATAAATAAAGAATTTCCTTTTTTCCAATTAACAAAAGTATTTGTCAGTCACACATTCGTCGATGAGGAAAATTCCATTGAATACTGGTCTTTTATCTTAATACTTATTAACCGATTTCAAAAATGAGGACGTTCTTAATTCGACTGAATATTGATTTTTTTTTCATGTGTGTGTGCGTTACGCGATATTTTCGTCATTTCTAACCCGATTTTAATAATTATTGTTTTAATACACATTCATGCACATAACGTGATAAATTTACACGACTGAACCACTGTTTTCTAAAATACACGCCTCAGCCTAGTTTGGAAACCAGTGTTTCCAAACCAACACTTAACTCGTGACCGTCACGCTAATAATACATATATAGACTAGAGGGCACTAATCTAAACATGGTGTTCTGTCAGCTCCTTATTAATTATTGTCACCAACCTACTAACGTGACGTTTTAAGTTCGTCTTTTCGTTTAAGTTTTCACTTCTGTCGGCAGTCCCATGACTGCCTGTTTTTTTTTTTATTGTATTGTTTGAACTGAAGGTTGGTCCCATTCCAATTTAAACAAAATATTTCACCTTTTAAGGTGGAAAATTAAAATTAAGGAATGCAGAATACAGCTTATTAAAATTTATCATTTAAGTCAATGATACTTTTTAAAGTTAATTATGAATAGTGTGTGCAGACGCTGCGTTCGTTCCCAATAACATCTCATTTGCATAGCTTATCATAGTACCTACTAAGCGCACGAGTCGTGTGGCTGTTTCAAACGAAAAATCTTACATACTTGCGAGTAGATACGTACCTAATATATTCTGAAATGAGAATATGGAGAAGCTAAATACAATAAGAGTTGTAAATGAAGGTGTAAAGAGCAATAATATAGTATATTATCTTATATATAGTATATTATCTTATATATAGTATATTATCTTATATATAGTATATTATCTTATATATAGTATATCTTACTATTAATGTTAGTGTTAGGTACAATCGTTAAAAGCGAACTCTACCAGACATCCTTTGGATGGATTTACTGACTGGCGTAAGTGGTAGCTGTCGGTGTACTACATAATTATAATTATACACATATGACATAACTAAATACCGTTTGGTCTAGTGGTTAGTGACTCTGAATACTGAGTCAGAGGTCGTGAATTCGATTTCCACCCAGGACAAATAATTGTGTGATGAGCATTATCATTTGTCCAGTGTCTGGATGTAATTTATCTATAATTTATATTTATTTTTTAATTTTTATTATAAAACAAAGTCCTCTACCGCGTCTTTCTGTCTGTCTGTCTATTCGCGATAAACTGAAAAACTACTAAACGGATTTTCATGTTGTTTTCACCAATAGACAGGGTGATTTATGAGGAAGGTTTAGGTGTATAAATTGTTATCGTTTTGTTTAAATTGGTTGAAATATGATGATGATTGTTGAAGATGTCTCTACTACCCGTGCGAAGCCGGGGCGGGTTGCTGGTTATAGATAAATTGATAAGTATGTTTATCAGCAGTCTGGTTACCATAGTACAGGCTCTGCCTTATTATTATTATATCATACTTATCAGTAGAATACTTACCAATATTCAGAAAATAAAAATTATAACAACACTAGCAACTTCGCAAGGGTACAAATCATACACCTAAACCTTCCTCATGAATAACTCTGTCTAATAGTGAAAACCGCACGAAAATCCGTTTAGTAGTTTTTCAGATTATCGCGAACAGACAGACAGACGCGGCGGGAGACTTTGTTTTATGAAATGTAGTGATTAGTATATCTTTACATCTTCATTTAAAGTCTCCTCAGTAAAAAACATATTCAATAGCTTCAACATAAGGTCACTCAGACAGACAGATAGGAAATGCTTAATAGTAATAAATACGTAATGTATAGTATAGTAAGTATAAAGTAATGAATGTCTTTAATTTATGGAATGGGTAATAAGTTATTAAAATAAATAGGAATATTAAAAAAAATATTCAAAGAGCAGGTCCTAATTATGTCAATTCTGTTCTTTAATTATTAAATTTTGACATACCAATCTTTTTGATATAACTTCAATGGGAAGCAATGAATTAAAATAAATCGTTATTGAGTGATGTTTGTTTAAATAGTGTTATCAACAAAAATAAATAAAATTGAAGTGTCTGTTTGTAATGTAAAAATAACAATTTAGTTTTAAGCTTATACAGTTATTTGTCTGTGCCTATCTGTTTGTTCCGGCTAATTTACGGAACGGGTGGACCGATTTCCACAGGACTTTCACTGGCAGATAGCTGGTGTTATAAGGAGTAACTTAGGCCACTTTTATTTCAAAAAAAAGAATTAGGGTTTCGCAGAAATATATATATATATATATATATGTACACGCGCGCGGAGCACAGTTAAAAGTAAGATTCCAACCTTTTCCTTAGTGGCTTCCTCATCAGTTGACTCATTAACTACATCCTTTTGACTAACAGTTGATGCTGAATCAACGTCATTTGCCGACGCACTAGTCACTTCATTCGTTTCGACAATAGTTTCGTTTTCACGTGAAATTTCACTTGTCCCATCATTATTGCTTATGTGTTTACTATCACATTCATATACTTTATTTTCACTCTCAGTTTCACTACACTGTTGAATTTCACTTACATTAATGTCAACAACTTCACTATTTTCTTCTTCATCTAACAGCTGCGTCTTAGATACATTTTCTACCACATTTTCAACTTCAGTTGATTCACACTCAGTAACTGGCACTTTATTATCGTTTTTATTTTCACTGAGACAAGGTTGTCTTTCCTCCTCACTCATGTTTTAAGGAAACGTTATACATTTACGTAGTAGTAACGCAGACTGAGCGTTCAATAAGCTGTTATCAGTAAAACGGGACATTTCCGATAAAGATAGCGCGAGGCAAACGCTTGTGATGTGTTGGCGTGTTATTGCAGTACTGAGCTGCCACCGGTTTATGCTAAGTAAACAGATGAATAAACAAAGAATAATGACGTAAATATGCAGATGCACACGTAGGTAGAAACCATTTTAGATGATATGTAAAATTATGTAATTTATGATAAACCCTTTATTTGAATAATATCTCTCAGTTGTTTAAAATTCACATTTTAATATTGAGTATAGGTACTGTTATTTTGAAATATTTATAAATTAGGTTCAGTGTTTAATTAAGGACATACGGTTTTACTCACGTCTATATTTCGGGGATGTCCGACTAGTTTCGGAGACAACGGGCGCCTTTTATCAAAGGGTGAAACGTCCTTACGCGTCGGTTGTAGGCGTCAGTAGGGCGAAAGTTTGTGAGGATGGATGGATGGATACATGTTTGTTAGTCTTTCGAGCAAAAACGGCATAACGGAAGTTTGACAGATGGAAGATTTAAATCATAGCGTATTATATACTACTTTTTAAGTGGGAAAAATACACGGTCATCGTGGGATAGGTTAATATTATATCCACGCGAACGACGACTCAACCTGACGGTGTTTTAAAATACATTGTCCATTAATTTATTGACATCTATTTCGATACAATATATTTAGAAAAACGCAATGTTTACTTCTGAAATAATTACGTAAAGCTATATTTAATAAACTTGTTTGTTGGTAAGGTAAAAATCTTAATCAAAGCGCTATCATACAATTCTTTTCAGGATTGTGCAAACAATGCGAGTATTATGTTGAACCCATGTGTATCTTCTGCTTGCATAGTATCTGAAACTTTAAGTTTCCACTTGTATACTTATTTGTACATTCTTCTACTTGATGAAAGGACTGATTTTTTAAGTATACCTTTATTTTTGCCTATTTACAATGTTAAAATACAGGTCAAGGCTATAATTTTTTAGTATATCCATATAAATAACCTGAGAATCGGTTACTTTTAGCAATAGTTATCGCTTGGTGCACATGAAACAAAAATAACATTTACAATGACAGAAAAGAAGATAGAAGATATCGCTGAGGGTGATAAACACTTTTACTTTGTATAAGTTATAAAAACATTAACATCGTTTTTAGGTAAATGCAGTAGGTATTTACCCATTTAATTAAAGTAACGGTTTGTAATCTTCACTTAGTTCTACTAAGGTATAAACCTCTAAACTAATCTTTGCTCAAGTATTATAAGAGAGCAAGGCCATTGCGCGCGCGCCGTCTGTTGGTGTTTATAACAGCTGATGATTGCGTCATGGTGTGATTAATCGCTGAATACATCGCTTCATTAATAATACGAAGACAACAATCAATGTGGCGTTTGTTTAATGCTTGGCTGCTCATAGTTGATCAGTAAACATTTATTATGAATGCTTTTAAAGATATGTTAACGAAACCCGCATTTTCTAGTTTTAATTAATTTAGTAATTACTAATTTCACTTTATTGAAATTCAGCTCTATAATATTAATATCAACTTGAGACATAAACACAGCCGTCTGATCCCAAACTGGTCAGAGCCTGTACTATGGTACAGTACTGTTAACAGTAACGAATGATATAGGCTATTTCATCGTAATTATTAAAAAAAGTCAAGACTATTATGTCTGAAGTCTTAGTGATGAAAGAATAAACTAGTCATAATAGTGGATATGGATATTGAAATATTGAATAGGCAAATCAGTAACACTAGAGTCACGAAAAGTTTCGAAGTCGATTAAAAAGAATTACTCAAAGGTTTCTTGCGGACTTATTGATTCGTTTTTAATAAATAAAGAATTTCCTTTTTTCCAATTAACAAAAGTATTTGTCAGTCACACATTCGTCGATGAGGAAAATTATATATAAGTACCGGATATATGATGTCTGTCTGTTTTTCAAGGATTTTATCAATTTTATCACTCAGAATCTTCAGTGTACGTATCATCTTTATGCCGATGACTTGCAACTATACTATCAAGCTACTGTAGACCGGATATCTGAGGCTATTCTCATGATAAATCGCGAACTGGAGGCTATTAGTGGCTGGTCCGACAGATTTGGTTTGACTGTAAACCCAACCAAATGCCAAGTCATCATTGTAGGCAGTCAACGTATGATCAGGAGGCTAGACCTAGATAGACTACCATCTGTAACCTTCAACGGATCCAATATACCTTATGGTCCCTCCGTCAAGGATCTAGGCCTCATTATTGATACCAACCTAAACTGGCAAACCCAGGTTACTAGTGTCAGCCAAAGAGTTACAGGCACACTGCGTGCATTATACCGTATTAAAAACTTTCTCCCATCTAAGATCAAAGCTATGTTAGTTCAGACTCTGATTATCCCCATTATTGATTATGGTGATGTATGCTACTATGACCTGAATGCAGATCTTCTCAACAAATACGACCGTCTTCTGAATAACTGCATTCGATTCATTTTTAATCTTGTTAAGTATGATCACGTTTCTTCTTTTTCTTCTGAATTGAAGTGGCTTCCTATTCGTTAGCGCCGTCATCTGCGCGCCCTCACCACTCTGTATTTAATTCTCAACTCACCCACTTCTCCTACATTTCTTACCTCCATTCTCCAGTATCTTTGCTCTAATCATCACAGAAATCTCCCCTCTTCAAACAATCTTCTCCTATTATGTCCCAGTCATTCTTCAGCATGTGTCAACTCTTCTTTCATTATTCAGTCTGTCCTCCTCTGGAACGCTCTACCGCAGGAAATCAGGATGGCACCTAGTCGCCTATCATTTAAAACAAAGGTTCGTGCTCTCCTCTTCAGTAAACTAGCAAAATCATCAGAACAGTAGAAAAAAAATATGTTTTTGTATCTATTATTTATATAACTATATTTATATGTTCATGTATGTATCTATGTAAATATTTATTTATGTCTTTTTCGTATATATATATTTATTTCTTCTGATATTACACTCATCCGTATGCTTCCCAATGCACATACTTCATTATTTTCTACACCACCTTAAGGTAGACTGGCAGAGAATGTCTTTGACATTAAGTCCGCCTCTGTACATGTTGTGCATAAAGCATTAAATAAATAATAGGACATTTTATAAACCCAAGGTCGAAGTATGACATTTTTTGGATGTTTACGTTAAAAATGATTTTGTAGAAATATTTGACTCTTTAATGGCAAAGGTTGTGAGACAAGTTTGGTCTTAAAGTGTTAATGTCCTTATCTTGGTGTGGATAAAATGACTAAATAATAAAAACAACCTCTCTAATGGAGCATACTGTTCTGTTTTCGCGAATGAACGCGAGTCATAGGCGACTCAAGTTCGGTTGATACTCGGTATACAACCAGTCACGAATGTGCCGCAGTGACGAACGAACGGTTTGATGCTTTGTAAGCAAACTTGCGATTTGTGTATTTGCTTCAAATAAGTACTGACTTAATATGGCAATGGATTTTTTTACTATTAAGTCTCAGTCAAGGCGCAAATATATTTCTTTTTATCCCGATAATCCAACGATATAGGGGGTGAAATATATATAATAATATAATAACGCGGGTGAAATGGCGTGGCGCTGCTAGTTATCTATAATTATATAATTTCGTGTCTCGCTGTTTGTTCGCGATGAATTCCTAAACTAATGAAACTAAAATAAACCGATTTTAATGAAATTTTGCGCAACGTGTGGAGTTTGGTCCACTTTAGAGATAGGATAGTTTTTTATTTTACTGCAAATTATCTAGCTACGCAACCCGTGGCCGGATAGCTAGTTCGACTATGGATACTTGCAAATCACAAGTTATGTCTAGAACTACGCGGGTTAAATCTGAAATAGATATAATCTACACGAAAATCCTGGTCCGGATGGGAACGGAGTGATTGTTGTTTTCTGAAAAACCTGAAAAAGTTGAAAATATGTTTTCCTTATAGTGTGGAAGAGTCTAATACGATTCCGCGTCGTTGGTTTTCAAAAAAAAAATTTGGTGAGGAGTTAAAAACCAATTGGGTAGTTAATAAAACAAAATAATAAGGATGTTATATTTGTTTGTACTCACTTTGTCGTCAAAGAATCCTTGATCATCAGTTCTTTGCTGACCCAGTAGTCTGTCAGTTTCAAGATCTGTATCAGCTTCATCTACAAAGACAATATACAATTATTAAGTAGGCCTACATTTATGGGTAAGGTATACATTCTAAATATACATATTCTTAATCTTCACTTAATGAAATCCATTTGCGAGTACCAGACACATAATTGCTGTGCACTTACAATATAGGATACTTAATTTAAAAGTTATGTATAGTTTACCTTCATCTCCGCTTGCTGGTTTAATTTCTACAGATTCTGTGCTCTGGGCAGATGATGGCCTTTTCCTGTTGATAGCAATTTTATTGTTAATAATGACTGAAAACATTTAGTTATTATAATACGTGTAAGAAATGTAGCGTTCAGAAGATCATATGTACCTTGGCGGATAAACATCATCATGATGTGCGTGGTGGTGATGTGGCGTGTGTCCACCGTGTGGCGCGTGTGTCGCGTGTGACGACACAGACGCATGTGGCGACACGGAGGCGTGTGGCGCGTGGACGAGAGGCGCGAGGGCGGGGGAGGCGGGGCGGTGCGGCGCGGGCGCTGGCGGCGGAGGCGCTGACTCGCTACATGCTACAACAACAAAATTGCTACTTAGAGCTAATGTTCTGCCGAGGTAGAAATTGTCTTATTATAAGCCTCTCCGTTTCCATGCAAAAGACGAAAATGATAGCACTGGATTAATTTTGAAGCAGTGCACATGATTGGCACCAACCTCCGTTCGAATTAAACCGTAACCCGGACCAATAACGAGGAAAGGTGGCCTTCGGGGCTGTAAGGAAGAAACTTTTGAAAAAGTTAGCTTGCAAATAGAGTTTGCTGTGTTTGAATCTCCTTTGGCTGCAGTAAAGAGGTCTGAAAAAGAACTTTGCCCGGGTCAGGGTTGATGTCCCGCTTGTGTATCATACGCGCTTCTCGAGTGGGGAGGTTATCCTCTCCTACAAGTGGACGGGATCGGGGGCAACGGCTGGCAGGACTACCATTCCTCCCAATCCCGTTCACCTGAGGAACCTTTGGTAGAAACAGTGTTTACCGCCACTCTCGGTGTTTTAACAGTTGTTATGTTAGTTTACGTATTACAAAGGTGAGAATCTTTTGATTCATTTGGAAGAAAAGTTCAACTTTTGTAGCGTGTTATCGCAGATACCATTTTTATATTTTTTCTGTCTTTTAATCAAATTCTAATTGTGATGTTATAGTATTAGGACATATGATTAGAATAGAAATAATTATTATAGATAAATATTTAGTTTTATAATATTTAATATTAATTAATGTAATTGTTTTAAATTGTAAAATAAGCAATAATCATTAAAATAAGTAGGTACATATTAGAACTGTGTTTTTATGCCGATTTTATTGAATGTGTATATTTAATTATTTTTTTCTTTTTAGAATATAGTTTAATGTCATAGGTTTAAGTTGTTAAATATTTGCATGCCGTTGTAGTTGGTGAAACATGCTGTACCTACTTAATTTTATATGTAAAACAACAACACTATTGTAACTATGTTTCTAGCAAGTAAAGATTATTATTATCATTATGTACAAAAAGTATTGTTGTACATTACATTGTAACCAATTCTGTAATGACTCACCTAACGGATCCAAAGAATGTAGATCCGCATCAGACAACACGTGCGCGTCCGTACTCGTTCCGTTCTCCACTATCTCTTTTATCACAACTGAGTTCTAGAAAAGAGACAAACATATCAAATAATGAACATTGACGATGTGGATCGATTTTTAATCCGTATGACCACGCTATACATATTAGAACACAACTACCGCGAATGGTATTAATAATAATTTAAGATAATATATATTTTTTAAACAATTAAGTTTGAAAACAAGCATTCTGCCTGCCTATTATTTTCGCGGCGGTTATTTTCACTCACAACGCTAGTAGCGTCACGCACCTATGATGACAACTTTACGCCACGAGCGCTCAATGTGGGTTCGATATTCGCTATTCCCCTTGCTTTCATTACAGTAATTCCTTGATGTACATCATGGAATTACTGTCTTGATACTTGTCTTTCAAACTTCTTAATTGCCCTAAGCAAGTAAAAAAGAAAATATTTGCTAGATTTGAACAGTTCTTCGTTAACTAAAGCATGAAAGGTTCATTTTGCTACAATTACTCCAGCATTACTTACGCATCAAATTATTAGAAATAGATTAAGTATTTACTAGCCGTGCCCACAGTTTATGGTCACTGCTTCGCTTCTAAGGGTAGCGAGAGAGCAAGCGAGCGTGAAGTTAAATGGCCGTCCTTAAGATTAGAGTTATCAAAACAAAAATAACTTTTCAAATCCGACGGTAGTTCCAGGGCCGAGTGCGCTCAACCAAAAACAAACTCCTCAAACTAAAACTTATATTATCTTATTTTAATTACTAGCAGATCAGATAGATGAAGAGCTTTAGTGCTTACAGTATTGTTAAAACACGAATAATTTGGATCACTAATAAATAAACACAAATATTTACGAAAATTATCAACTTCAACTTTTGATTAAGAGCTACTACAATTTTGCCAATGTCAGGTTATCCAGAGGACAAGCTGTCAAGGGATTTTATGTAGAACTATGGTAGAGTCAAAGAGAATTTGTAAAGACATAGAGACTAGAGAAATAATTGTTATAATTGTTGACTTTTCCAGGCATAATCAAACCTAAGTAATAGAGCCCATTACGTAAATAAAACAAAAATAAATGTAAGTAAATAAATAAATAATAAACAAAAATAAATATTTTGTTATGTTATGACCTCAAAACTACAACTTGACTTTATTGACATTAATCTGTGACATTAATAATAACTAATGTGTATAGACAAGTGAAAACGAGTGATAAGATCAATTTAAGGGATGTGGAGCGAGGAATGACATCATAAATAGGGAACCTTGTCTTACGAAAAATATCAATATTGTGTAAACAGGTGTAAACCTCAGAGTAATAATTACTATTGTTCTTAGGTGTAAACATATTGATGATGGTACCTTGTTTTGACAACGTCGCGTCGTTTTTAATGCTGTCAATAAACCATGGAGTACACTAAAGAGCCTTTAAACGTTTTCTTACTAAGTATAGGAATTGAATTAAATTTAAATTCAATATCTTCATTTCATAAAATTGATCATCAATTATTCGAAATCGTCAATTTAAAAAATAATTATTATAATTAAAAAATATAGATTAACACACACAGTAACCTATTATGGTATTAAAATTAAAAGTAAGCCAATAAACTAAAGTTAGGCTATGAAAATAGGGAGACTGAAATTTAAGGAAAATTAAAAAAAGAAAAACATAAGAAATGGAAAATAAGAATCATATTATTAGCTTACATCATATTTCTATTCAGTATATGAAATAGCCTGTGAATTAAACACAATTCAATCCCAAGCATTTTCATCCTGTTAATAATCCACTACTGAGTAAAAACCCTCAAGACATAGTAGTCGTTTTACTGTGGACTTAAACTTGTTGAGACTTGAGGACTTAAAGATTTGAATATTATCTGGAATTTTATTATAAAACCGCACACATTGACCTCGAAACAACTTGTAAATTTTTATTGGGTATGAAGAAAGTTCCTACCTACTATGACTTTATGGAACTAGGAGGTGGACCTGGCTCCATTATGAAACCATTGTTACTAAGTTCAATCTGTTGTACTCGTCAAAACGAATCGAAAAAAATGTGAGTCAAACTCGAGGAGATTACTAGTAACCACTGAAGAGTTCCACTATCCACCTCCTGGCTCCATCGTCAGACCAGTTCCAAGACGCCTAATTATAGTATTGTCATCTAAACTACATAATATATACATTCAAAGTTTCATTTCGATGCGACAATTAGCAGTAGGTTTTTTTTTTTGTGTTTTTATAAAAAGACAACTCCCATTAGCACTCCTGTGTCGCGGGGGATTTTACAAACATACAAACAACGGACACAAAGATCACTAGACTAGGGTGGAAATCGAACCCATCTGGCTCAGCAGTCAGGGTCACTAACCACTATACCAACAGGCCAGACATGTTAAAATTAACTTTCAAGATTTGTTTACATAGTTCATAGGCGTTCGGTAAACTGACCTGGATCAATTGATTATTGTTGTCCATATCTGAGGCGTGTCCCGATGACAACCCATCTTCTACGATAGGTAAGTGAGTCACTACTCCACAGGTTGTGTCCATTTGAACTGAAATAGTTTTTTTATATTAGATTGTACAATGGTAACCAAGTAGGTTAGCACATTACAAAGTGATCCTAGCCAGGTCAGTCTAGGATGGGTGACCATTCTTAACACATTGAGACCACTCCGTGCCTCGGAGAGCACGTTAAACCATCGGTGCCGGGTGCCATACAAAAATCTGTGGCATTGGTTACGGGTAGTTGGAGCCCTTAGAAGTCCGACAAACTGGTCTAACTACAGAACTTCTTATTATTTTAGACAATTACGAGTATACCTTTCAGCTCGGAGAGTTCGCTCTCCATGATGATGAGCGAC
Organism: Callimorpha dominula; assembly: GCA_949752705.1. Taxonomy (NCBI): domain Eukaryota; kingdom Metazoa; phylum Arthropoda; class Insecta; order Lepidoptera; family Erebidae; genus Callimorpha; species Callimorpha dominula. The sequence goes on from OX456992.1 coordinate 3,505,053, forward strand.
AGCTCACTGGCCGTGTCGCTGGTGTCGGTGGAGAGCGCGAAGGGCACATCTCGTCCCGCGGCGGTGGCGGCGGTGGCAGCGGTGGCGGCGACCGCGGCGGCAGGCGCCGCGCCGGCGGCGGGCGAGGCCGAGCCGCTCCAAGCGGCACCCACGCGGAGCGCGTGCGTGTCGGCGCCCAGCGTGCCCAACGCGCCCGTACGCACCTACATCAACGGCTAAGTGAAACTCATTCTAATTTGGAAAAGTAATCTTAGAACTACATTTATATTTTTAGAAACTCAATAAACTGAATATGTCTTAATTGTAGTAATTTTTTTACTTGTTGAAAACTCGGTCATAAATTACAGGAGGGCTTTACTTTACTTTTACTTTTTAAAAAAGATTACTAGTAACGTGGGTCACACATTACTAGTATTCTTGTTACTCTGGGTGGGGTTCGAACCTGCAACCACTTGATCGCAAGCACGACGCCTTAACACCTTGTTCAGATTGGGCGAATTACGCGCGAGTGCATACGCGCGTACATATACGCGCGTAGACGAGTTCAATAGAATACAGTGATTCCGTTCACATGATACGCGCGAGAGATATCACTCGCGCGTAATACGCGTGTCATACGTCGGAATCTCGACTCGATCGCTGCACGCGCGTAGTGCGCGCGAGCCGAGATACTCAGAGCTCCTTGTTGCGTTCAGTATACGCGCGTTACTAAGAGCGAGTGGACAGATTTGTCAGTAAAATTATAACCTCATGTTCAAACATGGAAAAAGATTGTTTAACCTTGATGTGATCACAAGTTTTTCTTCAACCGTAACAACGTGTCTTATTACATAATTTTCAGATGGTGATAAGTCATCCTTTACTAAGTCAAGTAATTTGTCGAAAGTATCAATTGTCATTCGGAAATAGTTAAAAAACTTTTCATTGTGTTGTCTTAAGTTTGAGTACAAAGTTATAAACATGCTGTGGGTCATTCTATCGCGTAAATTGGATGCATTCTAAACCTTCTGTTTTCCGTTTTCTTGCTCTTTTTCCATCTGCGATATGCGAGCCACAATACTACTGCTTCGTCCAAATCCATTTTGATGACTGAAACCGGCCCATATTTTTACGAGCGTGGTCCGCGTTATATAAACGCAATCAAGAATTGTCTCGCGCGTATGCACACGCGCGTTATTCGCTCTATCTGAACGAAGCCTAGTCATTACACTAATAGTTATTACACTATTAGGTACAACAAGATTTAACATATCAGCATTTATCAAGTATATGTCATTGTATATATAGTTATTCTCATCCTGCTGCCAGCACACAGCACAACTATATAAAAGAGAGCAATATTGTTATCCCACTTTAATAATTTATGACCAAGTTTGCAGGAAGTAAGTAATTTTACTATAGCAGCGGTGGAAAAGTTGTCAGCAATATTATGTACTTACGATACTCGAGCAAACTTTAGAGGGCTCGGAAATCCCAGTAACAGCCAGTTCGAATAAAGTATGATTCACACCGAACGGGCCGCACCGGAGCGCGTTTTTAGTACGGTAATGGAAATTTAACTTTATATTTATTACTTAAAATTCATTTTTGCATGGTACTTCATGACGGGCGGTTGGCTCCGCCCACTTGCGCTCGGCTACCGAAGCGCGACACGACGCGCTCCGCCGCGGCCCGTTCATTGTGAACCGTACTTTACAGTTACGCGACCCTGACTTGCTTACACTCCCGGATCTATTAGCATCCGGGCATCCCCGAAGTACACCCGAGAGTAATACAGTATATATTTTCATAAAGGTGTGCACGTACCTGTAGTCCTAAAAAGTTGGTATGATTACGTGGCGTGTGAGGTGAGTCTAGTGGGTCAGTAGTATTCGGCCACTCCGACTCACTGCCGCCTTCCATTCCGTTCTCTGATGGACACTCTGCGGTTTGACGCCGCAGCTCATAGTCTAACTCCTGTAGGATAGACTGTACGCGTTATAATGTAGTATACTTGTCTAGAGATAATTATTTCATTTTATTGAAAGCCAAAGGCAAAAATTCATTTAAAACATAGCGAATGCGTGAAATAATCTGTCTATTTGGGATAAACTTTTATTTAGTGCTTTAATTAGTTAAATACGTAGACGATGTGTTTGAAATAAAGTTTTTTAAGAGTTACCGTACCCTACAAATCATAAAAAATACATATGGTACATATATACCTTTAGCACATAAACTTAATATACCAACGTAATAAGTTAAAGGTTTAGCATTAGCATCCGGCGGTTTTAGTACTCAATACGTTTATTGCACACTGTAATGTTATAAAGTTATTATAACAGGTAGTTCATTATGGACCCTGTCGGGCACGGCAGCGTCGGAGACAGGATGAAGTTATGAAACATATTAGGTACTTAAGTGTTCGTTGAATTGTGTAAATAACATTATGAAATTCAACTTTCGTTCAAATAATAAACTATTTTTGGTTTTTTTTTCGGGTTTAATTTACCATATTGTAGCTATTCGTCGATTTTTTATAACATTAAATTTACTAAATTGTAAATAAAGTAAAGTAAACAATTTAATAAATTTAATGTTATCTTTAATTTATAAATGTTACATATTAAAGTAACTTCTCTAAATCCATAAATTGTAAATACATAATGTTACAGAATGGTGTAGTCATATTTTATGGTCGTATAGTAGATCCCGTAAATAACATAAAGCGCTAACAGTTTTATGAAAACTCTTGATATTTAGTAAAGAAATTTTATTTTGTAACTGACAAATTAAATTTAAAAATTAACCGATTAAGCTAATATTTCGTAAGAGAGAGCTGACATGACTGAAACTTTGAAAACAAAAATAAAAAAGTCTGCATAAAAAACATAATAATAATTGGAATTGTCAAATTCATAATAATAATAATATGTTGTTTAGAAACGTTCACCTACACCAGGAATATCACTTTACGAATTTTTATAAAGCTTTCTTTTGTCAGCTACACAAACGCTCCTAAAAACTTGACGAACAACTGTATATAATTATAATTTATCAGAGTGCACAAAGCAAATTCTTTTAGCATTTTATAACGCACATAGCAACAACTTAACCACTTTATTCATAAAAGCTTAAGGCTAAGCATAACCCTCGGACAGTTCAGTACAAAATAAATAACGCAAGGTAAGTTTTGAAAGGTATTTAAAAGTACTGACAAGACAAGAAGACCTTACACAAAACAAAACTTTTAAGAAACCGCAGCTTTAAATACCTGTCGTATGAATATGCGACACATGTAAATAAAAAATAACAATGCAAATAAGCGTTAATGAATAAATTGGTTAATCTATATTTATATATTTACCTGGAAGTTAACTATTTCGTCGTTGGTGTTGAGCTGTGTCTGACCCGCCTGCGTGGTGGGACATCGGAAGAACTCTTCTAACACCTTTCTTGTCTCCGAAAACTCGTACAGGTAGTCGAATGCGGCAGAGCTCGAAGGTGGGGTCACGTCTCTGCTTTCTGTTACTACCCTCTGTAATTGAAAAATAAATGATGATTGATTAATTTTATACTGTCGTAGTACTCGAATACCTGCTATTAGTTTGCAGATTTTTAAGACATAAGAAGAAAAAAACAGTATAAGTACATAATAGGGACTATCTTCAGAAAACATATTCAGTCAATGCCCCTTTTTGGGGTAATAAGGGGGCATTGACTAAAGATTGTGTTACTAACACGATCCTACGAGAGCTGTTTATTCATTGTTCTGTCGGGTGTGAGTACATCGCCAACGCTAAACAGCGAAACTTCCTATATCCTATTTCCCCATAAAAGCTGTTTTATTAACTGGGCATTATGATTTGTATTTCGTACAGCGTCAAACATTTGTCAATCAAGAAGCACTTCAATAAGAAAAGCAGAATAAAAATTTAAAGGTGTCAGATAACATTTTTTTTTAGTTTATAGCTAAACCAACCTGAGGAAATCCAGGCTTCGGCGATCTCGTAGCCTTCTGTATCCCAATACCGTATCTTCTCGGCGAGCCTTCGTACTCAGCAATCGGCAGCTCACCTATCACCCTTGTCACCCTGCTTTTATCCTCATCCCCTGACAGCCACACCCCTGAAGGGCTCGCATCACTCAACCTGACATCATCACGCGACGGAGACGACTCACTTCCATCACTCACTTCACTCTTATTGTTTAGTTCACTATCACCGTTTTTAATATTGTCTAAAGTTCTCTTAACACTCATATCGATCTCATCATCACTGGCTTCAGGTTCCATCCTCAAACCTAGAGACACAGAATTCAATATCACTGAAAATAAAAGAGAAAGAAAAAAAAATGGTGAATAACAATGGTTCGTTGGATAGGACGGATATGGGGCAAGTTAGTTTTGTAAACTTTGATTATCCAATTGGGAAATAATTGAATGATTGTTTAATTGGCAAAGCCGTTGGTGTATGGTGTGTGGGTGAGAACTATTTTTATACAACAAAGGTGACATGCAAGTACGTGGCCCATTTATATGATACTAGTCGGTTCCCGCAGTTTCACCCGCGTTTATCGTCGCTGCTTCATTCCTATGGGGCGTAGCGTGATGCTACATAGCCTATACTATTCCTCATGAATCTGGCTATCATATTATACAAAAAGACTTTCGAATCCAAGTGATAGTGCCAGAGATGAGCGCGTTTATTACATTAGTATAGATAAGGCGGCTAAAATATCAATGTCAATATTTATTTACAAGGTCTTTTACTGCTTAAACTCTGGCTAATTTGATTGAAAATATTCATTGTTTTTATTATTCACTTAATGTTTCAATGAACACAAAAATAATAGGAGGTCTGCATTAGTACAATGTACTTCTCACTTATTTCATAAAATCAATTGTTAATCCGTTCAAAGTTTTTGTCAACTCATATTTTTTTCATATTATTTCAAAATTTTTGAGTTCTGGCAACAATTAAATAAAGCAAAGAATTTTTGTAGGTAAATTATTAATGTGCCTGCACCCTTAAGATTGTTTTAGTTTTTTCTATAGCCAAAGACTATTTATTCTTCGAGTGACTAGCTAACTCAGCGGTAGTAACTGAACTTAGATTAGAAACCCATAAAAATAGAAGCGAGCCTGTTATTTTAATTCATAAACTGATTTTTAAAGATTTGGATAAATAAAGTTTACACTAAAACATGTTTTGAAAAATGTCAACAGTGAGCAATAAAAACAAACGTGTACTGTAAAACCAAGAAAGCACGTGAACATACAAGAACAATAAAATTGTGAGACAGCTATTGTACTAATGAATATATAAGGGATTTCAGAGCTAGAGGCGTGACTTTTTTGCTGACTGTATCTGAGAAATATTTTCTTGAATTTATAAAAAAATAATTGTATTTTATCGATTTGAACGAAGTCATGCGCTGTATCGATAAAGTAAGTACGGTGGGCTAGCACTCCAGTGAAACGTTTCACTCAAGTCCACTTCAAGTGGATTCACTAGCTATGTAGTCACTAGAACGTCTTTGACATTTTAACTATTAACCTTACACTAGTGGTGTACACTGTAAAATAAAATAAGGTAAGTATGACATATCTTCTAAACGAATTAACATGGGAACTACACTAAAATATAAGACCTAAGTTCGCACTCGGTTTAAAAGAAATTTCAAAGTATGATTTATCAATCTTTATACAGTCTTTGGTTTGTGCTGCAGCACACTGGCGCCTCGAGCGAGAAAAAAACATAATAGGATACCCTATTTCCCTTTCTAGCAATAAAAATAAATGACAATTACCTTTCCAATCGTCGCCGTCGTCGAAAACGACCACCTCGCCGTCGGCCACGACAGCTATGGGACTACTTTTCGTGCTAACATCAGTGGTCTTATGGGGGTCGAGTATTGGTGAGCTGTTCTTGGGTATGCCCATGGTGCTTTGTTCAATGATCGGGTCTCGGGCACCGTTCGTGTAAGTAGGCGACGTGTGCCGCGATATCATTTTTTTAGGCTCATTGTTTATTCTGTGTAGAGATATCTGAAACAAGCAAAAAAAATATTTTAAAATCTTATAAAAAGTATTGAATGCCCACTTGGGCATTCAATACTTTTTAAACTTGTGTAGGTATATGCGATATACACTTTACAAGTTTACGCATTTTAAATACCATACATAATAGAATTTATTTTTCTGTAATTTTTCTAACATTATGTTATAGGAATGTTCATCATGAAATAATTGGTTGCTTAAGAATGGTTAATGCACTAATTACACTTACCTCATTAACCAGATTATCGGCGCCGTAGTCTACGGTGTCCTTGGTGAGAGAGCGCACTTTGTTCCTGAGGTTGTGTTTGTGCGTGTTGTTATGTCTCAGCTTGCGCAAAGCCTTCGTTCGACTCTGGGAGTACAGCTCCCGACCTCCTGCTATTTCTATGATCCTGGTAACAGACATAATGACCAGACGTTAATATCCTGAAGATTCTTTTTTTTTTGCACCCGATGTTAGAAACGGAGGGTAGGTATTACAAGATTTTGAGAAATGAGCCAAAGTTTTGACTTTTCTGAAATACCATGTTTATTTTCTACTTTAAGGTTTTTTTATTGCACTGAAGTTCAATCGCGATCATTTATACCAAACATCTGTCTATTTAAATTGCTTGCAAAATGCTTAATTTGCACGCACGATAAAACATTGTTGTATTATATTATTTCACTAAATATGTATTGTTAAAGTGTCTGGTGATGTAAAAGATTGGCCGTGAGTTTATTTGTCCGATTTCCTCTCACAAGGCTCAAATACTTGGAAACGGGCGTTATAGACCGACATTGGACCAAATTAAAATGGGACCAGACGGGAAGCACCAGCTTTCAATTAAAAAAAAAATCATTAAAATCGGTTCACCCAATCGAAAGCTCTGAGGTGACAAACATAAAAAGCAGTTCAATTGACAACCTCCTCCTTTTTTGAAGTCGGTTAAAAAGACGTTTTCAAACAATTCTTAAAGAATTTTATGAAATAAGGATGTTTGACTTTGACTTTCTTGGGCACGTTCGGATAGAAATTATAAAATTAAACATGCCACATAGCCTGATGGATATTAATGTCGCATGCCAGTAGTGATACGGACTAAGAAGAACGAGAATTTCATGGCTGTAGTTTAGAATATAACGTGTAATTAATATTAAATGTAGCTTATTCAATAGATTTAAATTTTGATCCATTACATAATATCTTTTTCCACATTATATTGCTGCTTTGATTACAACAATGCGTTGTTACAATAACAGTATATAACCATTTACTTCTGCGTTCCTAGACTGGGTCTTTCTTCTTTATTACCGAAACTACTTTGTCCACTCCAGATATTCAAATAGAAATAACTTTTAAAATAACATCAAATATGACGACATAAAAAAATTTGTATGATATTGTTCAAATATGATATGATAAATGATAGGTAAAAATAGATAAGATTGATTAATATTAATGACCTGGTGGTTGAATGTCGACCGTAACTCATTCAGTTTTCAATGTTTTGTTTTATATCTATCTCCAGTATAACTTGTACTGTCATGGTACGGCGTACCATGACAGGTACGCCGTACCATGACAGTACAAGGTGGGCCACTGTAGCTGTTTGTAGCCATTTTTACATATTTTTTCAATTTAATTTTTTTTAGCTCTCTGCACTTCTACATATACACTTTAAGTAAGACAATTATATGACATTCCGTGCGCGATATTTCCTTCCAAATGGGTATAAATAATCTTTCACGTATTAAAATATAGATATCTGCCATAAAATAATAACACAAATTACAATTCACATAACATGTTCTTTAATTTGGAATAAGCTACGCAATTTCCATTAATTGCATAACTTATTCTATTTGTACCTAGTCCCGATAAGATAAAGAGGAAAAGGTATATATATATATATATATACCTTGCAGATCTCAATAAAACGCTTGTCCCAAATGTATTACGTCAAACACACATTCATTTTTTCGTCAATAACTTATGTTGCTTACACGTGTTTCGCGACACAAACTATGTATGGTTCTTTTTTATTATTCATTCATGTGCTTCGCGCCGTGCCTTTCTAAGAGTTTTAGTAGAAAGTAATAATACAGGGAAGATCTACGAGTATTTTTATGGTATTCACGAAAATATCTAAAGATGGACATGTTTGAGCTTGAGTTGAGAGTTGTTGCATAGTGAATAACGCACATGTTTGTTATTTTTACTTTTACTAGTTTTATTTTTACTAGTGTAATCAAATAAATTATTAATGTTTACATAAACGTCGAAAACCGAGACGTATAATTATTTTCGAATATAAAAAATAAGTATATATACCTTGAGTCTCTCAGTTTGTATGTGCCACCTTTGGAGTTGAGTATGACCAAGCCCTCGTTGCCTCGCTCCTCGTCCGACGAGGCGTTGTTCACGTTGTTTGTGTCGCGACCCTCCAGGCCGGAGGTCAACCTGCAAAGTGACGTAGTCTACTTTATAGATAGATTAAATTCAATGTATGACATGCGACGCAATCTTCGTTGGTATTCTTTTCTCGTTTACAATATTATTATGATGAGTAGATTCTTTTTTTAATTTATTTTACACAAAGCTCCATTTAACACAGTTCGTACAAAGTCATTCTTCAGTTTAAGCAGATTAAGACGCTTTTTTTTTTGTTTTGATAACAAGGTATATCAGCCATTATTAGGATCAAAGACTGCAAACAAAGAGTGTCGCATGGCCTTTTAGTAATACGTAAAAAAAATGGTTCCAGTAAATAAATGATTATGGTAGCAATAAAAGGGTTATTCCAGTAAGGTAAAAACTGAAACCTTCACTGTCGTTCTCAGAAAACCCTTTCAAAGTTTCATCACAATCTGATCAACGGTTTAGAAATGAATAGAGGACAATGCTTCTGCACGTCTGTGCGAAGCTGGGGCGGGTTGCTAGTATTAAATAACTAAGTGTTGTGTTCTTTACATAGAACGGACGCAAGATCTCATGAATTCCTTAATGAATCACTGTACAAATAGTCGATATGAGAAAAAATAATTGTCAGTTACAATGCCAGGATAAGGACATACTCTTGATCGTGGGAGAGCCATGCTTCGGCACGTATGGGCGGGCTCGGCCGGAGTGATACCACGGCCTCACAGAAAACCGGCAGTGAAGTAACGTTGCATTGCTTTTCGTCGAGTGAGTGAGGTTACCGGAAGCCCTAACCCTACCCTCTCCCCCTCCTCGCCTCTTCCTCCTCCTTGTGACTCATGAGTTGCAGGTGCCCATGGGCGGCGGTAATCATTTCCCATCAGGTGACCCATCTGTTCGTTTGACCCTATACCATAAAAAAAAACTTTTATTTTTATGTTAAGGAACGGGTGTTATGTCCCTCTAGAATAAACGGGGAATTTGAAAATTTATTGATCATGCCCGGCGGACCACGGCCCATCGGTTGATTTTGGGAAGTTGTATATACACTAATCCACGGAAGAACTTTCATTGCGCGATGCAGGAACAGAAGTTACTAAGTACTTAGGCTGTTAGTCGCTAGATGGTGCTGAAGCCACAAGTGCAACCCTTACCGGTTCATAAATACCCACCTATCGTGTTGGTGCTGCATGTTCTTTGGGCGGCACTTGGGGAAGAGGCGTGTTATCCGCTCGCCTACGTCGGAGCCGGGCGTCGAATCGCCCGCGACGTCCGCCCGAAGCGCCGCAGCGCTCATGTCGCCGCCGCAGCCAGCCTCACTCCGCCACCGCCTCTACCGGCAATACAGCCACTACGTTAACTAATCGAATAGCACAATCGATAATAATTAACACAACTCGATTTAGCATCAATCTACTCCTATCATAAATATTTCAAATTAATTAATATGCTGATCGTAGAATAATAGTATTCTTTCTTGTTCTTATGTTACGATGTAATCTCTCTTAATTAATTCTAGGTCTATGTACAATGGTCTTTGCGTTACAAGTAGAAAAGTGAGGGGGGAAATTTAATCTATAATGTTTGCATGTATATATGTTAAGCTTAGAATATAAAGACGTAAATATTTAAGATTTCATTTCTTTAAGTATTCAGAGGTCATCTATAATTTCGGTGGAAAAAACGTCAACAACAACCCCGCCCTCGACTTTTGTAGGTTTAATTCAAACAAAGGACTAATGTATTTTAATATCGAACTACATTTTTTAAGGCTATTAGCAAGAATGGTCGAATATTAATTGTTAGTCTACAACTAATTTGAATGTATAGGTTCATGGCGGCAGTATACATCGCAAGTGTAACATCTTAACCTTTAGGACCCCACTGCTTAAAACTATGGTAGAAATTGTAAGTAAATCATCCAAAGCAAAAGACTACGTTTAATGCTTATGTTCCATGGTCGTATCGTTGTTACCGCAAGCAGGCCCTTGTTGGTAAGCCTAACTATAAACACAATTGTGTAAATTTACTACAGTTACTGGGTTGATCTAGTGGTTAGTGACCCTGCCTGTTGGGCCAGAGTTCGTGGGTTCGATTCCCACCCGGAACAAATAATTGTGTGATGAGCATGATCATTTGTTCTGTGTCTGAGTGTAATTTATCTATAATATGTATGTATTTAGAAATATATAAGTATGTTTATCAGCAGTCTGGGTACCATAGTACAGGCTGTCTACCGGGTATGCTAACATTCGCGTAATTTGTAAATCGCAGAAATTAGAAATCATCTCGCTTAAAAATTATTAATTATTAATTTTCGTCGTTCGTAATCTAAGTTTCATTTATTTTAATATATGTTTTAGAGACAAAAGAATCTCAGTAACATTCAAATGGAAATGAATTACGGTGCAGGTGGTGGAATTTCGGCCACTGTAAATAATAGTAAATAACATACATAATTGATTTCTAAGACCTTACTAACTTTTAAACTTTCGCATCTCATGATATATAATCATGTATAGGCAGTCTGTAACTACGGCCTGTGTAACCTGGTCGAAATGTCAGCCAATTCAAAATATTACCTACTAGCAACGCCTCGCGGTTTCAACCGCGTAAGTCCCGATCCCGTGGGAATGTCGGGATAAAAAGTAGCCTATGCGTTAATCCAGGTCTCCACATAATCCAGGTCTCTACATACCAAGTTTCATCGCAATCGGTCCAGTAGTTTTTGTGTGAAAACATTACAAACATACATACAAAAACACAAATGTTTCCTCTTTACAATATTAATTTAGACTACTAGATGCCCTGACAAACTTCGAACTGTCAAAAGTTATTGATTGACGTGAAATGTTTGACAGCTGGGGACATGTGTTTTAAATTATTATTTACTTTGTGGTTTGTATAGGAAAATGAGTGTTGTTTTTACTATTTTCAGGCAACTATTAATTGAGTACAGTTTCAAAAACCGCAAAGTCCTTTAACGCACAAAATCGGGAAATTGAAAATTTGTTTCTATTTATTGTACTATTTTTGTAATAATTATACTTATATGTATTGTTAAAAAATAATTGCTTTTACTATATTTTATAACTTATTTATAAAGTTATAATGCTTTACAAGCGAGAAATAGTGATGCCTTGACAATTGTTTGTTACATGTAAAAAATGGACTTTGGTTTCTATTTATTGTAATCTTTTTGTAATAATTATACTTACATGTATTGTTAAAAAATGATTGCTTATACTACATTTTATAACTTATTTATAATGTTATAATGCTTTACAAGCGAGAAATAGTGATGCCTTGACAATAAGAAGGTTACATGTAAAAAATGGACTTTGCGGTTTTTGAACCTATACCCCTCAATTTAAAATCACAGAGCTAGCTCTTCTGTAGCTTCATTAACAAATAAGTACTAAGGTTTTCCAATCTTCTCGATTTGCCAAGACCTTACAAAATCAATTCTTCTGGGTGTATGCCAATCTTTGTAAATTACAATCATTGCCATTCGACTCTTAGCAATATGTATGTAAATTAAATGTGGATCGGCTTTGCGATTTCTTTGAAACAGTTCTAACGTCTCGCGAGACTTAGCGCCTCAACAGCTTTATTGGTTGTAAATTTGAAACTACATATACTTAACCGAACAGGAGTGAGCAAAATACGAGGGTTTAGAAATAAAGAAAAATATTTATGATACCACTATAAAAGGTTAGAAGTGGTACCGGTTTTGACTGCGAAAAATTGCTATTGTAGAGATGAAGTTCGTTGGCAAAAAGTTGACAGGCTGAGAAGCAGACGTGACAATAACGTATTGTATATGGCAGGGTTTATGTATTGTATATATATAATTGCGTTTTTACAGGAAATACAACTATGCAGTTGAACTTAAAATGCAAAACTATATCTGTATACAAAATTTCATCAAAATCGTTAGAGCCATATCCGAGATACCCTAAATATAAAAACATACATACATACTAGAACTACGACACATTTTTGGTCGAAATCAAATTATTTTTTCTTTTTGAAATTTGAAACACATATATAGCTTTATTTTACTTAATTAGCAAAAAGTACTAACCATTTTCAGCTGATCGAACCAACCACAATAAAGTTTCTTTTTGTAGATATTAATATTCACTTTAAGTCATTATAAGATGTAGGTATAAATGAAATGACCTAACTGAAATGCAGGTTTAAAATGCTATTGGTAAATTTTAATCGCGCCTAGAACATTTGGGGTTTATCATCGAGTCGAGGGAGGCAACGGGGGCGGCCAATGACGTGTTTCGCATGGCACCGACTGTAACCGTTGCCAAACTACCAGATCGATAGAGCATTAGCATTAGGCTATGAAAACTGCGGACGGAAAAGCGGACTAAGTACAACTATGTAATTCAATTTTGCGCTCAATAAATTGCGTTGCTACATTTCAACAAGAAAGGTTGAGATTTCATTACGAATTTCGAATACTTAAACCAGCAGAATTCCGGGTATTTGAAATGAGTTTTAGAACATTTGTAAATAGAACTTCAAAGATTGAGTGATACAGAAACTGGTGATTGTAAGCATAACGTCCTGCTTGATGGTAAGCGGTAACCAGTGCCCATAGGTGTCACTTGTCAATCAACTCCAAACAGATCTCAGTACCCGCGGTCTCCTGGGGGATAGTACTACGACAGTAGGGCAGCTCTCTCTAATTCGAGCAGAATTTACTGTGCCTTATTTTAAAAAATATAGAAAAAATCCATAACAGGGAAATTAGTGGCATTTTAATGCAGATGGCCTTTGGCATAATATTCACTAAGCAATCTATTTTAACCGTGGTCTACGACGTTCTAAACCTGATAGTAGATAAGTTTATGAACTTATCTACTATCAGGTTTAGAACGTCGTAGACCACGGTTAGAGTTAATCATGTGTAAATTATTTTACTTCAGAATATGTTCTGAAGTAAAATAATTTACACATGATTAACTCTTCGCTCCACGTTTTGCACTTTTGTTGCCACAATAACATTTGTTACAAACTTCACATTTATAGAAACAAAATCAGTCAAACACTGATCTATCTGTGTAAGCGTCTATCATAATTTGAAAAAATATACATATAAATAGTACAAAATATTGAACCTATGTATTGAAGTACTCTCAGAGTGTATATACATAATGTATTATGTATTGCTACCTACTAGAAACAATACTTTGGCACAGCACTCGTCTGCATGTTCAAATACAGAACATTTTGTACAGCAAGGGCTTGCTTAGATTATGTTAGTTTATGGAATATATTTCGGTATATGAGCGTAACGAGGTTTCGCTGTTTTTATGGCCCGTCAGTAAAGGCAGGGTCGAGACTGCATTCCTAAGGGTGAGCTGGGTAAGTTTACATATACTAAAATGTTTTTATTGCGTTGGACGACACACGAGCTGTCGCAGCAGGATCCTTTTTTGTTGCTCTAATATATTGTAGGAAAATCAGCTTACGTGTCGCAGCTGTAAGTTTTCCAACTGTTTATAATAATTTAACGTCGGAGTCTTGAGTATATGGGATTGTGGACGATAGTATATTTAAAACTACTATACTTTTTACACATGTATCGCGTGGTATGGGATGTAGACACAAAATCACAATTTGCAAGAGATTATAAGTAACAATATTAATGTTAAAGAATATTTGAATAACAGTGTTTACGGTTAGATATGAATGTTTTACTAATTCATAATCCCACTAATATTATAAATGTGAAAGTTTGGATGGATGGATGGATGTTTGTAACTTTTTCACGCAAAAATTACTGAACCGATGTGATGAAACTTGGTATGTAGATAGCTGGAGACCTGGATTAACACATAGGTTACTTTTAATCCCGATATTCCCGCGGGATCAGAACTTACGCGGGTGAAACCGCGAGGCGCTGCTAGTTAATTATAATATACAAACTGAGATTAAATTTTGTTGTTATCAATAAAAGATATGAAACAACATATCAATTAAAATGTCATCGTTAGTGTTGATAAATTTATGATATCTACATGAACAAAACAATTTTTTTCAAACATATATGTTTCAGCGGTAAACCACCTGAACACGAAAAATTTGATGAAAAAATTCATATTTAATTTTAAGTGGATGAATAGGTTCTTACCACCATCAAAGATGAATTTACCTACAACGCTAAAGTTCCCTCAGACAATATTACCTACTTAATATTGAAAAATAGGCATAATTTGTTTTCGATAGGCATTCTCTTCTCTTCCAGGAAAATGAGATTACGATCTAAATTATATTCACAACTTTTGTCATACTTCAGCAAATGATGTAAAGAGGAAAACAGAATTGAGATTTTCTTCTAAGAAGTCATTAGATATGCGACATATTGTTTTGAAGAAAAAGATAAAACCTTTTCTCTAGAACCTACGCTTCTTGTTTAAATTATTATTTATTAACTTTCTATATTTAGGTCAATATGTCTCATGCTTGGAGTCTGACGAAATACAAGTACATTAACTTTTCTTTATTAGGTTACAGATATTCTTTGTTTGAATATTTAAATTACTTCAGGTATAATAAGTGTCTCTGTACAGGTTTATTTTATACGTTTTGTGTTAACGATGCATATATTTTTTAGAATGAGGAATATTGTTGTGATAATAGAATTCTAAAATGTATAAAACAAGTACTGAAAAAAACTTACACAAGTGTATCGTTTGGCATACTGGTGTTAAAAATCTAGTCAAGAAGTCAGAACAACTAGTCAGCACATAATTTCCCTTTTGCCCTTTCCTTAAAGTCACTGTGCCGCTGTATCCTATATTATATATTACCTATCGTTTATATTCCCACATGTACTTATGTTTTTATATGTTTAAAGTTTACTTGTATGTAAACTAGTAAGATATTTTACGTCACTAAATAATTTAATAACGTGCACCATACTGCCCTAATTTATCTCCATTTCTTTTTCTCCATCTCATGGTTGCCTGTAAGAGATTGCCATAGAGCGATAAGGCCGTCAATTGTATTAACCGTAATTTTAAGAAATTTTGCTTTTTAATGTTCCTGATGTACAATAAAGAGTTATATTATTATTATTATTATTCATAAAACATGCCTATGGGTCCTAGAATAGAGTGATAGGCCTAAGGAAACTAAGTATAGTCATCCCAGGTTAAGCTAGAGACCGACCTATATAAACATATAGAGCCAATAAAGCTAGAGAGAATAAGCAGTTGATTATACTAATGCAAGTCACAATTCTTTGTTAAATATACTTACTATAAATTGAATCTTTGAAAGAAAATGGAATCAAAGTAATTTCCATTAACAGACCTCGAACCCTTTCATCGTCTTAAAAGGGAGTCTTCCAATCGAAATTAAAACATGAATTTATACTAGGAAGATATAATTTCCCTTTTTACTAATTGGTGGGAGGCGGGTGTGGCCGAAGTGACATGCCTTTTGGTGAGATGTCAGTACAGTTCGCCAATTAGCAAATCTCTCACGGGCGGCAACTTATATTTAATGAACTTCGCAAATAATAGGACACTCCAGGCCAGGCGGTAATTAAAATCCCATTTATAGAATAGGCGTGAGGGTGTCGGAGCTTTCTCATTCATCTGTCGCGCGGAAACAAAAATTTAATATAATATAGGTAGAGTCACACCGAGTTGCTCCGTTGGCAACTAGCAGTAGACTAGATTATTTTCGTGAGTACAATGCCGGGTGGCATTGTACTCACGAAAATAATCTTCCGTACTTGAAGAAATTAATTTTCCCGATAGCTGTGAGCCGCATTTTCAGTCTTGTTAAATTTGGATGTTGTCTTAATTGCGTACTTGACCAGGTTGCTTATAGATTTGATGACGCTTTTTTATGTTCCGACCCGATGGGTATTTTATACTTGGAAACCGGGCTATCGAACAAAAAAAACTAAACCGTATCTACTTGTAGTAAGATTGCTGAGTTCAGATGGGAATGCAATGCCAGGATTGTAACAGTTCCTGTACTAGGGTAAGTTCCTACCAGGAATTCGGGAAAAGACATTTGTTATCAGACAGTCATCAGTAGTCATCACTTTGTTTGACACCTTCATTTTGTTGTAGACAATCAGTTATTTTGTGAGTCATTTGTTTTCCTGGTTTATTCTATCTTGATCATAAACTTAATATTACATAATAAGTTTATGATCTTGATTTATTCATATTTTCCGATGATTCACTAATTTTTCAGTTTTAATTTGTTTCTCATCATTTACTTGTTTTTGCTCCACCACAACGATTTAGATAAGTCTAAATTTCTTGAAATAAGATCACGAAAACATCGGCAATCCCACGGTTTGCGTTTAAAGTAGCGATACCAGATAAAATAAAAATATACCGGAAGTTTCCGGGGTAAACCAGTACCGGTATTTTACGGAAGAAAGCCCTAACTAAAATATCCACATCTTCTGTCAAAGTTCCTTACTTCTAATCATAATTCTATAGGTACTTATAAGGCTGAAGACTTTCTTTGTTTGAACTCGCTAATTTCAGGCATACCTGTCCAACTACATAACATCACGAAGTATAAAAATAGCAAGGGAACCATACAAGTTCACAATCAAACTGGCGGCCACAATTATTATAGAAAAATGTAAGTAACAATAGCTGCTTAAATTACGGTAACACCCTAGTGGGCGGCAGCGTGGGTTAAAATGTTAGCAGATATGTATTGTAAATAATTGCGTTCTCTATAAATTTGAAATATTTAGGTAGTAAAAAGCTCCTTTGAATACAACAGTGTCTAAACTGTATAGCGTTGCGTCCATAGATACTATGTTAAATTAATATCACATACAATGTTGTGTGTGTTTGGTGTTTGCCTTGAACTCCACTCGCTTCTATGGTTTAGTAATTTGCGCCTAGAATTGTGAGCTGCCCTGTTACCTAGCATCCCTAGTATACTACTACCAGTTCATATGATAGACTCGTATCATATAACTAGTTCCGTATGTCAGCTGTCGACTAAAATGTTTTCACTTTGGTATCCCTTTACATTTCTTTACAAATAATCCAAATTTGTTTTAGTAAGAGATAATTGTTTTATGAAGAGACCAATCGAAATTAAAAATAGAACTTTGTAGCAGTCTTCGTAATAGAAACAGTTATTTGATGTCGATAAGAGTATGTAATCACATTCTAAAGCCATTATGAAATTTTAAATTAAAATATTTTTTGCTTGAAAATTGCTTGTACACACTTATATAAAATTTATAAAAACAGCAAAGATAGCTGTTTCTTAAATGTATGTATAAAATAAAATTTATTAATATTTGCATCATTTACTTTCGATATGTATATTCTTTTCCTGGTGTTGGTGCACATTTCTTACCATCATATTATATATTTTCAGACATTTTCAGAAAAATCTGGACATTCCAAAAACATTCTTGGTATTAAATATCCATAGTTTCATTCATGTCAGCTCTCTCTTGCTAAATGTATGCCGCTTCACGTTATTCACGAGGTCTACTATACGACGATAAAATATGACCACACCTTTCTATACCACCCTGTACATATATTATATGTATCTATACTAATATTATAAAGAAGAAAGATTTGATTGTTTGTTTGTTTGCATGAATAGGCTCCGAAACTACTGAACCGATTTGAAAAATTATTTCAGTGTTGGGAAGCTACACTATCCCCGGCTGACATAGGCTATGTTATATTCCCAAAAAACATAGGGATCCTTACTAAAACTCCAATAATGTAACCCAAGGTGTACTCGTGCGAAGCCGTGGCGGGTTGCTAGTCTATAATAAACATGATTTTCTGAATCTAAAGAGTTCTTTTTTATGTCTCTTCAATATTTTCATATATTTTACTCAAACTCCAATGGCTTTTCTACGTCTGAAAATAACTTAGGACGGCTCAACATGTTGTGTCGTCGTCGACATTACTCAGCAACCGCCAACGACACGTTGCTTTGGGCTCCTTGTACACGGAAAATATTTCACCGTCCCTCTTAATGCTCACTGCGGAGATCGTGAGAAAATACAAGAGGGATTTTTCATCAAACGTTTTCCTCAAAAACCTGTTGTGTTTGACTAAACCGTCCCTAGTTAAACAATAAAAAATATTTTCCTTGCGAATATTGAATTAATTAACCTGTTAGGTACGACTGTGTTCTTTGGAGACGACAAATAAATTATCCAGGAACGAGTAAACAGTTTAATTAGATGCTGTGACAAAATTATTATAGCGTACCTTTATGTTTCTACTAGTGAATTGCCCCGACTACGCTTGGGTTAGACAATTAAATATAACTAACTCTAAAATTAAATATAAATATTTCTAACCCAACCTAACTTATACTGAAAGTTTCTGGAAATATCCACTTACAATAAAACAAATAAAAAAACACTTACGGAATTCGAAAATGGATCCCTCTGCCAGTCTCTGGCCAGTGCAACCTCGTCGAAACGTCGGGCAATTCAGCGGTATGTAATACCTTTTCGTGATGACGTTAATTTCCGCTTAAATACATAATTATATCATGGAATCCGAAAGTTTAAAATTATTAGTACTGTATATCTTCTAATGACATTCTTATTGATGCTCTTAAGAGGTTTCCGTAACCACAGACGGGCTAGTTATTTTATTTTTGGGGCAAATAAAATACTTTTAAATATTACAATCCATAGACTATCATATACAGGACACAGACATATTTTAGGAGCGTTATGTGTAGCTGACAAATAGTTGATTTAGCTTAAAACTTTGAAAAATTTGGATTTTGCAGAAAATGCTTTTCACACGTGTAAGTGCACATTCCTAAACAACACATTATGAATTTTCATGTCAATTTCAATGATTTTGTTTCTTTTTTATTTTTTTATGCAGACATTTTCAGAAAATCTGAACATTCCATCAACATTCTAGGTACTAAATATCTATAGTTTAATTCCTGCCAGCCCTCTCTCATAAGGAACATTTCCTTTATCGGTCAATTATCAAGTTTAATTTTTAGTTTCAAACCAAGATTTCTGTAATAAAAATGACGAATTTTCATAAAATTGTTAGCTCTTTATGTTATTCACGGGATCTACTATACGACCTTAAAATATGACCAAACCTCTATGTAACACCCTGTATCAATCCTGGTATTTGCATCAACGTTGTACTTTAGGGCATCGAAAAACAGTAAATAGAGTATGTGACCCGTAAAAGTCGGGACTCATTTCTGTTAACGAAATATCGGGGCCGTGGACCCGAACAGGCGACATTTAAAAGTCGTAAAGCAAAGGTCAATGGATTTGAAAGAGGCAGATTAAAGAGCTCTGTACATCTCCCGTTTAGATCTTTGTTAAAAAGTTATCTTGTCTAGAAAAACAAAATGGAAATTAAAGGTAGTTTTATGGAATAATATGTAGTCATGGCTCAAAGTCAAAGAATAATATATTTTTTTAAATTAAAGTTATAATTTTATTGATATGCATTTTAATAAATGGTTAAGAATATTAATATCATCTAATATTTATAATTTCATTTTTAACTGTACATAATTATATATAATTACAATTACTTAACAATTTAACATTAAATATAACCATACAATTATTAATAGTGATAAATAGAATTGGATGTAATAATTTAATATTTAGAATTTCTTAGGTGATGACTGTTGATTGATTTTTTATGTGTGTACCAATAATAATTAATAATTATAAAAATAGGCTGTAATATCATAATGTTTGCATGCTTATGTGGGTGAAATTTGTTTGTGTAACACCTAAAAAATTACCATTTTTATATACCATACCAATAAATAAACATATTTGCATGAATTTGCAGAATTGTTATTCTGATTCTGAATAAAAAAGTAAATTTAAGATTGAGAATCAAATGCTCTTTATTTCTGACCAATGATTTCTATCTTTAAATACAAGAAGTCGATCATTGGTAAATACTTTTAGAGGAGTTAACGCTATTATAGTTTAGGCGTGTACATACGTTTTTATTCCCCGACGTTTCGACCAGGTTTGGTCGTAGTCACACACGCTGACTAAAATCGTTAAAGTTATAAAAAGTCTTGTTTTGAGTTCCAAGATGTGGAGATAACGTGAGAAAAACCTCATCAGAAACTAATGAAGGACTTTTCAAATAAAAAATAACTATAATTTTGAGACTGTTAATGATCTTAGTATTTTGGTGCGCAACGTGATATAAACAACTGATTAGGATTAATAATAACTATAAGAACCATAATATATATAATTACAGACTCATAATACTGCACAACCGCTCTATATATTTTAGTTTACTTTTAAAAATAGACTATAGAAGAAATCGCTTCAATCCTATAGTATTTTACTGAATAATACCAAAACCCGACTACGTTATAAGAGAGCTAAAAAGTTGGACGCTGGAACGTAGTAGAAAATGAATGAATTTCATTTCACAAAAATCGTAGTAAATACAACATGACTTCTTATTACGATTGTTCATACTTATTATTCGTCAGAAATTCGTTCTATTAGTACATCTAATTAACGAGTATATCACATCCCTAATTGGTACACATTTTCTTTCGTAACTTTAATTAGGTATTTATTTTCGCTTCAATAATACATCAGCGTTGATACTTTGTTGAAATTAATTAATTAACATGCGACCTCATCTTGCTCTTATTATTTAAAATAATTATAATGATATTGCTCTTTATTTTACACCAGAAAAAATTACAAATACAAAATACTTCAAGACTTTATCTTTTCTTGTCACATCCGACGGTTCCGTAGATAGTCATAACCGTTATTGAAGTACTCTTGGACTGCTTTTCACAAACAAGTATTGGGACGACTTATAGCAAGACAATTAAAGAAATAGGGGGGGAGGGAGAGGGACAGTTCGGGACAAACGTAATTATATGTTATAGATGGTAATTTCTATTACCTCCAACCGAATAAGGACATGGAAAATGCAATGGATTTTTGGTAATTTACGATAAAAAAAATAGTAGCGACGAAAATTCCCGACATTACCGAAAAACAGAAGCAAAAAGGTGGTGTGACTTTACCACACAAGTACATATTACCACCACCTGTGTTTCAAATAGATTAATAACAATACTAGACCGTTATATTGCTGCGGAATATTTATAATAAACGCATTGACCTAAAAGTGACGTCATAGTGACTTTTTGATCAATCAAGTAAAACAAAGCTTGAGCTTCCATTATTTTGTCTGCCGATAAGTTGATTATAGCTTTATCGAACCCCGTGGACGTTTCCCATTTGGTGGGCCATATTGGCAACAATCTTTATTAGTGGACGTTAACCGAATGTTGATAGTGAGGTCGAGGCTTTTGGTTACAATCAAAACGTTCGTGAGTAGTTTAATGTTTATTAAAGACTACACGGTTTTACTCACATTTGTATTTCGGGGATGCCCGACTAGTTTCGGACCCGACGGGGCCCTTTTTCAAGGAGTGAAGCGTCCTGCCGCGACGGTGTCAGGCGTCACACCCTAGTCGGGTATCCCCGAAATACAAACGTTTTTACTTAAGAGATAATATATTCGTAGATAATTACATGTAGATGGAACTTATATAATGGCAGCAATTTGTATTTCAAGCGTTCATCTACAAAAACCAGTGCCAAGAATAGCACTGAAAGTTTTAATTGTTATTTGGGAGTGCATTGAAAATACGGGAATGCAACCTTCAAACTTAAACGTTTCACTATGTGGATTACAATGTAATAGTTATGAATGCCAGGAGTACGTCAATGTATGACGTTATTTGCCCAGTTCTCAGAGCAATACCTTGATAACTGGTAAGCTGGACTGGGAGAAAAGATAAACAAGTAAGTACAATACACAGCCATTTTCCATACTAGTCAAATAGCAGTGCTAACCGATTTACAATAAAAAAATGCTCTTCCAAGTGCATCAAATAATAGAAATAATTATAAATGAGCATTCAAGGACATAACTAACCTCTCACCCACGTAAGTCCCGATCCTGTTTGAATATCGGGGTATAAAGGCATGTGTTAATTCTGGTCTTCAGCTATCTACATACTAGGTTTTGCGTTTTTGCGTGAAAGAGTAACAAACATCCATACATCCTCACTAACTTTTACCTTTATAATATTAGTAGGATTATACATAATTATAATATTATAAACTTGAAGAGTTTTTTGTTTGATTTAAGAAAATACAAGAGCGTCCACGTTTGAAAACCCATTAATCCTGCGTGTGTATAGAGACTCGTCACGAAGCAATAGAAAATGCAGTTTTGAAAAACTATACCTCTTATTGCTGTGGCTGCAAACTAGTCGGACTTTGGCTAATAATTCCACCATTACATTTCTAACGTCAGAGTGCCAAGCTACACTCACAAGCGCAAATCACATTCTATTTATGTTTCATCAACCGACATCGGATTAGGTGGACTTACACGGTAAACGCCGATTTAATTCGCGATCCCCTTTTCCAAGTAACAGCCCATAAAAACACAGGTCAATAGTGACTTCATTATCAACATTATGTCCGGAAACCCACTACAGCTTTAATGTGTTTGGACAAAGTACCTAAATATAGCCATGGGTCGTTCAACGACTTTGCTGCCACCATTGAGGTTACAAACGCTAAGGCTTGTGTCTTGTGCTTTTGTTTTGTGAGACAAAAAAACTATTAACACACTGACTGGCTGTTGGTCTAGTGGTTAGTTATCCTAACTGCTGACCCAGGGACGACCTCTCACTCCTCGGTTCGATTCCCACCTAGGACAAACAATTCTGTCATGCTCATTTTTTCTGTGTCTGGGTGTAAGTTATCTGGGTATAATATGTATGATTAAGTAATACATAAGTATGTTTATCAGCAGTCTGGTTACCATGGTACAGGCTCTGCCTAGTTCGGGATCAGACGGCCGTGTGTAAGATGTGTCAAGTTATTATTATAATTGACTATTTAAAATTATGAGAAGCGGATTACCTCACATAGTTTAATTTAATTACAATTAGGTATGAAAGCTGATGCAACATTGAATGTTGGATAATTAGCCATAGAAATTTTAATAATGTTCGACGTCCTTCTAAGCTAGATTTGACAGACAGGATAAGATACAAATGTAATAATTTATAAATATATTCAGTTCAATTAGAAATGCATAAAAATTATTGCTCAAGTTGATAATATACAAACAAACCTTTGCAGATGAAAAACATGTTCGTGTTGACACATGTAGGCTTTGATTATATACCTGTCATATAATCAAAGCATGTAGGTCTACTTCACGGTCTAAATAGAATAACTACAGATTAATTTTATCATTTCTTCTTGATATACCTCACTTCTTCTCAAATATCATTAAGTATTACGTATGAAAGTTTGCTAGTTTTTAACAGTGAGTTTGTGAGTTTTACAATATGTGACACAAAAAGCTATATCTTTCGAATACATTGATTTAGGGCCTTGAATACGTAACCCCTCAAGAAGACTATTTTGTAGAAGCATAAGGTATTTATAAACAACGCTGTATTTTGTTAAATGTCAATCTGGGAATACTCATATTATGTTCCTCCATATGGAGTACTACAGTCATCTCAGGGCGGGAACACTTGGATATCAGCTTGGGCCTATTGACGTGCTCACAAGCGATATTAATAGGGTTTAATCAAGTTAAGAAAAAGGAATAGAAATAGAGGAAAAGATTGAAGTCTATCGATGTGTCAACGAATATTAACATAACACGAAAAGTATCAAACTCTTCTGTTACATCTTCGTTCCGCAGTTTTCTCCATGTTAACACAATTAGGACCAAGAAACCCTTCTAAGAGAAAATTATAATTACTCTTGAAACATGAAAAGGTACTATTTAAAACAAGCAAAGTATTTTAAAGAAGTTCGTTAAATGTTTTAATGAATACAATTATTTTATTCTTTGTTGTAAATGCTAACCAAAATAGGTTACTTTTCTTTAAAATACTTGCGTATATTTTTTAATAAAACTTCCTAACAATTTCTTAAGAGATAAATTGTACAAAAATCGTAGAACAAAGACATACAATCATAAGCGACAAGTTGGGATGACGCTGTAGAGACCTTGTTGTTTGTTACATTTTGTACAATATTTTTTTTATGGGATATGGGGCAAACGAGCAGTCGGGTTACCTGATGGCTAGTGACTACTGCCGCCCATGGGAACCTGCAACTCAAGAGTCACAAGTGCGTTGCCGTCCTTTATAAAGATGGGAGTAGGGCAAGGGAGGGAGGAGGGGACAGGGTTGAGAGGGGGGGGGGGAGAGGGAAGGGTTAGGGCCTCTGGTAACCTCACTCACTTGACATCAGCCATTGCCTACGACACTTTGAACTGTATATCGACCTTTTTATCGAAAACTGCAGTCCAACAACATTATTTGTATATTAGCATGTCCTGATTTGTGATCGGAATAGTGTTGAAAAACCTTCGTGGACAAAGAGGTTGAGGTTTGCGACACCCGAGTTAGTGTAACTCGGGTGTCGCAAACCTCAACCTCTTAAGCTCATCACACACTATACCGTCGCGGCTCCACCCCAGCAATAAAGTTGTCATTCAAATCTGAGCATTAAAACGTGGTCGTATAATATATTTCATAATGTCAATATGAAAAAGCCGTCGGCGGGCAGTAAGCGCGTGTGTGATTAACTCTTTTATAAATCGATTACTGGTTACCATGTCATATCGTTTGCTTGTATGCTACCTTATGCTGTGCACAGACTAAAGTGAACAAGAGCATGCGAAGGGTGAAGGCTAACCAACTAGAATAAACAAACAAGTTTTCATGGGAGGACTCTGGCCCTCTTGTCCGTTTATTTTCGTTCACCTAAAACAAGCTGTTTCAGCCATATTTGTGCGCTTATTTTCATCCGTGTGATGTATCTCGCTCTCCTTCACTCAGTCGAAACCTGACAGTAATTGAATAAAAATTACATTACAATTAAGGGCGCGTACCCACTGTGTTGTAAGGCGGTTTCTATTGATTGCTATTGTATCTAGTTATTCCTATTAGACCGACTGCCTGTCGTCACAGTGTCGTCAAAGTTTTATTGTTGAATGATTGAAGTGTTTAGGCTGTTCCCACTGGCTCGTGAAGATGATATTTTAAAAACGTATTACTTTTTAAAAAGATCAAAGAAGCAAGCAAGCGGAGAAAACAAGGTAGCTACGACAGATAGTCGCATATTTGTCGTCACGACCACGACGGTTTGTGACGTTTTTTTATTTATCATCTATTTATCATCTAAACGACAGTTTCAAACTGTTGGTCGTGTAAATGTTCCCATTGTCTTGACAGTCTCTCGGTATTCAGTAAAAAAGCCTTGGATGACAGATGATCGTGAACAACTCCATTTGAATATACGAGCCACGACGCTTTAGGTAAGACGGCTATCTATCGTTACGTCACAGTGCCCTAACAGGTAAACTATTTCTTAAAAACTCAAGAACTTGGTACATTGTTATTCGCGGGAACGTCGGTTCTGATTTTTTGAATACTATAACTATAGGCATAAAATTATTTGGAGCTCGACCATGGCATGTGGTCTACACATTAGAATAAGTTTGATATTTTAAAAGTTATCTTTTTTTACATAAAAATATATGTGTGTATATTAGGTAGCTATATAAAAGCAACCTAATTGCAGCCGATTTATGCCGCGTTCCAATAAACATAAAACGATTAGTTTTTCTTACGGACGGTAAAATTTTCGTTGAAAATTCAACGAAATTCTACCGTCCGTAAGCAAAACAAATCGTTTTTTGTATATTGGAACGCGGCATTACTCGAAGCCATTAAAATTCATGAAATAGGGCGCCATTGTAGTATACTTTACTAGTTCACGTTCGAGAATGTTTCGCGAGTTCGTGGCTATAAATTTAACATATGAATGCTGTTATACTTCTATAGTGAAGATAGAGGGTTTAATATGACATAATTTATAGTTATTAGTTAAGTTTTTTTTACTTTTACGATAAATAACGGTCAAAGATTAAAAGTGTCTTCCCATTTGTGCGTCAATCTCAGAACCGGTGGTAACCTAACACTAAACAATAGTACGATAATATTAATTTTGATAAAAATATTATGTAAAATGCTTATTTTTAACCCCCGACGCAAAAAGGAGGGGTGCTGTAAGTTTAACATGTGTAACTGTATGTCTGTCTGTCAGTCTGTGGCATCATAGCTATTAAACTGATGGACTGATTTTGTTTCAGTTTTTTTTGTTTCCTTAGCAAGATTCAAGAAAATCTGTTCAGCTGTTAAAAGATCATCAGCTCTTCTCTAATCGTTGAAGGGTTTTTTATGGTTTTTTAAAAGCTTTTATTTAACTTCACGTGTATGTATGTCCTGGAATTTTGTAATCAATATTTCACCCACTTCCACTGAAGTGAAACACCCTGCTGAAATTGGGAAGACACGTTTGGTTCTCATGACAATTCACTTTTTGTTTTATTACTTTCGCGTGAAGGTTACAAATGTATAATGACACAAAATTCATTCACAATTAGAATAATTTTATGTATCACACACATACATAGTCTTGTCAAGTTAGGACCAAATCCACTGTAACCCACCCTCCCAGACTCTAAAACTATATCACTCATAACATTTGTTCCAGAACCCATTGGCTCCACAACAATTTACCAAAATAATAAACCAAAAGCACTTACCTTTCTTCATAATTCTATCCTTTTTATGCCTGTAACAAAATAACGAAAATAAGTTAAATGTTTTACAATCGATTAATATGTTGAATAAATTATTAAGATTGACGGCGTTTTACTATGGTGGCGAACGTTGGACGCTAG
This sequence comes from Callimorpha dominula, assembly GCA_949752705.1. NCBI lineage: Eukaryota > Metazoa > Arthropoda > Insecta > Lepidoptera > Erebidae > Callimorpha > Callimorpha dominula. The sequence goes on from OX456992.1 coordinate 3,532,342, forward strand.
GAAACTGAAACAATTTTGTCCGTAAATATATGAGCTTGGTCGAATGAATCTTAACTAGGTACCTCACAAAATATTTCTCATTAAGAGGTCCTTTGTTTATTAAAATATTTTGAAAACGGAATGTCCGGCTTCAAGACTGCAAAGACATTTAACGAAATAATTTTGTGGTAGATGTATTACAGCTGGGTATATATTAAAAAATATATAATAAGAAAAAATATGTTGATAAGGGCGGACGCAGCGCAGCGACGTATGACCTTATAAAGATCGCAAGTCACAGTGGAAGTCATTGAGGCCTATGTCCAGCACCACTGCGCGAAATAGTCCTCCCACACGTACATACGTCCTATGGCTGAAATGATGAACTTGTGAAGTAGTAGCTAGTGGTATTAAATACTTTATTGCAGCTCCTCTGAAAAATTATCCTGAAGAGTGATGAGTAGAAATTCATTTTATTTTGGGTTGTCAATTTTCGTTCAGCAACAATGTGAAAAAACTAACTTGCACAGGTAAAAAAAAACTAACAATAAGAAATATGTTTACGGTATAAGTAATGAATTAAATTTGAATGAAAACTTGTACCACACATGTTTAGTAAAAAAGCAAAAGGTGCGCTTTAAATTGAAATGCAAATCTAGTGGGGTTGTAAAGTGTCGAGGTGAGTAGTAAAAGCTCAATACAGCGCTTTGTGCTTCACGTACAACGTTTCGTCGTAAGCTGTTTAGATTTTTTATATATATATAAGAATACGAGCTACCCACCCTGACTTCACCCGGCTTAAATAATTAATTATCTTTTGTCCATCTCGAATATTGCACCTTTACAATAGTGAAAGAATTTTTCAGATAAGTACAATGGTCTTTCACATGCTCATAACGAACTCAGAAAATTCGGACGGTTTAGTTTTTAAATATTAGTTTATATATAGGGACATAGAATTAAGAATATAGTCAAGATACAATTTTTTTTGTAAATAATTATTATCGATTCATATCTAAATCTATATACGAGTATCTATGTAAAAGTCTATGTTCTGTGAAAGGTCTATTTTAGGTATCAGATTTACTGATATAACCCTCGAACATCGCAATCAACAACTTAATTAAAACATATGAAATTTCATTATACTTTATTAATTTTTAAACGAATGGGCAATCATGATGTTAGGCCTGTACCAACATCCGGTTAAAACAGCGGTCAGCGGATGAAATCTAATTTAAGTCGATAAAGTGTTTGCCAATGGTGTAGTTTGGGGTTTATTAACAAAACCCTTTTGCAATGGGTTATTTAAGTACATGAGAACTGTAGACATAACAAAACTTTGTTATTATACAATTGATAAAGTTATGACTACACAAAGTTACAAAATTGTTTTTGGGTTATTTCTATTTCAATACCAGTACAGAAATTAGGTGTTTTTGAGGTTTACCTTACTGTTACAAAATTAAATTCCAAAAAACGAATAAATATAAAATACGTAGTGTATTTTTTTCTGACTCACGCTTGTATACCCCCCTTCCCCCCTCTCGGTTAATTACAAATCCACGTTTTCTATTAAATAAAATACAGAGTTACAAGTTATTTAACTTCTGGGTACGCTCATAGGACCTCAGGGCGCTCCTAAGGCTTTGTAGCGTAGACCATAAACACAGGTGAAAACGCGGGAATTAGCTATTTTTGGATATCTGTACGACACAACAGTGAATATAATCGAAAAGAAAATATCAGAAATACCTCGATGCAAAGTTTGTCAATGACATTACGTAAATAAATATTTTTTTTTTCAATAAACACAAAGTTTCCAGATTACGGGAGGCCCTAACCCTTCCCACACCCCTCTTCCTGCTCTTCCCCTACTCCCACTTAAGTTGAAGGTGTCCATGGGCGGCTGTAGTCATTTACCATCAGGTCACCCGTCTGCTCGTCTGCCCCCTGTACCATAAAAAAATCGACTTTTAAATTCATTGACAAAAATCAATTCACTATTTAGACAAAAGACTGACATGGCAAAAGCACATATGGACATAGCGCAAGCCGCTTGACACTAAATCATGAAACCTATATTGGTTAATAGGAAGACACTCTCAACTAAATCCAAATAGCAAGCTGACCGTTTACAAAACAATCTTAAAACCAATATGGACTCACGGAATTCAGTTGTGGGGTACAATTGAGATATTGGAAAGATTTCAGACGAAAACCTTACGAGCTATATTTAATATTCACCAAATCAATAAGTACATCTACTAGAACCTGAAAATAAAAACTGTTAAGCAGGAAATAACATAATATAGCATCAAGTACCAAAAGAGACTGACAAAACATTGGCTTCTAAATTGAGTGGCTACCTTCGTAGCACAACATACAAAAGATTGAAGCGACATATCGTTCCTTCCCTAATAGATCGATTTAAATTAAGTGGCTACCTTCGTAGCACAACATACAAAAGATTGAAGCGACATATCGTTCCTTCCCTAATAGATCGATTTAAATTAAGTGGCTACCTTCGTAGCACAACATACAAAAGATTGAAGCGACATATCGTTCCTTCCCTAATAGATCGATTTAAATTAAGTGGCTACCTTCGTAGCACAACATACAAAAGATTGAAGCGACATATCGTTCCTTCCCTAATAGATCGATTTAAATTAAGTGGCTACCTTCGTAGCACAACATACAAAAGATTGAAGCGACATATCGTTCCTTCCCTAATAGATCGATTTAAATTAAGTGGCTACCTTCGTAGCACAACATACAAAAGATTGAAGCGACATATCGTTCCTTCCCTAATAGATCGATTTAAATCGATCTATTAGGGAAGGAACGCTATTCTACGCTCACTCTCTGTGGTTAACCACAGAGAGTGAGCGTTGGCAGATAAAGAAATTATCAGTGAATAGAATAGCTTATTGTTTATGCTATGTAGCGAAATACAAAAAAAAAATACTATTTACGGTCAGATTTTATTTCTTTGAATACGTTGGTATTCATCGTTTTTGAGATATGTGACCGACCCAGCAGTAACTTACTTTATCATATGACCGAACACCTAAAGAAGTCCGTGGCAAATTGCGGCAGTATGTTTATCTCTGTCGAAACCTTTAAGGGTTGGTGTCCCAAGAGAGAGAAGAAGTTATTTACGACCCCAACCTTTACGATAGTTTATTGAGCCTGTGAACTTTACAAGTAACTTTGGTATAATAGATGAATTGGTGGAAAGCTAAGTTCATTAAAACGTTTAATTCAACTTGATATATTGTGATGAAGATTTAAAATCAAAGCATTTTGAAAAGTAGACCTTACACCACGTACTATTCAATGCGTATTTTTTTCGAGTTGTGTTGTTCAGTTCATATGCTACCGGCAAGAACACACTGAACAACAACAACAAATAAAACAACTTTTTATGTTTCTAATTTGTCGTAAATGAATTTCGTTTTATCGTTTATGATGTGATTTGCGACGAAACCGCTTCCATTATTTTTAAATCAGCATTATCTACTTTCATACGTACTCGTAGGTACGGGACGTAAATCGTTAAAGCTATATTACACATTTCAATCAATTAGCCTCAGTTAGTCCACTGCTGGACATAGGCCTCTCTCAATGTGCGCCGTAGCACCCAGTCCTCCAAATTTACAACGAGCTAATATGGTAAATATTCTTTTTATTAAAGTACTTTTTATACAGAGCATCGATGAACCAGCCGATACATAATTATATTATGTATCGTGGAAAATAAACAAATGACAATCAAACGGTCTACTCCCTCGCGTCACCAACTTCGGAGGATTTTTATAATTATTTTTAAACTTTCGCGACTTTCATAATATTAGATGTGTAACTCGGAACTTAATCGCGATAATATTAATAAGGTACAATACCTTTTTTGGTTACCCGACGTTTCGATCGAAATACCGAGACAGTTTCCAAAGAAGAAAACCAAACCAAACCCGAAACCAATACACGTGGACAGAGTACCATATCTGCCATTATATATGTTAAAGGAGTCACGGACAAAGTTGAAATAGTATTGAAAAAGTACTCCATTAAGACTGTATATAGTCTGCACTCAAAGATAGCAGTCTTTAAGAAACAACAGTCCTCTAACAGCAGAAATAGTTTTCAATAGTAAATATTATTTTCTTATTAGTCTGGTTTTTAAATAACAGGTCCATAATGTCACACATTATGTAGACATACTTGACATACAACACGCCTACCTAAACATGTTAAGTTACCTCAATGATTTACAGAAAGGCGTTACGTACTTAAGGTATTATTATAAGGTAAAAATAACCATAAGAAATAACACAACGATATTAATGGTTTGAGAACTACCTGGAAACAGGCCTAGGACTTTTATATTTCATTGGTTGTACAGTATGACGTAATTTCGAGTTGAGTGTTGTCAACTGGATCCCATTTAGTTTTTTTTTCTTCAAATTCAGGATACTAGTAACATGGGTCACTCATTACAGATATTCTTGTTACCCCTATAGCTAAACTAAATGCTTGTTAAAAGTAAGTTCACGTAAGTAGTGCACTGGGTGAAGGGGTTATTGTGGGTCTGAGTCTGGGTAGTGGTCAATAATTCTGAAATCTCAAGCAACAAAAAATTTTGTTTGAAATAAATATATACATATAATTATGTATTTACACGGGAATTAACGCGATCACGAAAAGGTATTACATAGCTCTGAATTGCGTGACGTTTGGACCAGGTTGCACTGGCCGTGGTCAAATGCCGCTGTGTCCTTACTTGGTCACGGGCAGTGCAACCTCGCCGAAACGTCAGGCAATTCAGGGGTATGTAATATCATGGAACGCGAACGTTTAAAAGTTAAAATATCCCACTTATAAACGTGAAAGTTTGTGAGTATGGATGTATGGATGTTTGTTATTCTTTCACGCCAAAACTACTGAACCGATTGCGATGAAACTTGGTATGTAGATAGCTGGAGACCTGGATTAACATATAGGCTACTTTTTATCCCGATATTTTCACGGGATCGAGACTTACGCGGGTGAAACCGCGGGGCGCTGCTAGTATACCATATTATGTAAATTACACTTACGATCAAAAATCTGAGCACCCTGTTCAGAGCAAGTAAAATCTACATCAGAAATTAAAATACTATGTTGTAATAACTTATTAGCAAGCATAAACTCTTAACTTGTACCAGACACCATTTTAATTCCGGGCAATAGTGCGGCGTGCGGTCAGCCCCTGTCGGACACTCGGCTGCGGCAATTTTAATATTCGCCAGTTTCTGCCCGCTTTTCAGATTAGTGGCCAGTACTGGATAGTTAGATGGTGTAAAACATTCAACCTCTGTAATAGGAACGTTTGGAAACTTCGTAATAGTGTGACAGTTTATGGTTTTGTTCGAAGTTTGTATTTAAATCTATTTCTGAACAATGAACTTATCGTGCTAAGCTGGTGGGTCCAGTAAGAACGATTTGAAATAAGAATAATTGTGATTTATTGTTGTTATCGCGCTTTTGCAGCATATTACTAAATATAATTTTTCAAAATTTGTGTTCGTAATAACAAATTTTAATTATGTTATTCTACAGTTTGCTTGAAGATTTAAGTTCCAAAATAAGATGACAAGAAGGGATGATGTAAATCATCTCCCAAAATGTTGTACCGGAATCAAAACTGACTAACATTGGTATCCCAAAAGAAAAAAAAAGACCCCTGTTAAAGGATTTGTGAGAAGATTCCAATTTATACAACCCTCAGGCAAACCCGAGGAGTTTATATTCGTAAATATGAGACTGTATGTCGTCAGGTACCTACATCCCATATCTACCATGAAATCAATTTCTATCATTCTATGTTGTTTCGTATATTTTTATAAAATAGATTTTTCAAAGTGATCCGATTTACTACTTTATTAGAATTTTAGCATTTTAGCAATTAAGATAAAAAAATACGCCCTATAACAGACACATGAACGATAAGTACCCTTAATATTATTATATTTTGTACCATTGGGGTACCTTCTAAATAAAGCCACATTTTAACAAGGTATGACTAAGGTATTGCACAGGTAGCTCAATAACCACTAACATGTATCTACCTATTTGTGTGAACATTTGAGGGCTCGAGGCATGGCCATCTGTTCCTGTATTATATTGCAAAGGGGAACTACGGATGTGGCCACTGCGGTTATATATACACCAAAAAATTATACTGTGCGAAAGCGACTGTAGCCCTTTTTAACCCCTTTGTTAAGTATATCATAAACACGCAACGTTATGACTTTAAAACGTTATTTCATGCGATACAGATAACAAATTGAAAAAAAAGTATGGCGAAAAATGCAACGTCATGTTCTAATTATAAATATCGAATTAAGAACTAAAATGACACCGTTAACTTCTTCGTGAGAAACATTCGTATATTGGCTATCCTAGGATATTGTATGCCTCGTAGAAGATCACAATAATAAAATACTCACATACATACTAACGTATATTTTGACATATTTTATACTGTAAAACTTCTCCACATATATGAAAGAAGACTAGCTGGTGTCCGCAACTTTCGCGTGGAAATTTTGGTGAAATCTATTACACAGGAACTATACATTTTGCAGGGATAAAAAGTAGCCTATGTGCTATTCCAGACTAATCTACCTCTGTGCCAAATTTCATCCAGATCCGTGCATATCCAGCCGTTTGTGCGTAACAGAGTGTGGCGACTTCCACACATAGCAAAAACATACTCCAACATCATCTAGCGAAGACGAGCTGAACTACGGAGTAACTACTAAACCTGCATCGCGCTATGAGAGTTCTCGGGGCCGATTAGTATACTCGTATATACAACTTCCCAACATCAACATGACACCTCGCCTGGTGGCAGATCCTCACTTTGTGTTGGAGGGACATAACACCCGTTCCTCCACAAGAGTAACGAACATCCATCCATCCTTACAAACTTTTGCCTTTATAATATTAGTAAGATATTGTACCAGGATATTTTGTGGTCTATAAATTAATCACCACTATGTTGAATCGGTTTTAATTTTGAAAATAGCATTACTGTTACACAATGCTGACATGTTTTTTTTTTATGGTATAGGTGGCAAACGAGCAAACGGGTCACCTGATGGTAAATGACTACCGCCGCCCATGGGCACCTGTAACTCAAGAGTCACAAGTGCGTTGACGCCCTTAGATGTGGGAATAGGGGAAGAGGGGGGAAGATCGGGAAGACGGGAGAGGGGGATTAGAGGGGAGGAGAGGGGAAGAGGGGAAGGACGGAAATAGGGGAGAGGGAAGGGTTAGGGCCTCCGGTAACCTCACTCACGCGGCGAAAAGCAATGTAAGCATTATTTCACTTCCGGTTTTCTGTGAGGCCACTTATCGAGCGAAGTCGAGCCGGCCCATACGTGCCGAAGCATGGCTCTCCCACGTAAAATGTAGATGAAATATCTGCAGTAGGTAAATATTACACGTCAAACATACCGTAATATTTCATCAAATATACAATAATAATGTCTTAATATACTATACATGATCTTAGACTGTAATTACATTCCTGTATATTAGAAGTAGGAATACAGGAATATGTTATACAAACGTATAAAGGCTACGTCGTCTCGACCCCGAAGCTAAACTAATAATTGTGACAATATTTATTTTACCCTCATTCACAATATATCAGCGGCGACCGGGTACTGAAAGACGGTGTTGGGCGAGAGCTCGGTCGTAACCCGCAAATATTGTGCGACGCCGCGTTCCGCTTCTTTATACACGACGATGTAGGAAAAGTTTGATAACAGCATTACACTGTGACGACACAGTATATCAAGCAGAATACCAAACAGCGTATATGTTTTAAGTACTTGCATAGGTAAGGGCTGAGTCCCGCGGCTTTAAGCGACATACAGGTCGCTGTACGTATATTTATTTGATTTTATATTGCATGAGTACATTTTGGTGCTAGTCACTTTCTCTATCGTGCCAATTCATGAAAGATGGATTACTAGCTTAGGTCGCTCTACAATTAAATTCTAATAACGATAAATATAAAAGAATAATGATAGGAGACGCAGAGGCGGTTCGAAACCATTACAAATAGCAATAAAAAAAAAATCATGAATTCCTGAGATAAGCGCGTTCAACAAAAATACAAACACTCTTTAGCTTTATAACATAGATTCGATAAATGGTATCGAAAACAATTATTTTGTATGGTTGTTTTTCTAATAACTGATTCAAATTCAAATTCAGAATAATTTATTCAATTAAGACACCAAGTGACATTTATGAACGTTAAATTGAAGCTAGAGTTAAAATCATAGATCGGCGCAAACAGACGCCACAGCATGTACTGGATTGTCGAGGTAAATTAGGTGAAAACACCAAAATCTACTGCCTGCTTGTGTTGATCTATAACTTCCAGTTTCCAAAATGCGTAGGGCCTTATGAAAAGAATACTGGCAAAGAAACTCATGGCCACTCTTTTTAAAAGTCAGATCTTCAGGTACAATAGTGTTAGTGTTACACGAAAGGTAAACAGGATGCAAGCTGAAGCCACCTGAATTTCATTTTATTGAAATGCTCCAAAAGCTATCGTACTAAAAAATAAAAATCACTCAGTGATACCGTTGAAGGTTTGAACCTATTAAACATAGAAATCATTCAAAATGCACATCTACCTTCATTCAGTTACAAAATCTACTGTTAAAAATAATTCGTGACTGGATTAAGAGGCTAGAGTTGCAGTTAATCGAACAAAAATAATAGTATAGGCTATAGCATCGCTGACTAGGCCGACCAGCCACCCCAAGCAGCACCCATTCATGAGTATGACGCATGGACCAGCCATCATCTCCTTCGCCATATCAGAGGGAAATAAATGACCCGCCCCATGACGACGCCGCAAGCAATGACATTTTAGTGAGCATGACGAACCATAGTCGAGATACTGATAAAAATCACTACTAGTCAAATTACCATAATAATCGTCACGCATTACTTTCAACTGACAATGGTTTGTTAATAAATTAGCTTAATTATAAGACAAAGAAGTTTGTGTTTATATACCTAATGACACCTTAAGCCCAAGACTGTTTGTCGTTTAGATAATCGTTGATCGTATAGTAGGATTTCTTAATAAGGTGATTTTTTACAGTTTGCTTGAATTTTTCTACAGGAAGGTCGCTTACAAGTATAGGAATTTTATTATAAAAATGTATACCAAGAACTTCGAACGAGTTGTGTGCTTTATGCAAGCGATGATAGGTACCAACGAGTTTAGACTTGTTTCTTGTATTAGTATTGTGTATATTCTTATAGTCATTAATGTTGTGCCTAACAAATATAATATTTGCAAAAATATACTGTAACTCTCGAAGAGAGACTCTAGCATCTAAATTGTATATGGAGCGGATGGCTCGTTTTAGGAGAATAAAAATCGTTTCAACATCAGCCGTCTTGCCCCAAAGTAGTATACCATTGGACATGACGCTGTGAAAGTAGCTAAAATAAACTAGCCTAGCTGTGTCCGTATCAGTGAGCTGACGTACCTTCCATACTGCATAAGCTGCCGAACTAAGCCTACCTGCAAGGCGACAGCCTTGTACAATGGGGGCACGACAGTAAACTACAATGGGGAGCCCAGATAGACATATCTGGGCTCCCCATTGTAGTTTACTGTCTAATGTAATTCCTAAGAATACTGTTGAGTCTTCAATACTTAACATTTCATTATTTAGAGTTAAATTAGTACCTAGCTGTTTTACATTTGGCATAGTAAATCTCACACACTTTGTTTTATTTGAATTTAGTAGGAGATTGTTAGTTGAAAACCAATACAATACATCATTTAGTGCCCTATTCACATCGTCAAAAACTGTTTTCTTACGATCGACTTTAAAAATAAGTGACGTATCATCAGCAAATTGAACTATACTACAGAGATCTTTTAAATAATAAGGTAAATCGTTTATATATATGCGAAAAAGTAGAGGACCTAGTATAGAGCCCTGAGGAACGCCCATAGTAACAGTTAATCCAGAAGACCTCGCACCATTGACATCTACATGTTGAATTCTATCTTTCAAGTAGGAAACAATTAGTTCCAAAGCAATACCATTAACACCATAATGTTTAAGTTTAAGAAAAAGCGTGTTATGTTCTACACAGTCAAAAGCTTTTGAGAGATCCCAAAATACACCTATCGCATCTTGCGAATTCTCCCATGCATTAAATATATGTCTCAAAAGAGTTGCACCAGCATCTATTGTTGAACGACCCTTTGTAAAGCCAAATTATTCTTTGTGAAATAGATTATTTAGATTAAAATGGCTTTCTAGTTGTTGCAAAATAGCTTTTTCATAAATTTTACTAATAGCCGGTAACATTGAGATTGGCCTAAAGTTACTTGGTTCAGTTGTACAACCCTTTTTGAATAAAGGTATTACCTTGCTATACTTCATCAGGTTAGGAAAAACATCAGAATCAACACATCGATTGAATGTTATAGCTAGAAATGGTGCTATATCAATTATAATAGTTTCTATTAATTTAACAGAAATTCCCCATGAATCCCCTGAATTCTATTTTAGAACAGTGTTTATGTTAGGATTTCAAATTAAGAAATCTAAATCATTCATTCTTAAAAATAGAAATGAATAAAAAAAAAGGCTTTACAGGAAAAAGCCGCCGTAAATGGAAGTTCTGAATACATATATTTAATAAAACCTGTTAAAATATGTTAAGCTTGAGCGTAAGTGACAAGCTGTTTAGCTTAAGTTTAAGCGAAGAATAAATACAAGGAGTTTAGCTTACTCACAAATATTTCGAAAATAGCAGAATAATACGTATGCTTATTATTCTAAACTCGGCTTTATTGTACTTCCTCGCGCGTAAAGCATAAGACTCTTGTACCTCTCATCTATGGATTGAGCTTACAATGCATAGCCTCCGCAATAAACGCTCTTCTGCATACTGTACTATAATTTTCCAAAACGAGTACCGTGACCTCAAACATAGAACACCGGGAGATCGTTCCTAAATATATTAAAAGCGTCTGATATTTCGTTATTCAAGTCGTAGCGTGTCACTAAAGCAAAGTCTAACAATACAACAACCCTTTTCAATAAAAAAGTATTTTTGTCACCCTCCATGCCGCGTTGGTAGGTAGCTACTTTCTTTGTGTGCCCAAGGTCTCGGGCTGGGGGTCAGGAATCAGCTCCACACGCAATGTCACAATTTACACTGCGATAATTGCTATAGGATTGTGTACTGATTTAATAAACTACATGTTCACGAATTGTTCTGTGAGTTTTTTGAACTTTTGATGGTTTGAATTTAGAAGTTTTAGTTTCAACATTATGTTAGGTAAAGATTTAGGGATTAGAAGTAAATTTTGTTAGAGGGTTAGGACATTCTGGCAACAGCCAGTTCGACTTCTCTCGAGCTACATCTTTTTAAGCAATATCCCTTTCCTCCCATCGCCTTCTTTCTTACCCTTTCAGTATACTCCCAATTTTCCCATCTTAAATTCCCAGTGCCCGGTTGACGGCAATAGGCTTGCCCCTATAACGTGAGTGTGACCAAATTATAGTTGCCAAAGTGTGGGTGTTTAAGACGCCACTGCCTAAAGACGTGAATATATCTATGTAGTAATAAATGTGTTTGTCTTTTAATAAGAAATAACAGCGAAGGTAAGAAAAAACACCTAACCTTTCCGAACGTGTAACGAGTATTATACGATTGCCACTAAATGGAGCAAACACTTATTACTCTTAAAATCATAAACTTTTCATTTTCTATGGTAATACAATAGTTTGCCTGATAGTCAATCAAATCTTTATAAAAGCAGGTCCTTCGAGCCCTATAAGAATATAAACTGTAAAACAAAGTTTAATTATCCATTAGAATTACGCGATACTTACAAATTTATAAATTGCTTTTAAAGAGGGAAACCCACCATTCACCCTCGATTCTTTATTGCCAAATGGTTACTGAGGATACCACTTGTAAAGGGGAAAGACGTGCACAAAGTATCACTATGTCCTAGCGGAATATTGCATGTTGACATTGGAGGTATCTGCCATACCTGGTAAGTACTCTTTGTAGAGGCCGTCTGTCGTATTTTGTTGAGGTTGTTATCATCATTACGGTTTTTATTATTGTATTGTAAAATCTGTCTAACTTTTATTTAAGTATCTCCAGAATGGGGTCCGACGACAGAATTAAATTGCAATCGGAATCAGATTTTTGCAACGTATCTAACGTCGAAAACCTACTGAAATGTAAAACTCACAACGCCGGTTGATTAGAGGGCGAACACATAAAACAGTGAAAGCAGCCTTCGCCATGAAAAAAGAAAATAAAAGCATAGACACACGAGCACAGGCGCCTCTAACAAAAACAAAACAAATGTTTGTTGTCTCCATTCCCCTTGTGTTCTGTTGTCCTATGTATACAAGTCTTAATAGGGAGGATCGCCAAAAGCACTTATCTGATTTAAAACCCTTTAAATAAAGTAATAATTGTGGGAGTCCCTCTTTTTTTTACACACACACAAACTCACCACTGTAGCACAGGCTCACATTTACACACACCAACATCAACACACAAACTGAAAATGTGCGTTTGGTACTTTGTATATTAACAACATTCGCATATTTGTTTTTCGTAACTGCAGAGGTGTTAGGATTGTTTTAACCAATCAGGATCTGAGTTGTGAATTAATTCAGACAAGGAATAAATATGAATGCGAAATTAGTGATGGGAACGTACCCACCCCTACGAACAGTTATTAGCTTTGCGCTGCATAAAAAATAGGTGAAGATAACACACATAAGGAGGTACACACACAAGGTAAAGCTTTCAATGAATTTAAGATTGCGAAGTACGTCTTCAAAGGGGTTTGCTAGGAACATTGTTCCTTTGATTTGTTTGTAGATGGCAAACTAAATCCCACTAATATTATAAATGTGAAAGTTTGGATGGATGGATGTTTGTTACTCTTTCACGCCAAAACTTCTGAACCGATTGCGATGAAACTTAGTATGTAGATAGCTGGAGACCTGGATTAACATATAGGCTACTTTTTATCCCGATATTCAGACGGGATCGGGACTTATGCCGGTGAAACCGCGGGGCGCTGCTAGTGTATGTATATTTTTACAGGTAAATACAAGCAACTCCGATTATGCTGATAATCTTGTCGGAACAAATTAAAAATTGCTTGTTGGAACAATTTAATCTCAATAATCTAATTGTAGATTAATAAGAATATAATACTAATAAATACTGCCAAATAATTACCAATTTTTTTATAAAACTACTTGGCAATCAAGTACACACGGCCCGTCTAATGTAAAGCGGTCAGCGGTGTCTAGATAAATTAAGTAAGTATCAAAATAAAGGTACAAAAATTTATATTATTATTTAAATTATCTTTATTTTTAAATATTATTTAAATGTCAAACAACAAGTTAAACTCAAATAAAGTTCACTACTAAGACCTATCTTTATGATTGTATTTTATCTCGTATACGAAAGGTGAATAGTGTATCGAACAATAAAAATACCTAGATATTTGACTGATAGTGTGACTGTAATAATATTTAATAAAAATACTAACCTAACCAATAAAACATTTAAGCCTTAACCTTTTATAGTTTAACAATATTCTTGAAATTGAGCATGTGACACTTGATTCATACAAGCTGATGTTTTTTGTAAAATCCGAACTCTTGAGAACTGCGGCGAAAACATAAAATTATAGTAACACATATTTTATAAGTATTTTGTACGACATTAAATAGAATTATTATATTAAAAAATATCCACAAGAGACAATGTCAAGTGTCATGTACCGTCTCTAACCATATTTAATTATCGCGTGTTCATTAGTTCCCAAATTGTTGGCGAAAAAATGTTGTACCTACATTAAATAATGATAACCACTTCCAAAAGGGTAGAAATGTTTAGATTATTCACATAATTTCTGAAGTGAGTTTTGAATTACTACGGAGGAATTAGAGTTATTTAAAGGCAGGGTCGATATGACGGCGTAATTAATCAGTTAATCATAACTGAATATAGGTTCTAAGCAACGCTAATACGCCTTACGACATACATTTCATTTATTTATACAGGGTGTATTTGAAAGAGGAACACTTACTTAAATTACTGAAGGGACATGACTGTAACATGCAGATGCAATAAGAATTTTTGAAAAATCGGATATTTATCCGTTTATGACCGTTTGAGTTTCTAGGTATTTTTGCCTCCGTTTTTCATATAAATATTTAAAATTTTACGTATTTATTTATTTTGGAATTTTTCATTCCGTTGCTAAGAAAATCCAGAAAAACCTTATTAAGTTAGTTTTTATGGACTTTCTCAATAACTGAGAGAATAGTTTCAAAATAAAAAAAAATATGTACACCCTGCATAACAACCCTATATTTTGATTTAAAGCTTTCCCGTGGTAATTAAATACCTTCGCTTTCCTGACTTTTAGATCGATTTCCACCGATCATGGGCACATATAGACGGTTAATTTACTCGTAGCCACAATCAGTCTTATTTACGTCTATCATCGTATCAGTTTATATGAAAACTATAAAACCATGTTAATGAAATGTAACACCCCCTAGCACAGATAAGATAATAGTTACTTCGTAACAGATACATCACTCTCATACAAAACTCAAAATACCAACGTTATAATAGCCTACAAAATTTAAATAATAATACCTGGCGTTAACTGCGACCAGAAATATATCTTATTTACGCTTTTCGAAAGTTGAGAACGCCTTGCCCACCGCGAGACCTTCGTCTGTGCGTGTAGCCGAACTGCCGGACACTCTTACCCACCCTAACAACTTATTTATTTGGGGTATGTCCCGATATACACTGCGAGCACTGTTCAGTGCTCTTATACTGGGGATAATTTCGTTCCGTTATGGACTGTCAGTATACTGCCGCAGTATCCTATGGAAGTATATGACGTCATAAATAGTCGCCATTTTAGTACTGTGAGCACTGGCGTTTTCGAGGAAAGGTGCTCTCAGTGCTTTGATCATGTGATCAACTACATTTTTTTTCCAGTTAAATAATAACAATTATTTGTTGAAATATGTTCATCACGTTTACCATACATAGCCCCATTTAAATAATTCGGTTATAAAATTATTATGCATTCGGTTACTTAAAAAACAATATTTTCTTTTAATAAAAAGTAAACTTACTTTTATTATGCGAGTTAAATTGACAATTGACTTGAATATTAAATTTTTAAATATAACTACATTCAAACTAATTTTTTCTTGTTGAACAGATAACTTGTACCTGTAATTATATGATAATTATTTTCACGTGAAAACAGCGCCAAAAACATAGATGGCAGTATACTGGACTGTGTTCCGTATTAAACAGTAACCAGTAAAGCTAATTATAAAGGAACGGCTTCGCAGTATACTAAATTGACGTCAGTTCTTATAGTGCTCGCAGTGCATATCGGAACACACACTTGATAATAAAATTTATGGGTGTTGAGTTTTATATAATGATTAATAAAATTATTTCCCCTATGAAATTTATATCTTTAATTTTTATAGGAAATTAAAATATCCTTAAACCTTCAATAGTAACATAAAATGTTGATGATGTAGACATATACATCACTATCACTACATCACTACATTTTACACCGCCGCGTTTGTCTCTCTATCTCTTCACGATAAACTCAAAAAATACTTAACGGATTTTCATGCGGTTTTCATCAATAGATAGAGCTATTTATGAGGAAGGTTTAGGTATGTAATTTGTTAAGGTTTTGTGTAAATTGGTTGAAATATGATTATGATTGTTGAAGATGTCTCTGCTACCCGTGCGAAGCTGGGGCGGGTTGCTAGTAATAGCTGTTGCGTAGACTAAAGAAAGATACTCTTATAATTTAATACTTTTGTATTACATATTATGTTACACAAAAGTATTAAATAACAAATAACTACCTACTCAAATAGAAACTCTCAATAAGTTTTACATTTCAGTAGCTCTTATTATTATTTTCACTATATTTCTAACTATATTACATATTGTGTGCGAGAAGCAGCCGTCAGTTCGCCTTGCCTACTATACAAGTTACAGTCCACACCTACTAAGTTCGTCACCTTTCGTAGAAATTATGGGTTTATTATTGACGGTTTAATAGACTACATTTATTACAACATCACTCTGGCCAATCACTCAAAACCTGATTTAGTACAACATTGTATAGAATATATATATATATAGGTAACATTTATTTTTTTGTTGAGAAGATAACTATTATTTATTATTAGTAAAGCCACGCGGCAATGTCGAGTAAAGAATAAACACCTAAAGTATTTTTATATTATATTGACAAAAAAGTAATAGCTAAAATCATTTTTGCAACTTATTTTTAAAGGATTTTACAGATCACTAACATCTAGCAATAACGCAATTTAACATAATAAATACATTTAGCAATAACAAAACATCTCCACTTCATAATAAGTTCGATTTGACAATTTGTTTTTATTTACGGAGAAGACCGTTCTGCCGTGCGTGCGTGCTCTCAGCTACGCGTTGTCGCCCCTACTGACACTTTTCCCGTGGACGGTAAGCTAAATTGGTAGGTATATAAAACGCGACCTCGATCGAGTGATGTAGCCCTGCCCCTAGCAAATAATGGCAGTGCAGTATAAAATACAGAAAGGAGTGGAATTATAATTAACGACCCAACGCTCCTTTGACTCAGGCATTTTATTGTCAGATATGATAAAAGTTTAAATTAGCCGTCGCTGTGGTTAACAACTTTACACTTGGGTAATACAGGGCTATAAAACAAGAAATTAAATGTCCTAAATCGGATGCAGTCTTGTTTATTACTAAGCCATCACATCGTAAAACGACAGTATTCGACAATAGAACGACGGTTTTCGTCAACTCCGTTTCATGAACGGATATATATACGGCCACTGATCCATAGACAAGCATTTCGAAACGTTACTTCAACTTAGGTTTGATCCGTCTAACCTACGGTTGTCGATCGAATCATAAAGTTTTCAATAGTTCAGAAAATTTCAATGGCAATGGGCTCGAGGAACGGATTGCATCTTAATTGAATTATATAAAACAAATAATCCACGAGAGTTTCCTTCCTGATTTGAAATAAAACAAAGTTTGTGTAAATTGTAAAGAAGGTGCATATCTTTACACGCCAGCTTTTAGTCGTGGGTCATCAACGCTTGTTTGCAATATGTCGTCTGAGTTGCAATCTTCAAAATTATCATATATTTTCAGCAGAGCAGTTTTAAATAGAAGTGGGTCATGCAGCTTTTTCCGTAATGAAGTTGGTGTTGAATAAAGTTTTGAGTTTTTAAAACGAAGCAGAAGAGGCGTAATTGCTTCTCTTAGTTAATGGCGAGTGGAAATTCCTGCTTATCTAAAGTCAGTTGACTTAAAAAAAAGGTTCAGTGTATTTTTTCTATAGGTTACTTTGTAAGCGTTGGTATTTTTCACAAACTAAACCAGATATTTTGAGTATTCTTCCCAAAGAGATTACTTTCATAATATTTTTATAAACTCATGATAGTATAATATGTCCAAAAGGATAGGCAGAGCTAAAAGTAATAATGTTTATTTGTCTCAAGCCTTTTTTACAATATTTTATTTTTTATTTTTTTTACAATTGGTACTGATACTGGTTCTCAAACTAGGCCAAAACCTGTATTTTGGGAAACAGTTGTAGTAGACTCACATTGCGAAGTGTTCTCAGAGTGCGACCGACAGGCGACGGCGACGGTCGCACCGGGTGACGGGACCCGTCTTGGGTGAGACGGGTCAATGCCTATAGGGGGTTGCAGAAGAATGCAATGGCGATTCTCGCTCCCCGATCATAGGCAAAGATAAAATACTCAAGAAGAAATGTACACAAGTCCAATACTCAATACATTTATAGCACACCATAACGTTGCAGAGTTGTTATAACAGGTATTTCAGTTCATTATGGTACCTGTCAGGCACGGCAACGTAGGAGAGAGGATGAAGTTACTATACATAATATTATGAACTTAAATTCGTCCATTATGAAAAAAAACTATTCAATTCAACTTTCATTCAAATAATAAACAATTTTTAGCTTTTTAAAATAAATATTTATCTTTTGTCATTATGTCGTGATGAATAATTTGTTTGTCACGTCTTCTCTCTTATTGTAAGATTTTGAGCGAGGAACTAGCACGATCGCACTCAGAAATAAATGCAAACTTACACTAAAGTACATAAAAAGAGTTCAAGGTAGCAGGCTCCACTCATACACTCATTAACAGTTATAAAATAGCTACATGCAAATATTGCTTTTGGCTTTGATTTATTGTAAGATCAACATTTGCCTCAAATATTTACAGGAAATCGTATTTTTATCTTAACAGTTTCAATAAAAATCCCTTATTACTAAATTATTTGCTTAATCTCAGAGCCAATTAGCAGGCCAGGCCAAGACAGACCAAATGGATACTTCGTGATTAACATTTTCAGTGGGTCAGAAATTGAAAATCATGTACCAACATCACACATATACTCACGGGGGGCAGCCTTTGAGGATGCAGGCGTGAGTATTAAGATTGAAGGGCGTTTTAGAGACCCACATTATGCTAATTAATAGTTGATCCTACTCACGTAATAGGGGCAAGCCTTTTGCTGTCAAAGGGGCTCTTTGGAAATGAAAGATGCGAAAAATGAAATATCTTATCTATTTTTTACACTGTTCAGCGAAATCGGGGTCAAACACCACTAGCATTCTACTTGTGCTGGTACAAGGGGACGTCGTTGACTTGGGAATGCGCGGGTGACATCAGTGGCAGTACGATAATTTATAGGCCTTCTTGTCAGGTGGGCCCTGTGCTTATTATCTCATATAGTAATTGTTGTACAAGTGAGATTAAGTAGATTAGTTATTTGAATAATGTAATAATGTAATAAAATAATGATAAATTTTAATTTAATACTAGCCAACACTTTGCCACGCTGCCTTACTAAATGTGCTTTAAACGTTCAAGAGATGCAGATTCGAGTTGCACTCGGTACATTCATTCATTGCATCCACTTTTAACAAGCTTAATTGGAGAGGCTTAAGCTTAATTAATGGCAATTGACTGAGTATGGCGGCGAGTTCTTCTCACCGTATATTATAAACTAGCAGCGCATCGCGGTTTCACGTGATAAAAAGGGATAAAAAATAGCCTATGTGTTAATTCAGGTTTTCACCTATCTACATCCCAAGTTTCATCGTAATCGGTCCAGTAGTTTTTGCGTGAAAGAGTAACAAACATTAATATATCTTCAAAAACTTTTATATTAGTAGGATAAAATATATTTTATGTTATATATGCTGCGAACCTTACTAACTATAGATGTTAATGATGATGTTTGTGTTTGTCGCAACATAATTTAATTTTTTTTTAACTTAAGCTAAGTCCGTAGGAAAATTAAAAATATTTACGCAGTCTATTTTAGTTAAAAATGAGTCGGATACAGGTGTTCAAACTACATTAGGCGGAGCTCAAGTTAATAGCAAAAACATTAATTAATATTTTTAATTATATTACTGTAGCGGCAGCCAAGGATATCATGATATACCTAAATACATCTTTCTTTTCTCGTAAGATAAATTATCTACGTGAGCAAAATTATAATAATTCACTCAACGAAGTGTAATATTTCATATTAAAGTAAAACAGGTATTACGGGTCAGTTCATTTAACTCAGAGACTTTAGTAGGCACGAAGTCCAAACATAGCCTAAAAAATATTTTCTGTTAAGTTCTTAATTTTTCTAAGAAAGCATGAGGTTCTTAGGCAGTAAATACTCAACAATTTTATATAATTCTTATAAAATGTTTATTTTGATTTACTGAAATACTTTTCGATTTCATTGAATCTAAACATTAAATTAATAAAAGATTGTTTATTTAAAATAAATAAATTTTGTGAAGGCAGTGAGAAGTCCACATTCGGTCTTAATTTTATTATATACTAACTAGAAGGCCACGTGTTGCTGTGGCTAAATAATTAGCAATAAAAAATATAGTGACCATAAATTGAGATAGGAACTAATCCTATCTATCAAGTTGGACCAAACTGCGCACAGTGTGCTCCGGCTTCGCAAGTGTAGCAGAGACATCTTCAGTAATCATCATCATGTTTCGATCAATTTACACAAAACCTAAACAAATTGTACACCTGAACCTTCCTCATGAATCACTTTATATAATGGTGAAAACCGCATGAAAATCCGTTCAGTAGTTTTTGAGTTTATCGCGAACAGACAGACAGACGCGACGGGGGACTTTTATAATATGTAGTGATTTAACAACTACTCGGTATTATATTTTGATATATGAAGATACAGAATATTGTGTTAATCTAGTTCTTAGCTTCTTAGCGAGAAACATTCGTAAACAATGAGAACCAGCCCCAGTTCGAAACAAATCTTGTACTCCACCGAGTATGTTAATCAAGACTATTATATGATAAACAATGCCTAGCGGTAATCTAATAGAATATGTTTGGAAACTTTGAACCTAGCAGAGTTCGACGGGGTGTGTGTAATAGAACTTCACAAGCAATGAACACTAAGTAGGATTCGATCCATGTCAGCAATTATACTAGTCTAAGAGTATAAATTAAATTGAAACTTATTTTGATACAAAAACTTTGATTCTAGGAGATGTGATGGTACCTCAATGAGCCTAAAACGAGTAAAGCAGTTATTCGTCAAATCTATTGAGTATTTTTCACGGAAACCAGCTCCCCTCCGATTAGGGGAGGTCTAACGCCCCGCCTTTTTCCGCGTTAGACTGTAAGACTAATGTGATAGTATTACGTTCACACAATTTTGCTATTGATACGCGCTATTGTTGGATGTCAACGTGGTATATTTTTAAGTATTGAGTTCGCAGATGTGGTAGTTGGGTCGTCATTTGGCCAACACTTAGAGTCATAGAAAAAGGGCCAAACTCTAATAAAACTTATGTTTTATTGCTTTAAGTATGAGTGTCTTAGAACTGAACATTTGCAAAGCTGGAAGGGTCAGTCATTAAGATAAATGAATAGGTTGTGTAATAAAAAAGGGTCGCTTTAGAATATTTCGATAGAATATTTCGGTTAGAGGAAACAGATGTTGGTGGAGTCATGGCGACAGTGGAGATGAGGAACGGGGATGTCAGGGGGTCGGGTTGAGTACGTGAAGCGGGAGAGTTGTAGCATCAGAGTCAGCGGGTTGACAGGGTTCAGGAAAGACGGCCGGTACTCGTAAGTTTTGACATAGAACGTTGGGGAAGTTCGGTGAGTCTTTAATGTTTTATTGTTAATAGACGTTTATATTCCATATGAATTAATGTCCTACACTGAGTAACGCAGTATCCGTCAGGTGATCAAATTTATCTCCCGTGTACATACCGGTTTCAAGGTATTAATTTAATATCATTACTTTGGTATCGGTTAAGGCGTTTTTGGACGGGATGAATGAATATTATTACCCTGTAAGTCTCCTGGTTATAGCACTCGATCTTGAATAGAGGGCAACGGGGCCTTGGTGATCATCAGCCCAACTGTCGTGTGCTGTAGAAGACTAACTATCGGGTACCATAATCCCGGGTTATGGTAGTCGAGGTTTAACGGAGGCAGCGATATCCTAATCATTGGCAGGTTGTTCTCGTCTGCTGTTGAAGTCCAAGTTTCGAGTGAGTTGTTAGCGAGGTGTGGTTATGGGGTAAAATGATTAAGATGGTATATGTGTGAAAACTAAATCAATGCCAAAGGGTTTAAATGTACGATCATACTAATTAACTTTTGGATCTCCTCCTTATTCTTATTATTGATTACATCGAAATATCGAGTGCCAGTGGAAAGATGTCCAGCCAGGGTCGAGTCTTACAGTCTAACGCGGAAAAAGGCGGGACGTTAGACCTCCCCTAATCGGAGGGGAGCTGGTTTCCGTGAAAAATACTTAGTAGATTTGACGAATAACTCCTTTACTCGGTTTAGGCTCATCGAGGTACCATCACAGAGAGTTCTTGATTCCTAAAATATACATGTAAAATTGAGTAATTTTACGAAAACCTTCTTTTTCGGCTTTGTTTTGGGTTTTTCATTCGCCTAAGTGTTGTTTTTTTTGCCGTTTTATTATATTTTTTTAATTCTAATTAACGATATTTTATTAAACTAATACAGGGCAGGGAAGCGGCATGGCATATGCTGGGTCACGACAAGTGAAACGTTGTTATGATAAACGTTTGGGTAAAGCAGTTTAAGAATGATATGAAGATAATGATGTATGTGATATGATACGTACAAGGATGTCAAGAATCCTTTACTACTTGAAAAACGGAGCATTCGCATAATATACTTAATGATGACATAATCATTATTTATAAAAAAGTATCACCGACTTCAATGCACCTAAATGATTTGTAATAAACTGCATTCCTTATCAATTAATCTACCAACCTTAGGGATGGAATATTTTCTTCAAATTTAAATATGATCAACCTTGAGTACAATCATATCAACTAAAAGAGAAATTATCAAATCGGTTCACAAATGATATCGCGTAGCATACAATATTCAGTCGAATTGAGAATCTCTTCCAAATTGAAGAGTCCTGTGACAAGGCCACATTACTCGAAAAGTTTTCGTCTAGCTTCAAAACAAGTCTACAAATGAATATCTAATAATATGCAGTCGCTTATATTTGCTTACTGTATAGTACATAAAATTATTTTAACTGAAGCATTCGTAATAATCATAAATTTGAAATACCCCAGGACTCTAAAATCCCTTCAACGATTAGAAAAGAGCTGATGATCTTTGAACGGCTGAACAGATTTTTTTTAATTATATCTAAGAACCCTCTCGATCAAGTTCATCCGTTTAGGAGATACAATGCCACAGACAGACACAGACACGTCAAACTTAATCAAGTCACCCTTCAAACAAATAATATATCAGTCGTAGGACTGCAGGTCAGAAATGAAATCACATACTCACACTTATATATATACATATACAGGTACACACATATACATCCGTCATATACGTCATCTGAGCGTGATGGTCACGCAAGTTCAGTGCTTTTTTCCCATACCAAAAGTGCCCAACGTACCTAAAGAAGTTTTCACTTCAAAAAACTCACTTAAATTTCATTCTTAAGGTTCACTTGTTTGGGAGTTACGATGCCACAGATAGACACACAGATACACAGACACACAGACGTCAAACTAATAACACCCCTCTTTTTGCGTCGGGGGTTAAAAATATATATTCCCAAGCATAATATGTTAATTTAGGACTGTGGTGTTTTGCACAATAATGATATTGCAGTGCATTGAGAGCTCAGTGAGAGGGCGCTTGTTGATCTCGAACAAACATTTTAGCCACGCGAACGTTATGAAGTCATAATTAACTTTACCCTCATTATGCGAGATATTGTCAGTACAGGAACATTGAATAACTGATTTTGCGGAATTGTTTGTTTAGTTAGACATTGTTTCACGAGTTCAAATTCGATGCAAATGAGGAAACATCGTGCTTTCAGTTAAATAAACATACCTACAAGAAGTTTTGCTAGTATCTGGGGCAAGAACTGCAATGCATATTGTCAAGGATTGTATAAAGGAACGGAAAGGTACCTATGATTTAGATAGTTACAATGATCAAAGGCATACTTTAATTTTGTCGTTAGTTGAAGTATTTTAATCATCTGGAACCTATTTCAAATTAAATTTTTCTGTCAGAGGTCTCAGGGTGACGGGGCTAGGGCGACTTACCCAGCGTTTTCGGAACAGCGTTAATATTAATGGGGACCGCAGGTCCGTTTTGTTACTTGACGAGTCCTTCTGTAAACATCTTCTGTACATTTACGACGAAGACATTTTAATCTTTAAATTTTAATAATTAATAATAATTTTTGATTAGCGAATGGGCTCTGATTTTTTTGACTTGACAAAATGGCGACCAATTTCTTTTTCATAAATATTCATAATGAAATCTCTGGTTCTATTTCAAATCCTAGATTACTTTTGACCAAATTTGATTGCGATGATCTTTAATGTTTAGTCGTAACAAAGTAATTTTTTAGGAAAAAAAACAAAAACCGACTTCAACACTATACCTAAGTATACAAACTTAAACTAAAAAACCAAAACATCATCTGTGTACCTAGTCAAATTAATAGATCACTGTTTGGTGTTTTTTAAAAAGAGGTTTTATTTACTACTTCAAAGTGTGCTTCACAGAGCACCTTAAACTAGTACAAACGAGTGACTACTGCGGTAGCAGACAGAATGAGAATGAATGTACAGTGCTGTGTACTGGGTTTATATACACCAGTGTCACGTGGTGTCATGGTGTGGTGGGGAGATGTCACGTGAAGGTGGCGTGATGGTGCTTTTGCTCAGGAGGTCTAACTTCTGGCTAAAGCACATTACTTTTAATGGTTTATGGGTTTTGCCATAATTAAGTTTATAGTAATGAGTAATTCATTATAATGGTTATTGATTTGGTCACCATTAGTTTTATACTAATTAGGTAATTAGCACTTTATAACATATGACAAAGGATAGACCTGGGTGGTCTTATGTTACTGTTATAATTTGAAGGGGGTTAGCAGGGTGCATAACTACCTATTTTTATGTTTTTGTTGATTTTTCAAAAGCGCTAAATCAATTTCGATAAAATTTATATGGGGCCACCTCTGAAGAATGACCTACTAAACAAAAAAAGAACCATCAAAATCGATTCATAATTGGGGGAATAATCGCATAACAAACATACAGTCGAATTGAGAACTTCCTCCTTTTTGAAGTCGGATAAAAATAACACACACGTGCAGGTAAAGCTCCATTAGAATTAGATACAATATTGGTTTAATAGAAATTTTCATTAATCTATGACCACTTTTATAAAATACACGAAGTTTTCAATTATGTTAATGATGAGCAAAGAAATTGAAAATTATATTCTTCACTTCATATATGAATTAAATAAAAAATTAAAAGGAAAGTCAATAAGCAAACTTTTTTAAATAGGTCCATATTACCATTATTATGTAGAGCTGCAGCAGATTTCAAAAATTAACAAGTATAACACTAAATTCAGTGTTTTACTAGATAATGCGGTTTTAACGGACACAGTACATAAATTGTAAATGGTAATTAAAAAATAAATAGATCAGATTAGATCAGATCATAAACATAAATGTTAGGAAAGTAGTTATGATCTTACCTATTTACCTTTTTTAGAATACACAATACATTTTTATTCTAAACAAGCAGCGCCACGTGGATTCACCCGCCGTAAGTCCCGATCCCGTGGAAATATCAGGATAAAAAGTAGGCTATGCTTTAATCCAGGTCTCCAGCTATCTACATACCAAGTTTCATAGCAATCGCTTCAGTGGTCTTTGCGTGAAGAGTAACAAACATCCATACATCCATCCATCCATCCATCCAAACTTTCACATTTATAATATTACTGGGATTGTAACTAAATGAATAGGTAGTATTTAGTTACAGATGAAATTAGAAAACTGTATTGTGTTAAGTCAGTTTCGTTGTACACCGTACCACATCCTAGCGGTTCGAAAGATTTCTAGCAAGATACGAATTGCAGTTGCGGAGTGAGGTTAACCTCATCTCAGTAACCACGCTCAGTTTCGCTGCTACTCGTATCCATAAATATCGTATAAGAATTTTGATATACGCCTTATTTGACGGCTATACGCGCAGGGATCTTGAAAGGTGTAAAGGAACAAAGTACATTTTATACGATCAAGTGTCCATCCGTTCCGGTTTTAAGAGCTGTCCTAAAAATATGAAATGCAGAGAATTAAAATTTAAAATATTCCGACAGTGATTGACTGATGAGCGCAATGAAGTGATGTTACCGTGGTTATCCGGATAGGTATATCGAAAGTAAAAAGTTCCATTCCTACGTAGTAGAATACGTAAACCAATTGGCAACAATACAATTATCGCTCTTGCTCTGAACTATGAAGTATTAAGTAACTGTGAGATAAAGTAATAATCAGCTCTGGTTTTGTTCTTGAGTATGCAAATAATTGTGATATAATACGTTTTAATTAAAGTTTTAATCAGGAATTTCAGTGCGCACATAGATCTGTAGACATGACCTCAACCTAACAAAAAAAAACACTGCATTAAACTTCATTATAATATTTTTCGTTTACCCTAAAAGAAAAAAAAAAATACATGCATATAATTAAACCAACGAATTGACGGCAAGCCAGTAGTTGGGTGAATATTCTTTCTTTTAAATTCTTAATTATTCTGCGTCATTGTTCTCCTGCAGAAATTTAATTCATCATTGGTATTTGCCCTAAAATTCTTTGTTATTTAAATTAAGCACGTGACAATGAAAAGTTTTGTGTGTGTTGAATATTTCCAGTTTACTTTAAAGATTAATTATTTACTTTCTGAACATTTTTGTGGTGCGAACAATGACCAAATAATCACCAAGCAACTTTGCTGAAAACTATCAAGACCTTTTTCAGATACATCATACCTACAGATATTTCTAACATGAGTCCGGCTCCCCTGAAATCATGGTTTTATGAAAATACATTAACGGGAAAGTAATTCTTAAAGTACACATTCTCTGTATGTAAAGTAACTTTTAAGCTTTTATAGGTTTCTCGGAACTTATTTTCTTTTAAAAAGATGAGTCAGTCAAGTAAAGAGGATTGTTCAATTATGCAAGTGATACGATGTGAATAACATATGATGGTACGTTTGCACTTATGAATAAATGTATGGTCTCAGGAGTGATCGCAGACCTGGAGGGATTGTGAATGTCGCGACGACAGTCTTGAAACTACTTTGTGATGATAATACGAGTAAAAGATAAAAATGTGCATTTTATAAGATGATAATGTTTATATCTGTCTCGGTGAATAAGTACAGAAAATAAAGATGAAATATAAATACAATCGTTACTTTTGGCCCTCATCATACTTACATTCATGACATTGTTTACACTTCTGTGAGTGATTGAGTGAGTGAGCTCACCTAGACACATTGTGTTAAGTGCACATTACACTGAAGTTTAGGAAATAAATTAATCGTTTATAAGCATTCTACTAGTTTGACTATTCCTGAGGGACTGTAATCCTAGTTAAGTTAAACAGATATTCTGTATAAACTCGTCGAATCCAGTTTCGAGATCTCGGATTGCAAGAAATTTTAACTTTCAATGAGACTGGACGAATATCATGCTAAGTTCAGTTATTTATCTAACGTACAGGTGTAGCAAAAAATATATATTATATCTATTACAATATAAACGAACATTCTCAACCAATAGAATATAATAATAACAAAAGTTAAGCTGATAAATTACTTCAACCATAAAAATAGCAGTAAATAATGTCTATAAAACTACTTTAGGTACTAATGTGAGTGAGTGGATGATCCATCTATCTACTTTTTGAAGATAATTAATACTTCTAGTACCACGATTTCTTTAAAATAATAAAACACCTATACCAAGATCTAAGTGCCTACTATGTAAGTAGCAGCTCACCAATTACTCAAGTGAATATCGAGGAAAGGTTTTAGTGCCAAATACCATACACGCATAGCAAATCGGTGAGTAATACTAAAATAAGTTTTTTTTTTTTTAATTCATTTACGCTAGAACCAAGAGAAAGTAAGTTTCTAACTTAGTTTATAATAAACTTTAAGCAGGGAGACAATAAGGGCGGAGCCACAGCAAACAACTACTTCGAGACAAAACAAATTGATGTTTGCTAAAATGGAGCGGCTTGTCTCAGTTGTTTTTAAATCCGGATAAGCCTAAGTAGAAAATAAGGGAAATCTTAATTCTCTTCGAAGGATTACGGGCCTCTTGTCCTAAATTAGTGTAACGGTAGTAAAGGTTATATTAGTGAACGACAAATGATTCGAGGATAATGATACAAGGATAGGATAACGTTTACAAGAGTTATAGAGTTAATACTATTTTATGTTTACAATAAGGGATTGCTTTTGGATAACTATACTATTGGATACTATATTTTTCTGTACTAATGCCGCGTTCCTATAATCAGGAAACGATTCGTTTTTCTTACGGACGGTACGGTACTTACCGTTAGTAAGCGAAACGAATCGTTTCTTGACTATTGAAACGCGGCATAAGAGAGTTGTTAAAAGGAAAATTAACTTTTGAACCTACCTAAATCATGATAAATCGCAATAAGCTATATTCTTTATCCCTTAATTTTCCACCCTTAGAGGTGTTGAGTACAATTAATTCAACATAAAAAGAAATTATCAAATTCAGTATAACCAATTCTATTAAAAAAGTGTGTGTGTGTGTGTGTGTGTGTGTGTGTGTGTGTGTGTGTGTGTGTGTGCAATTCACACACGGCAGAAGTGAAACTTCAGAAAAGTACCTACAAATAATTTACTAATGTTAATAAATTTAATTTTAGATAATTTATATAAAAGTTGTTGGTCAAACTAACACAGATGAGTTAAATATAATTAACATAAATTAATTAACCAACGAATTTTAATACGCAAATGCACAAAAATGACACCAGTTGACATTGACGTATTTTCTGAAGGCTTCGTAGTACACAGGCGCAAAGACTGTCTCATTCTCTTGCAGGCTAAATCCTATTTAGGAACGTTTGCCTTTTTTTTATTTACTGTGAGTTTTTCTTTTCATCGAATATCAAATC
Organism: Callimorpha dominula; assembly: GCA_949752705.1. Taxonomy (NCBI): domain Eukaryota; kingdom Metazoa; phylum Arthropoda; class Insecta; order Lepidoptera; family Erebidae; genus Callimorpha; species Callimorpha dominula. The sequence continues at coordinate 3,561,118 of OX456992.1, forward strand.
CTTTTCATCGAAAATCAAATCAGAACGAGTTCGGGAAGTTTTACTTCAAAAAGAAGAAATAATTATTGAAATCGGTTGATAAATGGCGAAGGTATCGGGTAACATGCACACAAAAAAAATCGTCTAAAAATATCTTACGTCAAGGTCGACGGACAACACATTGGTTGGGCTTGTACAGATTAGCAATCTTTGCAATCTTAGAGAAAAAAAAAGGCAATTTATTGGAATATAAAGACAATCAGTTCTTAACCAATGTCTTTTAGTGGTGTTCTGCCGCCTCAATCCATCCATGTTCCGTTGCGCAGCTTGTGATAGCGATTTACGACTTTGTCTAATTAGCAACACCTAAATAACTCTTCATAAATAAAGCCTTAATGTGTCTGCACCTTAAAATTAAACAATATATCACAAAGGAAAAAAGTTTGCCTTCACTTTGTTTTTTTGTTTTGTATCATTTGTCACGAGACACGTGTAAGATATAAAATTCTACTTTTCAACGTCTCACTTCATTAATAAACATACAAGATTTTTTTTCAACACCGACAGTATTTTTCATTGCTTGAAGATATTTCTCTTTGAAAACGCGTGTAATGATTTTGTCATTCGTTCCAAATAAGATCCTTTGAGGGTTTTAAGGACGCGAACAAGGGAAAGAGGTTTCCTTTTTTAATATAAAATCGTGGACAAACACGATTTTGGTTCATTTTTCATTCGTCGTACATTAAAGGGAGGTAAAGACTTAAAGACTTGATACGACATGATATTTCAAGTTGCTTCGAGAAGCTTTTACAGGTTGGGTCCTCTACGCTATTAACTAAGTCTTGTTATCTATAGTAATACAATAAAGCCAAAGAGATTTTTGTTTGATTGTTTGTTTGTTTAAACGCGCTAATCTCTGGAGTTATCAGTCAGATTTGAAGAGTTCTTGTTGTATTGGATAGGGTATTATTTAGGGAACGTTAGAGGGTATGTGACATCACGCTACGACCCTTAGAAGCGGAGTAGTGACCGTAAACGCAGGTGAAACTGCGTGAAATGGCTAGTCAGTTTACTTCGGACATGTAAGCGTGTTGCCGACTATGCAGTAGTTAAAGAAATATTCTCGTATAAACAATTACCGATCACAGTTGATAGTAAAGCTTTACCAGTAGAAGCTACATTTAATATATAGCTACTTCGAATATCGATGCAAATATTACGTGAGTAGTTTCTTTCTATTGTTCTCTTCTTAATTTACTGTACTTTTCAAGATGCCGAGTTAAGAAGTGCTCGTGGAAAAGCAGCGGTAATGTCTAATTATAGGGCATGATACGATATTCGCCAGAGTTTGCTGTAAACCATTATATTTACAAATACTACTATTCAGACATTTCAGTTTTGATTTTAAAGTCACTGTGCCCGCTGCGGCTTCACTTGTGTGTACATATTTACATTTATGGTGCAGAGCCCAATTCTTTATCCAAAATAGAAATAGCCTAAGTTACTTCTATAACATCAGCCATTTATTTGCAAGTAGATGTCCGACCCGAAAAATTTTAAAATTAGTTTTTTAGGTGTAAGTACCGTTTTAAACTTTCAGATACATTCAGAAAAAAAACTGATATTATGACGTTACAAACATACAGTTTAAAAAAAATTGTTAAAAACGTCATATAAAGTATTAAAAATGTATTAACGACTAACAACACTGCCCTATCTCCACTTATCTTTACTTTAAATCTCTCTTGGCGATCCCTGTGGGTGAAACACAGAACTTTGTTTAAAATCTCCACCTGGTCCCCTGGTCTGCGTAGCAACCTCCTGAGCGCTGTGCCTATTGACCCGAAGCGTGATAGGATTCACGTATCAAACAAAATACAATCGGAGTTGGAATCTAATCAAAGTTCGATTTTATAAAAGTATATTCAACATATAAAGGCGATTACTTGAATAAAATGAATACTCGAATAAATACTTCCCATAAAACAGGGAATTTAGATTTAAGGGAATATTAGAAATATGTAAACTCACCACGTAACATTTAAAATTTAAAAAAAAATGCGATTCCTTCGTAAAGAATTTATGTATGTGTATAAATAATTTTATTACAAATTAAAACGAACACCAATGTTTAAATAATTTACCTTTAAAAAAAAAAATATCACAGATTATAATCTGCTTTTTAGTGGAAAGTAGATGTATTTTCTTTAAATATAATATGGGTAGGCCAACTAAACGCACTGCTCCAATGAGACAGCGGTGTTTTGGAGCAAACGAAAATATCATTGATGTAGATATACAATTTTTAGATATTTGTTGATTTTTCAAAAACCACTAGACTAGACTGATTTCGATAAAATTTTAATGGGACCTCCTGGGAAGTATAAACCTGTCAAAAAAAAAATCCAAATTCAAATCCACCGAAAAATCCACCGATTACTCGAAGACGTCTGAAACGTCTTCGAGTAATCGGTGAACATACATAAAAAAAAAGATTCCGACGAATTGAGAACCTCCTCCTTTTTTGAAGTCGGTTTATTAAAAGTAAAACCATTTCTATCTTTTTACTCTGCCCATATACGATTTCAGCGGTTTTGTTTTCTATATTTCAAAACGCTCATCGTTTGCAAATATAGTTACTATTTTAACAGAATTCGTTTTAGTTTACGTATACACAATACAAAATTTATAAAAGCGTTTTGTATAATAAACTGAAGAGGATATTAAATGTATATAGTTTAAAAATTAAATATCTTCATCAAAGTTTAACAAAGAGGCCAAGTTTGTGTGTTTGGAGCTTTGGATGTACATTGTACAGTAGTAGGTAATCTTTGAAACTACTAATCCGGTTTTGAAAATTATTTCACAAACAAATAGCTATATATCAGTACTAGAAGTAGTAATGGTACTATTAATTATATATACAGCCGGGGACGGATCGCCATTGCCGTTTATACTGAAGAAGAAGAAAAAGATTTTATCATTCAATGAAACTGGCGACCCGTCTTGAGTTAAGTTTCAAATATAGGTAAATAAGTTAGATTTCCTGAGACACAGGTTATACATGTAATTGTGAAATTACTGTTTTATATAAACAATTATTTATAATTATGTATTTACACGGGAATTAACGCGATCAAGAAAAGGTATTACATGCCTCTGAATTGCCTGACGTTTCGACCAGGTTGCACCGGCCGTGGTCACAGGCTCGAACCGGGCACAACATTAAAAGCTTCTCTAAATTGCTGATTTGATATGCATCTGTTTTTTTTTATATCGGATTTAGTATCCAAGCAGCCACGGGGCATACATTTTTTTGATCGCTGCGTTCAAACAGAAACGAACCGTGTTTTTATTTGCCACGACGAAAACGAACGCCTATTCCAATTCACAATGAAAAACATAAAAAGATTTCGATTTTCCATGGTCATATTAAAAAAAATCGAACTGTGAGAAAACAAATAACGAATTTTTTGAGAAAAGTGACATAGTTAGCGATTGGTTTCGCTGTCTCCAATATAACCGAAACCTCCAGTTCTTCGGTGCTGTCTCTTGTTTAATTTTCATTTGCGACATCCAGTACCGTTGATATACCAGCAAATGTGTATTGATTTCTAAGATTTTTTTTTTTATATATAATAGGGGGCAAACGAGCAGACGGGTCACCTGATGGTAAGTGACTACCGTCGCCCATGGACACCTACAACACAAGAGTCACAAGTGCGTTGCCAGCCTTTGAGAAAGGAGTACGATCTTTTCTTGAAGGTTTGAAGGTCGTATCGGTCCGGAAACACCGCAGGCGACAATTTGTTCCAAAGATTGGAGAGATTGTTAGTTACTTAGTTAAAAATGTAGAAAAAGTTTAAAAGATTTTTTTTTACAGAAGTGATATTTTCGTCAAATTACTCTTGAATATTTTAATTAATTCAATTAATACTGGGTGATTCTTTGGATCATGAAGTGTACGAGACTGAATGTTAGTAAAAGTATACGAATACCCCCGACCCAACCTGATCATTCGTAGTACAAAATGAGGGCTCGAATTAATTTGCAAAACAGACGAGCGCCTTAATTTAGAGGAGAACATGAAGCTGGCTAACGTGGAATTAAACATTTTATTACGAAACATGAGGTTTATATAGCACATAGCAAAGTAATTCGGCAAAGTAACTCGTAACAAAACCCCATAACTAGTTAGTCTCGTACGATCCTGTAATAAAAGTAAGATATCGTGTACCTAACATGTAAATTGCTTATTCATTATTTTATTTAAAACTAGCAGTTCCCGCGCAGCTTCGCTCAGTACATATTTATATATTTTGTGCGTAACCCTAATTATTATTAAAAAATAAAAGTATCCTAAGTTACTTCTTATAAGACCAGCTACCTGCCAGTGAAAATCCCGTGGAAATCGGTGTATCCGTTCCGGAGATTAGCCGGCACAAACAAACAGACAAACAAAAAATTTAAAAACAGATTTTTATGCCTAGGTATCGTGCAAATAACTTAATGAGCTTAAAGAAAAACCTATTATTTTGACATTACAAGCAGACACTTCACTTTTATTTATTTGTATAGATAATATGTTTACATTTTTACATGATCCTTTTATGCACAAATGCTGTAGAGGAATCGAATCATGTTATAATTATTACTACGTCTACGATCCCTCGGAGCTGTTATAAAACAAACATCTAATTTAGGTCACAAAATTGGCCCTTGATAACATATTTTATTGACGCTTGGTAATAAATAAAAAGCCAGAACCTTCAGAAGCTTGATATTTTGCCAGAGACAGATTTCTTAGCTAAAATGACACATATAATTTCCAATTTTTTCTTTACTATATAAATCCGAAAATTTTACAATTACATTCGAAATGATTGGCTGCCGTAACATGGTGAAAGCTCTTCGCCACTAGGGCAACTAAAGAAATCTCCTTTTAAAACCACATTTTAACTACATAATGTTGGTAGCCCAATTAATCAATATTCAATCCACGCCTTCCCGCTCAATTAAAATCTTTATATACAACGCTATTCTACCACACACTAATCCCTTATATACAGCTATATATAGTTACGAACCATCCCACGCTTAATTAGCAAGTCTATCCAGAGGTAATACAATATAAACATGAGCCCATCAAGCAATGTTACATCCCATGATAAAAGCCTCTACAGCGGGAAATGTATAACAAACTTTGAAATGTAAAGCGCCAAGGTCATGTGTAGCGATATTGATTTTAATGACTAGTTCACATTCGTTTTAAATACATACGCCATTCGCAAGTATGTTGTATAACGATTAAATGTGTGGCGCATCCAGCCTGCTACTATTAATAGAGCTCTTAACACTGTATTTGAAGACACATCGCCTCCTGGCAAAAAAGTGTCATAATTACTCATAATATAAAAACAGCTATTTCGAGAAAACACGACTTTTATGCCTGTGAATTGAACAAAACAGCATTGAGCTAATATAATAATATTTTTTTTTAATAATTTATTTTTATTTTACATAGCCATTGTTACAGTATATATAAGCTATACAATAAAACTACAGATATGTGTGTATAAATGTGTGTGTGTGTGTGTGTGTGTGTGTGTGTGTGTGTGTGTGTGTGTGTGTGTGTGTGTGTGTAGCCATGATTTCATTTTAATTTTGACGTCCTTTGTTGCCAGTGGATTAATGAGCAGTTTTGTTTATTTTATTATATATGTGTATAGCTGATAACGATGTTTTTATGACTAGTATTTTGATTTTATAATTAATAGATGAATTGATAGTTCAAATGCATTTTTTAACAAGCTTGACGCAAACAAGAACACTAGTTACGTGATGGTACGATATATATATCAAAATAAAGAGATATACTCCACTTACGTTAACAGATATCTTAAACGACTGCATAAACAATAAGTTTCTTAATTCTAATGACTTTTATTAGTGTTTAATTCTAGTCTTGCCAGTTGGAAACGATTCTTAAAAATGGAAACAGTTCAAGGGCAGTAGGGAAAGTGTGAAGTATCCCTAACTAATCTCATAAATGAAAAAGTGAGTTTCTTTGTTTGTTTTTGTGAAATTGCGGGCAAAAAATAGTGTTATAAACTTGTTATGACGACCGATTTATTGTACACCAGAAATAGGATACATACAACATACAATGTTAAGCAGCTTACAATGGGCGGTCTTATCGCAGTCTGCGATCTCTTACAGACAACCTTTGATGGACTATACTGTATAGTAATAGGTAACTTGTGGTGCACATTAGTCTTACTTACTAAAACAATAACATGTATACATACACACATACATTCATATATAGATACATACCCATATAAATATATATATACACATAAATACAGATATACATATACATAGGTATAGGTTATTACAAAGATAGGTAGTGATCCTTGACGAGTTTTTGGAAAATAGTTAGTGACTTTGCCCGTCTGATAACTTCTGGCAATGCATTCCATAGACGTGCAGCTTGCACTGTAAAAGATTTGTGATATGTGATGAGCACGATTATTTGTTCTGTGCCTATGTGTAATTTATATATAATATGCGTGTATTTTGTAATATATAGGCATGTTTATTAGCAGTCTGGTTTCTATAGTATCTATCTGCCTAGTTAGGGATCAGACGGCCGTGTGTGAAGTCTCTCAAGATATTATTATTGTTATTATTTTAAGTACCTAGGATTATTTGGCTTATCTGAGGTATCTCTTTATCGTTAAATGTGGAGCTTAGTATAGCAGTGTTTCAACTAAGCTGATGTAAATTTGACAAAAAGATGGCGATGGTAGCTTCGTATAACAAAATAAATAGAACAGAAAGTTGAAATAGAAATGACCTATGTGCCTTTGTGTCATGCTCCTCTTTCAACGTTCTATCCTTCGCAATTTTAAGTTAACAGCGCGGAAAATTCACGAGTCTGTACAGTTAGATACTGACATATGTTCTATTAGAAAGTGGAATATAATAATAAGTATACTAGAGTAGCTATAATAACTGGCGAGTATGGATAAAAAATACCGGCGCGTTTTAATGTGCTATAAAATCTAATTGCCCTTTGTATAAATGGGCGCCCAAGAAATAAATAAAAAATGATAAATAAGGCCGTTTGTTATTTGAAAGCTTTGTACTGAACAAATGGAAAAGAATAACCTTTTTATAATTCAGTTTAGAAATAAAACTTTTGAATTTGTTAAGTTTGAATTATGAAGTTCTGATAATCATGATTTACTCGTGATTATTTCAATATCTCTTCCTATTTTATACTCAAGATTATAATAATTCGAAATAAATATGTCTAGTTGTAGCAGCTCTTATATTAGGTTTTATACCACTTTTTATTTACGGTATAGGGGGCAAACGAGCAGACGGGTCACCTGATGGTAAATGACTACTGCCACACATGGGCACCTGTAACTCAAAAGTTACAAGTACGTTGCCGCCCTTTAAGGTCGGAATAGGGGAAGAGGGGGGAAGAGCGGGAAGACGGGAGAAGGGGATTAGAGGGGAGGAGAGGGGGAGAGGGGAAGGACGGGAATAGGGGAGAGGGAAGGGTTAGAGCCTCCGGTAACCTCACTCACGCGGCGAAAAGCATTGCAGGCATTGTTTCACTGCCGGTTTTCTGTGAGGCCGTGGTATCGAGCGGAGTCGAGCCGGCCCATACGTGCCGAAGCATGGCGCTCCCACGTAAAACTCACTGTAACCTAAAGAACTACACTGCACTCCTAAAAACATATTTCATTAAAATCAAACCTAGTCAGTACTCAAGCAAGGCTTTGTTCTTCTTAAGTTCTTGCTTTTTTAATAATATGATAATTCAGCCTCTGTATGTTTGTCCTCGGAAAACTCGAACAAAAAATTTATGGGCTGACTTGAAATTTAAACAAAGTGACCAATTTCAATTCGTTTGTGATTTTATAATAAAATTATTCTGTATTCTTGATCGATGATATAAGACGAACAGAAATAACAGCGACAGAAGTTTCACTCTTTTTTCTTTCTTTCTTTCTTTCTTTCTTCTGTTTTATTGTAGGTAGAGATACTAAAAAAGCGTCAGTGGCTGAATTAATAACAGTTAATATAACTGTTTTAATTTTTATTGCAGGCAAGAGCGAATGCTAAAATAAATTCCTTATTATCCTCAACTATTTTGAGGCATGTGATTTGTCTCCACTTTACGGGCCGGTCGTTTAGTCTTCAAAACTAGGGGAAACTTCAACAGATTAAAATGTATTTCTTATATTATTTAGTGTAGATGGTTACTCGTACAATCGACGTAATCGGACAAATCTAAACAAACATTGCAAAAGGCGGAGCAATGGTAGGAAGTTTACTGCTTCACTATTTTCTGACCGACTTGAATTTGAACAATAAGCACTCAATTCTTGCCAAGTTCAAGACGAGAAACAACAGCAGTAAACTATGATAGGTCATACACCCCACTATATGCGAAGTTCACTGTTGTCAGAAATACTAGTTTTTAAATAGTCGTTAATAGTCGTAATAAATTTGCACCTGACAGCGACCTGCAACCGTTGAATAAAGCTATCTGATAGTGAGACGACGTAACTTGTTACTTAAGCGTTAAACTTGCGTCCGCAACCCCCTCCAGTTTTAAACTTTAGTAGGAAGAAGACTGTACGCCGCATTTTTAACCGACTTCAGAAAAGGAGGAGGTTCTCAATTCGTGGAATCTTTTTTTTTATGTATGTTCACGAATTTATGACAGAAGAAGTGTAATATTAAGCGGTGTTATTCTGTATATTTTTGTATGGTGAATTATATTAATAATTTTTTTTTGGAAAAACATTTTTCAATTTCAAGCAGGTATTAGTATTTTCTTCTTAAGGACGGATTAATAAAATATACATAATCCTTTAGAACTTTACAATATTATTTTATTGGCTACTTACAGTACAGCGCAGTTTCCCGTTTATTGTCACTACGCCGCTCTTTACAGCTTGTGACGTAATATACTTGGAACCTGAGGAAAGCATTAAGGATTGAAACTAAAAAATTGCTTTGTAGTTTGTTGAAGCGAAATTTTAGAGACCGTTATTGATTTATTCTTAATATCGTCAGTATTTTAATGTGAAACACGTCGTAAAACATTATAAAGACTTCTTATGTAATACCTTTGATTTTAGGAAAAGATGATATAATATATATAACACAAATATCTTTCAATATATGTTTTTTTATTGTAACTTATTTGATGAACATTGAAATTTTAAGACTAAGTTTAAAATGTGCACTTAAATTCTGCAAGTTGGAAATCTTTGTTTCTTGTTTGTAAAGTCAGCTGCAATGCAGCAGAAGGTATGATTCCAAAAGAGAAAATATATTAGCTCAATGCTTCAAGTTTTATTATGTGTAAACAGTTGGCTAGCCAGAGAATTACAGAATTTTGTACTCTCATTAAACATTTATTTTGAAGTTGTCTAGTTAAGTCTGTGTTAGTGCCAAAATCTTGAATACAAAGATTTTTAATACGGATTTGTAACAAAACCGAAAGGGGAATATCGGTAAGTTTGAATGAAATATACAATAAGAGAAGAGAGAGATGATGAACATGTAGAAAAAGTCAGTCAATTGACTTCTTAAATTTTCCTGAAACTAGTTAAAAAAGGCCATTAAGATTAGGCAACAAATTTAATTTAATATTGATTTAAATGTTCATGACATTTGCTTAAAAGCTACAACTTTTTTGCTCTTTGCAAAAGAAATCTTTGGTTTATAGCTCATTAAAGGCAGTTTTTACTGGTTCTGTTGTTTGGTTAAAACGTAGTTACATTACTACAGGCCTATGTGTCCTACATTAGAAACCTCAAAATGAAGTTTATTAAGACACTGTTGAATTTCCATCGACATGACAGACGATTTTTTTTTGTTTAGCAGACTTACATGTTTTGTCAGAGTTGTTTAAAAATAATAACAGCATCGATATCAAGTAAGTTTTTATGTTTCTATATGCTTTTAAACTCATGATGATTTTAACTAATATTATGTTTTCTAAGTGTGCATTCAACCGTACTCGACCCAAAATAAAACAAAACACAGTCATCACATTATAAAATAAGTAACATTTTTAAGTTTTTAGTCAAAGTTGTGTTACAATAATTGCATAATTATTGTTTCTTTGCAATAAAACTGTTTAACTAAAAAAATAATTAATTACTTTATCGTTAAGTTGTTCGTTTTTTATTTAGATACTAAATATATTGTTTTATGGTGTGCTGTATTCTACTAGTCAAGTACAACATATAACAAACGCACACTTTATCAAATATTCAGAATATTTATCTGTAAATTGCATAAATAAGTCGCGTATGAACTTGGCTAGGTTTGACACTGAGCAATCTAACACAACGTCTTGTTGAAACACCAAAAGTTCTAGCCGTTGCCGGTGTGAAAGTAATTCCTAGACTTCAGTTATAATATTGGATACGTACTAATTAAAAAAATATACGATTAAAAATATATAAGTATAATTAAAAAATAGTGTTAGTAAGTGAGATTGTAACACGAATGTTTTATTATTTCGCTTGTTTGCGAGAATATCGACATAATTCAAAATTCAGTCGAATTGAGGTAAGTATGATATTTTATGGTGAACAAAGATGCAACGCCGGTTTCGTGCTAACGTTCGTTAGAAAGCGACAAGTTCATTACATATTTAGAACAAAATACTCTAGCGGAAATCACAAAACATTGCCATTCTCTAAAATCAATCATTTTTAGTTATGTCGCTATTGTCGCAAACGAGCGATTTGTAGTTTCAACTTTAAATACGTAGCATATTAAAAACGTTTTTTTTTTAGTTTCAGTTAAGATATTTATGGGATTATGATAATAGCATGTATTTTAATACGGGCATTGGAATTCCGTTCCATTCCTCACGACTTTAATATAACATCTCTCTAAGCAGATGAAACCAGGTTGCAGTTTAAAACTCTTATATTTACCTTGCTTTATTGCTGAACGCCTTGGCTTAGAAGCGTTAGAACGACATAAAAGTTTTAATAACATTTCTTGGGAATTCGTGACTTCAAAACAAATGAGTTTGAAGTTTAAAGGACTTTGTGTATGAATTTGTGTGAAATGATGCCGACATTATTCATCGCGTGAAAGAGGGAGAAATATAAATACGCGGAATTCATACTGTTAGATACATTACATTTATGGATGTTATGTTGTACATCCGCAAACCATCTTTAAATATGATTTGTGTAAATTTAAAGGTTCATGTAAGAATTTAGATTTCGTTTAATAAAGATTTTTTTTAATTTGTTGACAAGAGCGTTTGCGTATCGACCAGACGTCAAAAGGCTAGAATGTGTCAGACCCGTGTGGAACGGACATTCTATTTCAGGTTACCAATCGGAATGTCACGCCAAAATTGCGACGTCTACCAACAATGCGTGAATATCCGAGTAACTTTTACAGAGTCAAATGTTTTATAGTTGAGTATGCTTTTAGCGATAAGCCGATAGTCTCGCAACACAAGAATAATTCCTTATCTTAGGCTTTGCCTAAAAAACCAAGAGATTTATTTGATGTTCTTGTTATTTCAGAACCACAAAGTAAAGCCAAAAGCAGAGACGAGCGCTATAATAATATAGCGCTTCTATAAAAAAGCAACATATAAATTCTCCTTGTTATCTCACCCGTCTGTGTAATTTTTAGATTAAGCCGAGGAAATTGAAGGAAAATTACTTGTGAAGATATTAATTTAGATATATTTAATATTAGATGAGATGTCAAGATTAGGGCTTATGTAGAATAGAATGTTCTGAATATAAGTCAATGCGAAATTTGGTATGGGTACCTAAGGCTCGAGAAACAGACGTTTTTTAAATTATCGTATAGGGGAGACCGAGGATAGTTGGCTTCAGAGGCAGGTAGACTAATTATTAAAAACTCGACTTACGTGAAAGTGTTGCTTCATACAACTAGCGACGAGAAGTCGTTGCCTCCCTACACTTCATCACACAAGCAGATCATTTGGAAGGAGCATAATATCAAACTGTTAGTGTTAAGTGATTAGTAGTAGTAGAACAAAAAAAAAGTCAAATACTCTGTTTTTATTTCCTCAGGGCTTACTATAACTGAAAAAAAATTGTGTCCTTAATGGTTTTGATATGTCCGGTAATCTATTTACTAATAGGTTTCAAACAAGAACTTTGTACAATGCATTACCAAATGATATAAAAGAGTGTGAAAACATACATATGTACAAAACCAAACTCAAAGATTATGTACGAAGAATAAGTCAATAGTGTGAAGCCTCAGAGGCTAAATATTTAGTACTATAATATTTAGTACTATATATATTATATAATATTCGGTATCTCATTGTAAGTGGACGATAAGTTCTTATGAGAATAAAGTTCTTTAAACCTAACTTTATGAAAAGCAAAGGATCAAAATAAACTATTTTTACGACAACTAATTTAAAATTCAAACCTATAATTCTGATGACGATATTGACATTTGCGACGCGCAGTCTGTTTTGTGTCGTATCACTGTTCACAAGATCTTAGTATACTTTGAGCAAAAAAACTTCACTCACGACCTTGGCTGAGATTGTCACGCACACCCTGGACAAAGCTTGGCACCGGCCCAATCAGTCTGCTAATGTACATATTTTCAGGATTGCATTTGGAATACGAAATGCGTCGCCGCGCCGGCCTAGTACATTTAAATTTTATTCTAACTCAGTGCCTACAGTTTAACATAAATAATAAGCAAATTCGTATGCAACCAAATATTCACATTCCATTACACTTAGCACCATCTGATGAATTGCCTTTTTTAATAATACCTTCAAGGAATGGAACAAATCTAAAACAAAGAAATTAAGTAGCGGCAGTAATTGTCACGTTTCTAAAAGAAAGAACCTTCATAAAATTACATTAAGGCTATTTATTTTAATCGCGGCAAATGTCCGGCCATTTACAAATAACTGCTAAAACGTCCGTCTAAGTGCTTTTAGTAAACATGTAGAACTCACCTGTCGGTGACTAATAGCCTTAAATTAGTTTTCGCTTCTATGTTTATTGTCGAACATCGCCATCATTTGCCTCATCATTGACTTTTGTAAAAGGTCGGCTGGACTCTTAATACGACTTTACACATTGCATAGCGACCCGTGTTGGAAAGCTCCATGAGTGAAAATAGATTTTTGATAATACAAAAAATACACGACGTATTTTTATATGGGTCAAGGAATTCTTAGTCGAATGGCTCCGATAGAACGAGAGTTCTGTTGCACCGTTTCTCTCTAAAGATTAGTTCGCAAACACCGTTTTATACACCGGTATGACAAACGTCTATGGATAACGTTAAGGATCAATTTACACCAAAGTTAAAGCTAGCAGCAGCAAGCCGCGTATAGCTTTTTCATACATTTTGCCGCTCTTTCTTTCAAACGACACTATGCATTGTCTTATAGAGATAAAGCTTGAAATGGTTTGACAGAGAAACTGCCATTAAAAAGTACTTTTGAATTGACAAATCGAAAAGTGGTGGGTGCAACATGAAACGACAATAAATATTAATAAAGAACACAGTACAGTCCCTCTACTGTACTAGAGGGAAAATAGTAGCATTTTTAGAGGAGATAGTCATAGCTTTCTGCTTAAATTCGAGACGCACGACCTACGAGTAGGACAAAATAATCAGGTAAAAGAATGCGAATGGTAGAAGCGTCTTACTTAAGGGACATACATATACAAGTGTATTTGTTCCTTGAGATATTTAACGGTATAGGAAAAATAGAGGTAACGTACACACGACAACATAATATGCTAGAGGGTGTGTATGTATACCTGTGTTGTAGTTCTTACCTGTGTTGTTGTTGTATTTCTTTTACTGTGAAAGGACAAACGTGGTTAATATAATCATAATAAAGATCGTGTTTTACTACAAAATGTGGGCGTGTGACACATCATCCCATACCACATAAGCTGTTTAATTTTCGTTATCTATCAATATTCTCAGGCATCTTATGCATGGTCACGCGCTAACCTTTATCATGAGCATGGAAAACTTAATCGAATTTCATTTTACCTGCACACTTCCTTATGAGAGAACGTGCTCAACCACCATTAGCCTTTAAGGCTGCGTTTCCACCAAAGATGTGCGAGTATGCGTAGCGAGGGATGTGTTTGTTAAGAACCAATAGAACCGCTTCATTTACCTAGCCACGCTCAGCGCAGCTCACACACAGCACAAGCGGAGGATGGGTGCGAGGGATATTTAAGAGAGACATGTGCGAGGGATGTGTGCTAGGGATGGACGCGAGCGAGCGTAAAACTGCTAGCAGTCACTAGACGGTGTTTGTTAAGGGTCGATGTGTATTATACGGAACCATCTGCCAGTATCAGGACACCATGTAGCGTTTTGTGCTGTCAATGAAAAAAGCAGAGCTGCCTGACTATATCCTGTTGTAGCCTTTGAACTGCACTGACACTCAAGCAGCGGGCAGTGGCGAACGCGCTCCTCTCCCATCATACCGTACCAAGTTCGCTCAAATCTGTAAAGAGCCCGCTACACACCCTCGCACCGGTCATTTGCACACCGTTTCACAGCGTCGCTACGCACTGCTCCTTGCCGTACCGTACTGCTCAGCGGCCTAGCACATTTTTGATGGAAAGGCTTACAACTTTCCACAGCTTCGTTACGCATCCTCGCACCGCTCAGCTACCTCGCACATCTCTGGTGGAAACGCAGCCTTGGTTTTATTTACTGTTATACTTTATACAATCTTTTCATAAAATCTTAGCATGAAACTTTACTACAGACAAATATCGCATGATTATGAAAAACAACATTTTACACACGACACTTTTGTGTAAATCATTTATTTAATTATAGCGAAACATTAAACTTAATGCCACATTCATAAAGCCTGTTACACATCAGACTAGCATAAACGTCAATTAAAAATGTTTTACTGTCGACGTTGACAATGAGAGGATGAAAATAATCTGATTGGACAGTTGACATAAAACCTTCATATTTTATGCTTATGTTTAATACACTCCGAAATTTAATGTGGCAAACTGAAGTTATTAACATTTAAGGTTCTACATTTACACTTTTCATTTGAGAAGTAACTTCTTGACGTTAAATTCCCCGCTAATGTTATCTTTATCCTTGCTTTTTGGACTTCTAACAGAAGTCTCAACATTTTATTTTAAGTACAATTTGAAGTAATATGTAATATACTGAAAATCCTCAATAAATTTAAATACCAACCCATGAAAATTATACAAATAATTTTAAAAAATTCAAAACATGTTTGCAGATCAGTGTACCTTACCGATAGGATTATAAAGTTCGTATTTATACAATTTATATTCTGTCGGCCCTTATGTCTGTCGGCTCGTTGCCTATTCGTATGTGTTCTAGCACATATGTCATACTTTCATACAATATTAGTGCTTGTGTTATAGGTTTAGTGTCTCACAAGATGTTATGCGCTCTAACCATCTGCTTGCAGTTGTGATTAATGTTTGTGTTTCGCCGTACACTCTGTCAGGTGACATGTGCAAGACATATTCGTTTAAAACAAACAACCCTAGAGGATATGTGGAACAAGAATGCTTTTAGTCATTTGGATAAAAA
The DNA here is from genome assembly GCA_949752705.1 of Callimorpha dominula. Taxonomy (NCBI): domain Eukaryota; kingdom Metazoa; phylum Arthropoda; class Insecta; order Lepidoptera; family Erebidae; genus Callimorpha; species Callimorpha dominula. The sequence continues at coordinate 3,576,748 of OX456992.1, forward strand.
CTACTGACTATTGTACATGGCATAAGTTTTGCCTTTTATCTTTTATATGATGTCACTTTAAATTTTTAAGGTAGTATTGTAATGGTTAAAACGTCGAAATCGTGATAGAGTAGTTTTGCGTTTGGCCCTCCGCTTATTAGGGGCAGGCATGAAAGAGACATGTTTTAAACGAGTCACTCTTATTTTTTCCGAAATTTCTAAAACTAACATAATTTCACCTTATTTTTGTGTGACTATGTTGTTAATCTATCAACCACAAAGATATGACAGTTCTTCGAAGCTTAATGTCGGAGCAGTACCTAGACGACAAAATCCGCATTGAAAGAAAGTTTTTCATGCTGTTATTCTTAACGTAATTAGATATTAATGTTTTGCTTTAAATTTAAAACTATGTTACAATTAGGGTGTGCATGTATTTTAGTTTCTAAATTGTAATATTTATTTAGTTGATAAGATTAGAGATTATAAATATATTTTTAAAGTTATAGTTCTAAATGGCTGCTTGCCATGAAAGAGCCCATGCAAACATGTAATGAAACAGCTACTGCTCTTCCATGCCCGGCTGTTTCAAAACAACCTTTTTTGTTTTATTTCAGACTTTAAAATATCCCGAAAAAACTAGTTATGTTTCAAAACCAATCAATCAATCAACAAAATTTACTAGCTAGCACTTTCAGCAATCAACAAATGACTCTTGAACAGATCAAGCCTTTTTTTTAAGTAGCACTAAGCCTGAAACAACATAAAACCTTAAAATATCATCAGCTGTTGTGACTGACACTCCAGAGAAGGAAATAATAAAAGAAAAGGAGGCGAGTAATGAGAAAAAGTGAGTGAAAAAGATGACGACAAAAAAGACTTTTAAATTCTGATATTTTTGAATTCGAAGGCAACTAAAAACAGCAGCAACAGCAGTCTAGACTTATCACTGCATGATTACTCTTTGGATTCAGACAATGAGGTTTGGTCTTTAAGTTTAAACAAGACTCAAGGATCAAAATCTACATCTGTCGATAATACGAAAGCCAATGCGCCTCCGGATTTCGTTTCATGTGTAGTTTGTGGAGGACTTTACTTTAAAAATAAAGAGGAATGGTACCAATGTAGAATTTGCGGTCTTTGGAGTAACGAACCCTGTGGAATAAAAGGGGTCTTGAATAAAATTATATTTTGTAAAAAATGCTTTTTGATTTTTAAGTAATTGAAAGTCCTAATCCTAGGTAAAGACCTAAAACAATTGCGAGAGACTATATTATTCTTAATAAGGTAAATGATTATGATGAGTAAGTATTATATGTTTAGAAGCAAAACTTGTTTTTGGTATGAAACTTTTTTGGATAAAATATTATTTTGAAATCTCTTTTAAACAATTGATTGTGACCTCATATTATTAAAAACCGAGTCTGAAAATTTCAAGTATTATTTTAAGTTATAGAGATTCCTTTGTTATTATTGTTGCAAAATTTTTAGAAAAAATTGTGTAAATAGTTGATTATATCGTTTTGCGGCTCTTTCATAAAATATGGTGGCACTTTTAATGTCCACCATTTTCCTTTTTTTGTTCAGGTTAAGTTTGCTTTAAAAATATTGTTATCAGAAATTTTTTATGCAGTATATCAAAGAGTAATAAAAAACTTCTAAGTTAAATATAAACACTGTAGTTTTATTGTGTTCTAGATATTAAAACGAGTTAGTATTTAAAATTGCCTTTTAGCCCACTTCTAACACAAGCGTTAAGCTTAAGTGGAGGGATTACCAAGAATACTAATAGTATGTTAACTATTTTTCTAGTAGCCTCCATTTAAAAAAAACAACTCTACCTAATTTACTTTTAAATACAAATACGTATTTCATTTTTGAATAGATAGATATATACTCTTTATTGCACACGACAAAAGTATTATACAATCTAGAAATTTAATATTAAGTAACAGTACACTTGGTGGTCTTATCGCAGTCTGCGATTTCTTACAGACAACCTAAGGATGGACTATACTGTATGGAAGTAGGTAACTCGCGGTGAACAAAAACTATAAATAATAAAAAAAAATTACAATCGGAAATAACAGTATATTTAAGTCTACTATTTTTTTATTATAATCTAAACAATACACATACATAAACCTCATATATACATACACTACACCTACATATAATTATAATATATGGTTCTTACGAATATAGGTAATGACTAATGATCCTTCAACATGCGATAAAATAAACAATCATTTTCAGTATTATCGAATGCAAAATGCCCTTCTCGGTTCCGAAACTAGTCGGGATTTTCACTAGCAGATAGCTGGTGTTAAAAAAAGTAACTTGGGTACTTTTATTTATGAAAATGTATGTACTTGGACTCTGCGCAAAAATATTAATGTATACACGCAAGCGAAGCCGCGCGGGGCACAGCTAGTATTTAATAAACATGAATACAATTCACAAAAGTTAGTTTTTATTATAACATTAGAGATAACAAGTTCCGCCCAAAAGATAATAATAATATAAGTTATATGTGGCAAAAGTAAAGTTATAAGCTAGTTTTAACATAACCCTCTTTTTATTAATTTATTATTACATTTTTTTTTTTATTCGACATAAAATTTTCAAATATTATCGTTAATGCTGTTGACGTTTATAATTATGACCAGATTAGGATCGATTATATCGCTTTTAAGATGTGTTAAAAATATTTATCTTGTGACATTACATTTACTACAAAAAATGTTACACTACACAAATATAATTATATAACACCATTATAATTACACACATAATTACACATTTATTAATAAAAAAAACCAATGATACCTTGATTTTATATTCAGTTTGTTATAAGTATTGTTATAAGTATAGTACATAGGTAGGTACTGTAACAAAGAAAAGGTTTGTAAACGCAGCGCTTAAAAGTGTCATTATCACCACCCATTTTCGCTAGTGGACTATTGTACCTAGAATAAGCTTAATGCATTTTACATTTCCATTTTAAACTCCAATTTGCCCCAAGTTGGGTTTATGGGATTTTGTTTAATCGAATTTAGAATTTAAAAAAGAAAAGAAATATCTTAAACCACATTTTAACAGTGTTGAATCTGTTGATTGGTCCTTTTAGTATCATCTCTTTCAAATGTTATACAAGGTCGATTTTACCTGCAATAACTAGTGAATCTGTGATCACTGAAGTAGGTATGTATCATTGACCTCCCTTTCCCTATTACTATAGGTAAGAGGAAAAACACTTTTAATTATTTTTCATAAAACTCTGTTTAGAATCGGGTACTATTTGTAAGCAGATAGATAAGTTGTGTTTGTGAATTGACTACTTCATCTCCTTCAACTCCATCACGATTTTTTTTAAATTATTTAATTCATAGAATAATGTTGATATCGTTATTTACATAAACGATGTAAAACACTAGATACACTAATTTTTAAACTTTCCATGATATAATAAAAACTAGATACTTGGTTTCGTAATTACGTTTAAAGTAACTTTAAATAATCAAATTATTTAGTTTTCGAAATAAACTATAACTTTTTTTTTAAATGAATGAAAAAGTCGAATAAATTAATGTATCTTGTTTACTAAACTGCAGAAGCATATTGACGAAGTATGTTATAAAGGAATTTCTAACTGTACAGTGTACAAATAAGGGAGGTTGTGAATCTATTAGAATATTAACAGCTTGTCTAAATGCACCCGCAGCTATGATGCAGCGACCGTTTATGCGACAACGACATCCACCGTCAACATACTGAAGTTCGCACGCAGTTTGCAGTTAATGGCCTATGATAACTCGAGTATGGGATAATTTATAGTTTACGACACGAATTGTAGGAACAATATACTCATAACTGCTTGGGTGGTGTTCATTTATTGCTATGTCAAGAGGGGAGTGGAACTGCTTTGAGAGATAGCCGTTAGGGTGAATTTGTATGAGCTGCTTAAAGATTCATGAAGCTATTGAAAGTCTCATGTTTATAACGAAGACCAAGAAGAAGAACCGGTACTGTACCAAAGAAGGTTGACTAAGATGATTTTAAAAATGTACAGAATTCGTTTGCAACGTAACATCAAAGTAGAGGCGGATAAAACGCAAAACTGTTAGGTTATTACGGGATCCTATTGAAATCCTGAACACTTAGATTGGGGAAGTACCTGAAAGGCAGTAATTAGTAAAATTCAAAAAACACGGCGATGGCGAATCGAATTAAAAAGTAAAAAAATGAGTTCTACTAATTGACCTCCTGGCTTCATCATCAGATCAGCTCCAAGATGCCAAATTACAGTATTGTACTTCAAACTACAAAAACGTAGGTAGGTACAAAGTTTCATTTTGATACCACAATAATATCTAAATAAAATCTCTCTCTCTCTCTCTCTCTCTTTCTCTGTTTTCTCTCTTTATCATGTCTTTTGCACCTACCACTTTTATTTCTGCATCACCCCAAGGTTGACTGGCAGAGAATGCCTAAGGCATTAAGTCCGCCTTTGTACAGTCTGTGCATGAAGCATTAATAAATAAAATAAATAAATAAAAATAATAGAAGTAGGTTAAAAATTACGTAAGGTAAGTAAATTTACTTACAAGGTTTGTTTACATTGTTATTTAGTTAAAAGTGAAGCTAATAAAAGCGTGTTAATTAATTGTTCTTGCTGATGATGAGGAGCGTTGGCGACCACTGCTAGAGCTTTTAAGCCAGGGGTATATATAGGACAATAGCGATAGATAGATTTCACACATGACCCTTAGTGCTGTGAGCATTTCTATTTTGTACTAGGTCGTAGCGTGCTTTCATACATCCTAGTCCAGTGTTGGTTTCTATATTCTGTAAAAAATGTGAACTAGACGTTGCCTACTGGACGTTGATTCTGGAAAGTGAGAATATACCGACTGCTATTCATATATTTATCAAATTCAAATTCAAAATCATTTATTCAATTAAGACACTAAGTGACATTTATGAACGTTAAATTGAAGCTAGAGTTAAAATCATAGATCGGCACAAACAGACGCCACAGCATGTACTGGATTGTCAAGGTAAATTAGGTGAAAAACACCAAAATCGACTGCCTGTTTGTGTCGATCTATAACTTCCAGTTTCCAAAATGCGTAGGGCCTTATGAGAAGAATACTGGCAAAGAAACTCATGGCCACTCGTTTTAAAAGTCAGATCTTTAGGTACAATAGTGTTAGTGTTACACGAGAGGTAAACAGGATGCAAGCTGATGCCACCTGAATTTCATTTTATTGAAAGGCTCCAAAAGCTAACGTACTAAAAAATAAAAATCACTCAGTGATACCGTTGAAGGTTTGAACCTATTAAATATAGAAATCATTCAAGGTGCACATCTACCTTTATTCAGTTGCAAAATCTACTGTTAAAAATAATTCGTGACTGGATTAAGAGGCTAGAGTTGCAGTTGATCGAACAAAAATAATAGTATAGGCTAAAGCATCGCTGACTAGGCCGACCAGTCACCCCAAGCAGCACCCGTTCACGAGTATGACGCATGGACCAGCCATCATCACCTTCGCCATATCAGAGGGAAAGAAATGACCCGCCCCATGACGACGCCGCAAGCAATGACATTTTAGTGAGCATGACGAACCATAGTCGAGATACTGATAAAAATCACTAATAGTCAAATTACCATAATAATCGTCACGCATTACTTTCAACTGACAATCAAATGGTTTGTTAATAATTTAGCTTAATTATAAGACAAAGAAGTTTGTGTGTATATACCTAATGACACCTTAAGCCCAAGACTGTTTGTCGTTTAGATAATCGTTGATCGTATAGTAGGATTTCCTAATAAGGTGATTTTTTACCGTTCGCTTGAATTTATCTACAGGAAGGTCGATTACATGTATAGGAATTTTATTATAAAAACGTCTACCAAGACCTTCGAACGAGTTGTGTACTTTATGTAAGCGATGATAGGTCCCAACAAGTTTAGACTTGTTTCTTGTATTAATATTGTGTATATCACTGTTTTTCTTATAATTATTAATGTTGTGCCTAACAAACATAATATTTGCAAATATATACTGTGATGCAACAGTTAAAATACCTATATCCTTAAACAACTCTCGAAGAGAGACTCTAGCACCTAAGTTGTATATGGAGCGGATGGCTCGTTTTTGGAGAATAAAAATCGTTTCAACATCAGCCGCCTTGCCTCAAAGTAGTATACCATAGGACATAGCGCTGTGAAAGTAACTAAAATAAACTAGCCTAGCTGTGTCCGTATCAGTGAGCTGACGTACCTTCCAAACTGCATAAGCTGCCGAACTAAGCCTACCTGCAAGGCTGTCTATCTGGGCTCCCCATTGTAGTTTACTGTCTAATGTAATTCCTAAGAATACTGTTGAGTCTACAATACTTAACATTTCATTATTTAGAGTTAAATTAGTACCTAGCTGTTTTACATTTGGCATAGTAAATCTCACACACTTTGTTTTATTTGAATTTAGTAGGAGATTGTTAGTTGAAAACCAATACAATATATCATTTAGTGCCCTATTCACATCGTCAAAAACTGTTTTCTTACGATCGACTTTAAAAATAAGTGACGTATCATCAGCAAATAGAACTATATCACAGAGATCTTTTAAATAATAAGGTAAATCGTTTATATATATGCGAAAAAGTAGAGGACCTAATATAGAGCCCTGAGGAACGCCCATAGTAACCGGTAATCCAGAAGACCTCGCACCATTGACACCTACATGTTGAATTCTATCCTTCAAGTAGGAAACAATTATTTCCAATACCATTAACACCATAATGTTTAAGTTTAAGAAAAAGCGTGTTATGTTCTACACAGTCAAAAGCTTTTGAGAGATCGCAAAATACACCTATCGCATCTTGCGAATTCTCCCATGCATTAAATATATGTCTCAAAAGAGTTGCACCAGCATCAATTGTTGAACGACCCTTTGTAAAGCCAAATTGTTCTTTGTGAAATAGATTATTTAGATTAAAATGGCTTTCTAGTTGTTGCAAAATAACTTTTTCAAAAATTTTACTAATAGCCGGCAACATTGAGATTGGCCTAAAGTTACTTGGTTCAGTTGTACAACCCTTCTTAAATAAAGGTATTACTTTACTATACTTCATCAGGTTAGGAAAAACACCAGAATCAACACATCGATTGAATGTTATAGCTAGAAATGGTGCTATATCAATTATAATAGTTTCTATTAATTTAACAGAAATTCCCCATAAATCCCCTGAATTCGTAGAATTAAGAGACTTAAACGTTTTTATAATGTCTGTGGGGTTTATGAATTCAAATTCAAATAAATTCTTACATTCGTTTACATTGGCCCTTAACAACAATTCAGAGCTTGACGCACAAGAATTCAAGGTACTGGTTGTACTAATTGGTATATTTGTGAAAAAGGTATTAAAAGATTCAGCTATGTCTAAGTTGTTTGTTATAAACCTATTATTAATATTTAATTTTAAATCATTATCTCGAGGTTTACTACGACCAGTTTCATTATTAATAATGTTCCATGTAGCTGTTATTTTATTATTTGAAGACTTAATCTTATTACTTATGTATAAAGACTTTGCCATAGTACATGTTTTCCTAAAAATCTTTGAGTAATTTTTGACATATTCATGAAATTTTGGGTCAAAATTGCTTTGTTTCATAGCATATAAATCATACAGCTTTTCTCTACTTTTGTATATTCCTGTTGTCGCCCAGTCACAGAATGTCGTTTTTGGCCTTTGCATTATTGTTTTTGACTTAAGTATACTGTTAAATTCGATTTCTATCATATTGAATAAGTAGCCGTTAAGCTTATCCGGATCTCTTTGAGTCCAATCTAAATTGGAAACCTTATCACTAATGTTATTACTAAAATTCAATAATCGGTTACTAGTCATGGGCCTGCATATAGTTTTGTTTATTCTATTTTCTTTCATACAAGGAAATGTAACAAATTGCCCACAGTGATCAGATGTTAAATCACTTAAAATTTACCTATTTAAATATTCACCATTGCTAAAGATGTTATCTAAGCAAGTTGCCGACTGAGAAGTAATTCTTGTTACCTCAGAAAATAAATAATTCAAGTCAAATGATTCAAATAGGCTCACTAATCTTATACTGATAGGACACTTTTCTAATATATTAATATTGAAATCTCCGCAAACTACCAAAACCTTACTACTGACACACAAACGCTTCAAAACTTCTTCCATAACTATCTCAAATATGCTAAAGTCACTCTGTGGTGGCTAAAGTTCTACAGTGCGCTCAGCAGACAAATTTACAACATCTTTCCGGTTTTTGCACTTAATACTATTACGAACAAAAATTAACGACCCTCCATGAATCCACTTCCTTCTTACATACACACTTCTAGCAGAATAAAGTTCATTATCAAGTATTAACTGGTGTGCCTGTAGCCAATGCTCTGTGATACAGAGCACATCAACATTATATTTATCAAAAAATAATTCTACTTCTAAGTCTTTCCTAGATAATCCTTGAATATTTTGATGAACTCATTGACTTTTTTACTTTATTGCTACAATTTTTATTTATTTTTGTATTTCTACTAACAATACCATTGTTGTGTAAATGATTTGATATGCAAGAGACAGGCTCTATTGTCTTAGCAATTAATTTAAAGAATTTATGTCACAATGTGCGGCCAAGCTATTGCCTGAATTAATATTAATAACGTCATTGTTAATTAGCTCAGAAGGAGCACTATATGAAGTCAAATGTTTGGCTACAGTGTTCTTACATTCTAAGGGGTGCTCTATAGGAGCTGTCAAGTTAGCCAAGTTCTTGGCTGTTATTCTAAAATAATATGATAGCGAAACAGCTATTTGTCTTTTAAAATAATACGGCAGATAATAACTATCTGTGGTTGAAAAAATATTATCATATACAATCCTATTGGTGTCAATTAAATGAAATTTATTATAAAATCTACCATTAATCTGGCTTGTTAAATTAAACATAGTCATATTTAAATTAATCCTAATATTTTTTTCATGTTGAGACAACCCTTTGCTAATTGGCAGTATAAATAGTACTATTTTATTTGCATTGAGTTCCGATAATTGTTCAAAGTATTTTATGAATGTTTTTTTATTTACAGTTCTCCTATTGTACTCAAGTTCCCCTATTGCCACTGAAAATTATGAGACTAGTATTTGTTTCAAAACTTGCACTAATAGCCTTTTCTAGAATCATATTATATGTTAGGTTTGGCATACAAAAGTTACTAAATGAATATTCCTTAATTGAGTTTGTCATTAACATACCTAAACCTTTACCAATTTCATCGCTAAACATTAATATATTACTATTGGTACTGTACAATTGATTTTGACTAGTTGTTTTGCCATTCTGGAAGTTAACTACATTATTGTTATTTGATGTCAATATCCTAGGGGCACATGTTACAGGCAAACTGTATAAAGAACTAGTGGTTTCATTGTGGTTATCAGAAAATAACAATGAATCATTCCTACAATTGCATTAATTAACTAATTTACCTATTGCCAAAACTTGTTCCCTACTTTGTTTTTGTGAAATCTCATATTTACTACTAATAGTTCTCAGTTGCTCCTCAAGTTTCTTAATTTCTGTTTGAAGAGCTCCTGTGTTATCAAAATATTGTGAAGACATGTTATCTACCTTTATGGAGTACATATTAACCTGATCAATTAATTGCATTCTCTGCCTATTTAATGCTACACTATCTATAAAGAACTTATGTTTATAAATAAGTTTTTTTGTTTTTGTAATAAATTTTTTAACACGAATATACTTTTTCAATTTATATATATCTATCTATCTATATCAATATATTTAAAATTTTAATCTATTATGAGTCCGTCCAGCCGTTCTATCCAACCGATATGCTTAATTTAAAAAAAAAAGGTATTGATGTACAGATTCTACAGTTCTGTCATCAAGCATGGAAATCACCTAACTTTTACCCTTCTCAGGGTATATTCAAACGCGACTTCCTCTTGGAGATTTCTTATGTTTTCATAGCTTCCTTTCACTATATCTCCGGTTCTGATTAAGGTATGCGGTTCGTTTTGGTCGAAGAATACTCGCTGGAACGAGCTCTTAGCTCGGGTTGGAGAGAAGCTACATGTGAACATTCAACTTAAAGTTACACATATAATTTCTCGGTACGTATGCTTGCTACTGAACTCCTCCTAAGCGGCTGGACCCATTTAGATGACATATTTTGTGGTGTTTTAAATTCACGATTGGACCCGGAAGGTGGGAATGGAACCTGCGGTTGGTTTATGATTGTTTCAAATTTTTCAGATTTTTTCAAATATAAAATACAAAGGTTTGAATGGATCTGTAGATGTTTTAGATACTTACACAATAGGGCACAGTGGCCCTTCAACCGGGTTCTGGGATTCTTATTTCACTTTTTGACGATTTTTTTTGTTTTCTGTTTCTTTGTTGAAACTTCATTTTTTAGTTTTGACTAATGTTTTAATATTATTTTTTAAGATTTTAGTGTATTTGTTTTATTGTCGAAAATAGTAGAAATAATTATGACACGAAAAAGAGAATCCTACGTTCGGGCAGAACAACGTCTGTCGGGTCTACTAGTGTATACATATTTAAAAGAGAAGATTCTGATAGAAAAATGTAGTGTCGTTACGAAGGGGCAAGATGTACAATATTATATGTATAATAGCAGGGTCGTTCGAGATTCCTATGGGAATTGCCCCAGACATCTATCTAAGTAGTTGAACTTTAGCTAAAAGCAATAAAAAGGCCAACGAACTTCGTCGCCATTAAACAGCACGAGCAGTGACGACAGCACAATATGTTGTGAATATAATTAATTAATAATAAATCTTGTCAATTTCATACAATTATTTATAGAAAACTAACTGTACCTGCTGCGGCTTTGCTCTCGTTGACATATTTAATTTTTTGCGTGACACCCTAATTCTTGTCCCAAAATAAAAGTAGCCTAAGTTACTCTTTATAACATCAGCTACCTATCAGTGAAAGTCCCGTGAAAATCGGTTGAAGCATTTCGGAGATTTTTGGTATAAGTACCGTGTAAACATCCACATACATTTAGTAAAAAGCTGATATTTTGCTATTACAAACAGACACTCTTATTTATCTGTATTAATAGTAGATAAGCACGTTTTTTAGTCAAGATTTGAATTAACATGGAATCTGGACGTTAATGACATTAATATGTCTTTCTTAATTATTCTATTATACTCCTTCGTCATACTCTTTCCAATAGCGATTGTGTAGTAGCTTCGTTCAGTTTTTCATTGTAGATCTTCTACAACATTGAATTTATTCATTTTTACAGTATGTGTGCACAATTGTTTCACATCACTCAAATTGTCAAATGGTTTCAGTGAAGTGTTCATCTAAAAAAAACTGTAGAAACTTTTGTAGCTTCAAGTCCGGCTGTCCGGTTGTATTGTTGAGGCTTTGTATCCCGAATGCAATGCTATTGTTGACTTATTTAAGTTAAATCAATAGTAGGCGATCAGTCTCACAAATTTCAATTGCGGGATCCAGACACGTTATTTTGAATATTCGCTAGATGGCGCTAGGCATACACATCGCATGTTATGTTCTTAAATCCGAACCTAATTTTCTATAAACAAAAGCGCTCCTAAATTTCATCAAATCAATAACCAAATTGCGAAGTCTTCAATATATAAATATTCAATTTAAGACCAATAAAACCTTTGTTTAGTAGCTATCAAATAAATTTTTATAGGTCAAGATGTGCTCGAAACATACACAATAGCTGGAAGTAAAGAATATTTTGGGCCGTAATATACTGTACATAGGTACATATATAACTCTCGGGTCCCATTTGACAATATTATTACGAGCTTACTTATGTGGACAATTCAAAGAATTACTATTGTCCTTGACTGTCTATCATTGTAGCCATTCTTAGGAATATAAAATCTTGCTATGCTTTCAGAAACTTCTTTGTCTTCTGTAGTAGACTTGAAATTGAATTTTTGCTGCATTAGGAGATTATGATATCGCACGGTTATTATTGAAGTGAAAACTTCTTTAGGCACGTTAGGCACTTTTGGTATGAGGAAAAAGCACTGAACTCGCGTGGCCGTCACGCTTAGACACATATGTACAGATGTGTGTGTGTGTGTGTGTTTTCACTTCTGACGAGCAGCCCCACGACTGACAGTTTTTTTATATAGGCGAACGATATTTTTTATGGAAGCTATTTCAATGAAATGTAAAAAAAAACAGAGAAATCATATAAATTGGTATGCAAATATATATTTCCTGAAATTTGGGCTTTCTTGAAAATTTGTATTCTGCTACTATGTACACAGAAATAGCTAGCTGCTCGAGACTTATCGAAGTTTATGTTCATATTGGGAATTGTCAGTTGCTTTAATAATGAAGGAAAATGTCGCGTAGGAATCAGCATCACCTAAAAGGTGCCACCTTGTGTGTGTGTGTACCACACGAACTCTGTGACTGTATTGTTCTTTGTGTTCGTATTCACAGTAATTATTATAGTAATGAAAGTTCATCCTATTTTGGTATTTTTTTTTTATTGTTTTGAGATTTTCTTGTTTTACTGATTGGTCATGCGTGAGTCACTAAAGGGACTAGTTGAAAACCAGCGTCAGGTATCATTGCCTGACATATGCTGAACTAGGTCCTATTTTGATCATGCCATGAGACACCTTTTTTTCAAGTTAGTTTTTATTATTTTATATTCTAATATGTTATTTAATTTTTTTTAGTGTCATACCAATTGTTGCATGCCCTTTGTCGATGTCTCTGTGTGTGACAAAATAAATGATTTTTCTTTCTTTCTTTCTTAATATTCACGAAATGTATGTGCAATCACCTACGTATATCTCCCGAGATTTTTGGGCTGTTTTCCATAGATCTTTACAAAGGTTTTATAACATTTCATTCATTAACGTTCGTTTACAATAATCTGTTTGTTGTTATATTCATCCCTGCTTGCAAAAAAGTCATAAAGTCTGTATGTATGTAGAAATATATAAGTATGTTTATCAGCAGTCTGGTTACCATAGTACAGGCTCTGCCTAGTTTGGGATCAGACGGACGTGTGTGAGATGTGTGGAGTTATTATAATAAAAAAAGGGGCGTTATCTGTTTGAAGTCTATGTCGCTCCGTGTATCCATCCTATGTATTTGTGCCGTCCTAGAGATCACAATAGATATTTTTATTTATTTCTTTCTTTTCTTTATACCTACATGTTCTGTATTTTATTAGAGCTATACATACTTTTACTTATGATATTAAAATTATTATTGTTATATTCTAGTCAATAATTATTTATGTGGACACATGTTTTGTTTTTGTTTTAAAGAATACTAGCAACGTGGGTCACACACACGGAGCAGATACAAAGGTCACACATTACTGGTATTCTTGTTAACCTCTGACTGCACGGATGGCGCAATGGTTTAAGTGGTCACCTCGCCACTACGCCACGCCGAGTGTTGTGGGTACGAATCCCACACGGGACAAAAATTTGTGTGATCCACAAATAGTTGTCCCGAGTCCGAGTGTTCTTTGTGTCCGTTGTTTAAATGTTTGTGAAGCCCCCCGCGACACAGGAATATTCCTAATGCGGGAGTTGTCTTTTTAAAATATAACAAATATAACCTCTCCAGCTAAGCTAAATGCTTGTGTGGGTTCACGTCAGTAGTGACAAGCTAGTTATTTATTTTAGGTTACCACATTGTATCATAATTCGGCAATCTAAGCTTTGATTCCATCAGACCCAAATCATGGGCACAAAATACATAGTCAAGTTGATAGTTGATAGTATCTCATACGAAAAACATGCGAAAACAGCAAGTTTTAAACGATAACCGAGTTGTTCGGTTATTTTTCTTTTCAACCACCAAAAGTCGTAAAAATTAAAAATACACATTTTTATAAATAAGGAAGGCAACAAACAAGCTTAATTACTGCTGTTCACCGTAAAACACTCCAGATCTGTCCAATCAAATAAAATAAGCTGATTTAACTCCTGCTTGAGCGACGGTAGTAATCTCTTCCACTACAGTGAGCAGCGGATCAAATATCATTTTTCAACCGGATAATTTAACATGAAATAAAAACCAGGTTATTAAGGTAACCAGGCAATACGTCAGATGAGCTTGATATGAATGTTTATAAGAAAGAGACAGCTATACGTAACACCACCGTAACACTCGTAAAACCTCGCTTCGGGATATTACACCGCCAGACATACGAGCGCCCAACGTATGAACGCCACCTACATATTTAAATATATCAAGGTTTACCCTTTAAAAAAATATTAGTTTACAATAAAATGAAGTATGTATGTATAATTACTTACTGCAGTGTCTACAAGCTTGTGCCAGGTTCGATAGCGTTTTGTTTGACAACGTTTCTATCGAATTGCACCTATACGGGTCACAAATATTTGCAACAACAGCTGATGCAAATTTTTATTTGACTTTTAGTCAACAACAGATTTTTAGGATAAATTCGCTTTAACACAGTTATCTTGATCTACCTATTGTCTGCGACTTCGTTCGCTTGGAAATTTTGGCGAAATCTTATCTCTGAAAAAGTTACCTATGTGCTATTCCAGACTACAATCTATTTATGTGCCAAATTTCCTCCAGATCCCTTCAGCCGTTTTTGCATGAAAGCGAACAAATATCCGTCCAACAATCCATCCTCGCAAACTTTCATCATCGTCATCATTTCAGCCATAGGACGTTAGCTGATGAACATGGCCTATGTCCCTTAATGACTTTCGAGAAGACCGGTTGGAAGCGGTCTGCATCCACCACATCTTTATTAGGTCGTCTGTCCACCGCATGTCCTACGCTGCGTTTTCCGATCCGTGATCTCCATTGAAACTTTTTCATGCGATAATTTTGCACTTGAGTTTTATGTACTAAATACATTAATGCTGACAATATTCCTTGATGTTTAAAGTATTTCAGAGTTCAACAAGTACTAACGAAAGTCTGAACCCAAATAATTTAAAGTAGCCTACTCACACACACTTTTAACTGTATAATCAAAATCATGCACAAAGTATCAACAAAGTCTAGCTACGTCGCGTCGTACGAACTTATCGTCACAATTTATTAGCGTCGCGGTGAAACCCAATGTTCCAAGTTTTCCAACAAGTTCATTTCCCAGAGCAGTAATAACCGTGTGCATGTTCTATTTTTTCTGGTTTTTCTCAATTCGCGAGGAAATGAGTAAGCTGTTTGATTTACGTTTATAGTTTTACAGTAAATAAAGAAAGGTCCTTGTAGAATGCAATCGAAGCCAACATCAACTACTTACCAAAAGTTTACAATATTTTAAATTATAAAGAGTAAACGTGTAAGTTTTTGGAGTGTAAGAAAGATTGCAAATCCCTTTTGCCCAAGGGGAGGAATGACATAAAAAGACGGTCCCTTGTACACGGTTGATGGGAACACAGCTATAGATTTGCCGGCTCTATCACCCTCGTATGGGAGACTTGGAGGAAAAACTCATCAATACCAATAGCGTGCTTATTTCAACACCCGAATCCACGAAAGATATTGAGATAGATTTTCATATAATGGTAGCTAAACAAGTTTTTTTTAATAAATTGTGGACCATACCCTAAAATTTTTTGTTATAAGAGACGTACGTTTTTACAAATGGCTATTGATGAGTAAAATAGCCTCTTTACATACTGTATTTATAACTCAAGTTCAAATATCTTCAATAGTCCTTGGCACCTTACAGTTAATATATTTTTGCTTTACATTTTTATTTTTAAATGTTAGAGGGGTCGGACTTTCCGGCAACAGCCCGTTTGAACTACAGGCGACTCTCACCTGCTTGACCTATTGCTTATTGCCTTTGCCTTCCCTTCTTACCTACCTTCCCCTTTTAATATCATACCAATGTTATCATCTTTAATTTCCGAAGTGCCCAGTTGACGGCAATAGATGACCAGTTGAAGGGCGGCAACGCACTTGTGACCCTCGATTCTATTATAGTTAGCGACATAGGGTGTTTAATACACCTCTGCCTACCCCTTCGTATGTGTGTCAAAACTTTTGTACCAGTAAAGTTACCAACCATATACGGTCCTCGTAGTACATTTCTACCGTAGCCTACGAATGTTTGTAACATTATCGCCGTACATTAAAGATCCATAAAAAACCTGTTTCAAAAGCTCCCATGCTGTGTGTAATCTCTTAGGAAAAACCAGTGAGAATTTTTTAAACAGATTCAGCGCTCACGGTCTCGTTTTTATCACATAATACGCAAATCACAACCATTTACATTTTACATAAATGTGTTTACATAAAGTATAGGTTTACAGGTTTACATAAAGGATATTTAAACATTGTGAAACACACATGTCTTCAACTTCTTTGTCACAGGCCGAATTATAATAATAATAAGGTCACATAAAATCCTTTTCGTAGCACTACTCTTGAGAAAAAAGGGATATTGTTTTATATCCCAAAAGTCGCCGAAGACAAAGACTTGACTACTATATATATAAAGTTAAATACAGACTCCACAAAAGGGTAAAACTCTAAGCCTACAGTTTACACGGGATCTTTTCTGACAGACCATTTCAACGCCCTGGTGACTGTTTTTTGATCAACACTTTTTGTTAAACCTTTTCTAATAGTCATATAAAACTGTATGGAAAGGGGCCCACTGACGGTCAGTGTAATCTGACCAAGACAAAGACAAGAGTTGTGTGCACGTGCTTTATATGTAGGTTGCAATTTTATGCATTTAGTTACACTAGCCTCTTGAAAAAGGATACATTTGATGCAATAGAACAGACATACCTACGCTAAGTATGTAGTACACGATTTAAAAAGGACGGCGTGTCTTATACTTTTTTTTAATTATTAGAATACCAGCTGCGCGGTTTCGCCCGCGTAAGTCCCGGTGCCGTGGGAATATCGGGATAAAAAGTAGCCTAATTGTTAAACCAGGTCTCCAGCTATCTACATACCATGTTTCATCGCAATCGGTACAATAGTTTTGCGTGAGGGAGTAACAAACATCTATACATCCTCACAAACTTTCACTTTTAAACACACAACTTTTAAAATATTTTAGGATTGAGGAAAAGAATATTTTCTTCTTTCACTTTTCTGAAACTGTTACATCAGTGCTTTTTTTACTGTATTCACAATACTGTTGTCTCTTAACTCTGTAGAAATGTATGCTGTATGAAACATGAATATCTTAAAAATAAATTATTTGAATTTATCTCGCGCGTCATTCATTTAACAAGTTTTATAAAAGACTTATTCTGGAATAATTGACTAAACATGTCTTAAACAAATAATCCCTATTACAAACAGGGCATAAAGTACACCCAGACTCCGTACAGGTAGTTACACAAATAATTGCCACATGTGGGGCTTACACTCGGACAACTTCGTGCAGTGGCAGTTGACTTATCTCAAATCTAAAGTTTAACTCCGTCATTCGTGCATTGGCAATACCCAGTAATTTGTCGTTTTCGTGGCGAGTAAAACTAATTAAACGGTAAATGTGAGCACAGAACTAATTAGCGGCATAAATTTAGTTGATAGAACCCTACGGCAGACGGAACTTCGATAAATTCAATTTATCACTGTTTTTTTGTTTCTGATCGATATGCTTAAAGGTTTTGTCATATATTTTAAAAGTAGGATATGTACCACGTGTTACCAGGCAATTTTTTAACCGACTTCAAGGCTCCATTCGTCTGATGTATATTATTTGATGTATACGTCTGATGTATATACGGTAAGGATATCCTTAAACTCTTGAACCGTAAAATAGCTAATAAACGTTTATTACACCTTGAAGTGTTAATTACTTAGGTTTATTGAAGTCGGTTACTTATTGAGATTATATTTGTAAATCGTCGATGTTCAAACTACCGAGCGGAATTGAACCTTTAAGTTTAGAAACAGTTCGTCTTCTTATGTTTTCTACCACTTATATAGCTTGTTTTCTGAGAAGTTGTTCGATTATAAATTCCTCTAGTGCACACACGAACTGTGAAATTGCCTGCATTGGTTTCCTCAAGTGATTTAGCATGAACTTCTTAAAAAAATGGTCTTTACAGGGTCTGTCATAACGACTTTCAATTAGAATAGTAAAAACATATTGCTTTACACAAACCGCACTCAGGATAATTTTATAGGTAGGGCACATAAACAATCGTTGCATAATTATTTGGATTGTATCTACGTTGACAAGGTGACCATTTAATGAATGCGCCATCTGGACAATCAATATTTAACTTTAAACGCAAACAGGTAATCCCACTAATATTATAAATGTGAAAGTTTGGATGGATGGATGTTTGTTACTCTTTTACGCAAAAACCACTGAACCGATTGCCATGAAACTTGGTATGCAGATAGCTGGAGACCAGGATTAACGCATAGCATTTTTATCCCGATATTCCCACGGGATCGGGACGTACGCGGGTGAAACCGCAAAGCGCTGCTAGTAAATTATAACAAAGCCAAACACACCATACCATATCGGGAAAGGCTAATTTTAGGTATAAATAAGTTTTACGGCAAAAGTTCACGGGGTCGTTCTGTCTAGAGGTTGAGGTTAACATTTAGAAAACAATAGAGAATTTCACGCTGTACAAAAACTGTAATAAACCTAATCATAGGGTTTTCAATGGTTTAACGAATCGTGCAATTTGCTTAAGGATGTGTTAGTCCACTGGTCGAAATTATCAATAGGTGCCACAACTTCATTTTTACAAAGTGTCACATCTTGTGATGTTTCTTTCACACACATTGCAGTGGTAAATTGTGGTAAAATAATGATATGATACTTTAACCTTATAATTTAGTCATACGTTAGATTGTATTAGCGAGGTTCTTATGAAAAAAATCAAATTCGGATTTTTGTTCCGTTTCACCGGCTGCGCCGTGTCCCGGTTCATCGCACCCGAACGCCAATTTAGGTCGGACGATCATTCCTTTAAGTTATAGGAAAACTTTGTTTTCCTATACCTATATTTTTAAACTATCACGAAGCCAGACAAAGAAGCCGATGAAGTCACCAAAGCGATCACCACTGTAAAGTGAGCAAGTCCTCCTTCAAGGAGGTTTTCTTATAAAGCATCCCGGCATGGACGGTCACGCTCTTTCTAGAAAGCAAAATCAGTTTAAGTATTAAGTCAAATATATTTATATTTTGCGTAAACAATATATGCTATTGTTTTGCGTGAAGTATACTACGCTAAAGCAATATACGATATATTGATAACTAGCAGCGCCTCGCGGTTTCACATGCGTGAAAGAGTAACAAACATCCATCCATCCATCCATCCGAACTTTCACATTTATAATATTAGTGGCATTCATATAAAAACTACAAAACCCAATTTTCTGACAGAAAGTCGTGAATCTACCTTAACGGCTGTTAAGGTAGATTCGCTTTCCTGTTCAGATATCAGTAAGTCTTGCCGTCATAACATCACTTATTACAACTTATGACTCTTGATAAGCGGAGTCAGAACCTAATAATCTAATCAAAATATATTATTCGTACTACAGCTGCCCTATGAAAACCTAATATTCCTTTTAATATTGTTAAATAAGATGCCGACGTAACAAGCTTAGATATTATGATAAACTAAAATAAAAAACAAAACCCAACGTTTCGGTATATACCATAAATATCGTGTTTCTCGCCCACCGACTCCAAAATCCACTTACATCGCAGCTACGATCTTCCGCATCTTAATAATAATTTAATTCGGCCCTTATTCGATACGTCCATTTACTTTGATCAAAATAAACAAGATTTTTAACAGGAAAACTGCTAATACTGCTTCCTTAGTCATCTTATCCCATTGTCCGAAAGTACCCTATTCCACCTGCAAATTAAGGGGCTGGCATTAGCCACTTATTTTGTTTAGAATTGTTTTACCTAATTTCGAATTCGTTCGTTCAGGTAATTTCAGGCTGTCGAAGCTGGCGAAGCTATTTTTTATCTAATTCAAAATGAGAAGTGATTTTAAATTGGTTTTTCAATGTTTATGTATATAAAAACATAAAATCTGACCAGATTTTGTTTTGAGTGTATTGTCGTGGCCAAAAGTCCAAGAGAAAAACATGTAGCTAATGTATTTATGCCATCAAATAGATTAGCTACAGGCTTTTCCTACCTTAGCTAGAATTCTCTACGATAACGTACAGAATTCTAGCTAAGGTAAGTAGATACATAAGCTCTTCGTGGGAGAGCCATGCATCGGCATCTATGGGCTGGCTCGACCGGAGTGATACCACGGCCTCCCAGAAAACCGACAGTAAAGCAATCCTTACATTGCTTTTCGCCGAGTGAGTGAAGTTACCGGAGGCCCTAACCCTTCCCTCTCCCCCCTCTTCCCCTACTCCCACCTTAAAGGCCGGCAACGCACTTGTGACTGTAGAGTTGCAGGAGGTGCCCGAGGGCGGCGCGGTAGTCATTTACCATCTATATTTATAACATATAAAACAATGAAATAACGTAAAGAAAACCTAGTGTTAGTGTGTAATTGACAATGATCATAAAAGTATTGCAACTGATTCATAGACTTTTGTGTGATCAAATATCATAAAAAACATTAAGGATGCTTATTTAAATGTTTGAAATCTTACGGCAGAATTTAAGCGTAATAATAATGTCTATTTAGAAACAGAATATTGAAATAAAGAGTTATTTCCAATGCAATCTTCTGCCGGTAAGAAATCAAACGTGACAAGTGTTCCTCAAAACATTTCTGTAAATGTTTACCTACAGTAACGGAAACTGAACTAAAATTGTTATTAATAAAATGCTGATATAATAACGCCCTTTATTAGTGGTAATTTGAGCCAAAGCTACAATTATTTCGGTACATAACACATTTTATACACTGACGAAATTAGTAATAACTTCTGAATGAGTGCCTTTGGAGTTCCAGCGTGATGTTATATAATACTGCGACGCGATAGACTAAATAATATAACAAACTGTGTTAGAAGGTAACTACGATGTGTTAGAATTTAGAGATAATGATGATAAAAAAAAGTTATAACAGGCCATTATGTGAACATTACAAAAAGTCCCCGTGACTTTTTGTATTTTTATAAAATATGTTTTATATGGGCATTTCTCTGTAAACTGGGCAACTCATTGTCCTAGGCTAATTTTGTTTAAAAAATAAGAGATCGTAAATATTTCGTAGATAATTTCAAAAATAAATGCCTTAATCTACCTCTGCTCAACATTAAAAATCCATTAAAATAAACTGTATTATATTAAAAACGTTTTTATAGTCCTTAAAAACCAGTCCCCTGGCATGTCACCAAAGCAGTACAGTTACTTCAGACTAAATTAATCGAGACAGTATCTATTGGAATTAATCGAAATTTTATATTATTAAACCAATATTGTTCAATTGTTAATGAGATCTATTTATTTTACATAAATTTTATTTTACAATTAAAAAAAAGGCAATAAAACTTTGTCTTCGCATTTAGTGAACAGTCCCCCTGTCTTTATTTTAAATTACGTGTCACGTAGCCGAATGGTTGAACAACGCCTTTTATGCGTATAACGAAATGCAACAAGTCTGAAGTTTGCGCGGTTGCCGGTATGACGGCCCGGATGCTATCTTTGTAAGCAGTGTGCGAGTGTCCATCCGTGGAAGCCGCTTTGTAACCTGACAGCCAACAGTCCTCTGGTAAGAATGATTTTACTTCTATTTATGTATTTTAATGATTCCTTGAAATATTTAAATTGTTACAATAGATACATATTTCCTATGTGCAGCAAAATAGCATAGATAAATTACATTCTGTACTACTCACCAATGACATCAAATTAAACAGTCCCCTGGCAACAGTCCCCTGTCTCTCTACAAGACAGGGGACTGTTTCAGCATCCAGGGGACTGTCTTAATTTTATTTGTTATTGTTCTAGACTAGTTTTGAGAATGGCGTCAAAGAAAAAAGGGAAGCAGAGCGAAAGAGATATGAGAAGATTAAAAACGACCCTCAAAAAGGGAACTTCGAGAAAAAGAACGCCTAAAGTACCTTAAGAAAAAAGAAAAGGGAACTAGAAAGCTTGTTGAGAATATGACTCCACGAGAACACCGGGATGCAAAGAAGAAGTAGAAAGAGCATTGCACTAAGTATCGCAATATGAAAAAAGTATTAGCAAATATTACTAACTCATTTATTAAAGAAAATATTTCAGATTATGATGTATCTACTTCATGTCAAATGTCAGCACCTTAAATTGCTGAAATAATTTAAAAAAATTAAAAATAAAGAAAAGATGCTTAGATATAAAAAAAAAGAAAAAAGATGAAGAAATTAAAGAACTGCAGAAAAAGTATTGAAGTCCAAAAAATGTTTATCGCGTCTAAAAAAAGAGTATAAATCCAAAGCCGAAAGAAACACCAAAGACGAAGTTACAAAAATGGCAGATATTCCAGAATTAAGAAAAGATCTAGTCGAAACAGCACTTTTCGGTGAAGTACTAAAACAACAAATACAAGATAATTTTTCAGAGATGAAAACCGTAAAAGAAAAAAAGACTTTTAACAAAAATTGTTAGTGGAAAGATAGTTTATAAATATAAGTTATGGCGAATGAAAAACACCGGTGTGATAAGCTACAAAAGAATAAAAAAAACGGGTTATCGACTGGAAAGAAGAAACAAAATTTCAGATGAATGTGTAAGAGAAGTTGTAAAATTCTATGAAGATGATTCTAATAGTAGACTAGGAGCGGGAAAGAAAGAAATTATAACGAGAAACTCAGGACGAAAACAAAAGCGAAACATGCTTGACTCATTACTGGCCTGTTGGTCTAGTGGTTAGAGATCCTGACTGCTGAGCCAGAGGTCGTGGGTTCGATTCCCACCCAGGACAAATAATCAAACATTCACACACGTTACATTCTTAAAGCTCTGTGGCCAGTTATTCAGATACGAGACTGATTCTATAGTGTAAGTTTAAAGTATTGAAAGACCTTTCAAAATATGTGATTTTAATAAATAATAAGTAAATATTAAGGTTACAGTGTTACGTACAATATTATATAAAGATGGTTGATTTTGTAATTTTTTATTGTTCAGTTACTTAATTCTTAAGCTCCAAAGTTTATAATAATAAAAAAATATTTAATTTTGGTTCAAAAATTGTATTTTCGATTTAATTTCACAGTCCCCTGGCTTTGGCAACAGTCCCCTGTATAATTTTTTTAGAAAATGCTTAATATCTTCTAAAGTAATGGAAATATTTATGGTTCATTTGCCGTACATTAATAAATAGACGGATACTTGTTCCCTAAATAAAATTTATTATATTATGAACAAAAAAGTTGCTTAGACAGTTGTCTTACAATAGTTGCCCAGTTTACAGAGAAACGCCCATATACATTTGACTCTGTTATTCTGACTTAATCGGATCTAATATTATCCACATATAAATGATATATATTTATATAGGTTTCATTGTATCAAATTGAAATACACTAAAGGAAAAAACCTGATGCAACAAAAAATCTTCGAAATATAGGACAAAAATTTGTTATTTATGTAGGATTATCTTAATGTAACTCTATTAAAGTGACAAACGTTTATCATATTATGGATATGGATACGTGGCATTGACGTGTCATGTCAGTGTCATGTAACAACTAATTGTTTTTTTTTTTTTTTTTTATATGTTATTATTTTTTATTTGTTGTATGCTGTGTTTTATAGAAAATAATTTTTTTCTTCGTCTATTACGCTATAAAAAAACCTTGACAGACATAAATAATAAACGACAGGTTTAATTAAGTGCGGTATCGTATTGTTGCGGTCGATTGAATTGAGACACGTTGCGTCACTTGTTATGGTGCAGCGAAACTAATCGAATTTTCCAAGAAAACGTTCAAACATTGTTCTAGAAATTTCCAAAGGGATGTCTAGTCAGTCGGGTTATAAACGAGATATTTCGGAAAAGTTCACGAACCTTCTAGGACATTCTATGAGATACATAATGCCGCCGGCATAAAAAGGCACCGGCCTCTGGTGTGGATTCATTCGAGGTCTCCGATATATTGAGTGTACAAGTGAGAAGACTAAGAATACAAGTGAAAAAGTACAAGCGAACATCAATGACAATTGTTGTTAATTGCAAACTATTTAAATAAATTGTGTCTACTTTGTAACAGATTGGTGTATAGATAATCATGAAACCAGGCTCCTAAAAGTATTATGGAATACACAATCAAAATTATCAATTAAACATCACACAAATGCCAAAAACATACAAAGTATAAATTAATTAAACTAACGTAAGGTTTAAATGCCGAAAACACTGGTTGAACGTAATATAAGCCGCGATTCGTAAATGAACAGTAAAGGACGAGTCTAAAACCACAAATCTCGTTGATCTCTGTCCATCGAAAACGCCCTTTGTAATCCTCTCCTCCGTTCCTCTCTGATTATTTAATATTTTTTTATCCGACATTTGAGGCTGCCCATCACGGAATCGTATAAAAACATCATCATTTTTAACGTATAAAATGGTATTGCGAAATAGAACTTTTAGCTTCTGAATATTTCGGCAATTTTATGATAAGATTTTTGTGGTTGTTTTAGAATGCAATCTTCCTTTTTTTAGATTGTGTACAGTCAAAGAAAAAGATCAAGTCATTCGCGAGAGCATGGATTCTGAAGGACTTAAGTAGGGTTCTGAAGATACGTAAGTAGGGTACTGAAAGTGGATGTTTGGATTTTTAGCTCAGTAACCTCCTCAAAGCCGTATAATTACCGAGTTATGTCTGATACCTAGTGATAGCGGCTTTTTCTGGAACATTACCTACACGACGTAGAAGAGCCATGCTTCGGCACGTATGTACCGGCTCGACTCCGCTCGATACCACGGCCTCACAGAAAACCGGCAGTGAAGCAATGCTTCTACGGGCTCCCTTTAATTTTAATTTCATTGTTGTTATAGCGGCAACAGCAATACACATTTTGTGAAAATTTCAACTTTCTACCTATTACGGATCATGAGATAGGTACAGCCCTCTGACAGATATACGGACGGACAGCGGAGGCTTTGTAATAGGGTCCCGTTGGTTACCCTTCAGGTACGGAACCCTAAAAATGAATCGTACCTTTTAATATTATCGCGATTAACTACCGATACACACACAACTTACCAATTATACCATACCTATCAATAAGTTTTTATTTTTATAAACGACCGATTGAGAAAAAAAACTGTCAAAAAAAGGACTGTACGTCAGTAGTGAAAACATAACTGACATATAAGTAGGTATATACATATACACATTTGTTTTTGTTTTCGTTTGCAATGTAGAAATAACTAACATAGATGTAAGATCCTTGTTACAAACACATGTTATAGATTAATATCTGAAATAAATTACTACTTTTATTATATCTGCACACACACATCTGTATACAATGTATCTATGTCGGTCGCCGGACGTGACGGTCAGCGAGTTCAGTACTTTTTCCCCATACCATAAGTGTCCAACGTGCCTAAAGAAGTTTTCACTTCGCAAATAAAAGTATAAGTATATACAACAGATATGCAAAAGAATAATGTGTTCAAGAGAACCATACCTTTCTTTGACGATCATATTCCCTTTAATACTGTTGAGACTTGAAAACATGATAAATATGTTGGTAGTGGGACAAAATTTCCAAATTCTTTACAAATTGGCTTTATAAATACATTTATAAAAGTGGTTGCACAAATGTACATTAAAAATATGGTGTCTCCACTAAAATTATATTCATTTTAGGCTATTCTCAGCAATGTAGTTCCGTACGTTCTGAACTTGTTGAGACTGTATCTCAGGAGGTAACTGTTCATCAGTGCTAATAATATCCTCATTACATTAAATTAATTAAATGGGTGTACAAACGGGGCACGATGGGGAGGCGTAAAGACACACCCGAAGTCTACCAATGACTTGTTGCTTTACTGCTTAATGCGAATAAAATGTATCAGCAAATCCTATTCGTTGATTCTAATGTAAGTATAGAATTCCGGGGAAGTTAATTTTAATTAAATCAAAATCTTTCAGACCATGAGAACAGCTATTATAAAAACTAGAGATAGCACATTACTTAATCACTAGCTGTGCCCCGCGGTTTCATCCGCGTAACTCAGATGCCATGGGAATATCGGATAAAAAGTAGCCTATGTGTTCATCCAGATCTCCAGCTATCTACATACGAAGTATAATTGCAATCGGTAGTTTTTGCGCGAAGGAGTAACAAACATCGATACATCTTCACAAACTTGAATTTTTTTTCACATTTAATATCTTCACTACATAAAAAATATAGTCCCCCGCCGCGTATGTCTGTCTGTTCGCGATACAGTGAAAAACTACTGAACGGATTTTCATGCGGTTTTCACTAATATATAGAGTGATTCATGAGGAAGGTTTAGGTGTATAATTTGTACCCTTGTAAAGCAGGGGCGGGTTGCTAGTATATTATAGAAATGTATGTATAGAGAGCCTTTTAACAAATCGCTACTGTCTTGAAAATTCCGATTACAGACACAACCGTCCAATGTCTGCCCTCACGCGTCTGCTTCGGGTTCGGGTGGCTCGTCGCCACGCGGCGTTAAGCGATGCCCCCCCCCCCCCCCCTCGCCCGCATTTTATATTATAGTCGTAACTTTTAAAATATTTGACCAAATTACGTACTTTAAAAGACAAAGTGTATCTACTTTTAATATCAGAAGCGATAAAAGTATTTATTTTCATAAAAATCTATTTGTTACTGCTAAATGTGACTTGGAAATAAAAAATCGAATTTTATTGTATTTATGGTTCACTATTTTGGTAATAATGGCTTACACATATAAGATAAATATATACTGTCGCGGACTTTTTTGTAGAACTATTTAGGAGAAAAAACCACCGTACTTCATTATCGTGTAACTCTTACAGTTTTCCCACCGCACGCCAGAATAGCTCGCAGATGACAGATTTTTTTCCGACTTACTTAACACTTATCGTTATATTTTGGCTAATATACACAATGGTCCCAATTCTGTTACTTCACTCGCTAAATTAAAATTCACTAAATTTTCTTCATATAAGATGTAAAGCTTTTAAACTTCAAAATAAGGTCTTATTTCAAATTGAAACAAGTGGGTAACATATGTCGCTATCGAAATAAGCAATTTATTTTTTGACTTAAGTCTGATACGCTTAAATAAACTTTAATACCACGTGGCGAGAGCCGCTATCCGTTGAATGCCATCTCTTTTGCTCTGTGTTTTTAGTAAGCGTCTTCGTAGGTGTCGATTAAAATAACGTCATCTTAGTTGGTTTTGATTAAGTTTTTTTACGGCAATTATACAGCATTTGAATAAATGGAGACTCTCATTACGTGGAAATATAGTTGTGTATATGTTGACAGGTTTTAGTGAAATTTAGTGGCGCTGAGAAACATATACCAGTTACAAATAGACCTTATTACGAAGAACACAAGGTTGATTTCATATGAAGAAATTAAGTCAGGTTTTAGTTTAGTCGAGTGTACAATAGAATCGGCACCAATATCTTTATAAATTATAGCCTATGTGTTATTCTGATATATAAGCTATATTATTGTAAAGTTTAATTAAAAGCCATTCAGTGGTTTTTGCGTGAAAGAGTAACAAACATCCATACATCCATACATCCTCACAAACTTTCACGTTTATAATATTAGTAGGATTCATTAGGGGCCATTAGCATTGAGGCACTTTTAGCATTTGCAATAGAAAGCCCAGGACGGTGTTCGATGGATTTTTTAATAGCGTTTTTCACCGCGTCCACCGTCCAACCAGGATCATTACACCATTATGCTTTTCTGTAATAATTGATGAAAGGGTATTGCTGCTGCTGTTGCTGTTTTAATTGCTGGAGTCCAACGACCATAAATTAATCATAGATATTGTTGTTTTTAGTGGGAAGGTAATAGGTACTCACGGCTGTATCCCCGAAGGGGTAAGCAGGCTAATATAAGAGTGCAGACGCGTCGGAGTGCTGGTTTGAACGATAGTCTGATTAAGCTAAATAATTATTCCGTGACTTACATTTTCAATAAAAGGTGATATGTGAAAGATTGTGGCATCTATTCCGACTGGAAACTTCCTTCAACAAAAGGTATTCATGACGTAACTCTATTGGTTTTAATTGGAATTTCTTCTTCGCGTCATACATTAAGGAATAAATCGGAAAACCGTCGTGTCATTTCTATTGACATCAATGAAGTGTAAAGTTATCAATTCATAAATCGAACTCCTGAACATCAAAGGTACTTTGATCTCGAAACATGTTCTTTTATTATAAATTTACTAGTATCTTCTACCTGGAGTTGAGCTTTTGAGATTGTTTTACCTCGAGTAAAAATTATTCACAAAAACATTTAAAGTTTTTGTTAAAATTACATTCTAAACATGAGACTCGCCTGTACTTGAGTCGCGGCAGCGTATTGGAGCTTTACCAAAAGTAATTTATTTCTGAAATGTATATTTACCAATTTGAAGCCGTATTAAGTACTTGACAACTTACCTGTAACAAAAATGACAAATTAATTAGGATTCAGAAGTTCGTTTAATTAACATTTTAATGAATTAACTGTGGTTACGTCAGATTGGGCTATAGACTCCGTAAATTGGATCTGTGTATTGGAATTTGCCAGGGAAGGAATTGCAAATTATGTTGAACTCCAACGCATTTTATTAACAGTTTTTTATTTCAGTTATAACTAATATACATAGTTTGATGTTTGTTTGTTATTGGATCATAATGGTTGGTACGGTTAACACATTTAGGTGTTAAAGTTTACACATTAGGGGTGCAACGATAAATATCATGCCATTCTCGTGCCCGCGGTGATATGAGATAGCGTAGCATAGTTTCCCATCTGTGATGAGTTCGAAATTTGAAACCGTACTCTTAAAAAGTTATTTAACATATACAAATGAGTACAAATAAGACTGGCCTGTTGGCCTAGTGTTTAGTGACTCTGACTGCTATGCCATAGGTCGTGGATTCGATTTCCACCCGAGTCTGGGTGTTATTTCTGTCCGTTTGTATGTTTGTAGAGTCCCCCGCGACAGAGGAGTAATTCCTAATGCGGGAGTTGTCTTTTTTCTTTTAAAGTATCAAAACTATTATATTGTAATAAGCTTTCTGTGTGTTTGCTATATTTTTTTTAATAAATAGCAATTGAAACTATTGAAAGGAAGAAAGAAACCATTTGGTAATGCGGTGTCGTACTTTTTTGCTCAAACCACCAGAAATTTAATCAATCACGCAAAAACACTGCAAATAAGGAATTCAAGTCTATTACCAAAACGCCTCGTCACTATTACTAATAGAGCGGAATGCCGCGTTTGTGCGGATAAGGGCACAATCGAAATAGGTAGGTTGTAGTTGTACCCCGCATTGTGGGAGTCAACGACCGAACTAACGATCGCTGTGTAACACGCGGGGTGGTACACACGGACTGGCCGTTAATCGAGCGTGTTGGTTCGGCGGAATTGTTTCACCGACATGTAACATTTTTGTTTGTATTTATTTACATATTGGGGTAATTACAGTAGGGAAATACTGGTCACAGTTTCAGTTTAGATTTTTTTGGTGATTTATTCGAAAGAGCAATTCAACCTAGAGATTTATGTACAATCATATTTAACAAGAATATAGATCACCATTCAGAAGAAACAATTTAATAATTTCTATATAACTTTTAAAGTTTTTTCAAGACATTTACGGTTTTTTTAGGGCACTAGGAATAACAATATCCACATATGACACTATTTGTGGATATTTTTTTTTGTCCCATGTGAGAATCGAACCACATCAAATTGGCGGGGCGTAGTGGCGAGGTGACTATAACCATTGCGCCATCCGTGCAGTCAACTAACAATCCGTAATAATAGGCAGGTATTTTAAATAAATAAGTTGAATCTATGAAATTAAAAAAAAAACAGCAGAGAGAGTAACTCGTAAATTCAAAACTATTGAGGTTAAATTTGGAAAATATCGTATCACCGTGTTGCCGTTAGTGCTTCAACGCCTTTCCCTAATAAAGTTTCGATCAACAATAACTTGTTCGCCAACACGTCGTCAGAGCTTATTTCCACTATATATCATTTGTCCGGCGGCCAGGCGCAATAATAAAGTACTGCCGGCGCCAGCACGTACTTACCCACCACGTTTGTTCCTGCAATATGTCTTTATAATAGTAGCGATTGTATTGCAAGATTACGTGGAAATAATATTTAAAAAATGTTTGCTCAGCAGTTAAAAGATTATTTGATCTTCGGTACGACCCGTGCACCCTAGTGTTAAGACATATTATTATTATGATAACTGTAGAAGATACAAATAAAATATTTTTCTTTCTTTCTAAAAAATACAGAAAAATATCGTGTAATATAACATATAACTGTGCGCTCAGAAGAGCATTCATATCAAGAGATAAGTGCTTACTTCTGATAAACTAGGTCTGAGTTAGTGTTTATTTTTTTTATGGGATAGTGGGCAAACGAGCAGATGCGTCACCTGATGGTAAGTGACTACCGTCGCCCATGAACACCCGCAACTCAAGAGTCACAAGTGCTTTGCCGGCTTTTAAGGCGGTAGTACCTACCTACGCTCTATTCTCGAAGGTTTAAAGGTAGTATCGGTCCAGAAATACCGCGAGCAACAATGTGTTTGTGCAAACTTAGGTTTCATTTAAAATGCACGGATGGCACAATGGTTTAAGTGGTCGCCTCGCCACTATGCCGCGCCGAATGTTGTGGGTTCAAATCCCACACTGGTCAAAAATTTGTGTGATCCACAAATAGTTGTCCTGAGTCTGAGTGTTCTTTGTGTCCGGTGTTTTAAAGTTTCTGAAGCTCCCCGCGACACAGGAATATTCCTAATGAGGGAATTGTCCTTTAAAAAAACAATTACAATATTTCGTACACTCGTCTTCGTCACAATGACACCGATATTTTTCCAAGACATGACAATAGTTTGTAACATGAATGGGAGAGGATTCCGAAATAGAAAAACAACTCTACACTTTGACACACATGGGCACAATCCGCACAAGCAAAGGTGGATATTACTTATTTTAGTTACAAACTCTGTTATCATATAGCATCTCCACCATCGTACCAGGGTGTTATTCACCTGTGTATTGTCTATCTTAATATGATAACATAGTCAAGAATAATTAAACTTCGTTTGGGAAACATAAGTTTTCTTAACCACACTGTTTACACACGAGGTTGTAGGTATATGTAGATCTAGTAGCAGGTTGTTTAAATTTGAATTATACCTACCAACTACCTGTGTCAGAAACATTGATCAATATACATATATTATTTATACAATAAAAACTTTCGTGAGTGGTATTCATGTTTATTAAAAACTATACGGTTTTACTCACTGTTGTATTTCGGGGACGCCTGACACCGTCGCAGCAGGACGCTTCATTCCTTGAAAAAGGGCCCCGGTCGTGTCCGACACAAGTAGGGCATCCTCGAAGTATAAACGTGAGTTAAACAGTCTTTAATAAAAATTTATCATTATTTTCTTTGTTTCATTCTCACTCACATTTTAATACGCAATTTGTGTTTTTTATACAATTAGGATGTCCAACAAGAATATGTATGTTAAGACCAAGAGGTTCTTATAGCGCTTGCGAGCTTAAGACATTCGAAATCTTTTTCGTACCGAGTCGAAAAGCTGTAATTGGTAAGCAAACATGTAAATAGCTTGCAGCAACATGGCGAAATCGTGCATCTTTTCAACGAATTTATCGTAGCTAAAAGCTCAAAATTGTGCTGGTGAAATACTGAGTTTCTGATTTTGTTACTCGACTATTGACATATTTGGTATCCAAAGTAAGGTTTTGACGAGCACATTGGAATTATGTTATTCCCACCCAGGACAAATAATTGTGTGATGAGCACGATCATTTGTTCTGTGCCTGGGTGTAATTTATCTATAATATGTATGTATTTAGAAATATATAAGCATATTTATCAGCAGTCTGGTTACCATAGTACAGGCTCTGCCTAGTTTGGGATCAGACGGCCGTGTGTGAGATGTGTGGAGTTATTATTATTATTCCTCTTTATTCATCTTAATACCTATAAAGTACATTTTTAAATATGTACAAAACAATATATATATATATATTTAAAAATATAAAAAATAGTAGACCACCGACATCGGGTACAGGGATCAAGACACCGGTGGTTAGGGCTCCAAAGACAGGAACCTCCTCACTATACGGGCTGTGTTTAGGAGAACTGCCTGCTGCATCAGTTCCTTGATCCAGCCGTCTAACGCGAGCCTCCTAAGGTGTTGATCGAGGCCTTTGGCTATTAATCCATGAGCAGATTTGACAATCGGAACAATGATGCCGAATCGACATTCCACATATCGACAATCTCGTGAGGACAAATCCAAATATTTGATTTGTTTTTCTTTTTCAACTTTCACGAGATTCTCGTCATGAGGAACAGCGATATCGACAATCATTGCGCGGCGCTCTGATCGATTATTATCTTATTATTATTATGTATAATTCATCATATTGTTTAAATAAACGATTGTTCTAATTGTTAACAAATAACCAAAAGGAAGACTGCGCTATGTAAGGCGCGGCTGTAGAATTAATACCTACTAAATATAAATAAAAAACAGAAAAGTATAAATAAAACTTAATTAAATATAAAATAATAATTATTTTTTCGTAGTCGGGTTGCAGATTTTCAAACATATTTGTGTCTAGCGTAAATCTAAATAACTCACATTTTGTATACACTTCTACTTTATGATACATATTGTATGGTACCTAACTTATACAGTTTATAAGTCTTCAGTAGAAAACTCTTTTTTACGATATCAATCTAGAGTACAACTCAACTTTCCTTAAGTGTTTCTTACAGACGTTGTTTTCAACACAATTTACCCGAAATCTCGCGGAGACTAACGAAGCATAAAATTAAGTCCTATGATTATTCAATTTCGATTCGATAAATGTAAACTATCACTTTTTATGCGATGTTTCCAGATAAGAAAAAGCTTTTTTTATACTACGTCTGTGGCAAACATGCATACAGTACGCCTGATGGTAAGCGGTTATCGTAGCCTATGAACGCTTGCAATTCCAGAGGACTCGCATGCTCGTTGATGACCCTTTAAAAAGCTGTAAGAAGAGTTAAGCCTGGGAATGTCTGCAGAGATTTTTGCGCTCCTCAATGTTGATTGTAATGTAATATCATACCAATATCTTGCACGCAAAATCGAGCAAAACTGATTTAGTGGAAGTGCAATAGCATTCAGAGAGAAGTGCCAGATAGTGATTCTGCACAACCTTGTTAAGAAGTGACAAAGAAGGTGAATTTGTTGAATCTAATCAAACATGAAATCTTATCTCAAATCTTCAATGTACATTGTAAGTAGGTAATTCAACGCTGTGCGGGTAGACTAAAGAAAGGCTATAGAAAACAAAGACGCTATCAAGTAATCAAGTAATGATTATTGTATAGTACAAACTAACAATGAATATTGTCTGTGTATACTATAAACATCACACAAACAAACAACAAAAATCTGCCAAGTTATTGTCTGGAAATATTGCAAGTGCTAGTAAAGGCATTACCGATGAGAGGCCGAAAACAACTTGGTAGGTATCTGAAAATGTATGTTAATCTATACTAATATAATAAAGCTGAAGTTTTTCTGTTTGATTGTTTGTTTAAACCTGCTAATTAAACTACCAGTCAGAAAAAATATTTTTGTATATGACAGCCAAATTCATGAGGTATAGGCTATGTAACATCACGCTACAACTATTAGGAGTGGAGCAGTGACCATAAAAGCTGGCGAAACTGCAGGCAACAGCTATACATTATATTATTACAATAATAATATTAAAAATTACAATGTATAAACACGTGACGGCGCGGCTAAGCGGCTATGGGATAGTCCAATAATCACGTGATGTTTTTGACCCTTTCCTCCCCCCTGGTGATACGTGGTAAGGTTTTAGACTAACAAAAAATCACGTGTATGTTTTAAGTACAAATTATCTTAAAACTTTTCAGAATATTATCTTTAAATACAGATATAATCAAATGCTGGGAAATTAAGCACTCGGAAATCGTTGCGTTATGGTCACCAAACTTTTATTAGATGTACTAACATATTACATCTACGACAATATAACGTGATGACTTATCACGGAATTGTCGGCTTTCAAGTGACTATTAAAATTGTGTCGCATTTAACACTTATAACTGTAAGTCTTCCATGTGCTAAATAAATAAGTAAAAATAAATAAATACTTTATCAAGTGAATAGATAATGACAAATGCATATTCAGACACAAATCACAATTTTAACACTTGTTTAAATGTCTCCAAATTAAAATTGTTTTCTTATTTTACTTTCTTTATTAGATCCACCTACACGTTTAATAAATTAATACTAAAACAGTTGCCATGTTCTAAATCAGTTATTGAGAAACGCTTGTTGTCCCGTTTAGCATTACAAATAGAACGTGAGAATAGACTGCTTGTGCAATCTTAAATGTGAAAAGGGAAGATGACAAAACATTCAATAGCTAAAGGATTTCTAACAATACGACAGAGGATCCTTTGTCTGTTGTCTTGTAAACATATAATATATACTTTTCTTACACGGGTCAGGTAAGAGATCATGGTGGATCAATGATCAAAAATGAAATATCTACGTCCTATATATCAACATGAAATCTATTACATGACATTTAACAATGTCTGAAGGAAATAGACTTGTTTTAAATCATTTAATTAAATTTATTATTTATTACAAAATACATACATATTATTAAAAAATTGGTTAGTTTGGGATCAGACGGCCGTATGTGAGATGTGTCAAGTTTTTTTTTTTAATTTTGCAAATGGAGGAATGTGATATTTGGAATACTTAAAGTTTATATTCCAAGAGCAGCGTTTTTATTTCACTATCCACATTTGTTCACACAACCACCATAAACGCTTATACCTTAACACCCTAACGAACCATTAATAGCCACTTCATATTTTAAACTTCACACATCCTTACCTATAGAGTACTCTTTTAATTGCTCTGAACATTTTGAGAAGCGTTTGTATTTAAAAGGAAGCATTCAGTCATAGCCAATTACTTGCTTCAGTGGTGTAATGCAATGTTCCGAACAAAGCAACAGTCGTAATTTGTGTGGGCGTATATGGGCATTTTCTGTTGAGGCAATATTTTGTTTGAAAGTATTCCGTAGACCGAAGCGAGCTCTGGTCGAGTAAAAAAGTAATGAATCGCCTACCTCTCTTCGCCTTTTATTATTATTAGCA
This sequence comes from Callimorpha dominula, assembly GCA_949752705.1. NCBI lineage: Eukaryota > Metazoa > Arthropoda > Insecta > Lepidoptera > Erebidae > Callimorpha > Callimorpha dominula. The sequence continues at coordinate 3,612,184 of OX456992.1, forward strand.
GAGTGTCAGGGTTTCAAAGGGTGTCAGTAATACGTTGTGGAGTAGAAATACTACAACGTATTGACACCCTTCCTCACCCTGAAACGGTAAAAGATTTAATACATAAAAATATACCTACGAAATTGTTTCATTTTAGTGAGGCGATAGTAAAATTTTCTTTTCAGGGAAGAACTGGTGGAGAGATTTACATTTTGATTCCATTTCTGGATCATGTCGTGTGTTACCAATAAAATTGTTGCAAAAAAAACACAGCCCACCAACATTCCGAAAAGGAGAAGACTATTCAGTTGGGTTGTCAATCTTTAAACGGGAAAATCAAAGATTACAGATAGACGACAGATATGCTCACTCCGTACTTGATCCAGTGAAATTGTCGCCAGTGTGAGTAAGCTCCTTGGCCTCAAGTAATTGACAGTAAGTTTATTTTGTTAATTGCATGTGATACAAGGAAAAATTTCAATAAATTTAAACCAATCCTAATTAACCAAATTAAACAATAAGAAACCCCAAACACCGACGAAACCTATCTAGCGATTTATATTTTTGGGGAATATAGATCAAAGTAGTTGTGACGGAATAAAGGTTTTCTTCTCCTTACATTAGCAACTTTTTGCTTTTCCGAATAATTAGGCGCTGGTAACATCATTCGCCGACCAATATTGTTCTTCTTAAAGAAAACTGGTGCAAATTTATAAACCCGGAAAGAATTATATATATTCAACGGTATTTAAACAGCAACTGAGCCGTTTATGGCCTATAAATAGGTCGAGTACCATTAAGTGCGACAACATCACTCATGTTCCGGCACTCAATCAATCAGAACAGTTAGTAACTGTACGCTGTGGGATTATTGTTTGTTGTAAAAGCTGATAATGCAAGTAGTGCGGTGAGATAGGATTAAGGTTCGTTTACACTGAGATAATATATCAGAATTATAATGCCGCCGCCGGGAGTTTGTTGGCCCGATTTCTTCTCACAAGGCTCAACTACTTGGAAACGGGCGGTTATAGATCGAAATTGGCAGATAGCGATCTTACCTATTTGCACCTCGGTATTTTTATATATTATTATTGTGTTGATATAAAATTTTTAGTTTAAAAAACAAAACGTTTTCAAATATTTTTTTTTTTTTTTTTAAATAAAGATATTTGACTTGGACTTTGAGTATATCGAAAAGGGTTTGTTACGGTGGCTTCAGTCGTTGTTTGGACTGCACCATATATTATTTTAAAAGTGAAGCGAACTAATGTTATTCTAACCTTATTTTTAAATTATGGGGACACTAAAATATTCCCGAACTCAGCAGTCAAATAAATTTCATTGTATTCTTAGCCTTGTTATGAACTGCGCAATGCTAATCTCAAACATAACTGGGCATGACTTCGTAGGTAAGAAAGAAAGAAAGAAAAAATGTTTATTCATCGACGCTTGAGTTATACGGACAGTACATGTTAAGTAATAAAACTAAGCTAGGTAATTATTGAAAGTGTTATACATTATTTACGTGTACATCACGCGCCAGCCGAATAGGTACTGGTGCAGCATCTGCTAAACAATTGTCTAGCGCTGGTTTTCAACCAGTCCTTATGTAAGCAACAGAGAAAAAAATATATATTTGTCTACATTACATATATATTACTTTAACAATTTTATTTATTTTTACAGCTTTCAATAAGAATTTTAATGTGTTATAATGTTAATACATAATAAGAAAATGTATAAGTATATATAAATACATTTAGGTACATAAATATAAAGGAAGTGAATTCAACATCCCCAACCGATCCCACTGCAACATTGAAAATCATATAAGGGACAGGTAGTCTCTAATTATAATCGATTTAATTCATGAAGAGATGTTTACGTGACTGTGTGTCTAAAGTGAAAGTGTATGAACACGTGTGTATTGTCTACACTACGCAGATACCCAACAACGTCATACTGCCAAAGAAATCGTATTTTCTTTAGAACTTTTGTCTAGTAAATAAGGATTCTCAATATTGATCAGGTTACATCACAACGCGAGGCAGGTAGCTACGGTACAGTTGGAGGCCATTGTCTCTGTAGTTATGCGGCAGACTCGGCCCAAGGTCAACTTCAAAGAACCCGTCTGACGTTTCTACTGTAGGCTTTGAAAACCTCGGAATGTTTTTTTAAGCGGTTTCAATGTGTGACATGTTTGTTTTTTAATAATTTACAGTAGGGTGGTAATATTTTGAAAACAAAAGCTACCCATAAAGAATAGCGTAAATATACCAACTGAAATTGCAAATAAGTGATGAGTAATAGCATTATATCTGCCTATTAAAATCGGTCTTTTTTTTAAAAGACTATCATCAAAACATACCACAAGCTGTGTAAAAGACAAAGACTTATTTTATTTTTATACAAGACATTCTTTGATGTATGTACTAACGAAACATTATTATAAGTTTAGTAAACTTATAATCGTCATTCTCTATAAACACTTTTAAAAAAAGAAAACCGACTTCAAAAAACACTGAAAAGTGAAAAATAATCGAAGTCAAACCTAATTTAAAAGACTATATTCATGTCACAGTTTTAAAATAATAGGTAACATTATAAATGCACCAAGTACCTACTGGTCAGTTTGAACCAACATAGTGCTTAATTTCAAGCAAGATAAACAAACACAATACACCTGTCCTTAATTTTTTAAGGGTTTTTCTTGTTTTCCCTCAGATACTATCATCAGATCCAGATTTGATGACAATGGGTCCACCGAAGGAGCATACCTTTTCAAACAAAAAACAATTTTTGAAATCGATCCATAGATGACGGAAATATCAGTGAACATATTTAAAAAAAATACATAAAGCCTAACATACAACCTCCTCCTTTTTTTTAAGTCGGTTAAAAAATACAAAGCCGCAATTGTACCGTTAATAAAAAGATCCTTGTGAAATATATGTACGTCGTCGTCGTACGCACCGCAGTAATTGATTTATTATATTCCCCTTTTGTATGGAAATAAAGCACACGTATAAAATTAAGTTACGTCACTCGCCGTGAATGTAAATGTTTTACTAGAAACGACAAAGTCCTTGGTTTAAAAAATTACGTGGCTATTTGGGTAATCCTACTAATATTATAAACGTGAAAGTTTGTGAGGATGTATGGATGTATGGATGATTGTTACTCTTTCACGCCAAAACTACTGAACCGATTGCGATTAAACTTGGTATGTACATAGCTGTAGACCGATTAACATATAGGCTATTTTTTATCCCGATATTCCCACGGGATCGGAACTTACGCGGGTGAAACCGCGGGGCGAGAGTTGACATGAATGAAACAATGGGTATTTTAATACCGATTATGTTGATGGAATCCAGATTTTTCAGAATATATCTGCAAAAAAAAACAAAATCATTGATATTGACATGAAAATTTATAGTGTTTTGAAATGTGCACCTACACCAGGAAAACGTTTTACACCATAAAAAAATGTTATCACGCTAAACTAACTATTTTTCGTACACATAACGCTCCTAAAATTTTACCACACCTTTTTTTTTTTTTTTTTAAAGACATCTCCCCGCATTAGGAATTACTCCTGTGTCGCGGGGGATTTTACAAACATACAAACAACGGACACAAAGAACACCCAGACTCAGATGGGAATCGAACCCACGACCTCTGGCTCAGCAGTCAGGGTCACTAACCACTAGACCAACAGGCCAGTCACCTTTCTGTAACATCCCTATAAATACCTATTAAAATGAGTGCGATACAGTCTACTGGCGACATGATTTTAAAATAATTGATATCTGAAGATGATATATCGTGACTATAGCCTGTTACGTTCTCTCATTTCGAAAAATGGCGTTACTACATGATTAACTGTCCCTGAAACTACATCGCCCCCAACTCAAGGGAAACCTTGAGTTATGGAAGTGATATAACTACAAAATATCTGTATCGTAATGCCGTGATTACGGTCTATGCAATCGACTGAGACATCATGACAATATGAAAAAAAAAGATACTTTTAATTAGGCACAAATATTTATTTATTTCATTCAAATATTCATTGAAAATTTTATCCATTTTTGTTTTCTTTAATTGTTTTACATTTGAAGAAGCTAACTATTGTTGCGGTGACTCTGTGTGTGTTGATCTATAATTTTTCATTATAATAATTATTTATTAAATCGACGAATTCGAATAATTGATGGTCAATTTTATGAAATAAAAAAAAATAAAAATCTTCTTTATTTTAACCAGAGTAAAGTTATTTTCTTTTATGGGATAAGGGGCAAACGTGCAGACGGGTCACCTGATGGTAAGTGACTGCCGCCGCTCATGGGCACCTGCAACTCGAGAGTCACAAGTTCGTTGCCGGCCTTTAAGGTGGGAGTAGGGTAAGGGAACGAAGAGGGGCAGAGAGGGAAAGAGGGAAGGGTTAGGGCCTCCGATAACCTCACTCCTTAAACAACAACGTAAGCATCGCTTCACTGCCGGTTATCTTTGAGACCGTGGTATCACTCCGGTCGAGCAGGCCCATACGTGCCGAAGCATGGCTCTCCCACTATATCTAAAGGATTGCCTTTTAAGATTATTATTATCTAGTAACTGTTGCCAAGGACTTCGTTAGCGTGGAAATTTTGATCGGGAACCGTACTTGCATGCCATACACGTTGCCATACTTGCATGTCATGCCTATTAGTGCTATTCCAGATCCAGATCCAATAATCTATCGTTGAAATTTCTTTCAGATCCGTTCAGCCATTCTGACGTGATGAGTAACAAATATCCATCCATCCTAACTTTCCCAGTTATAATAAGTAAGATTTCAAAATATCCAATTGGATTTATTATTGTCAGGTACGTGTAAAGCCTTATAAATGCAACTGGTTTTAAAGAATCATTTAGAGTAATGTCAATATTTCTTTTTTATATGACTAAGGCGACAAGCAGCTACTTGAGTCACCAAACAGATATAGTTAATAAAACTTTTTATATACTAACATTTTCATCATTAATTCCGACCTGCCCGCCCCCTCAGGATGATGAAATTTCAAAAACCTTTCGGTTGTGATCAACATGATCTGAAATTTTAACAATTATTTTAGATGGCTTATCTAGAAAGTATTAAACATATCTGTAACACAAATGACATTCGCCCCACACGTCGCATGCATGATCTCGACAGATCACACCCCTAGGGGGTGGATTATTTGAACTAATTATCGAATTGTCTACGGCACGCATGATTCATCCCCTAGCGATTTTATTACGCTTCATTCCGATTGGGGGAGGGTGCGATGACTCATCTCTATAGTGAATTTCGACAGTTTGGCCGTAGAATTGATCCGAGTTTCCCCATTTCTTTTATATAACTGCTTTATATAGGATTATGTGTAAGAGGACTGATGGAAAAAGCTATCAATCACTAAATAAATAATTAGTAAAAACTTTTTGTCTTTGAATAAAAAGAAAAAGATTACGATTGAATTGGTACACAGAATTAACATTGCTGTGTAATAATATTCTATTGAAAATATCACTTTCTCACTAAGAATATTGTCGTGTCTCGCTGAGGATTTTAACATACAATCAAAGGACTTAAATTACGACCACAATAAATATTAGGACAGCCATTTGAGGACCATGTAGTGGGTTCGATGCCCACCGCTTAGAATGGAACCAAATACATGCGATGCGAAGCTAAATCATTACGACAAACATGCAGTCAAATAAAATGTGTACACTAACTTAATAAAAACTGTAAACAATGTTTATTATAAAAGGTCATAATTCTTAAAAGCTGCAATAGCAATTGTATTTCGTAACTAGTTGCAATAGGGGCCATCAGTACTTCAAGCTTAAAGAACAAAGAGTACCAACGTTAATTGTACACTACAGCGTCTCCTCTTACGGAGTGGAATTACTATTCACTCACAAAAAAAGAATACTACGAGTAAGTACCTTTAAATGTGATTTTATAAAGTATCACGGTACTTAAATTATTCAAATTTCAGGAGAAGATTCTGCCATAATCCGCGTAATCCTAATTCGCTTCTTTCTGTGTGTATAAACAGTGTCAAATAAAATTAAACACAATTAACCCTCTCACAAACCTTCTAACAAATATACATCGCAGGTTAATATCACAACTTGTAGCGTCCAGGGTTAAAAATAACGTGAATAACGCCGCAGTAACTTTACCACATTTCGCCGCGGCCGTTAACACTGAACTACTGCAGTGTATAATTTTGTTTTATTTTCCATCCGTTAGGGAGAATTAGGATATCTCAAATACCAACACACAAAAAATCTTTTACCCATTCAAGATAGGAGACGTACACGTACATTTGGGACTAGGCTTGGAGGTGTACACGTACCAGTCCAAACGCAGTAAAAAAGTTTGAAAGACACGAATACAAATTACAAAACATTAACTTTGATAAAATTTACCAAGGTCTATAACTATTTTTTATTATTTTGTAGCTACTTCTTATCTAAGTATATTACTATCAACCTCTAGTTGACTTCATATCTTTTAGTCTTTAATTTAAAACAAGTAAGTAACATATGTAATTATATAGTATACGTTTTATATGATATACTTAACAACGAAAGGAAAAGGGAAACAAACTGGCTTATACATAGAATTGTATATACATATATACAATTATATAGAAGATGCTTACGCACAATTATATCTCCGAAAACTGTTAAACTCTACTTGGTTACAGTATAGTCAGTCTCTTGAATATGTAATCCACAATAATTATTAACATTTTACAAAGTTTGCGTCGGTGGAAACACACACATAACACGATTCTATACGGCTGCCTTTTTCGGAATGTATTATCTAACAACGCTTATATAAGTGTAATAATATTATATGTCAATATAATATTTTGATGAAAGGCGAAGGTGAAGAAAATCTTTTTCTTCCTGAAAATGTAAACATGAACAAAATAATTATAGATTTATAATCTATAATTATTTTGTTCATAATCTATCTATTATACCCTAGCCTCTACAATTTAAATTTTCCTTATTTCTTGGATTTTTCTACTATACGTAATCATTTATGTTATTGCTTCAATAAAAAGTAATTTTGCTACTTATATAACAAACTAAAATATGACAAAGGAAAAGACATAAAATATATACTTTCGTGGCCTCTCGAACCCGTATCGATTTTATACGATGGATACGAATCCAATTAATTTATTATCGTCACAACAACCATCAAGTTTTATAGTTTTTGTTTACCATAGGAATGTACATTTTTAAAATTACCACAGTGTCATAACCCATTTAAGTAGAAGTGAAATAAAACCATGTCAGGAGCTGAAACGACATAAGTAAACAACATACCACTTGTATCTATTAGCGTATCAACTTACATCACAAATAACACGGCGACAGCAAAATCCCGAGGTTATCTGAATATCACAGATAACAAAATTCAATCACCACAATACGTAAATCATTACACTGTCAATATATATCACTGTTCCTTATCAAGACGTGACTCATTCGATATCGAAATATACGTTATCGATAACGCAACGAAACGTCACTGCAGGTGTGGGGTTAAGTCTACACGCTACGCTAGTGCCACGGTCTACGCGCGTAGAGGAGCTACGGGTGGCGAGGACAACGTTTGCCAACGGACTGCGTTGGGTGGCGCGCCGATGTTTCGCACATGCGCATCAAGTCTGCGTAAGGGATGGATTCGCAGTTATAGCATTGTCGTTTTCCGATAGATAATACTTAAAAACAGAAATATAGTAAGAAAAATGAAATTTTGTTAAAGTTTTCGATATTTATAGATTTAGATTTGTTAATAAATTTGAAATTATATTCGGATTTTACAGTAAAACTAAATTTGAAAAAATATAGAAAAGTAATAACAATTAATTAATATGTTTATTTCTCGACATTTGTCAAGATTTTTTTAGTTTTGATTAGAATTACAAATAAGTCGTTAGTACCTATTTATTGACAAAAATGTACAAATTACGTGTTAGTGATTTCTATTTTGTTGTAAAGTTGCCGCGACACAGATCTTTTGTCTTTTTAAAGGAAATAGAAGAAATGTAACCTAGATCGAATATAACAAGTGATTTTGACCTAAGTTGTATGCTTGGTGTCGGTAATATATAAAGTGGAATTTGGGCCCTATAATGTTATTTATTGGTAGTTTAACCTCACTCACCTAGACGTTAGGAGTGATGTTAAAATAAACCTAAAAACTAAAACTTCGAAGTCAGGACCTCAGGACACATTTTACGATTTTCAGCAGGCTAATACGGAGACATGATCGATTTAATTACCTAAATCAAACCATTTTGTATCATACCATAAATACACTCGATATAAATCAGACTTTATTGCCAAACAGAACGACAATGTTTAGAGTAAAAACACAGTAATATCACAAGCAAACAATGTCGAGACACTCTTATGACATCGTCCCTCACTATAAACGCAAACATATTTACCTTACGTTATGAGATTTGGGACTGTCTTGGCCTTGTGATTCCTCTACATGTCGTGCGAGTCATGTTGGGTCGATTGGGACTATTCAGTTTTTTTAACTAGGTAACCGAACTAGAGATAGGTAATACACGTATCATGTAACAAAATAAAAGGACCATACACGTTTTAGTCTTTAAAAAAAGAAAATTAAACTATACAGTTTCTAAATAACACAATCTATACCCTAAAAGTATATTTTCTGTTTGTTAGATATCAATGTGAGACCGAGCGAGTAACTGCTACGTAATTTCAACGACAGGCATTTAGCCGATTCTATAAAGTTGTACAGAAAGCTAATACAAAGAAAAGATTTCACAGTATGAATAATTCGTGAAAAGGCAAACTTTAATATTATTGTAATATAATTAAGAAGAATTGAGCGGTTAAGGAGTAGAAATGCAATCACAAAAGCGAAACTTAGAATTTTTTCCAAGATGAGAGACTCCCCCTCCAGAGATAGAACGTCTATCTGAGAAAACAACCTCTGCCTATCTAGAATAACTTTAGATCCATGTTGGATGTTTAGAACACAAAAATACATACGATATTTATTTTACAATAAGGTTGAATGTCTTATTAAATCAATTGTATTATTAAATCAACGCACATTTTAAAGAGAGTAAATCTATTAATGGAAAGACTCACAACTATTAAACTTTAATTGGAACTGAAAACTGGAATCTCTAACTAAAAGTAGTGTTTTAATGATACACTGTACTTTCACTATTAACCAATGTTCACAAAAAAAAATAATGACGCGTTGAATATTTTCCTAATTAATATAATGAATTTTAAAGCAACGGAATTCCGGGCTAAAAATTTCTTCATTAAGCATACTTACGTGGCATGGCGTAAGCTATATGCATTACCGCCTGTACACAAATTGCAACGACAATTTAGCCGTTTTTTTTGGCACAGCGAACAATGTGCCGAGGATCCTAAACTACGTGCATGTACAAATATAGAAACTACGCTATTTCAAAATATATTGCAGTAACAAAAATGCTAGATGTGTGTTTAGCCTGTAGCATTGTGATCGATACTGCCAAATCTAGTTTAGTTTCGGACGTTAAACATTCTTTATGGTAGCAGACGGTATAATATGCAAAATATCCGTGGCACACATAATATAAATTCGACGATAATTACAGTACAACCTTGATATGTCTGTCTGTGTTTTTGCATAAGAAGTTCCAAGTATACTTTACCAAGGCTAAACTATTAAAGTAAGAATCTCACAAAGTAAACGCCGCACAATATTCTGAAATCCTTGCAAGAGGGTCCTATAATTTAAGAAAACTATTGTGGCAACCAAACCAACAAAGGCTATTTTTTCTATATAAGAAAAAATATAACAATGTTTTTCGATAACCTAATTACGCGTTAGTTGTGAACCTGGTCTATATTCCTTGCAAAATACTGCTCTGTAGTTGACTAATACACCGAAGTAATGGAGTAAACATTTGATTCTCTGTAACAGAAATATATTCTTGAACCGAATTTGATTGCGTGTTAAGAGCCCAATTGTGCCCTGACGAGGTTATTTGGAATCAAAGTGGCATGGCGACCGCTTATTTATTTTAACCTAAATTCGTTATAACTTCGCCCAAGTTGGTTCGATTTTCGTCGAATCATACAATAAAATGAAATCATTAAGATTTCTTACCGAAACTCGATCCCATTATTTTTGGGTTGCCCATGTTTGGGTACTAACCCATATATCGAAATATCTCGATTCTTACAATTGCGAACTACATATACTTATGTTCTAAATGTATAGTTAACAGAAGGCACCTGATGTAGATCATTGAGGACTAGGAAAGTGCTTTCATCGTACAGACTAGCGCCACGTAAATCAGCATTCCTGACATAGTGTAGTTTTTCTATAGCTGAGGACGGTCGCCAGACATGCTAATGTTTGTAGGCACTGATAACCACGTACCATTGGGTGAGCCAGAATACCTTCATTTCCTTTTTCTTTGCCGGGGGTCATCGCGGTTTACCGATATTTATTGAATTATCACAAATATACACTGTTTTCTCACCAAAGTACCAATACTTAATGAAATGCGTGATAAAGATTGAAGCGGGTTTACTTTGCAATGACTTGTTTTTTTTTTGGGAACTCAATATAGAATGCAGATGGCGTACGTTTATTCTCCCGTTTATTTCCAGTTTTGTACTTTATCTCTAAGACATTTCTAGGCCGTATCGCAGATTTTAAAAGTGTCCTTTGTGAATTTTTCCAGTTGTTCTGCTATAATAATGAACTGCAGTAGTAGGTCGTGGAAGTCTTTTGAAATGTCTCATTTTGAAAGAGAAAAAATAACTCGCTCTCTCGTTACGCGTCCGCACTACGAGTAAATGAATGTAGCACTTTATAAAATTATATTTTAATTTCTGTATTGCATTTGCTCTCCAGTTTAAATAGTCACTATTAATTTCATTTCAAAGACGTAATATAATTTAATTTAGTTGGTTAATTTCAATTTTATTGTTTGCTTTGTATGGGGTTCAAGTTAACAATTTAACAGACGATCGATATCATAAGTTTCACCCGACCAGACCCAAGCCGTTCTCTCGGGGAAACCGGGACTCTTTCAAGTTTGCACCTACGCCGATTTGAGCCCTCTTAAGTTCCCGAGTCACGGTAGCAGTTTCAAGACAATCGCCTGAACGACAAGTCTACACTAAAAGTACTAATCACAAATATAAAGTTTTTTTACTACATCCACCAGTACTCAAGTTGAAAAATGAGATTTAATCTTTAATCAAGACTTCATCTTCTATGTGATAGCGTGTTTTACACAGCGGTTTTCACAGCATTGTTTTAGACAGTATTCGAAGTAACCGTACGTTATAAAGAGAGTAACTAATGTTTTTTTTTAACCCGGAGCAAGTTGGCGTCAAAACCATAAGACGACTATCGCAATTGTTTTATTATACTGAACGTGCACTGTAAAAGGGATATGACATAGGATGTAGGCATTGGCCCCGGAAAAATATTGCGTTTTTCCAGATATACTAGGTGGGTGGGAGCCTAATGGGAAGGTGGCCTAATAGTATATTTTACTCTTTGAATATATAGTAGTATATAATATATAAACATAATAGTAAGATAGTTTAGGCAATCGGAAAATGTTAGTTTCAGTTCATATTTTATAATTGACTAGCTTTTTATAAATGGGCTATCCAACACTTAAAGAATTTTTCAATTTGAAGCAGTAGTTCCTGAGATTAGTGCATTCAACCAAATAAACAAACTCTTCAGCTTTATAATATTAGTATAGATTTCAAATGTTTCGGATTTTTTATCTGTTCTACAAACATGCGAAACGTATGATGTAATGATATTCATCACGTCAGTAAAAAACTTTCAAAATTTTCAAATATTTAATTCCTTCCGTGTAATTTAAGTATGCCGTGTAAGACGGGCCTGTTGGTCTAGTGGTTAGTGATCCTGACTGCTGAGCCGTGGAGAGCTCGTGGGTTCGATTCCCAACCAGGACAAATAATTGTGTGATGAGCCCGATCATTTGTTCTGTGTCTGGGTGTCATTTATGTATTTAGTAATACATAAGTATGTTTATCAGCAGTCTGGTTACCATAGTATACACAGGCTTTGTCTAGTTTGGGAACAGACAGCCGTGTGTGAGGTGTCTCAAGGTATTATCATTATTATTTTACTTCATTATTACCATGCACAACGGTTTTTGTAAAGGCAGGTAAAAATCTATCCAGAATAAGGTCTTTCATGATTATCATGATACGATATATTTTTTTGGCGTTATTTGTTGTGTATGTTAAAATTAAAACATGTAAATGTATACTCATTTAAAATTTGTCATAATTGCCATAATTTACGTTTTTACTGCCGACATGAGGTCATGACGAATAAGCAAGATGGCGTCTAGCGTTTTAAATGCATTTTACTGCCATTTTACCGACTGAATAAAATTTTAGTATTATTACTGGATATCTACTGTTGCCTTAAGATCAAATTAAAACTCTTTTTAAAAAGGGTGTAATACCCTATTATTTGCAACTGAATACCTCCCATAATAGTCTTTATGAATTTGGTCATAACTGTATGAATGCCTTTGAATTTGACGATGACTGAAAAAAGGCTGATGTTTCTATGTAAGGGGAAAACATCAGTGGATACAGCGTTGGTGCAAAATATATACAAAAATAATGTGGATGAGTTATTTATAACTGGTTGCGAGTTATCTGCGCCGTGAAGCCGTCAAAAATAAAGAGCACTGTTGAGCTTTATTTTCATCACATTTTACTTTATATTTCCGTTTTACTATCATATCAAGATTTTACATTTTCCGGCCGTTTAACAAAAATTTTGAGTGGTATTTCAGTTCTTATATTTTGTAGTTTGTTATATTTTGAGTTACATATAAGTTATAACTCACAAAACCGTGTTTACATAATGTTTGCGTGTAAACGGGATTTGACCTCATAATGTTAAACTTTTAAATTCATATTGATTTCGTTATTTTAAATTACCGTCAAATTTACTACTCAACATAACAAACTTTTTTTTAAACAGTGTAAGATTTTTACGCGGGAGGTGTGGTGATGAATAATATCAAAGGAAATATAACGTTAACAGAAGGATTTTGTACCTTGTAATATTCAATGGAGGTTTTATTTCGGATTCAAAGAAAGACATTTGAACGAATACTTAATTGAAAACGGAATCCCCGGTTTCGCAATTTTCCCTAGCCTTACTTAAGGCTTTCTTAAAACAATATTTTTTTTAATATAACTTAAAGAGGCTGCTGCCGAAGGGAATTGTTTGTAGCAATAATCCCCGTGAATATTTTTTCCTTTTTTCCTTGGACACGGCTAGTAGTAGCTATATACATATATGAAAAAATGGTGTGTTCCAAGACTGGCAAATAAACGTATGTCCTTGTTTAGAATTATTCTTAGTCCCCAATCAGTACAATTCTTTAGTAAAAGCCTAGATATAGGGACTAGTTGTGAGTGGTCTATGAAATTGGACGTCATTATTAAATTCGACAAATCTGCACTAAGAATACTCAGAACATGAAGTATAACTATCCTCAAATTGAACCACTGTCACTGGAATAATTGTCCCATAGGGGAAATAATCCCGTAGAAACGCATGGTGAACAGAGGAAAACATCGAATCATAAACCTATGTATACATTTAAAAAATTACCCCGACCCCTCAAAAATCATTTCAAGGATTAGAGAAGAGCTGATGATCTTCAACAGCTGAACTAATTTTCTTGAATTATAGCTAAAAGTCACCTTTCAAAGAAAAAAACTTTGACGATTTGAAACAAAAAGAAGCTGTCTACGCGTTTAGTACGACTTTTTAGTGTTTCGACAATAATGATAATAACTTGACACACCTCACACGTGCCCCTCTGATTCCAACTAGGCTGAACTAGGCTGAGCCTGCTTTATGGTAACCAGACTGCTGATAAACATACTTATATATTTCTAAATACGTACATAGATAAATTAAACACAGACACAACAAATAATCATGCTCATCACACAATTATTTGTCCTGGGCGGGATAGAACCCACGAGCTCTAGCTTAGCAGTCAGGATCACTAACCACTAGACCAACAAGCTAGGCAAGGCGATGGAACCTCTGTCTGCTTGTAGCAGTCCGATAAAGGAATTGTGAGGGTTCAATTCATTCGAAGAGAGCTTTCACAACTCACAAAAGTGTATCTTATAAAAAACCGATAAGCAGGCGACTTTACGACGATGTTTAAGAGTATGTAGTGTCCTATTCCTAGGCACATCGTCGTTTATAATCTTACGGGTACTTTGGTCAACAGAGTCCAGAGCTTCTAGTTGGTATTTAGCAGAGACAACCCAAAGGTGACAGCAGCACTCCATGCAAGATAGAACTTGGGCTGTGTAGAGAAGTTAAGACTTGTTAAGAGCTGAAGTACTCCCATATTTCTGGGAAGCTGTCTGTGCCATGGACTCTTTTGGACACGATTTCACTAAGCGTCACTAAGCTAGCATTTAGTTTCCGAGATTTTCAGGTATTTTTATGTGAACCGGATTCATTGCTCTCGAGTGTATTTAGGAACGAACAATAAAAATATGTATGTATATATTGCCGACGCCCACGTTAACAAACGACTGACAGTAATATGGCATAAAGCTGGTGTAAAATTACTTCATATCATTTGCCATGTTACTTTATTTGGACAGTTTTCATTTATGTTTTCTTAGTAAGTCTTTATATATATTCCCAGAAACTATTTTATTGCGATTATTGAAAGAATGGCGATTTCTTTTATTAACCGATTTCAAAAAGGAGAAGGTTCTCAATGCGACTGAATTATTTTTGTTTTTTTGTTTGTATGTAAGATTATCGCATATTCGCCATTTGTTTTTTTTATTGTTTTGGTTGTACTCAAGGTTGGTCCTATTTAAATTTGAAGGAAGTATTCCTACTCTACGGGGTGGAAAATTAAGGGATGATGAATACAACTTAATACAATTTATTATGATATAGGGGCATTGAAGACAATGATACTTTTTTTAAAGATAATTATAGTAGTGTACTAGCTGTTTGGACGTATAGAAATATAATATTGGATCAGTCAAACCAGAGAATGGGAAGCGTAGCAACCCCTATCAGTTTTATAAAAGTAGAATCTCATTTAAAATAGAAGAATTCGTTGTCTCTTTTGACAATCGCAACAAAAGCAACAAAAGGTGGATTGAAGTTATACTGACGAGCAAAATAAAAATAATCGAGTAAGCGAATAATCGTTTTTATAGTCGATATAGATAAAATCATTCAAGTCACGAATACGGTTCATGGAAGTAGGAAACACGAAATTCCATTTTAGTAGCATAACCGTTTTTCAACGTTATTAACGCTTGTATCGAGAATTGTGACGATCGCTGGAAAATGAAATTTTTATTTAACAGGGGTAAATTTTAGTTCAACTGCTGTATCGACATCGTTAAACTGAAGTTTACTGAAGTATTAGAGTTATATTATTAATAATAACAGTAATAGTCGTTTTAGTATCTCTGACATGCTAAATTTCATATTTTTCTAACTTCATCTGAACCTCATATTAAATACGATTTACCTACATAATAGAAAAATTATCGAGTGGAGGAATCGATAAATAAATGAAACAGGATAAATGTGCACTTGAGTTAGCCTACATTATTTTGAAGATTTCTCCATACATTGTAAAACGATTTTTATTTGGCAGTTGCATTCCTGTGATATTCTTAAAGACAAACAATAAACTTACAATGTTTTAATAGGCGATGTTCGGAAAAAATAAAGCGCAGGAAAGCCGTTTTTTCTAAATATGATTTCGTGTGAGATTTGTAGAAAATCTTCAGTCTCAGAAGCAAGTAAAACAGAAGATAAATCCGTACGTCAAGAGAATTCTTAGTACTCAGTTTGAAGCAAATTTTGCAGGCGGAAGAATGTGAATTTTTTAATACTTCAAGTATATATATGTAGAAGAAGTGCAGAAAGATTTTTAATGCATATTACACATTTCAAAAATATGAGAAAACGGCTACAAAAAGCTACAAGGGTCTAGTATTTATGTTGACCTATCAGAGTACGGAAAGTCTATACAATGACAGCTTAAGTTATACTGGTCATTGAAATAAAACAAAACGTTCAAAACTCAATGAATTATTATCGAAATTCAAACACCAGACGATCTCTAGTTATTATTATCGTGCCATTTGTAGCAGCAATTATTTTGGTGCAGGAGAATAAACGTTCGTTCACATGACAGGCGTTAAGCGCGCGTTGGGCGTTTGACCCGACGTAAAGAAGAAATTCGTGTACTTTTTTTTTGGTATATAGGGGGCAAACGAACAGACGGGTTACCTGATGGTAAATGACTACCGCCGCGCATGGGCTATCGAGCGGAGTCGAGCCGGCCCATACGTGCCGAAGCATGGCTCTCCCAGTTATTAACGCGAGTTCAAATCGCGCGCTCATCGCCTCTTTGAACTTAGTCTAAAAAGTAAAATGGAAACACCATCTGTCATCAGTATTCAATTTTTAACCATTTTATAGTCGATCTTTAAAAATATGAAACATCGTTGCAATCACCTTTATGATAGTTAAACTCGGTTTTAGAAATAGTGATTTAGCAAATTAGTAGATACAAGTCACGATATCCCTTTTTTTATGGTATAGGGGGCAATAGAGCAGACGGGTCACCCGATAGTAAACGACTGGCTTGTTGGTCTAGTGGTTAGTGACCCTGACTGCTGAGCCAAAGGTCGTAGGTTCGAATCCCACCTGGGTCTGGATGTTCTTTGTGTCCGTTGTTTGTATGTTTGTAAAGTCCCCCGCGACACAGGAGTAATTCCTAGTGCGGGCAGTTGTCTTTTAAAGAAAAAAAATAATAAATTACTACCGCCACCCATGGGTACTTGTAACTCAAGAGTCACAAGTGCGTTGCCGCCCTTTAAGGTGGAAGTAGAGGAAAAGGGGAAGACGGGAGAGAGGATTAGAGGGGGGAGAGGGGAAGGACGGGAATAGGGGAAAGGGAAGGGTTAGGGCCTCCGGTAACCTCAATCACGCGGCGAAAAGCAATGCAATCTTTGTTTCTGTGAGTTTGTAATGTTTTCACACAAAAACTACTGGACCAATTGCAATGAAACTTGGTATGTAGATAGCTGGAGACCTGGATTAACGCATAAGCTACTTTTTATTCCGACATTCCCACAGGATCGGGACTTACGCGGGTGAAACCGCGAGGCGCTGCTAGTACTACATAATTATTAAATACTATTGCGAACAAACATTTGTGTGCAACTCTATTCAGTAACTCAAAACAAAAAAGGCCCGAAAGGACCCGACATACATATATATTATTGTGGAGAATCACATAGTAGTAGGATTCCTCGTTGAAAATAACAGTCTGTGATTGTATAATCAAAATAAGACCTGAGGAATGTTGATCTCCCCGCACTGCGTTTGTCTCTTTCAATTTTAAACCGTTTCTTGGTATATTTCACTCACGCCTACATTCGTTTTGTGCAGTTGCATAAACGGTTGTCGCACAATGACAGTTTTCGTATCGTTCTACTTGACAGTCAGTGTAATTTCATCATTTCGTCTGCATCTGATATATCTGATGACTTTTAGCGCTTCGCTTGCTTGCTCTAATCCCTGCATAGCGTTAGCTGTTTCGAACAGGTTGCACTAGCTGTGGTCACAGGCTGATTTTCTCAAGCGGTGCACGCCCTCCGTCGTCGAACTGTGATTTTGTAATTAAGTTTACTTTAACGTTGTTGTAACGACAAAGCTCAGTTAACTTACTACCGACGTGCTGTATAGCATACGTAAGAACTTTTATACTCAACGTGCAGCCGGTGAGTTCCAATATATTTTCAGTGCAGTACAGGAACGCGGTTACTGATTAGAGTTTTGCGTTGCATAATGGTTACATCCAGACTGAAAGACCCACAGTCGAGTTACGCTAAATTAGATTATGCATACACTTTTGCTGTGTTCCAAATTCTCCCCGCTTTTCCTTTTATAATTTTATCGATGAAATTGTTTTGAAACTATCGAAAGATACATATCACATTTTCAGCATTATACAAAAGTTTTTCCTTGTGTTTCTTTTACTTTAAATATCAACGAGTCCTCTATAAACTTTGGTATTATTTTGTATTGCTTTAAGAAAATCGAAAGATATATGTGATATTATATGTATGTATATATTAGCTGTCCCGCGCAACTTCGTCCGCGTTTGTAAATTTTCTCCGTTTTTGCAACATCTTTCATTGATGCTCCGCTCCTATTGGTTGAAGTGTGATGTTATATAGCCTTCCTCGATAAATGGGCTATCCAAACCTAAAATATTTTTTTAATTCGAACCAGTAGTTCCTGACATTAGTGCGTTCAACCAAACAAACTCTAAGCTTTATAATATTAGTATAGATATAGTATATTATGTATGTGTTTTGTGTTAGAACGAACTGAACAAAAGTTTCTTCTAATTTTATTATTAACTAGCTGACCCGCGCAATTTCGTCTGCATCTGTAAATTTTTCCCGTTTTTTTAAACATTTTTCGTTGATGCTCCGCTCCTATTGGTTGTAGCGTGACGTTATATAGCCTATAGCTTTTCTCGATAAATGGGCTATCCAAAGCTAAAAGAATTTCATCAATTCGAACCAATAGTTCCTGAAATTAGCGCGTTCAACAAAACAAACAATCTGTTCACCTTTTAATATTAGTATAGATTTCGTGGGGCAGCTAGGACAACCGTATAGCGTCCTATATATAAGCTAAGAGTAGGTATGGGACTCACTTATTATTGTTGTGAATTGTTCACTAAGCTATTTATTTCTGAATGAACCTATTTTAAATTACACCTCTGTCCATTTAAACTAATCAGGTTAAAAATGTTGTACGTGTAGAGCACGTTGGATCACCAGGATTCCTTTTGACCTTTAAAATGGCAACGCAACTTCATTGATAAATATCTCTCTATCTAAATATATCTCACGTAAAACTTCAAGTGAATAAAAGTTTAGGAATTTACACTGTCAAGATGCACGATAGTAAAATTAGTCAATGTTTTATTAAAGTTTGAATTTTGCATAATTATTAGAACTATTACCTAAACCCATTTTAAACCTTTAAAAGAAGAAACTATTTGATATCAAGTATGTCATTTATTTTTTAAAATAATAAGTATTTCACGTGTAAAAAAAATAAAAATCAAAATAACCTAAACTAACATAACATGGCGGCTACTTCACGTTCATGCAATCAGCGCGCAAGATACCCTCCGTCAGATGCCGGTAAGAGATGAGTTCATAATTTGACATTGATAGATTAATATCGAGAAATAATACGTTAAATTCTAAATGGTAAGGTGCAGTTCTTAATGTTTCGTGAGATTGTTTATAAAGTAACTATGTTCACTATCTTGCGGTGATATACTATACAAATACTAGCTACCCGGCCACGCATTGCTGTGGCTAAGTAATATGCAATAATTGTGACTATAAATTGAGATAAAAACTATCCTATCCTTCAGGTTGGACCAATCTATCTGCACATAGTGTCCAAAATTTTATTAAAATTATATCGTTCATAGGAGTTCATCGCGAAGAAATAACGTGACAGGATTTTTTTTTTCATATATTAAGAAATAATATCATCATTCAAAAATTCAAAAATTGTGATCATGATGATCATGATCACAATTTTTGTCTAAAACAACTTTATGCATCGATGGCAGTACAATTTCAGAAGTACTAGCAAAATTATGATTACTTCCAACTGTGTAGTTACCGCAGATATAAATAGGTGTTAACAAAAAATAACCTAATTATAATCGCATAGTAGTACATACTATGACTAATTGATATTGACATATGGTTCAGATTCAAATAAAAGCACTCTATAATTCATATTAAATGTGTAATTCGGGACTTAATCGTGATAATATTTAAACTATCGCGATTAAGTCCCGAATTACAGATATAATAATATGTATCAAAGTCGCGAAAGATTAAAAAAATCTATAATTCGTTGTCCGAGCATCTGCTACACCCAGTCTAATTATGACAATAGAACACTAATAACTTCAGTAACTGAAAGGGCATGCATGACTAGCATGCAGTTACAAAAAGAATTTTTGAAAAAAAAACTATCCGTTTACAAGTTATAATCGGATGAATATCCAGGTATTTTTAGCTTCGTTTCTCATAAAAGCAGAAGGAATGTGTGAAGTAAAGATTATAAATCGTACATATTATATTATTTTATGAAACAAACGCGCACAGACAGGAGCAATAAATTTGGGATACTTAAAGTTTATATGCAGAAGAAATGCAAGAAGCTAAAATTTTTAACAATATATGCTGTAAAGTTAAAGCTGATGTAAAAATGGCTACATAAATCTATAGGCGTCCAGTATATATTTTAAACTAGTAGAAAAGTACCTTTCGTTCTCAGCTATTCGTCAACGCTGAAAAATGCGTGCCCTCACTACCCTTTTCACTATCCTCAATTCCCCATCTTTACCTACTTATTTAACATCACATTTCCAACTATTGTGTTATAACCATGACAGAAACCTTCGGTCGTCAAGTAACCTACTTCTACTTTGTCCCTCTCATACCGTTGGGTTTATCGGCTCTTCTTTCTCGATTCAGTCTATTCTACTATGGAATGCACTTCCTCTCGAAGTCAGGACGGCTACTAATCGTTATTCTTTTAAAGTGAAAGATCATGTTTGTACGTGGGAGAGCCATGCTTAGGCACTTCCGGGCGGGCTCGACTCCGCTCGATACCACCGCCTCACAGAAAACCGGTAGTGAAGCAATGCCCTTCCCTCTACCCTATTCCCGTCCTTCCCCTCCCCCGTCCTCCTCCCTCACCCTCTTCTCCTACTCCCATCTTAAAGGGCGGCAACACACTTGTGACTCTTAAGTTACAGGTGCCCATGGGCGGCGGTAGTCATTTACCATCAGGTGACCCGTCTGCTCGTTTGCCCCCTATACCATAAAAAAAAGCTAGGTGTCATTTATGTATAAAATGCACATATGTATTTAGAAATATATAAAAGTATGTTTATCAGCAGTCTGGTTACCATAGTACAAGCTCTGACTAGTTTGGAATCAGACGGCCGTGTGTGACTGAAATGTGTCAAGTTATTGTTATTCCCTGTAACGAGGTACGAGGTGGAACTCAATACCTTTAGTACGCTATATCAACTATGTCAGTAAGCATTTATATTACAAACAAATACAAAAAAAATACGCACGTTACCATTGAAACATTATTCTTGTAATAAAATATTTGTCTCGGACTCGAGGGCTATTTAATGTTGTGTTAGAACCATGCGTCTACAATGTATTTGATCCCAAGGCACGAACGTCTGGTTTCCAAAGCCATTATCGTTGGTGTAAATGAAATATTATAGCGTTAATTCGTTTAGCAATGAAGAAAAATACTGTGAGTCAACCGACATTCGCGATCAGCTAACACATTTGGATAGTCAGCGTGATAATTCGTTAGTTTTATATTAAAAAGGTGGTGATTTTTCGTTATCATTTATTTACCTTTGTTTGTTGTTGTTGTTGTTGTGTTGTTTACAGGCAAAGGTAGCAACTAAGTGCTCGTATATTCATTTAAGTAGTTAATGTATTAAAAAGGTATAGTAGGTACTTTGATAAATCTCAAAGCATACATTGTTTAAACTTATTTATTAGTATGTAGACTATTTCCGCATTCAGGACAGGCGGGACACCTATCGCTTGAAATCTAAACAAGTACGAAATCGATGGCGTAGGCGCCGGGCGGTCGCGCGGGGTTCGACCGGTGAACCGCGGCTCGCATCGGCTGCGACCCGATAACATCAATGCTGAATCGCTTCATTTGCATAAAGAAATATGCAATACAGCTTTAGAGCTTAGAACTGACCACGATCATGATATAACAAACGTATATACTGGATAACACGTGTTTTTGTTTTGTTATTTCTCTATTTACTATGCAGAAATGTAAATGTGTTTTTATGTGTATTTTATTTATTTGAAGTGGATAGTAAATACATAGGTACCTCATAGAGGTACACAGTCATATTCCTGACCGGTGCAGCCTAACCTGGGGGAGGATACCACACATTTGATAGACCAATTTACACTGTAGTAGAGTCAGAGTAGAAGACCGGGTGCTATGGCGTGCATTGGGAGAGGCCTATGTCCATTAGTGGACTATTATAGGCTGATTGATGATGATGATGATGATGAGAGTTCTGCAGCAGTCCAGTAACTAGAATATGCAGATGCAGATTGGACGAAGGTTTCTATGATAACAAAAATCATTAACCGCAACAATGCAATTACTACACCGGCAAGACCCGTTTTTACACGTTATTATTAGGTACCTTCACTTCTAACTATGTAGTCTTGGAAGTAAATTTTAACTTACTTCTAATTGCCGTATAGAAATAAAACTTTGTATGTATATGTAGGTGGGATTACAATACTATAATTTGGCATCTTGAAACTGATCTATGGAGCCAGGCGGTGGACAGTGGAACACTTTTTCACTTTGTTGTCGCCACATCAAAAACTCTTATTTATTACGTACAACGTAATACTATTGGTCGATTGATAAATATTAACGAATAGTGTGATTTAAAACAGCTGGAACTTATAAGAGGCATTCGACGCCTTGCCGCCGGCTGTGATATTATCATTGCAGCTCCCTGCCTCGTTATAATACAGAAATGGCGATATCATGCAAGTATCTCGTTTCCTTGCTCTTTTCTCTTTGATTTTGCACCATCAATGCACGAACTTTCTCCTTTGACGATGTTAGTGTAATCGATGGCGTGCGGTGGCCGGGCCGACGACCGCAAGCGTGCACTGATCTTATTCTACACAATATTCATACATTAACGGAATACGCCTTAAAACGAGTCTAGAAGCTTTATTTATACGTTAACTTTGGAAATGAACAAAGCTTTATGAATAGGCGAATGTTTGTAACTTCATTTGAATTAAGTTATAATACGCTATGAAACAGACACTGATACAGTTATTAACGCGAATTCTAAACTTGTTGGTAATATATTGTTGCCATCTTTTTTTTTATCCTGTGGAAGCCCCCACGGGTCATCACCTCACCTGGGCTAACGGTGAAGATGTATGTCGGAAACAAACCGACTGTAACCTTCTGGTTCAAAAAGGCCGCGCGGAACACGTCGCGCCACCGTCTATTAATGATTTACACCTTAAAACAAAGGACGAGGTACTATTTTTGTAGTTACTTTTATATAACATCTACCTATTATAAGTTCATCATCGCGTTGAATCCCGGTTACAACCGAAGCTTCCGCTTCGGTGCCCGGGTCCGCTTTCCTACTTTTTCTTCTCCACTTCGTACGATCTTCGGCATCCCTAGTAGTAAGTCCATTGGCCTATTCTTATTATAAGGTCACCGATTTCTCGAAAGTGGCGAACCTAACTTAATCAGCATGTGAGTGCGTTCAGGGACTGCGCTAATTCTTAACATTACACAATTCAAATAAACTGGAATTCACAAAAAATTATTTCTTATGCTGTGTTGCTGAAATGTTGTACTCTTGCTGCAAATATGTATATCAATGTTTTATTAAAGTAAGATTTTTATTTATTTATTAAACTATTATTACTAATTATTGATTAAACTGTTAATCAATCTTAATAATGCAATCACAAAGTAATGCAATAACAAGTGTGACATTTATGGAATATAGTTGCAACAATGTATTTAAGTCTTTTCTTGAAAAGGAGAATCATAATTCTTTCATAACAAGTTTTTCTAGAATCCGTAGAAGTTTGGACATAGTCATTTTCTCAATTTGGGGCGTATGAGATCATCCTATTTTACAAGCGCCTAGCTTATCGGATGACCTGGTTAAAAATACAACATGACCTTACAAAAACTAAAAAAACACGCTTAATAATGATGATCTGATCATGGAGCCAGGAGGAAGATAGAGGAACTCTTTTAACTTTTTAATTTTGATTTTGAAAGTGTGTTTTTTAGTTTTTGTAAGGTCATGTTTGTACTTCCATGTGTATATGTATGCCCAATCTGTTGGACACGTCAAAAAGAATCCTATGAGCCCAAACTCGATTGGTTTACTAGCAGCTACTGATGAGTTTCATTCCTCACCTCCTGGCTCCATCGTCAGATCAGCTCCAAGATGCCAAATTATAGTATTGTCATCCAAACTACATATACATACAACGTTTCATTTCGACACGAGAATTTGAAGTAGGTGAAAATTGATTTCCAAGATTGTTTTACATAGTTAGTTACTTCCAAGTTAAGCTAATTCAAGCGTATAAAAAACCATCAAAATAATAGGTACATCCCTTCCTTGTTTATGATTTCGAATCACACTTATAAAAATGTTAAATTTTTAACGTCTTAGAGTTTTTTGTTGATATTAGCTCAATCAGGCTTAAACAAGATGAAGTTTTCTTTGAAAAAAAAAATGGGCTAATATTTTGCCGCTAGACAAAAAACTGGAATAAGGAAACAATATGTCTTTATTAGAACGAAAAGTCAATTATCATCTTTGATCGAGTTTTCGCAAAAAGCGTAAGTGACAGCCCTAGTTCAATTAATCCTCATTACACACATCACACTTCGTCACTAGTGACATCACGTTACCCGTTACGTCACCTCTAATTACAGTGTTTGCAACCTAACCACATAGCAGAGTACATTACTCCGGAGTCGATTAAATGGGCTTTTTTTACAACGTTGTCACTAGAGGCCTTTAAAAGAATTGTAACTATGTGGATGCGGAAAGGGGATGTTTAGTTTCGCGGTTGTTTTAATTTCGTACAGTTTTATAATTACTTTGTAAATTACAATATGCATTCTAATCGCTGCATCTACTCGTAATTAGGTATGAAATAAGAGGAATATATAAACTGAAAGCTGTAATAAGTTTTATTCGTAAATCATCCGTTTAGACCTAGATATGCAGAGCGGTCACCGCTTGCATATAGATGTACAAAATAAAATAGTTAACACTACGCTAGTTTCCCGACAGAATTGCCCTATATCGCAAGGACCATAAAAATCCTTGCTGGCCTTGTCCTACTTGCCGCTACAAGTATATTACAGTGTTATCTTAGCAGGTAAGAAGTTTTTTCAGTAGACCTGTTTTCTATTTAGACTGTAATTTCTGTACCTCATTTCTCCTAAATAATTCTTTCAACTTCATCTTGACATAAGCAAACAATGGAACAATTTATCAACAAAGGGTTCTCAATAACAATAAGAATTCCTGAGTAGATTGCATACACTATGTTAATTCTACATTTGCATGAACGTATCAATAACTTGCAACCCAGAGACTCGACGCGACTACTCCAATCCAATCTCAATAAACTAATAAAGTCAGACCACATTGTGTTAGCGAAGCGTATCTTAATTCTCTGACTAACTTTGTATCAGACGGAATGAGGCTTTAATTTGCAGTAAGACTTTATTTACACAGTTTACTTCTAAGATTCATTACGTCATGCCCTAGTGTTATATCCGAGAACGGAAAGTAATTCACTTGATACCCGCATAGTTCGTCGGTGGAAGTCCAGAAGTAGGTAGGTACAACACAGGCATTCTAAGTTGACTGGGTTGAAGTTAGGTACCTTCGAGCCCCGCTACTTGCTATTTAGACACAAAAACTATTTATAGATAGTCCACTTCTGACAGCACATGCTCCATGTGCTAAATCAAATTAACGGCTTATGTTCCCAATATAGCTAGTTAGCTACCAAAAATGCTAGCGTCGCACCGTGCAAATAATGTTAACTAATGAATCCACTACTGTCCCACATCTTGATATCGCTATCTTGCTCTCTCTATTTATTTGAGTTTAAGATATTAGTTAAGCACTGCGTTGAATTTAACGGTAAAATATTTCAGTTGTTTGTACATAGTATAAACAATTTTTAAATGAATATTGATATTGTGCATTCTAAAATATTAGCCAACGTTAAATGCTGTGGTATAAGCATAAATTAAATGGTCTTTCTCAAGCATTAATCAGAAAATAAGCAAGAATAATGACCGCCGTTTGTACGTAATTAATTTGAATCGATTGAACCAGGCCTCAAATCGCCCACTATATCTTAACCCATACCTCGAGACCTCAATAAATTTTCCATTCAAGTTTTTCCCTAATAGAAAACGATAGTATCGCATCGATATCGAAATACCACAGTACTGGTGCTAAGAGCTCTTGCCTGCCAAAGTCGTGACACACATTTGACTAAACTGCACCCACGACACCAGGAAATCACGGCAAAGTAAACTTTATGCTTACACAATAGGGTTAAGGATAATATTTAAAGCTCTCCGTCTCCTTACGCATAAAACGGCACCCCACTTCATTAAGTGTTCGACGACCTGAGCGATTAACTTAGATTTACTTTTATATGGACGAGAAGCCACATACGTTACGGTAGCCTTATGAAATTGTTTCGGCACATTCGTGTCCAAACTGATATTAGGGCAGTAAAGTTCCTGATAGGGAGATTTCGACGAATATAACTTCTATATTGAGATTATTAAAAGCAGATCAACGTAATTTTTTTTTTTTTTTTGTATAGTTGTGGGGTCCACCATACAGGTGGTGGTCTTTATGATTACCTTACCTACTGCAGCGGTGTAAATGAAAATTGATAGGAGGATAAGAAAACTGTTTTTATTTATATGATAGCATCTACTTTAACTAGTAATTCCTTCGTAATAAGTCTTATTTAATTGTTTTCAATTTTCTAGTTGCCAAATTAAAAAAAACATTTATCAATAATATTCGTTGTACACATAAACAAAAGACTTTTGTATTAATATAAATCGGAGTCATGAGGAATCACGATTCCTCGGACTATTCGACATTGATCTTTAAAATAAAATAATCCAAATTACAGAAAAATAGTTAGTTTCATGTATTTTGTTAAGTTGTCATGATAGTTTAGATATTGTCTATTGACTGATATTTGATTGACACATAACATAAATAATATAACATTTAAACAAAAAAAACTGACTTCAACGATATTCATTGTAAAAAAAAATTAACTAATAAATGCCTGATGTATTATATACCTTCCTTACCTAACCTTTAAAACTTTCCTGTAAATACGTAGAATACGCTAATAAAACAACAATAAAAATTGATGGTTTACCTTTTAAGTTAATTGCTAACATACTCGTACAAAGAACAAACATAATATATCGGATGGAATAAAGAACCTCCTTTTTGAAGTCGGTTAATAAACACAACTTTTTACACAACAGTCAGCGTTAACGTACTAAAGTAATAAGACGTTCCAACCTTCTTAGCATGAACCAGCGCTAACTCCTGGTACGCAAGACGAAAAGAAAACCCAAGAATGTTATTCATGTTTGACCGCTTACTCTGCAAGAGACTGGTTATTAACGACCTTGACGCGTGAATTATTTCCATGATCTATCAACTAGACAAATAACTATTAAAATAGCTTCGTATTTATCGGATCAACCCCATTTCAAAGACCAAAAATGTAATAAAGAAACAACTAACTAGCTAGTATTTGTACAACCTCCTTTTAAATACACACCGAGCCCTTTAAGAGCAAAGTCTACCAAGTCTACTAAATATGTTTCGTGGTGTTAGTTACCTTTCCTAGCAGACATTTTTCCCCCACTGTCTGGTTCCTTGACCCTCTAACGATGTCGGACTCCCCCATTCCTACTTTCGAAACAGTCTTAGAACTTCTATGCATATTTAAAGGAAATGTATCTTGATAGGTATGATTTTAAACTGAAATTTTGTAAATTAAGCTTAAGATTTACACAAACTGGTCATGATTGATGGTCTTTTAATAGGGCCCTATAAGTACCAGATAATATATCATACCTAGGCCTCGTTGTGTCTGAGATTGCTATAAAAAAACAAATTTTGTTTACGATCTCAAGATTTAAAACATTTCATTAAATGATACTTATAACAGTTTCTTCTTACATATAGTAATTTTACTGATATTTAACTTATCAAATGAATTATTTAACTTATCAGTTAATTTGACATAACACTTATATAGGTTGTCACGCAATACCCTATACTGCATCAAAACTTAAAACAACGGATCATAATCGCTTTAGTAGTGTAAATAATTAAATAACTTTGATTTCCGACGTTTCGTTACTACTTATGGCGACTTACAACGTTCGTGGTCACGGACAGACTCGCATCGGGTTATCAAAGCTTTATTTACCTCAAATTACTAGTGCGATTTACGGAACTCTATTCTGTGGTAAGTCAATAGCTAAAATAGAACAGTTGGCAGTCACTTTAAAAGTGACTAGAGGTACAAACTAATTACAAAAATATTGTGATTACTTTGTACCGAGAAAAGTGGTGGCGTAAGGTTAATTCATTGAACCTGTGACCGAGTGGCTCAGAACATAATCATTTAGTTTAGCTGGAGGGCTTAACAAGAATACTAGTAATATATCACCCACATTACTAATCACTACATATTATAAAACAAAGTCCCCGCCGCGTCTGTTCGCAATAAACTGAAAAACTACTTAACGGATTTTCATGTGGTTTTTCACTAATAGACAGAGTGATTAATGAGGAAGGTTTAGGTGTAAAATTTGTTAATATAAAATATGTTGATGATTATTGAAGATAACTCTGCTACCCGTGCGAAGCATATTCTTAAAAAAATATGGAAATTAAATACACGAATTTTCTTGGGGCTACACCTTGACACGTAAACAACCTCTCTTCTCTACCCTTGTCAGCATTGGGTGCATAACAATCTTTTATAACCAGACTTTCGACATACTTTATTAATAATGTGCTGAATTTAAATTTCCCTAGGGTATTTTTATGAATCTTATGATTGAGCATTCGGTCCTTTAATGTCCAACATGAAAGGGTTTCTTTGGTTTAAATTAGGTTCACATTTTAGAATAAACGTTAAATATTGATTTGTATGAGATTTAAATAATGATACCTTCGCATAATATTTGTGATTGTTTAAGGTTACCAGTTGATGTAACTTATTCACGATAGAAGACCAATCGCATTCAATTAGATTATTTTATAAACTGCAATTTTTAGGATCCCGTACCTCAAGAGGAAAAGGAAACCATTTCCTATAAGGTTTCCTTTTTTTTCTTTTGAGGTACTTCGTTGTCGGTCTGTTTGTCTGCAAAGAACTCGGGAACGCGTGGAGGTATGAAGTTGAAATTACATTCAAATACTGTCTGCAGTAACTTGAAGCTGTAACAAATAAAGCTATAGAACGCAATCAAAAGATAATGCCAATAACATGCCATACATAATGCCATATATTTACTTATATTTTAACCAATTTTAACACTTCGGACAGGTAAATCAAAACCTGAAGGAGCCTACAACCCCGTATCATGAAATTTGAGAAGCACGGTCTTACAGCACAAGTAAATGAAATAATCCGAAAGTTGTTAATTTGTCGTTATAAACCTATATTTTGCGCTTAGAAAATTTACTGTGATGGAAACCTATCGATGTAAAGGGGATATTTTTAGAACGGCAAAATTAAGTATGTCTTTAAATTCGACTTTCAATATTTCATGCTATACTTAATGAACTTGGTTTGTACTGAACCCAGACTTACACTTGTCAGATCTTTTATTTCTGTGTAAGATGATGTTTGTCAAACTAAATCATTAAGCGATTTATTATTTATTTAATTAATCTGGTTAACTAAGAGATCGATGACAAGGATGAATCTCATCGATCTTCTCTTTAAAAACTTATTCTAGGGGTAATGGAACTTCTAAAACTTAACTTAAATTTTAAAAATAATAAAACTATCATCACTACTACTATCATATAATAAAATCTTATATGATACTGGCGACCCGCCCCAGCTTCGCACGGGTGTAATGTGGTGAACAAACTATCGTCATATGATTATAAAAATCAACACAAAACAATATTAAACTATACGTATAAACCTTCCTTTTGAATCGTTCTATCTATTCGTGAAAACCGAATTAAAATCCGTTGCGTAGTTTAAAAGATCTAAGCGTACAAACGGCGGAAGCGACTTTGTTTTATACTACGTAAAGATAATTAAAATAAAAGAAACCCTAAGTAAATATTAATATTTACTTAGGGTCTTATTAATTTTATATTAATATTAATATAAAATAAATAAATATTAAGTTAATAATAAGCTGATTAGGCATAAGAACTTCATCCTCTCTCCTACACTTCCAGTCCCGCTTACGTAATCGCGCCGGGAAGTCCGAGCCCTCTATCTTTCTTCCTTAGCATATACATGAAAACCGTTAAAAAATATATACGTACAGTTTCTGTGTAATCACAATAGCAATAAGGTTGAACCTATCTGAACTGTCAGAATATTATTGCACGGGAAAATCAACCTTGTTGTTTTATGATGTCAAATGATCTTCAAACGTAGGGTGGTAGACGATTTATTTGGCCGATGATACTAGTCTGTAGCGTATTCTTTGGATTAAATTCAAAACAAATGTTGGAAATTTCTAAAGCAACTACTTTTAGTGCATCAATTCTGCTTAATTTACCTAAGTATTCAATTTCAATTCTAGTGGTATTCTTGTCACGTTTAGAATTGAACACGTGTGTTGAACGTTTTATCGCTCGACTAATGCCTGAGTTTCTCCCACGGGAAATAACCTTTCTAATGAAGAATAGCTATTATACAACATATGAATAAAAAAATTACGACGTAAAATCTTTGTCAATGAATCTTCTCTTTGTCTATCAACTCTTTTGTCTGTCAATGTCTTAGAGAGAAACGCGATGAAAATTTTTGCTGACGATAAACTAATGAATGTGTAATTAATAAAAAATAAAATTTAATTTAACCGTTTTAATAAATTAACGTTTATTTTTACTAGCTTTTGCCCGTGGTTGCGCTCGCGTAAAAGCTATTTCTATTCTATCTATCGGGAACAGAACTGTTTTATCGGGATAAAACTCCTACATTCCTTTCTTAACCCCTGATGACGTGTATGACAAAGGACCTTGCCGAATCTCGCCCCAGAATCAACAAACATGTGGCTTACACCATAATTATTTATCTATTTTAATGAATTACAGGCAAATATTTTTATCAAGCAGACTAGCGGGAATTCTAAATTAATAATTAAGAATACTGTAACGATTTTTATTTGCCTGCATTTTCAACTAATGTCAACCGGCTAAGGATGCGCCACTCAATCCAAATCAAACTGAAAGAAAACGATTACTAACTAATGTAATCGTCTTATTACCTATAATTCAATTTTGGTTCTGATTACATATTATACACTGATATATATAGAATAGCGATTAAATTGCTTACCTACACATAACTAATTTAAAAATCCCGAAATAACAATAGCATCGTTATGAAAATAGCTATCGTATATTATTTGAATGAAATACCATTTTTTTTACTTTAGGTACATACCTAAAAGTTTTACATAAGAGGAGTACAAAACAAACAAACACTACAATCCAATTCAATATTATGTTATTATGATTTTTGGTTATGTCATGACATTCGCCAATTTCGGAATCGATTTTCACACAATCAATATTATTGATTAACATAGTTATTTTTTACCTAACAAGTAAATAAATACCATAATTCAATTCAATTATTTTTTCCCGAAATCTATATTATCGATTTACATTTAATTTTATTTAGGACTTTTGCACGAAATCGAAATCGATTTTTGTCACAATCAATATTATCAATTCGCATCCCTAATTCTTACTTCAAGTCTTACTTCAAAATATTTCGGTGTGTACTTTTGTTTCCCTCTGATATTTTTCATATTTCTTTTATTACTCGGCTATTTGAACGGACATTGATTACTTACAATATCGACATATTCTGGCTGTGTTTTCTGGACTTTGTGTATTATTTTCATGATAACCTGGTTTTGATAGCGGATATACGACTTAAGCATACGAAATGGACTGTGTATATTGTGCTAATTGCGGATCTGCTGGTAGTTCCATGGTTTTACAAGATGAGCAAATTCTTCTCTGTATACAACAATGGGCTGCTCCGCGTTTGGTAAGCACATTATAATAAGCGAAGTTTTCAATCATATACATCAATATTTTGCGTTACTAACATAACAGAAAAAGCATAATATTATTTGGATTATGGCTACATAACATTTATGAGATAAATAAATTATTGTTACTTCATAATAATTGTGAGTGAACAATTTACTTTTTTTTTCAGGTGCAAGCTGTTTCTTTATTTCTTTATATGCAGTGCATAGGACTTTGGGCCAAGAGACTATTCACGCTTCAACTACAAGCAATTTTGGTAGAAGTTGTGAACTCTCTATAGGATGTAGGAACCTCATACTCATTTGCATTAACTACTTACCTTAAGAACGGATACTCCACATCACCTTAGCATAAAAATATAAATATAGAAAGGCTTGCACAATTGGAGGTACATTAACTGACATATTTATTTATTTGATCAACTACAACAACCTGAGATTCCTGAGAAGTTAATCCAATTCCACAGCATGTTAGAAGAATAAACTTGCCAAACTATTCTAGAGCATCAGATACACACAGGAGATGCATATTTGAGCATTGCCATAGTACCAGTCAGCAAGTGGTCCCCTTGGTATTATAGGTGAGGCTCGTCAGAGATCACAATTATTATATACCACCAGATTGTCGAATATGAATAAATAAAGATTGTAAAAAAAATGTGTTGTATTTTTTATTTATAAAATGCATATACCTACACAGAGAAATGCTAACATAAAATGATATAGGTAATACGACGAACTCGTTAGTCTCGTGGTAAGTAACCCTTACTGTTAAGATTGAGGCACTGCAAATCTTTCTTTGATGAACATGTCTTTGTCCTGTAGGTTGTTTACCTTTAAACAATTATCTATAAACACTTACCGTATTTACAAATTGCTATTGATTGTCTTCATATCTATAAAAAGTATTTTAAAGACTCGAAATCCTATCATGGTAAATATAACAAATAAGTGATTCCAACATAACCTCAAAATCTGATATATTTTTTTGTGATTCAGCGCTTTACCCGCTAGTCTGTGTTTTAAATAAAATGTCTAGGAATTCATACATGATTTCAAATATAACAATATTTTTTTTATTCCTGTTGGTTCTGGGTCGAATGATGTATGGACGCAGAACAATGTCCTTTCATTACGATCGGTTTGATCGGTTGAAACAAACAAAATACACTTTCGTATTTATAATATTAGATAGGATTTTACAATTTGTAACTGTTCATGCCTGTGGAATTATTAGCTGTACTAATTTATCTATGCAATCCATGCTGTTATGTTGCAGGGATTTTTATCACTGAGATACTGCGAGTGTCTTTCAAATTGACCGACAGGCCAGTCAATTTGAAACACTCGCAGTATCTCAGTCAACATTTCAGATTGTAAAAAAACAAGTCCTCCAAATACATTCAAATTACAATTTTAGAAGATAACTCAAAAAATATAAACAAGCAAAATGCTAAACTTAACCAAAAAAAAAAATGTTTTCAGCTATAATATGTTCCAAATATATTTGTTTTTCTTCATCCACTGGTGCGATTTGTTGTATATTTAAAATATTATCAGTCGTCATGGAATACGTATTAAACAAAATACCTATAACAGTTATATAATTATAACTGTTATAGGCGTTTAACGTCAAATACTAAAAGCTCTGATGTAATTTGGAACCAATATAATCCATATTACATGAATTACACGAAGGGATTGTACACATTTCACTGTGTCACAATACACAGTATCTAATATCTCCGTACAACGGCGCGGCGGCGGTTGTCCACTGTCCGCTGTGTGAAGATATTACATCCTGTCAAGCGTTCTCACTCGCTTATGCCTACCTTGGTTTCCGTATGTGTTAATCCAGGTTCCATCTAATACTTCCTCTTAAGCCGTTTAACTGTTTTAGTATGAATGTATATAATTATATTCCTCTATGTAGTATTAACGGTGAGTTTTAATACCAACTAAAACTTTTCAGTCTAAAATATTAATCGAATCTGCTACAACTTTAAAGAAATTTAAATGGAATTTCGATCTCAAGGAAATGTTGCATTTGAAATCTGCACTTGTTCGTCGTTCGGCTCGGAGGCTAATGGGATTATTCAATCATTTAATTTCTCTTTTGCTTCCGCAACTTTGACAAATATGTGTCGCTTCGGTGAAATTAGTACCCTGACAACCGTACCTTGATATTTAAATGTATAGTATTAGGTAATCTCAGCTAAGCTATTCAAAACGACGAAAAAAATAGAAGCTTCCATCTCTCATAACAACTTTATTATAAGTGTATACATACAACGGATAATAGTATTTCTGTCTTGCTTTCTCTTTCCAGGGTCGGCTTGGAATTGTATCTGAAATAATAGGGTCATAATTTC
Source organism: Callimorpha dominula (assembly GCA_949752705.1). Classification (NCBI taxonomy): domain Eukaryota; kingdom Metazoa; phylum Arthropoda; class Insecta; order Lepidoptera; family Erebidae; genus Callimorpha; species Callimorpha dominula. Next base: position 3,646,732 of record OX456992.1, read on the forward strand.
TCAGTTTTATTTGTTTAGGCTCATTTTTCTCGCGGAAAGGGTTTGTGTAACTTCTGTAGGCAATTTACGCGCGTTGGAAAAATATTAAGACAAATTACCGAAGGCGTGCTTTTTTGAAACTGGGATTGTTGATGAATGAACGACGAAAAATTATGTGGAATATATATATATATATTCAGAGTAAGCGTTGTAAGGGGCTGTTCAATATAAGCATCTTACTTAATTGTGTATCTTACATAGATGTACATTAAATTTTACTTGTTATCGTACAAGAGCTGGAAAAACGATAGTGCCAGGTCATCTTGTAATACAAGGTTATATATGATAAGAACTAAATCATTTTTTCACACCAATTATTTCTAGGATAGCCATAGATATATTTTGATAGATATATATATTGGTAAACTAGAGAATAGATTGAACTTCTGGATCAAGGTGGATCTGTGCAATGTAATGTACCTACTATATTTTCTATTACTTCTCTAAAAAATAACGAACTCAAAAAAAACCCGACGACCATCCGTCCGTTTTTTTTACAATGGGTCGGCCTTTACTATAATTTTTGGTACCATCACAGAATACATAACAGTACCGGTATTATACTTAAACGCATGTATTAAGAAGGGCTCGAGAGCTTAGAAGACCACGGTTCAAAACAGAGAGAGCGCTTGATTGAAAAACCGCTCTGCTCTACACACCAATAGAAAAAAACTATAGCACCAAGCTAGTGAAATAAATATCGACTTGAAAAAAAATTGCGTCATTAAATTCTTTAAAATTGTAACATAGGTCCATCATCAAAGAGCGTGTGATATCCAATCTAAGATGAAAATTATAGTCAGGATGCGACAATGCTATTTTTGAAATGATCATAAATCATGTTAAAAACGTCATTAAAGTAAACAAAAATAATTCTTTTACTTAACTTTTACAACTCTTTCATTTCCTAGTCCTCTTTTTGCTTAGATCTTATTTGAACCCTTTAGACACAGATTTATTTATAAATTATATTGAATTTTCTAGCAAGTACTAAGACGGGTGCGCGTTAGCATGCCCCTCACGCAACACTTCTGTGGCGTAGCTCCCGCCAATACGACGGCAGACGGACGTCATATTTATTTATGAATTCAATTCTCTATAGACGATCGCGATCCAATCTAAAAAGCTTTGAATGTGTGCAATTTCTGCAACGTCAGCATCGTAATGGCTAAAATTCATATTTGGTTATACCAATCTCTCGGTAAACATACCTATCCAATAATATCACAACACATTTCCAATATTTTGTGTGAAAAACAAAAACTCAACGTTGTAGGGTTTTATGATTGGGTTGTCAAGACCAAGATCGCTCTATGGAAGAAGTGGCCAATAGTCGATTCAGTTGACGGCCAGCGGTTCAGATAACGAAAATTATGAATAATATAAAGTTACAGATTGTGTGGCTCAAGGTTTACATTCTGAGCTGTATTCGCTTATGGCATTTCTACGCTCCTTCTGTAGATTATTATTTTATATATGTAATGAGTACATTACTTTTAACTATATAAAAATCTAATGAAGATGCGTATACAATTAAATAGAAGCCTGATCTTACCTTTTATTATCTTAAAATATTTTGTATTTTACTATCAAAAGTAGTCTTGCCTGACAGTCTTGCCTGTCGTTAACGGTGAAAAATAACTTGGTTATAAAAGACATACTTTTTAAGTCTGGTATTTAGTACATTCTTATACTGCAGGATATTATAACATTGTCCTTCTCTTAATGTAACGAACTGATTTGAAAGTAACGCTTGACTGCGTGTTTAAGTTTGAAGTAAATTGTAAGAACTTAACAGTAACTCCTGCGTGAATTTCTAATGTAAATCATTTAAATTTATATTATACGATTGAGAGAACTTGGATCTGCCGGATAGCTATTTTTACGACCTTATAAATGTAAATTTACGATTTATGAAAGCACGTACGTACGTAGACGACGTTTAGTACTTAGGTATTGGAAGAACGAAGTAAGTAAAGTAAATATTGCTCTAAAAATACGGACGATTGGTAACATATATATAAATAAACCTTCAAACATTACAGCAACCGTTAGCATGAAAAGATGACGTAAAAATAGTAGTAGGATACCCAGAGACGTTGCTATCCGACGTCGGCACTCGAGTCTGCAGACAAATATAGGTAACGAGTTCGTTTCTGAGTAATTATTGTTTATCTCTTACAAATTATTATGATTGCAACACTCGCCATAGTCAGGGTTCAACTCTCATACTTTTAAGACTAAAATCGATACGGACTGTGCAACGTTTTAGCGACGTTCATGGGCTCGGCAATGTACTAGACCTCTTTTCCGTAGCGTCTATAGGCTACGATGACTGTAAAACAATATGCAGTGATAATCCATCCTTTGAGAGGAGAAGCCCTGTGATAAAAGGAGGTAGTAGTACTATTGATTTACATTACTGAGTAAGCTAATATGCACCTTATTGTAGTAGCAGAACCTACATTTATCTAGCGTTGGAAGTGATCCATTGGTACCCAAGGAGGTACTTATAATTTGTATTTTTACAAATCTTTACCAGTTATTTATTAAAATCACCTGCATAATGTACAGCCTCTACACGTGATACAGTAAAGTGTCAAACCATTTCACACACGACTTTATAAAGACGACAACGATGATATTTAAGGAACATTTCCAGTCGCACCTTATTAAATTCCGCATTAGGGCGTTGCAATAAATTAACGACTGTCGCCCGTCCCCTCTACTCGACTCCGTCAAATGAAAATAATTTGAAGAATAACACTTTGGGAAAACACAACGTAACTTTATACGTATCTATTGGTAGATTAATCTTTTTTTTAATCTTACTAGAATTTCCAAAGCGGACATTGCGCACGTTTACACCTAACAGACTCCATTGAATATCCGATAAAATTACAGGTATCTGGGGCTTTCAGCCTTACCAAAAGTACCATTAATTACCTTTTTTTTTCTCGAACGAAGTTTTTTAATTCTAAATTTCGTAAAGATCTGATGATACGTTTATTGTTTATCATAATTTAGGGGCATTGAAGTGTTTGTATACTCTTTGGGGCATTAAAGTCGGTTATACACTTTTTTAAATTAATTATTGTAATCTATTAACCCCTTTTATGGCATAAAGCATAATAATTAAGGCAAGATTTTCAGTATTCTTTCTTATTAATGCACTTCTGCACTGGAGACACAATTCCTCTTCTTAGTATGAGTTATCTAAATCATAAAAACTTATATTCACGGGCGAATACAAAAAAATGTATTAAACAATTTCACACTTTCATCACCGATGTTAATAGTGGAGCGGTAGTTTTAAAATCCTTTCATTGCTTTGTGAAAACTCTCAGGCGTAGAGTTTCAAATGCAATACAGTGAAAAGAGAAACGTATACGAACTTTTGCATAGAGAATTCTGTTAGACGACAGGTCAGTTTAATATTATAGCATGTCAATTTATAAAAATATATAGATTAGCAAAACGAAATATTTTATTATTCTACGAAAATAACTATATATTTAGAGAAATTAACTGGTGGTCGATATTTCAAAAGTACGGTATGTCAACACATAGCTAAGGAAATATTAATGTACAGAATCGATAACGCGAGTAATCTATCACGAGACCCATGTGTTTATAATGGTTTGTGGTTTATAATTGTTTTTTTCTAATCTACAAGTAAGTATAAGAATTTGTTGATCAAACATAAATATTATAATTATTGCAATGGAATCGCCTTTGGAAAATCATCATTTAAAACTTATCTCCCATAGAACCGATAAATAGTATTTTTGGTCCTTCGAGCTTGAAATTAAAACATATATGGATACATCTGTTGATATCTATCAAAATGATGTAATATTATACACAAATACTATTATCAGTAACGATCTGAATGCTTGCTTGATAAGGTTGTTGTACAAAATAGCAATCGTTAGTCAGAGGCGAGAGAGATTTATCACATTAAGTACCGTTTACCTGGTGCGGATATGATGATTATCACTATTAGGGTTAATGATGGACAATATCTTGTACAAACACATAATTATAGCAGGTGCTATCATTATACTACTTAGATAAGATTAATGCTTTTTATTGTACACCAAAGTTTTTACTTCTAACAGATATTTTGTATAAGTACAATGTAATAGAAATGTGGAATTAAAAAATATAATTATACAGAATAGACTGTTTTAGAATATACTGAAAATAACGAACGTGGGAGACCAAAGAGAGAATCATCTCTCATGCAACAAGGCTGATCGGTTAATGATGGCGTGTGTACAGCGGTTTCAATTGTATTAACTTTAGTCTACAATCTACATGAAACTGAGCAATGAAACAAAATAACAAATAGGTAACGAATTAGTATCCTAGCAACGTAGTAAAAACCCCAAAGATTCAGAACTATAAGGTTTTATAAGTTATTCACCGTTCAAATGATAATCGTAATCGTTTGCAATATCGTTTGATACTGACAAAGAATTACATACTAACAAAGTACTTAAGACTCGGTCCTAGATACCTAGACCTCATTTTGATTTCAATAAATACATTTTGCTTTAGATGTTCACTTTATTGAGGGAGGTTACAGGCTGTTTATAAATACGCAAAGATAGAAAAGGAGCATAAAAGTCATCCACAGGCAAAAACTACAAACACACTCCACATACACATTCAAACAGGTATAGGTACATACTTGTTAGGTATTGGGTGTTTTCAATTTAAGTTTATTCCTATCTTTGTCGGGACAAATAAATATCTAGATAGTCATAAAAAGAAAATTCAAACATATTCATACACAAGTTACTCAACTGTACAGTGTAATAACAGTGGATGGAAAGACAGTGCGTAAAACAGTTTACAAAGTAACTTCCATATGGAATTCCGTAGCAAAAAACTTAAATGATGTGAAAAACACATTCTGCTCAAAACTTCCGCAGCCTTGTATGATTTTTTCTGTTATTTTTTACTTTCTGTGACGCGTCGCTTGAGTGTCAGATGTTCCGGAAACAAATAATGGCTGTCGAGAGTGATGATCGATTTTAGTGTTCGGAAAAAATTATCAAAATACTGCTAACCGATGCGAATTCTAGTCCAGCTGGGAATTTCATATAGGAAACAAGTTTTTTATTTTATTTTTTGAAATAAGGTCTAATGCTAAAGAATTTATAAACAGGGTTTTGGTGTCGGATCAGTGACGGTTACTTCACAGACGTGAAGATTATTAGAAAGTACTAGGGTGATCCAAAAGTAATGAGAATGGGTACATTAAAATAACTATATACTTAAAAATAAAATTTATTTTTCTACATAGTCTCCTAATAGGTCAATACATTTAGTCCATCTCTTTTCTAAACCAACGATACCCTTAAAAAAAAAATCTTTATCTTGACTCTCCCAAAATGCCTCTACAGCGGCCATCACTTCGCCGTTATCCTCAAATTTCTGGCCCCGGAGGTGTTCCTTGAGCCGAGGAAACAAATAAAAGTCGCTGGGGGCTAGATCTGGAGAATAGGGTGGGTGTTCAAGCAGCTGGAAGCCAGCTTCTTGAATGGCAGCCATCGCAACTTCAGCTTTGTGTGCAGGTGCATTGTCTTGATGGAACAGAACTTTTGCGCGCAGTTTACCCCGTCTTTTTTCCTTGATGGCCTCTCGCAATCTTTTGATTTGGTCAGCATAGTAGGAGCCTGTTATGGTAGCGCCCTTATCAAGGTATTCAACCATAATTATTCCCTCAGCATCCCAGAAAACAGACGCCATAACCTTGCCGGCAGAGCTTGAAACTTTGAATTTCTTGGGAGTCGGTGAAGATGGCCTTTTCCATGTCATTGACTGTTGTTTGGTTTCGGGATCAAAATGATGAATCCACGTTTCGTCCATAGTCACAAATCGAGCCAAAAAAATATCTTGATCCGCCTGGAACATTTCAAGATTGGTCCTTGAAATTTCGAATCGTTTCTTCTTTTGTTCGTCGGTTAACATTCTCGGGACCCAACGTGCAGAGACCTTTCTCATGTTCATCTCGGTAGTTAAGATCCTTTGAATGCTACCAAATGAAATGCCTGTGTTCTCAGCTAAATGACGAATGGTCACTCTTCGGTCTGCCAAAACCAGATCTTGAACTTTTTTGACGTTTTCTTCAGTGAGGGAGGAGGACGGACGGCCTTCGCGGTGTTCGTCTTCCGTGGATGTTCTTCCCATCTTAAACTCCTTGCACCAGCGTGCAGTTGTCGAATATGGAGGAGCAGAGTCTCCCAATGTTTCCACCAAGTCAGTATGAATGTCTTTGGTGGACATTTTTTTCAAGCACAGGTATTTGATGACGCTTCGCACTTCATGTTTCTCCATTTTGATGTTATCACTCCGACTGCTAGTATTCAAATGAATGTATATTTTAAAAATGACGTCCTATTTATACCATTTTTTGTCAGGGAAGTTGTGAAGGATTAGGGAGTTGAAAAAATATTTTTTTAGAATTTTATTATTACTAGAAATATCCGTTTATCATTACTTTTTGATCACCCCTCGTAGATATGTAACCACTTGCAAAGCTTGTCTTGTTCTTTTTGGTAAATTTCACTTACAAATACATCATAGAAGTTTTCACCTAAAATGCAGATTTTGGAAACCTGTAAATATAATAACATAGTAGGTATTATTGTTTTGTTAACGATGTCTGAATAATTGAAAATTGGGATATATATAACTTTCTCTTACAGGATTGCTTTTTCCGTACATTTTGAGCTATTCATTAGGATTATAGAGGAACCATCGGACATTTGGTATCAATAGAAGGAAAGACATCTATATAGTGTAGTGACGGGAACTCTCGCACAGCTTACATACTCCTTCGATTGGAAGAATAACTCTTTACTACGCGAGAGGCACAGACTGGTGGCACCAAACTCGAATTTAGAACACGTTCGAAATATTTTATGAAGAATAAATGTTGAAGACAAGAGAGTCGCCGGGCAGACAGAAGACGGTCTGGACGACTATCGTGCCAAAGGTGCACGGAATAATTCAAGAAATAGTATTTATAATTAATTTGTGTGAAATTATAATTGTCATATGAATAATCTGATCCTGATTATATCGCATAGTGCGTTTGCCTGCTATTTTAATTTTCCTCCTCTAGCCAACACCTATCGTACCCGGATACCCTAAAGCCCCAAGCTTTACACGTGGTGGAAGCTTTATAATAGATATAAATACAGCATTTAAAATGAATACATTTATTATTATGTAATCATAACGTTCAAATATGTATGCTTGTAATACTCTGTACTTTGAAAAGAGAAAAACCCTCTTTTATAGTAATCTAAATAATGGTAAATTTTATATGTATGAAATGTCGTTAGCTCTAAATTCACACTTGGGTGTACTTACATTAGTCACATGTTCTGAAAGAAATAAATATCACTAATTATTTGACATTCACAATTTCCAAAAGAGTCAGGAGTCTCAGATCAACCTCTACGTATGAAAATTCTAACACAAGGCTTTTTAGTCGGCTCAAAGCTTTACGACTACCACTTGAAGTTTAACTGTAGTCAGGAATTTTGTCCACATCTTATATCGCGTTATTCCCTAAATAGCTGATCTGCATTCCTTACAAGGAAAATATACCAATTGTACACATACTACCGTGGCTATGCTCCTTGTAATCCAACCGAGAAAAAGGACACATTTGTTTATTCTCTTTTATGCCTTTTGCTTTGCCATATTAAGTCTCACAGAAATTCATCCGCTGCGGGGTAATTGCGTGAATAAAATATTTCTTTGAAATTTTACTTTGTTTGAGAATAAAACCTACATCACGTATCAGTTATTCCATTTTGGAATGTATAAATCTAATGAAATATGACTGAAAGTGAACGTAGGTGTATTGTCGATTTTTTAAGGCAATGTTCGTCTCGATAAGTCGCCTTTGAACAAAACTACACTTTGTACACAACGTTCATAGACCTTTCAACATATATTATCTAAGTTTTCAAAAAAAATATTGAATTAATATTATACACATATTTGCTTTACGAATTTTCACTGGCATATATGTGCAAAACTGTAGTTGTAGGAATTATAGTGTCTATTAATATGTTGTTAGGGTAGGTATTGGGATGTCTTGTATTGTTCTGTCCTGCCATACGACGTCTAGCAGTGATAGGTTTTTTTTTATTTTATTGGGGGCAAACGAGCAGACGGGTCACCTGATGGTAAGTGACTACCGTCGCCCATGGCCACCTGCATGGACACCTGCAACTCAAGAGTCACAAGTGCGTTGCCGGCCTTTGAGATGGGAGTACGCTCTCATCTTTAAATCTTTAATGACATGTTTTCTTTGAGCTCTGCAAGGTTCAAACAGACAACAAACTGCTGTGGTGTAGCTGTATTTCTGCATTATTATAACTAAGAAGTATTTGAAGATGAGTTTACAGGTCCACGATTGTTGTGGGGTTATTTTCTAGGTGTAGTGGTTTACATTAGTCACACATATATATTTATTTATACAAAACTTGCGCTGTATAAACAAATTTCAATAAACAAATATGTGAGAATGAATGCATAAATGAGTTTTCCTAGATCACGTCCAGAACATTGATTGATTGGCAGATGTAGGTCCCAGCTTAATTTTGTGAAATTTCATCACAATCATTTAAGTTATTAAACCTTTATAATATTAGTTCGATTTGTCATAGAATTAAAACACACTGTTTGCAATAAAGTATCCTGATATCTTTGTCACACTTGCCAAATAAACTACTGACTATAGCTACAGTAAACTGTTCCCAGTCACATAACTATTGAAAATCGCGTTATCAAATATTCGTACTGCTCCGGAACAATGCTAGTAAAAATATTTGGCAAGTTCAGAACGTCAGCGATTGGCTTCGTTACCGGCAACGTGCAGAATCCGCCTAACTCTCATTAAGTACAAAATGTTTGTTGAAATATGTATCTAAATATATTTGGGTGAAGTGATTATAATTACCGATAACCACATAGCATCCATACAGAAAATAAGAGTAAGTAGATAGGTAAGTATACAAAAATAGTTTAGTTTGAAATGATTCTATTGTTTTTGATTATAATTCTACTGTTGTGCGCTAATTGACTAAGATCAATTTATCCTTCCTTTTGTACCTTTTGACTCATTAAATATAGATTAAATTTGCTAAGTGGAATACCACACTTAAAAAGATTAGCATAAAAATTCAATTCATAATACTCAAAGTGATTAATGTGAAATAAAGCTCCCCTTGTGCTGCATGCCAGTGTATCTCCAATAGGCCGAATACAACGAATATTAGTTCAATTTAGCGTGTGATAATATGTAAATTTGCTTCCATCAATTATACTCGAGCAGGCTGTGCCACTGTTACTGTAATACGCCTGCTTTAAAACGAGTATTCGAGGATTTATAATAAATCCAGCGGTTTGCACTCGGTGGCTCTGCACGAGAAATGAGCACATTTTTTATATAATTATGTCATTAATGTATTGTTGTATTGCCGTTCAAAACATATGCCGTATTAGGACTACTCAAGTGACTAGAACCTGTTCCCTAAAAGTGCTTTAAGATCCTAATGTGCGTTATATGTAGAATCAATATCTATTAACAATTTAAATGTTAAAACAGGTCCTCTTTGTTAAAATCAGCTTCAGTCACTTAAGTAATAATTACTACTTTTGTAACAAATATAATCAACGTTGCTGTTCAAAACATGGCAGTCGAGGACCTAAAAGCCAAACGTTTCTAAACTACATTGCTTGTCAAAAAGAAAATACAGTATATTTCTCGTAAAGTGCACATGAAAAAGTTGCTCATGCTTAATGATGTGGTTGTACTGAATGTCGTTTACTAACATTTTACTCGAAATGTTAGTAAACGAATGTTAAATAAAAATCAATGCTGAACAATTTAAAGTGTGAACAACAAATTACATAATGCATGCACGCCCAATCGCATCATTAGCAAGTAACAGTGTCACTAGCAGAGTAGTGGCATTATAACGGCTGACGTGCGTGATGTTTGATGGCCAGTAATAAAGTTACTCGCTGAATACAAATGTGACTGATGAATCTGATGTATAAATTGTATTAGCGTGTATAGTGGTAGCTCGTTTATTCTTTATTCAAATGATACAGTGATTTTAAGGAAACAAAGGCAGTCACCATTTCCGACTAGACATGCGCACTTATTGTAAATATTTAAATAATGAGTATAACAACAGCTAAATTTAGCCAATGTGTTAGTAGAAATTAGCTGTACATACATATAATTCAAAAAACTGCAGTAGCACTTGCACATTTCAGGTTTATGCACACTCGGATCCTTGAATTTGTTTCAGCGTTTCCTCTCAAGGTAAGTCATACAAAAAGTCGTCACCATATGGTTTTATCAGAACTTATTGACATGAAAAATAGATCTAAAAAGATCTACTTACAAAAATAAATGTATTATTATTGATTTTAATTACAATTTTCAGATGCCGCGGTACATCATGTGCCCAATCACGATGGAGTAAATGTTTCAGATTTCGTTTCGCCTCAAAGTAAAACAATCGAGGAATATCGAAGCCTGTCGCGCGGTGTTATGTCAAACTATACATCTTCTAAATTCAAACAAGTTTGAAGACTAATAAGTATATGAATTGCAGCTGTAACAGAATAGATGGTACGCAGGTTGTACCAATTGTACGCGGCTATACAAAATTACACAGACATAATATTGCGTCTTTATCGACGTAGGGATACCATGGCATTGGGAAGTTTTTTTTTCATTCTTCTGACCACGTATGCTTCTAGTTCAGTAACCATACTAAATTAGTGACTCGTTTGAAGTTTCTTACGTACCTGTAACAAATAAAATGATTTTGTTAATTGCCATAGACTCTGATTCTATGAATTACTTAGTAAAAATATTGGTATCTATCTACTAGTAAAGTTCAATACTAAAAAGGAAAGCGCTGCGCTAGCATTCATTTGATTTTATTGCCTCAACTTCCTGGCACACACGGGGATATTACAAAGCGATGTGTTGTTATTAGTAGATATAGTCAGCTAATAATATATAAGACTTATCAAATTCTAGACAGAAGGTAGAATACATTAATTTTGGCCACTGATAATGGAGTACACCTCTAAATAAAAATTACTTTTCCTCTTATCATGGCACCAAATTTTCCTTCTTTCTTTCAAATACTATATAGGTTGGGGCAGACAGCGGGCGGGGAAGGCGACGCGGCGTGAGCAGGTTGTAATGTACTAGTTAATACAGAAGATGTCGCACAGCGCCGTGTGCATTTCAACCGCTCACGCCACGTCGCCGTCTTGCCCCGCTTGCTTCCGTAACCTGAACTACTTACCGATTTATTTATGTATGGGAACCTTTTCAAAATTTTCATGCGTTCAAGTACAAGCATGTAACAACAATATCAATAATTAGATCCGTTAGCGTTTACAGCAAAAAGAACGCCACCTACCTACTTATTACATAAATGTACTGACTGTAGGGCAATATGTTTTATGCATTACTGTAAGTTACTTATTAAATGATCTTTATATTATGTACATATATATAACAATATAATAATAATAACTGAAGACATCTCACACACGGCCGTCTGATCCCAACTAGGCAGAGCCTTCACTATGGTAACCAGTCTGCTGATAAACATACTTATATATTACTAAATACATACTTATTATTTTATAGATAAATTACAGCCAGACACAGAACAAATGAACATGCTCATCACGAATAAAAACTTTCATGAGTGGTTTTCATATTAATTCGGATATACGGTTTTACTCACGAGTAAATTTGGGGGATCGGGGACCCGATGGGGGCGCTTTATCAAGGGGTGAGGTGTCCTAACGCGTGTCGGTTGCAACCGAAACTAGTCTTGCATTCCCGAAATATACACGTGGGTAAAACCGTATATCTTAATTAACATGCTCATCACACAATTATTTGCCCTGGGTGGGAATCGAATATAGTGTGACTACCGCTAACAGTTTTTATCTATTCTGTGCAATATAGGTATGTTGATAGGTAAAGGTGAAAATGTTTTTATAAATCCTGCACAACAATAACGAATTAATCAAAACTAGATTAAAATAAATGTGTTTCTGTTTGCTTACAAATAAATTTGTTTTTAAAGGTTATCCAATCAACAGAAATAAGGCTAACATAAAATACGAAAACAAATTGATATAATTTAAATTTACCCACTGAAAATCTAGTAGAACAAACATTGCGTTTTATTATTTGCTGTAGGAGTTAAATTCAAAAACCGATCATGTGCGAATCGGACTCCCGCATGAAAGGTTCCGCACCATCGTACAAAAAAAGAACACGTTTCTAGTAGGGGAGTCCCCGTTTAATTTCTTATTTATTATTTGTTGTTATAGTCAACAGAAATACACATTCAATGAAAATTTCAACTGTCTATATTAAGGATAGTGAGATACAGCCCGCTGACAGACCGTTACCCTTCGGGTACGGAACCCTAAAAAGGCAGGCTTCGGTTTCATGAACTACAGGGGCTGTAGATATCTGACATTTTATGCACTAGAATGTTCTTCAAACGGGCAATATCCTAAGAGTATGTACATCTATCTTCCTTTTATTAATAGCCTAGGCTGTTTGTCAAGAAGCCAAGCGGTTACAGGTGCAGAAGTAACTACACTATTTAACGCATTATAAATATTTAATATCTAACATCTCATTTCATAAATAATTAAACCACAAAAGTTTAAAAGTAAAAACAAATATTCTTCCAAAACCATGTAGGAATCTCGACAATGACGAGAAGGGCACTCCTTCGCGAATAACAGTGGATTTTAATGACACTGGTTTTAAGGCTGGTTATTAGGCTCGAGAGCAATGTTTAAAAATCGGGCTTAATACTGGCACCGTAAATGTACGTGACGTACCTTTAACGTACAATAACAAACTGGAGAAAATGACAAGATAAGCCCATGATTATTCAGAGCGATTCATATTGAGAAACGAATCAGGTGAGTTAACACATTTATGCTTTTTGTTTTTTTTTAAAGACAACTCCCGCACTAGGAACATTCCTGTGTCGCGGGGGCTTCACAAACATTTAAATAACGTACACAAAGAACAACCAGGCTCGGGACAACTATATGTGGATCACAAAAATGTATGTTCCGTGTGGGATTTGAAACCACAACACTCGGCGCGGCGTAGTAGCGAGGTGACCACTTACACCATTGCACCATCAGTGCAGTCCATGCTTTACTCCAATATGGATAGATAGAGTATACTTTATTGTATATTGCATACAATGGGCGGTCTTATCGCAGTCTGCGATCTCTTACAGACAACCTTTGATGGACTGTATAGTAATAGGTAACTTGTGGTGCACATTAGTTTTACTTACTAAAACAATAACATGTATACATACACACATACATACATATATACATACATACATAAGTAGAAGTCACTTTTTTCATTATTGGTGCATATATAGCGCAAAAACCGGTATTCTTATAACAAGCGGTATCAACGCTTAATATTGCCAAATATAAAATTTCAAATAATATTTAATTATAATATAAAAACACACTTTGTTCTATTTTGCATTGATATCTTCGTTTTATGTTCTGAGTTGCGCGTACCATTGGCGCTATATATGTTTATATATATAGCAGCAGACCTCGTTTAATGGAGCTCAATGGTAGACATCCAATTTTTTATGTCTGTGAACACATCTTCAGGCAAGCTGTTTGATACAAGGGCATGATCTTAAGACGACCTCGGCAACGCAAAGTAGGGTATTAAGCCAGACATGCTTTCTATTTTGCGGGTAAATATCTATTATTTACTGAACTAGTGTGTACAGATATCACTATAAATTAGCTGCTGGCGTCAACTGCACGATTGTACCTCACTAATTAAGCAATTAATTCTCAGTGTTAATCCAACTCCAATACAATTACAAAATTAGTACCTAGTTTAACTCCACGTCATCCGCATGATGAGCTGAAGTGTTGGCTCATCAACGAACAAACACGTACACAAACATGACAGGATACATTATAACTGAGGACACTTAAAGACACGCCTCACTAGTACTACACATTTATATACAAATTGGACTGGCGTCTTTGGTTCCTGACAGCTAGTAGAAGTCAAATTTATCTAGTGATAAATTTAACACAATGCGAAAGAGGTTTACGAGATTGAGCATAAGGCTGCATAGTCGATGATAGCGATGACACATTTAAAAAAAAGTCTGATTTGTGTTGAGCCCCCTGTCGCTACCGCCCTACGCAGGAAACGGGCGCGGCCTAAAGTGATTTTAAATCTGGAGGTAGCGCACTGCCAAAAACTTCCTTCTTGTTGAAAAGGGTTGCTAGAGATTGTTGGCGAGAAGACCCGTAGACTTCTAGCAACGCGCACCCAATAACCATCATGGGGAAATTAGATCGTTATTAGCAGTAAAGGCACGCAATTTCTGTAAAGTTCCCATAGATGACCGATACAGTCAAAACCAGTTTCGGTATTCAAAACCAACAATAACAGCACAGTAACTACTTCTGTGTGATCTATGTGAAAGTAATCTCTTTATCTTCGTCTTGTAGGCTTAATCCAGTGATTGAATTAAAGAAAATGCACTTTAGTACTTTTACCTTAAAGTTCAAGGTGTTTAAGTTTAGGCCGTGCATTCTGTCACTCAATCACGGTAGTATACCAAGTGACTACAAGAAAAAACTATAATAGATATTTCATAAATTTTCATCACGAAGTAAAGTCTCACTTAAAGTTAACATGCTTATCCGCAAGTTTAGCATAGCGTGGCGAAGGCACCGCCCCTCTTCACTTCTCTCGACCTATTTGGTGCCTCAGCCTACATAGCGACCTAAATTCCCTTACAGATATCTGTCAGTCGCAGCCACCGACGCATCTGCAGCGGGCAAGTCCATTTGTACGTTACACCCCATTTGGCACTGGCTGCTGCTTCGAGATTTGAAATTGCCCTGCGGAAGGCATTTGTGAATATTATTTTTTCCTTAATACTGTGTTTGAATCTGTGTTGTATAATCAGAAATTTATTATTTAGGTAACAATATAAGGTATTACCTAATAAAAACCTATCGTCAAATGATAATATGATCAATAAGTACGATTCTGTATGTCAATTCTGATGGTTATGAATTATATTGAGTTGAGCGTCTAATGGATGCAATAGCAGCAGCACAAAGGGTCACATAAACCGCCAGTAACAGCTAGTAACAAAGATATGAACTCGTATGAGTCACAATCGTCGAGACGTACTCGTCCTTACATTTATTGTCCTTTTGCCAGGACCTGTAACTTAATCGCGACAATGCGTGTTATATATACATCTATATGTATACAACGCGTTTCTTGGCTATAGGCCTTGTCCGAGACACGGTCTGGTTTTAGTATATTTGGCTTCGTGGTAGAGTGACCTGGAGTATTCCGCACAGTAAATAAAAGACAGTATAAAGATAAAGAAATATAAATTTTTTGGTAAAAAAATCCCGCTTCGTAAAAAAAAACACTTCAATAGTAATTGTATTTGAAATTTAAATCAATTCCACATATTTTTTCACGTTGAATAATGTAAAAAGATATCTTTTCGATTAATTGTCTTATAAAAAAAAATCTTATTCAACCTTATCCTAATCCAATGTTTCTTCATTTTTGTTATTTATCTTAATGTTATTTTATGCTGGATGTTTTGAGCTTTAGTTACTGACCGAAAACCAATGCATAGAATTGAAGATTTGACTATTACACACAATGGTACAACGTAAGAGTAAAATATACATAAAATATAGCACATTCTCGCGAACTGTAAGGATAATTCATCATTCGTTCAGTATAGTCAAATATATTTGAACACAAATTTATATTTTATTTGAATCTAACTCAAACTTTTGCCATTCATAACATTTCGAAAGTTTTTGTACTTTCCGGTCACAGGAAATGTTTGGTATCTAGGTCCTGCGGCCCGGCAGTCAGCGGCGTCGAATTTAATTTTGCAACAACATTTTGTCCAAGTGCTTTGTTTAATATCTGGAACGATTGAAATAACTACATCTAACTTGCTGTGGTCTTATTTTAACATAAAGGTAGGGCTTAGTGAAATCTCTAAATCAAATAGAAATAGCCTAACTGTACCGATATGATACAAGTATACAACTATCTCCCCATTGGCATTTTAATGTAACTAACAACTACCTATACATATGCTCGTGACTAAGTAGTAACTCATTACAAGGTTAGGTAATACTAGCCAGGTCAGTCTTAAGATGGGTGAACCCTCCGTGCCTTCGAGAGCACGTTAAGCCGTCGGCCCCGGAACATCTGTGGCATTCGTTACGGGTAGTTGGAGCCCTAAAAATTCCGACAACCTGGTCTAACTACAGAACTTCGATATCGCCTAGTACTTGGATTGTGGAGGTCTAATGGCAATCGCTTCACGTAAAATATCGAAGTGTGGCCGTATCGTAGTTAGACTGAAAGCCGTCTCCTACTTAGTAGGAAGTGTGTTTTTATCGTTTAAAGAAGGAAAAACTTGGTAACCTTAATATTTTTCACCTATTTGGAATATTTTACGTCCTTAAACAAAAAATGTCGATCTCACAGATCGAGTCCAATATTAATAAATCTCTGTGAACAAAATTCCCAACGGGCTCACGTTTCGATATTAAAATATACGGTTAATAAAAAACAGCATGTTTTTATCATATTAATCGGATATTGTAGTACCTAATCCTTGTCCTAACAAAGATAAAAAGTCAGCATTATTAAATTAGATACGAATATAAATATGTTGGTAATTGTACCTTTCGAAAAAGGGTTAAAGGTCATGGTATTGTTTAAATATAATATAAAGATTTTTCCAGAATACCATCACGAAGTACTGCTTACGTTGTTTTTCGCCGTATGAGTGAGGTTACCGGAAGCCTTAACCCTTCCCTTTCCCACTTCCCCTTAAAGACTTTTGAGTTGCAGGTGCCCATGAACG
The DNA here is from genome assembly GCA_949752705.1 of Callimorpha dominula. Classification (NCBI taxonomy): domain Eukaryota; kingdom Metazoa; phylum Arthropoda; class Insecta; order Lepidoptera; family Erebidae; genus Callimorpha; species Callimorpha dominula. The sequence continues at coordinate 3,663,810 of OX456992.1, forward strand.
GCGGTAGTCATTTAAGGTTAGAAAATTAACGGATAAAGAATACAGCTTATTTAAGTTTTTCATGATAAGTAAATTTTATTTGTTATGTATTTAAGGACTGTTTTTAAAGTTAATTATTAGTGAACGACGCCATGAAGGGTTAGGGTCTCCGGTAGCCTCACTCACTCGGCGAAAAGCAATGCAATCATTGCTTCACTGCTGGTTTTCTGTGAGGCCGTGGTATCACTCCGGTCGAGCCGTCCCATGCGTGCGACGATTAATTTGATTGATTGAAATTCGTTGTAAAAATTGCGAAAGTTAAAAATATTTAAGTGCAGGTAAGTCGATGGTATTCCGCGCTAACCGTACTAATTTAGAACTTATTTAACACAACATGAACTTTCACTATCAAGTAATGAGTTTGCCACGGGTTCCTTTGGAGTACGATACTGTGGCAATACGGCAGCAAAGTACCTGCGTCGATTTATGGCCTTAATACAATTTATCGACTAAGACGCCCGGGGGATGAACAGAAATGTCCGACGTGATGGCAGACACCGTAATAAAAGTGCTGCAGTCGATATTGGCACGCTTGATAGATTATACTACTTGAATAACACGGTTTGGTGTTTTTTTTTGTTGGTTGGCGATAATCTCAGGCTCTAAAATATATTTCTGATATTATTTTTGCACGAGATAGCCTATTTATTTCATCATCAGCCGTCCACTGTTGGACGAAGGCCTTTTTTTTTTTTTGTGCGTGTGGAAACCCCCTCGGGCCGTCACCCCACCGGGGTTTTCGGTGGGGCGGTGTGTCGGAATCGAACCGACTAAAACCACACGGTGTGCCGTACTGCACCTTAAGTAGGAGGGATCCGGGAACAGCTTTTATTAAGACATCCGGAACTCTCCTAGCGCCTGCCCGCAAAAGCGCGGGCACCACCTTCGGGTAAAAACCTCTCAATTAGGCGACGTCCAGGCACACGCGGACGCCGCCTCCTCGCGGGGGGCCACTATAGCGGGTGGAGGGGAAAAACCCGTCCCGTCCACCCGCGGTCACACTCAGGGCGGCATGAGGCGCTGGTAAGCGCGGCTCCGCAGCCCGGTTCGCCGGCGGCGAATTAAGTCCGAGTGGAGGTCGTCCTCCCAGACCCTTTCCGCCGCCTCCTTCTGCGAGATGACTTCCGCACAGAAGGTTGCGACCGCGGTAAAACTCCTGTCGCTACCGGCCATGGAGCGTATGACAGCCGGCAGCGACAGATCCACTCCGATGACTGCAGTGAGGGCCCGACGCTGCGCCGCCCAACTGGGGCAAACCGCCAGCGTGTGCAGAGCCGATTCCTCACTGCAGTCGCAGTGGTGACAGGCGGGACTCAATTCCTTCCTAGCGACCGAGTGCAGGTACTTCCTGAAGCAGCCGTGCCCGGAAAGAACCTGCGTCAGTCGGAAGGAAAAGGTCCCGTGCTGCCGCCCTGCCCACTCGACAATGACCGGCTGGAGCGCCTCCACGGCGACAAAGCCAGCACGTGGAGCCTCCAGCCGGGACGACCAACGAGCCATCGTGGCTCGGCGAGCGGCCTCACGCCACTCGCGTACGTCTTCAGGCGGGGGCCGACTGCCGCTTCCCGCCCGGAACTCAGTCGTCCGCCGATAAACTTCGGCGAGCACTTCCGCCTCCAAATCCCACGGGGGTATCCCGGCCAACGTGCACGCCGCCTCCGTCGACACGGTACGGTGTCCGCGTACAGCTCTAACCGCCATGACCCTCTGAGTCGCATCCATTCGCTGCCACCTGATTATATAGCAAGGCTTTATAGTTATACCATCACGCGTTCCATCCTGCTTAAAACTGCTGAGAATTTAAAGTATAATTTTATTTGAATATGTACCTACCAATCAATGATATAATAACTTATATTTACTATACTGGTTATCAGTTTTTATGTTATGTTCTTCCTGATGGGTAGGGATGGAAAATTTTAGCATTTAGTGATATAGAGAAAGCCGATCTACTCTTGCAGGGTGCAGTACCTCCGACAATACAGCACAAGACCAATGCATACAATAGACTGAAATCTTTCGTCTCAGTTCTGAGATCCATGACAGCACCTAGGTTTGCAGTAGTACCCGTTATAAATTTCAAATACTTTAGAAGAATACCCATAAATTAACTAAATTAACTAGAAAGAAGGTCTCGTAACTCTGTCTAGAGTTATTTTTCAATTTCTAAACTACCTGCCCGATCACTTTCTCATTGCGCTGTTATATCCAGTAATTATAGTGTCAGGTACGAGCTATCGCGGCAGCTCTGTAGAAACTTTTAATAGACTTGTGTTTTTTACCTGGAATCGGTTTTGTGTGTAGTAAGGAAATACATATTTATGTGTCATTGGCAGGCCCAGGCAATAACGGGGACTAAGAAAGCTAGAGGGATGAAAGCAAGAGAGGTAAAGATAGCTAGGAGAAAAAGGGCTTGGAAGGTCGAAAGAAAGTAAAGGTAACGTTGTAACTGAGTATTTTATTTAAATGTTACAGAGCTAGGGCATAGCGGAATCGTAGCAAAGCAATCGGATTAAGCCCACTGTGGGTTGGAAACCGGCGAATTTATGAAGACATAAATGGATACCTACTGTGCTGTAAACGAGGAAACTATTTCTGGTAGCTGCTTATTGAACGTTCGACACGCGTAGAGCTATGTATAAATACACACGGAAAAGGTATACATGCTGAGCTTACCACAACTATTAAACGGTCTGTATGATTATACGCCACCTTAATGCTATAAGTATTACGATAAGTTATCTTTATTTACAAACAAAGAAACTCAATTTCTATAACTTAAAAGTCTTCTAGGACTTTCTCACTTAACTAAGCGTCATTGTTGAAAACGAATGAAAGCCCGTAGTACGAAGTACGTAAGCACAGACTGATTTATAAAACTGGCGGAACCAATGCATTTGAATGTGTAAGGTTATTATTATTATTTAGTTTCTGCACACGCATTATCTACCTACTGAAATGGTATATTAAATATAGTATTGTTGATTATGTGCATTGTATACAGTTTATCGCATAATTCATAACAATTTTAATGTTATTAGTTACTAGCTGCGTCCCTAGGTTTCACCGGCGTAAGTCCCGGTGACGTGGGAATGTCGGGATAAAAAGGCACTGCCCTGCTCGCAACGGTCGTAGCGTGATGTTTTGCCTTTTGATATTCCCCAATGAATACTCTATCCAACACAAAAATAATTATTCAATTGCGACTGATAGTTCCAGGTTTAAACAATCAAACAAAACTTAACTAAAACTCATTACCTACTACACTACCTAACAAAAACTCTTCAGCTTTGTTATATTACTAAAGATAGTATAGATTATTTTGTTAGGTATTAGTTGTTTTCTTCATATTTCTCTCATTGTTATAACCTGGCAGCCCACCGTCCGTGTACAACACCAGGTGTAAGCAGAATACAAGTGTTACTTCCTCGATGTAACATTTCGCTGACCTAACGACCATTTTTGTCTCATGCAGAGGTTTTTTTTAATTGTAAATTTGATTCTTTTTTTAGTTATACGCCTGTTATAAATCTCTTATACGTATGTTTGAGCTCAAAATAAATTTATTGCTTTCTTTCTTTTAAAACAACCAAAAAACGTTACTGTAACGCACAAGTGCAGTTCCTAAATCGCAGAGAGACAACATGGAATGCTCGGTTTATGTTTATTCCCGATATGCCACAAGCTGTCCTTGTCGTAAGTGCTCTAGATACCTAGAGCACTTACGACAAGGACAGCTTTGTTCTCGTTTCCATTACATAAATATATGTAATCGCATCACTTTAGAACGGCTGCACTAATTTGGCTAATTAGTTTTTGTTGTTTTTGTTTTATTTTATTATTATTTATTATTTTCAAACTCCCGCAGGAGTTACTCCTGTGTCGCGGGGCACTTTACAAACATACAAACAACGAACACAAAGAACACCCAGACTCAGGTGGGAATCGAACCCACGACCTCTGGCTCAGCAGTCAGGGTCACTAACCACTACACCAACAGGCTAGTAATTTGTGGGAAAATATTTGTATGAAATAATATTTTTGAAAAAACAATGTGAATGTTGGAAATTTTGACGTTTGACTTTTTTGTGTGTGTTTGACGGCGGCGCTGCAACCGGGTTACAGAATTCTGATTTCATTATTGAAGGATATTTCTATATGACATGTGTGTACCGTAACGTGTAACCCGTGTCGTAAGTGTCGTTGCGACTGGGCTTTTTAGGATTCTTATGGATTTTTTTTTCGACAATTACTTTTTTGTATTTAAATGGCTCTCGGGTTGGTTTGGATTAACAATTTTTCCCCAGAAGGCTGCTGCAATCGCGTTCTAGACAACATTTAGTTTTAGACGAAACTTACTGTAACGTAAACTGAAACGAATTTTTTAAGATTTTAGTATTTTGATTTCAGCGTATTTGTTTCATTGACGAAATCACTTATGACACCAAGAAGAAAATCCAGAATTTATTGATTTATAATTACGTTTTAGTGTAAAATATATTACATTAATCTTCTAATATATAAAATTCTCGTGTCGCGGTGTTTGTAGTTAAACTCCTCCGAAACGGCTTGACCGATTCTCATGAAATTTTGTGTGCATATTGGGTAGGTCTGAGAATCGGACAATGGCCCCAATTCTGTTACTTAACTCGCTAAATTAAAGTTCACTAAATTTTCTTCATATAAAAAGTAAACCTTGTACACTTAGAAACAAGGTCTTATTTCAAATTGAAACAAGTAGGTAACATATGTCGCTATCGAAATAAGCAATTTATTTGTCGACTAAAGTCTAATACGCTTAAATAAACTTTAATACCACGTAGCGAGAGCCGCTATCCGTTGAATGCCATCTCTTTTGCTCTGTGTTTTTAGTAAGCGTCTTCGTAGGTGTAGATTAAAAACACGTCATCCTTGTTCGTTTTGAACAAGTTTTTATATGGCAATTATACAGCGTTTGAATAAATGAAGACTCTCGCTGCGTAGAAATAAAGTTGAGTATACGTTGACAGGTTGTAGTGAAATTTAGCGGCGCTGAGAAATAGATGCTAGTAACAAATAGACCTTATTACGAAGAACACTAGGTTGATTTCATATGAAGAAATTAAGTCAGGTTTTAGTTTAGTCGAGTGTACAATAGAATCGGCACCAATGTCTATTTTTCATCCCCCTAAATGTTAAGGTCCACCCCTAATTTTTTTTTTTAATTTTTACATAAAAAAATTTTTTTTTATTTTTTTTGATACAGCATTAGAAAATACATACAACCCTCTACGATCAACCCCTGTTTTTTAATAGCGATATTAGTATTTTTACTTTCATTGGTACAATTTCTTTAAAGTATTTAATCCAGTGAAAATAGAAAGTGCGATTGTTATAATTGATTTTAATAATCGATTGCCGTCAAGTCGATGTCAAACTTTTTTTTTATGGAATAGGGGGTTAAGAAGCAGACGGGTCACCTGATGGTAAGTGACTACCGCCGCTCATGGGCACCTGCAACTCGAGAGTCACAAGTACCTAGTAGTAGAGGAGGGAAGATGGAGAGAGGGAAGGGTTAGGGCCACCGGTAACCTCATTCACTTGGCGAAGTACAACGAATCATTGATTCACTGCCGGTTTTCTGTGAGGCCATGATATCACTCCTTTCGAGCCGGCCCATACGTGCCGAAGCATGGCTCTCCCACTGTTAAACTTTAAATATGTCAGTTAAGTTAATGAAGTACTTTGAATTTTATAGGCCGTCAATCCGTCAATAGACCACAGCGCTCCATTCTTTTTTCAGTCATAGACCCCAACCTCACAATAAGTTAGCTATTTTTTATTTGACTACCAAAATATACATTAGAAATAAGTAATATGGCAAAACAACGTGTGCCGGGTCAGCTAGTATTTGCATAAAATACCTCTAAAAAAAGATTGAATTGTTTGAACGAGGTAAAAATGTTCAAAAGGAAAGGTTAGATCTATTATTGGTCCAACAATATACTACTAACTTTGAAGTTGCACTGACGCTGTTGAAATGACATTTTTTATTTGACGGGTTTTCCAAAAATTTTAAACTGAGTGTTAAAAAGCATCAATTCGTATCGGTGTCCAAAACTGACGAAATCTTTTACTAGTTCGCCAAATGCCGAATTGACCCGAGTAAGATGAATGTAGTTCTACCCCTAGTTTTATTGACTGGATCCGGCCATACTAATGTAAATATATCTTTAGATTTACAGAGTGACAGAACCTTTCCACAATAACGTTTGCACGTTATTGTGGAAAGGTTAGATGTAAGGACTTATTTACGACACACATACATAACATCCAGCGTGTAATCATTGAGTTTTTGTTTGTTGAAAATCGATCTTGTTTTTAAGAAAAGTTAAATTTTTTAAGAAAAAAGACATTGTTTGAGAGAGCTTTATGATGCTTCTTTTAAAGAATGGAACTCAATTTCTTTTTAAGATGAAAGAAATTAATATTTATCAAACAAATTTCATATAAATAATGTATTTTTTCTTAGCTATTTTTCATTAAATCAATTTTCGAACAAATCAACTTCCGTTTTTAATTATTTGTCCAGCTTTGTTTGTATAAAAATGTGTTACTCTTCAGAAAAAAAGATATTTTGTGAAAAATGTGTTATTATTTTAAACATTTCAATCCTAATTCCTTGCGTTTTGATCATGTCAATATTTCATAATACAATATAATAATTTCAGAGAGAAACACAAAAAAAAAAATAGATGATTTGTTTACCAATTTCTATCTTTACAAATCGTTCTTAATTATATTAACACCACTGTATTATATGAATGCGAGGCAATTGAATATATTATTTTATAACATTTTTATTTTTATAAAAACATCACATTCAAACTGGTATTAAGTCTTTTATTGAGAAACCAGACAGTAAGTAATCCAAAGCGCAATAGTAAAAGTACGAAAAGGGTATATCAGACACTATGTGTAAATAACATCTGCTATGTTATTTACACACAGCTTCTGATATACACCTACATCAAAAGAGATGGATTGAACTCTGAAAACCTTAATTAGGGTTCGCGGTCCCAAAGTAATCAGAAACAAAACAAAATATCATTGCACGTTGTCGTTGATATCTATTTAAAATTCCACACTCCGACCCACACCAGTACCGTGCATAAATACGAATTTTGAATATATCTCGTTCATATTTGTTATGCAAGTCCGGATGGAACCACAAGAGCGTTGTTGTATTCCGGTTTACCGGTTTGGCGCGCAACCAGACGCCAAGTGATAGCTGTAAGCGACATTTCATAAAAAGTCCGCCGAGTTTTAGACTCGAATATGAAAATACTACTTGCTGTGCATGTGAGCTGGATAGATATTTTTTCATCGAGGATTAACCGTAATGGCCTGTCATCCGAAATCTGTGTCCGAATGATTCACATAGATATGTATGATATAGAAGGGAAACAAGACTTCCGAAGGTTTACCGAAATTTAAACGTCACTTTATTTAACTATATTAACGACTAGCAGCGCCTCTCGGTTTCACCCGCGTAAGTCCCGATCCCGTGGGAATGTCGGGATAAAAAGTAGCCTATGCGTTAATCCAGGTCTCCAGCTATCTACATACCGAGTTTCGCAATCGGTCCAGTACTTTTTGAGCCCATTCGTTACAAACATACTTACACACAAATCTTTCCTCTTTATATTATTATTAATTTTATATAATATTAGTATAGATGATTTTACGTGTTGATTATTTGAGTGGTGTTGTTTTGTTAAGTTGAGCATGTATCAGAAGGAATGTCGACTCTAAATTTGTTAAAGCACTTAAATTACAGATAATCATATAGTTTGCAACTGCCAAGCGTGTATTAGGAAGTAGGTAGCCCGGCGGTCCACCATCGACGGCTTTTAGCCTTATTAAACCCTTATAGTTGATTGATTAACTGTTACTTTTGCCGATAAACACTTGCAAAATCAGGTGTGTCATTTGCGCGTACGGTTCTTTGGACCTATAACCTGACTGGTCACTCTAGTCACCAGAATTTACATAATAGCTATTCATGTCGTTTGGATTTTTTAGAATATTATACTACTCCAATCGAAGATCAAAGCGGAATTTGTTATGCGCTAATAGCTGTGTAGTGGTGAACTTTGATATCATTAGTTATTTGATAAAAACAAAGTTCGCGGTCCGGCGGTGGCCTGATCCTATCCGCTCGACATGAATTTCTTTCATAATTATGTATTTATACGGGTATTAACGCGATCACGAAATTGCTTCTCTGAATGAATTGCCTGACATTTACACACATCATTATATCATGGAATGCGAAAGTATAAAAGTATGTATTTCTGGCGACCCTACTTACCACCAGAAATACAACACTACGCTAGAGTTTTGGGATAACTAATTAATGGACGGTCTAATGCTGCGCGTGAAACATTCAAAGTCGAGCCACTCTATATAAATCAAATACATAGTTAAATACATAGTTTATAGTTCAAATAAATCTGCTTACCGCGTGACAACACAAAAAAATCCGCTTAAAAAAGTCCAACGGCTATTAACTACAAATTTTGCTAATACTGTTAATTGAAGAACAGACATAACGACATCGCTCAAACAAGATATTTACACTAAGAAAGTGCAATCCTAGCACGAAGCCGCCGTCAAGAGCCGCCGTAGTAAGAGGATTCCCTCTGAGCTATTGTTGACTCGCTGAATAGGGTTGCTCAACAGACAATATACTTTGGTAAAATCTTTAACGATGTTTATATAATGATATTGATATTTTACTTAACAGCTTGTCGATAAACACGAAATAAAAACGTTTACAAGTACTTCAATAGTTTCTCTTTCAGTTAAATAAGTGTTTGTTTAAGTGTGTCCACCCTACTTTGCTTGTGATGTAGTATGAGGAGATGGCATTATTTCTCTAAGTCGAGTTTCGAGATTATCGCTTCTTTTCAAAAATATGGAATGTTTTACATTCAAAGGATGGAATATTCTACCGTCATCTACCGTGGTAAAATTGTGCATCGACCTTTCTGTCATGAGTCATGATTTGCCGAGAATCCAATGTGGGTTTCTGTCAAAACAGAACAGTAACTCAGATGTTGCTTTGTCTATATATATGTATAAGGTTTTTCATAGCTACACAACCTATAGACGCGGGAGTAAGTCCTATGGCAGGTGTTGCCGAGGCGCCTAACTAGATTCTTGTAAAATCGAATTATTACAAAATGCAGTTGACAATACCATAACCATACATGTTTTTAAATTCATTGTCGACTTGAAAATAAACAGGAAAACTTGGTAAAGATAATAATACAAGTAAGTGACGTTGTACTATATTTTCTGACCGTAATTTTCTTTCTGTTATTCGCAGAAACTGATATCTGCTTTGAAATAATCAAATTCAGTGCTCGAAACTTACCTAGTAAACACAAACGCAACTTCTGGCAACAATGTTCACAACAAGTCAAACAATAGCAATAAACTGAGCACTGAGTTACTTGAATAAGGCAATTAAGACTTTGCTGTATATGCTTACTAGAACCGGACACCAACTAATAAGGCAGCGTGCAGTTACCAGAATCGCTACTTAAGAAAATTATAGAAAATTTTTCAGAAATCTGAAAAGACTTCTAAGGACCCTCACTTGATTATGCTAAACTAATGGAACCTATTTTAATTTGAATTGAATTTTGGAATTTCAACTCATAAACATCTCTTTAAGCAGGGTATGTATCCAAATGAAATTAAAAAAAACTGGTGTCAAGCCCATCAACAAATAAAAAACCACAAATAATTACTAAAAGTAAACCTCATGACCTTTGATATCAAAGATTAATGGAAATTATTAAAAAAGAAATTGCAGGTAAAAATCTAAATGTACAACATTAGGGCAAAAGAATATAAAAGCAGACCAAGCCGCGGGAAGAGAATCTACATATTAATACGTGAAGAGGATTCTTTGTACCTCTTTTTAAGAAAATTTCGCGAACGTAGTAACGTGAATTTTGGAATATTTAGTTTATATTATATAGAAAAAGTGCAGAAAGCTAAAATTTTTAAACAATATGTCTTCTTACAACTATAAAAATTACGTGAAAATGGCTTAATGACATTACACGAGTCCAGTATAGGCATTGACCTGTCATGGTAAGTCTATACAATGACAGGTCAAGTTATACTGGCCAATGAAAAAACCATGATCGAAATTCGACCACCACGCGATCTCTAGTCTTTCTTAAATACTTACACAAATATATGTCAAACTTATTGAACGGTGCCGATAGCATTGTTATGGTAATTGGGTTATTTATTGTCGACTATGATGAAGGTTGCATTTCTGTCCAAGGCCGATGGTTATATTACATAATATGGGTTTCAAATAACAAATAGAAATAGATCGTATCAATCTAGGTATTGATTGAACTGCAGTCCTAGTCATAAATTGACAATAGGCTAAGCCAAACTGGGCAAGACCACATTATATTCTGCTTGCGCAATGTTCTACAACTATTTAGATAAATTACAAAACTAGTTTTGTCATTCAGTGCTTAGATAATACGAGCCGGAAATTATGAAAAATAAAATATATGTGTTTTAAAGGTACAGACAGATGTATAAACAGTACGTTTCTAACACAAAGCATATAAACATTTAAAGTTTAGCCTGTATGTATGCATATCTCAAATGTTGAAGGATAGATACCACATTAATTTACCTCATCTCTCTTTCTCTTGTCTTCAAATTTAAGAGCTACGCTCCTCTCGGTAGAAAAATCGCCACTCCTCTGCGATATTTTTGACCTCCTTATAAGTCTCGACAACGACTTTCTCCTTCACTTGTTTTATAAAACTTTTTCTCGGCCTTCCTCGCCTTCTCTTTTCCTCTATTTTGCTTCCAAACAATTGAAGACGTTGTCGTTTCTTATCAAGTAGCCAACTATTTGAACGATTCTATTATCTTTATCCCAATGTCAAAAAAAAAACCGTGAATGATACCCTCGACAGATTCGTAATGATATTTGAATTAATAAAGCTACAAATACTAACTTGCACAGAACCAACTTCAACAATGACTCTTGTGAAATGGAAAATGACAAACTACAATTGAAAACTAGCCAACTAATGCCACATTTCCAGCTGAATTTCCCCATGGCTTTATATTTCTACAATCCGAGGAAACCAAGATGTCCTCCCAAAATGAGGACACGTACCAAAACCACTCCCATGGCGAAAATAAAATATATTGTCAATAAAACGCTCGCGCTGTATCGTAAAAGGATTACTAACACATGTATCCTAGTTTGGGCGATTCTAACGTGTAGAGTGATCGAGTTATATCGCCTGTGAAAGTTTATTGGCTAGATTTAATTGTAAGGTTTACTAGTAGAAATGCTTGAAAATAGAAAGGAAATTCCATCCATTCCATCACTGAATAGAATGGCTGAAAGATACTCTCTTTTGAAGTAGGAATCACACAATGTTTCATGACATGGGGTGTGTTCCGGACTAATTCTTTTAAAAAGAAGGTAGTTATTATTTCGGGTTTAAGGAGATTTGAATGAATATTTCAAAGTTTCGTTGCTTTTTAGGCATAAACTTAGTATATTTTACACTTTTACAGTAAGTTTATATTTTTAGGTCATCTAAGACGTCAAACGAATTGCTCGTCAATTATTTATATAGAACACGTTATAGAATCTTCACTGCCCCTCCTCAACGTACCTGTTTTTTATATCTGTTCATTGTATCGTATTTTATCATAACATTAGATACGACGCAAGTCTATTAATTATTCACAATACATATCATAAGATTACAATAGGCCTTGAATACTAAATTCAGCCTTCATCAAGTTATGTCAGCAGTAAAGTACAGCATTACAGAGGTACCTTACAAGAAGTTCGTGTCATACAAAAACCACTTGAATATGCATGCGGCGTTTAAGTCGGTCGTCAGGTAATTACAATTCATCATGACGGCAAGGAGCCCAGCAGAATTTGCACGTGTAGTACCGAAACTTGCTAGCAGTTTGTCGTAAGACACCCACCCGTATGAGCTGATTTACTGGATATTGTACAACTTATAGGCGGTAGCGATAAAGGAGCAATGTTACGTTCCAGGAGAAGGATTATTTGTCTTACTTGTGATAACAACTTAACATGAAATGTACACAGAGCAAATATATTTTCTCTGAATGGGAAAGCACCTGGGCTAAACAAAATAATGCAATAAAACAGTGTTACATCTGTGGAGTAAAATCTCCCAGACTGAGAGGGGCCCTTACACAGTCTACAATTCGTTTGAATACGACAGTTTTACAAACCGACAAACCGTAGCGTAGGAGAGCTCGTAACCTTCGCGAACAACTAACAAGACCGAGAGCTTTTCTGGGCTGCGAAAAAGATTTGGTTGATAGGAAAGCCTATCCAACTAGCCAACTGAGTTAAAATCAACACAATAGTTTTAATTTCAAACCACATTAACGGAACTTGAAAAAAAAATATTTAGAATTAATTTCATAATTCTTTTACTAAGGATGTAACAAAGATAAACATGTTCTTGGTTATGTGAAGATCGGGTTTTTATAAACACCTAGCTCGGTACTCCTTATTTATGTAACGGAGTAACTCTCATGGAGTGTTCAGATAGAAAATATCAGGCGGAAAATATTTACATCTGCAGCTTCTTTAAGAAGAATACGTAACTTCCTGCCTACTTCTACTAAAATTGAACTTGCGCAATCTGTTCTCCTCCCCATTCTTGTCTATGCCGACGTATTTCGATCTTAATGAGGATACATTTGAGAGACTCCAGAATTTCTGTATAAGATTCATCTTTGGCTTACGCAAGTATGATCATATTTCCGAATTTCGTACCAAACTCAAGTGGCTTCCGATTCGCCTTCGTCGGAATACTCATATTTTCTCTTCACTGAATAATATCTTGATTAACCCTTCGACCACTGTATAACTCAATAAACGTTTCGGATTTATTCATGACACACATAATAGGTACTTGAGATCATCGGAAATTAAAACCTGACGTTGGAAATTCCAACCCCACTCCCACAACTTTATCCGACATATCTTTTATAGTTCAAGCTGCACGCCTGTGGAATGCATCGCCAAGCTATAATTTTCATCATATCATTTCATCAACCATTTTTCAGAAACTCGTCAAGGATCACTACCTATCTCTTTAATAACTATATGTACATATGTCTTTTGTTGTACAATAAACTGTACTCATCTCTATCTATGTAACATCCGTGTCTTCTTCGCGAAACAGAGTTAGTAGGTAGGACACATTTTATGATTATTGCAACAATGTCTGTTGTAATGGAGACCGTTTTATCCCTCAATGAACAGCGAGGGTATATTTCAAGAAAAATGGTTCACATTTATAAGAATATGGTATACTATCAAAATTAATTATTCTAGATATATGTTAGGCCCTCATCCAACACTGTGCTACTTTTGGCGTTGAGAGAGCCTATATGTAATGTATCATTAGGCGGGCAGTGTAATTGTTGTCCACCTAATATTGTTTAAGGAAATCGATTATGACGAAACTGGCAAAAAAGCCATAACAACTCTTCTTATTAAAGCACCAAGTGTAATAACACAGCCCTATTCTGTAACTTGGACCATAAACCTGCGACTTGCGCTGAGCGTCGCATACTTATGAATTTAATAAGACTCCAGGAACAAATTACGTCGGCAACGAGTCAACTACACCCGATAGCGAGTAGGAAACTTTATTAAGTGCCGCCTTACCGCTCATTTGTAATCTGATTACGCAGTATTTTCGTGTGAAGTAAGACACTAGATGTTTAATTTTGTCTAATTGAGTCGGGTTAGGTACTTTTATACATCATCAATACAAATAATTACAATTGAAGTGTCAAAATAACAGTTTTTTAAGCTCATACAGTTACTATACCTAAAAACCTATTTTGTTAATTTTTGTCCGTCAGTCTGTCTGTCTGTTTGTTCCGGCTAATTTCCGGAACGGGTGGACCGATTTCCAGGGGGCTTTCACTGGCAGATGACTGGTGTTATAAGGAGTAACTTAGGCTACTTTTATTTTGGAAAGACTATTAGGGTTCCGCGCAAAATATATAAATATGTACACGCGAGTGAAACGCGGGAACTGCTAGTATAATATGCATAAGTACAGGTACGTAACATTGAAACAATACTAAAGGAGGATAAAATAGACGTATGTACCTAGTTTAAATACAACAACAGTAAATAGCATAAACTTTCGCTAGTATGGTATATTGGTATTGGTATTGGTATTGGTATAGGGCTCTGTTTCCGCATTAAGACTCATAAGCGGTCCATTATGCGTACAGGTGGGCTGACTAGTTGAGCCAGCCTAGCTCCTTCCAGAAGCGCAGAAGCCTCCTGGGGCAATCACAGGCTTCTAGGAGCGACCTCGCTCCCGCGAGGATACTTGCCCGTTGTGTGGCCACTCCCTCGCACTCCAGGATAACGTGGGCGGCCGTTTCCTCCGCGTTGAGACAGCCTCTACATAGAGGACTGTTTGTCACATTGATGGTGAATAGGTGTCGGTTTAGGGCCAAATGGCCCGTAATAGTTCCTATCACTATTCTGATGTCAGGTCGGTTGAGACTGAGCAATCTGCAAGTCAAACGAGGTGAGACCTTCGTCAGCACCAGTTTGGATTGTCTACAGCCGGGTGTGTCGGCCCAGCGGTTGTTGTGTGTTTCCCGAGTCCGTTGTCTTACCCATGAGCGAAGTTGACTAAAGGGAAGTGGCAACAGTGTAGTTGGACCTGCTACTGTCGTTGCAGATCCCCTCCTTGCCAGCTCATCGGCGACATCGTTCCCGAGTGAGTCACTATGCCCCTTGATCCATTGGAGGATTAGCCCGTTGTCGGAGGCTAGACGTTCCAGTGTCTGGTGGCATTCGTATATAAGACCGGAGTTCATGGTGTTGCCCTCCAGGGCTTTTAGAACGGCCATACTGTCTGACAGTATACGGATGTTATACTCCTTTATACATCTTGACATGACCGCAGTAGCGGCGTAGATTATCGCAACGCACTCGCATTGAAATATGGAACTGTGCTGCCCTAACGCCAGTGATATTGTTATGTTCAGGTCTTGTGAGAAAATTCCGGCTCCAGTCCCTGTCCCCATCTTAGAACCGTCCGTGTATATACGGACTTCATTTATGCCAGATTGATCTCGGTCGTTTTCATATAGCTGTATTCGGTATCTCCTTTCGAAGATGTGTTGTTTGGGGATCCTATCGCATGGGGCAGCTATCAGTGGTTGATAGTCCACTAATTCATTCCATAGTCTGGAATGGGAACCCTCTCGGTTGTACCACAGACCCAGGTGTTTGAGTCTGATGGCTGCCACAGCTGCTTCCTGCTGTATAAATAGGTCTAGTGGTGCTAGGTCTAGAGCTACTTCCAGGGCAGCTGTGGGAGTCGTGCGCATGCATCCAGTAGCGGCAGCACATGCGAGTCTCTGGAATTGCTGCAACTTGTTACTGACGGTGCTGAGTTCTGTTCTCTGCCACCAGGCAATAGCACCGTACGTGATGATAGGCCGTATGACCGTTTTGTACAGCCATAGGGTGATTTTTGGTGATAAGCCCCAGCTTTTGCCGAGGAGTCGCTTGCATTGGCAGAAAATAATGCTCGCTTTGTTCAGTTTCATGTCCAGGTGCCTGTTCCATAGGAGTTTGCTGTCAAGTATCACTCCTAGATACTTGACCTCCTTGGTAAGGACTAGGCGGGTGTCGAATAGTTTAGGTAGTCTTAATTCTCCTAAACTACGTTTATTTGTGAACATAATCAGTTCCGTCTTTGCCGGGTTCACTGTTAAGTCGTGTTTCTCACACCACTGTTCGACGACCTTCAGTGCGGTTAGTATGATATATTCCCCATAGCAAACTTTATATAAATACAATAAAGCAATATAAATAAGCAGGATAAACGAAGAAGCGGGAACACATGTTTTAACACTATTAACTGCTTTTAAAGTAAGGGTCGCAGAAAAAGCGTTTATTTGATTTGGCAACTAAATTACTCTACTAATTTATATATAAATATACGTAAAGATTTTAAGATGTATTTTAGAAATACCTATACTTTTCTATACACAACAAGTTTCCAAACAAGCACATAGTTTGCCAGATGGCGAGCGGCTACCAGCGTTATGAAACTTTCACTCCTAATATGCTATTTTTTTTTATAAAGCTACGGTTTCAAAAGTCGTACTGTTTGAAGTCTATGGCAGCTTTTCACTGCTTGTTCATGGTGTGAATGAGGTGATGATGAAAAATAAAATAAGGTAAATAAAATAGGTGCGCGTATACAAAGCAAATGCAAGCATCATTAGCGTTTATGGACGCTTTACGTGGTCAAAAGTTATTTACAATATCCAAAACATTTTATTATCACCATTGATATCAACTTAGTGATATAAAATTATGAATATTTATCACCCACTTTCCGCTATAGCCACTCAAGGTACAGGTGCGCTTAAAAGAAACAATTAGTTTAAAGTTATACAAGTAAGCTCTCACGTATTAAAAATATACTTAGCGATTCTACCGTCTACTACACTGCCCGTTTCTGTGCCTGCTCCCGATCTTCTTTGTACTCTTACTCCCCCTACGGGGGGAGGTTAGTGGGAACTTGGATTAACTAAATTAGCTACAGACCCCGATTAGTATATTCAACTAGGTATTACTAAGGTACAAATTAAATCTGTAAAGAAATGAACTTTAGATAAACTAACAGCATCAGAAAATAAGTAGGGCAGGGGCAAAGTTTACATACTTCCCATAAGCCAGTAAATGAATAGTTTACAATTACAATGCTGCGACTTTTGATCGTGGCTACGAAAGACGATCAACAGACGCGGTGATGTGATCATAATCTTGACACGGCCAATGGCGTGCTTATATTTTTAGCGTTAAGTCGAGGATGAAGAGTGTGGGAGTTAAGTATTATTGCTGTTTGAGTGTGAGGTAGCCGAACACATTTTATTATTTATAAGTTGATAAAATAATAGTTACTCGAAATGTAAACATACGGTAAAGATGGCAATTAATATATCTTCTATATACATTTATATTTATTTTATTTCGGACAAGCGTACAACCCGTTTGAAGGTTAATTGACAGTTTACGCTGTGCACACATTCAGCACGGGATGTATTGGAAGTTGCTGAATTGAAGCATATTTTCTCGAGGTTTATCTACCTATTACAATCACCCATTTGTAATTATACTCGCTGTGATCACCGGTTGATCATCGATGATGTAATTTAATTGAAACGTAAAATCTTTACCTAAAATACAAATTTTGTATATAATTTTATTATGCTCATACCTGTGACCAAAAAGGTACAAACAACATATATTGAAAGCTATATTTTTGGTCCCACGTAATAGTACCTAAGTGATAGCTTATTGCTGTTTACCGTGTCTATTGGACGTTTTCAGACTTCGGGCAACGGTTGAAAATTTCGTAACAGAAACGTGTCTACGATCGTACCAAAATATAATTGCAAACATGTTTCCAGGCCAAAGAGGCAGAGAGAAGTTGAATATTTTGGTTAAATAGTTGTATAGGCATGCATTCAGTTGTTTCTTAAAGTTCAGTAGTCCAGTCACACATTCAACTGTTAGAAAAGAAAAAAATATGAATGCCATAAGTTGCCAGTACGTTATAATAATATCACACGGTCTTTATTCCTAATAAACAGGCGGCATTAAGTCATGAATGCTACCCGAGAGTTTTACCAGAACAATGCGTAAGCGAATAAAATAGTTTTAAAGTCGAGTTATCTCCGGGCGCCAGATGTGGCAATCCGATTTTGTATCCTAGGAGTGCAGCAATGGAGCTAAACGTACAAAAAGCAGTGATAGAACGGACAGACACTATTTATCTTTAAAACTGCAGTCGTCTTTGTTTGCGTTTTGTCACAGAAGGATTGTTTATACACATTGTTCAGGTTGAATGTCTGCTAAAAAAGGCTGTCGTGTTTTGTGAGTAGTTGAACATGTTATATTTGTTGCGGTATGCTGTGATGCTAATAACCAAATAGATATTGTAAAATTAGGAATATATATGAAGAAGGAAGAAGCTTCATGCCTCAGCGTCTTCGTTCGAAACCTCGCACTATAGACGTTGATTTAAATATCATAACCGTCTCTAGTTGTCTACACCGATTTGTAGTATGTATATTTTATACTGAAGTATGGTTAATTATAAGCTGAATTCAAGTGCATGTAATTATTTGTGCGTTTCAAAACAAGCTAAGATTTAATTAATCAAACGTTCTGAAAACTTTTCGTAAATTGATTTGGCAAATCCGAATCCTGTCAGTTCCAACCGATATTGCGACGCCTTACTAGCGGTATTTTTCAAAGACACCGTAATAATATTTTTAACACACCACCTATAACAAATTAACAATATTCATAATTATGATGAAATAATTTCGAAACATACATTTTATAATCGCTTGGTTGCAAGTTTGTTTTTATAATAAAAACTGACAAACTCTCAAAGTGTGTCTTATTTTACGTTAATGAAATTCAATACCAAAATGTCAAAACTTATCATAGGGATTTTTTTCTTATAAAAATACCACCAAAGTTTATAACTTTTTTGTTGATTTACCAGCAAAAAAATCTTGTTGTGATAAAAATTGCAATGTTAAATAACTAGTTAGTTTTACATGTTTATACAATGGCAACACTCTCGTCCTCTACCTTTTTTTTTTCTTTTGAAATCCGCCATCGTGCAGGTTGGTTGTATTTTGCACTGTGTTTAATATTAGACAAATAATAGTATTCAACAGTATTTTGGGGCCTTTTCATTCTCATACACCACAAACCCTTATCAAATCTTTTAGACAAACCTTGCCCTGGCAATTAAGAACACAACAAAAAAAAAATCAGTCAAGCCGTCCTCAAGTGATGCTCCGCCATAAATGTGGCATATTAATATTAACACGCTTTTATTGTAAACAAGTTTTGGAAGTAATTTTTAACCTATACTAACTTTTAAACTTTCGCGTTCCATGATATAATATTATTTACGTATTTACGGCAGTTCAGAGGTATGTAATACCTTTTCGTGATCGCGTTAGTTCCTGTAAATACATATTATACAATTTTAACCTACTTATAAGTGTCGAAGTGTGAAACTCTTTTATTCGGTTTGCCCGTGTTTTGTAGTTTCACTTAACTATGATTATTGTTTATAAATATATTTACCTTTGATCTCTAACGAACAGCAAGCATTATTGGCATTTATTTGCCCTCGAAGTGAAAGGTGTATCTTTTTACCACCAAAAAATGCACAGTTCCTAGGGGATTAAGAATAACGCAAGCGAAGCTCAGGCTAGAATGTGTACATAAAAGAAAAACCGTTGTCTAGTCTTTTTATTCAAAGAAAGGTTTGTAACCCAGCTTTTGATATTCAACACACCATGTCATGCAACACAAAGTAATTCTTTGATAACTAAGGTTTTATATAACGAACGACCGGTCACCCCTCATTTGCGTAACCTTTGAAGCTGCTCACTTTCGACCAATACTTTGATATAAAAGATTTTTTTTTTAATTTATACAGCAAAAATATAGAGTTTTATTTATGATTAGAAGTGATTTCTTCTTTGTGGAGCATATTTAACGCCTAGGTATTAAAAGAGCATTTTTAAAAGTATGCCGGTCGACTAACAAAAATGTACGCTTGCTCACTTGATAATGTGGTAGGAATAGACAGACTTTGAAAGGAATACACCAAGTGATCAGTGTTTCGTATACATTACATATATAAGTATATTATGTAAAACTACAGCTTAGAAATCATAAATCAGTATTTATCTAATATGTTAAGAAAATACTATATCAATTCAAATTGCTGTGCCCAACAGCGGGGCAGTTTAAGCTAAGCTAAGAAAAGAAATTTAAACAAACATAATTTAAATTCTTAAATAATAATTAAGTAGGAGCACATTATTGTTTTGGGTAGTTCACTTGATTTTTGGTGAAACGTAGCATATACTTGCGACAAAATTGATGATGAAATACAGTTTCTTGTGAACTTACAAAGCAGTTTTTTATTTTACTATTCTGTTTAAGGACTTATTATTTTCAAGAAATCGATATCATGCTTACCTTTCTACGTACGAAGGCGGCACTGAAAATTTCGGGAATCAAGGAAGTGACACAACATTAATGTTTAAAAATTTATTTATTGCTTTTCGAAGTATTTTCCGCGAAATTTGACACATTTTTCCATACGATGGAACCAATCTATGAAGCAACCATTCCATTCGGAAGTTGGGGTCTCCAAAATGGCCGTTTTGTAGGCGTCCACAGCTTCTTCAGGTGATGAAAATCCCTGACCACGCAATTTATTCTTTATTTTAGGGAAAGTATAGAAATCATTAGGGCTTAGGTCGGGGCTGTACGGCGGATGGTCTAATAATTCTATGTTTTCTTGCTTTAAAAACTCTTTTGTTCTGTGCGCGGTGTGAGAACTCGCATTGTCGTGATGGAGGATGATGCGGCGGTTGCAGTTCTCTTTACGGAGTTCAGAAACGACCTGTGGCAAACAAATGCTAGCATACCATTCTGCATTAACCGTTCTTTGTCCCTCAAGAGAAATAGTCGCAACATGGTCGGTTTTGGAGACAAACGTGGCCACCATTTTTTTTGCAACACTCCGTGAACGAACAATTTTTCCACACCCAAACACCCAAACTCGGGACTGGTTTTTTGTTTCGGGTTCGTACGCGTATATCCAGAATTCGGCACCTGATACGATGTTGTATACAGCATTTGAGGATCCTGCTTGGAATCTTTCGAGAGTTCTGACGCACCAAGTAACGGATGCGGTATCCATTGGGAAAACAACTTTTTTACACCTAATTGTTCATGCAAGATTATTTGTATTTGACTCATGCCAATGTCTAAAGTTGCCTGAATTTCGCGTTATGTCACATGTCGATCTTCCTCAATCAACTTACGCACAGCATCAACGTTTTCTTGGGTGACTGCAGTTTTTGGACGAACTTGACGGGGATCATCACTGAGCTTGACACGTCCACGTTGAAATTCAGCAAACCAGCGATAAATTGTGGTTTTGGATGGGGCTTCATCACAAAATGCAGAAATCATCCGGTCAACACACTGTTTTTGCGTTAAACCACTTCGAAAGTCATAATAAATCATCGCTCTTGAATTTTCTCGAGTCAATTCCATTTTTACCAAGTTTTTTTCAATTAAAAAGATCTTAATATGACAGAAACAGTGGAAATATTCCATTCCCGATACTTTTAGTGCAGCCTATGTACAATCTAAAACAGTGAAATACTCTTAGGTTGTAAAACAAAAATAGACTAGAGCATCCTTACGGGAACAATTCAGAATATGTAATTGTATTCCAGTTAAACTACCACCACAATGAACAAACAAGATAACAAAGGAATGGGTTTGTGCGTTAGCTGAAATTGTGGAATGAGTTTCTCTTAAATCTACAGTGCCTATGAAATTCTCCAAAAAGAGTATTAAAAGGCGCATAGACTGTGATTTTAAGAAGTTACCGGCAGTAAAAATCGGACGCGACACCAGTGGTATCATACATTTATTGCCGACCCTACACATCAACTGAAACCAAATTCTAAGCTAGTAGCCTGGTTTAACCTGGTGATGTGTGGCCCTGGCTGATGGTAGATTTCAACAGTTTTCTATATAACAGCTATTTTGAGGTTGCTGTACAAAGCCTTTAGAAGAATACTAGTTACGTATCTGTACGAGAATTATTCCCGTACATATATCCATATATCATGGAACGCGAAAGTTTAAAAGTTGTACGAATACTTATACGATATACATGTCATGTAAGTTCTCCAAGCTATTTTTCTATTTTGCTGCTACTGCCAGCGCTTCCCTACATTTTGTTTACCCAACCGCCGATGATAGAAATGCACATAGTGCGAACCGTTGACCTGATACTAATAAATTAGTATCTGCTTCACGCAAGCCCTCATAGACACAAAGTGACCACACGTTCAAGCTAAAATAACTCGGATCGCTATAAGAACACAGCTCAGTTTCTGTTACTCGGTTAGGTAAATAAATCATGGACGCAATAAAGCTCATGTATAAAGAACAGTACATCCTATTGATATTGCGATTAGGTTGCTTTTAGGTTATTCGGTTAGATTTGTACATACCTTGAATGTTTAAGGCTGACAATATTTAAAGATGTGCATTTAACCTTTATCTACTTGTAGTAAGTAAAGTAATATTATAAAACAAAACTTGCAAATCTATCTACATTTCTAAAGAGTTAAATGCTGTTCGTTGGTAGGCACATTAGCTGAGAACAGCTGGGCCGATTGATTTGAATTTATTCCGAATGCGAAGAGAGAAAAAGACAACTTAGAAAAGTTTCCTTTTGTCAACCACAATAATTTGTTGTCCTACAGTTGTACACAACACAATAGAGCTCAATAAATAAATGTTCAAGTACCTACCTCTGTTTGTTCTTGACGACCGAATGGGGATTTATATTTCGGGAATGCCCTACTAGTTTCGGATCCGACGGGGCCCCTTTTTTAAGGAGGAGGGAAGCGTCCTGCCCGTGACGGTGTCAGGCGTGACAGGCGTCACACTCTCGCCTGACGTGTGACACATGAATAATACTGACGAAAGTTTTGTTCTCTTTTCCCAGAGGTCGATAGAAGTATGTATGAGAGTGTTTATGGACATTGAACCAAGCAGGTCCTTTGCTGACTAACTAACTTATTTCTATAAAAAAGGGACAAGGATATGGCTTTGCAAAAGTTTAATCTTATAGTCAATATATAGAAAAATTGTACATCAGTGTTAAATTGAAATGAAGAGGTAGCTTATTTTGGTGAGTTCGAAAATAATTGCGGGTATATTACACAGGTTAAACAACAACAATGCTGTCTAAATGTTAAGTATCTTTCTAAATTAGAAATAACAACCTACTTTTAACTAAGTAAAGTCCACAACACTAAATAATACAATTGTCACACAATTTACAACAACACAACACTAAACACGAGATCAATACATTGAACAGCACCACAGCGGTTATCTGTGCCTGTGGCTGCCCAACTGAACATGCAGTATAGCGATATTGATACAAGACAACCGGTTTGTACACAAGAACTGATTCGCAATTCGGTTTCTTTGCCGCGCCTCGTGATGAATTCGCTAAAACTACAGACTGTGATGAGTGACAGATGCTGTATCAGTAAAAAAAATACAGGAAAGTGTATAAACACAATACATACCTTCACTTATACAAAATAAATCATTCTCACTATGGCAGATTTTTTTTTGTTGTAACGCAATATTAATTATTCATGTTTTAATTCATAGGGTGGTCGCAAAGGAGACCAGTATGTAAATTTGAAAAAGCATAACTACCTTAAGCTTGGAAAACAGCAAAGGAAAATTTAGAAGCTTTGTAGTGGTATTATTTAAATCTATTGAAAAAGTTATTTACAGTTTGTTAGTAAATTACACGGTAAATTTGAATATCTTTAAACGACGACGTTCATCATATTAGAAACCCTTCTAGTGACTTATGCTGTTCATGTTTACATCTATTGCCCGGGTCTTGTGAAATAGTTTTAAAATCAACTTATTAGCAAGCATACGCTTGACTCGGCCGTATGTTGCTTCCTTAGCGTATACACTCTTGGGATACTTGCGTTCTACATCCCATAATGGTACTAATTAGTCTCATCTGAGTTAAATGTGAGAACTATCATCAAGACTCTTCTTGGATGGAGAGCAAAAGCAATCGATCAGTTCCGTGTCAATTAAACTAAATATTGCCACCACAAAGTAAATTATAAATCTGACTTCACTTCCGCGACTGTACAAAGTCCATCTTGACAATGTTTTAATCACGTAAATATACAAATTATCAGGGTTACCTGAAATGTTTCCACTTTTAATAAAAAAGTGTTACGGGAAATATCAGACAAATCATGAATCCTCTTTACAAAACTATTTATTTACTACCACTACGACTTATGAAATCCTACTAATATTATAAATGTGAAAGTTTGGGTGGATGGATGGATGAATGTTTGTAAAAACCACTGAACCGATTGCGATGAAACTTGGTATGTAGATAGCTGGAGATCTGGATTAACGCATGCCTACGCGTTAATCCAGATCTCCAGCTTGGGACTTCACGGGTGAAACCGCGGGGCGCTGCTAGTAAGAAATAATTAAAACAATATTTAGAAAAGCACCATGAAACAGGTGTTTTAGTCAGTCGTTTTTTAAGAAAGTTGTAAAAACAGACAATCAGTTCTGCGAGTCTACATAAAAGGAAATAAAACTCTTGCAATTACATTCCATGTGGTCATAAAATAAAACTTATTCAAATTAAACCGAAAAAGAAAACAACAATATAAAAGTTTACCAAGCAGTGGTTAAGAGCAAAATAAAAGTACTTAACAAAACGATGGTTTGGGGGCACAGAACCAGGGCCGTAATCATTCCTACGAGTCCTTATTGCGAAACGTAACGTTAACTTGATAGCAGATAATGCAAATTGGACTTTGATAACCAAGAAATACGCCTCGGATTGCAATTAAAGAATTGTAAATTTGTCGAGGAGCAAAAAGCGAAGAAGGTAAATGAAGGGGACTTCGAAATAAATGACGAAAGATGGCCGTGGACAGCGCCCTGCGAACAAACGAAATTACTTTACACAATTAGCTTTTGAAAATGTTTCCCTTGGAAATGAAAGTTGGATATTTAGGATTTGAACGGTTCTTTCATTCATTTTGGAAAATTCTTACAATACATTGTATAAACTTAAAAATGCAGAAAAAGTCAAGTCTTGCAATCCGTATCTCTTTGTTCTATGCATAAGTGATATTGACGACTGATTATAATATTTACGAGTTTGACTGGGATAGCGCAAAATATTATTAGATATTTCTCCAAGAAACACTTCGCAGTAATCAGTCTTGCACTTTAAAGCTTTAAAATTCAATAACAAGCTACCATTACAGACTACTACTATTCGAAGTAAATAAACACATACTTGATTTCTTAACGTTTCCATTAGTTTGGACCGATCGGTCCATTTATTGAATTAATTAGCCTGAAACTGTACGTGACTGACAGCCGTCGCCGCGTCGCCGTCGTCTTTGATTTTATTATGTGTGCAAAAGTTTTAAATAATTTAAAAAACAAATGTGTCAAAATAAAAAACTTCCACATAAGACTTTTCTTTATTCTTCTTAAAATTTTCTTCCTGCAAACCCTGAAATATAAAACCTTAAAAAAGTAAGGAGTAGCAGTATAGCATTTAAGAAAAAAGGACAAACAGATTTTCACATCCCTGAAAGAAATATATTTCTCCTACAATATCAAAGAAATTCAATGTAAAACAAATTTTTATTAAAAATCAACGAAGAAAAAGTAATAAATGAAAAATAAAATGTAAAGGGAGTAAACACAAGAACAAAAGGGCTTAAAAAGAGCGAAAATTAGATTCGAAAGCTTATACATCGCGAGCGCTCGCTGTCGCTTAGACAAAATGAAGTTTGATCCTATTTTTATTACACGCTGAGACGCGATAGAATCAGATCAAGTTGAAACATTGACCCAATCTGGCAAAGCTCTTCTACACTGTCTAGAATAAATGTTGGTTTACTAGCTATTTTTTCTCGAAAAAAGAAAACCTAATTAAGGAGATAATGCTTGTAAGTGAGACTAGATGTACGGGGGACATCGTAAGAACTGGGTTAATTAATCTCCCTGGAAGCGGACTACGGGTCCACGAGGATGAAAACCTCGGTAAAACGACACCCATATAATTTGGAGTCGATAGAGGAGATGGAGGATGTATGTATGATTGTTTTTTTCTCAAAGGTAGGAAGGAGAGTTTAGAAAGTTAATAGTTCAATCAGACAATTTTAAGAACCACTGGTCTGTAATTTCATCTAGAATTCCTGAAAGCTATCATAATGAAATCTGTCTTCAATTCACTTTGTATTTCCCAGCAGATTGTTTGCGATTCCTGAGATAAATGAATTAACTATGATAGCTAAACAAATGAATTTTAAATTTCTATTCACTGCTCTTTTCGTTGGATTTGCTGGACGTTTTAAAGAAATGAACAAAAAATAGATATCTGACCATCAGCTTCAAAATGTTCTGTTTAACTCATAGAAAACTATTTATAGTTGTAAATAGTAGCTAAAAAACGAAAAGAGCATGTAACTTTATTGGCAGAACATAATATTATGTAAATGGTTTGTTAACGTCGTCGCGGTTACAATCTCAACTCGATGTTAACATTTACGAAATATCGCATACACTTTATACAATTAATGATTCAGTAGCTAATCATATTTTTACATGTAAATTCCAGCCAGGTTTGATTATAGATATACAAATAGTTGCATTATTAACTTTCTTTATTTGCATGAAAAAAGTCATTTAGCTTACCTACATTTCCAAGTAACAAATTGGTTTAAAAGTATTCAATTCCAGATTATTCTTTCCCGATATAAACCCAGTGTCGACATTTCACTTCTTCTAGTCCATTAGTGCCACCTCGAGTCTATCATCGGAGACGGGATCCGTGATAAATGAATTTTACATAGCAACGACTCCTCCGGTGCAGCTGCGATAGTGTTCAATTACATTTTTCATGAACAAATTGAATGCCAACGGAATATCCTAGATAGCGTATACTTTTTTAACAGGAAATGAAAGTGTGTCTAAAAAAATACATCACACAGAAAGTACTGTCTTGTTAATCATTATTACATTATTCAATTTGACAAATTAAAAAGAATGTATACAAGATTTTACAAGGATTTAACCCGCCATTGGTGACATATTGATGACATGCCACCTGCGAGACCGATGACTTTTAAAAATCGCATGACTTTCTTTCTCGTCATACGAGCTTTTGAGCAGAGCTGCCTCATTACACATGTCCTACCGTTAATCTATCACACGACGGCAACGCTTGGCAGGTTCAGAAGTTCTGTCATCAACTCGATACATGACATGCTGATTTGGCACTGTAAAAGTGTGATTTTCGAGAAATTATATACTACGTAACAATAGTGTTGTTTGTTTTTAAGAGTTTAAATAACAAACTAATAACTAGAGACACCTCACTCACACACGGCCGTCCGATCATAAATTAGGCAGAGCTGTACTATGGTAACCAGACAGCTCATAAACATACTTATATATTACAAAATACATATATATATTATAGATAAATTACACCCAGACACAGAAGAAATGATCATGCTCGTTCACACAATTATTTGCCCTGTGTGGGAATCGAACCCACGACCTCAGGCTCAGCATTCAGGATCACTAACCACTTGTCCAACAGGCATTTCAAATGTTCCACCACCAATAAGTTTTAAATGGAATGTTCCTTTTCATACGCGTATATTTTTCGTTGTTTTTTTTTTGTTTATTGCGACAACTTAGAACGATTTGTATTTTTTCAATAATATGTTTCATAATTTTATGTGACGTGATAATTAACAATATTACAAGCCTACAAGCATAAAGTGGATGGACAGTTATGGAGTCAATGATTCTCCAGTTAAATACCAATAACAAAATAAAAAACGAAAGCTTCTATTTAATTCACTCTTTTCCTTTTTAATTAATGTCGCACACAACGAACCACAAAATCGTCTCACTTAAAGCATCCTCGAACTTCATACAAATTCTCATCAGGCTCTTTAACATCTGTAGTGTAAAACTCTTTGAAAGCATTGAGGTAGTTACCCGCCTGTTCATGAAGTGTTTAAATTAAACCTCGAAACTACGCGAATGCCACGCTCTTCTCACAGGTTTTTATTTATAAAGTGGAATAAATTATTGAGACAATTCATAATCTAGTATTTAAAACAAAAAACATAAGTGTAGATAAACATGTTGAAAAAAAACTCCGAAAAGGAATCGTAGTATCCTCCACAATTGTTAGAAATAACAGTATAAAAGCACTATTATTGTACTGTTTTTCTTTATATTACTACAATATTCTATTTGTTTTTTGTAGCCCAATTAACATAAAATTTAATGATTTGCATAAACATAATTGGTCTTTTACGAAATAATTGTAAATTATAAAACAACTCTAATTAATTAAAATTTCAAAATAATCTTAATTAAATCTAATTTTTGTTGCAGGATATTTAATTCAGTAAATTATGAAATTTAATATTAAACTTAAAGTGACACCGTAACCTCGATAGACAGTGCTGAATAAATTTAACAAACTATCACAATTCAATGTGTATATATAAAGTTTCGTGTCTATAGGTACTATTGACCATTAAGGAGTTCCCTCGTCTGGAGCTGATCCTGGGCGCAGCTGCCAGGCCATAGTATATTTTAGAACAGACTATCATAATTCAATGGGTATATAAAGTTTCGTGTTTGTTTAATTGACCGTGACTCCGTAGGATAAAAGTAAGAGCAAAACTAAGAAACATTGCAAGTTAAATAAAAGCTTGTTAAATAAACTTTTCATGGAATGTTCTAGAAACATTTATTGCATCCCACTTTTCGCAACAATTCTTACAATAAATTGGCTGTTTGTATTGGTCGGATACTAACCTTCAACCAATACTTACCGTGTTGGTTAAAGGTTAATATTGGTTTTAAATGATTTAAACTTAAACATACCGAAAATTAATGAGTTTTGATATTTTCAGGAGTAATTTGGCAATAAATAATCAATAAATTATAATAATTACTGGAGAAACATTCGTAAGTGATCTGCTACTTTGGGTAATATTTGTTGACTTTATATTTGTGAAAATGTTTGTCAAATTCAAGAGAAAATGCTAAATGCATGAATCCCACTAATATTATAAACGTAAAAGTTTGTGAGGATGTATGGATGTGTTGATGTATGGATGTGTGGATGTTTGTTACTCTTGACGCAAAAACTACTGAACCGATGGCGATGAAACTTGATATATGGATAGCTGGAGACCTGGATTAACACATGGGCTACTTTTTATCTCGATATTCCCATGGCACCGGAACTTACGCGGGTGAAACCGCGGGGCGCATCTAGTTAATAATAAAACTAAAAAAAACACGCTTAATGGCGAACCGAATTAAAAGGTATTAAAGAGTTCCACTATCCACCTCCTGGCATCATCATCAGACTATCATTACCAAGCCCAATCTGTTGAACTCATCAAAACGAATCATATCAGCGGAAACTCGAGAGGTTAACTAGTAGCCACTAAAGACAGGTTACAAATGACTTCCAAGATTTGTTTACATAGCTGTGGCTACTTACTAGTGAAGCTAATAAAAATGTGTTAAAACACACACAATTATGCATGGACAAACGCATGCATTTATTTCATGCATAACAAACTACATGATTGACGGATGCATTTATTTCATGCATGGACAAACTACATGATGGACGGATGCATTTATTTCATGCATGGACAAACTACATGATGGACGGATGCATTTATTTCATGCTTGGACAAACTACATGATGGATGGATGCATTTATTTTATCAGAAAACGAAAACACAAATTACCTATAATTATTGTAAGGTAAAACGATATTCAACACCAGCTAAACCCTTCTTTTTGCTTGTCTTTAAATAAAAATACGTATGTATCAATGTAAATCGATCGACGATATAAAACAATTTGAAACAAAAGGTCAAGTTTAATTTTAACGCACGTCTGTCCGTCCGTATAATCGAAATGCGTGGGGTTCATATCGTGCCCTATCGAGGGGAGTATCTGTCGTTAGTCAGCTGTCGGGGTGACTCACACCCCTTGGCATTTTTATTTATTTTTATACGACACGCCGTGAAATTCTTAGCGAATCGTACGGACGTTATGTAAGAAATAAATATAGAAATTAAATATGGAAACGTTGAGCTTTTCGTGAAGCTGTATGAAGTAGCGCTGAAGAGAAAAAAGTAATCAGATTACGATTACTTTGTACAACATAAAGTGCAGCTATTTAATTAAAATAATATTCTGTGATGATATTTAAGAAAAACACAAATAATTGGTGTTATATTGTAAACTTTACGTTAACCTAAGTATTCCTCAAAATACTGAAGCAGTGAAACATTTAATTAACGGAAATAAAGCAAATTCTGCCCTTATTTTCAACGGTCAATTGTTAAAAAAATTAGGTTTAAAAAAACTGTAACCCGATTACGGAAAAACAAAAATGATCTAAAAAGTACGCAACAACAAAACATTTCGGACAGAAATCAATACTTAGGTACAACTATAGTCAAGGTAAAGCCGTTGTCGCATGATGTTTAGCATATAAATTACACAAACGAACAAAGTGATGTGGTTAAAAGACGACTGTTATACTTCCTACTTATACTACATACTCCTAAACCGTCTGCGGACCCGCAGAATAACACGAAATATGTAAGGAAACAATGTCTCGCCTTATAATTTATGTGGATATAAAAGTAAGGCATGGACCATAAATCACAGTGACCAACGGGAATGGAGGCGATATAAAGAAGGTTACGCTCACGTGAGACAAAAGAAATCGGTGACAATCGCTTTTCAGAATAGGCTGATAAATGACAGAGCGAGATATACTTAACTATACAACCGAACAATGGCGAAGTAAGGATCTATCGAAAGCAATTTCACCCAAAAATAGCACAAGTTGGAGTGCTCTTAAAAGGTGTCTTTAAAATTGCTAAGACGTGGCGGTTATAATGAAGGGAAAGGTTCCTTTTCGTGAGGGGGACAATTCGGAGACTACTTTTTGAAACGCAAGGGGCAAGCGGTAAGCGAGTTTAATCTTAACTTCATTAAGACATGACACGAATTCGTTGAAGGATTTATACGAACCTCTCTGAGATATAATTAAAATTTTCAGAACGCAATTTTAATATTGTTTTGCACTCCTAATCTTTGATATATTAATACGTGAGAAGAATTCTTTGTACGTATTTTTTAAGCGCGCACAAACAGGAATGTGTAATTTAGAATACTTATAGGTTATATGTAGAAGAAGTGCAGAAAGAAGTGTGTGCTATAAAGTTTAAAATTAGGAAAAAACCGTCTACATAAAGATATAGGGGTCTAATATATATTTTAACCTGTCATGGTACAAGAGTCTATACAATGACATTTCAAGTTATACTGGTATATGAAATAAAACAATACATTCAAAGCGGTCAAACCATTGTTGCTAACTATATTAGCTATTGATGAGTTTTTGAGTTATCAATTTTATTGGATCAGCTAGTTTTTTCTGTTTATATTATGTGAAAACAACAAAAAGCTAAAAGGATCTAGTGTGTGTTAACCTGTCTTGGCACGGAAAGTCTGTCCAAAGACAGTTCAAGGTGTATTATATTAAGTAATCTTATAAAATATGAGTTTTTTAGCTGAAAACAGATATACATCCTACCAATTGTCAAAGGCTCAATCTTTAGGGTGATTAGTGTTATTTCAAATACGAAATGTTTTAAAATACACTAAACAGGAAAATTACTCGTAAAACCTATCAAGTTAGTTCAGCATTATATCCGCTTGTTACTCGTTTCAATAATATTGAGCGAGATTAGGCGGTCGGCACGCACGCGACATAATTACCCCGATTCGAACCCCCACCTGACCCAGTAATCGAAAAAATATATAGAACTCTTAAGTTTTATATACGTATAGACGACTTTGCAACATGAATTCGTGCTTCGTGGAGCAGAACACTTTTTCTAGAATTATCTAAAGAGGTTCCCGAGGGTAATTTTCTTTTTGTTCACTATATTCCAACACTGTTATTATTCGCCATCGGAATTCGCGCACTTTAGCTTCAGCAACGCTTTATGGTAACCTACGGTTACCGGAGATACTCGTTCCTTGCTAAGCTTATCCCTGTATCGGAACCTGGAGCTCTGTCGACCAACTCACCACAAAAACCCAGGACTCTACATAATTATACTACAGAATAATAAGCAAAATATATTAACTGAACAAACATTTTTTTTTTAAGTTTTAATTAGTAAATACAGCATTATGCGATCAATTCCTTAACAGTTCAATTTTTCTATAGCTGTAGCAATAATATTTTCACTTTAGTTGCACATAATAGACAATACTAGCAATTACGTCACTTCCCTGAGGGCACAATATGAGACACGAGCTTAGGTCTAATGAAACCGAGGCCCCAAGCTTGTTCGGAGAAACGTTACATGCACTAACTTCGTAATAGATAGCTCACTCACAACAACGCAGCACATATACAGCAACTCTTATACAAGGATATTAACAACATTCTGATGTTCTTTCTAAGAATTCCTAAATCATATTACAAAGATTTTAACATTGAGACTAATATATAAAACTTGAGGTCAAATCAGACTGCTTTTATCAAAGACGGTACTAAAACGAATTGGCAGACTAGCAAATTTAATTGCATCTTACAGCAAACTGCAATAAAGACCAAAATTAAAGGAAACTTTCATGAATACAAGAGTTTGAAGGAGATTATATAGCCTAATGATTACTATTGGATGTAAATGAACGCTATTTACTTGAATTTGCTTTCAATGAGCTAATTTTAATACTATTTCTAACTAGTTAAACGAAAATTGCGCAAATCCAAAACGAAAAGTTTCTCTCTACTTTAGTACTATTACAGGTAATGCAAAGTAATTTAGAAAATCCAGAAAAACCTTGTAAACAGAACATCGTAACTAAAGACCTCATAACACGAAATAGGAGATAATGTAAGATACAGAAGCACTCTCGTTACCTGTTTACCCTCGGGAAGTAATTTTTTCGCCGTGCGGATACGACTTAAGCTAATAGCTTTTTCTCGCCTGACAAACGAAATTAATCACACGGTTTTATAAAGAAAGAAATGAGTGTAAATAATAACTCAATTTCCTATGCTTACAAACAAATATTAAAGAGATTTTGAATGCGAATAGAATTGGCGTAGAAAAATATACATATAATACTCATGCCTAGATATCACCTAAGGGATAGGCAGAGGGAGAGATGTGACCCCCTCCACATTTCGCCCCCAATGTTCATCCCACGTAAAGTACATAAATCTGAAGAGTTCGTTGTATATATATGCGTTAACATCAATAACTATTAGTCAGATTTAAACATCAAACAGGAATACAAAGAAGAATAGAAGCTAGTAGGTATGCCCTTGGGAAAAAAAATGATCTAGAAAACATTACCGCAGGCGATCATAAAACAGTAACTATTATAAATTACTGCCATCTTAAACCATGAAACAAATTAATAAACAATCAACTAACTGAATCCTCCTTTTTTTGACAAAAATTTTAACTTACACAAACGATCCTAATCTTAGTCACAAGATGTTTGTAGTAACAAAACAAGTGATTGCGATTTTTATATATTACACACTGTAACAATGATTGATGTACAATGATTTTCTCAAGATATTGTAAATCGACGACCATAGTAAAACAGGACAGTACAAAACAGATCAAGAGCAAAACAAACAACCACAGAAACTCATCGCGCGTGAAACCTACACCCGCCCTAATAACTAATTTATAATTATAAAGATGATTAGTTAAAGAAGTTCAAAATTATTCAAAACATGATCATTACCAACATTCTGTAATGCGATTTAATGGCATTCGAATTATAATTAAAACCTGACATCTGTATCCACCATAAATAAGGACATGAATCATACAGGAATGGTAACTAGGTACATAATACAAAAACATAAATGAGCATCATTGCAACGTTTTTATTTAAATGAATATTGTTTTTTATCAATCTAGTTTAGTGCCGCCGTGACTTCTGTCAATTTATTAGTTGAATTTATCAATTATAGTTAGTTTAATTAATTAAATAATAAAATTATAAGTAGTTGTGAAAGTAAACATTATTTTGTTGTATATCAATAGCATTTTTTTCATTTTAATCGCATCGCATATTTTATAATAGCAATATCGATGCCTATTGCCACCTTTGGTGCTACGAATACATAGGAACCACCGGCATTGTTCTGCGCATGTAAAATACTGCCAGGACATGAGAAATTAGTGCTATTAGTAGTATTAGAACACTAAGATCGTGAAGATTACAAACTCCGTACAACACACCTAAGACCTAGAAGTGTAAAACATGGTAAGACATTTGAGGTGCCCAATTACAGTAATTATTATGGTCAAAGATGTACTAAATATCTAGTTCCAGCCATTTACAACAGTCTTCCTGTAGATATTGAATATAATTCAAAACAATAATTTAAATATAAAATAATAAAGTTTCTCCTAAATGTAGCCTGCGAAAACTTGACATAAGTATAATTTGTGATTAATACAAACACAAGGTTCTGGTGCTTAAGTATATATTATGAATATATTATAATGTAATACGAAATATAATTTTGCCAATCTGTATTCACTTATTATTATTATTTAATTGTTGTTACTATTATTTTGTTATTCATTATTACTGTCATTTAACATTTTAAACTTTAAATTGTAATTTAATTAATATGAGAAAGTGTACATAATTAACAAGAGAAATTATTAAGTGATATTATTCAATGGGACCTACATCTGCCAACAAACTGTTCTGTAGTTTGGCAGAAGTAAAAACTGTCTCTAAAATGTGTATTTGATGGGAATAAACGCTTTTTCATTTTCATCAAACAGGCCGTGTGTAAACCACTGCACACAGACTTGTATTCCTAAACAAAAATATGCAGGATTCTGCCTAGCTGTGCTGTGCCTATTTGTACAAGCACCAATAGACATGCGTTCTGATTTATTTGAATTAAAACTGAAAAACAAATGTTTGCACTTATTTTATTCGAGCTATATTGGTTTTTTATTGATCGAGAATGATCCACTGGAAATTACGATATTTGTTTGTCTAGTTCTATTTCACTGTCCAAGGACTGTACGTGGAGATTGTCACTTATTGAAATAAAACCATTTCTTGTTAGTGCTGTAGAATAACTATCATTTTTGATTGAGTACAAGAACTTATATAAAAATTAATCTAGGTTATCAATTATCATACGTAGCTGTTACGTATGTATGACATCACAATATTATTCACCTAAAGGAATGTTAGGAATTTATGAACTTCCACATCTATAAAATGACGTATAATGATACGTCATAACTTACGTCACGACCTACGTCATGCACTACAATTTCTCTAAACAAAAGCGAGTATGGACATTGATGAGCTACTAAAATAAGAATATTAATACAATGTTTGGAAATAATCCTACGCAAAGTTGTCTGAAGGCAATTTCTTAGGCTATCTTCCTATCTAAGACGGCCTTTGTGAGTTAAAAACTCTGTATTGTACATTATTCGAAATCAAAACATCCGAAACAAAGAAACCAACACAAATCAATAATTGTGTTGGTTATTTTGCTTAAAACTCAACGAACACACCGTTGCCGTTATACCTTGCTAATAGCAAACCATTAGGAAGTAAAAATCACAATGGAACCAAATAAAAACAAATGCGTCAATTAATGACAAGACTCACTCAATGTGCAAGAATGACCAATTGTAAAATGGGAGAGTGTTCACTAGTGGACGTCGCATGGAGATGCTGACGATGATAATTATTATTAGTTTTATTGTCAACTTAAAGACAAAACCTTTCTTATATTACCAATAACTTTTTTTCATCACTACGGTGACAACAACATCTAAAACAACGGAAAATCGTTACAGACTACCCTTACTTAAACAAGGGTTTTATTGATACCTACCGCGCTGGTGAATTTAAGATTGTGGACATGCGGTTCTTTGCCGCTTTCGTCATCATCGATTTGATTCTGTAGAAAAAAATTGTCTCTTTTACCTGAATTTTCCAGGCAACTTTTGTAAAATTTCTTGTTCTAAAATCCCGAAATATATTAACATCCATTCTTAAGCTTTTACAAGTATATATGTATATATTTTTATATAAATAAATAGCATTCCGAGTACTGAAAGAACTTTATAATTAGTACATGTAAAGGTATTGTTTATTTTAACGGATTTTGAAGAGCCTTTTGTTGTCCCAATGTCGGACGGAAATAAACACGATATACTGAAGTACTTTAAATCATTGTGGTTTATTAACCTTGCAATGTTGCCGATAAACACTATCAATATTGATTCCAAGCTTTTATTGCAAGCCGTGTATATTTAATACTAAAATAATAATACATTAAGCACTTACATCCATACAATGAAGAATTAACTTGACGAAGCGAAGAAGGTAATCTGAAAAAATAAAGCAAGCGTTTACAAATAAAGCCAAGCGAAGTTATTTATTGACATCGCAATCTATGCTGCTTTAACAAGACTTGAAATCGTCTTCAACCTCTTCTTCTAAAAACTTGTATAGGGGCTTTGATTAGGTGCCAAATATAGTAAAGGGTTTTCACCTTTTAGATACCAGACTGACCAGACCAGCTTAGATGGCGAGTCCGGTACTGCCGAAGAATACACAATGATCAAGCTTTAATAGCAGCAAAACATTGATCAGCTTGAAACAGTTGGAATATTTTGACATACAGGTAATAAGACTTTATAGCTTATACACGCCCCTCGGGAAAACCTCGGCAGGTAGCAATTTAGGATCCAAGCTGTGAGGATGAACGCCCTGCCGCGTGCCGGCGCCAATCGGTGAGGTGATAGAATGCAGCCGTGGGCATTATGTCAAACAGTTCCTCGGAGCATAACCATTAACGGTTCAATATCGCTTATGAGTTTGGGATCGTCAGTATATCAATATGCAGTTTCACGATGATCCTCAGTGAGTAGTAATAGCTTCCATTTTTTTATTTTGTCGGCAACACATTGAACGCTGTGTGAAGTAGGTACTTATTTTAAATAATTTATTCATTACTTTTTTTATAACGTTGCAGGTATTTTATTAAATGCTAAAAATATGAATCTATAACACCAAAAGTAGTTACAAGTTTTGTTAAAAAACTTATTTTATTTTTTATGAGAAGCAATAAAACAATACACTTCATGTTATTGCTCTTTAATTCGGATAAGGAAAACATCCCATAAAAGAACCTTCGCCAGTTGCTTGCAACGCATTACACAGTTCCGTTATCCAATACAAACATTTATTTAATAAAATACTTGGGAAAGAAAATTCGAGTGTTCGCGATATCGTGCCGGATGACAAACACCTAAAGAGCCGGATGCGTCGCGCCTGGCAGTAAAGATACCCTCACAATGGGGCCAGATTTCGACCGCGTCTAAATGGACAATGTAGAATGTGAGTGAGATTGCTTTGTTTTGAGAACATCTTATAAGTACCATACTATATTACTACATATGCCTACATAGATATTAAAATGGCGTTTACTTCCCGACATAACTTATGAATGTGACAACTATTAAATGAATGAATAATAAATTATAAATGATAAAAGAATAAAACTCATTCATTTCTGTTTTAATAATACAAGTAATCACAATTAATGTCAGCTTGAAATTTTTTTTAAAGGTTTAAAAGTTAGAGTAAAAGTTATTTTGATTCGAGAAAATGTTATGCTATTTTAAATGTTAAAATTTCAGAATTCAAGTCTAAATATTGAAAAAAAAATACTTTTTTATTAGGACTACTAAATGTTAGGTGCACTTTCGGTTTCGGAACAGACAGATAAACAAATATGTTTTCTAAGAATGGTCGATCTTGCCATGTTGCTTATTACAACTTTTTCTGAGAGGTTTATTAAAAAATATCTACTTTTAATATCAGCAAAGATTTGTGAAAAATTTAGTGAGTAAAAATTTCCATTTCCAATTTTGACCATTCGTTTCAGAATGCAATTTTATTACTGTTATCTTCAAACACTAGGGCGCTCGATGTAAATTGGAGAGTGCAATAATCAGATAGTCTCATTTATCACGGTTTAATAAATTCATCAAAGTCGGTGTGGATTATCTTATCACAGGAGTACTGGCTCGCCGTTTGTGTATATGACGTATTGTATGTAATTTTTGGGTCTAAAAACCAACTTCTCGCCTCCTTTATATTTAATTAATAAAATATTTGGATTTCTGCAGCTCGTGGTCAGAAAAGATTTTCCAATTTAATTCATTACAAATGTATTTCATTGTGAGAACGAATAGACTGAAAAATGACAAATCAAAAATAATGACTCGTGCTGTGACCACGGCCAGTGCAACCTGCTCGAAACGTCAGACAATTCAATGGTATGTAATACCTATTACGTGATCGCGTTAATTAATAAAAAAAGTACGGGACAATTATATTATGATATCTAGTTTACATACGACTAAACTTATGTAGCGCCCTACGTATGTTTGTTTTAAGTTGGATTTTTTTATGAAATGAAACAAAATGAAATGTAGCTTTATTTGCAGGAACAGGGTAAAGGGTCTTAACATGTCATAAAATAATAAGTTCATGTTCCGCCTCGGTTAAGGCATGCGAAAATATCGAAAAGAACATATTTTTGCTTGTATTTTATCAACTTAAACTTAACACTTCTTAAATAATGTCTACAATTGAATTTGAATGCAATAATAAAATAAATTCAAATTAATTTTAAATTGAAATGGTCGAAAATAGAAAGGAGTATAAAGCTTGTTTTAAAAAAGTATTCTGTATTCCTTAGTACACATAGTCGATTATGATACACTTTAAATTTTGGTATACCTATACGTAAATGAGTGCGATAAATGAAACAAATATAAATACAAGTATAAACAGCCATTGTTATTTATTTTTACTCTTTGATAATTTCTTCTGGTGTACAATAAAGAGGTATATTATTATTATTCAATTTAGTCTGTATAACCTATTTTAGTACATATGTACGCAGCGTCGGAATTACGGTCTCAAGTGGTTTAAACCCCAAGGACATATTTTTGAAGCCTAAACTTAAAACCTTTAAAAATATATGTGCGTAAATGTAACTTCGCACAAGAACGGGTAAAACGATATTGATGTACAAATAATATCCAAATTCGAATATTAATTGCAGACAATCAAATTCCCTGCGGTAACGAGTAATTTGTCACCTAAAACCGTTCTTTGATCACAAATATCTTGGATTCAGCCAACTTGTAACAAATTTACATTATAAAATATTTGGTTAATAATTTATAAATAACATTAATGACTTCTTGATATTGATAAGAGATGCTTTTAATTTGACGCCGACTACTGACTGGCTACTACTACGGCAGTTTCAATTTGTTTTACCAATTCGGCGAGTGTTTTAAAAACTGTATCATTGGACAGTAGCTTCCTCTCTGTGTCAGAGATAGTCGGCTACTCTTTAATGGCTTAATTTGGGTTAGCATTTGCAGACTTCAATGTGAAATTTATAAAATAATTTCAAATATTCAGGTTTAATCTTGATGTTTTGTTCATTAGAATTCGAACAGCCATCGAACTTGCGATGAGTCACAAATTTTTTGATGATATATAGCCAGGAATGATTCATAAAAACAAGACCATTTAGAATGCATTTTAGTGCAATGTGTACTAGAGTTTATGAGGTACTAACAAATACCTCTCAATTCCAATAAGACTATCATATCTGAAATGGATATATTCTTACAATCTGAAGTAATTATATTTAAATTTTGTTTACATTAAAAATCACAGATTACCTAATCAAAATAAAGACATCTTCATGTCACAATAGTACACTAATTTACAGTTATAGGATGTTATAATCATTTCTTTCTAAACTAAGCGAGGACTTGTGAACATTATCTGATCATATAGCTATTGTTTCTGTGCCGACAGGGCACAGAAACAATAGAAAGAAACAATAGTTACTCTTAAACAAATTTATGTGATATTATGTGCCCTAGCTTATGTTTGTACAAACCATTATTAAATCTAAAGCACCACGTTCGAACTCTTTTTAAAACAGTACAAATTATTTCCAACGAACGCGTTTCAATTACCGTTGTAAGTGGCACTTTGTTAACTATCAACATCCAACTTTCAGACCCTGTAAAATGTTTTCACTTGATGCCGGCAGTTAAATAAAAAACGTACAATGATCTATATTTATAATACAACTGTAACAGGTTAAATTCTGTACATTTGAGATATTTTAAATTTTATTTTCGGAATTTTCTTTGATCGATACTGAAGCCAAACCTATATTTTTTCATTTTTGTCTGTTTGTCTGTCCGTCTGTCTTTCTGTCTGTGTGTCTTTATGTATCATGGTCGCGCATCACGCTAAAACTACTAAACGAATTCAAATTTTAAATAAATAAATAATACAAAACTATTAAACATTTTTAATACCATGTAAATATATTTAAATATAATTTAAAACATTATTCTTTTTGAATTATCTGAACTAAGCATGACAGAGTTAAAAATATAATCCATAACGAAGTTAACGCATCGAGGGCCCTGATCAGATCCTGTATCTAATGTTTGAAGTGCACTGTTTAACTGTTCCATTACATTTACGGGTAAAAACGGTCATATGTTTATACACCTAAGTTAGTAAATATACACAGGGCGTACAAGTTGATAAGCAATGTCATCACGATAAGAAACAAAGATGTGAACAGTTTACAGGACTTTGTCGCGGTCATGTTGGTCGGTTAGATAGATTTACATTCGGAGAAACCTGTAGTATAATACGAGCTGCACCAAATACTGTGTCGAGATATGTAATCTAAATGTAGGTACTAAAACTTTATTTTACTTCATCACTACACATTTATGTAACTTTCCATTTAGTAGTTGGTTAAAAAACAAATTTAACCATAATCTTATTAGTTACCAACCAATAAATAGACTTAACAATAAACTTCATGTTATAAAAGGAAATATTAACATAAACTAGGTCAATTCACTAAAATTTTGTTTATGAAATCGAATATTTTTCCGTTTTCTCCGTAGCAGTATAACAAAGGATAGTTTGACCAAAATTAAAAAGTTTATAACAATGTTATTGCCAAAAACATAGAACAGTAGAGATAGTTAAGTGAATCGAGTCCCTGACCTACTCCCATTTTAAACATACGACGTGAAACAAAAGCGACGCACCTAGCTGCCAACACGATATGTTAGTCTGTTTTTAGGGGTTTCAGCTTGTTTTGGAAATTCTACACAACATTTCTTATCTTTGTGACAAAGGCGGAAAACGAATAGTAAAAGTATCATCAACGTTGTGTACCCGTACCCGCAACGAAATTGCCCACATTTCACTTATTTGGTTTTGGGCAGCACTGTTGTAGCATGGTATTGGTTAAGGGCTCTATTTCCGCATTTAGACTCAGAAACGGATGGACCGTTTCTGAGTCCATCCGGGCGTTGCGTCTTATTATTACGTATGCGTTTAGATATTGCTTCTAGGAGCGACCTCGCATCCGCGAGCATGTTTGCCCGTTGTGTGGCCACTCCCTCGCACTCCAGAGCAAGGTGGGCGACCGTTTCCTCTGCATTGAGACATCCTCTGCATAGAGGGCGACCGTTTCCTCTGCGTTGAGACATCTTCTGCATAGAGAGCGACCGATTCCTCTGCGTTGAGACATCCTCTGCGTAGAGGGCTGTCTGTCGCATTAATGGTGAATAGATGCCGGATTCAAGGCCAAATGTACCGTAATGGTTCCTAAAACTATCCTGATGTCGAGGCGGTTAAGACTGAGCAGTCAATAGGTCAAACGTAGTGAGACCTCGTCAGCACCAGTTTAGACTGCCTGCAGCCAGGTATGTCAGCCCAGCAACCTTTGTGCCTTCACGAGTTCGTTGCCTTAGCCTTGAGCGAAAATGGTTAAACGGAAGTGGCAGCAGTATAATTGTAGTTACCACTGATGTTGTAGATCCCTTCCTTGCCAGCTCATCGGCGGCGTCGTTTCCGAGTAAATCGCTATACCCTTTGATCTATTGAAGAATCAACCCATTAACCGAGGCTAAACGCTCTAGCGTCTTTTGGCATATATAAATGAGACCGGAGTTCATGATGTTACCCTCCAGGGCTCTTAGGACGGCCATACTGTCTGACAGTATACGGATGTTGTACTCCTTTATACCTTTTGACATGACCGCAGTGGCGGTGTAGGTACATACTCGCTTTGAAATATGGAAGTGTGTTGGCGAAGCGCCAGTGATACTTTTATATTCAAATTTTGTGAGAAAAGCTGTAGTCCCTGACCCATCTTGGAACCGTTCGTGTAGATTCACACTTCATGCACGCCAGATTGATGTCGGTCGTTTTCAAATAGTTGTATTTGATTCATCCTCTTGAAGATGCGTTGTTTTGGGATCCTGTCACATGGGGCAACTATTAGTGGTTGTTATTCCACTAATTGATTCCATAATTTGATATGATTTCGGTTGTACCACAGACCCAGGTGTTTAAGTCTGATGGCTGCCACGGGTGCCTCCTGTTGTATATACAGGTCTAGTGAGGCTAAGTCAAGAGCCATCTCAAGGGCTGTGGGAGTTGTGCGCAAGTAAGTATTAGACGGGTGTCAAATAGTTTAGGGAGTCTTAGTTCTCCTAAACTACGTTTATTTGTGAACATAATCATCTCAGTCTTTCAATCTGTTAAGATGTGTTTTTCGCACCACTGTTCTACGACCTTCAATGCGGACCTTGCTTTTAATATAAGGCAAGAGTAGCCTATATTTTGGTACACTCCTTCCACTCAGGCTATTTGAATTAGCTGAGGTCACATTTTAGAAGACGTCAGGGACGGGGTTACTGCCTCTGGACCTGTTGACGTGGGTATAGACAAACCTGTGTGTCTTTTTAAGTTCTTTTGCTAAAATTGAAATGAAACTAACAACTAAATCGCCAAGAAATAATATAAAACAACTTAAGTATGTATGACTAAAAATTAAATGGATAAACCTTTTAGTTACACATAATGTAGTTGTATTAAGTTAAAACCGATGACAAAGTCTATAATAGCAGCACATAAATCAGGACAACTCATGGTAGTTTACAACGAGCAGAGGTTTGTGACAAGTTTTTATCCCGCTATTTCAAACATCCCCATATCACCTTCAACCGTTTTACATGCCAGTTCATTTTAAAACCCATCTCTACGGTAATCTCTGGTATCTCCTACTTTATGAATAAAATCGTGTATGGAGTTTTAAAACGGTTTTACGGCCGTGTCGCCGTACAAAGCAAGAGCGGTAAAGCTCCCACTACTTACCACGGTTTACCGAGACTGGTATGCGTGTACTACCACTAACTTTTATTAAACCTGATTATGAATAATTCTAAATGGGTTTAATACATTTCTCGCTGGTATGAGGATTCATTTTGATTTTTTAGATTTAAGAGATATTATAGTATTATCATAGCTTTGTGTCTTTGGGAATGCATGCGAGAGAGAGATGAGAAATAAACAGAATGCCAAACCGGAATATGCCTCGCATTCGCATAGGCTTTTAGGCTTTAATACGTAGTTAAAACGTTAATATCTAGTATATTACTATATACCTATTATGACCCATCATATTAAGTTAAAAAAAATTATTAATCAATGT
Organism: Callimorpha dominula; assembly: GCA_949752705.1. Lineage (NCBI taxonomy): Eukaryota > Metazoa > Arthropoda > Insecta > Lepidoptera > Erebidae > Callimorpha > Callimorpha dominula. Next base: position 3,707,423 of record OX456992.1, read on the forward strand.
TTTATGATCCTTAAACAGTGTACCCATTTTATAGACAATGCAAACTTCTTTTTAATTTGGTTCTTCCTGGTCATTTAATAACGTAACAACTTTTTAACTGAAACGAATAAACCTTTTGCGTTAATTAACTAAATCTCATCGTATGGGTTAATTAATGTAAAGAGTATAGCCACATTGACCACACCGCCACTACTCTATATTCGAATATTTTCGTTACACACGTTTCGTTTTGTATCTCATATTTTTAGTAACATAAAAACCTCGATGAAATGAGAATCGTACCACATCGTATTTTCAAGTAGATGTTTCACTACTTATAAACTTGTGTCCATAGTTACTACTAAGAAACTTGTGTCTATATTATTTAATGACGACATGGCAACCCCCGCTTGAGCTGCTTAAAAGCTCCAACGCGGAACGTTGAGTTTCAAAAAGCTAGATATCGGCACCGCACTGTCGGATACCGCTCTGAATACCACAACGTGCGCTACTGCAATTTGCTTAAAATGTTTCATGAATTAAGACTTGGCAGAGACAGGACAGGAATAATATAAGAAATCCATAAAATAAAATGACTTTTTAATACATTGAGTACCTGATTATTAGGTATGCCCGCGCGATTTATTAAATCATTCATTTGTTAAATTATATGGATTTCAATTCAAATTTAAAAGTAGGATGGGCACGATTATTTAGCCAATGTTTTTGCCGTATTCTGGTCGAAAGAGTTTTCAGCTTTAGTTTTCAACTTTAATTGAACATTTGTTGTTCAATTAATGTTGAAAACGAAGGCCGAGCTCGGACCATAAATAACTGGGAAATTAATTTTCAGTTGTGTTAAAATAAAAACATAATAAAAATAAAAGTGATACGTAATTTATCCATTATGAGAACCTAATTTAAAAGCATAATTTAATGTCAAACATTTCATTTAAAAAAAAATACAGAAATTTTGCATACCCATTTTCAGGTATGCAGAAAAGGATATAAGGGTACCCTTCATCCAGAAAAAAATACTGTTCCCGAGATATAGTAATAAACTTTTAATGATGACAACAATGACTTTACTCGCTCCAGTTGCAACAATGTATTTCTCATGCTACATCTTAACATATGACCGGTACCTCCAAACTGGCCTGGGAAAAAAATTACACTTAGACTTGTGATTGTACACGGCAGAGAGCCCCTGGTCGTAAGCATATGGACGACTGCAACACCCGAGATGTCACTTGAACGTTGTCGACTCTGTAAAAATATTCTCAGTATACCGTCTTTTTTTTACTTCTATAGTAGATTTTATTAGTCCATACCCCTCTATGTATGAAAATGAGAATATCCAAGATTGATGAATGTTAAGATTCACTGGTTTATTTGGACAATCTCCAATATCTGTAGTGTATGTCGATATAGTATAAAAAAACCTTTAGAATCGAACATTTACCGGTAAATCACCGAGAAGATCTGGTGAATCTTAGATACGGTGAGACTAGCTTACGTTTTCCCCATGTTCAAATAACTTCCTAATATGTCTAGTTCCTCTTCCTCGTAACGCTCAGACTTTACATTCAAAGAGGCTTCATGTTAAATGTAATATGAATCGCATTGTTAGACCGAAATCGTTATGAAAAGTATGATATAGGCTAACATTCACCGGTGTATCTACAAAATTACAGTGCGTAATGAATATAGATAGTAACATAATATACTGTTCAGTGCGCTAAGTGCTGGTAAGGAATAACTCTCTAAATTCAGTTGCATTTAGAAAGAACACAAATCACTGAAATAATGGTCAATTATTTACCATTTTACACTAATTTCTGTTATGTCATCGTCGAGCCAAATTGCTTTAAATCCCATTATTGCAGGTCATAACGATAAAAATAAATTAGCTTCTTAAAAATACCGGCCTTTTCTGTCCTGGATTATAACAAGAAAATAAGTAGACAGAGACGGTGGGTTGAAGATACGAATCCGTCGAGGGCAATAATTTTTTTCTAGCCTTATAATAACACCTGATTATTAAATACTAATGAACAAATGGAAAATGTTGTTGTCGCCACATTAAAAACTCTTATTTATTTTAATAAAAATAGGGACAAACTATAATAGATGATAATTGATAACACAGTTCACTATTTAATAAAAATAAGTTAATAGATATTATTTTGACTGGTTATACCGGTAACGCAATACTATTGGTCGATGGATAAATATTAACAAATTGTGGGATTATAAAAGGGCAGGAATATGTTTAGAACGATGACTTGAGTGCAAACAGAGGTACGAACAACTTGGCAGTTGCTGTTAGTTAGTGATTTGCATAGTTTATATCAGTGGTTTTGAGACTGTTTCTAACAAAAACATCTTGAAAATAAACTCCTAAGAAGATTAAAAGGAATGACAGTGTATGTAGGTAAAGCAATCTCAGAAAGCAGTAGGTATCATGTGACAGGTAACACACAAAATTCAATGTATAAATATTTTCCTATTTTAGATAGATAATATTATGGTTCACTAGGTATTGTCCTGTATTGTGCCTCGAATGCCGACCGCAAATAGTGACCGGAACCAAACCTTTAATCTCAACATAATTTCTATACAAAAAAAAACCTTCAGTAATAGAGCATAAAATATAAATAAAGTAATTTCAACTGTTGAACACTTGTTTGTAGTTTCACGCGACTCCGTATAATTTACTAGTCTACAAACTCACTAACTTTCTAAGTAAGCAGGAACAGTTTAAGTAAACAATGTGCTCTTTAATTTCTAGTAAAGTTAGAAAGTGAAAGTAATATGTTTTCCGCCGGAAACTTCTAAGTGAATCATTGTTCAGATAGATTAAACGTGAAGCAAATCAGGATTTGATGAAGTGTGGTAATAACATGGACCTGAAAATCTTTTTAGATAATTAGTTTCATCAAGTAAAGAAAAACAAATAAAATATAAAAACATACTTTTTTAGTGCAGGTTCTCAAATCGGCTCAACTTTTGTGTCTCCAAAAAGACAAACTTCTCCTTGAACGATTTGAAATAGTTTCTTTTTTATAAATATCTCTTAAGATTATTTATCAAAGGTATTCATTTGTGAAGATGCCTACGAAGAAAAAGTAATTAATAATGTTAACATTAACGTGTTGGATAAAAAAAATATCACAACAATATTTTTTAAAGGCTCTGTTTAACTAGCGCAAGCATAACAATTGTTAGTTGTGTAAATTATTTACGCAAGCATAGTCTATCAAGAGACAAAAATAAAAAATGAACTTTCCTATCAAAAACTCAGTGAGTGATTATTATTTAACCAGTCAAATAAGCTAATAATTTGCACTGAAAATTCACAGAGCGGAATATATATTTGCGGATGGTCCCATGACAATTAAAAAAAAAACCTATCTACGAAAAAATTGCTAATGAATGACATCCCTTGAGGCAATATTCAGATTCATTGAAATCGATTGGTTTTTTTATGACTTTACCTGTGAAGTTGTTTGTTACACGTTAACTTTATGCCTGTCGTTTAGATTGTTGGCAATAAAGCTCTGTTATGATGGAAGTCAAACAATTATATAATAGGTATTAATGGTTTATGTACATGAATGGGCACAGACCACCGGAACGCAGCAAATGTTAGTAAAGTGCACTGTTGCAGCCTTTGAACTTAATAACGATGTTAACGTTTTGCAACTCCACTTCATCTACTCTGAACTGTTTACCGTAAAGGACCTGGTGACTCAGCTGTTGAAACAAGTTCTGTTGGAAATTATTTTCAAAACTGGTAACAAGAGTAAGAGTTGGATATCTTTTTTGCTATCAATAACTAAAATACTACATAAATAAGCAAATATTTTGAGGTAGCTTTTTTATCTAATATAAGTATACTAATGACGCTGTTCTGACGGATGTATAGCACAAAAATATCGACGGAAATCAAATCTAAACGCAGTTTCGATAACTTTTTATTTATTTTCTTAATAATGATTAAACTAAATTCATTATAGTAAATTATTAAGTAACTAAATATATTCAGTATAACAAACACTAATGAAGATGTATTAAACTCCAAAGGCAAATAATGTTTTCATCAGTGAAATATATCAAGTTCCTTGTCATTAAGTAAATTAACGATTCTCTATACATGAAGGGGAATGCGTAATATCAGTAACAATAATAATAAAGTACCTCAACGCACCACGATAAGGATGTGACAAACATGAGGAGCAAACAAACATTCCTTAATACTGACATTACGAGTATAAAGGGGTTTGGATAGCTGAGAACATTTCGTACTTGTGTCTACAATTGGTTCATCACTATTGAGCACGCCTCTCAGAAATTGCTAATGAACACAGATATTTATTTTATCCTTGTATAAAACTAATAATCTTTTATAGAGTCAAATGGTTTCTTACATCTACTATCAAAATAAAATATTATATTTGTACTAAGGCGAGTTGAAAGTGGAAATTTTTTGTGGAAAATTTGCAACCTGTAAAATCCTACTAAAGGTTTAATTCGGTTTAAGAAACACATGTGCAATGAAGTTAAATAAAAACTTGCAATTTCTGAAAAAAAAAAATGAAAATCATTGGTGATATAATAATTTGAAAGCAATATCTCAGTGCAAATGTTAGAACACATTTTGCTCAGGGTAAAATGTACTTTGTGCGCACGTTAATTGGCCAGTTCCCATATAATTTTATTTGAATAATTTAATCGGTGAGTGATAAAAAATTATCCTTTAAGCGGCTGCCGAGAACTAGGTAACCATAAAAAACGTAACAGTTTGTTTAAAAAAAATAAACGTGGAGTAAATGTTACCTTCTCCTTTTTTTTTATTATATATGATATTACGGTATGAACAAAATCACATTGGCTTAGTTTTTCATTATATTTTAAACGATCACGGTAGTGATTTAAGTAAACAAAAGCGACAATCAACATGTTTAAAACTTGCCCATAACTGAAAAAAAGACAATAAACAAGAAAACCAAAAAAACAATCTGTCCCCCTAATACATATATATTAATACATATGTTTATGTTAATGCGACATTATTTAGGAGTAAAGAACACCGCACTTGAGGGTTACTTTTTTTTATTTACAGGGAATGACCCTCAAATTCCATTCCATTCACTCGAATGTACTCCTAAAGTGTAATATATTTTTATCTATTAAAAATTCTTTTTTTGCCCGCGATGAACTCCTTAACTAATGAACAGATTTGAATGAAATTTTGCTCACTGTGTGCAGTAGTTTGGTCCAACTTGAGAGATAGGATAATTTTTATCCCAATTTAAAGTCTGAATATTATTGAAGCGAAAACTTCTTTTGGCACGTTGGGACTTTTGATATGGTGAAAAAGGACTGAACTCGCGTGATCGTTACGTTCAGATACCAATATAACGATGTGAGTAACTTATATATATGAATATATATGTATATAAGTTATGTTTTCACTTCTGACTGTGAGTTTTTATTTTATTCTAGTAGCTAATTAAAAATAAAATGGTTAACATATAACTGTTTTATCATTCAAGCGTTTCAATAACATATACTACCACAAATATTTAAAATACATATTACTACAGCCGCCCAGGTTTGAAACACGATGCGTCCTTGAGTATAAAATAGTTTTCCTGCACAAGAGAAGAGCTTCAACGTTACAAATTGCAGAGGCGATGGTACCACGTGCAAGGAAATGAACCTCGAACAGTTTCGCTTGTGTAATCTGTCTGAACATCTTATTTATCATGTAGACACGACGGGATGCCCGTATCCAATATTTATGAGTATTGCTGCCTTGACATTTTCTATGTTATCTACTATTACCTGAGTTACGTGTGATATCGAGAAGATAAAATAGATATTTTTAAATACTTTTCCGAGTATCCTTCTGTTCTACCTATACAACTACTACTTTTACAAGTTACTGTAGAAAACTGTGACACGTGGATATAAAGGATCATAGATTTCTCAATGATCTCAAGTTCCTTGTGTGTTATGCAGAAATGCGAAACGGTTTTTACGTAGCTACGTGCAGTGTGAAGTGTAGTGAAAGGTGAGACAAAGGATATAAGTATTTCTCTGAAAAAGAATTCGAAGCCACTGCAGCTTAATGCGATTATTCAGGATATGTTCAATATGTTCATGCTTATTTTTTTCATATACCGGAAAAAATTAACTCTCTAAAATAGATTTTATTTAGACTCCGTTATCAGGGACTATCAGGGTGAAAAACTCAGTTTAAACTTGACGATATAGGTTCCGTGAACAAAGGAAATTTATCTCGTTCAATACAAACCAATAAGGAAATGGAAAAGGAAGAAGACATCCTGTGCTGGCGTGTTGCTGCGAAGGTTGAGTCAGATACATTATATGAGTTCCAAAGAGGAAAAATCCAAACTAGTAAAACTTGGGCCTAAAAACTAGTCTACATTAAATGTTCCGCGGATATTTTGAAAAAGAATTCATGAATTAAGAGAAGGCATTGCTGTTTTAATTCATACTACTAAAATAGGATTTTGCAAATCTAGAACAAATCTTTAACAGATATATGCTAATATTTAGGATTACAACCTACTTGTATCAGTTTCCTATTATTGTAAAAGTTATAGCGTGTAGTGTGAATGTATGTCCCAAACTCGAGAAATATTTTTTTTTTACCTTCAGCGCTGTACAACCACAGGTAAAATTTTAATCAATTGCAATTTCAGAGTACTATGTTCACCTTACTCCAAACTCAATTTGTCACTATTTTAATCACATTTTACCATCCATACGATATGAAAATAGCGTCGACGTGATCAATCAGTCCAGCAGCGTTCCGCTATATTCAAAAATTATTCGCGAACGATTGAATGGAATATTCAAATCGAATATTTTGCATTTTATGGAATAAAACGAGAATAAATCTAACAAAGTCGCGATACAATAGAGATGCGAGATCGGCATTCAATGTATTCAGTAAATCTTCCGTTTAGCAAGCGGTGTCAGACGCACAGCGTCGTACACAAATGAATCCTGTTTAGCGAAAGCTACGTTCGAATATTGAAAATGGAATTGAGAATTAATACCATTAACGACTGTTGGAATTTTAGAAAAGGTGTTTGTAATGGTCAGCACGTTTCTACACCCTTAATGGTTTGTAATGAGAATTGCGTGACTCGGAGGAATTGTAACAATTGCTGTCATTTCTCAGGGGGAATATATTTATTTGAGATAGAAAGAAAAAAATATTCATTTCGGCATAATATAATCCTAACTAATCCATACTAATATTATAAATATGAAAGTAACTCTGTTTATTACCTTTTCACGTCTAAACGGCTGAACGGTTCGTAATGAAATTTCGCAAGAGGCAGAGAGGAAAAGAAGGGCGTAGGCTACTTTTTCTCTTGGACATAGGCAAATTTGAATTTTCAAGCGAACGAAATCGCAGGCAACAACAGCTAGTTAGTTTACATACCTGTATACGAAAGTGAATTTGTTTGTTACGCTTTCAAGCCTTAACTACTAAACCGATCGTCATAGCACACATGTTGCCAGGGGCACAGAGGTCGTAGGACATAGGGTACCTTTCATCCAAAAAGAAAGTACTGTTCGTACAATCTACATTCACACGAGCGAAGCCGCGGTCGAAAGCTAGTTACTCTATAATATAAAAATTAAAGTTTTAGGGTATGTGTGGAGTTTCCCTTTCATACACTCTGCAACAGCGGATGTAAGTTAATACTCCTGCTTAAAAAGGACAGGGTCGGCAGATCGCGTGTGTGATATTTTAGTTCTAAGCACCGATAAGAGCTGACTACCAAACAGACTAGATATTAGATTCCAAAGTACAGTTACCAGAAAAACAAAACCCCAACGTGTGCGAAACGTAAAATTGCAAGATCCTAATTACATGCATGCTTCACTAGATATGATTATAGTCTGTGATACCGCTTATTGTTTTTGTCTTTCGAATAGCTAAACTTGGATCGCAAAACTGCGTGACTTCATTGTGGAGAAACTCATGGATAAACTGAAACGTACTATAAACTTTCTTTACTACAAATAAGGTCTAACTTTAAATTAAACTTGAAACTAAAAATTAAACCTTAGGTAAGTCTTTTTCTCAATTTGGACGTTACTTTTCTCTTTATATGTATTCGTTTTATATGCTAAAGTTACAGAACTGGATGCTAAAAATCACAAAACAACACAATTATTCCAAAGATAAAACTCATTGTGTTAAACCACAATATAATTGAATATTAAGTCCGTAAGTAAGTTGAAATAACAAAATTAGCTCCAAAATTTTATTGTCATAATTGCTTATGGCAAAATGAATTTACGAGATTTTACATTATTTATCACTGACGATGTACCTAAATTTTGTGTTAGATTTGATTGCCATTAAAGTAGTCACAGACTGCCAGAAATTCGTATCACGATATCATTAAGAGATTCAAAGCTAACATAAGCGTACTATTCTCGCCTAACTCACTTACGCAGACAGGCTTTTGCACTCAGGAAAGAATGATTAATACGAGTCAGGTGGACGAAATAAGAAGAACAACCCAGGTCGGGCCCTTGGGAAGAGAAAAAAATGTTTAAATCACCATCTATCATGAAGCTTACACGTTATATTTTCACATCTACAAACGTGCATTGAAAAATTTAATAGAATAATTTTTATTTTTATTTTGTAAGGGTTCTTAATTTAGTTCTTTATTTAGATAAAAGATCAATGAAGCACAATATTATTATTTGTCTGTTGCTTCTAAGTACTGAATATAACAAGTTACTGATCATATTCATTAATCTGCTTTACGGTAATAAAATCATAATTATGAAAAGTCTGTATTTTATGACGTGTCTGCTAGTAATATCGACATTTAAAAAATAGCGAAAGCCATTCCAATATAATTATTATTGTTGTAACAGTAACAGCTTAGCTGACAACTGCTGATCGTTGAATTGGGCTGATCAAGATTTGGCGGTCTTATCGCCGCCATATCGTTTAAAGTTTATTATCGTTTGACGATTTGCCCGACTATGCTTGGGCATTATTGATTCTGTAGAGTGACCAAAGTACTAGCGAATATAATAAAGTTTGGATAGTAAATTATTTCAGTTCAGATAATCAAAAGTATTTCAAATAATAAAGGTTTGCCCAGACATGCTCAGATAAATAGTCTGGTGGTGGAGTGGTGAAGAACTAGCAAATTAAAATAATTTTACACACCTAAATTTAAATTATGATTATGAAAAAAAATGTGCTGCTTCTGAGCCTGCAATTTCATAAATTTCATATCATCATAATATATCATATCATATATTTAGCGTTATTATATCATAGCTCCAGTAATAATCCGATATATCCTACTTACATAAATGCTCGATAGGTAACCTAAAAAAAAAATATTTTGTCAAAAATTAGCTCAAAACATTAGTTTAAGTGCATTTTTCGTAACAAAAACTGACCTATACAATCCTGTGCATGAAAAAAAATCCTGTAACTGATGCTCGTAATTCACTTGAAACACACTTTCTTCTGCAATTCATTCACTGTTTTTGCTTTTATTATGAGTTTCCAGTTTTTTCATATTGTTTATAAGCAGCTTTTAGCAGCGGCTCCCCTACCTAGTGGATTTGGTTCTAGTAAGCGTATGTATCCATTCACGCCACACGCCAAATTTTGTTCCATTTAGTAGTAGTTTGGATATCTGATTCAATAATAAACATGGTCACTCACAAAACCCTATTTTTAGTTTGTTTGGAATTTTCCAATTTTTCTGGTACTTATTTTAAGTTATCGTAATAGGCTTAAATTAAATTGTATTATTATACCTTGAATGCTCAGGAATCATTACGTCTAATCGGCCCACGCACTTGTTATGTGATTACCAAAGAACTTTAGAAAAATAAGTTAGTGTAGAAATATGGATCTTTTTCCGCTTATAACTTATAATACATTTTATTTTAGTATACTGCTGACTTACGTATATATATGTACAATGTCAAATAGTGAATTAATTACTGAGACGGTGAGTTTTTGTAATGCCCCGTTATATTTTTCATACTTTTTAATCCAAACAATAAGGTTCAATATCATATGACCAAACATTTTAATTCTTGTCGCGCACATCCTCGCCAATTCCGTCTTGGTTTCGCTCTCCGATTACGCACACATTTAGCCATTGTGCTACCACCTATATTATATTGCTTGGATACAAATTAATTAGATAATTATGTATTAAGCTATTAAGAATACAATAGCGTTCCTGTAAAGTCTAGGTAGGTACTGTTATGGCAAATTTACAACTTATGAAGTGTAAGTGTCAAATAGTAAATCATTACTCGTTATAAGATGATTTAAAATGAGCAACCCGCCACGCCTTCGCACGGGTAGCAGAGAGAGGTTTTCATTTTATCGCGAACAGACAGATAGACAGACGGCGGGGGAGTTTGTTTTATAATATGTATTGATGATAAGGAGTGAATATTCAGTACTCGGGTAATTTCTCGACTTTATGACTTTTTTTTTCTCGTGTCCCGGGAGTTAAAGACAAGAATGTCTCGAGAATTCTGGAGTTTTATTTACTTTCTTAATAATCATAAGATTGTCAGTTTACACATAACGGATAATTTTATAACTGAAAGAAAAGTGCAAGTACAAAATAACTCTTTTTCATTATCATCACCATTTACTAATTATTTAGTCTCGTTATTCTTTATTATTTTGAATATTACTCAGTACGTAAGTACATAAAGCACCTTCATAAAAACAAATCTTTGAATTATTTGTTCTTTAACTTAGTGATAATTTGAATCAAAGAACAACCGCGTTTCCTATCTAACCCACACCAGCCATCTTCTACTGGTTAGCTTGCCTTTCGTTTTCGAAACTCTCACTTGTAGAGTGTAAATTAGGTATTCATTATGATAAGTAAGGGTTCAAAATTTATATCGGTAGATGCAGATGTTGACATAAGCTTAAGATAAATTACAAAATGTTGAATAATAATTTACCAACCAAATATAAGTAAGCTCAAAATAGCAGTAAATTAGTTGTCTAAAGGTCGCCACTTCGCAGACAATGATAGATGATAAAATACTAATTACTCTTTCAAGCACAGGTATTAAGTAAATTAGCTTTAAATAGAAACATTTTTAAATAGAAATTCAACCTTTTTTACGCAAGTTTTGAAAGAACGCAAAGAAAATGCAAAAAGTAATTGAAAGTTAATGTCAATCACCTAGAGCGTTTTGAAGAACATTTGTATAAACAAATAATCGAACTTCATGTAGTGTACATATACTTGTAAACCGCTTCGATTTGCGACGTGATGTATACCAAACAGGCAACGCAAAACGTAACGAGATGGAATTAGTTAAAGTTGCGTAAGCATGTTTCTCGTGTCTAAATCCATGACACTTAGTCCTTAAAATGTAAATTAATTAAGTAACTATGTGTGACACAGCACAACTATTCATCAAATTTAATTCATAGTTAGTAAACATTTACTTCTAAGTTTGTATAACGTATACACCATATAATGTCACACGCAAGGAACTCTCCGTTCTTTGATAACTGAAATGTTTCGTCTCCACTTAAGCTTGAAAGATAACTACGGAATAGTCTATTGTCACAATTGACTACGCAAACACAACTGTTAACTTACATCCATTTACCAAAGTATCTAAGAAAATGGGTGCTCAAGTCTTATGTCAGATACACGTATACTTAGTTCATGTCACGATATCGCTATTGCTAAACATTTTATTTCGTTTTTCAAGAAGCCGAATGTCGTAGTTCTTTATGAAATTTGATTATTAAAGTGTTAAAAATGCATTTTTTGTTTTCGGACTTTCGGACAAAAGCACCAAATTATTGCAAAGAAAATGTTTTAACAATTATCTGTACCCCCTCAAAAATGTCTTTGGATTTTATCTTACTTGTATTACTATTATAAATGTAAAACTTTGGATGGATGGATGTTTGTTAATAAATCACGAAAGAACGACTGAACGGTTCTGGATGAAATTTGGCACAGAGTTTGATTATAGTCTGGAACGGCACATACTTATTATCCTTGAATATGTACGGTTTTCCGTGGGATATTTTCACGCGAATGAAGTGCCAACAGCTAGTTCAATTAATATTGAACTACTTATGTAGTCCACATGGCTTTATTGGCATTTATATTAAACTAGCAGCGCCCCGCGGTTTCACCTGCGTAAGTCCAGATTCCGTTTGAATATCGGTATAAAAAGTAGCCTATATGTTAATCCAGGTCTTCAGCTATCTACATACCAAGTTTCATCGCAATCGGTTCAGTAGTTTTGGCGTGAAAGAGTAACAAACATCCATCCATCCGTCCAAACTTTCATATTTATAATATTAGTGGGATTAAGTCTTTACATATGAAATTTGCGTTTTATATGTAAAAGTAAAACGGTTTTTTTATGAAGTTATATTTAATTAATCAAAGTAGGGGACGTACCATTCTTATTTATGCTCTTTCGCCATTAATTTTTCTTGTGTCGAGTCGTTCGGCTCCCTTCAATATGGTTGATCTGTACGATAGCTAGCGTGAGTCATGCTCGTGAACGGGTGCCGTTGGTCGGGGCTGGTCATCTCCGGACTGCTATTACTTAAATATATATAGTAGTAATTAACGCATTTATTTATATTTTAGAATAATATGTTACATTGTCCTCAGATTTCATTTACGCTTTTAAGCAATATAACCAAAAATATGTAAAACACATTTTGAAAAAGAGTGTCCTTGGAGTTTCTTGCCTGTGCTTTTAGTAAGTAAGTAAGTATAGTTTATTTGCCATTAAATGTTTTACATAAGTTATTATAGTTGACATAAGTGCTAACATTTAGTCATACTGACGTGCAAAAACTTATATTAAATATTACAAAATTAAATGAAATTAGTATAATAAATTGAAAACTAGTCTGCGAACGAAAATAAAATTACCATTTATAATCATAAAAAAAAACGTGAATGTCAATAATACCTACAAGTGAATTAATAATTATAATTTACGCTCTTATTAGTATTACGCTTCTCCATAGGATCTACGTATTGGAACAGGCAACTAGCTTCACGACTGACTTAGTCCGACTGACTCTTACTCCTGACAATTCAAAAATACCTATTATTGGTTTAATTGAAATAAATGATTTTGATTTCATTTAATTTCATTTACGGTTTGGACAGCCTCATCGGAATTGGTTATTTTTTTTCCTAGAAAGAAATTGTCCGAATTCCGGAACAAATGGTAATGCAATTGTCTGTTATACAGTGTGTGGTCCAGCGTTGTCCTGCAATGGGCTAGAGCAATAGACTTCTCGGTTGTTTAACGGCTAGCTTTTCTATCATTGTTTGCAATGGTTGACGGTACAGTTTTGCCGCTACTGCCTGGCCAGATTTTAGGAAGCTGTAGAGAACAGCACCAGCACTGGTCCACCAGACACTCACCAGTACCTTTTTTGAGTGACCTTGCGCCTGGGGCAATATTTGGCCGGTTCTCCTAGGTTCAACCATTGTGGTGAGCGTTTTCGATCGTACAGGATTCATATTTCATCACAAGTAACAATACGATTTAAATTGTCCTCATTAATGTAACGGTTGAATAATGTAACACAACACTCAACGCGTGTTTGTGGGTATGCTTTATTCAATTCATGTGGTTCCCATTTGTCTAGCTTTTTAATTTTGCCAATTTGACTTACGAGAATTAAAATTGTTTAAACACCTACACCAAAGCCTGCGGCTAATTCTGATGTTTGCGATGGATCCGCTTCTACTCCCCGATCCCTTATAATTCTTCATTGTCAACTAGGATCTCTGGCCGTCCACGAGGTTTGTTCTGTCGGCTAAAATTTCCAGAACGAAAACGTTAGAACCAAAAACGTACTGCGTTCTCTTTTTTACAGTAGCTTCTTCGTACACATCCTTCGAGCTGTTTCTTAGCGGATCTCATATTCGTAAATAATGCGATATTTTAAGTTTTCTATATTGTGAACAAAACCATATCAAAGAAAATCAAATGGAGCGAAAATAAACGAATCACTAAATTCGAACGTATCAAAATACAAAAGCCTAAATTTGAAATTAAGTTGAATTTAGAATCCCTAACCAAACGCCCAGATATTTGATCTCGAAGTGGCCAGTTTTTAAACCGAGAGATACATTTGATGGGAACACTATTCTTGGACTATATACCCCAAAATCTTGCGAATGATATTAAGTTAAGAAACTTTTGATGGACGGCAATTTTTCAATTCTCTTTAAAAAATGTGATGTTATTAAGTCTATTGTTGAAGTGGTTTAGAACTTGAGGGCTTTTTAGAAATTGATGTGAATAACCTGAGCACATAGTTGGTATCCAGTCTGGTTACCATAGTACAGGCTCTGCCTAGTTTGGGATCAGACGACCGTGTGTGAGATGTGTGAAGTTATTATTATTATCCTTGTTAATCCCATTAACTAAGTTCAATATTTGTGTTAGGAGTGGTTTTATATCAACCACTGGAATGCATGTAGGACTAGATTACTTCCATATTACCGATTTTGTTATGCATGAATGACAGACATAATCATTTGAAATGAATATCTCGTTCGTACAGAATCTTCAAGGACTGAGACAGATAGTATTTGACAAATGAAACAATATTCAAACCATTATTTCATAAGAGACGTGATCATGTCACTAGGATACAAACTTGAGTGACGTATTTCGCTCGGGTACATGCTAATAAACAAGACATTTATTTGACGTCATATATGCAAATGAAGCTATGTCTACTCCCTATATTGAATAACATTCAATGAGGATATATATATATATTTGTTAGAATGTTCCTTATTATATTTTTTTTTTTTGCTTATGAACTTCGAAAAAGAAAACCAAAAAGCATTTATAACGCTCCGTAAAATGAACTTCATATTTCTTATACTTTCACACTTGAAAATCTTCTAAAAAATCCAGACATTATCAATTTAAGTTGGCAACACTGATTTAAATAAATAGAAAGTTGAATGTGTCGAGTTACTATAAAACGTATAAAAAAGGTTGATTACCGTCTTAATAAATTGCATAAAAGTATACTACATACTTACATAGTTTTAGGCTGCTTCCGATCTATTTTATCTATCCGACTTACGAGTAGCGTATCCGACTTTGTCTTTTACAGCCTCAATTAGGATCTCCACCAGCTTCCTTTCAATGGCCTCGTAAACAAGATCATTAACTTCATTTGTATGTATCCCATGAAGCTTCATCCGACTTTACGGAAATTTACAATCGCAAGTTTCACAGAACAATAAGTAAAATATAGCTTTTCTTTGGCGTTTGGACGCCTAACTCGGTACAATAGTCCACTGCTTCCAGTTTGTTTTACACAAACGATGCTTTTATAAGCTTTCAGACAAAACATAATGAATCGCCCTTTCAGGCTATGAATTAAAACAATATCGAAAGCACGTAAGACAGTTAAGGGTTTGCTAATAAAAATATTCTTGATCAAGTCTATGGGCAAATAAATTATGAAAATAACTTGAAGAGTTGGACAATTCTTATTGTCAGGCTTTTAGACGACTAGAAGTCGTTTTATAAGAAATGGAGCAACGCTTATTAAAGCAAACGACATCATAAGGAATTGAAGAATTAGGTTTTCGCCCTATCTCCTGAACACCTTAAAACATAAAAAAGAATATCCAGGAAGACGTATATAAGGTTAATTCTATATTAATAGATACATTATTCAGTGAAACATTAAGTTGCAAATAATCTGTTACAGCTTTGTTTTATATTGTTTTTTATAAGTGACAACCATAATAAACTGAAACTTTTGGAGTTAGGTCACAGATTATTTATAGCATAGGCGCCGGGTATCACGTGTTTTAAACTTTGAAACATTTGGTTTGTGTTATAATTCTATTGAAGTCCGCCACGACTGCAAATTAAGTTATCCTGAATTTATTTAACGGAATAGTGACACTCGTAATAAGGTTGAGCGTATATGTATTAAAGAAATCAATTTTTTAAAACAATAAATACTATATTTTAGTTCGTTATCGTTCGTATCGTTATCGTGTACAGGAAATTATATCACACTCATTTAATGCAAACATTTAGAGTATATGTGTTCTTAGTAAATTTGACTCCATGTCAGTGTCATGCGGAGTTTCAGTATCTTCAATTAATCATCTACCTATATTTTACGAAACATTGATTATTTATAAAATACTAATGCTTTAAAACAAGATAAATGTTCAATAAAAAAAACTTCTGCAAAAAAGCCGTTAAAATCTCACGGTTAGTTTTGTAGATAACTTAAAAGCGGCTTTCACTTAATATATTAAATCGCAAACCAACTTGCAACGAGATAAGAAAACCAGACCGCCCTTTCAAAACTGGATATCTTACTACCTTACTAGGATTCTAGTTAATCCCCAAATTACATACAAGTCTAGTTTCTACAATATATATTTTTTTTAATAACTGTGATCCCAAACTAGGCAGAGCCTGTACTATGGTAACCAGACTGCTGATAAATATACTTATATATTTCTAAATACATACATATTATAGATAAATTACACCCAGACACAGAACAAATTATCGTGCTCATCACATAATTATTTGTCCTGGGTGGGAATCGAACCCACGACCTCTGTCTTGGCAGTCAGGGTCACTAACCTCTAGACCAACAGGCCAATCAAATCACTGAACTTCAAATCTCTTCGAATGTATAAAGGAAAAGCATTTTAAGTTCAATAACATAACATTACATCGCTTAATATACATCATTAACATCTGTCATTATTTATATCAGTTATCGCACGCAATACGCAACGCTGCGAAGGACGCCGATATAATTCATGCAACGAGTTCCGTTCAGAAGCCGTTGTCCGGAAAACATAAAAGCTTTTAACGTTGTTACACCATGCCCTGAGTAATTTCTGTTGCGATTCAAAGTACATTAAAATGAATTCTGATACGATGTAAAAAATGTTATGATGACTAAGCTCAAAAAAGATGGCCTTAATCAACCAAGCAAGGATTTAATAACGCAATTTTAAGACCTCAGCAGGAAATCATCCAATTCTTTATTGGCAATGAGATGGCCGCGGCCCGCCAGGCATGATCACCTCGCCTGGTCGGAGGATCCTCCCTTTGTGTTAGAGGGACATAACACCCGTCCCTCCACAGATGCATCGCAAATAATTGTACATTTTAGGAATATTGTAATTAACAGATTTGTTGGCTTTCAAAAATGATTTTGTAATGGTGCGAGAGCAAAACAGAGTCAAAAGTACGAAGATACATGTTTATTTCATGTCAATACAGAAGGCACAATTTAAAAGTGATCTACCTATATTTTACGAAACATTGATTATTTGAAAACTACTAATGCTTCAAAACAAGATAAATCTTCTATAATATAAAAATGAATCGCAAAATGTGTTGGTAAGCGCATAACTCAACAACGCCTCGACCAATTTGGCCAATTCTTTTTTTCAAATGTTCGTAGAAGTTCAAAGATGGTTTTTACGGCAAGAAAAATTTAAAAAATTGCCTGAAAAAGTCTAAAAAAAACACTTTTCTATACTCCCATACAAACGGTTCGTAATAATACTTAAAAGTCAATTTGAACTTTAATACCATACCATAAAGTTCAAGTGTTAGTGGAGTGGGTCCGGGAAGGCAAAACAATTGAGTGACGTTAGAAATGTAGAATAATGTCAGTAATGGAAGAGGATTGACATATATATTGGTTGTCAAATATTTATGCGTGCGTTCAGCAATTTATTTTGTGTAAACTATGGAAAATATATCAAGTTACAGAGTAAAAAATAAATTAAACCCGTGCGAAGCCGGGGCTGGTCGCTAGTCTTCAATAAAAATAGCTTCTGCAGAATGACCGTTGAAAACTCACGGTTAATTTTGTAGATAACTTAAAAGCAGCTTTCACTTAGCTCGTGTCAAGTGGGCTACAGAACTATTAATCTTGGGGATGTTTCCCAAAACAATTTATTACAGTAGCAAGTTAACGTGGGGTCTGCAAATTGGGACGTGATGATTAGGTGGGTCTGACTCGAGAATGTTCTAAACAAATGATCGAATTGTCTTATGTACCGTACGAGACAAGGCGTGTATTGTTCTAGGGGTGTTAACAGAGGTCCCATGTGATGGACAGTTCGGGCGGAGAAACGTAAAACAGTGTTCTACTTATAAGGGTGCAAGTCACGTGAGCGTAATTAAAGTAATGTAATAAAACTTTTCGAATCTCCTATGTTTTAGGCAGTCATGTCGGATTTGGTTTCGCGGTTGTTCACTTCATTTCTTCCCTAATGAACTAAACAGTTTGAGTAGTTATAAGTCTTCTATAACCATCAGGTTAACATCTTGCATTTTAATAACCATTAAATTATAAAAAAAACAGGTGAATTAATTCTAAGAACGCTTCCGAGAATAATTCAGGTAAGAACTTAATGAGTTTACGAGCAAGAGATTAAGGCCCATAGCGGCGTAATATTATAAAATATTTGTGGATCTTAATAAAGTTAGTATTACAGTGTGCAAATTTCTTAGGGATTGTTGACCTTCAGCTGGCAGCCTCTAGAAATTTAGGTTTCTAAATATTCTGGATTCTTGCTTTGCAAAGTAATGACTACAGTCATTAATCTTTACAGTTACAGTACATTTTTGGTTACGCATATATTACGTGGCCATCCTGCAATCACTTTAAGGTAAAACAATTTGCATCAAGAGCCATAAAGAGCACTGCCATTACTGAATACCCTCTCGTATGTTATCAAGTGATCGTGAAGGACCAGAATTAAAAAGTAGATGACTAATCTCACTCTGCAAATATGATGTAGGTTATTCAAGGAAGCTTGTGACTAAAATTAAACAAAATTATATCCTATCATATATTTTTTTTATTGTTATAGAAGTATAGACTGTTTAATGCACGAAACGCAATGGATTGCTTGCCTAAATAGCGAATAGTTTGAGAGGCTGAACTAAACCAGCGATAAGTGATAAGCTGAACTTTTAGCTTGTACAAAAGACTTGATAAACTAAATGTGCTTCTCTTATATTAATATCTTTCTTTTATCTTAATATTATTCTACAATATTTATCAACCACAAAAATAGTTTCAATGTTATTGTTTATAATATATTATACCTGACTCAAGAATTTATGGTTGTCATTGTCACGCATAGAATTAAAACAGATTATTAACAAATATAGAAATTAATAAAAGACAAGACAGTATTTATTTTATCGAAATACATCGAATAGTGAAAGTAGTTGCCAAAACCCATACCTGAATTACCTCTAAACGTTGGGAACAAATCTTATTTTATTTACGTAGGAGAGACATGCTTCGGCGCGTATGGGCCGGCTCGACTCCGCTCGATACCACGGCCTCACAGAAAACCCGCAGTGAAGCAATGATTTCATTGCATTTCGCCGCATGAGTGAGGTTACCGGAGGCCCTAACTATTCCATCACCCCTATTCCCATCCCTCCCCTCTCCCCCCTCTCCCCACTCTTCCCCCTCCCCCTCACCCCCCTTCCCCTCTTCTCCTTCTCCCACCTTACAGGGCGGCAACGCACTTTTTACCATCAGGTGACCCGTCTGCTCGTTTGCCCCCTATACCATAAAAAAAAAATGGTACTAAAAGCTACATAGATAGACCTGTTATTTAATTCAGTTGGTATACAAATCGTTTTTTTTTTTATGTTTAGGATATAACTGGGTGTAAACCAATAAATTTACTCACGGCTCAGAACAGAGTGTATTTTTCAGAAATTCTAAAACAAAAGTTCAAACCAATATCCTTGTAGACATTTTATCATAAAATCATATGCATGCCGATAACCTCTCGCAGACAATCTAAGTATGTTGTGCTGATGTTTTAGATAATTATATAGTAGAACTCAAAACCGTTATAATCGTTATGTTATATATTTATAATTTTATTGATCGTCGATCATGACTTGAGTTTAATGACCGCAATGTGCTACTTACTATTACTGATTTAGCAATATGATCACTAAAAAAAAAACGCAGCTTTTAAACTAAGACACTACTAAACTGCGCACACGTGTATCGTATATAGGATTTTTTTGTTAAATGCGAATAAAATGAAGAATTAGAAAGGCGGACATTGGCCATAGCTGCGAATGGTTATATAAGGGCATTTCTCTGTAAACTGGGCAACTATTGTAAGAAAACTGTCTAAGCAACTTTTTTGTTCATAATATAATAAATTTTATTTAGGGAACAAGTATCCGTCTATTTATTAATGTACGGCAAATGAACCATAAATATTTCCATTACTTTAGAAGATATTAAGGAGCTTAAGAATTAAGTAACTGAACAATAAAAAATCAACCATCTTTTTATAATATTGTACGTAGCACTGTAAACTTAATATTTACTTATTATTAATTAAAATCACATATTTTGAAAGGTCTTTCAGTACTTTAAACCTACGCTATAGAATCAGTCTCGAAAAATAATTAGTTATTTCGAAAATTTAGCAAAAGTAGGTAAAAAAAAGGTATTTTAAGTCTTTTATCTCGAAAACATCTACAGGTGAATCAAACTTATTAAATTGCCTTTTAAAACTATATTTGGATTAGACAGCTTCTGTACGACTTGGTCCACTGCAACGTCTGCCACGTCATGATCGTATCTGAATAACTGGCCTTTTTTATCACAGAGCTTTAAGAATGTAACGTGTGTGAATGTTTGATTATTTGTCCTGGGTGGGAATCGAACCCACGACCTCTGGCTCAGCAGTCAGGATCTCTAACCACTAGACCAACAGGCCAGTAATGAGTCAAGCATGTTTCGCTTTTGTTTTCGTCCCGAGTTTCTCGTTATAAATTCTTTCTTTCCCGCTCCTAGTCTACTATTAGAATCATCTTCATAGAAATTTACAACTTCTCTTACACATTCATCTGAAATTTTGTTTCTTCTTTCCAGTCGATAACCCGTTTTAATTTTATTCTTTTGTAGCTTATCACACCGGTGTTTTTCATTCGCCTTAACTTATATTTATAAACTATCTTTCCACTAACAATTTTTGTTAAAAGTCTTTTTCTTTTACGGTTTTCATCTCTGAAAAATTATCTTGTATTTGTTGTTTTAGTATTTCACCGAAAAGTGCTGTTTCGACTAGATCTTTTCTTAATTCTCGAGTATCTGCCATTTTTGTAACTTCGTCTTTGGTGTTTCTTTCGGCTTTGGGTTTATACTCTTTTTTAGACGCGATAAACATTTTTTGTACTTCAATACTTTTTCTGCAGTTCTTTGATTTCTTCATCTTTTTTTTTTATATCTAAGCATCTTTTCTTTATTTTTATTTTTTTTTAAATTATTTCAGCAATTTCAGGTGCTGACATTTGACATGAAGTAGATACATCAGAATCTGAAATATTTTCTTTAATAAATGAATTAGTAATATTTGCTAATACTTTTTTCATATTGCGATACTTAGTGCAATGCTCTTTCTACTTCTTCTTTGCATCCCGGTGTTCTCGTGGAGTCATATTCTCAACAAGCTTTCTAGTTCCCTTTTTTTTTTTCTTAAGGTACTTTAGGTGTTCTTTTTCTCTAAGTTCCCTTTTTTGAGGGTCGTTTTTAAACTTCTCATATCTCTTTCGCTCTGCTTCCCTTTTTTTTTTTTGACGCCATTCTTAAAACAAGTCTAGAACAATAACAAATAAAATTAAGACAGCCCCCTGGATGCTGAAACAGTCCCCGTCTTGTAGAGAGACAGGGGATTGTTGCCAGGGGACTGTTTAATTTGATGTCATTGGTGAGTAGTACAGAATGTAATTCATCTATGCTATTTTGCTCCACATAGGAAATATGTATCTATTGTAACAATTTAAATATTTCAAGGAATCATTAAAATACATAAATAGAAGTAAAATAATTCTTACCAGAGGACTGTTGGCTGTCAGGATACAAAGCGGCTTCCACGGATGGACACTCGCACACTACTAACAAAGATAGCATCCGGGCCGTCATACCGGCAACCGCGCAAACTTCAGACTTGTAGCATTTCGTTATACGCATAAAAGGCGTCGTTCAACCATTCGGCTACGTGACACGTAATTTAAAATAAAGACAGGGGGACTGTTCACTAAATGCGAAGACAAAGTTTTATTGCCTTTTTTAAATTGTAAAATAAAATTTATGTAAAATAAATAGATCTCATTAACAATTGAACAATTTTGGTTTAATAATATAAAATTTCGATTAATTCCAATAGATACTGTCTCGATTAATTTAGTCTGAAGTAACTGTACTGCTTTGGTGACATACCAGGGGACTGGTTTTTAAGGACTATAAAAACGTTTTTAATATAATACAGTTTATTTTAATGGATTTTTAACGTTGAGCAGAGGTAGATTAAGGCATTAATTTTTGAAATTATCTACGAAATATTTACGATCTCTTATTTTTTAAACAAAATTAGCCTGGGACAATGAGTTGCCCAGTTTACAGAGAAACGCCCATAATCATTAGTTTTAACTAATACATTATTACTAAATCTGCTACGTATTTGTCATATTTTTAGAAGAAAGAGGTTTTGAATTCGACTGTTGTTTTTTTGTGTGTATGTTAATCGATATCTAATGGAAATATTGTTGGTCCCTTTTAAATTTGAAGAAAAATTTCCACCCCTACTGGTGGAAAATTAAGAGATGAAAAATACAGCTTATTAAAATTAATCATGATTTAAGTAGGTACATTGAACTCACTGATACTTTTTAAAAGTTAACTACTCATATTCAAATAAGTACTAAATTATAAGCTGTAAGAATTTCCTCACAAGTGCTTTTTAAAGGCTTTAGCCGAGTAACATATTAAGTCTCTAAGCAATAAATAAGGTCTTTACAAGGATAAAAATAACTAATTATGTACAGACAGAGAAAATGTTTACTCTTTGCAAAAACCTTTTTAAACAAGTAAAATGAATTTATTAACAACAAGTTATAAAAGGATTTGATGAATACAAACATTTTGAAATGAGTACTAAACCTAATTGGACATGTTCATGAAGAGTGTAAACACACTCCTCGTGAACATTACTAATTAGATTTAGTCAATTCCTAAAGCTTAAATATGGAGTAAGAGTTTAGGTATTAAAATATTTCGTAATATTATTCCTGTTTAGTAGAATGTACAGAGGTTATTGTACACGACATGATGATTTTATAAGTGGGAGAGCCATGCTTCGGCACGTATGGGCCGGCTTGACCGGAGTGATACCACGGCCTCACAGAAAACCTACCTCATGGCAACTTTTGAAACACAACTGTTTCGCTGAGAGAGTGAGGTTTCCGGAGGCCCTAACCCTTTCCTTTCCTCCTCTTCTTTCCCTTCCCTTACTCCCACCATAAAGATCGGTACTTGTGACGTTGCAGGTGCCCATGGGCGGCGGTAGTCACTTACCATCAGGTAACCCGTCTACTCGTTTGCCACCTATACCATAAAAATACCTTTTTGTTTAAATTACAAAAAAAAATAACATTTGTATACTGTGGTTTTTTTATAAAGATCGATACAGCTCGAGATAACGATCGATGATATACCTATTTGCTTTTTAACATAAATTGTATACATATACCTATATCTAATACATGTATTTCTTATGTAATATATTTTGTAATAATAGCTCCTGCTTAACTAGGAGTAAGGATTACAACCCGGCACTAATTTAATCTGGCCGGATCCGGTACCTTCACCAATCCGACCGCATTGAAATTCGCATATCACAACATTTTGGTTGGTAGCAATATGAACTGTATAAAAGAGGTTTAAGGAGTTATCATAAATTTTATAAAAAATACCATTTAGACAGACAATCAACTTTTTATTCCTTGTAACCAACAATTGTAATCTAGTACCTATCCAATGTTAAATCTTAGTGTGCGTATTAGTAATATTAATCTCAATTAAGTTAAGTCAGAGTTCATGCATCTCGTCGGTAAAATTTATTCAAATGTAACTTATACTACTTAAATGTAACTTAATCAACCATGATCACTAGAGATCGGATAATCGAATGCATATTTACCTAAAGTTATTTTTTTGATAACAAATTATGGAAGCCGCTACTAAGTATATTTTTATTTACGAATGCAGTTGTATTGTCGCGTCGCTACTTGCGCACAAGCAAGTATAATTTGCCGTCTCACTTGCACTATTACAAAATGCTTACATTTCCTGGGGTTTAATAGGCCCGATTTGACACTTTTTACAACGTAATAAGGTTGTTTTTGCTTCGTCAAAAATCACTGACAATAAAAGTAGGGAAAAGCAACCATTAAACGTTGTAACAGAGCAAGTGTCATTTGTGTCAAACTGAGGTTTATTACATCTCACGGAGTATAGGTACACTTACATTTGAATTTCCTGGAATCGCGGGATTCTTTCGATAAAAAAGTGCATTCCATAATAGCCAACATCTCAACTTTAGGTAAATATGCATCCGAATATCCGATCTCTAATGATCACCTTAGGCCACAATCTTTTTCTATCTTAAATAATTATTTAAGATAGCATTACTTAAATGACATTAAATAAATTGGTATAATGATTTTAAATTGTAACAAATAAATGTTACTCGTATCGTTTGCCAATCGACCTCTTAACAGTTACAAATATAGCCAGTGGTTAAAAAGACCCTTTCAGCTTCTATTCTTGTCGGTTGTGGACTTGCAATCTAATGTGGAGTTACTGCACAAGTAACAATGCGCGGAAATCCTTCCAAAAGTTGAATTCGTTTTTTTCCCGGATCCGGTAAAATGGTTCCTGATCCGGTTGACGTCTAATGATGTCGGACCCGCCGGATTTCCGGATCTGGTTTACTGGATCACAATCTCTAACTAGAAGACATTCGACGTCGGAAAAGAAAAGTTCTTAAAACTAATGCGTTAAAAAAACAATTTTCATGTTTGTTCTATAAATAACGTGTTGCACTGTATGTACTTATTATTAATGCAAGTATAGTGTTGGCAGTCTGTGGCAAGCCAGATTCCGTCCGCGTTTTTTAATTTCCTCGTTTTTGCAATATTTTTCATTGATGCTCCGCTCCTATTGGTCGTAGCGTGATGTTAGGTATATAGGCTATAGCCTTCCTCGACTAATGGGCTATGCAACAATAAAATATTTTTTCAATTTCAACCAGCAGTTCCCGAAATTAACGCGTTCAACCAAACAAACAAACTCTTCAGCTTTATAATATTAGTATTGATTAGTAACAAGCAGCTTACCCTGAAACAACTATAATAAATATACTTGTATAGCATTGCCATCCGCAATAATATACCTTTCAGAGAGAAGGAATTGTGTGAATAGTTGCAGTGTTTCCGATTGCCGTTCATAATTACACACACATACAAACTCGTATTATAGATTAATGTTCAAGCTTAAAATAATGATTATACAAATGATATAAGGATTGAGACGCATAAGTAAAGTATATCAATCAAATCTTGAGGTATATTCGCATGAGTTCAAAAATAAAAATATTTCGAAACCAAATCGCTTTGACACGAACAAATGGCAACTTAAGTCCCTCCTCTCCGTGCTGTGGGACCGTTCAAAATTAATCAAACGAACGATCTTCCAGCTCATGGCGTCTAAATTAGAAACACTTTGTATCTATCACAAAAGAAAACTTCAAAGGGAAATGAAGAGTACGAAGGAATTTTTATATACAAAATTGGTAGTTTATTAACTTGATTACACACTTAATAGCCTTACTTGAAAGTCTTTCGTAATACAGAAGGCCAAAACAAGCTGTTTTAACTTTTTCTAGTTGTTTAATAAATCCTTTTATAGGAAAATGCTTTTGAAATTGCATTCCTGCTAACGAATCCTCGAGATTTAGATCGCTTTTCTGAAAACCGGACCCTATATCAGCAGGACGGTAATTTAAAAATGTACCCATTTAATCTGTGGTGATTGTAGGGTGATTGTTAGAGGGCTTTCTATTAACCGACGGAAAAACGGAGAAGCTTCTCAATTTAAAAGGAAACCCGTCCGAATGACGATTACCGTAAACCTATAGATGCTTGCCTTTCAAGATTCGGTCGTTGGCCACCTAACTTTACTTTTTCCGAACATAATAATCATTACCCTCACACAGAGCTGTAGTGGGCGTAATACCACTACAGTTCATTAAATGACCTACCGCTCATTTGGCAAAATTGTAGCACTGAATGCATTTTTCACTGTAATAGCGCGGGATTATGGAAATAAGGTACGATTATTTTAGCGCTAGCGAAATAAAAAATATGCACTGTAGGTTTCGTGAATTCGTGATGATGATGAATGATGATAAATGACATTTGTGGTTATTTTTATGGATGATTTTGAGAATCTAAACAAAATATTTCGTATATTATAAGTATGTCGTGCTATCTTAAAATAACGTTTTATAAGCAGAATACTAATTTTTAATTACGTGATCGCGTTAATTCTCGTGCGTATACATAATTATAAGCAGAAGTCAAGCTGTAGACAAGGACGAAATATTTAATGTAAAATATATAAGACTAAAAAAATTAGGTTATCCTACTAATATTATACACGTGAAAGTTTGTGAGTATGGATGTATGGATGTTTGTTACTCTTTCACGCCAAAACTACTGAACCGATTGCGATGAAACTTGGTATGTAGATAGCTGGAGACCTGGATTAACATATAGGCTACTTTTTATCCCGATATTCTAACGGGATCGGGATTTACGCGGGTGAAACCGCGGGGCGCTGCTAATCAAGTATGAAAATACGACCCACCTGAAGGAAAGTTACAAATCACTCCAACGCGTGTGCATTTCCGACTCTATCCAAAACTGTTCTTACCTCTTTTTTAAAACTTACATAACATACTATTGTCACTTTAATACCTAGTATCTAGTGTTTTAATAGCTGATTTATAATGTACACTTCAAGTAAACATCTAGCAGCGGTGTTATTTATTTACACAGTTGATGGGCGGGCCACAAACTAAGACGAGGTTTTAATTACGGGCACGGTCTTTTCTATATAGATAAAACAATGTCGCCTCGTGATCCAGGTCAGCCGGTTAGCCTCCTACATTAATACATTGTTATAAAGGTGCACCCTCACCGGGAGCATTCGCCTGTAATGTAACATTTATAATTCGCTTTCGAGCATTACATTACAATACTGCCTCCCTGTCTGACAAGCATTCGCCTGTAATATTTATGATTCGAGTGAATTAGTTGATTCCACAATGTCAAACGAAGCGGTCGTTGTGCTGAACGCGGCAGTATTAATTTGACATAGTTATTTACTTAAAAAAATTGAGAACAAACGATATTGGTGTCATGAATTATTTCGAAACCGACTAAACACATGCGGTTTAGATATTTTACAAAGAATTAATGGACCCTTAAATGTTTTTAAGAATTACTTAAAAATTACACGCTCTATTACAAATGTGCACCGCATTACAAGTTTTATCAAAATATTACAGATTACAAGTTGCGCACTGTAATGGTTGATTCTCCTCCCTCACTGATGCAATGCTCAGATCTGTAACGTTATATTACAGGCGAATGCTCCCGGTAAGGGAGCACCTTAAAATAGGAACATTATATGTTTCTACTTATAACTACATATTATGAAACAAAGTGCCCCGCCGCGTCTGTCTGCCTGTCCGTTCGCAATAAACTAAAAAAATTACTGAACGGATTTTCATGCGGTTTTCACTAATAGACAGAGTTATTCAAGGCGAAGGTTTACGTGTATAATTTGTAGCCGTGCGAAGCGTGTAAAGGTTGCTAGTTTTTATTAAACGTTAAAACGGTAAATGCCGCAAAGTCAACATTGTGAAATACGTTTTCAGCACATAGTCGTGTCATTATTTCATTGCATGTGCGCACTGTTTAATAATTGATACGTAAAAACGCGCAAAATTTAGAGTATTCTCAGTAAATTTGTTAGTGAAAGTTCGTCTTATTGACTCTTTTTATGTTCTTATTGTCGATAGGTTAATTTGAATCACTTGTTAATTTCAATAAGGTCATCAACAAGTTTCAAGTTCAAAGTTTTAATATAAAAACCATCTCTATTACACCGTAGAAGACAAATACGATAACAAAGATGCTGGTTTAATTTGAAAATGGATATAAACTCCATAAATACTTAAAACGGATCGCGAAAACTTGTAATGGCGAATTAAATATATTATTGAAAGCAGCCGTCTAATAAGAGCGCACGGCGAATAATGGCTTATTCAAATTTAACAGTGGAAAACCGCAGTTTGGAAAACGGTCTCGGAGCCGCAAACACCTGCTCAGAGCACTGGATACCTTTTTACTTAACCATTTTATACATTTGTGCTTGTTCCATAACCATATTTTTGTAGTAAAAGCTTATTAAAATGTACGAGCAAATATAAAAGTTTTAATTTCTTTTAAGCTTCTCGTCCTATATCGCTTCTAAGCCTTTTATCGAATAAAGTCGATTGTATCCTGTAATTTAATCCAAGATTCAACTTCTTTTTAAACATAATCTATACTTATAATAAAATTGTCACAGGTCCAATTCTGTACATTGCAGATATTTTAAAGTATTTTTTTGAGGGCACTCTATTATCTGATACTGAAGCACAAAACTATTTTATTTTCTTTTTTGTGTCTGTCTGTCTGTGTCATGGTGTCATGGCGGCGCATCGCCGCTGAAACTACAATCAACTTTTCCGTAGTGGATGAGATTGATTATCAATTTCAAAAATGATATCTTAAATATAAGGATAATTCCTTTGATTCAAGATATCATGTTCGATCTTATTAACAAGCTCACGTTTTGACTTGTATTCCGAACATCGAGTCGCCTGAGCTCTCATGGGGAGGAGGGTCTTCCTATCGCGTGAGTAGTGGTGTTCAGCTTTTTGTGTATGGTGGAATTATATTTTCAGGCGGGCAGTTGGAAACCCTCATTATACCCCACCCTCTCCATCATTATGGCCGAATTTATTAAAATGTAAAGATTGCACATATATATATTCAAGATGAAACCTCGACGATCTGGCAATCATACATTCAATTAAAAACAAAGTATAAATGGAACAAAAATGGGTCAAAATTTATAACGGTCGCTATAAAACGAACCTTTAATAAAAGGCTTGAGTACTGCCTGTGCATTCTAGCAAATTACACACATACGTTGTGAAAAGAATTTTAATGATTTGCTTGAAAGGGCGGCTTTATTCGTGATCTCGAGGTGACTTCGTTGTTCGACAGATGGCACGGTCTTGGAACTCTTTAAGAAAAGTAACACGTTTCAGTAATGCTATAAGTATCTCGGATGTACTATACTCACGCCAGGAGTTCTTGAAATTTAAGAGGATTGTGAGTTTGGTAGCTTCGCGGCTAAATAGCTACTATAGCAAGGTTCAATCCATTCCCGCAATTCAATGCAAAATCGAAAGTTTCTCAATTCATTGGACAAAAACCTTTTTTCTGCCATTTCGGATAATCTAATAACAATAACACGCTATTATGTATATATTTTATACCGGCGCCGATACCATCACAACACAATCAGAATTCGTTTAATTCCCTTCACGTCCATTATATCGGATCACCTGACTGCACGGTATATGTATGTAGTCTCCTTTTGTGAATTTTCTGAGACAGAAAATTGGTTGAGGCAGGTGATAGACAGACACGAGTAATCCTATAATTATTTATCGTATGTAGGGATTCCTAAAAATATGGAAAATTACCTGTATTATAAGTATTGTGTTTATATATG
Organism: Callimorpha dominula; assembly: GCA_949752705.1. Lineage (NCBI taxonomy): Eukaryota > Metazoa > Arthropoda > Insecta > Lepidoptera > Erebidae > Callimorpha > Callimorpha dominula. Next base: position 3,737,259 of record OX456992.1, read on the forward strand.
GATGGCCGTTTTACCTTATGTTCTAAAACAATATTACATTTTGTATTCCGAAGTTCTCCTACAACACTATTTTTAAAGCTAGGTTTAGAAAAGATATGTGAAGTCCAACTATGGAAATCCTTTAAGCGAATTAAGGAGTTAGAGGTTAGAGTCATTGTTTGTGCCATACAATACCATGAAACTTATCTGTGTACTTAAGGAAATGACAAAAGAGGAGTAATGAAAAACACACTTATGTGAATTTTATAATAAAAATGATTCAAATGTACTGTCTGCTACTGCTGCTAATACTTTTTTTCTTAACTTTATGCACCTTTGGTACATTGGCGGACGGATGTTATGGACCAAGTGATTAAACATTGCATTATTTAGAATGCCCGGGCCATATGAATAATGATAAGTAAAATTAGGCCCTGTGATTAATCCTTATATAAATTTCGTTATTTATTACATGTCTGACTTCTACTTCGTTTGTCAAATTTGTGATTTTACAAAATTAGTACTTGCCTATAAATGATCTGTTCATTTATAGGCACGTACTAATTTCATAAAAATATGATACCATTTGATTGATAGTTAATATAAAAAACACACACTGTCCTAACCAAGTAAAATAAAATAGGTAGATTTCGGTTCCGTGGTCGCAGTTCTAATCTAACCTAAACCTAGCCATTTCTGTTCAATTGACCTACCCTACTAATGACTGATGATTTCATAATGCATTTCGTGAAACGTTATTTATGCTTTGCGTTGTTTTACCAATTAACATGATCATAAAAAGATTAGTTTGTCAAATGATGTTTTAATGTAATGAAATGTTGTCCTTCAATTATTTGTCAAATGAGTTAATTACAGAAAGAATAGTTCGTTCAGTGATGACTTTATCAAGCATAAATATAACTAGCGTTATTTTTAAAACGAAAATTTGTGATTAGTTTAGAAGACTATAAATAAAAATATTTAGGCTTTTTTGGAGTCACGTGCATATTTCATTGAATAAAATACATATTTTTATTACTTTGCCCAATAGGTGGGATATATAATTCATCTAGCCCGGTCAATTTGCTTACTTCAATAGTTTTAATTGTATTGACTGCCGATATTGGGCATTTTTAAAACGGTCTGGAAAGTATGAAGAATGATATACCTATTCATTACTTGGTCCGTAACATATATATTTATAAATATATGTGTATATATATAATATATACATATAATTTATTTAACTATTACCTCGCTAACTGCTATGCAACGCAATGCCTCATACAGTATTTATTTTTGTAATTAACAGACAATTGTTCTGGGTATGGGGTACTTTGTGTCCGTTACTTATGTTTGTGAAATACCCGCAATAGGGTTAATTTACTAGTTCGGAAGTAGTCTTAAAGACTAGGAATAAAACTGTGACGCATTATAAATATCATGCTTAGTAGCAGATATTACAAAAGATAATGATTTGAATAACAGATAATTACTGAATATTTAAACATCTTGAGAAAAACATACAAAAAAGATATTTATCGCTAATGCTTTATGACATTAGAGAGCGATTAATCAAATAAGTAGAATTCGCTACAAAAAATAATGTTCAGACGGCGATAAACCTACACAACGACAACTTAAATATTAAATACACCTTTAAATATTTGTAACAATCTTTCGAAAAAGTTGTAAATGATTCACAAATATGATGAAAACTTAAGATTTCTTTTCGATTACTTTAGCGAAAATTTTGCTATATCATGTTGCGAAAAGACATTAAAAATTTCGCAAGTTAGACAGTGATATTTCTTTCTTTCAATCATTTCACTAGGGAATTATATAATCTAACCTATAAATACGAGTATGCATATTAGGCAATAATGACTATACTGGCGAATGGTAGAAGTGAGACATGTGATTAAACTGGAGGGGAATCATGAAAGAACCGACACATCTCTGTTTGGCATTCAAAAGCCAGTGATGTGCAAGGCCATAATACATTTATTTGTTCTAATTAGTTAGAGGGCTCGGACTTCTGGCAATAGCCAGTTCGAGTTACAGGTATGCGACCCTGACCTTCTCGAGCTATTGCGCACACTCCCCAATCTATTCTTATAAGTAATATACTTTTCCTTCCGTTGCAGCGTTGCCTTACCTTCTTGCCTACTTTACCTTTCAATAGGTATACCCCCAACTTTCACTTCTTTTCATCTTTAATTCCCAAAGTGCCCGGTTGGCAATAAGCTTACCGCTTATTACGTGAGTGGAACTAAATTATAGTTCGCAGTTCTGGGATACAAGCGTGAGTGTATGTATGTATGTAATAATTCGTATAGATTCGGTTCGGTTTGAATTTATACAAATAATGAACGAGTTCACGTAACAAGAAGAATGCATTCTATCGAGCGTTAGCGTTTGGTGACAACGGTTCTAAAAAAATAGAAAGTATATTATTTAAAAAGTCTTATAGAATTTCTACTAAGCATTCTATAAGACATTTCTAATTTGAAAGTTATTTCTAATTTCAAATTTTATAATTAATACCTTTAGAACTTGTCATAACTTGTTACAAAGTTCTTTGAGAGAATGAAACAGTTTATTGTATGATAAATATAGGATATGAGTATTCCGTCGAAGGCGAAGTGGTAGTCACTTGAGTATTTTACGGCAATCTGACACAAGATTTTTTTTTCGTAAAAGAAAATCAATCTAATACAAACATGAGTGTTCAAGTTTTTTAAGTTTTCCTAGATGTGTTTAGGATAGCAAAAATCGAGATTTGAAAAGAGGGATTGTGCTAACGCAATTTTAGTAATTGCAGAAAAAAAATTTTATTTTTGTAAATAGGAGTTCTTCTTTAGAAGTACCATAGAAAGTATTGATGATGATGGTTCCAACCGATTTCGGCCATGGCGAACACTTCGACCCCTAGTCGGGAGAGATAGCGCTGGTGCGCTCGAAGATGGCTTATGTAGCCTATCTTCGCGGCGAATCACCGTGCACAGTGAGGGCATGTGAGTACGCCATTCTCGTAGTGATATGTTATGGCAGCAGGTGGCCGAGCCTTTAACCGGTCGCGTTTGGTATCAAGATCAGCTTTACACAGAACCTCGAACTCGCGTACCTGGATGTTCACCATCCTGCGCCATTCTGGCCGCTGTGCTGCCAAACGTTCCCAGCGAGATGGTTCTATGTTGCATCTCTTTATATGTCGCTTTGGGACATCCTTGTACCGGAGGAGGGGACCGCCATGATTCCGCCACTCTTTCCTCTGCCATACGAGAAACGTGACCGCACCACCTAAGCTGTCGACGCATTAAATAGGCCTCAATGCCACCAACATTGGCTCGTCGTAGAACTTCAGTGTTTCGCACTCTATCGAACCATCTGATCTTCATGATGGTACGGAGGCATTTAAGGTGAAAGCGATCCAGAGTGCGAATGTGGCGGCGGTATACACACCACGTCTCAGAGGAGTATAGGAGGTTTGGCAGCACAATTGCCATATACTCCGATATCTTAGTCGCCAGCTCAAGGTCATGCGAGCAGAAGACCTTGGAGCGTAGCTTACCGATTGCCGCAGCTGGTCACACTTGGATGTTACAGTGTTCCCCAGATAGCGAAATTTTTCCACCTGCTTCAGCACATCCTCACCAAGTTTTATGGTCAGAGTCTCATGACCGTGTATGTCCAGGGACATCACCTCCGTCTTGTTGACACTGATCTTCAGGCCGCACTTACGACAGGCTTGGTGGAGTGCGGACATCAGCTGTTGCAGGCCGTCTGGGGATTCTGTTAGGAAGCACAAGTCATCTGCATACATGATCTCAGTGATCAGTGCATATGAGACTTTAGTGCGAGCCTTAAGTCTAGCCAAATTTAAAAGTCTGCTGTCCGTGCGGAAGCGGATGCGGACTCCTTGAGAAACAGTGTGTGAGACTTCTCTAACTACCACCGCAAAGTATAAGGCGAACAGAGTAGGCGCTAAGACGCATCCTTGCTTCACCCCACAGCTGACGGGGAAGTAGTCTGTCTGTTCACCGTCTACAGCAACGCAGCATTGCATGTCGTCATGCAGGAGTCTGAGGAGTCTCACAAACCTTTCCGTGCATCCGAGCTTGCTTAGCACCAACCATAGAGCTTCGCGAGGCACGCTATCGAAGGCTTTCTCCAGGTCAACAAAGCAAAGGTAAGGCTTTCCGGGGGCTGTAAGGAGCGAAATACCGCGGTAAGAGTTGCAGTCAGATCGGTCACCCTTGTTCTTGTAGAGAGCACTTATGCGCGATACTTGTCTGGAACGCGCTCCTCCTTCCACATGCCAACAAATAGTTCCCACACCAACGTGTGCAACTCCTCTCCGCCATATTTTATCAGCTCTCCCGGTAAGAGGTCAATGCCAGTCGCCCGTTTGTTTTGTTGCTGTTGTTTGAGGCTCGTCAAAGGCAAGGGGGAGCTGAGGCATTAAACCGATACTATACAGATCAGCTGACCGATCAACATTTAGCAGAGTATTGAAGTGCTCCGCCCAGCACTTTAGTACATCCTCCTTGCTCGTCAACAGGTGACTACCGCCTAGAGACCTTAAAGGCACCCTTGCGTGATAGGATGTACCAATCAGCTTACGTACCTCACTGTAGAACTCTCCCAGCTGGTTTGTGTCAGTGATCCATTGCATGTGACTAGCTTTGTCCTGCCACCACTTATCTTTCATGCGACGAGACAGCTTGCGCAAATCCAGGTCACTAGCTTTAACAACCGCAATGCTTCTTCTTTGCCTTCTGTGCTGTCGCAGGAGATCCCGGTGTTTGTCGAACGCTGCCCGCAGGATTCTATCATTTCCATCAAACCAGTCTTTGTCACGACGAAATTTTTCACCAATTATACTTGTCAAGTATTAGTTATTTTGCTCAGCATAACTTAGCTAATGAACAGTTTTGACACATGTATGGGTATTTTTGAAAATTGTAAACTTACTTTAATTACAATCTGATGTTAATCTCTTATTTCGGTGTATGAGGTCAAAATAAATTTGTTTCGTTCTTTCTTTCATAACTCTTTATTGAATACATATTCAGAGAAATCCATGCCACAATACATAGAGCAATTGTTTTTTTTGTATATACTTGCGACTTGGGTGTGTTTTTAATTTACGTCTTACTACACAATATGTGGTACAGTGACTACCAAAACAAATATTGTCGCTACTTGTTTAAGAAATCAACAAAATGTCTAACTTACACTATTACTGCAAGCACTCTAAAAGAGAATGTTATTTATCTCTATACTTGAAGTACACTAGCATCTTATCAGACATTTGATTTGGTCTATCGGAAAATAAATATGTATTGTTATCTGTGCATAGCAGATTATTAATAAGCTTAATTGCTCTCACGGTATGACTAAAAACGGCATCAGACAACTGTGAATTTTTTTTTCATATTAATTCCTAGTTTATAAGGTATTTTTTTGTAATATTATTTATATTTGTATACAATGTTTATATACATAATGATAATAATGTAAAATGTTATATTTACATCAGCAGATATATAACTTTTATTAAGGACTTGTTTTACAAATACAATGTTTAATCTCATGTGGTGTGTGGAAAAATCTTTAAAATAATGGATTTAAATATGCTGAACATTAATTTAAATTTATACTGATTGAAGCAATACATATTCATATTATTATACAGAGAAAAAGACAATTTTGCAAAAGTATAAAACCCTTACAATGTTTTATAAATTATTATGTGATATATTAGCATGCAGCTAAATTATGTAGAAGGTAATTTCATTTCGAAACATTTTTATTTAATATTTCAACTACCTACCTGAATATCGAATAAAAAGTGGGCTACGAAATGTACTGACAGGTTTTTTTTGCACAGAGACATAAAATATGTTCTTTTGATTACATGGAGAAATTTTAACTTTATATTTTTATCCAACGTACAAGGAGATTTTACATAAATAAACCAAATAGGCCTTTAGAAAGTTGTCCGTCAACCGCAAACGCTAAATGGATCGCTGTTAAATATTACTACAATAATATAGCTCTTAAACAGAGCTAATAAAATACAAGTGAATAGTGACTGATTTAACCAATAAAACTCATGTTTTCTAATATCGATCGGTTCTTGGTGTCAGTCTGCGATAGAATCGAACTACTGTTAAACTTACCTAAAGATGTGTCGCCACACCGCACACTTATTTTTCTTCTTTTTCAGTCCTTCTTAATACCAATTAAATGTTACACGCAGAAACAAATACACAATGCACAATTCAAAATTGGCGATTTTTTTTTGTTTTTATTCCAACGCAAATCACGGAAACCACTCGCGAAACCGATCTTTTTTCTAAGATGGCGCCACAGTGTAAATGTTATAATGACATTAGAAGTTTGGGTTAGCAATGTAAAATATCCTAGGAATATGGTAGGTTCTTTTTCTGTATATTTGATAGTAAGTTGATGTACTTCATTTCAGAGAAGTACTAGATGTTCTGTCCTAATAAAAATGTCCAAATTGGCACTTGAGTTTTATGCTTATCGAAGGAATATTTCTGAACCTTTCCGTATGAATGCCCATAGAGAGATCACATTCACAAAATAGATACTCAATTATCTTTTAAAAAGCATCACCGACTTGAATGCGACTAAATCATACCTAATTAATAATTGTAATAAGCTGTATGTTATTTTCTTCAAATTTAAATGGGACGAACATTGAGTATAGTATAACCAATGCAATTACAAAAATTATTATTAAGATCGGTTTACAATCGGCGAAGATATAGGTACACGAAAAAAATTGTTCACATTGAGAACCTCGCTTGTTTAAGTATTAAAACTTTCATTTAATTTTTAAATTTATTTTTGAGTAATTTATCTAAATTACAATACCCTAATGTCAACATACTCCAATTGGACCAACTAAAAAGTTGTGTCGTTATGAAAGAAAAATAGGTGATCCGTTTCAATTGGTCAGTTTAGTCGGTCAGAGTGGAAGAACAGGTCAAATTATAATGAATTTGGATTACGAAAATACTAAGTGAGCGACTGACTGCGAGCAAAATGATAATGAATTTAGGTTACGAAAATACTAAATAAGCGAATGACGAGAAATCTCTAAAACATCAAGTTACAAATACTAATTTGAGTTATATGTAATACAAAACGAGAAGAGTTTTAATATTTGTCATAGAATTCGGTTCTAGCACTCGCCGCCTGCTGCAGCTGTACGCTGGCGGCTATCGCACGGTACGTGCGTTGTGGTCGCAGTTCTAACCTAATCTAGCAATTTCTGTTCAATTGACCCACTCTACTAATGTTAAATCATCTCCAACTTAATATTAAAGTCGCCTTCTCTGTATTTTTAGTCGCTCATTTAGCAATTCAGTCGCACGCCTAAAATGTTCTTATCTAAAATAGATTATACGCAAACACACGAAACTCATTTTGTTTTTTTTTATAAATCAGTATTAGTCATCAGTTTAGTAAATTTTTCGCTAACTCAACTTCATGCTGCTCAAGTTATTAAAACAGTAGGTATCTTACCATTAGTCGCTAAGACTTTTATTCGCTCCTTTTATTATTTCCCATTTTTTAATAGTTAACCAGCCATTGGCTCTAGAAGTCAGTAACATAAATTACCCCAACGGCAACGCTTTTTAGTAGTACCTACAAGTACCTACTATTCAAGAAATAGGGAGAAGTTATTGGATCAATAATTTAAATAATACCATATAATAATACTACTTCAGTGTCGCATACTTAAACGTTTTATTACGGCATTTACACCTACATGCAGTTTAGTTAGTAGTAGATAAAACAATGAAATCCAACTCTGTCAATCTCATTACACCCTGCTCACGGCGCGTCGCCATCTCGCCTGCTGTCTGCCCCAACTTTCAAGCTTGGACGCGTTCGTCTCAATTACGAGCAATGATAATTTTTTTTTTGTTTTTAAAATTCTCTTTTATTTAGAAGCCTTTACCTTATAAAGGTACGACAGGCTCATCGTACTCTGAGTTGGGTACGCCCATGCAACCTAATACATTGAATAATGCAAAAATAATACAAAGGTATATATTATAAAAGCCATCTAAAATTAGGTACAGTCTTTAGGTAAAAATTTAAAAATATTATAAAACAAACATAAGTTAGAGATACAAAGGCACAATTTTATTATAAACTATATTAGCATTTCTTATTAGAATGTTATGTTAATTGCGTTTATCAAGTGTGTCGACAGAAAAAAAATACATTTTAGTCCAGTCATCGAAGACATAAAAGGGGGCTTTTGAAGAGTTCTAATTTGGCAGTGTTACAGTTTGGGGTCCTAATTAATATTCCGTGATCTTTAGCGGTCTCCGCCCGCGCCGCCATCTTGAAAAAAACGGTACCAAAAACAGTTTATCAAAAATATCTTCTGTGAAGAGTAATCGAGGTTATAAATGGTCATGACAAAAATTATAGAGCATGAAATTTCTTGCATCTTTTGCGGAAACATTTTTTGATCAGATAAATGGTCTAGAATTACAGCGAACTCAAGTTCAGCAAACAGAGAAAAACCCATCATCAATAAGTAACGAATCGTGGATTCGGCACGCCGGGGATACCACATGAAAAAAAAAACGTGCTACTCTACAAAAATAGAACTTTCCTTGACCTTGTGACTGAACTATTTGCAAAAATGATTAACGATACAAACATGTCTCTAAGGATAACACCAGTATGTATAATTCAGGAATTATACATACGTTTTTATGTATATTGCGCGCTTTTAGATAACAAAATAGTTTAATACATTTGAATAGCTAAAATAAAGGAGTCTAGTTGTTTCCACGCCCGTAATCTGCTTGACTTAGAAAAAAATAAAAGCCGCTATTTCTTTATAGTTATAATAGTTGGAAAAATTTTATATTATATATTTTATATTAATTAGATATCGGTAGTCATAGCTTACAAAGCATAAGAAGATAGCATTCGAATAAAAAGTGCTTCCATATCGCACTTAATTTCTATCAAAGGAAAGTTGCTTGCTTCCATAAAATTTTTTGAGCAAATATATTTTAGTTAATGATTTTCTATCACGTTTATTATACCTAACACATAATTATGTGTTATATGTTTACATTACAAAAATATTTACTACTTTTTTTATTAAGGACTAGCTGTTGCCCGCGACTTCATTCCCGTGGAAATTCAAATTTATCCCACGGGAACCGATTTTCTGCTCAATTTTCTTAATTTTTTAGTATTAACTGGTCCCTACACGATCATGCGGCATGACATGCTGAATCATCATACTGCATGAAGGACCTATTGCGAGTCTATCATGCAGCATGATAATTCGCTTGGTATTAATCATTTTATTCAGTCGATATAGATAGTACAGTGAAGAGGTCTTCTGCGCTGGTATGGAAATGTCTTTGTCAAGGTTTTTGTAGATTTATAAATATAAAAATAAAAGGAATTGTTAATCAACTGCCAGCACGTAGTTTGCATGTCATGCCGCATGATCGTCTAGGGCATAAAATCGGGTAAGTCGTTTTGAAGTTATGGCGTCACCAAGGGAAATAGGGATTCATTTTTATATGACTGTGATTTAAGTCACGTGTTTATTTTGGGGACTAGTTTCGAACCCGACGAGGGACCTTTATCAAGGGTAAAGCTACCTTCCGCGTCGGTGCCAAGGGTTGAACTGGATTAGCATCGCCTCCAGCGGTTTTGGTGAAGTAAACAGAGTGCGAAAGACACCGTTTGCGTTACGGAGTTGTTTTTATCAGGCACTGCGGTGCACACCGAGCTGACTATCACTTTTTGTAAGCGGAACAGGTTCAAGGTCGGTCGGCAGCAGGAGGCAGTCCCCAGCCATTGCCCAAGACGTCAGCTTCGGCGCGTTCCTTACGCCAGCAAAACCGATGGAGTGTGAAGAAAGTTGTAAAAGGCACTACAGACGTTTAACCTGACACTTCAATGGATGCACAACATCTTCTTAGGTAATGATGGACTCAACAATATACTATGGTGGGGCTCAGTCAGGTCATCTACTAGCCCCGTACCAACACTGCTTCTTCTCGTCTGTCTAATCCAAATTTAAACTGCACGGAAATTCGCAATTGGCACACTCACCCAGTTGTAAGCAATTCAGGGAAGCACTGTTACTTCCCTAACCGCGATTCTTGAGGAGATTTCTTAGCCTTAATAGAAATAATGTAAGGATTATAATAGATAACATGACTGAACACCGGCTTACAGAGACATTGCACGCGATCTAGGAATGCCCGACAGTCTTTCCTGCGGTTGCATTTAAGAAGTGTCATGTGAACTTATTTGTTGGTCAGTGAAGCGTTATCAGGCCGAAAGTAGTATCGAAGCTTCTATGCTGTACCACGGAGAGTCGGAGACAGAATGGAAACAAAATAACACTTAACCACCAACAATGATGACTGAAGATTGATGACTGTCACCATCCGTCAAAACATTCGAACAGTTGGAAAATTACTATTATGTGATCGCGTTAGAAACGTTAGCCATTGTTTTAATTCTTTAAAACAAACAGATCAAAATATCAAATCGAGACGCACTTATAAGCGAAGTGAAGCATCAAGGGACTCGAGGTTTCGTGCCCCACCTAGCATTCACTTTTTTTTAAATAAAAAACTACAAACTTGAACTCTTTGACGCTTCAATGTAGCATTACTCAGACCAAGGATATTAATTAAGTAAAAACCTTTACTTAAAGACTCATGCAAAGTCCACTCCTGTATCTAGTAAGTCCCTGATAAGGACCGTTGCCTTTCGGGGCAGAATACGCAAAAGATGGCCAAGATATAACAAATGCTTTGGTACGGACGCTTCGAAGTAGTTACGCCTCACACTGTCTAAAATTGAGCTTGCTGCTTGGCTTGGAGTTATTGTGCCGAAGTAGCTTGGTATCCTGTAAATACATACAATTTATTATAATTTTTCGTCCTTTTTAAAAGTTACACTATAAGTGACACTATAAGACTTATTGAGCCACCAGTCGATAGTACTGGTGATTAGATTAGTTTATTAATAAGGTATTACGTCATATTGATTTTATCTTGCCTATGTACACGATACTAGACTACCCGAAAGACCTTGTCAGTACATGGTCAAAGTCAATCAAAATTTCAATGAACTTGTTTCTGATCTTTAAAATTGCGTAAAACAGCCATGTTTTAAATTTACTTACAAATGTATCATATAACTTAAAATTGTTTATAAATATTATTATTATTAATAACTAGCAGTACTCCGCAGTTTCACCAGCGTTTATTGTCACTGCGCCGTTCCTAAGGGTCGTAGCGTGATGTAACATAGCCTATATATAACCTTCCTTAATGCATACTCTATTCAATACAAGAGATATTTTCGAATCCGACCTAGTTCCAGAGCATAAAAACAAATAAACAATCAAAAAGTACAGTAAAGATGTTATAATAATGGAATACAAAAGCAAGAGGAACTGTCCTTATACTGAGTTCATTCATAAGGAACAAACACGCACATTTGCAAATTAATAACTTGGTATCACAAAAAGATAACAATGTTATTGGTTGTTTAACACTTTGTGACTTTTCCTCTTGCTTTACTCTTTAATGTTTATGATAGTAATGAGCTAGTTGAGATTAATGTGTGTTGATCTGTTACAAATGTTTTTTACCCACCTCAGTCTTAAATCATTCTCATCACTGACTATGAAAGGGTAAATATGTGTGAGAGTCACATGCACTCCATCAATTTTATTGACTCTCAGCTCTTCGGTTAGTGACTCAGCAAGACCTTGGACAGCAAACTGAGCTACGCTTAAAGGCATTTGATCCTTGATGTAACTAAGTCCAGCCACAGAAGTCAAGGCTACTATATGACCATGGTTTTTAGTTTTCATATCAGGTAGAAAATTATTGATGAGCTGGAATTAAAGTAATTAGTGGTTACATAGTGTATGTTTAATAATATTTATATTCATGCCATCCATATTCAGACTGCAAATGCTTGTAAACATTAAATAAAAAAAAATTACTGATAAAAGTGTTACTTGACAAATGTTAATGATATTAATAAGTAATGGAGTCAAACTATAAAATCAAGATTAAAAACATATGCTCAAGCACTTAGGAAATAAACAACCATATTCTTTATTCGGGAAAATTCGGGACTGAGATGGGAAACCCACCACTCACCCTGATTACAAACAATAATTAATGACAGAGATCAATTTGCTATCCTTATATTATATTGGTACTATATTATACCTTCTCCAGACTAATGGAAATGTACTAACAATTAGACTAAAACTGACAGTAAAAAACACTATAATAATACAAAACTTACCCAAAAATAAGATGTCAGTGTTAAATCTAATGTATCATGAATATCTTGTGGAGGCTGTGTCAACAATGACCTGGGACTTGGTATACCACAACAGTAGAACAGCATGCTCACAAAACCTAAATCTTTCTTGACTTGACCAGCCAACATCTGCACATTCTCTTTTTTAGTTACATCACAGGTATAGCTAGCTGCAGACCCACCTCTCTTTTTAATCAATTCAACCGTCTCTTCATTTGAAGTGGTATTTTTGTCTACGCAAATCACTATTGCCCCAAGAGGAGCTAATTGTAGGGCTATCTCACGGCCCACGCCTCGTCCAGAGCCAATAACCTGTAAATGACCAAAAGAACATTTAAAGATATACTGATCGACCAATAAACCAGATTAAAAAATATATCCACTACTTGACGGCTCAACTCAAAATAATAAAACAAATATACATACATTGTTAAAGAATAGAAAAATGACTACTAAAATCCAATTTTCAGGCCCAAAAAGTGGTTACAACACAAGATTCCTACAATATCTGGAGATACTGTGGGAGAGTCATGCTTCGGCACATATAGGCGGGCTCGACCAGAGTGATAGAATGGCCTCACATAAAACCAGCAGTGAAGCAATGTTTGCATTGCTTTTCGCCGAGTAAGTAAGGTTACCGGAGGACCTAGCTTTTCCCTCCCCCCCCTCTCCTCCCTTCTTCCACCTATCCCCTACTCCTTACTCCTACTTTAAAGGCCAGCGACGCACTTGTGACTCTTGAGTGGCAGGTGCCCATGGGCGGCGGTAGAAATTTACCACCAGGGGACCCGTCTACTCTGCTGTGTTTGCCCGATATGCCATAATTTGCACAGTCAGTTTTTCGCCTTTTCAGACAAAAGAGCTTTTTTGCGTTAGCTCTCTTCAGATCTAGGTGTGCGATAGTAGTGCGTGTGATGTGTATGAACTTATGGTGTACCTAACATTGACTATTTACAGTGGAGTGCTGAAAAAAAAGTTAAAATGTATGCAATACCCACTTTTATGAATAAACAAGCTAAAGAAATTACACACACAAATACTTAATTGAGCTACTATATATTTTTTTTTACAATTTAGTCTTAAATTTATCAAATATTAGTGGTCCAAACTGCTGAGCCAGAGGTTGTGGGTTCGATTCCAGACCAAAACAAAATAATTGTGTGATGCGCATGATCATTTGTTCTATGTCCGGGTGCAGTTTATCAATAATATGTATGTATTTTGAAGTATGTTTATCAGCAGTCTGGATACTATTGTAAAGTTTGTGATTCATTTATGGATATTTGACTAAAAAGGAAGGTGTGGTGTAAGGTAGGTAGAATTAATAAATCCGACAACTCATTTACAATAAACAACCATAACATACTTAGACCATACACATAGTAATTTTGAAAGTTTTAAAAAATTTAATCTAAATTAAATTTACTTGTTCTCAATTTTCAATTCAAAATTGAAAAGTTAAATTGTTATTCTGACAACATTCATAGCTATACATATTTTAAAATATAATTATTAAATTTACACAAGACTTACCATAGCAGTTTCCAGTCTCACAGATTTCAAGGGTGGAGGCTTCAAAAGTTCATACACTGCTTGCAGCACTGCACACATAGCATTAAACACCACCCAAGCAATATCTACCATAAGGATGCTCAATGAATACATCCTGAGCAACATTTTGATAGGGAATAATATATTTAAAAGTATTCCCAATAGGCTGTTAAAAAGTTTAGGTTCCTGTGAATTAAAATGTTAAATTCGAATTAAATTTATTCTTTAAGTTGGTATCATATTCATTTTAAATTTAACGGAATAATAAAAATTAATATAATGACTAGTATTTAATTGTTAGACAGAAAAAAGTACTCCGTGATTGTTACTTACCATTTATATCGTTAAGATTAGCCTAAATTTTGAAGAATAGAAATATGAAGGTAGATAGACAACTTTTTTACCTAACACGTATTGTGAACAAAATAGTGATCAGTATAATCAGTAGGTATGTACGCAAAAAGTTTTCGATTAACTTGCTATTTCGTACACACTGTAAACGGAACTAATTAAAAATAAGCCATACTCTCATTAACACAGGATGATAGATAGTGTTGTATGATAATAAACGGTACTAGATAAAAGTTTACGTAAAGATAAGAAATAATTCATTTTATTATCAGGCATATTTCATAGAGAACAGTAGAACACAATTTATTAAAATTCACTGCTTGCTTGTTTTCTTGACAATCACTTTTTTAAACATTTCTGGGTTCTTTGCTTGACAACAACTCAGTCGGTCAGTACTGTCAGTGTCACCGTGGCTTCGGCAGAAATATCGATATATCGAATTATCCATATTTATACCTAAAACAAATGTCAATCGAATTGAATTCGAATATTGATATTCAATACTTTTTTTAGAGTATCGAATTCGTTTCAATATCGATGTATTTTTCGTCGCAACTCGAGTTTCATATTCAATGTTACTACTAAATACTACTAACATTCGTCTCGTTTATTTTAACATTTTCTTGAATTAATCGCTTTTAAAACTGCATATATTTTACATTTCAATAAGCAATATTCAGCGATTTTGTTTCTTGCAATCATGATTCACTGATTATTATTCGCCTGACCAGCGAACATATAAAGAAGAGGGTACCTTTGCTGTCCATAGCTGACGATAACTGGTTAGATTAAAGTAACGCAATATACATATATAACTGTTTAAGAATTTGACGATTGAAGTTATAGTTAAAAATTAATATTTTGCTCAAGTAAATTTATTGTTTTCGAATTTGAACCTTCTGAGAATGTCTTATGAAGTTATCAGTCAGTCATACCTAACACTGAGCACAAAGTAGAATAACATAAAGCATACATAATGTTATTGTATATCAATTTTTTCCGTCTGTTATTTACCGATACTATAAATATCGCCTTATTTTTTTACTTGCTCATCCCTAACATAATTGGCATTCGGATTTGGCATCTGTTTTCAGTTTTCGATTTTGACTATTTTTGACACTTGACAAATTACAATACATATAGTGGTAATTCTTTGCTTTGTTGTTTGTTTTATTTATTCCGTAGTATATCATGCTGCATAAAACTGAGTAATATTAAGATCTTGTATATATAAGATAAATTTATCATATTAAATACTTAAGCCTAACATTGGACAAATATGGCTTTTGTATATCAAGGAGATGCCGAGTTAGAATCTAAAGCAAAGAAAGGTATCCTACATTTGAACTAAAACTTTTTAAAAAAATCAATGATTATACTATAAATGTCTTTGCGTTTTTGCATTTTCAGCTGCGGAACGCATATCGGAGAATATGCACATAGTAGCCAATGAGCCATCATTGGCGTTGTACAGGCTTCAGGAACATGTGAGAAAAGCGTTGCCTCCAATGGTTGAAAGACGGGTAGAGGTAACGAAATTGCAACATGAACTACAAGGGAGATGTTATGATGTAGAGTATGCCCTCAAGTAATATATTTCATTGGATTATTTTCTTTAATATTTATTAATTTCAAAGTTTGTCCTTTAGGGTGTTCAGGGTCATTTATTTACCCCATTATTTTATATCTATACTAATATTTAAAAAAAATTGTTTAAAGAACTAAAAAGTAAAAAAAATAGGGTGATTAAGAAAAAAATATTTTTATCGTAAAAATGCGTACGGTGCTAGATCTATGTCAAACTGTAAATATTTTATTGACAGATATTGGTAAAAGTAGTCATTATATAATTTTAAAAGCACCCTACGCTTTATGCAGCAAAAGATAATTAATACTTATGTTGTAAGCTTTAAAAGTGACTTGTATCTGTTCCTAATATTAAGAAACAAGTTAATAATTATTTTTATAACTTTCAGTGCAGTTAAATCAATGGATGGTGCTGCAACCAGTTTCAAGAATATCCAAGAAATGTTAAAGCAGTCAATATTTTTGAAACAGCAGTTAAAATATGAAGAAGCTAGGCGAAATAAAAAAGATTCTAATTCTGTTTACAAACGTCTCTCTGCTCATATTGTTCTCGACCTTCCAGATTTATCTGAATTCTCAATGGTTCGGGAAACTACTAATAGGATAGAGAATATGATGGCACAAGCTAGAGGGTCATCTGCTGAACTTCATAGATCTCATACTACACTCCATTAAAACCTTATTTATCTATACTATGTTTGTATACGGTTGTACATTGCTACCTTAGTATCCTCGGAAACTACGTTTTTGTGCAACAATTTTGAAGCTTTTTATGAACACTGCTTTGATCTCATTTTTTAAGCTAATTTTGAATTTGATATACACATGTAAACAGATACAATTTTCTATGATTTATTATTGTTATTTAATGCATCATAAATTGACTAATCAAGTGTCAATTATCATGATGACCATTGCATTTAAAAGGGGGAGATGATTTTAAAGACCTAAGGAGCCTAGATTCAAGATAATGCCAGATAAAGTATAAGGTTTTAAATTATAGACTACATTTTTAGAAATTTCTGCAAGCCTTGAGAAAACCTAGCTATTCCAGTAGATAAACTACTTTTATTAATTGATAACCCTCCTAGCTTGAAGGTTCTACATCAAAGGTAAATATAGCCTCCAAACGTAGCCTATAATTTGTTTTGTTGAGTTTTGGCAATTGATACACATGTTATTTAAATTTTTAAATATTTCAGTTTTATGAAGTATGTACTAAAGTTATGTTGTACAATTTAGACATCATGGGAGCTATCCACTTCTTATTTTAAAGGGCACTCATAAGTTTGCTTGCCAAATGATATACGAGGGTGGCACTGAAAATTTCGGGAATCAAGGAAGTGACACATTACTATTTAAAGATGTATTTATTGCTTTTCGAAGTATTCTCCGCGAAATTTGACACATTTTTCCATACGATGGAACCAATCATTGAAGCAACCATTCCATTCGGAAGTTGGGGTCTCCAAAATGGCCGTTTTGTAGGCGTCCACAGCTTCTTCAGGTGATGAAAATCTCTGACCACGCAATTTATTCTTTATTTTAGGGAAAGTATAGAAATCATTAGGGCTTAGGTCGGGGCTGTACGGCGGATGGTCTAATAATTCTATGTTTTCTTGCTTTAAAAACTCTTTTGTTCTGTGCGCGGTGTGAGAACTCGCATTGTCGTGATGGAGGATGATGTGGCGGTTGCAGTTCTCTTTACGGAGTTCAGAAACGACCTGTGGCAAACAAATGCTAGCATACCATTCTGCATTAACCGTTCTTTGTCCCTCAAGAGAAATAGTCGCAACATGGCCGGTTTTGGAGACAAATGTGGCCAAATTTTTGTTGGCTTTAACTCACCCAAACTCGTGACTGGTTTTTTGTTTAGGGTTCGTACGCGTATATCCAGGATTCGTCACCTGATACGATGTTGTATACAGCATTTGAGGATCCTGCGTGGAATCTTTCGAGAGTTCTGACGCACCAAGTAACGCGAGCCGCTTTTTGCTCTTCACAGAGCGAATGCGGTATCCATCGGGAAAACAACTTTTTATACCTAATTGTTCATGCAAGATTATTTGTATTTGACTCATGCCAATGTCTAAAGTTGCCTGAATTTCGCGGTATGTCACATGTCGATCTTCCTCAATCAGCTTAAGCACAGCATAAACGTTTTCTTGGGTGACTGCAGTTTTTGGACGACCTTGACGGGGATCATCACTGAGCTTGACACGTCCACGTTGAAATTCAGCAAACCAGCGAGAAATTGTGGTTTTTGATGGGGCTTCATCACCAAATGCAGAAATCATCTGGTCAACACACTGTTTTTGTGTTAAACCACTACGAAAGTCATAATAAATCATCGCTCTTTAATTTTCTCGAGTCAATTCCATTTTCTCAACGACTAAACAAGTTTGACAAAACCTTGTGACAAGACCGAGAATCTTTTTTTAAATAAATAAATGGTATTCGATTTTTACAACCAAGGAGTTTTCAATTAAAAAGATTTTAATATGACAGAAACAGTGGAAATATTCCATTCCCGATACTTATAGTGCAGCCCTCGTATATGTACTAAGTTGGGTGGGAAGTATTAGAGGAAAAAAAGCAATATTTTAGGAATCAGTATTGACACCAGACAATTTTCTAGATTTTTGTATTATCTGAACCTGGTATAGGGTCGGTTTGAACTTTTCCATCAGTGTATGGTATGGGTAGAAGAGCCTCTTCTACCCTACATACATCAGTGATACGTTCAATAGCAAAGTTGTACAAACTGACACTTCTTTATTAAAATAAGTTAACTGAATGTTGCACAAAGGACATGAATCTGGGTGAATAGTGTCCAAATTGTTTATATGTATAAGTAATGCAAATGATGTGAGAGTGAAGAAACAAAGATCAGAAAGGTTATAGCAAAGGGTAGGTATGTGTGTGTAAATGTTAGTGTATTATGGGAAGATCTAGTCATTGATGTATTGTAAGAGAACATTAAAGTATTAGCTACTTTGAATTTTTTTCGTGTAGAAATAGTTTCCATTGATTTTTTTTTTAATATTTTTTAACCAAATTTTATTTTACACATCTCCCATCTTGGCTTAAGTGCAATTTACGATACATTATAATAGCTAATCGGTATTTATAATCAATTTATAATAAAACACACGCTGGCTTTGTTATAAGCGCTAACGGTTTCTATAAGCACTCGATATACAAAAGGAGAACCCGAGTTTGTGAAGAAGTGGAGTGAACTGCCGGGTCGGAGTAACAGACCCGAGAGTAGGTGCGCAGCCTTTGGAAGCTTTTGGTCATCATGGAACATTCATCGGTCCGGCATGCGGCATTCAGGCGCCGGTCTCCGTATTCTTCCATAATTTTGCAGAAAAAAAAAAGGCTGGAAATAAGTCCCCACTTCCAGTAGTGGCATTCGCATAAGTGTTGCTCATGCACTTTTTTTGTTTCCAAACACAAAACTTAGCGCCTGCCTAAAAAGCCGATCTTGCGGCTACGTGGCGTGAGCAGTTTGTAATGTTGGTAGTTAATATAAAAGATGTCACACATCTGCATCGCCGCGCTGGTACATTTTAGACGCTCACGCCGCTTCGCCGTCCCACCGCGCCCGCTGTCTGCCCCACTCTTAAAACCTCTCAGAGCAAAATAAATTAACTAGTAGTGATCCGGCATAGTGAGTGCCTGCGCCAATAAATACTATTTAGTACGCATTGCCATTCTGTTTATATTTTACTCTGGCTTCGACAACCGCTACTACTATACCTGGCATTACGTTCACGGCTAATATTTGGAGTAGCCGGTTGCATTTGGCTATATCTAGGTCTAGTCTTCTACTGGCTACAACTAAATATGGCCAATGCCTTGTGGTTAAAACTAGATATAGAATGACACAGGAGTGTAGGTGGCTGACTAACTCGTCCTCGGGTAATCAATCCATTTTGTACTTAATTGTAACCTTGTTTTCTAGAAATTAATTCATTAGGATCAATTTTTGGACTTTGTAATAGTAGGTACAATACAATATCCACCAGAACCTAAAATAATATAAAATTCTCTGGACTAAATTGGTAAGTGGTTCAGTCTAGAGAATAAAATTTTTTTCGGACAACTTAGTTAAATGTATTAATTAATTGGTCAAGTGTAACATGTGTAACTATAACCTATGGGAGCTACCGATCTACGAGAAATAAATAATGAGAAATCCTAATTTCACTAAGGAATTTATAAAACAAAAAAAGAACAAGGTTAGTGGCTTATATGTAATTATTATAATTATCATAAATACTTACAAGGTTAGAACTACAGCTACTTAGATATTAATAAAATGAGTTTCTTATTCAGACATTCAAATAAATATCCCTTGGTCAAAGTGTCTACTTTGAGCAAAAGACTGCATTAGAGAGTAGGCAATAGGCATAGCTAGGGGCGTTACAGTTTCCGTGGTGGCATTAATGAGTATCCTACCTTTAGGAAGCGTCTCCTTTTGGGTTTGAGAGCATTGCCAATGAGTTCCTTTTAATGGTTTACTGTCTCAAGATGACAGAGGCGGTAAATACGCTCTGACTCACTGGACCGGGGAATACTTAGCTAGTGTCTACTCTAAACTTTAGTACCTATTAACTAAACCTACTGTAAAGTGCCCTACACAGCTCATTAGTAGGTATAATTACTCGTGGTTTCGCACGCGTGTAGATTTGGCGATCATATATGCCTCGGGATCAGTACTTTTGTGTTTGGATGATACCTAGGTGCCGTATGTCTTTTTTTGTACCCCTGATAACTTGTAAGTATACAAAATTAAATGATGATCGTTTGCATTAGTAATGTTACGAATATCCCGCCATCTTTTGGCGACTGTGGGAAGTCGTATAGAGCTACAAAATAAAGATACACGCCATCTGTTGAGACAACACGGAACTAAGTAGTTAGTAACCCGTTAATGGAATATTCTACGATGTACGATTCTATTAGAATTTACCAGTAGTGTCGCGATTTTTCTGGAAGTACCGTTTCGCTATATAAAGCGTGGCATTGCGGAGTAGTTAGTTAGTTATCAAGTGAGTGTCAAGTGAGTTAGTTTTCAAGTAAGTGTCAAGTGAGTTTTAGTTATCAAGTGAGTTTAAGTTATCAAGTGAGTGTCAAGTGAGTTAGTTATCGAGTGAGTGTCAAGTGAGTTAGTTTCAAGTGAGTGTCAAGGAATTAACAGTAAGTGAATTAAGAAGTTTAGTGTAATAGTGATAATAAATTATTGTAATTGTGTTGTTGCTAGTTTCCTTGTGTATTTTGTGATCTATTAAAATAAATTGTGTCTATTTCGGTAACAATCTGGTATAATTCTCTAATCCCGAACCTCAGCTCGTAACACTAAGTTATTAAAGTTAGGATTAGGCCTACACTTTTAGCGATCGTTGTCAACGTACATTACTTTGGAATATTACAGACCAAGGCAAATGTTTCAGCTCAGTAATAGCATATTTCCTTTTAAAAGGCTCAAGCCTTTTCAGGTCGTCTTCTGAAGGCATGACCTTAGGTTTGCTGGATATAATCCTTTGGAACCACTTAAAAGATGCGAACCCTGTAGCTGGCTTGAGGCCCTCTTCTTTGCTCAAGATGTAATTAAAAATATAGTCGATGGCTGTCACTGTGGCGATGTATGAGTATACCTGGCCGTGTTCTTTTTGCAAGGTTTCCATTCTTTCAAAAATCGTTTTCCAATCGAGATCTGGATCGTATACTTGAACGTTTACCAGAACCTGAAATTTGTCAATTAAGCGTTTCTATTACCTATCTCTTTATTTTGAACATTGAATACTAAGGTGGTTTCCGGTATACTTACTTAGCTAATTTATTATTTTATAAAAAAAAGGTTGCCTATTGATAATCTATCGACATTCCAATCTATAGTTGTTGTACCTGAGACAAAATTTATTTTCTTTGGGACCAAGGTACCACACCACAGATAAGATAATAGTTTGACCACACCCCCGTTGTACCATGGACCTACGTATGTTGTACGTATTTTCGAAAAATCTTTTTCTCGGTTCTTCTGATTTAGTCTCACACTGAAAAGTATGTCTAAGTATTAGGAAGAAAACCAATGTATCCTACTTACGTATCGTAACTATCTATGTATATTAAAAACGAAACATTGTTTTTCAAATACGTACATGGGTAGGTACTTGTATATTTTCAGATAATAGCTTAGCTGGAGGGGTTAACAAGAATACTGGGAATGTGTGACCCACGGCGCTTGTATGGGTGCTTAAAAAATAATAATAAAGAAATTATAAATATTAATAAAAATCTATAATAAGGTTTGGAAGCGTTGAACAGTCCACGGTTCAACGGGTTGTACTATGGATGTATCCATGGTTCAACGTGTTGTACTATGGATGTATCCATGGTATACCACCATGTAGCCACCCAGTATAATTTCAAAACAATTACTTATTTTGATTACCTACTAACTAACACTGCTGTGTCCCTACTCTTTAAAATTATTTTGGTGTACGTACAATAAAGAGATATATTATTATTATTATTAAACTATTACATTTACATTATAAGTAACTAATTAGTTTAGGACTTGGAGACCAGGACTAGTACTAGGAGCCAAATAAGTTGTTATACATAAATAAGAAAGATTATTACACTTTTTTAAGATGAAAGCAAGTTTATTGACAATTTAATCCTAATAAAATTTCACTTTTCGGGTGAACTTTTTTCCTAGGGCCCAAATGTGCGTGACAATAACGGTCAAACAGGGATATATAACGGTCAAACAGGGATATATAAAGGTCAAACAGGGATATATAACGGTCAAACAGGGATATATAACGGTCAAACAGGGATATATAACGGTCAAACAGGGATATATAACGGTCCAACAGGGATATATAATTGTCATTTTTAATAGACGGCGCATTGAATTGAACCTGTGTTGAAAATATTGCAATTTTTTTCTATTAGGACCACAGTATACAACAAGGTCCATGGTACAACAAGAGCCCTATCTTTTGTGGCCATAAACAAATTACTATTATTAGGCATTAGTAAATATATCAGTAGAAATCCCATGTACCTCAGAAACATCATTGATCTTAAAGTTGTTGAAGTACTTGGAGAACATTGCTTCGACATCGACCTCATCTTTGAGGTGTAACACGGCAGTGAAACCCTTGGGGCTGTAGCGTTCGATCAGGTTCTCTAGTGTGTCTATGTCATATATGGCTCCGTCTATTATGAATGCCAACCGGCGGCTCGTCACCGGCATGTGGTTTTCAATACTATAAGATAACAAATGTCATAAATATACATATGTACATACTTACTTCTGACCTGCTCTTTCTTCAGAACATCACCAATTATAATGATATCTAGCTCATATGGTCCACACTATTTGAGATTCGATGTAGGTTTGGCATACTGAAAGTTTCTGGAACTATCCACTTACAATAAAAGAAAAGTGGTTTCGGAATTCGGAAA
This sequence comes from Callimorpha dominula, assembly GCA_949752705.1. Taxonomy (NCBI): domain Eukaryota; kingdom Metazoa; phylum Arthropoda; class Insecta; order Lepidoptera; family Erebidae; genus Callimorpha; species Callimorpha dominula. The sequence continues at coordinate 3,760,602 of OX456992.1, forward strand.
TGGAACTCTCTGGAAACATGTTACTTTTTAATTTGCGAGATTGTTATTTGTTTTTTCATCATGGCATCCTTAGATTATATATAGGTCCAGATGCCTAATCCGCGCCCCAAAACTGAAGCCAAAAAATACAAGCGACTAATACAAATACAAGCGACTCACTCGTCACACGCGAGCGAACGTTCGCCGCTGATGTAAGTCTAGAGGCGCTATTTATATAATATTCAAAAATGCCTGGTTGTGCAGTTACGTGTCCGAACATCACATTTCACTTGTAAGTATTCTATTTCCTAATGTAATTTATAAACAATAGAACAAAATTTCAAATTAATAAAATTGCGGACGCCATTATTAGAGATGTTGCCAGGGACGTGAATTTCATTTACCCATAACGCATTCGGGCAGTATGTATAATTTTCTTTGCCAAACTTGTTATTTATAGAAAGACGAGAAATATGCTTACTGTTATGTTCGCGAAACTGGAATCCTTAAAATATTCTTAATTTCTAAGCTCTAGCGCCCAGAGTTCAATGTGTCCGTCAAACGATACTTTGGCTATAGGATTGTACTCGTATTATAATTTATTATTACTACTCCTAACAAACACAGCTATAGAGCACTTAGGACTTAAAATTTTGCTAGTTTCTTGATAGTTCATAATATATATATATATATATATTATATATATATATAATATATATATTTGGCTATCAAGTTTTTTTTGGCATACCCTAATATATATATATATATATTAGGGTATGCCAAAAAAAACTTGATTTCTTTTTTCATTAGTTACCATGAAAATATTGTTCAAGATGAAGTAAAAATAAGCCTGTGAAAACAGCAGCTCTTAATATTACTATTAAGAGGTGCCGCTTCGTGATTTTTGATTTCCCATTTACATAACGTGATATTTTTTTTTATTAAAATTTGATCGCGTTCCAACGAATTGACAAGTTGTAAAAATCAATACATATTCTTGTTGGAAATTAAACGATCTACAAAAAAGGTCAGATATGATTTTTCGCTAAGTTAGCTCATTTAAAATTTTGCAACTACTTACTTGGAAGTATGATAAAAACTATAAATTTTACTATGTTGAACCTAATTGTTAATTTTTATTACTATTTTCATATTTTACCGCTAAAATCGATCGAGTTATCGATCTGAGCGCCACCTTTATGGCATTATTCAGATGTAAATAATAAATTAAAGTTACGTCAATCTTTTCAACTGAGTTAACTGAAATTTAACCTTGAATAACTTTTAAACGAGCTGATTTAGCGAAAAATCATATCTGACTTTTTTCGTAAATCGGTTATTTTCCTACAAGAATATGTATTGATTTTTCCAACTTGTCAATTTGTTGGAACGTGACCAAAAAATATGTCTTTAAATTTACATGGTTTGAGTGGCTGAATTAAAATGCAATAATATTGGGATACAATGCCCCGGTTTCCTGATACATAGAGTATATAAATAGTTCCTACTAAGTAGCTTTATTTTTATTTTGCATTTGTCTTTTTAACTAAACGATTAAATAAAGAAAATTATATAAACGAATACTTGTAACACATTTAAATACATTTAAAATGTCGTTATTTAATATTACTTACATCAAAAATAAAATTATTATGTTTCATAAAAAAATCCCTAAATTTTGGGGTAACCTCTATGCACTGGTAGTAAAACCGTCACGCACACAAGCGCATATATTGTATGTTGACACTCGCGTTGGGCGGGATTCACTCACACAGCTTCAAAATGTGCTTTAAATTAAACGGTGACATTTGTACTGGTCACGGTATCTGGACCTATATATACTTTAGAAAATTTTGTGTGTCGCTCTTGCTTAACTCAACATTTCAATTGGCATTTGGTGATGAAACCCCATATCGCAGCTCTGTGTATTCGTGGTTAGGAGAATTAAGACGTAGATGTGGTGTGTGATCACCTCCATTACGATGCAGGTGAAGGTTGGCCAGCGACTGCGGTTACAGAATCCAATATTGATAACGTACGACAATTAACTGATTGAAATTGACAAAAAAATTACTGCTTCGCAAATTCGTACTGTATAAGTTAGGCATAGGAATGAGCCAAGTGCAAAACATGTTGCATGTGTATCTGAAGGTTCAGAAGCTTTGCTCTCGGTGGATACCGCATGTTTAATGTATATATATATAAATATATTATTTCTATTAAGAAGGAGGTAGAGAACAGCAGATTTTGTCTCTATGGCGTCCATTAACACTCATGCAAACGTCAATAATAATAACATTTATTTCCACCACAGAGTATGCATACTTTAACGGTAGACCAGAAACTAATGAAGGCTGTCTATAATATCGTGACAGGTGACCAACACTAAGTGTACCTACTACTTTGATCCGGAATGAAAATGTCATTCGGCAGAATGAGTCTTTGCTTTTGAAAACTTGCCCACGAATGTTAAGAAAAGTCAAAGCATTGGTAAGAAAATGCTTGATTCTTTTTTTGGCAAATCAGGACATTACAAGACAGTGTCGCTTGAAGAGCAAAGGACGGTTACCACAGATTGGTACGTCAACACTTGCTTGCCCAGAGTTTTAGAAAAGTTTTTTGTGTTTAAAAAAAAAGATAGGGTCTTCTTACTCACATTTACCTTATAGTACTGTCTTTCGTTCCGCACTCATTCTTTCTACGTGCCCAACCAAACCACACCAACCAACCAACAAAGTAAATCCACGATCCGACTCACATTTCTTCTTACAGCTTCTTATTATTCTTCTTACAGCTACACCTCCAAAAATGCGGCGGTAGCTTAATGGCTAAGGCATCCAGTGCAGTGCAGAACCCCACCCAGTGCACTACAGACGTGAACCCACTCCTAACACAAGCGTTAAGCTTAGCTGGAGGGGTTAACAAGAATACTAGTAGTGTGTGATAAACGTTACTAGTAATCTTTATTAAAAAAAAAAGTACTACAACTACAAACTTCACAACAACTCACCTGCTAGAAGCGCATATAACGGCATGGCCTCTCTTCCTGAGGCTATATATTATTTTATAAATCGATCGCCTCACAGAGAACTTCTGCCAGGCGGTTACTTCATCCACTATGATCACGGGGGGCGCTCCTATCACGGCGACCGCAAAATGAACTGGTGTAAGATCATTTTGACTAAAGCTGCCTATGAGCTTCTGGGAATGTCTGGATAATTCTGTGTAAAAGAACATCAGTAACTAGCAGAGCAGCTCCTCCCAGCTTCGCACGGGTGGACATTTATTTATATTAAAACTGTTTCTATAGTCAATTTCATTAAAATTAGACTGAATATTTTCTGTGTATGACACATACAAACCCTCGCATTGTATAACAGTAGATTACTTCTTTCTGTCATTTGCATATCTAGTCGAAGCCAACAGTTCTAATGTGGTTTCTTTTGTCTTCATATGAATGCAACTTATCTCTGTGCACGTACACTGATCGCGAGAAAAGAATAAAGGGTAGAAAGAAGCACCAAGCATCTTTTAAATAAATATAATGATTAATGATAATATGATGAATTTTAAATAAATACGATGAACAAAATTGTAGCACATTACTTCTGCATAGGTCAACAACAATGTAATAATTTTAACTAAAGGCTTTTTGGCTAAAGTGTCGGACTTGCGATCAAGTGGTTGCGGGTTCGAGAACCCCACCCAGTGCACTACCGACGTGAACCCACTCCTAACACAAGCATGTAGCTTAGCTGGAGGGGTTACCAAGAATACTAGCAATGTGTGACCCACGTTGCCAGTATTATTTATTAAAAAAATAAAAAAATAAATGATATCATAGAAGTATTTATTGTTTGTTACCTAGAGCTTCAATCAAATCGCGGACCTCTTGTTTTATATGTGATTTGGGCACTCCACGTAACGCGGCAATCAGTTCCAGCGATTCCTGCACCGTCATCCAAGTTGGCAATGAAGGGTTTTCGCAACTCAGTGACACTAGGCGGCTATACTGTACAAACACAAGTGTAAATTTTACTGTGATTCAGAGATGATTCCTTTGAGTTTGAGTGTACTTTGCATCCGTTAGTTGCATGATTGAAAAGTTTGAAGTATGCCTGAGTGCAGCAGTCTGTAAAGTGCTCATTAAGATCTTTCTTTTGATACGGTCAGTTAGTTACTTGTGAAGTCCACAATATTACATTTAGAGAGATTTTATAAAGCCTATGTCACCCGGACCGTTGTTATGAATCTATTGATACCTCATTCATCATTTCATGGAACACACGTAAATAGAAACATACATACATAGACTTCGAAAATCATAACACGGCATTGCCGTAGAGATAGGTTATTTGCTAGTTTCAGAAGCCTAGGGGTTTTAACCATTTTTTTTTTTTTAGTTTAAACTTTTAATTACTTTCGTTGGTCGATGTTGAGTAGCCAAAGTGCCATATAAAATACACCATAGTTGATACAAAGTCTGCTCCATTCATTCAATTAAAGAGTCATGTTGTTAAATTGATGTTACCTTATGAGGGCTCGTGACTAGGTTCCATTTGGACATCACCCATACGTTGCCTTCGCACGGCATTCTGTAACCAGATAAGATTTCAAGGAAATCGAGCCGGCCATGGCGTTTCAGTCCCGACATAGCCTGGGCTTCGCCCCTCCCTAGTCCTAAGTATGCGCTGCGTACAACGTAGAGCCCAGTGTCTCTCTGCGATATATTCTCCGCACATAGGTACTCGCCAAAAGTGTCTATTTTTACACAACCTGTAAAAATATTAATGTTTAAAAAAGCACCTTTATTTAATAAGAGGCTATAGGCTGTATAACATCACGCTACAACCAATGCTTGCTCGTAATGCAATGCTGAGCATCAATGAAATATGTTGCAAAACAAGAAAATTTTCAAACGCAGACGAAGTTGCGCGGGTCAGCTACTCTTGGATAAAAATGTAGGTACCCGTAGGGAGAGGTAGGTAGGGAACCCGTAACTCGGTTGGGCAAGGTGTGTGCACACTCGAGTGTGTGAGTTAGTAGATTTGTTACTCCTTTACACTGAAACGGTTGGACGGATTCAGATTTATTTTAGCAATCGAAAATGATAATATTCATAGATGTAAAAGAATCTGCAGTTTTAAGCAAGAACGAAAGGAAGCAGTCAAGGTTCGACTATTTTATCATTCATCGCATTTGAAAGTGTTTCTATTGTGACGCACGTGGTGGTTGTTCTAAAAGCTACTGTAAACATTAACATAACAAGAACTGACTTGACTTTTTCACAATTGTCTTTTTCTTTTCGAGGACATCTGTTATCTCTCTTAGGACTCCCGCTTGCAATTTTTCTTGCGCAGTTTCTGGGTAGTACAATTTTCTAGAAATAAATTTCCACATCATATAAAAGATTCTGTATTCGATCAAGAGTAAGAGCGTGCTGAAGAGGACAGTTGTCGCTAACATCGCTACAATTTCATTAACAATTCCATAGCTGCTGCTTAAGTACTCTTTTCTCGAAAAACATTCTTGGAGAACACCGCATTTATCTGAAATTATGAAAATGAAGAGTTTTATTTGTTTTTGCTTTCTTACAAACAACTGCGATTAGACGATGCATGCACGATTTCACTCATGCTGGTGACAGAACGATCAATTTCAAAGATATCCGGTACAGTAGATATGTAGAAGAATGGGAATTTTTAGGAAGTTTTTTTGGTTTTTTTATTTTGACTTGAATTATTATTGTATTTTTTTGTTTAACCCTAATTTGTCATAATTTTTAAATTTAGGTTTGGACGCGTACAGTCATTAGCCATATGTCAGTTTGTGGTCCACTTTGATTTAAGGCTGGGGCAGACAGCGGGCGGGACGGGACGGCAACGCAGCGTGAGCAGGTAGTAATGTACTAGTTAATATAAAAGATGTCACACAGCCGCGTCACACTTGGCTTGTACATTCGGCTAGTACATTTCAACCATTCTTGCCGCGTCACCGGTCCGCCCTGCTCACTGTCTGACCAAACCATTCTGAAGCCTTATAACTATTGGCAGTTTGGTCCCCCTATTCTGTATCTGCTGGTCGGTTTTGTGTTACACTAAATTATCTTAAAGATAGTTACACTAAATTATCTCATAGTAGAGTGAATAAACACAGTGGTACGTACTACAACATTTATGGAAATTGTTCGACGAGCATAGATTCTGGGTCTGGAATATAATACATTCGGTGTTGTACAAGAATATCTGTTTGATCTTGACATATGCATACGCCATGTTGAACTGAGGTGACAGATTCATGATGTTCAGGGCGTAGGAAAGAGCGTCGCCAAATAAGAGTTTCGCTATAATTGTTGTTTCACCTGTAGCAGAAAGAACATCGGGATTATTAAATATGGAATTATCGCAAGGTTTCGGCAATCACAAGCTTTCAAACTTTTTCTTCAGTGTATGTACCTATACAATTAAAAAAATATATTATTGTACAAATAAAGAGTTATCTATCTACCTATCTATCATTTATTTCTTATTTTCTTTTATTTTACACTTCAATGTATTTTAGCCGGCAGGGCTGCCGTATGGCATTTTCGACAACGCAAACCTTCAAGTAAGACATGGCTTGTGCATTAAATAAAAAAATGTTACCTACATTTATTCATGAAATACTACTATTTTATATAGGTTCTTAAACTAGTCGTAAATTGGGAATAATTTGTTCTGCTAAAATTTTTATTATACACTACCAGCGCTTATATAAAATAGGGGAGGCGCTAGGGGAATAAAAGAACTGTGTTAAATGTTACTCAGGATTTAAAGTGACTTACCAAAGACCATGTTTACGATAACAAAAGTCATAATGTTGAGAGTGACCCTGGGGCCCAGACTGAATATGTAAGCCTGAGGTATACACCCCACTCCGTATAAAGTTAACATGAAGGGAAGAGCCACTGAAACATAATTAAATATATGCATCATATAAGTTTGTTCGTGGGAGAGCCATGCTTCGGCACGTATGGGCCGGCTCGACCGGAGGGATACCACGGCCTCACAAAAAACCGGCAGTGAAGCAATATTCGCATGGCTTTTCGCCGCGTGAGTCAGGTTACCGGAGGCCCTAACCCTTCCCTCTCCGCCTTCTCCCCTATTCTCGCCCTTCTCCCCCCTCCCCATCTTCCCACTACTCCCACCATAAAGGACCGCAACGGACTTGTAACTCTCGAGTTGCAGGTGCCCATGGGCGGCGGTAGTCATTTACCATCAGGTGACCCGTCTGCTCGTTTGCTCCCTATACCATAAAAAAAAAGAAAAATGCACTCATGTATGTTTCGTGACTATCGTGAGAGGCGTGCAGAGGCGTACTGAACACACACACTTTGCCGACTATAATTTAGTCCCACTTACGTAATAGGCTAAGCTTATTGTCGCCAACGGGGCACTTTGGGAATTAAAAATGGGAAAATTGGGAATATATTGAAAGGGAAAGGTAGGCAAGAAGGGAAGGCTATAGAAGGAAAAAGATATTGCTTATAGTGCTTATACTGATGAATAGGGGAGTGTAGGCAATATCGAGAAGGTCAGGGGTCACTAACTGTAACTCGAACTGACCATTGCCAGGAAGTCCAAACGCACTAGCTTAACATAATTAAATATTGATTGAAATTAAAACGCAATGAAGAGTACTTCTTATATCTTAGGACTAGGAAATATGTATATATATAATAGGTGTAGGTAGTGCCGATGAATCCGTAAACCATTTTTGTAGTCTATATACCTATATAAAAATGAATCCCTATTTCCCTTGGTCACGGCATCATGGTTTGTTATTGTCAGGAGAAGGTTCTTATGAAAGAAAACACAAAAAAAGTTGAAATTGAAGAAAACTTAACGACCATATTTTTTTTTTTTTTTTAAAAGACGACTCCCGCATTAGGAATTACTCCTGTGTCGCGGGGGACTTTACAAACATATAAACAACGGACATAAAGAACACCCAGACTAGGGTGGGAATCGAACCCACGACCTCTGGCTCAGCAGTCAGGGTCACTAACCACTAGACCAACAGGCCAGTTAACTTTTCTAATGTAACCTTAGCGCTTTTGACATAACTTTCAATCCTTTACTGTTTATAAATATGTGGTTTTAAAATTCCTTGAAAAATGATACTCACACATATCATTAATCTGCAAAACTGACTGTGGTGCGGTGACGTATATGATGCTGACCATCATGACGCTCATGATGGCGACGAGCAACCAGAAGAACAAGATGTCACACAAGCACAGACTGCTCCAATATAGTAATGGTGAGAAGTTCATCGCGTGCTTCTGCAATGGAAGTTCTTTTGCTTAATATAGGTAGATATGTACGTATGTTGTATCGTTTAAGATTCAACGGAATAAATATAGCTTATGAGACCCTTTAAGGTTCAAGACTTACCTGAATATGCCTTATAAGACCATACTCCTTCGAAGGCAGCAGCGTAATGTGTGAAATTGTGAGAATCAGAAGAAACTGCAGGAACAGAGGTGGCTGAGCCAAGTCTTTCATCCACTACAAGAAGTAATAGGCATGAATCATATACATTTTTCCTTTTATATTTAATCAAATAGACTGCTTATTGATAAATATTCCTGCTATATCCTAATAATGTAACTAAGCAGCAATTTGTAGAAAAAAATGTCTTGCATCCATGAATAACCTATAACGCAAAGTTTCTACAGTTTTGTAGTAATTAGGTCACTTAACAGTTCTGTTCCCGTATTCCTCCCATTTTAGGCGCGCTAGGAATTAGTCGGTTCAATTCCGACACGCTGCCATGCCGAAATCCCGTGAGGCGACGGAGGGAGGGGCTTGCACCAAAAAAGGTACCATAACAGCGAATTCCCATCTATATATGCTACTAACCGGTGAAAGATCAAGCGCAAGTGGATCGTCTTCGACCTGTATGGTAGCATTCAGTTGTCCCGTGTAATGTCGGATGAGAGCCATGTAGACACGAGCTAGCGACCTCGCCGCCGCGCCCTTGTCAGGGTGCAACGGACTGTACAACGCTGAGATCTAGAAATTGTACATCGCTCAGAAAGTAGCACCCGTATTCATAACTACTGCTATGAGTGACACTTAGTGCAGATGAAGAATCCTAGAACGCAGTTAGAAATGAGTAACTAATGAGTAAAGCATAGTGTTCTTATTCTAGGTACTAGTATTTTATAGTAGGTACAACTACTTTTTGCCTGCAGCTTTGTTTGCATTTTCTTATTTAATGATGATCGGTTGAGTAGTTAGGGAGCGAAAACGTAACAAACAAACTAACTTTCGGATTAATCTTAGGAACTAGGTACTGCTTCAAATTGAAAAATAATTTTAGTGTTGGAAAGCCCATTTATCGATGAAGGCTATAGGCTATACAACATCACGCTACAACCAATAAGAGCAATGCATCAATGAAAAATGTTGCAAAGAAGGGACATTTACAAACGCGGACGAAGTTGCGCGGGTCAGCTAGTAGTTAGGATACGCAGTACGGGACGTCTTAAAGGTGGTGAGAACTACGTTAAAAGATTACGTTATATAGATAGATAGGTATAGGACATACTATTATAAATCGTACACAAAGGGTGTATTGTATAATATTATTACAAAAAAACTCGCGCCCTTTATTGGCGACTGTGGGAAGTCGTAGAGAGCGACAATTAGAGTAAGATGCACGTCATCTGTTGATAGAGCACGGAACTAGTAACTCATTAATGGAATGTGCCACGATGTATTAGAGGGTACTACTGTATTGTCGAGTTTACGAGAGATGTCGTGATTTGTCTGCAAATAATGTTTCGGCTACAAAAAACGTTACATTACGGAGTTAGTTTTCAAGTGAGTAACAAGCGAGTTAAGTGCAAGTGAATTTAGAAGTATAATAGTGATAATTAATTGTAATTGTATTGTTAGTTTCCCTGTGTATTTTGTGATTTATTGAAATAAATTGTGCCTATTTAGGTAATTAATTGGTATATATTCTAATCCCGAACCTTAGCTCGTAACAATATTACTGTTTTAGTAATTACAATTTCAAAAAGAGCTAGCCTAAAAGCACGTCCATAAAACTTCCTTCCATTAGATGAAAACATTGTCAACAGATTTGATTCCATTAAATAAAATTAGCCAACAGTTTTCTATTCAGAGATTTTTAATTTTGTCCTGAAATGTGTTATGACTACTTTTCTTAAGATATATCCTTCTCAACATGAAACATCAAATACCTAGAAATATGTAAGCTCGCTGGTGGAGCGCCAATATATTTATAAAATGCATACATAATCGCACCATAATATATTTCGTTATATTATCAATTTCATAGTCCTTATAGTAAACCACATTGTTTGTCGAATGCAATTAGTGCTGGTACTACTGTAATATTGCCAATGTACTCGACGATCTCAAGAGATGGCGTTAGCAGTTTTCAAAGAATGTAAACGCGCTGCACCTGATTGGTGCAAGAAAAAACGGACATACCCTGCTATCATCGCTTTTCGCTAAGAAGACGCTTTAATATAAAAATTTTGTTCCGCCACGGACATCAGTTATATTTCTCGTGAAAAGAAGCTGATTTTCCGTTAGTCCTATAGCCGTGTAGTGTTTGGACTCGTTTGTAACCTTTACAAGGTGTATGTGGAGTGCTCTAGTCTTCGATCGTGACCGGCCGGTCAATACCTGGACGTTTCAAGAGACCGTAGAAACCTCGCCGCTGCTCGCTGCCTTCTGGAGGATCGGGACTTGGTCGGTGTTGCAGGTCAGTGCTGGCATGATTGTTTTGATCGATAGAAGTAGTTTACTTCCCTACACCTCGTACGCTATACTATAAGCAATTTATTAACTTGTTGAGCAATCACACCCTGGTTGGGCTATTTACACGCCTGACCACTCGCTTCGAACCTCGTTAGTGTATTTTTTTAAATTCCAAGGTCTGTTAGCATCCTTGCAACATCAGGGGAACCGCAAGATGCAAGAAAACGACTGTTAAACGTGTGTTTGTTTAACATTTTAGGGGTTTAAATACAAACTTACCAAAATCGTATCATTATCATCTTTTGCGACGTCCATTCCGTAGGCATACAAATACACATAGTTTTGTGGAGAGTCTATTGCCCGAGTAACCAAATATTCTTTGAGACTCTGTAACGAGAGTAGGTACTTAATCCAGATCCTGTCCAAAACCTTATTTTACCGACTACTATTACCGAAGATCACAAATTTGTTACACAACAACATATAACACACCGTCTTTGATATTACCTAAACCTATAATATGTGTAATATGTGGAAATGGTACACCCGTAATCCCTGTATACTCCATCAAAGTTGGTAGGGCCATGGTCCGTATTCAGTGGTTTAAAGTTCTAAAGTTATTTCCTAGTTAGATATTGCGATATTGTAAAAGTATGGCATGAGCTTCTCAACAGGTTCTCAACAATAACTTCTATAAATATATTTAATAAATAAAAATATTTGTTCTACTTCTAATTAAATGAAACACCCTAGGGTCATCAATCTTGGTAGGTATGCGAAGAAATCTGTAGGAAAACCAGACTCAATGTCGCTCAAGTCGATTGGGATGATGATTAAGTACTGGCCAGTAAAACAGTATTTAGTGTTGAGCCCAATATGTATTAAGTTTCAATTGAAATTAAATTCTACTTTATTTTCTATAAAAAAACACGATGTTCTGCTTGCAGAACATATAGGGAATATGCATGTATTTTTTTTTATATTTTATTGACTTGTTCCATCATTCTACCCTTATAAAAAATAAAAATAACCTTGGCAATGAATGGTCAAATTAATTTTTAAAATAACATTGAAAACATCGATAAAATTTGATCTGTTTGAACGCCGCCATATTTCGCGGGCCTTGGATGACGTCATGTTCCACGCTTAGTGTTTGTTTCATAAACTTACTTGAAGTGTTACAGTAATTTTATACCGATTTCCAGTTGTAATTACTATTTATTGTAATTAATAGACGACGGATAAAGTTAAAAAACCATTTTATAGGTATTGCCTTGTCCCTAAGTGTAAAAACACTATAAGAAGTACACCCAATACAGTATTTTTAACCGACGAAAAAAAAAGGAGGTTCTCAATTCGACCGTATAATTTTTTTTTTTTTTTTTATGTCTGTTCAGCCCTCACTCCGTTATTTATGAACCGATTTTGATTATTCTTTTTTTGTTAGATAGGGTATACCTCAAGGGTGGTCCCATGTCAAGGAAGTCAAGATCTGATGATGGGATCCTGAAAAAATTGAGAGAAACCCTCGAAAATTGTAGGAACGAATAGTGTTTCTGTTTACTTTTTCAGCCCTCACTCCGCTATTTATGAACCGATTTTGATTATTTTTTTTTTGTTAGATAGGGTATACCTCAAGGGTGGTCCCATGTCAAGGAAGTCAGGTTCTGATGATGGGATCCTGAAAAATTGAGAGAAATCCTCGAAAATTGTAGGAACGAATAGTGTTTCTGTTTACTTTTCATTACTTTATCAGGTATTGCGTTTAGAAATCATCATCATTTTTCATCATCATCATCGTGATGATGAAAAAAACCATAAAATAAAATCTTTTTAACAAAAAATTAAACAAACGAAAAGAACTAAAAAGCAAAAAATAAATAAAACTTAAGTCTTAAGTATTGAGCTTATTTACATAAACTATCTTATTTTATATAAACTTATTTTGAGTCGGTGCCAAATAAAATTTTGATAATTAATCAGTTTGTTGTTTGGCGCCGACTCAAAATAAGTTTATATAAAATTAGATAGTTAATGTAAATAAGCTCAATACTTAAGACTTAAGGTTTATTTATTTTTTGCTTTTTAGTTCTTTTCGTCGGTTTAATTTTTTGTTAAAAAGATTTTATTTCCTGGACAAAATAATAATGTACAATACGAAAACAATGGTGTACACTAATGAGAAGAGATAAAGTATCTTCAATATCGTGTTTATATTGTTGTGAAGATCACTTTAATGTAAGCAGATTACAATTTAATTGCTAGTATAGTGTGAATTAGTCAGCAGTGTTTGTTTTAAATATCAAGCAGAAGGTAAATTACTTGTCTACTTAAACTAGGTAACAAAAGTCCAATAAAACTTCATGAATATAACTAACTATACATTTACCTATTCTTTAGAATATAATATAATAAGTATTATAATAATTACCTTGCGGCTTTCATTCCTTTAGCCTCAGCGGACGTAAAATCTGGATTTGATGCAAAATATATAGTCATCATGAATGCACCTATTTTCGGTAGATTGTCCGATTGTGCTTTGACAAAACTACATTCAGTCATTGTCCTAGATGATTTCTAATATCATTAGAATGCTTAAATTGCACTAGCTAAGAGCAAAAACCACAGGAAAACCTATCTTTCTCCGTAACACTACGAATATAGGCGCCGATAAATGACAGAACGTGGAATGTTATGTCATGTTTTGTTTTCGACCAATGGTGAAGCGTTTTACAAAGTTGAATTTCGCGCCCTTATTTTGCATATTTTAATTAATATTTTTTGCAATTAAACACGAACTAAATAAGAAAATAATTGTTTGGGCATAATATCTGGACAATAAAGATTCAAGGGAAAATTAATCAAGTAAATTTAAAAAACATGCATATTCCCTATTCGTTACGTTTTATATAACGTACGTTACATATAACGTACGTTTCATAAACGTTATTATATAATACGTATTCGTTACGTTTTATATAACGTACGTTACATATAACGTACGTTTCATAAACGTTATTATATAATACGTATTCGTTACGTTTTATATAACGTACGTTACATATAACGTACGTTTCATAAACGTTATTATATAATACGTATTCGTTACGTTTTATATAACGTACGTTACATATAACGTACGTTTCATAAACGTTATTATATAATACGTATTCGTTACGTTTTATATTACGTACGTTACATATAACGTACGTTTCATAAACGTTATTATATAATACGTATTCGTTACGTTTTATATAACGTACGTTACATATAACGTACGTTTCATAAACGTTATTATATAATACGTATTCGTTACGTTTTATATTACGTACGTTACATATAACGTACGTTTCATAAACGTTATTATATAATACGTATTCGTTACGTTTTATATAACGTACGTTACATATAACGTACGTTTCATAAACGTTATTATATAATACGTATTCGTTACGTTTTATATTACGTACGTTACATATAACGTACGTTTCATAAACGTTATTATATAATACGTATTCGTTACGTTTTATATAACGTACGTTACATATAACGTACGTTTCATAAACGTTATTATATAATACGTATTCGTTACGTTTTATATAACGTACGTTACATATAACGTACGTTTCATAAACGTTATTATATAATACGTATTCGTTACGTTTTCGTAACTCGTTACGTAATCGTAATAATACGTATATAATAACGTATTCGTTACGTCTAATATACGTTCGTAATACATATTGGAATAATTCATCCAGGTTGTGGTAATGCCCACCAGGAAATGGTACAATTAAGCACTAAAAAGTATCTGCAGTGCTCTTATGATAAATATATTCTTGGATTAATTACCTCCGTGTGGGGTATTGCCAAGTAAAATTTTTTGTCAATTTCGACTTCAGTTGCTTTTGTCTCTGACATAACGTATCTGCAATGTTTGGTAAAAAAATTAGTTGTAAGGAAGCAGGAAACCTTACAATTTTCGTTGTAAACATAACTACTTGACGTTTTGTGACAACGGCTTTCGTAGGTAGATGATTTTTTAATGAGAGTTATAAAATATTCTTGTTTCTATTTATTTATATTTTTACACTTTACAGTTGAGTACTATGAGAAGACCAATGAGATATAGAACATCAAGTTTTGGATCGTCGTTTAGCCGTTTACAGATTAACAATAAGACAATGGGCACACATGTTTTCTGATTCGAGGTCCATATCAATCGATTTTCATATTCGATGGTCGATGGAAAAGCGTATTGTTCGAAAATCTAATGGGATAACTGAACATATGCTGGTGTAAGATCTTGGCGTAGAAAATGAAGGTATTTGTTAATAAAAATAACTAACGCGCCGACGATGGATCGAGTTTCTGGAGAGTTGTCAGCACGCACCACTAGGTTTGTACGCATCTTCAAATTTTCAACTGTTAGAATCTGTACATATAACAAGTATAATAATGAATTGAAGATATTCAATTAGGTATCTATTAAATGGTTGAACACAGCTTCGAAATCCTATCAGAAGTGACACATCCTTAAGAAACACTAAAAAAAATTAGAGAGCCAACAAAAGATAGACCTCAGGCTTTGAACAACTTCAAACCACGACGAGCGTTTGCTTAGCGGCCATTTCCAGGCAATCTGACAATTTAACCAATACAGCAAAAAACAGCTAGGAGATCGGCCTTCCTTTTTTTCCCCATAGGTATCGTCATAACAACGAGTTTTATGGTTTACTGAGGGTCTTTTTGGCTATCGAGAAATATATCATATCCTTTACACCAGTCGACATGGACCTTGACAACAAATAGGTATTGTTGACTATCTCCCTTCGAAATTATTGCAAGGTTGACTTTAAATGTTGGTTCAGTCTATAAAAAAAGAGCATTGAAATGCTATGACCATGTAAAATAATATTTTAGTGAAAAATTATAAAAGATAATGCATCTGCCTTCAAGTTTCGTGACAGAATCGAAACAAATACCTGTCGTTTTCGTTGTCAGCGGGACGCCTCCTGTTTTTGCTTAATTATAGGGAATGGAAGCTTTTGGGTACAAATAATTAGTTCACTCACCTCCCCTTTAAGGATTTTATAGCTGCCTTTCGTTAAATCTATGTAAAAGAGGACTGAGCTCAGCGACCATCCGAGCAATAGACCTGATACTATTGCTGACAGAAACTGCAAATAAATAATGGTGGATGTACTTGTGGAGAAAGGATACTATGATCTTCCTCAACTCATGACTTTCGACTAGTTACGCGATGGTGATTCTTAGTGGGCCAAGGTCATTCAATTCAATTTGGTAATAATTTTACCAAATTCTGTGGTATCCCAAAAATTCACGTCATGCTGAATTGGGGTGATAGGGTAGGTGGTGACGGTTTCTAAAAATAAAAAAGTCACAAAATGTAAATAAATGTAATTCGAAAAAGGTAAGAAAGCCAAATGGACTATTTGTCAGCTACACAGTACGCTCCTAAAATATGACTAAATCTTTCTGTAACACTGTATATTAGTCAATTCGGAGTTGTGTAAACCGTTTTAACCGCTATCTGCCTGTTGTTATGAAAGAGTTCTGAGAATTTCTGAGTCAGGACCACTGACTAAAATTTAGTCAACTTGTATTAACAATATAAAAAGGTTTCGGAACATTTTCTCGCGATACTAACTTTTAAACTTTCGCGTTCCATGATTCGACGTTTCGACCAGAGCCAGTCAGCCTGTGACCACGGTCAGTGCAACCTGGTCGAAACGTCAGGCAATTCAGATGTATGTAATACCTTTTCGTGATCGCGTTAATTCCCGTTTAAATACATAATTATTTTCTCGCGAATCTTGAAACTAAGATAAATAATAATCTAACTTACAGATAGACATCACAATAAAGTAAGTTGTTTCATGTTTTTAATTAAGTATGTTAGTTCCAGTAACTAAAGATTTTTGACGCCTTACCGTTAGGATAAGAAGAATCTTATGATGTTTATGAAACTTGATGAATTTCTGTGATATTTGACGGAAGTGCAAGTTGTAAGTACTTTGTAAACGGGTCCACTTCCTTGGTTCTGAAATGAACAAGTACAAATTACATTAAAGAAAAAGTGTATTTATTAGTCGGTACTAAGTATACCAGTTATCCCATAGCATGAGTTCTGTAACGCTTGGTATTTAAAGTCACTAGAGATGTACTGATGATAAAATATCGATTGCATAATCAAAACAATTTCATTTATATTGAAGAAAGAACCGGTTTAAGGCACACAAATAAAACAGATTTAATAATTTTTATTTATGTAGATAATTGGTTAAGTAGGATCGGCAATTCATGGTGGAGAATATAAAGAAATAGTTGTATATTTATATGATTCCAGATAGCATTGGCATCAAAACATCCATATCAGTAACCGGTGCTTTCGCTGATTATTTCTTAGTTTAGGATAATTTAAGCTGATTATTTTCATCAGTGAAAGATATACACAAGACAATAGCGTTTCCGACATTACCTTGTTCCCACGTTACCCAGAACTATCTTATTCGTTTTTTTGACATGACTACAAGTCACTGAAAAATAAAAAACAACAACATGCACATAGACAACAATGACCGCATATAGAGCTTACACGCTCAGACGTGATTGTCGTGCTTTGGGATGGGATAACGGATCCTCGCTTAGAGAGTGTTGCTATTATACATATATAACAGGGTGTTGCGGATATTTGTATTCGCAATTGCGGATGTCAATAATTCTGCATTCGCAACAAACCCTAGTATATAATATAGATTTACAGACATGAAAATTCTTAAAACTTATCGTTTTTTTTTATAAAACTATATAGAATCAATTCTAATTGTTGAACATTTTAAAGTGTTTGGCTAACGATTATGTGTGTGATAAAAATATTTACTCGATTATAAGGATTTCATTGTATTGAATCTCTATTAAGACACGTTTCAAGTCATGTATAAATTATATTATATTGATTTACATCTCATACAGCCTACATAATGGCTTTGAAGTATAAACATTAAACTACATACAAGTTTTAAGGTAGAATAAAAAATAGAAGTATGATTTTAAATGAAATTTAAAACATTTTTATTTATCTATCAATTCGGGGTTATTATTTTTATTTCTTATTTTTGTTTTATACAAAAACTAAACTACATGAAATGGATGTAAACAAGTGTCACAAAACTGTGCTCTGTGAAAAATGGTTCGCCGGATGGTCGGCATTTGATCATAAATAATCAATAATGAACATTCGAGAACAATATAAAAAACAAATTTTTTTTAGACTTCTTCCGCTCTAGGAATGATTCCTGTGTCGCGGGGACTTTACAAACTGCATATTTGGACTCTACACGAGGGACAAACATTTGTGTTATCCACAAATGTTTGTCCCGTGTGGGAGTGGAACCCACGACATCCGGCGCGGCATAGTATCGAGACGACCACTTTAAAAACTGCGCCACCCCTGCAACTACTCTACCACTATCACCTAAACCTAGCTGCTGTGTAGATTATGTCAACAAGTCTAAAATGCCAATTATGTTGCTTTAGTGACTAACCTTTAATTCGTTCCAAGGCTGCCTTAGCCAACGCGCTGGTTTCCACGTGCCCTGGCATGGACTGGTATTGCAAAGATCTGCATTCATTTATAGCCCTGAAACATACATATTAAACTAAACTTTCTTTCTTCTTTCTTTCAAGACCAAAAGTTTACATTCATTTCCATGCTTTACCTATCCATTTTCTTTTCCTGAATATGTTTATAGGTTTAAAGTGCTAGTTTATATAACATGACGTTAAAATCCTCCCCACTAAATGATTTTTTTCACTTTACTTCTATCTTACACCAAAACTTCCCGTTATTCTTTTATCTAATATAGATTTTGTCCATCCAAAGGTTATCGCTCTTAGCGATACGGCCGTCCATTGTACATATCCATATGTGTATTTATTTTAAGCAGTTTGTTTTTGTTTTTTTGTTTTTTTTTTTTTTATAAAGAATACTAGTAACGTGCCTTATGTCGTTATGTTACTTAATTATTTTAAATTTAATTATATTATATATATTATAATTGTATCTTGTTTGGTTTTCAGTAGGTATTTTATGAAAATCTTTTTAACAAAAAATTTAACTGAAGAAAAGAACTAAAAAGCTAAAAATAAATAAACTTTGTCTTAAGTATTGACCTTATTTACATAAACTATAAAATTTTATATAAACTTATTTTGAGTCGGCGCCAAATAATAAAATGATTATTTACCGACGTAGAGCCTACGTAGGTACATATAAAATTTTGTTTTAGTTTATGTAAAATTTTATAGTTTAATTTTTTGTTAAAAAGATTTTTATTTCATGATTTTTTTTCATCATCAGCTCAGCTACATAGAGTGATGATTTCTAAACGCAAATACCTGACAAAGTAATGAAAAGTAAACAGAAACACTATTCGTTCCTACAATTTTCGAGGGTTTCTCTCAATTTTATCAGGATCCCATCATCAGATCCTGACTTCCTTGACATGGGACCACCCTTGTGGTATACCCTATCCAACAAAAAAAGAATAATCAAAATCGGTTCATAAATAACGGAGTGAGGGCTGAACACACATAAATATATATATACGGTCTAATTGAGAACCTCCTTTTTTTTTCAAAAATATTATTATTGTTTACTTACTTTAGATCTTAATAACTTAATAGCGCACAACAGACCAGTACTCTAATACATTTCAATAAATATTGTAGAACTATCTGCTAATTTAAAAGAGTGGCCGTGAGTTTGTTTGTCCGATTTCTTTTCACAAGGCTCAACTATAACGACGACGAAACGGGCGGTTATAGATCGACACTTTCAGATAACTTTACTATATGTAACACGGTATTATTACTTGATTAGTTCTGACATTTATATGTACCTAGATTTGAATATTGTTTCTCATAAAGCTAGGAATTGAACTTTTCGACAAACTTTGCTCTTCCCGGCCAACACGTCAAGTTCTTTCTTTTCCTAAGAGTAATTTGACCGTCGAGTAAAAGTGTGATAAATAAAAAAAAAACTAAATATTCCCTACGTCAAATGCGTCAATAGTTAACTTATTGATTTATCTATCAGTCTTTCCATGATAAATAAAAATCTCATCATCGTAATCTAAGATTTTTGGTTGGTGCCAACCACCAAAATGAGCCATAACTTTGCAAGAACCTATTTTATTTTATTATTATTAATCAAAAAATTACAGTTAAATACAATATGCATATGCATACAATAGCAACAGATAAAGGTACGATAGTTACAACTAGAAAGTAGAACATAGAAAAATATACTAGGTTGTAGAAGTCTGTAAACTTAAAATAAACCCTGACACTTAGGGTCATCTGTATGACTGTGGACAGACTGACATCAGTAGAATGGGTATACATGACTAAACTGAAAATCTGACCTTCGGACGACTTCTTCAGAATCTGGAACGCTGATATTAATCGTTGATGTGACACCGTATTTCTCTGCATTGTCTGTAAGATCTGTGATGAGTTCAGCGAAGGGTGTTGTAGGGATGGCAGGAACCCTCAAAATAATAAGTGAGCCGAGGTAGGCCCTTACACTACCACTAGCCTTCTGAACACGCTCTGTCAACTGGTTGCAGTAATAATTGGTACCTCCTTCTAAGCTACTGGATCTGAGAGTCAACCGGACTCGGTACTCACGACCTGGAAAGTTAGGCTGATTAACACTCCCGGTATGCTGAAGGAAATGCCTGAAGGTTGAAACATTGACTCGTAGAATATCAATACCATTTTGGATATTACATGAAACGGCCCTGGGCTAATTTAGGTCCACACAAAGGATTACTATGTGATTTAGTGGTCTCAGTCTCTAATACAAGAGATTGCAGACAGTTATTTCCTGATTCACTACGTTACAGGCATCGTTCACTGTATTACTTACCATATCTGAAGAACATATAAGCAGGGGTACCTCCAAAGACCAATATATTACTGTCAAATATAAAGATACGGTCTGCGTACTCAGTTTCCAGGCTTGAAAACAAAAGTCTCACTATTGTAATGTACTTTCTATATTGCTGCAAAAGAGTACGGAAGAATATTGTTACGAAACACACACAATTTATTTAAATAATTCACAATTAAGACAATCCCAGTTACAAGTCGTAATTCAGTAATGTTCACTTGTATTATTTTTCGCACTTATTAACTCGTAGTTTCGCTCAACTAGAACTAAATGTCCATACCACTACGCAACTTTTTTATATAGTTCAAAAACATCTCATAAAAGGTTAGTGAACTTTCCTGAAACATTTAGTACTATCCATCTGACTCAACCACTTTTAGAACTCAGTAGAACATTCTTACTGATAGACTGTTAGTTCCGTTATTCGCTATAAGATGGCGCCGTGCATCTCAACTTAGTTCCTACTACTCGAGACTAGATGGTCAATTTAGACTTCCGTAAAAACATCAATCATATCTATATCATTGATTTGTATTCTACAGGGGTCGTAAGTACTCCATCCTATAGAGGTAAGGTATATTATATTTTATTTTTACCTTACCTCTATAAGGTAGAATTATGTAGATCTAAAATAATCTGGAGAAGGGGAATCTTTGCACACCCTCACAGTTCCCCGCTGTACCCTCTGCTAATCTTAATCAGAGAGTCTTTTAGAATGTGGGCTACGTCCGCGTCGGCAGGACATTCGATGAAAGGAAGAAAGACAAGAGAAGGGTGTACTGTACTGTTCTTAAGTTGGAGAGCTCGGACTTTGCGGTATGAGCCAGTTCACTAGTATACTCCCAGTTTTCCCATTTAATTTGTCTTGATTTAAGTGCCTGGTTGAGGACAATAGGCTTGCTATTGACTTGCTACATTTTATTACGTAAGTGCGACTTATATAGTCGGCAAAAAGAACTGAGATATGAGATAGAGATCTTTTGTTTTTCTTTGTTTACCACCTAGTACTAGGTATTTTACAATTAGACGAATATTGTTCAAGCAAACGTATTGCATTATGTTTTAAACACATTTTTCAAACTTTTTTAAACAAAGAAAAACAAAAGATCCCTATCTCAGCATTGAAGTCGGTTACCTATACTTTTTTGAGGTTGTTATGTGAAGAAATGTTTATTACCATAATTTTATCAACAATAACAGATCGGTATGCAGGTTCATCTTGCAAGTTAGGAATCAGTACTACCTGAAAGAAAGAAGTAAACTAATAACATTCATAACTTCTAAGATCTACCTCTATCCCTTAAGAGATATGTCACACATATCTATAGTCTATAGACAATAGACATTCGTATACAGAAAGACATACTTTTACACAAACTTTTACACGTACACACTCACACACGCGTTACAGTAGTTACACAGTTACAGTAGTTGACGAAAACAATCGCTCGAATCCAACAACAAACGATTTAGATGGCAGAATATGTCTGCACACAAAATGATCTGTGGAAACCATTTAAAAATAACTGACGCATGTTTATTTTCACGTAGTAATCTGTAGAAATTCGTACCGGACTTCTGGCTTGGCAATTTATGTTATGAATTAGATAGTTAATTGAAATAAATTACAGTAATGATAAATACCCTGGGTTCCATAAGCATAGCGATGGCCCAACAAAGTTGGGCTCTGTAATAGTTATCCAGATCTCTGATTCTTGTTTCAGCCACAGACACTAAATTGCATTCCTTCACTAACTGCTTGTATCTGATGTGGCCATACTCGACTACATCTGCCGTGTCTACATACCAAAGGCATATCTGAAAAACACATACACAGAAAACGCCGTGACGTCTAGCCGAAAAGGTATGGCAGCACGTGAATAGAACCGTGTGAGTGGAAACGAAACAGACGGCTTCCCTAATTGTTGACGTTGTGATAAGTAATTATTGAGATTGTAAATTATTGAAATAATTGTTGAGTTTATATTGATTTTTTACTACATGTACCATATATTATGTATATAAGGCAGAAGACCCAGGTTACTACAGTAAGTATACTGTTTTGCCGTTTGCTGGCGACCCTTCTACCATAGTTCGCACGTGGGAGAGGGGACGGGGTTTTTGCTTTTTATACTAGTAACATGGGTCACACATAGTGTTATGAGTGGGTTATGGGTGGTGTTATGGGAGGGTGCGAGGAATGTTAGACAGTGGGCACGCCGATGCATTTAAGCTCTTGCGGTCAAAGGGCTAATAATCAAACATCTTTAAGTTTTAGTCCATATCCATAACATCCCTAGCATAGGTAGCCGAAAATTAAATAAGGCAGGTTTATGTTTATTGCATGTTCGAAAACTTAGTTTAAAATTGTTTATCTGGCTGCGACGAGTGACACTATTGCAGTACCAACCGTTGTGAACAGAGTAAAGTGTTCCTCTACAGTGAGGTCGTCTACGAGTGTCTCGGATCGGTGACAATATCCCATCATGTATAACTTGTTTAATGGCGCGGAGACTTCGTTTATTACTTCACCCAGCATTCGTATCTCTCCGCGGTCGGGTATCGCTAAACCTGGGCATGGAATGAAAAAAACCTTCCATGAGTGACATTCATGTTAACTAAAAATGTACTGTTTTTATTCTAATATACCTGGGGTATGATTGGCCATTTTAAAATCCCAAAGCCTTCAATGGCCATTCGCGATCACTTTGAATTACTAGTTAGCCGATAAGAATGCTGCACTGTATACTTATAAATCAGTTTTTTAGCGTGAAAGATTCCTCTATTGACTCGAGGTAATACACGGCTAAAATCTAGTATATATAGGAAGAAAGAAGACATCTTAAATACATCAGAATTAAGATTCACAGTTTTTTTTTGGTTAAATTAAACTAACTTTTATTATTTCCTGCCTAACACTAATTTCATTTAACTGTACATTGTTGTAAGCAGCCTGATAGATTCAAGGGTCTTCGATTATCACCAGAAAAAGAGGTGTTTGACTCACCAGTGAGGACATCATCCAAAGTGTCAATCATTTGCTCTTGAATCTTCTCAGCGAACATTACAGTGTACTCTCCACGGTATAAGTCAAAAGTCAGATTGTGGAGCATGGGTACCCCCATAATTTCCTGAAACTCCCCAATAATTCTTTATGAATTCTGGTTCATCAAGGTTCACTAGCCGTACCTAACTATAGCAGTTGGGAAGAAACAATCCAAATATACTTGCTGTCGACGAATGTCTCATGATTGGGATTAAACCCAATTCGTAAGTATTTGGATGTTTTAAGAAAATTCTCCTAAATCGGTCAGGCCATTTTCAAGTGAAGTGGTTTCCTAGCAAATAGCATATCATTTTTAAAGAGATATTAACCTTACAAACGTCTCGAAAACTGATAGATTTGGCTACGAACTCATCAACCTCCTGAAGCTTCTTGAACTCACTGCGCACCGGTTCCGAAACTCGACGTAGTTCATTCCGGTTCTAAGAAAAAAAAACATTTTGGGTTAAACGCATACAAAACATACTTATCACACTGATATTATAAAGGCGAAAGTTTGTGAGTGAGTGTGTGTGTGTATGTTTCTTACTCTTTCACGCCAAAACTTCTGAACCGATTGCGATGAAACTTGGTATGTATATAGCTTTAGACCTGGATTAACACATAGGCTACTTTTTATCCCGATATTCCCACGGGATCGGAACTTACGCGGGTGAAACCGCTATCACTATAGCACGCGGTAACTCACTATAGATATGCAGGCTACACGTCTTACCTCGCCCGCGGTGCAGTACTGACTGACGTGGCCGCTTTCCCTATCTACTAGTCACCCGGAGTAGATAGGTTCGCAGCCGGAACTACGGGTCCGGCTGTTAGATCAGGGTACCACGGGATCCTGAGCCCTCTGATGGCGGAAGCTGTCAGATACCGGTTTTGGAGTTGGACTCGTGGAGGTTTTGTGGTTAGCTGCAGAGAACGGGCACGTTCGTCTGCTCCACTATTGTCGGTGGAGCGTCTGTTCTCGCGCGCAGCGAGCAGCGGAATTAACCGGGCTAAGGCGAAGGGCTCCTTGGTTTTCCGTTGCGGGGCTTGGAGCGCCCTTTAGCAGTGGTCCCGTCGGACCGATGCAGCTCGGGTACTTGCCTGCTTAGCAAGTAGAAAGGTGACTAGACACTGATCCGGACACCTGACCGTAGGCCAGGGTAGACCTACACTTCATTGTAGATCGGGAAGTAAGCGTGCTTACAGCTCCGGTACCAGCTGGATACTGGTAGTCGGCCTCTCTGACGAACTTAGCGGTGTTACCACGAGCATATGCAAATATGCGGGAAGTGAGCGTGCCGTACAGCTCCGGTACCTATCTGGATATATACCGGTACCTATATAGGGAGTATGCCGGTTGCGAATGGGGGATCGTTGCGAGTGTGGTTTCACGAGTGGCGATCTCCTGTGACCGATAGGCATACGGGTAACTAGCCTCAATTAGTGCCGGCGCCATGACGTTGGAGGTAAGATCTGCCGTACAAAGGTCCCTGCGTCCTGGGACCTTGGTTTGGGGAACGGGATGCAGGTATACTGACCCTACTTTTATAACGATCGCGTTGGTGAGGTGGGGGCAGTATAAACAAAATACGTAGTGAAGAGAGAGAGAGGGAGCTGACGTGGCCGCTACGCTTAGTTCTATATGTGGATATAGCTATTATTTGGTTCTACCCTACATATACTACATATTTGATAGCCCAATTCTCGAGAGAGATATTTAAGACACGACTCTTAGGATCACTGACCATACGTAAACAGAGCGAAAATTCGGAGTACGGGTAGTTTTGAATATATTAATTATTCTGACTGATCCCATCCGTTTCTAACTAGTATTAGGTATAATGGCTACAATGGGGTTCAGGGAGTTCCTTCCTGGGTTCTACCTGAGCCCCCGGCCATAGACACCCGTGACGGAACACCGTGTGGTTTTAGTCGGTTCGATTACGACATAGCCACTTCGCCGTGTGGTCGGCGAGGTGGTACCCGAGGGGGTTTCCACACGTAAAAAAAAAGAAAATAAAAAGGCTACAAACTGCAACAGAAGTATTGAATAAAATTTTACTGAACAGTTGTTACCATAGGTTTTTTGAAAATAATTGATCTCCATGACACCTGTCCGCCTATGGCTCGCTGCTGTCCAATGGTCCGTTGTAACAACATCAGCAAACCAAAGTAGAAGGTTATCAGTAAGCCCCACGAGACCAACATGTATACTATACTGCCTTCCGTCGTTCTCTGATCTATTTTAATCGAAGAAGAATCTATTTAATATAACTCTATAGGATTTTTTATATGAGTTTAATAACGTTTAGTTTAATACCAGCGATGCTAAATAATATTCGCTTTTAGTAGGAAGTTCCGAATTTGAATCTGAAGTTTAATGCGACACGTGTTATAATTAGGTAGTTATAAATGAAGTACAGTAGGGTTCTTTTGGATTTCTCAGTGACGTCGTTAGTAGTCACAAACGCAACGGAAAAGGTTTAATATTATTTAAATTATCTGTATATTTTTTTTTTTTATAAACTTTTTATACAAAGGCTAACTTAATTCCAGGCATTCTATAACTGTCAACCTAAGACCATGCAGAGATGAACGAATGTAGGTCTCATTTGAAAAGGTTAACTAGCTAGATTCAAAGTTACGTAGAAAAAAAAAATCTACAAATTTCTACAATTTCATGATTTGTATAGTTTCCTTTTAAAGGTATATTTCAAACTCTAGCATCGCTGGTAAACATTAAAAAATAATTTATGATGAGATAAATGAATTGCTCATCCAGTTAGTTTGCGAATAGAAGAGAAGTTGAACTTTACTTACGTCCAGTTGACAGTAGGGCAAATTCGTTGAAAGCATTAATAAGGCCCAGTGGTGGTAGAAGTACATGCAGAATAAAATTTACAGTCACGTGCAGGGAATCGTACTGATGATGCACTAATAGTTCTGCTAAGTACGTTTGCAAAAGCGTAAATAATGTCGTCCATATACATGAGATTCGGGCTGTAAAATTCAAATTTCTTAAGTGGGTTGGGTGCGAGAGAGAGATTTAGGTCAGCTTGTCTAAGTATAATAGGCTGAACAGGAGCCCAAGATACTGGAATTGCATTATGTAATTAGTAATTACCTAATATATAGGTATATATTTTGTGGCGCGGCATTATCGACATCGGTCGAGATGAAATCAATATTCTTTGATACATTACACAGCACTTCCTACACCATAATTAAGCATAGCTTGTACTATGGATTCTAGATAGGGATAAACATACTTCCATACATATATATTATATATAGAGACACTCATCATCATCGTAATTTAGCCTATTGCAGTCCACTGCTAGACATACGCCTCTCCCAATGTGCGCCAGAGCACTCTGTCCGCTTTCCACATCCAGTTCATCCCAGCTAACTTCTTTAGGTCTTTAGTCAGTTAGTCCATCTACGGAGCGTCAATTCTTTAAACTTACAGTTATTATGAAACATAGCCATCACTAGCGCCACCATCGACATAACGGAGAGATAAGCGAGCAGAATAAGCATGGAGGTCATGAGGTGGATCCACCTGAAGGTAAGGATCATAGTCACGGCTCCGAGCACGCAGACAGGCAGTGCCGTCAGGTAAGCGTACACCAGCCAGCTAAGATACATGGAAGTATAGCTTACATTACGCATTCGTAAACCGCGCTGAAAAACAAATGATAGGTTAGTCTATTAAAGGCTTAGAGGTCAATGAGTGCGATTGTTCCATTAAGTATTCGTGGGAGAGCCATGCTTCGGGACGTATGGGCCGGCTCCACCGGAGTGATACCACGGCCTCACAGAAAACCGGCAGTGAAGCCTTACATTGCTTTTCGCCGAGTAATTGTGGTTACCAGAGGCTAACCCTTCCCTCATCCCATCTCCCCCCTCTACCCCCCCCACTCCCACCTTAAAGACCAGCAACGCACTTGCGACTCTTGAGTTGCAGGTGTCTATGGGCGGCGGCAGTCATTTATCAGGTGACCCGTCTGCTCGTTTGCCCCATATATCATTAAAAAAACAAACCTGTGATGTTTAAACTGCACTTCTTTGCCTTCAGGAATAAGAAAGTGGTGAAAGGAAAAGTTCTAAGAAGATAATAAACCTAAAATAGTCAAGTCATGCAGCATCAGTATTTAAATATATTTAATAGTAAGACTTTTTTTTTAAATCTGTCGTAGGACTGCACGTTAAAAGTGCAAACATAATTTACCGCATACATAAATACATATACACACATCTGTATATATATATTATGTATCTGAGCGTAACGGTCACGCGAGTTCATACGAAAGAAGTTTTCACTTCAAAATTAATGAGGAACTGCTTATCTAAGGCTTTAAACCTGTA
The DNA here is from genome assembly GCA_949752705.1 of Callimorpha dominula. Lineage (NCBI taxonomy): Eukaryota > Metazoa > Arthropoda > Insecta > Lepidoptera > Erebidae > Callimorpha > Callimorpha dominula. The sequence continues at coordinate 3,788,755 of OX456992.1, forward strand.
GCCAGGGGTCAACGATGTTAGTGGGACAACCTTTTAGTTTATACAAATAAGTTGTCGAAAAAGCATTCAATTACACCTCTAACACTTGTGACACCGAAGGCAACTAACACTTGTGCATTTGTCCTGATTGTCACATTAAAGAATCTCCATTTTCTACTCTTTAGAGATGCATTGTACCAGAATATTAGAAGAAAAGACAGATTAAAAAACGTACCTTGAACATGTTCTGGGTTTCCCATACGACAAGCGCTTGGGTCTCCAGTGTAGCTGGTAGGAAGGCCAGAGTGAAGCATAGGAGGATGAGGGAGAGAGCCCGCCTCACGCGATTTTGTTGCATGAGTGGTGATACCGGCATGGATACTAAGTTCACCTGAAAGTAAATGCTTCATTTAGTTTAGATAATGTGTACACGTACGTACGTATTTTTTTTCCTCTCCCGCATCAGGAATGACTCCTGTGTCGCGGGGGACTTTACAAACATACAAACAACGGACACAAAGAACACCCAGACTCAGGTGGGAATCGAACCCACGACCTACAGCGTAGTAGTCAGGTTCACTAACCACTAGGCCAACGTTTGTAGTTTGACACCTTGGACTTTAGTAGTATAAATCAAATCAAATCATTTATTTGGTTAAATGTGGTTTTTTTGCATGTTAAAACTAGTTCAGCACATTTGCCAGATTATGGCATGCAAATTAATGTTGCCTAAATAACTATAATTATGAACTAATTTTAACATTAATTATTATTAATATTAACTTTCTATAATGTATTACCGAAATGTTTTTGTCAACACCAGAATGCTCTGTTGTGTATATTATTGCCACATAACATTCATTTATATTATTAATCAAATTATTATATTTATTGGCATATGATTAATATTAACAGTTTTAGATTATCACTATTAAAGCATTTTGTTTTCTGACTCCCATAAATACAAAATTAAGAGGGATATTTTCTTAAATTGATAAATTGTAGTTAAAACCAAAAAATACTCTTTAAAACCAAACCTTAGTAGAATGTTTTTTTTTTATGTTAAGAGATTGTTCTAAAGGTATATAAAGTCCACTGGTTCATTATTATCAAGAAACTATAATAAGTTTATATATTTTATTAAATATATTTTTTAAATGAATTCTAGTAACTTGGGTCACACATTACTAGTATTCTTGTTAACCTCTCCAGCTAAGCTAAGTACTTGTGTTAGGAGTGGGTTCACGTCGGTAGTGCACTGGGTGGGGTTCAAACCCGCAAACAATTGATCGCAAGTCCGACGCCTTAGCCATTACGCTACCACCGTATCTTTAAAATAAGAATAAAATGATTAACAAAATAATTAATTTGATTGTAAAAAAGCGTTGTGTAGGTATTCATCCTTAACCGATAATTGTATTGTAATTGTATTATCTCTTCCCATTTCGTGAGAATTTAATTTTTTTAACATAGGGCTTAGTTACCAGATGGGAAGAGATTAAAATTTGAACGGGAATAGCCTATATTTTTATAGCTAATTCTCACATTAACTAGGTACTTGGCTTTGATACACAACGGATCGTTAAAAAAAGGTCTATCTCGGCACAAAAGTGTTGATCCTGCAAGGGTTCTTATTCATTCATTCACTTTATATCTTCAGACTTGTAGTTGGGATGTATGAAATGGTTTGCAGAAAAGGAGTTGATTTTTACATACGATTAATACGGCATTTACTATACCTACAGTAAGTTACTCGATAATCTTAAAATTATACACAATCTGAGTACATTATCAGTAATTATTAATTACATTAGCGGTTTTTTTGTGTTAAAATAATAATAATAATTGAATGATAATTTTCATTTATTTGACGATCATTTACTTATAATCCATAATTTCAACTACATGAATATCGCCGAAATAGCTCAGTTGGGAGAGCGTTAGACTGAAGATCTAAAGGTCCCCGGTTCAATCCCGGGTTTCGGCAATTATTATTTTTGTCATTGATTCGTGTGCATGGTACGTATGTGTATGGTACGAATTAAGAGACCTGTCCTTGCAGGGCTCCAGTGTACGTTTAAGGACTAGGCTGACTTGACTAGTACTTAAAATTATTTGATTTATTACATAATTTTATATAAAAAGTAACAAAATCAACAGTATATGAACTAATTTTATTTAGCAATTCAACAAAGAATTTGAATTAATAAATCCTTTATAATATTTTTGTATGTTTTCTTCTTGTGACTTATTAATTAAGAAATGGTGCCCACTGTACGAGATTGGGTAGACAACTACTTATAAACTATTATGTAAATGATCAACTTATTTTTTCTATTCCTCAGGAATGGTACTTTTATCGGGATGTAAGATATCTATCTATCTATGTCCTAGTATTTAAAATCAGCTTATGTGTCCAATAAACTTTCATCAAAAGATTATTTTACCAGAAGTACCTTATACCTCTGGCAAGTACATGCGTACAACAAAATAATTTCAAAAACTTTTTCATCATTATTATTCTTAAAATATAGCAACACTAATGAAAGAATATTAGCATACATTTCCTCGTAAACATTTGTATCAGATTCGGTATTTATTATATCAGCTGCCGTGGGGTGCCGGCCATCAATAAGAATGTTCCACTGAGTTCTAGAAGTTCCAACAGCGGTCGAGCCAAATAAATAGTACGAGCTGTTTCAGAAAAGTTCTCGAACTTTCTTTGAGATGTTTTTTTAACTAGGTATATCAGGAATTTGCATTGCAGTATGGACATTTAGTTCTAGTTAAGCGATGCTACGAGTTAACAAATGTGAAGTATAGCGAATAGTACACGTAAATATTGAGTAGAAATACTGACAATGACTGTTATTGTGACTTGTGATTGTGTTAATTGTTAATTATTGAAATAAATTGTGTCTATTTCGTTATAAATTGGTTATTCTAATTCCGAACCCCAGCTTCGTAACAGTAAATTACCTCAAAGTCAGGCACTGAATCAGAGACGTAGTCCACGATGGCCCGGCTGATGGCCACTTGCACTGCGAGGAAACCAGTACGGAGGTGTGGGTTCGGATACAGTAACGTGTCATCACTACTGGTCACGTAACGAGCTCGCTCGGTACTGCGGATGCTGAACTTCCATATGTTATCTTCCTGAAGAAGAAATCTTAGAATTAGAAATCTCAGACATTAAAACAAAATCATAATACCTCAGTTAAGATAGATTCTCAACAGCACAAAGTACAAACAACTTTTTTTTCTTAATTTTATTTTCTGATTTTGATCCAGTATGGATAAGTGTTTTTGTTAAGGCCTCTAGCTAAGTGCTTGTGTTAGGAATGGTTTTAAATTGTAATTGGTATTCGATTTGGCATAGTAGGTATGTATAATGTAAAAACGGTAAAGGTATCCAGTATATAAATTGACCTGTCTTGTTAGGAAAGTCTATGCAATGACTGTTCAAATCATACTGGTCAAATAAATCGAACGTTCTTAATATCGAATGGTTAATAAATCGAACATTCCGTCCACATACAGGTCCTACATAAGTTATAACAACAGTTAAGTCAAACGATAGCTGTTATACGTTATAAGACACAACGGCATCTGGTCGAATTGAAGCCGCCCAACTGGAGTAGTATTAATATTAATTAATAAATTAATAATTTATTGGAACTAAAAAAAAACAATGTTTACAATAGACATGTGCACGAAAATAACCGCTCTAGTGAGTACTGTGTCGCAGTTATTAACGCCCACCCCCGAAGAGGGTTCAGCGTTCCATGGTAAACTATCTCATAATGTTAAATTCCTATGTTTATGCTAGATGTTTAGAATATAATAAAATAGAAAAAGAAAAATGAAATAAAAATAAAGTGGGTGAGTGACTACGTGAGTGGGTGAGTGAGTGAGTATATGAATGAGTGAGTACGTAAGTGGGTGAGTGAGTGGGTAGGTGAGTGAGTGAGTTAGTGAGGAATTATATGCTTACGAGTGCTTCTAATTTTTCATAAATAAAAGTGCTAAGCCAGACTTTCGTCAAACGTTTACATTCTCGGGCGGTGAGAGGATAAATATATCTCCACCTTACAGTAGATCGTGATTAGGTAGCACTACTGAGTAGGGCTGCTGTTTTTAACCCCGACGCAAAAAGCAGGGGTGTTATAAATTTTACGTATGCATCATCATCGCTCGTAAACAGATGAGCCGATTTGGATTGAGTTTCTTTTTGTTTTAAAGTCGACTTTATTAAGCGGTCACTTAATTAAGTCGACTTAATTAAGCGTTCTTAGCTATAATTCAGGAAAATCTGGTCAACCGTTTGATAATCAGCTCTTTCCTATTCGTTGATGGCATTTTTCAGTCGGTCATATTTCAAAATTTAAATATATTAAAGTAGGTACTTGTTTCTGCTTGTGTTTAGGGTTGCCTAAGCTTCATGGGAATTGCGAATGTATGTCAAAGACACTGGTAACCGCTTGCCATCAGGCTGTGCCGTTTGTGAACATAGATGAAATGTAATAACAATTGTGGCTTATGTATTGTTTATTTTATGGGTAGCAACAATTTGATAAAACTATATTGTAATCAATAGTGCATGTGAAAGGTTAAATTTTGATCTTTCACTTGCAATTTTGATAACACTTTTAAACACTATTTTAAGATAATTTGCGGATATTATATTTAAATAAACAATTGCGGCCGAAATAGCTCAGTTGGGAGAGCGTTAGACTGAAGATCTAAAGGTCCCCGGTTCAATCCCGGGTTTCGGCAACGATCATTTTTTACTTAATTTTTTTCTGTGATACGGTACACGCTTCATATTCTCTTAATCTTTTTTTTATATGCAACGAATAGTTGCACATTCAAATATACATGTATACTTTACTTTTTAAGTAGTTTTTGATTATTGTACGACAAAATGTTAAAAGCAGAGAAACTTAATTCCGAATTCAGGTATTTGACAAGCTATTTCGGTTTTATACTCGAATTCGGCATCTATGGAATAATTCGATTATTTAAGTAGGTACAGACCTACAGCATTTTACATATTTATAATTTTCTTTTTCGAGCTTCTTTTTCAAACTCTTTATTTTTCCAGTGTTGTCCGTCTTGTCCTCTGCTCTAGCAGTGCTTAGGTTGTCCTACACACAAACAGAAAAACGTAACAACACGAAGTGAGGAGTCATTCCCGGGTTGAACAAAGTAAAATGAAATAAATAAATATTAAAAAAAACAAGCTTTGATGTTTTTTTTAAGTGTTTTTTTATTATTACTGTCATCCAATCTAACCGCGTATGCAAATTTCAGCATAATCGGTTGAGGATAACTGCTTCAAAATTCAGTTGTAAGATTTGACCCAAACAAACATACATTTCAAGTTAAATAAGAGCTTATGATAAACAGTCTCCGAAGGTGACTGGTTACACTCGTCCTCTATTTCGTGGGACCAAAAACAACTAGCTATCGACATGAAGATGTACACCATAATCATACACTTCTTCAGGGATGTACACTACAAACAAGTGTGAGTATACATATATATACATTATAGGAAATACAAAATATATATCCGATGCCGAAACCCGGGATTGAACCGGGGACCTTTAGATCTTCAGTCTAACGCTCTCCCAACTGAGCTATTTCGGCTGTTACTAACGTAAGTGAAGATAAGCATTAAGTTAACTGCAAGTAGCCAAATATTTAACATTTAAGTATTTACTCCATATGCTAGTATGAATATAGCCGAAATAGCTCAGTTGGGAGAGCGTTAGACTGAAGATCTAAAGGTCCCCGGTTCAATCCCGGGTTTCGGCATCTATATCTTTTGGTGAAATTTTCGTTATAAAGTACCCTAATAATTAATTATCGCCTAGGATGTTGCTAAAACCGTTGTCGTCTTTTTAACTGCTGAGGTATGCTTACAACCGCTTGTCTGATATAATGAACGATTTTGCAATCTCTTGGCGTACCAGGAATTTCAGCTGCAATTTGCCACCCTTGGAAAAATATCTGTTTCCCGAATTGCTTTTTATCCGATGACAGAGATATTTCTAGTTTACACAAAGTTTGTAAGGTGTGGGCGGTAACCCTGATGTTTCATTTGTTGTGCATAAGCTCAGAAGAGCGATTTAAATACCACATTGGTTTTTTATTCAGCAGCTGCAGGTATGTAAACACTAAAAACATGAGAGCAGAGCAGACTCTAAGTCTAAAAACCTCAAAAGAAATCCCTTGCAGCACACGAGGAATCCCGAATAGCAGGCGGCTTCATCGTAGACTATCAACCACATATGTGACGTCCTATTAATTAAGGTCGTGTTGCAAAATTCTGAAGCAAATAGGTGAGGTTGCTCATTCAGTCAGTACGCGACTTATGATTAACAGCAATGCCGCTTACCTCTGGTGTGAATATAATCCATATAACGGGTAACTTGATCGGCGTGCCCAATGACTTGTTATACATAAGATCGTTCAGTTCGCTTTCTGTTTCCCCGGACAATAAGGCTGCGAACAAATATAACATTTGTAATAGAAAGATAAATAGCAAGGCTTAAGACGGCAATGATCTGAGCTGAGTTTTTAAGCGGGTAATTCTACATGTTCGATCGTCAGGCTACCATTTTATCAGAGGTTTGCGAGGTAGCTAATGGATGAATGCGATCAAAGAAACTTCTTCTTCTTAGAACATCTTACCTACTCTGTAAGACCACACTAGGTGATACATCAATAGAGAGGTACTAAAAAGATTTATTCAGTTCTTCTCCGTACTTTTGAGAGCTACAACACTTGCGTATCCATAGATAAATATCCTAATAAAATGTCCTAAATCCTAACTAATATTATAAATGGAAAAGTGAGATTGTTTGTTTGTTTATTACGCTTTCACGCATAAACTACTTAACAGATCATTTTGAAATTTGTATGCAACGTGCATCTAAAGTCAGGGATATAGAAAGGGACATAGGGTAGCTTTCATCTAGAAAAAAAGGAGTATTCCAGAAGGATAGAAGAATAACTTTTACGCGATCAAAGCCGCGGCCAGAAGCTAGCATTTAATAACTTTAATGAACTTTTTGGATATACCTATAGATGTCCTCTATGTGCATAATTAGAGGAAGTACAAAATATATATCAAATGCCGAAACCCGGGATTGAACCGGGGACCTTTAGATCTTCAGTCTAACGCTCTCCCAACTGAGCTATTTCGGCTGCTACTTATGTAGATAAAGATATGGATTGGAAAGTAAATTAATTGTAAGTCGCCAAACACTGATCATTCAAGTTTTACCTCAATCTGTCTTTGTGACTATAGCCGAAATAGCTCAGTTGGGAGAGCGTTAGACTGAAGATCTAAAGGTCCCCGGTTCAATCCCGGGTTTCGGCAACTTTACTTTTTTGTGTTCTTTTATTGTAAAGCGCCTTACCAACTCGACTCGCGTCGAGCGGGCTCATACTTGCCGAAGCATGGCTCTCCCACATATAAAACTTTCACCTTTATATAATATTAGTGAGACGTAAAATAAGTTGAAATTAGTACAGTCAATGTGGCTTCATACAATCTATCCATTCCAACTTTGTCTCTACCAGAGACTATGAAAATAACTCGCTACACATTATCATTGGTAAACGATAAGGTTAAATAGACAATATAAAAATCTCAACATCTTATAATTTTCTAGAAATAACGTATCATTTCTAGAAAGTCTAGAAATGATTTCTAGAAAGTTCTAGGTTGTCTGGTGGATATCGCTTTTAGTGATAAGACTGCCCATTGTACTCTAGTTTGTAAGATAATTATTTTTCGATTCTATTTTATTAATGGTGTACAATAAAGAATATTCTATCTAACTGTCTATTATCATAACTAAAGTATAACATCCCTACTTATTGTTATAGCATATCGCCAGATCATACATAGACATGCAATGAAGAAAACTTACGAATATTTAAAACGTTGGCGGCTTCAGCCATTATATAGGAATAGGGCAGCCGATTGGGCGCATATCCTAGTAATGTGTTAGACTGTATAAATGATAAGATGTCCGTAGTTGACATGGGTTGCTCTGGTTCAGCCTGCAGTGGTGTAAGAAACACTGGCCTGGCTATGAATATTGCAATCAGGAATAAGATCGCTCCGAACGCCGTTTCGATTGCCAGGAGTCGCCATCGCCGCCTGTAGAAGAAAAACTTTATTTAAAACAGTAAGTACATATTCTGCGTTACAGGAACCTTGAACTAGATCGAAGGTAAGACGTTCGCGAGGCTCATTATTGCCTTTTCTCGTTTTATTCGTATTTGACCCACGCTGTAGAGACCCGACCGGGTGCAAAAAGCGCAATATCGACGTTGCAGGATGGAAATATTGATTCAGTCAATTAGCCTATTCTAGTCTACTGCTGGACATAAGCCTCTCTCAATGTGCGCCCGTAGCACCCGGTTCCCGCCTTCCGAATGCAACCTATCTCGGCTACCTTCCTCAGGTCATCGGTTCCGGCTTACCTTCTATTGTGTAAATAATTGAAATTAATTTACTAATGACTAGCTACTATTACTGTTAGTGTTAAAATTGAAAGGCATTATACTATGTCCATTCTTTTATTTTTATTGTCAGATTTCGATACATAGCATAGTCAGTTAGTGATGACACGATACCTTGCCGATTCGATTAAAAACAATAATCGTTTCTAAATACGAGAAAGTTTTAATCTGTTTTAATAAAAACTCTAACTTGAGCCAAATTGGATTTGGAATCTTTGTAAACAAGCGATATAATATGTCATCACATCATATTTAGGGTTGTCATACTTAGAATGCTCAAATATTGTAATTTTATCTCTATTTCCTAGTTATACATTACGATTTTACTGCCATTGCTTGAACTAAATCTAACCAATTAATACGTAATACCTAAAAATACCTTAAAAGAAGAATTAACTTATTTGAAAATACATCTATATGTCTTATAACTTTAAATATCGTAGATCAGCAACAATTTGGTTATTTTGATAAAAAACGTCAAAGTTAAGAAGTTATACAATATCAGCAAAAATTACTGTCACTACGGTTTCAAGACTTTCAAGTAAAAATTATTAAAATTGAATTAATTTTCACATGGTATTTGTTTTATGAAATATATAGTTGAAATAAATTTATCAACTTAATTTTTTTTCATTATTTATGGGTAAAGATTTTGATAATATACGAGTAGAGCTAATTTTATTTTATCTACGAAATAGGCAAAGACAAAACAATTAAGAAACCGCCGTTTGCCGCAATCTGCCGACATCCTAAAGAACAAAATACCGTTTTCCATTGCCGCATACCTTTAAGAAGTTGCAAAGTTGTATCAATTTTGTACAACTCCATCACAATCAAGAGACATGTATGTGGCACAGAGTCACAGGCGTTATAATCTATCCAACATGTCACCAGATCTTTTCGGTTACGGCGAACTTGTTGGTTAATAGTCGTGACAAGTTTAAGGAGCTCTTTAGTGTCACCGGCACCACTTTTCCATACTATACAGTCTGACAGTAAGCCAAAATAGTTATTGATTATATGAGATGTTATCTTCACACTCAGAATGGATAATAGTAGTTTATAGTTAGAAAACACGTTATTGGTTTAATTCTTCATTTATGAATTCTTCAGAAACTTCGGGTATTTGTTATTATTATTTTCATCATCATTTTCATTTTAATTTATTAAATATCATTAAATAAATTACTTGAATGTTTAAAAATTATGCACATCTTTTTTAACTTTGGGTAAATCCTCTTCCATAGCTTTCCACTTGGTCTTATCTTTTCCGGCCTCCAGCCAGCTTCTGACGCCGACGCACACTATCATCAGACCATCGTTTATTATGTCTTCCTTTCCTTCTTTTGCCATTTGATACTGTCCATTTGTCTATCCCTATCTACTACTCACCCGGAGTAGATAGGTTCGCAGCCGGAACTACGGGTCCGGCTGTTAGATCAGGGTACCACGGGAACCGGATCCTGAGCCCTCTGATGGCGAAAGCTGTCACTGTGACCTTGGTTTGGGGAACTTGATGCAGGTATACTGACCCCCACCCCCCTCGATGGTCTTGGCCAGAGACAACAGGGGGGATGAGGAGGATGGTGTTCCACCCGTGACGGAGGCAGAGATAGGGGCGGCTGTTCTACGGATTCGTTCCAAGAACACCGCCCCTGGGCCAGACGGGATCCCTGCCCAAGTTTTGGCCCTGGCCCTTGACCACATGTCGGACCACCTCAGGGAAGTGTTCAACGCTAGTCTGGTGTCCGGACACTTCCCTGACTGTTGGAAGAGCGGGAAGCTGGTCCTTTTGGCAAAGCCAGGACGGACTACCGATTCGGTCGCGGCCTACAGGCCCATCGTTTTGCTGGACGAGGCGGGTAAACTGTTTGAGAGGGTCCTCTCTGCCCGCATCGTCCGGCACCTTTGCGAGGTCGGCCCCGATTTGTCGGACGCTCAATTTGGGTTTCGGGCGGGGCGTTCGACTATCGGTGCTGTATTACGCCTGAGGGCCGTAACCGAAGAAGCGGTAAGCCGTGGCGACGTGCTGTTGGCGGTGTCGTTGGATATCGCCAACGCATTTAATAGTCTGCCATTCAGCTGCATCAGGGAGGCACTCCACTATCACGGGGTGCCACAGTACCTGAGGCGGCTAGTGGCAGACTATTTAGAGGAGCGTACCGTCATGTACGAGGATCGAGATCAAAATCTGAGTCGTCGGCCCATGTCGTGCGGTGTTCCACAGGGGTCTGTTCTTGGACCACTCCTGTGGAATATAGGATACGACTGGGCCCTTCGAGGTGACCTCGACCCCGGGCTGGGCGTAATCTGTTACGCTGATGACACTCTGGTCACAGCCCGGGGGGAGAACTTTCAAGAGGCTGCGCGCCTGGCCACCAGGGGAGTCTCTTTGGTGGCCGGGCGCATTGAGGCGCTGGGCTTACGGGTGGCCCTGGTTAAGACGGAGGCCCTTTTATTCCATGGGCCCCGTCGTGGTCCACCCCCTGGTGCCTACATCGAGGTCAACTCGGTCTTCGTACCGGTTCAGGCCCACATGAAGTATCTGGGCCTGATCCTTGACGGAAGGTGGCGCTTCGACGAGCACTTCCGGCAGCTTGGTCCAAAGCTGGTCGGCGCTGCGTCCGCCCTGGGGCGACTTTTGCCCAACTTGGGTGGACCTAGCGTCGCTACGCGACGGCTGTACACGGGGGTTGTCCGGTCAATGGCACTGTACGGTGCACCGGTGTGGGCAGAGGCTCTGACTGCCCAGAATAGGGCGCGCCTCTGGCGCCCTCAGAGGGTTATGGCGGTTAGAGCCATACGCGGTTACCGCACCGTATCGACGGAGGCGGCGTGCGCGTTGGCCGGGACACCCCCGTGGGATTTGGAGGCGGAAGTGCTCGCCGAAGTTTATCGGCGGACGACTGAGTTCCGGGCGGGAAGCGGCAGTCGGCCCCCGCCCGAAGAGGTGCGCGAGTGGCGTGAGGCCGCTCGCCGAGCCACCATGGCTCGTTGGTCGTCCCGGCTGGAGGCTCCACGTGCTGGCTTTGCCGCCGTGGAGGCGCTCCAGCCGGTCATCGTCGAGGGGGCAGGGCGGCAGCATGGGACCCTTTCCTTCCGACTGACGCAGGTTCTTTCCGGGCACGGCTGCTTCGGGAAGTACCTGCACTCGGTCGCTAGGAGGGAATTGAGTCCCGCCTGTCACCACTGCGACTGCAGTGAGGACTCGGCTCAGCATACGCTGGCGGTTTGCTCCGCCTGGGCGACGCAGCGTCGGGAACTCCCTGCAGTCATCGGAGAGGATCTCTCGCTACCGGCCGTCATACGCTCCATGGCCGGTAGCGAGAGTAGTTTTACCGCGGTCGCATCCTTTTGCGAGGATGTCATCTCGCAGAAGGAGGTGGCGGAGAGGGCCCGGGAGGAGGATCTCCACTCGGACCTAATTCGCCGCCGGCGAACCGGGCGGCGAAGGCGCGCTTTCCAGCGCCTCATGCCGCCCTGAGTGTGGCCGCAGGTGGACTGGAGGGGTTTTTCCTTTCCACCTGCTATCGTGGCCATCCGCGAGGAGGTGACGTCCGCGTGTGCCTGGACGTCACCTAATTAAGAGGTTTTAACCCGAAGGTGGTGCCCGCGTTTTGCGGGCAGGCGCTAGGAGGGCTCCGGATGTCTTAATAAAAGCTGTTCCCGGATCCCTCCTATATTAGGCGCAGTATGGTACACCGTGTGGTTTTAGTCGGTTCGATTCCGACACACCGCCCCACCGAAACCCCGGTGGGGTGACGGCCCGAGGGGTTTCCACACGCAAAAAAAAAAAAAAAAAAAGATATACTGACCCTGCTCATATAACGTAAAGTAGGGTGGGGTGGGGGCAGTATAAACAAATACGTAGTTGTGAGGAGGAGAGGGCCTGTCCTTTTTGTATCATGGCAATAGCCTGCCCACTGTCATTTTGATTTCAGTTTTAAAGCATCAGTTAATTTTGTTTCTTATCTGATCTTGTCACTTCTTATTTTGTCTTTTCCCTTTAAGTTCAAATGCTTCTTTCTATTTTATTTAGTGAATTATTACCCACGTTTCATCCTACTCATTATAAACGTGAAAGTTTGTGAGGATCTATGGATGTTTGTTGTTCTTTCACGCAAAAACTACTGAACTGATGATGCAATGAAACTTGGTATGTAGACAGCTGGACACCTAGATTAACATATAGGCTACTTTTTATACCGATATTCCCAGGGGATCGGGACTTACGCGGGTGAAACCGCGGGGCTCTGCTAGTTATACATAAGAATTGATATTAATGTGACTGCGGGCACAAGTGACGAATGTAGTGTGTAACATCTTTATAATTATATATATATATATTCTATATAATTATAATGTCTCTGAAGTGTAATCAACAGTTGAATTGAATTAAAATAGGTAACCTATATATTTTTCTTTCCCCCATTTTGAAGTTTAGTTTTACGAATTCTGGCATAATATTACGTTCTCATGCAACTTTAAAAAATAAACTATATAATAATAACAACTTAAGACACCTCACACACGGCTGTCTGATTCCAAAACTAGGCAGAGTCCGTAAGTACTATGGTAACCAGACTGCTGGTATTATAGATAAATTACACCCAGACACAGAACAAATATCTCGCTCATCACGCAATTATTTGTCCTGGGTAGGAATCGGACCCACAGCTTCTTGCTCAGCAGTCAGAATCACTCACCTCTAGACCAACACGGCAGCCAAATGAATGGGCAACGTGTAATTGATACGGGACGAAAGTTTAACGCTTATTTGAAGACGTATGGGAATTAGCATATTCAGCAGAAAACTAAAACACGAAGATAAAAGCTATTGAGCTCCTAAACCTTACGACGCTATAGCCTATTATTTTGTGAAGATGCCTCTTTACATCTATCTACGTCGCGGCCTAGGAGATGCCGGTAATAAACTTCCTCTACTTACTGCCTTTGCAAATAGGATTTCCACATTAAAATACTGGTGTGTCTTTGGAATTTACCCCGCAAAGGTTTTCTTACTTCCTCATTCTTCATTGTTATCGACTATACACTTTTAATAAGTATTTATACGTGTAATATACCTATTTTTTTTGACAGTGACAGTGAGTGAGTGACAATGACAGCAAAACATTGTTTTGTCCTGCCAGTGGCTTACTTAATTATAATTGGACGTAGTTAAGCAGAAAGGACTCAATCCACATATTAGCCAAAATTGAGTTAAGTGTACAACCATACTCCTAAAGGTCGACTCTATCATGTAGTGAAAACCCAATTTTGAATACGTACACGGAAACCAGTTTTGTCACTATCCCGACTCAACCGTATGAAGAACACACAAAAAGTATTTGCAGAATGAACCTAGTCCGCTTGAATTGTTTCTCAGTAATTTAATGTCTATGAGTATGTTTATAAGTTTGATAAACCAGAATAAACTCAAACAGTTTGGATCCTTTCTAAGAATTTAGTTTAAATTGCAAATATCATTTTATCTCAATTAACTAAAACGACTTAAACAGGTTGGGTTGTTTATGTGTTTTAGTTTTACTGAAACAAAATATTTATTTTTATTTATCAGAAACGAGTCAAAACACTTGTGATATTTCAGAAAAACGGCTTTCGATGAACAGCAATCTAATATCAAATAAACTAAATCGACTCAAACAAGTTCAGTTGTCTGTAAGCGATAGAAGTAACGACTGATAGAAATACTTTGAATTATAATAAAGCGACTAATAATATTTGAGTTAAGTATGGACGTTATTAAGCAGAAAGGACTCAATCCAAACAAAGAAGTTGGCTCGTGCCTTATTAATTTTATTAAATACAATCTAAGGGATGGCGTAGAGAATTTGGTTCTTTGGAGCGACTGCTGCGGAGGCCAAAATAGGATTATTAAAATAATCCTTATGTTAATAACTATACTTAATAGCCACTCAAATCTTAAGACGATAACATTTAAATATTTAGAGTCCGGACATTCTTTTTTGCCTAATGATACTGATTTCAGTAAGATTGAATGTGAGCTTAAGCATCACGAGCGAATTTTCACCGTAGAAGAATACATGAACATCATGAAAACCTCTAAAAAGAAAAACCCCCTTCAAATTACAAGAATGAAAACGCAAGATTTTTTAAGTACAAAAAAAGAAAAAAGAAATAGTTAACCGCAAAATTTGTATAAACAAAAATAAAATAAACTGGCTAAAAACTAAACAGATTTTATTGAATAAAGAAGATGAATACTTAATTACTATGATATCAGAGAGTGGAGACATTCAAAAACTGGATTTGTCAAAAATAAACAGAGGTGTTCTAATTAAATTTTCAGAAGAAGATTTTGAAGTTCTCTGGCCCCAGGGAAAACCCATCCCTCAAGCAAAGCTCGATGATCTCAGATCTATGTTTAATTTAATACCTGAAGACTGTCACGCATTTTACAATAACCTTAAGGGAAACAGCAATTTTAGATAGGATGTCGATGAATACGGGCGAACTCTTGATTTTGACTTGGACGATGAGACGTATTAATATGCGTGCTCATTTTTGTTGTTTTTCTATTTTTTTTTATTTTTATACTGATGATTTTATGACATTTTGATAGATTTGTGTTTAAGGTTAATAAATGTATAACTTTTCAATGACATTACTTGTTTAAGGATAGTTATGAGTCCGTTCTGAGAAATAAAAAAAAGGTATCTGCCTTTATAAAATTAAGTTTAATGGTAAGGACTCAACCCACATTTAACTTAATATCTCGAAATCTATTGCAAAATATATCACTAATTTGATGGACAGATACAATATAAACTATTATTTTACAAAAAAGAGACAATTAAAAAATAAAAAAAAACTTTGTTTTAGAGAAATGACAGCTCAAACTTCAAACGTCCATAACTCAAAAGTGACTTTGTGTGGATTGAGTCCTTTCTGCTTAACAACGTCCAATTGTATATCCTGACAAGTAAATAAAGAACCTAAATCTTGGGGCGCCTCAATTGCTTTTTTATTGCAATACTGAGTAGTCATATGTTAAAATCGTCATAGGTTAAAAATTAGCATGGATAGTAAGACATAAGCTTATGAATTTGGTCAATGATTGTAAATTCAAACAAGAATAGTTTTGATTTTGAACTTATTTAATGAAGCAATTCATTATTTGAAGCATTTTTTTCTTTTACTAAACTTAAACCCAATCGGTATCCCCACCCCGATTGGGTTTAAGTTACAACGATATTGAGAGGCCAATTTTCATTGTGCATATGATACTAGTTGACCCTCGCAACTTCGTCTGCGTTTGCAAATTTTCCCCGTTTTGCAATATTTTTCATTAATGCTCCGCTCCTATTGGTCATAGCGTGATGTTATATAGCCTTCCTCGATCAATTTTTCAATTCAAACCAGTAGTTCCTAAGATTAGCGCGTTCAAACAAACAAACAACCAAACTCTTCAGCTTTATAATATTAGTAAAGATACCTACCAGCCATATGAACAACTAAATCGGTAATGTTATTTGGAGAAACGTTTCATTCCTCAAATTTTCTTGCCAACAATTCTTGCAATTTGAGGAATTAAACATTTAATACATTTTAGTTAAGATATACGGTTTTACTCACATGAATATTTCGGGGATGCCCGACTAGTTTCTTTAATACATTGCTGACCACTTTCTTATCGCGACTATGTTTACGAATGTTTTTTGGTAATTTTTAACATAAAAATCTCACAAACTCAAAAAATATAGGTTCACTTTGACAGCGATCAACAATAAAACATGGTGATATGTTAATGACGTTTCAATATTACTCTTGCCATTAAAAGAAATAAGCTCCATTTGTTTTTCGTAACACGACGAGGTTTGTCATATTCCTGGTCAGACTATAAAAATGGTAGATTGAATCCTATACTATCTCTGAAAATAGCTTTCTGAATACTTCTACAAAATCAGGTCAAATTGGATTTTTGTATGGAAGCCACTTCAAAAAGGGACAGCGTAGTTATTATGTTTGACAGAAGTAATGGCTTGAAAGTGTGTCGACATCCGAATAAAGCAAAAATATACTTAGTACTACATACATATTCACTACCTCTATACACTATTCATTGGGCAATGAAAAGTTTCCGCGCCGATTAACATTGTATACAACTTCTTAACATAAATCGTAGGGCCATACTCGGCCAGGCATCATCATCGCGCCTGGATTTTATTGAAGGGACACACATTCTTTATCCACAACAGTATGAACTCTTACTCTTCCTTGCGAGAAGTCTCTGAAATCAATGAAGATTCCGAATTTTACATGAATAGATATAATTGTATAATTGTTTAAGTACTGACCAATTTGTAGACGGAATTTTTTGACAGACAAGTAGTATGACGACATATAATGACGTTAAGGAGATATACCTGCAGTGGTCTACTATTCTTGCCACGATTACTTCATGTGATTGGAAACGGGGAAGTACGGTCTTTGCTATTTGACATTAAATTACGTCATCGATCATGTTTACTATACTTCTTAATAAACTGACAGAGTCGGAATACTATATATAGATCGTAATCGCATAAGTGTTAATATATATATAAATAGTACCTACCAAAAATATTTAACCAATATATTTAGATACTCTTAAAGTATGAGACACCTTCAGCACACGAGTTTCTAGTAAATGGTTACGTCACCTTCAAAGTTCATTTGGTTTTCTGATTGTCGGATAGGTGTTATATTCGTGATCGATTCGAAGATAATATAAAAAGGTGTGTTCAAGTTTTTAAATCAGTATTTAGGTATGTGAGGAAGAAATGGCTCAGCTACGTTTTGTTTGTGTGTGTGCTTTAGTTTTAGTTAGCTCGATTAGTGTCAATGGAGGTATAAAATTTTGTGTAATAATGTTCTCTGGATCTTTTAAGTGCTGATAATTATTTAATGGAATTAAAAAAGCGCCATCTGTCCATCTAATTACCCTTAAAAGTCTTCTATTATGTCTCACCTCGTTCGCAGACGAAATCTTATTCATATGGTTTCGTTCCTGCCCATCACATCCGTTTTAGTATAAGTTGATATTATTTCTTATATTAAATCTCTGTAGTAACCGTAAGTTTGATATAGCAATTGAACTTTTAGCGACATAATGTTTGTCACAAATTTATTATCAGTAAAAGCCGTTGCATAGTGTTCAAAGGTCCTTAAACTTTTTCTTCAAGAGGACTTCTTAGAAGTAGACAAAGTATAACGCTGAATAATTTTTTTTTTTTCAGGGCGTGTAGTACGGTCACCTAATCCGTCACCGGACCCGAAACCTTACGGTGGTTTTGGTGGCGGGTTTGGCGGTGGATACGGCGGCGGCGGCGGCGGCGGTGGCGGCGGTGGTTACGGTGGCGGCGGTGGTTACGGTGGTGGCGGTGGTTACGGTGGTGGCGATAGATTTGGCAATGGATACAGTGGAGGATATGATGGGAGCTATGGTGGTGGATACTCCCACCACCACCACCACCATAATCGCGGTTTCCCAGGAGGCTCTGGGGGTTACGCCCCGGGTTATCCCGGTATTCAAGGCGGGTTTGGCGGTGGATTGCCTCCAGGAGGTTTGAGCATATCGAAGTCCATTAGCATCAGTACTGGAGGAGCATCCCAATCAAGTGCTCAGTCAAGTGCTGCTGGAAAATAAATGTTTAATCTAATGATTGAGTTTTGTTCATTGACTTGAAAACTTTGTTCCTATTATGTTGGAAGGGTTTATATTTTTTAAGTAAAATGTTGTATTTATATATATTACAATAAAAAGTATTAAAAGTTGGGTTTTGTTATGCGTATACCTCACCATAAATAGTTATAATGTTATTGTATTGTATTTTTAAATGTATTTACTTATATGTATACTATTTTAGTTATATGTATATAAAACTTTGACTAAAATGCAATAAAAACGTTAACTTTTCTCTGCAGTCCTGCAAACCTTAAATATTTGCTTGCCAAAGCGATAGACGGTATGGAGGTGTTTAGGTACCTATATATTCTTGTACACTAAATAAGTTCAAAGGTGAGTCGTGTCCAGTGTCTTCAAATCAAATGAGAGGAAACCCGGCCACACACCACAAGCTTATCAGGAAATTACGCGGATTAAAAACGTGGAAAAATGTATCATACTCTATTTCCTTGCGCTTTTTATAGGTTCCTACAGACAAAATAGCTATTCCTGTTTCAGCAGTATAATCTTAGTCCGAAGTAGCAACACTTCCTTTATATAATAAGTACCACTTTCTCAAGCTATCCATAATGATTATTGTTTAATATGACATTTTAAACACACTTGTATTGTCAGCTTCACTTGTAACTATGTACACAAATCTTGGAAGTCATGGAGGTGTATGTAGTTTGTATGATAATACTATAATTTGACATCTTGGAGTTGATCCGATGCTAGAAGAGGTAGATAGTGGAACTCTTCAGTGGCTGTAAACCCGTAAACCCCCCGAGTTTGAGCTCATATGCTACGTACGATTGGGCTGATGATATGATGATGAAGCCGGTAGCTGGATAGTGAAACTTTTTTACTTTTTAATTCTGTTCGCTATTAACGCGTGTTTTTAGTTTAATAAACTATAGTTATTCTTGATCGTTTACATTCCCTTTATTAGATTGTGATAGAGTGCCTTCTTATGAGCTTATTTTACAAAACATTGTCAAAAAAGAACAATTAGAAACTTTGATAGTAACGATTTAAAAAGAGAAGCTCGTCATGACTTTCCTTTATTTAATAATAGAAATCAAACATGTTAATTATTAAGGTCGATCATTTGCCTTGGCTTTGAGATCCAGCACTTGAGCTCGCACTAGACTGGGCAGCTCCATTTCCAGTGGTTACGCTATTCGAGGTACTGTACGATGACGAGGATGATGACGATGATGGTGGCGGAGGGAGGCCTGGAGATATTGGAAAACCTGAACGTAGCCCGACGGGGCCAAAAACTGGGTATTCAGCAAGTAAACCGCCATGACTTAAAGGTGCTCTTAGTATCATTTGCGCTGTAAACAGAAAAAAAGTTTTATAATATACGTACAAGACTTACTCCGCGCCGAGTTTTAAGGTTTCGATCTCACCCGGGACAAAAATTTGTGTGATCCACAAATAGTAATCCCATGTCTGGGTGTTCTTTGTGTCCGTTTGATGAGGGTGAGTGTGACGACTGCAGAGCAAGTGATGACAATAAATTTGTACGTAAACTACTTACCAATCGGTTTTCAAGTCAATATTTTTATTTGATTCTTTGTATCTTTTTTTTATTCTTTTGTATGGTATAGGGGCAAACGAGCAGACGGGTCACCTGATGGTAAATGACTACCGCCGCCCATGGGCACCTGTAACTCAAAGAGTCACAAGTGCGTTGCCGCCCTTTAAGGTGGGAGTAGGAGAAGAGGGGGAGGGGGGAAGAGGGGAGAAGGGAAGGACGGGAATAGGGGAGAGGGAAGGGTTAGGGCCTCCGGTAACCTCACTCACGCGGCGAAATGCAATGCAAGCATTGCTTCACTACCGGTTTTCTGTGAGGCCGTGGTATCTAGCGGAGTCGAGGCCCATACGTGCCTAAGCATGGCTCTCCCACGTCAATAGCAAGTTCAAAAGTAGTTTTCAAGCATAGATGCAATAAAAATAAATATAATTCAATAACCATAAGAGACATTTTCAGTGTTAACGTTTTTTTTAAAGAGTTTAAAATCCGTCACGGGTACTTTATGAACATACAAATAACGAACAAATAACGAACAAAAAACGCACTCTCAGGCTCAGAATAAATACATTATCTAATTAATATACAATCAATTGTCCACCGTGACTACTTAAACCACTGCACCAACTGTTTTATTGAATTTGAAACAAGCCAATTTATTTTGTTATCTATCCTTTAAATACCTGCATGCCTGGTGAACATATTCACCAAGACTAGGAGACCCAGCACACAGAATACCCCCAAACGTGGCATGTTATCAAATGAATTATCGATTCACACTGAGTTTTAATATACTTTAAAACCATTTTATATTGATTTCATAAGCAATAATTTCAACGCCTATGATAAGTACAAAATAGTATTTCTTATTATTTTAGGGTTGCTTAAGTAAATAAATTATTTATAAAAACGGAAAATGGATGCAGACGTCCAACGAAGTCCTTTGTTTATTTGTGGGTCTTATATTTGTTTAGTTTTATAGAATCTATAGAACTTAGGAGGATCTGTGCCAGTAGGAGTATAAGAACATTAAACCGAATCATAATTTATTTGTTTTTGTTTATTTATTGTTATTATTTAAATAAACTTAATTTCAGTTTTTTGTAATTTATTACTACGCCAGAATATACAAGGGAAATAATATTAATTAGATATCGTCTGTTGGTCAATATTAGATCATAATGTGTAACATTGTTTATAACCAGTTATATATTTTTACGAGTATATTACACACAACTATACAACGAAAAAACCAATATTACATACATACATTATTCACACACTTACATGGGTGGTTTTGAGCCAACGACACACATGTGGGCTGCAGGCGAAAATCAGCGTTAGGTGGCCATCGAACAATATACTGATCTGCAGAGCTATTGGCACTGCTTGTATTGAATTGGCACAGCATATTTGTCTATATGTTATATCTTTGTGGCAATAAATTGTCTTTCTACTTTATATACCTTACGCGTTTAGCTGTTTGTAGTAGTTTTCACATAATTTATAAATAAAAAAATTGGCATTCAGACATGAATGCCAAAGTCTCAAAAACTTCTGCCATGTGCTTCTAATTTATCAAATGTACCAACTGATAAACGTTGAAACGTATATTATTATGTACGTATGCATATTTCTTTAAGTACCTATAATAATAAAACAAACACGTAGTTGTACATAACGCCTGAAAAGAGAGTATGAATGAATGGACGTTGTGTCCGTCCAACACAAAGGAGTACGTTTCGACCAGGCTAAGTGATCGTGGCTGGTAGACCCATGGTAGACCACAGCCCTACAGTTTGTGTTGGGAAGTTATATAACAAATGAAAATAGGCAAGAGAACTTTCTTTGCGTGATACGTGACATGATCAGTAGCTACTTTGTTATCCGGCTGGTCGTTGCTAGATGGCGCTGAAATATGTTATTTTTGTTTGTGGAAGTAGTGCTCAAAGGCTTAATTTGCTTAATTTGGATATATAATACAGATTAAATATCGAACTTCGACGGTACCAAACAATAAATATAATGTGTCATCACTCCTACCAGTTTATATATTGCAATAAAGTAATGAAATCGGAATAATTTCAATTTTAATGTAGCATTTGCAGCAACCGTGTAAATTAAAACAAATTGCGATTAAATTCATAGTAATGTAGTTTCTTTTGTTCTGAACATTAGATTTATTACGTAGTTATATTGCGAGTACTTTATTGACACTTTCTAATGTAAACTACTTACACTTAACAATTTAGGCGGAAAATGTGTGTACATTTTCTCTCAGACTACCTTGACTTTACTTGCTGAAGTATTTCCGGGCGTTATAATTGTAATAATTATTGAACTTTTATTGTGAATTTTACATTGAAAAGCAGATATAAGGTCCTGAGGATCCAGGATGTCGAAGTCGAATATTTAAACTACCCTACTAATTATATGTTTGTTCCCTTTATCTAAACGTCCAGTAAATCAAGAGGGTTTTTTAGTCTCAGTCTACTTCTAATGTTTTTTATAACTGAAATTATTTTTAGTTTAAGTTCATCGGCATTGGTGCCGATTCTATTGTACACTCGACTAAACTAAAACCTGACTTAATTTCTTCATATGAAATGAACCGCGTCGTAATAAGGTATATTTGTTACTGGCATCTATTTCTCTGCGCCACTAAATTTCACTAAAACCTGTCAACGTATACTCAACTTTATTTTAAACGCCGCGAGAGTCCCCATTTATTCAATTTACTTGTTTCAATTTGAAATAAGATCTTGTTTTGAAGTATACAAGGTTTACATCTTATTTGAAGAAAATTTAGTGAATTTTAATTTAGCGAGTGAAGTAACAGAATTAGGACCATTGTGTACCAAAAAATCTTGTAAATGTGATGTTTAAATATTTAGAATAGTGCCGGATCCTACTTATGTAAGGTCTGGTACACACTATAATCTCCAGCGGTAATGTTTTATGAATTATAAAATACACTTTTGGCATCACTTTAACCGAAGTCTTTAATTATAGAATATTAATAGTCGATCTGATCGACTGTAAATCTTGACACGCGATTATATTGATACTTGTTGATTCATATTTCCATTCCCGTAGTTTTTATGATTAAGATGAAATGAAAATATAGGTTTTAAATATAGGAAAAAATAAGTTTATGCGTTCAACATAAAAGAAAAATATAAAACAACAAAAATAAAAACCAAAACACATCGGACCACCAGACAAACAGACCAGAACCACTGTAAAGCTAGTAAATTCTATTTGACATATATTATGCATTATAAAACTACTTTTTCTAGTTTAAAAAAAACACGGGATAAACGATTATACGACTCATCTTTATCATTTTACTGTCTTGAATAATGTTGGTCAGGATCAGATTAATTTTAGAATTCTTTACATGTACTGTATTTTAGACACTCAAAATACTATAATTTCACTCACTCAAAATACTAAATTCCGACTTTAAAACCTGGGTTTCTGGACACACATTTTAATATCGGAATATCCTCGAGTGTGTATTTGGTTGAGATATTAATGATTATCATAGGACCTATTGTATTGTTGACAATATTATGTTCTCGGCCTAATATTCAATTGCTTACGCAAGACATTATGTTGTTGACTGAGGAAATAGTTTATTTTGTCACTTATTTACAAATTAACTGAAAATTTTGTTATATAAGTCGACATATGATCCTGCTTAAATCAGTCCTTTATCTAACTTCAATATGGCCAGCTTCGTTACTAGTTGTGTTCTTGCGATCTTTTTCCTATTTTGTGTGTTCAGCATTCATGAAGGTAAAAGCCCTCAATGTTTAATTATTATCAGTGTTTTCACACGAGTAAAACACACGTAAATAATAGAAGGTATATAGCATATGAGTGTGTTTAGCAACTCTGTTATACACACTCGAAAATACTTCAGTAATTTTTCTGAAACTATTTACTTCAAAGCAAAAGTACATTAGCACTGCTGTTGAACCCAAATTTTGTTTTGGACTTTTATTTTCTTGCTTTATTTCATAGAGCTAGCAATAAGTCGCTAAGGCTGCAACTGTTCATAGGCCACAAAAACTGGTTACTACAATACACTGTATTTTTTAAGTTTCAGGTGCACCACAATTTGGACAAGGCGTCCCAGCGGGTCAAGGGCCTATTTTTAACCTAATATCACCAAGAGGTTATGGTTCAGGCCCAAGTTTTGGACCTAGTAATCAAAGGTCTGGCTCAGGTGGAAGTTCTATTAGCATTGCGAAGTCTGTCAGCATCACTCGTGGCGGTTCAAGCCAGGCGAATGCAAAGTCGAGTGCTGGATCGAATGGTAGGTTCGGCGGTGGTTCGAGCGCCAGCTCTAAGGCAGCAGCTAGTACTAGAGGAGGAAAGTAATGTTGACTTGATATAAATGTATAAAAAGAAAGGCCGCTGATTCTGTACTAAATTATTATATTATTCTGAGAACGATCTAATGAGTTCGTAAGACGAAAGCTGAATGTTGAAAAGTTGTCGGTAGGGCGGCGCGCTTGTCCTCCTCGCAGTCCCCGCAGAGTCTGTGCGCCAACAAGTAATAATATAAACTTAGCTTTGTTATATTTTTGTATTAAGTTAAATATAATAATGTATACATTTTCTAACATTTGTTTACTTTTCTTGGTTTTGAAAAATAGGTATTTCTTGTTTTATTACTACTTTTGTAAAGATGTAAGATATTAATAAATGTTACCTTCCTGATCAGATTTATTTATTTTGTACCTTTACTTATTATATCACCTTTATATCAATACGCTCGAATTGCCGCTTTTATTGCCAAGGGTACTCCGAGAGGTGCTCTTTGCGAAGCACCCCAAGTACAAATATCACTAACACACTAGAACTCCTAATGAATAAACGGAACGCTTATAGGATCGCTCGTGTTTATGTCTCTCCGATCTAAGGGACCGATAAAGTTGAAATTTCGGTACACATATCAACTCCTGTGACTCGAACGCAAATGTGCATATAATAATAATAATAACTCCACACATCTCACACACGGCCGTCTGATCCCAAACTAGGCAGAGCCTGGACTATGGTAACCAGACTGCTGATAAACATACTTATATACTTCTAAATACATACATATTATAGATAAATTACACCCAGACACAGAACAAATGATCGTGCTCATCACACAATTATTTGTCCTGGGTGGGAATCGAACCCACGACCTCTGGCTTAGCAGTCAGGGTCACTAACCGCTAGACCAACCGGCCAGTTAAATATAATAGGCTGTATTCTTCATACCTTAATTTTCCACCCTTAGAGGTGGAATATCGTCTTTAAATTAATAATAGATGTAATAATAATGAGTATAACCGTGGTATAACTTATTTAATTACAAAGATATCGCGTACGTACACAAAAAGTTTAACAATCGATTTGCGAATCTTTTCTTTTTTGAAGTCCGTTAAAATAATTATTAGTCATTGTGTAACTTAACAGCTGCCCAGACCTGATACGTATTCGGATAACTCTTTTTGTTGGACAAGTAATGTGCTCAGGGAGATCAAACAACTAGAACGGTAACACTTAGAATCGAATTATAGGCAATGTTGATGGCAATAGATCAGCGGTAGTAGGTAATTTTAAAACGTCCTCTAGCGACAACAAAGGACAACAAACACTACTAGCGAAGTTGCCCGAAGTTAGGCGAATACGAGAGTGTAGACAGGCACTTCGCTTCGCTTCGTGGAGCCTCGCCTCGCCTATATATACATATACTTCAGACTTCGGTCAACTTCGACAAGTACTTCGTCGAAGCAACTTCGCGAGTAGTGTAGTGAGGCTATAAGTCAAAGTCAAACATCTTTATTTCATAGAATTCCTTAATAATGCTTGAAATTAGATACTTAGATATCACGACCATGTTAAGCCGTATAAAAAGGTAGTGGGTAACTTTAAACGTCAACCAATTTAGATAATCTTCGATGGGATATATGGTCGAAGCACATAATTATGTTCTAACCGCCTTCTCGTACTTACAGCTAACATTATTGTACTGTATATGGAATTCTAACTAAAGAGTATTTTAGGCACTTAAGATATAAAACATGTTACTATTCGAAAATGTAACTTAAGTTTATATTTAAAAAATGCATCGAAGTCTCGCCTTAGCATCAGAACAGTAAAAGATAGTTTTTATCAATAGCAGTCAAAGTAGTGTTATGAACTTAACAATGTAACAAGTACCTTGTAAAAAGAACATTTTGCAAAAAAGTGTCCTTGGAGTGTCTTGCCTCTTCTTCTCCATAGGATCTACGTTTTGGAACAGGCAACTAGCTTCACGACCGACTTATACTGACTGACTAGTACTCCTGACAATTCAAAAATACCTACAATGGGTTCACTTGAAATAAATAATTTTGATTTTGATTTTATAATACCGTATGAAGAGTGCACACTACAATCTGCAAAGAATAGTTTTATCTGATTTTCTTTAATGCGAGTATAATCCTGGTACTAGCATCTCTGAGCTAGTTATTAATGATGCCTCGCGTCCGTTATAAATCGTTGCGTAAAATGTCAACTAGCTTGTAGAAGTTCAATTTCTGACTGGTTCTTTGTCATTTTCATGTAGGTCGGCTCGGAGGCCGTGACCCTTCCCTCTCCCCTATTCCCGTCCTTGCCCTCTCCCCCTCTCCTCCCCTCTAATCACTTTCTCCCGGCTTCCCGCTCTTCCCCCCTCTCCTCTTCTTCCCCTACTCCCACCTTAATGACCGTTAATCAATTTATAGGTTGCAATACCCACCAAACCAGAGATAGGATATTTCACTTGCCTATTTCTATTATACTTCTGTACATACCTATATGGCGACTTCCACATACAGCAAAAAGAAACATCTACTACCTACTAATCCTGCATCGCGCTATGAGAGTTCTCGCGCCGATTAGTATATATACAACTTCCCAACATCAACCGTTGGGCCGCGGCCCGCCAGACAGCAATGAGCGGTAATCAAGTCTCAGCCAGCCAGCATCCTCGGCCTCAACAGGGATACCACACGCCTGCAGCATCCGCTACAGCCTGGTTACCCCTACGGCCTCATCAGCGTCTAGGCACAGCACACTGCACCTATGGTCCACGTAAGAAGAGCACTCTCTCCCGTCTACGTAGCAGCCAGCCACTACGCAGCAACGGCCCCGACTCACTGGAGACTTCACTGCAGCACCGCAGCACCGCACGCGGCCCCGAGTCACTGGGACTAGCGGCATTCAGTTCCGACTCACTGGAACTAGCGGAATACAGTTCCGACTCACTGGAACTTGCGGCACTCAGTTCCGACTCACCGGAACTACTCACTACTGGCCCTGGCACGCTCCTTAATAGAGCATAGACAGCTGACTCATCAAGATATCGACCTCCAGTCTTGGAGGGGAGTGATTAGGCGACTTCCACATACAGCAAAAAGAAACATCTACTAATCCTGCATCGCGCTATGAGAGTTCTCGCGCCGATTAGTATATATACAACTTCCCAACATCAACCGTTGGGCCGCGGCCCACCAGGTATGATCACCTCGCCTGGTCGGGGGATCCTCCCTTTGTGTTGGAGGGACATGATACATGATACCCGTTCCTCCACACCTACTCTCTCAAATAAAGATGAAAAAATATAATCAGTTTTAACCTATTTTCTTTCAAGCCTATTCGTTTGATGGTTGCTAACAGTATTCATTAACAGCCTACTTACAATGTACGCATTTCTTGTGCGTGCTACTCAGTACAAAGATTATATAACGCACGGTCCAAACATTTAGTTACTTCACGTATAATTTCATAATAATGCTTTGAGAAATTGTTTTACTGAGACAAGATTACTCTACGTTAGACCACATGACCGTATCATTCTGTAAGAAAGTTGTTGTGAATTTGGGATATCAAGAGTGGAGACACGGGAATGGTAGACGAGGTGAATTTCTGAAAGCAAACTATTTTTAAACCATCTGCTTTAGAAAGTTAATTAACTGTAATTAACCTTTTCAAGCATATGCAGTATATGTCAAGGTCCACAGGGATTTCCTTTCTAGGGTACACCTGAGGCCCCGGCAAGAAGACCAGTGACGGAACACTGTGTGGTTTTAGTCGGTTCGAGTCCGACATACCACCTTACCGTTGGACCGGTGAGGTGACGACCCGTGAGGGTTTCCACACAAAAAAAAAAAGTATATGTCAAGGTAGTTTCGGTCTTGCTTTCTCTGTGACCGTTAGGAGCAATATCGTCTATATTCATATAGACTTTTCGCTTGTGCCAGCAGTTCGGCCCGACGAAATAATTGAATCCAAGTAGAACAGACTGATACAACATGCTATCACTGACGTCATTCAACACCGCCCATTTCGAGACAAGAATGTAGCATCTTCTCGGCGGTTTGCCAGGTTACGGGCTCTCAATCTACCAGCAAAAGTTAGAGAGTTATTACGGTTGCCCAAGATGGATTACGATGCGGGTGGGAATCGTTAAGGTTTAAGGCATAAACCTTAACGATTCCATCCGTAATTTTAATTCTTGAATATTGACGACTGCCCCGAGAAAGGTCACGACCCTCTCACTGAATTAAAAGCGTTATTTTCCTCTATCATTTTCTCATATTGGCATTCCCTAGAACGTGAAAATCACATCTAAAAACAAAACCTATATTTACCAAGAAATAATAACAAACGTCCCCCGATACACATAAATAAACGAACACATGACATAATATTCAGTATCATATATCTTTTCGCGAAAAATTGTGTGTACTTTACCAATTAACAATGTTAAGTTTGCCTTAAATGTATGATTTGTAAAGGCCTAGCCACATACAATATTTTAACACCGGTGAAAATAAAATTTTTGATAATTTTATTCAATTGATTTTAGTAGTGTATTGATTGAAGTATAAAGTAAGTTTAAGTTAGCAAATTTTCAATAATAATTTTCAATGAACTCAAAATAAATGAAAGAAAAACACATAGGCTAAATCAAAATTTATTCGTCACAAATACGTTAGGTAGTTAGGTACCTACATATAGTATAGAAAAAATACTGAGTCTAGTAACTGATAAAACTAGTTTTTTTTTATCCCTAACCTCTAATTTGTGGTAATTTAAGGGAAGACTGAACTTTAAAATTATATTTCCTTGTCGATAAAGTCATTCTCAAATTCAAAACAACACACATTATTTTTACAGTGTATAGAAAACAATAAGCCAGTAAGAAAAAGATAAAACATCTCGAAAATCCAAAGTGTTATTGAACGAATTGATTGCCACAATCAGTGCAGTCCTACCCCGCGCCTTTTCCCAACTAAGTTGGGGTCGGCTTTCAATCTAACTACGATACGGCCGAACTTTGATATTTTACGTGAAGTGACTGCCATCAGACCTCCACAATCCAAGTACTAGGCGATATCGAAGTTTTGTAGTTAGACCAGGTTGTCGGACCTTTCAGGGCTCCAACTACCCGTAACAAATGCCACAGATGTTTATATGGGACCCGGAACCAACGGTTTAACGTGCTCTCCACAAACTCAATGCAGTGAGTCTCGCAAAGTAATTAATTACTCACAATTCAAAACTCTAATCCATTCTCTGCATCATTGTCGTGTGTAGCTAGGCCTTAATGTAGGGAAACTATTCTTGGAAATTGCTTCTAACACATCCTTCTGTGTCACCTATAAAAGTAAGAAGTTGATCTGAAAAATTCAGAACGGAACAGATAGTTTAGCGAGATGGAGAGATCGATCATTTTTGTTTTATCATTATCCGTTCTTACGGCTGGAAACGTTATAAAACAAACTGAAGGTACGAAAACAAGTTTATTGCACGATACCCATTAATAAAAAAAATAATATTGTTAATGCTATTAAGAAGATAAGTTGTTTTTAACCGACGAAAAAAAAGGAGGTTCTCAATTCGACCGTATAATATATATATTTTTTTTTATGTCTGTTCAGCCCTCACTCCGTTATTTATGAACCGATTTTGATTTTTTTTTTGTTAGATAGGGTATACCTCAAAGGTGGTCCCATGTCAAGGAAGTCAGGATCTGATGATGGGATCTTGATAAAATTGAGAGGAACCCTCGAAAATTATAGGAATGAATAGTGTTTCTGTTTACTTTTCATTACTTTATCAGGTATTTGCGTTTAGAAATCATCACATCATGCAGCTGAGCTGATGATGATAAAAAATCATAAAATGAAAATCTTTTTAACAAAAAATTAAACCGACGAAAAGGACTAAAAAGCAAAAAAATAAATAAATCTTAAGTCTTAAGTATTGAGCTTATTTACATTAACTATCAAACTTTATATAAACTTATTTTGAGTCGGCGCCAAACAATAAAATGACTAATTACCTACGTAGAGCCATGTCCATTTCTACGTAGGTACATATAAAATTCTGATAATTAATCAGTTTGTTGTTTGGCGCCAACTCAAAATAAGTTTATATAAAATTTTATAGTTTATGTAAATAAGCTCAATACTTAAGACTTAAGGTTTATTTAATTTTTGCTTTTTAGTTATTTTCGTCGGTTAATTTTTTTGTTAAGATTTTTATTCCAATATGAACTTTCAATTAAGTAGGTAAAGTCGTTATTCTGTATTAGCAATTCGACGGGGAGCTACATAACTCAGGTAATAAATATCGACTATATAATCAAGGCCGTCTATTTAACAATAAGTCCTGACAATGGGGGGAATAATTGCCGACCAGGCTATCATTGCCAAACCAGTAAATAAAACATACACCCTAAGCTGCTTAGGGGGTATGTTTGAAGCCATACGCCATGAAACTCCCTGAGTTTTCATGTAAGCGTACACTTTATAAATGAGAATATATGAGAAACCTACGATATTTTGTTACAGATAACCCTGTTGGACCTCCACCGCCAGGCTTCTTCCGTGCTCATCAGTGGAGCGGACTGACACGGAGCGGCCAGCAGCATGGGGTATTTAGCGGAGCAAGTGCGGCTATCGGAGGAAATGAAGATAGTGGTGGCGAAGCAATCTCCTTGGCCGCAGTAGATGAGGGAAGTAACAAGAAAGTGGGCGTCCCTAGCCCCGTAGGCTTAGAAAGTCGCTTTGGTGTTTACAATGATGGAGCAAGTTCGCAGTCTTCAAGCAGTTCCTCATCATCAAGTTTTGGTGGACAGGCAAGCTCTTCTTCAGGGTCCAATGCGAACTCTGGCGGTTTTGGTGGTCAGTCTTCTGCTCAATCTAAGTCGGAATCGTCAAGTGGTTTCGGTGGACAACCAACAGCTGGATCTAACGCTCAATCATCAATTACTTTTGATAAGTATTCGTCTAGAGGACATGGTGGCAGATATGGTGGTGGATACAATGGTGGTTATGGCCATCATCATCAGGGTTCATCCAATTTTGATGAGCAGTCCTCTACGGGATTCAACGATCAATCGGGTAATTTCGGTGGATCAAACGGTCAGTCATCAGATTTTTACAGTCATATGTCTGGAGGTAATAGTGGCAGTTTTGGCGATGGACATGATGGACGTTACTCTCACGACCAGAGAACAAGATACCAAGGCCATTCGTTGGAGGGATCTAACAGTGAATCAGGTAAATTTGGCGGGCACTCAGCATATGGATCCAATGGTGATTCATCGAATGGTTTTAATAGCCAATCGTCTGGAGGCTATGGAGGTAACTTTAGAGGTGATAAACCTTCACGAGGTTTTAGTGGCCAATCCGCAGCAGAATCTAATGCCCAATCTAACGGTTTTGGAGGGGATCAGTCTTTAGCTGGACCAGGACCGCAGTTACCGAGCTCTAGTGGCTTTGGAGGACAGTCCTCCTCAAATTCTAACTCTCAATCGTCTAGCAATTTTGGTGGTTCCAATGGTCAGTCTTCCAATGTATATGGCGGCCACTCCTCTCATGATGGTGGCCACTTTGGAGGCAAGGGTGGTCGTGGTTCTTCTCACGGTAAAAACGATTACGCGTACCAAGAGTTCCAATCCTCCCAAAGTGGTAAACTTGATGCTATTGGCCACATAAATTCAGATTCTTCCAGTCATGGTTTTACGGGAACTCAAAAGCAATCTAAAGGATTTGGAGGTAGCGAACAGCAATCAGCTGGATTTGGAAGTGGATCAGGTTTATCAGCAGGAAGTGCCTCAGATGCTCAATCTGCAGGTGGATTTGAAGGCTCACATTCTTCAGGTTTATTAGCAGGAACCGCCTCAGATGCGCAATCTGCAGGTGGATTAGATGGCTCAGGTTCTTCAGGTTTATCAGCAGGAAGTACCTCAGATGCACAATCTGCAGGTGGATTTGACCAAAACACTAACGGATACGGCTATTACAAATCAAAGTCAGCTTTAAAGGGTGCTCTTAATCTGGCAAACCAAGGTCTGGAAGCAGCTGGAAAAAACCCAGGGTGCAATACTTGCGGAAAGGGTAGCTATGCCCTAAGTAATGCCAGGAGTAACAGCGGAAACGCCGTAGCAGTATCTGTAAGCGGTTAAATAATAGCACTTGTATCATATTTGCATAGATTTATTACAGAACAACTGAATATCTTGTGATTTAATGACTTATTGAGATAATTATTATTATTATTAAATTATTTTAGAAAACTGAGTGTAATGTTATTGAATATTCATGTTTAAAAATTTAAATGATTTTCAGTTTAATAAATAAATAATTTGTTAAACTTAATAGTGTTTTGCTTTCACAAAAATTATCGTCACTTCACTTAATATTCTACTAAATCCAAATAAAAAAACAATAAAGTTTTAAATCATGTTTTCAAATATTTTGTTTTGTTAAGCCTAACGTGAAGAAGGTCCGTCTATTAATAGTAAGCACTGTTCTCTCACCTTATTTCTTAATTTAACCATCCACAATGAAAAGTCTTTTCATTGTGGATGGTTATCATGCAATCAGTTTTAAAGCACCTGAGGGCTTGTAACTAGGTGTCATTGAAAACGATTCATTAACAGCAGGTGATAAAACACACATAGTAACATATATATAATTAATATTGTATTCAATACCAATTTTGGATGATGATACTAAGAGCTATACTCTATAATAGACTCGTGGGAGAGCCATGCTTCGGCATTTATTAGCCGGCAAGACCGGAGTGATATCCCAGCCTCATAGAAAACCGGCAGTGAAGCAATGTTTGCATTGCTTTTCGCCGAGGGAGTGAGGGTTCCGGAAGCCCTTTCCTCCCTCCCCTCTCCCTCTTCCACCCTTCCCCTACTCCCACCTTAAAGTGCGGCAATGCACTTGTTCCTCTTGAGTTGCAGGTGCCGTTGGGCGGCGGTAGTCATTTACCATCAAAATCAATAAAAAAATCAAAATCAAAAAACATCAGAATCCTCAAGGCTAATGTTAATTGCTTAACTTTGTTAAAATATTAAAGAATATGAAAATAATATAAGGAAGTAATAACTAGGCAATCATGAAGAAGCTGGGTGGTGTCAGGAGGGTTTTTAGTCGATACGATTCCGATACATCACGACCAAAACCCCATGGTTGTGGCGGCCCATAGGGTTTTCCACACATACAAAAATGAAACATTGTGTCACGAGAGCAATAAGCATAAACCAATGTATGTAGAAGCTTTGCAATACAATTAAGTAAACTACGGATTACAACCACTTTAACATAAATTTTTTTACGCATGTTTCTTGAAAAAAATAATGGAAATGAACATCAAATATTTGTCTGCGGTTCCTTGAAGCGGGCCGATAGTCCGGTCATTTTAGCTTAAATTAGATAAGAATCTCGGAATTCGAGATACCCAGCTGTAAATACTTGTATATTGACACCCTAAAAGTTGTCTCAAAACCTACATATGGTAGGGTGTACGCAACTATTAAATTTCAAGGTCAAAGGTCACAAAAATCAGTTTTTTTGCGCTTTTTTTGTAAATATCTCATTTCCTATGGGTTTTTTGCTATTGGTATTTATCATCAATATTGTAGAATACAAAATTCTCTACAAATTTTGTTAAAAAAATTTTTATACGGTGAACCGTTTTCGAGGTAGAGGGCGGAGAGCGCGCGGTCACAGGATCACTTCAGGTCAACCGGTGCCTCCGGTCGAAAACGCGCCATATATAGTTGATGAACTATCGATAAATCAATGTTTATAAATATTTGTCAATTTTTATTAACTATTTTATTATATTTTATCATTTTCTTCGTCTATAATGCTCCGAAATCTGAGAAAAGTCTCGATCATCTTCGTTATAGGCATTACGTCAAGTCTACAAAATTTAATAAACCTGTGCAGCTTTCAAATATTCCACCAACAAGTGCAGCTGCTCATCAACATTTCAAACGTGTATATTATCAAGTTCAAACTTGGTTAGGGCATGATTTGGAACCCCAGGTATGGGGTTGGGCAATGCGAAACGATTTTCTGGATCCTATCATGACAATTTTACCACCTGCTCCAGAAGATTTGCTAAATACAATTTTCTGCAACTGCAAGATAGGTTGTGGTTCGCGATGCGGATGCAGGAAAGCGGGCTTGCAATGCTCTTTAGCTTGTGGCCAATGTAATGGGCAAGCTTGTCTCAATGCTCTACCATATCAGAGCGATATTAACGAAGATAGAACCTTTGACCCCGAAATCATGGAAGAACTTGTGACAAATGTCATTGAAGACGATAATGAAGACCAGTTTGAAATTTACCAGCAGCCGGAAGACGACGATGAAGAGGAAGAAGATGATTAAAATTATAAATTGTAGTTTTTTGTACGCTTTATTCCATTTTTTTACTTTTAATAAAAATAAATGTATATTTTTTTTAATAAAAGATTAATTTATAATTTATTTGTTTTTTTTTTTCATCATGTAAGAAGTTATTAATATTAATTAGGTTAAAATTCAAATATAATTCCTATATTTTACCAATTCTGCAATTACATGGGCAGGTAAGTGTTGTTAAATAAATTAATACTGAATAAAAAGTGGATAGGTTAGGAAAAAAAATATAAAATATAATATAATAGTTAATAAAAACTGACAAATATTTATAATCATTGATTTATCGATAGTTCATCAACTATATATGGCGCGTTTTCGACCGGAGGCACCGGTTGACCTGAAGTGATCCTGTGACCGCACGCTCTCCGCCCTCTATCTCGAAAACGGTTCACCGTATAAAAACTTTTTTTAAACAAAATTTGTAGAGAATTTTGTATTCTACAATATTGATGATAAATACAAATAGCAAAAAACCCGTAGGAAATGAGATATTTACAAAAACAGCGCAAAAAACCGATTTTTGTGACCTTTGACCTTGAAAGTTAATAGTTGCGTTTACCCTACCATATGTAGGTTTTGAGACAACTTTTAGGGTGTCAATATACAAGTATTTACAGACTTACAGCTGGGTATATCGAATTCCGAGGTGAACTTACTATAATGACTGGACTAGAGCAGTCTCCCATGTAGATAATGTTCGGCCCCTTTCAATATGTTAGAAAAAAGTATAATATTTTTAAATTTAAACACATTTATTTGTTTATTTTATTAACCGACTTCCAGAAAGGAGGAGGTTCTCAATTCGTCGGAATCTTTTTTTTTATAGATGTTCACCGATTACTCGAAGACGCCTGAAGCAATTTTGAAAATTCTTTTTTTGTTTCAAAGGGTATATATACTTCCCAGGTCATTCCCAGGTTTCTTAAAAATCAACAAATATATAAAAATTGTATACATCGATGATGATTTTCGTTTGCTCCGAAACATCGCTGTCTCATTGGAGCATTTAAACAAAATACATCTACTTTCCACTAAAAAACACATTGAAGTCGGTGATACTTTTTTTAAAAAATAATTATTATAGTACAGACTCAATTTTATATATTTCCTCCAATATTATATAGTCAAAAAGTCTATTTGAATCTTTACACGAATCTGTAATAGACAGTTAAGTAATATATCATCAGTGGAGTGTGAATCCAGTAACAAGTTATGAAGAAGGTTTTAAAACTAAAATAATGATTAGAGTAAATACTAAGACGTCTCGAACTGTGTACAGGAAGACTTGTGTGAAGAGGGGGTAAATACGGACATTAAGTGAATAAATAAAAAACATCGTAATAAAAACATCTGTTTAAATTGGAGACAAACAACAAGGGACGGACTTCTAATTTACAGAAGATACTAAAGTTAGATTTCAGTTCTATTTCTGAACGTGAATGGGGATAAGAGCTGGTAAAGATGAAAAAGAGCAGATAGCTAGAGTGAAACCTCGCAGTCTTACGAGGGTTTATGAACTCTAGTAACCTCTTAACATCTGGCTTGATTCCCGACCGATGCTAGTTGCATAAAGTAATGAAACGGGCTGCTGTGACCCTTACATTAAATAGGTATACCATAGATACACAATCTCCTAGAAAAATCGCGTCAAATAGTGGCAATCGATAGTTCCACATTACTTAATGTGCATGCATTTAAAATGCTATCGTAAAAATAATGGAATACGCTGTGCCCATCTGGAATCTATTTTATCATAAGTATGCTGAGGCTCTCGAGTGCGTCAAGAAGACATTTCTAAAATGTATGCATTATAGATGCTTCCGTTACAACTAAAGAATAATTGAATACGCTGAAAAAATTAATAGATAAAAACGAAAACACATAAAACGTGGTTTTTCGATTTCAGTCGGAAAGTTTTAGGTTCTGTGAGAAAATAGTTCATACAAAAACGATAGATATTTTTATTATATATAACTTTTACTTTTTTTTTCCATAGGAGGTCTAGTTTTGCTGGCAATCGTTAAAAACAGTGTTCCATCCCTAAAAGGTCACCCCGATTCACCCTCGCAACTCCGATGGACTTTAATTTACTTTCCTGTTGGTTTCGTTATATGTTCTTCCCCGTCCAACAGTTTTCATGCTATTATTAATTTATTACATCCAAAAAGCATTGGTCTAAATTGATCTAAATCAATCTTACCTCATCAAAACCACATGCAAATAAACATACAGTATTCATATCTAGAATAAGGATAGCTGCATACTATCAGTTCTTAGCATTTCTAACACATTCCTGCAAATTATAAGAGTTAGAGGATACTTTGATAGGAAAAAACTATCGCAATTGGTAAGTATGTTTACTGATGACTGGAATGCTTGGTGTCGAGGCCATCAAACTGTACAACCCATTTTAGTATCATCCGTTCTATACTAACAGTAATATTTAATCTTTGCACCTCAATCTTGCTTTCCGTCAGGCGCAATGAGTTTAATCTGACGTGGTTTAAATAAAAATAAAATGTAGTTAATTTGAATAGTTAAACATCTTGTCTAATTTTTCATTCCTGCTGGTAAATTCTAATTCCCGAGCTCCTTGAGTGGTAGAATGGGTCGACAAATCACGTGTAATATTTCCAGAGTTACAGTATTCCGAGCATTTGAATTCGTTTAGAACCAGGCGCTGGTTTGAAGCAAAACAAATGCTTGATGCGAAAATATAGTATTATATTAAATTTTTATCGTGTGTAGGCATCCTATGTTGACTACCTACTGAGAATCACAATTATTTATTGGTTTTTGTAATACGTCTACGTTGACACAAGTTATTTTAGCATTTGCTTGCGAAAAATCACTTTTCATGGAATTTTTCTAGTATATTTGTTCAGTAGTTCGTTATATAAACTGTATTTGTTGATAAGTATTCATAATTTACCACCGAAATGTGGCGGATTGGTGTTCTGTTGTTGGCGGTTGTGTTATTCGAATTCACCTCGGCGGGAACGCAAAGTAAGTATAGTTTTTAAAAGATCATGAACATGTTGTTGTGTAGTGAATGATGGAAATAGAAATGAAATTATGATTGCAACAATACATCCTTGTTTAGCCTTAGCATATGAATACACCTTCTTAGTTCGATATTAATGATTAAAACGTAATTATTCAACGGTTATTAAACAATCATTATTGTATGAAGCTACTGGATAGAATGTCCTTCCCACATAAAAGGAAGTCTTCTTGCTTGGTTGAAGAGTCCGAATCGAGTTCCTTCCAGATCAAGGCTGTCAGTCCTGACTTGATATGGTAATCAATTTGTAAACTTTTATAGCGCGATGCAGAATTAGGTATTCGAAGTAGTTCATTTGGGTATATATACTGTAGGTATAGTGTGTCACCACGTAGTAAAAGAAACCTGTTCTAAAAAACCATTATAACAAGAATTTAAATGTCCCTATGATTAATTTATCTGTCTTTATATGCGAATTCTATTTTGAAAATTACGAAAAAATTGAATTATTTGAATACATTTATTATTATACTCTTCCTTCAGCTACGGATGATCTTCTCGTGCAGCGGTTGAAACGTTCTCCAGGATATTACGGGCACCGTAGTCATTGGCCGCCACCGCCTCCGCCGGAGTGCTGGCCCCCCCCACCACCGGGCTACTGGCCACCGCCACCGCCACCGCCACCGCCACCAGAACAGGAACCCTCAAGTCGATATAGCAATGAACCTTGTAATGAAAATTGTGGGTCGAAGCCGTCTGCCAGTGGATCTATCAGTAATGCCAAGTCAAAAACTGGAGACGCTATTGCTATAGCAATCGCGAAAGGACAGTGAGAACGCGAAATTATGTTTTCTTTTATAAAATTGTTTGTTAAATTATATTGTTGTTTTAATTATTTAGTAATAGCGAAACGCCAAGCGATTACAAGGATGCAATAAACAATACTCTATAACGCTCGTTAGTAACGTAACTATAATATCAGTGATAGAATATGACTGCACCATCTTACGTGGGAGAGCCATGCTTCGGCAAGTATGGGCCGGCTCGACTCCGCTCGATACCACGGCCTCACAGAAAACCGGCAGTGAAACAATGTTTGCATTGCTTTTCGCCGCGTGAGTGAGGTTACCGGAGGCCCTAACCCTACCCTCTCCCATATTCCCGTCCTTCCCCTCTCCTCCCTCTCCTCCCCTTTAATCCCCCTCTCCCGTCTTCCCGCTCTTCCCCTCTTTCCCCATTCCCACGTTAAAGGGCGGCAACGCACTTGTGACTCTTGAGTTACAGGTGCGCATGGGCGGCGGTAGTCATTTACCATCAGGTGACCCGTCTGCTCATTTGCCCCTACACCATAAAAAAAAAATTGGCGCAATGGTTAAAGTAGTCGCCTAGCAAATACGCCGCGTGATTGTTGTGGGTTCGATTCCCATACGGGACTAAAATTTGTGTGATCCACAAATAGTTCTCCGGAGTACCTACATGACTACAAACTGTAAAGCTGCTGTTATAAAGCAAAAACAGTGCTACTAAACATTTTAAAACACCTTTCTAGAATGTAAATAAAGATGGCGATAAATAAAACTGTGTCAGTGGCAACACCGGCAACAGATTGTTTATACGTGAACTTTGAACTTGATGTGTCACTTTATTTAAAGTCGACACCCGTTCCGGTAAGACCGGTGTGGTAACGAAACAAGCAATTACGGCTATTTTAAAGCCATTATAGGCACACTTAAAGCGATAACGTAAATTATTGTCATTACTTATTAATGCAAACTTTATAAACTGTTTCCGAGTGTTAACTGGGACGAGAATATAAAAAAAAATCAGTAACAAAATGTCCATTTAAAATTGTACTATGTATTCTTTTTATCTGTGCCAGCAATAAACCTTAAGATGCCAATAACAAAAATTTAACTAATTAAATCATCATTATTGTCTATAAGGGACGTCTACCTATTACTAAACTTAAATTGCACTAAATAGGATCTATTGGTATTGGTTAAGGGCTCTGTTTCCGCATTTAGACTCAAAAAATTATGTGTTCAGATATGGCTGGCCAGTTGAGCCAGCCTAGCTCCTTCCAGAAGCACGGAAGCCTCCTTAGGCGTTCACAGGCTTCTAGGAGCGACCTCACATCCGCGAGGATATTTGCCAGGATATTGGCCATCTCCTCGCACTCCAGAATAACGTGGGCGACCGTTTCCTCGGCGTTTAGACATCCTCTGCATAGAGGGCTGTCTGTCGCATTAAAGGTGAATAGATGCCGATTCAGGGCCAAATGTCCCGTAATGGTTCCTACAACTTTCCTGATGTCAAGTGGGTTGAGACTGAGCAGTCTGCAAGTCAAACGTGGTGAGATCTTCGTCAGCACAAGTTTAGACTGCCTGCAGCCAGGTGTGTCGGCCCAGAAATTGGTTGAAGGGAAGTGGCAGTATAGTTGGACCTGTGTATGTGTGATGTGTATGTATGATGTTGTAGAACCATTCCTTCTTAAATAGGATCTAAATAATAATGTTAAAAGATGAGGTATTCAAATATTTTCATATAAATCTAGATCCGAACCGAAAGATAAGCCTCTATAACGAAGCTTCTCCCTGTAATATAAACAGTGAAATAAAAAAAAACGTAATTTGAAGGCGGACCGGGTTTTAAGTCTTTGATTATCCTACTGCTGTCAAATTATAATAATAATAATCATTTATTTCAGGCTGCATAGGCCAATAGATAAATACCTTAATCTAAATATACATACTAAAACATTGTGTGTTAGTAAATATAACTTAAAACTAAGTTTGTAACACTTCACTACTTGCACTATGTCTTTGTGCGGTCCATTGGTACTTGTCGTTGAAGCGACGGAATACCACACAAAAGCTTTCATATAACACCTGGTGCAGATAACAGTTGGGTACTCGCACCACGAACGCCTTGAAGTTGACGTTGCGGCGCGATTCAAGCAGCTGCACTCTCATCGCGTAATTCAGCTTCTCTCACACGTACTTGGCGATCTCTTCTGTCTCAGTAGTGTAATGTAGACGAGAGATGTACACTGGGGTAAATAATATAAGTTATATTACTTCAATATTTACAAAAGAATAAACCTTCCCAGTTCCTTCTTAAATTGACAAATAGAAGACGTCCAAGGAACTATACCCCTTCCTTTTCTATCATCTATCTCTCTCACCTTTCTTATGACCTAATCCTCATCGGTAACAGTCTCTTTATTAACCTTTTACCATTAGGTTTAGTATATCTGCGTTAGGACTCGGAATACTAAACATAGTTGTAAGTATATAAATTGGAGTAAGCAGAGTTAAAAGTCGTCTGACTTTTAATTCTGCTTACTCCAATTTAACGTTTCTAGTTACAATCTACTAATTAAAATGTCGTTTAATAATAATTACACAAGCTAAAACATTCACGAAAAGGTTATTGACTTAACCACAGTGCCATAATTTTCATATACTCGAGAATTGAACTTAAGACCTCATGAGCTGTAAACATATTATGAAGAATAGAAGTGTGATCACAGGCGAACAACCGGACTGTGACAATAGATCCGTTAATTTGTGATTTACAGCACTTAAATAAAATTTAACGCAAAAGATGTCCTCTTTATTTATTTATTTAAAAAGTTTATGCGTAAACCACGCATAATCCACGATGTCCGCGATGAACTCCTAAACTAATGAACCGATTTTAATGAAATTTTACACTCTGTATGCAGTTTGGTGCAACTTGAGAGATCTGATAGTTTTTATCACAATTTCTAGTCACAATATTTTGTTATATTTTTTTTTTATGGTATAGGGGCAAACGAGCATACGGGTCACCTGATGGTAAATGACTACCGCCGCCCATGGGCACCTGTAACTCAAGAGTCACAAGTGCGTTGCCGCCCTTTATTGCAAATTACTTAGCCACACCAACGCGTGGCCACAGGCACAGTCTTTATATGTAGTAGGTGAATGTCATGTCCTTCGTTTGGGCAGGACAACGGCTGTCGGGTCCTCAATATGAGTAGTCAATGTAATAAAACTATTGAAGTAAGCAAATTGACCGGGCTGGATGAATAATGGCTCCAACCTATTATTCAGAGTCGTAAAAGTATGTATTTTATTCAATAGGGAACATACACGTGACTCTAAAGTAGCCTAAATATTTTTATTTTTAGTCTTTACTGCTATAGAAATATACCAATACATTTATTTTGTTTTGATTGTGTAATTTAATAATTCCCGGTCCAGGGAGGTGATGACACGTCGTTATCACTTTAATGGCATTTTGGGTTCGAGATAAGTATAAGCAATATAAACCGTCCGCCTTTATTAGCTTTTAATTCTAAACTGGATAGAATACAACTATGCTCTGGAGCATCTGAACACGATCCTTCTATGTATCTTCTTAGTCCTAGCGCCCTGCCTATTGTACCTTAATTGGCTTAATCATCAATTTGCCCAACATTTATGTAGCAATATTCATAATGGTCAGACAATGTGATAAATAACGAATTTTATAAAAGTATTAATCACAGAGCCTAATTTCACTTGTCATTATTCACATCGCCCAGACATTATAAATAGTTCAATGTATAATCATTTGCTCCATAACATATTATGTATACGTGAAGATAATTAGACATAATTTCACATCACGCTCTGACCGTTAGGAGATGGGCAATGATTATAAACGCCGGTAAAACAGCGAGGAGTGGCCAGTACTGCTTTATAGTAGGTATATTTTTGACAACACTAAGTTCCGGCACCAAAGTTTACAAGTCCTTTAAATTGTAATCTTTCAGATGCCTACGTATCGGAGACCCTAGAAACATCTACCTATTGAAAACTATGCAAAATTTAATTACTTGACCCGAGACGAGCTTCTTGGGTCAACTAATAAAAATATATTTCTAGATATTTACAGTACTTTCCTGATGACAATGTATCTTTTTATTCAAGAAGAAATCTACAGTAGCTCGATATTCACATACTTTCACTTATTTACATAAATAATATTATTGAGTAAAAAGGAATTTACATAGTTAGAGTTATTGAAAATACAAGAAACAAAGAAATCGCTAAGAAAAGAGGAATAATCTTAAAAGACGCAACCGAAGTTGGGTTCAGTACTGTGGGTGATTTTATGTATAAATCTGTTTTAAGTATAATATTATAATTGTAGCATATCAAACCTACGTCAAATGTATTTGTACTGGTACTTAAGAAGGTTTTTCTCAAATCGCAAGGCAGTGTCAATAAATTTTGACTTGTATAAAAGAAGAAAAAAGACAATAGGAAGACGGCGACTTCTGACAACGGCTGGACTGGAAATTCCATGGCTTCTTCTCTTCTCGTTCTCTTTTTAAAAGACTACTCCCGCATTATGAATATTCCTGTGTCACCGGTTGGCTTCACAAAAGTTTAAACAACGGACCCAAAGGACACACAGACTCGGGACAAATATTTGTGGATCACACAAATTTTTGTTCCGTGAGGGATTTTAACCCACAACCCTCGGCGTGGCGAAGTGGCATAAACCATTAAACCATTACGTCATCCATCCATTGCAGCTCGTCATTAGTTATGAAAATATAAAAGTATGGTGTAATGTAATTGGAAGTAAAACCAATATAATGTCTATTTACAGATAATAATATATCATTTATCTCTCTATCAATAACATCCTTTTCTCTGGAACTCTATCAGCTATGAGAGGGTTCTGCAATCCATAGTAAAGCGGTTGTAATGTACCAGAAAATGTTAATTAATATTAAAAGCATTCAACAACCTTGAATAATATATGTAAACAAACACACATGATACGGATAGTACAATACCATGCATTAGAAACCAACAATTTATAAGGTCATATTATTTACAAGGTTTGAGACTACACGGTTGCGAACCAGACCATAACTTCGGTGTATTTATGACGGCGTACGTACAATAAACACATCCTAATAAACTATATAAAAGGGCTCCGTCAAATAACAAAAACATTGGGAGAGGTCTATGTATACAGTGGGCTGCAATAGGCTGATTGATTGAATTACTCAATTCATCAATCAATCCTCCTATTTGGGGCACTCCTCTTGATACCGTTGCGGTTTTGCCTCACAAAAGACCAGATACTGTACTGTTAAGTATATTGAAGGTCCCTCGTATTTTATTATTTTGGACTTTATCAAGCCTCGTAAATCGTGATAAATATGATGACGATACGTGTACTCAAGTATTTTATGAAATCTTACAAATATTCAGCTCAAAAAAGTCTTAACGAAAAATTGTCATTTTCATAAATAGAGGTATGTATGTGCGATATAGTTCCCCTCTAGTACATTAACACCGCCATACGTGATTTACCTCCTAGAAGAGTTCTGGAGACTTATCAAGTCCAGAAACACTACTAAGTATTGTTTTAGCTTTGCCAGGTCCCTGAAGATGTCCAGTCCTAGACATTTTTAGCTGGTGAAACTTCTAAGTTCTTTCTTCTTTTTTTTCTTCATTTTATTTAGATTTTATAAACACGATAAGTCACTCCACAACTGTCGCTCTAAATGTGTAGGTTTATAACTTTAAACCTTATATATGACTAAATTAATATTTAAATATATCTATTTCCGTTGACATAGCTACAGGCGGTCACTGTTTCGTTCCTCGAGTTTTGTAGTACCGCTAACAACTTTGATGTTTTATGGTGTGTACCGTTCACTTCTATTAACGTTTAATATTCATATCCGACAGCTAATGACAAATCAGATTACATTAACAAAACCTTT
This sequence comes from Callimorpha dominula, assembly GCA_949752705.1. NCBI lineage: Eukaryota > Metazoa > Arthropoda > Insecta > Lepidoptera > Erebidae > Callimorpha > Callimorpha dominula. The sequence continues at coordinate 3,833,056 of OX456992.1, forward strand.
TTCACTATATTGTCCACCCACATATTGTTTTATTATTTAAAGAATGTTATCTATATTTTATGTTAACTACCAATTTCTTCATTATTTTGTTAATAGTTTCAATAATTCGTAATTTTAAGAACACGGGACTTTCACAGTTTGAGTATGGCAATTCGCTAGATAACTCCTTCATATGTATATTGGACTTGCAATATTTGTACACACGACGACAGTATTTCTTTAGTTGAATAATTTTATTATAATTTTATAAATTAAATAATTTGTCGTCATTTTCATACATACATAGAGGTAAGTGACAATGTAGCGCATCCTAGAAGAGTTCTGGATACTTAATCAAGTGCTATTTGTATTTATTGTAGATGTTTAAGCATCCATTCCCATTTTAAGAAAATATTCGTGTGTTATTGTTGCAATGTGTTTATTGTTTTACTGGTTCTAACTTGAACATTTTATACTTGGCTAATAAAAGTATGTTTATTACTAATGCACGGTAGAACTCGAATGAGTTTATGTTGCATCTGTATGTATATACTCTGTACCTGTATTTTGTTAAAGTTATAAATAAAAAAATAAAAAAAAAGCGGTGTACAACAAATCTTAACAAAATACTGTATTGCGGAGGTAGTCTTTTATATTTATACACTGGCTGTTAATTGCAGTTTTACCAGCGTTGTTGGTCACTGCTCTGTTTCTACGGATCCAAGTATTTTGTTATATAAAAGACTCCCTTGATAAAAGCTATCCTATAAAATCGGACTACGTATGTGGTGTGTTAATATATATAGAGCATATTATTTTGTACACAACACTTGCTATCAAAGACTACAATAATATATAGGATTTAGACAGGCAGCTCTGCTTTTTTAATGGACAACACAGAACGCTACCCCGCTACCCAGATAACTGAAAGTAATTTAATATACATAGCTATAAGTATATACACAATTGAACAATATATACCTATGCATTTAAGCACCTACGGTATATATATACGAGGGTGGCACTGAAAATTTCGGGAATCAAGGAAGTGACACAACATTACTATTTAAAAATGTATTTATTACTTTTCAAAGTATTCTCCACGAAATTTGCCACATTTTTCCATACGATGGAACCAATCATTAAAGCAACCATTCCATTCGGAAGTTGGGGTCTCCAAAATGGCTGTTTTGTAGGCGTCCACAGCTTCTTCAGGTGATGAAAATCTCTGACCACGCAATTTATTCTTTATTTTAGGGAAAGTATAGAAATCATTAGGGCTTAGGTCGGGGCTGTACGGCGGATGGTCTAATAATTCTATGTTTTCTTGCTTTAAAAACTCTTTTGTTCTGTGCGCGGTGTGAGAACTCGCATTGTCGTGATGGAGGATGATGCTTCGGTTGCAGTTCTCTTTACAGAGTTCAGAAACGACGATTCGGTAGAAAAACTTCCAGGTGGAACCTTTTCACTCGCGCTCTCATGCGTACGCTAAGAGTGGCCGTGGGTGTATGAGACGAGTTTTATGTTCTTCAACCGAAGCAGAGTCTCCCGTGAAGAGGGTGTCTGGACATCGCCCGGTTGTCGTCCTCTAGCCAGAGCTGGGTGAATCATTGGAGGCAAAACGTCACCGTACAAATAGTAAATTATGTCGTTATTTCACGTGTAAGCAACCAAAACAACCTTTTTTGTACGCTCCAGGTTGTTTCACCGCCAATACAGTATAAAAAATCCTTCCTGGAGAAAAAGGTACTATGCAATAAGCGACAAATTGCTGTTTTCCGAAAAAAACGCGAATGAAGTCGCGGGCAGAGCTAGTATGCAATATTTTGCTTTACCTATATCTTTTATTTAAACAAGCGGATATTAAATCGTTTTCGAACATTAAAAATCACAAATTTAAATATTGTAACACAGTCATTTAAGTTTGTCTATCTACATTTGCGATGGCACTGCACTCAATAATAAACTGTAATTATAAGAAACATATTTCTAGTTGCCATAGCATGTTAGCTATCGAATCTCCTAAATTAGTGTGAATTCACCCTTATGATTATTTAATTTCGTAAGACTTTGCGGTATCGATGCGACCTCAATTATCTTCGAATTTTCCGAAATCTTATAAAGGCAGTGCCGGTGACAACCACATTGAACCTTGGCGGCTTTTGACCACCTGTTCATGAGTTACGTACAAGTTCAAACCAAGCAAGATTGAGTAAAATAATATAAAATTATATATACACAGTAAGCAAATGTTGTGTTATACAAGTGTCTAAATTGTAAAACATTATATTTTATAAACTCTGGTTTTACAAATTACAATCTTTTGATTTACGTTTGTACATTATGACAAATGACGCTGTGAAACTATACTATCAGGCAGTATCTTGATTTAGGTACTTATTCTTTATTTGAACTTATATCATGAGAGTGAAAAAAAAAAAGATAAAAAAAAAATTAAATAACATTGACTATGAAAATGTAGTCAAAGAAATCATAAAACCAATAAAAATATGACCAAGTTATTAGGAAGATTTTTAAACGATTAATAGCTTTTAAGTTTATTATTATTTTGATCTTCCGTAAATACTAAATTAGTTACAACACCATTTCTTCTCTTCTCCTTGTCATCGACTATACTATTTTTGACGTGACAACGTCTTAAAATTCTATGGAGCCGGCTGCACGCACGAAAAAACATGACTCATGCGGCGCCGGCGTTACCTCGCTCTGAGGCGTTCCACTTATGACGTTGTCGCGTTCAACTATCGTCAGTAAACCGAGTTTACAGACAACCGATTTTTGACCCGATTCTTTTGTAATAATCGATGTTAAACTGTGATTCAAACAAAATGCTCACAAGCTTAGATTTAATAGAGGTCATTAGATCACGAGTTTTATTGCCTGGATATGCATGAAATACGAACAGGCGTTCCTTTTTGAAGATACTGGCCGACTTTCACAACTTGTTATAACTACAAGTTTTTAAAATTTCGAGTTACAACAATTTTTGATTTATAAAGACTATATTTTTGCTTGATCAATTAAAATTGGAAACGCCCATGAAAGTGTTGGACGCCCCATGGCTTTATATTTATCAGACACGTTCCGCAGTTAATAAAAGTTGTTATATATTAGATGTTAATCTGTTTTTAATAATATTATTTAATATTTCTCTTCAGTGTTTTGCGGCTTTTACCTTTATTTTCAGTACTTTACTAAATCTTATAGACACGTTATCATCATTAATACAAATAAATAAAATTGAAGTGTCGTCTTGTAGTGTCAAAATAATAGTTTTTTTAAGCTCATACAGTTATTTGCACGATATCTGTACCTAAAAATCAATCGGGTGAACGGGTGAACGGTGCCGGCTGAACGGGTGAACCGATTTCCACGAGACTTTCACTGGCAGATAGCTGGTGTTATAAGTAGTAACTTAGGCTACTTTTATTTTGGAAAAAGATTAGAGTTCCGCGCAAAAAAATATAAGTTTGTACACGCGAGAGAAGCCGCGAGGGGCATAGCTAGTCTATGTATAAGTAAGATATACATCAGGGATTACAGATATAAAATTTAAAATTATATCACCTTCACAATACGGGTTCAGACGTGGAATGTCTACTGAAGATGCAGTTACAGCTCTTAGCTCCCTCATAGTAGAATATGTAGATAATGGATTAAAATGTTTGACGATCTTTCTGGACCTAAAAAAAGCCTTTGATAAGGTATCTATACCCGTTCTTATACGCAAACTCGAAAATATAGGCATCAGGGACCTCCCACTTGCTTTATTGTGTGATGTGATGAGATGGAGGTTACATACGGCGTTCTGCAAGGGAGTGTCCTTGGTCCAACGCTATTTTTGCGTGTTTGAATAAACAATGCTAAATTCTTTTCATATGCGAACGACACCGCTATTGTATTCTCTGGCAAGTCGTAGAAAGAAACCGCTTCACTGGCTATGTTGGGCCTCACTAGGGTTAATTACTGGTTAAAAAAGAATATGCTATCTTTAAATACGACAAAATCTAATTACGTGTGCTTTACTAAATATAACAGGATGAAACCGAACATAAACTTTAACATTAAAATCCATAGGTGTAATAAACCAGATTTTAAGTACGATTGTGACTGTCCCATATTAACAAAATTGTCATCCGTTAAGTACTTGGGTGTAATGTTAGATAGTAGATTATCTTGCTTTGACCATATGGAACTTGTCACAAATAGAGTTAGAAAATTAATGCGAATTTTTAAAATATTAAGACAAGTCTCTTCAAAATTACTTTTAAAACAAATTTACCTAGCCTTAGTTCAATCTGTCATCATATACTGTATCCCGATATGGGGTGGCGCTGCAAAAACGAGAATCCTTGAATGAGAAAGAGCCCAACAATGTCTAATAACAGTGATGTACTTCCAACCATTTCGATATCCAACTGTACAGTTATACTCTATGTCCGAATTATTAAGTATTCGAAAGCTTTATATTTTGAATTCTATTCTCAGAAAACACAAGATGTTACCTTTCAACAACAATAATTATGAAATGCGTCGAAGTTATGCTGTTGCTAAAATAAATAGATGTAAATCAACCTCTGCACAAGCAAGATATACAGTCTCACATTAAGAAATGTTAAAAAAACCTTAATTTAATTGCTTGCAGTCTTAGACTATACAGAGGTCGAATTGCTTCTTAAGCATTCTATGTGACTGGTTCTGACTGGACTGATAGTATAATTTAATAAAGGGTACACTTTTAATGTAATATTAATCTAAATCTCAACCAATGTATGTCAACGTATATAACTTGTTATTATAGTCATTATTAGTGGTAGTATTATGTTGGTAGTTTATTTATTTCTAAGCACACAACCATGACACTGTAAAAGTTGGAGTCTCCTGGCACAGGTATTCTTTTACTTAAAAAGAGACTCCCTATTTTTGTAAATATGTGCATTATTTATTAAATAAATTGTTTATGTTATGTTTATTTCTGATAATTCGTTAGTTTCGGATAATTTCAGTTACGGATATCAGATTTTTAAGGAATTGCAATAGGAAACTCTAAATAGATAATGATTTGGCTATATTTCTTTATCATTTTGTACTTACAACTGCTCATCTACCGAAAATTGCAAAAACGAAATTATAATACACAAAAATAAGATTTAAAACTTACAACCATTACAGTCATATACAAATAATAAAAAAACTATCATAACGTGTCTCATTTAGACTCCGTCCCTATCCGAAATTATTCGAAACTTTTATAACATTTTCGGTTCAGGATAGAGTTTTGTTTCGCATATCCGATTGTTTCGGTTACGCTTATGAAGGTTAAGATTAAGCTCCGAAGTTAGCGGACTAGTTTTCAACCGTCCAACCTTGATAAAAACAACAAATCTTAGTTAAAAAGTAAGCATAACAAGTATCGATGATCGGTTGAAATTTTATAAAATACCTACTAATAATAAGTGCTAGTGATCTCGGTCGACAATTAATCACTGGTGGGTTAGCATTCGTACGTAATTCTATCATAGGACGTCTTTTGCTTACGATACGATTATAAAAAGACGATTCATACGACTTTTAAAAGTACCTTAGTCGAAATGTCGAACGTTTACAATTAACATGTAGGTATACGTTTGAAAAAATTGTTTGCAGGAAACATCTAAACTCTTCCGTTGGCAACACAAATGTTATATTTAAGATTATCTCCATATAAAATTAATTTATGCAAATATATTTCTAACACAAAATTAACAAAACCATAAATAATTTAAGACAGAAAGAATGTCACAATATTTTTCTAAAATAAAATGTTATTATTTTAATTAATTACATTTTGAATTATCAATTTAAATATTAGTTTTTACAATAAAATAAATTTTATTAATATTATTTTTTTAATTAATTCATTAATTTTAATACATTATTTATAAACAAAATGACATCTAAAGTGATAATAAAACTAAACGTAACTTTTGAAAGCTTTTTACGATGCGCTTATAATAAATAAAGTTTATGAATTTTTTATTAGATACGATTTCATAATATATTATTAATATAAATGTGATTGTAATTTTGTCCGCCTATTTGATATCTTTTCTTTTTCGAAGGTACTAAATCGCCAATTTTCATTTGATTTTATTTTCTGTGCTAGACGGACGTTTGTAAAAAAGGTTACCGCATACGTAATATTTTTTGTTTTTGAAGAAATGCTACCTGTATTGATCTAATAATATAAATCATCTCAAAACTACCGGACTGAAAAAACGCCTTAATAATGCGTGAATACACACCTTTAAAAAAATCAGAATACACCCGCTCAGTATGTCGCCTGCAGGCAGACCAAATGATAAAATTGGCCGTTTAGCGTCCACACGAAACGATTCGATTGAAAATCTAGTCAAATTCTGTGTGTAATCGTTCCGTGTGGACGCCGTTTTAGGGTTGTCTTTTTTTAAAGAATTCATTAATCTGAATATTCCGCCGTGTGCTTGTAGCTTTATACCTATCTGGCCTGCCCAAACACTCCTGACATCCGCCTCTCATGTAAATGGCACCAAAACAGTTATAATGTAGATCCAGGTTGCTCATAGTAACTGTCTATGTCAAAGGTCCGTGTGAAGCAACGGAGGATTGTGGTAGGATTAAATGTCACATTTAAGAAGCGCAAAGCTTTTACTGTTTAAGAATATGTATTATACTAATTTTTTTTTTTTTATGGTATAGGGGGCAAACGAGCAGATGGGTCAACGGATGGTAAATGATTACCGCCGCCATATCTGCAACTCAGGAGTCACAAGTTCGTTGTCGGCCTTTAAGGTGGGACTAGGGGATGGGTGGAAGGGGAAGGGGAGGAGGGAATGGTGGAAGAGGGGAGGGGAAAGGGAAGGGGGAAGAGGGGGAGCGAAGGGTTAGGGCCTCCGATAACCTCACTCACTCGGCGAAAAGCAATGCTAGATATGCTTCCCTGCCGGTTTTCTGTGAGGCCGTGGTAGCACTCCGGTCAAGCCGGCCCTTACGTGGCGAAGCACGGCTCTCCCACGATATCTATGAAGTTATCTATGAAGACCATGCCGCAGGGACTATAATAGCTAAGGTGTCGGACTTACGATCAAGTCATTGTGGGTTTGAACGTCACCAAGTGCATTACCGATGTGAACTCATAAAAAAAGCACTTAGCTTAGCTGGGGTTAACAAGAATACTAGTAATGTTTGACCAACGTTAATAATACTCCGTTTAAAAAAAACTGCGTTATAATAACTTGACACACGGTCGTCTCATCCCAAACTAGGCAGAGCCTGTACTACAATACTGCTGATAAACATACTTATAATATACATTTCTAAATACATACATATTATGATCTATCTCATCACACAATGATTTGTCCTGGGTGGGAATCGAACCCCCGACCTCTGGCTAAGCAGTCAGGATCACTAACCACTAGAGTACTAGACCAACAGGCCCGTCAAATGAAATGCAGCTTCAGGAAGGCTCAGTAGTTTTCGTCTATTCTTTGGCCATTTATGAGCCGGCGTTTGGGTAATTTGCAACTAAGGGAGATCATTACTGTGCGTTGCTACTAAAAGTATGCTAGGACGAGTGTGTCACTGTTCAATGTACCTATTTACTCTATACCTCGACGGGCCTCTTGGTCTAGTGGTTAGTGATCCTGACTGCCGAGCCAGAGGTCGTGACGTCGATTCAAACCCAGGACAAGACATTGTGTGATGAGATAGATCATTTCTTCTGTTTCTAGGTGTAATCACTACATATTATAAAACAAAGTCCCCCGCCGCGTCTGTCTGTCTGTCTGTTCGCGATAAACTGAAAAACTACTGAAGGGATTTTCATGCGGTTTTTACTAATAGACAGAGTGATTCATGAGGAAGATTAAGGTGTATAATTTGTACACGTGCGAAGCCGGGGCGGGTTGCTAGTTTATCTATAATATGTATGTATTTAGAAATATTTGAATATGTTTATCAGCAGTCGGGATACCATTTTCACATTTGTATAATGTTATATTAATGCTGGCCATGTGAATGTTTTCCGATGAATAAATAAATATAAAAGTCTCACGCTTGCCATCTATAATTTCCAGTGGTCTAACAGTAGTGAGTTTCAGATTAAATTAAATTTTATTTATAGACCAAAATTGGCTAAAATACCGTTATAACTTACAATTTATTCCATAATAGGCTTAATAAATTTATGCTGTTCGATTAGCTTGGTGAATATCATACTTAAAATGCCATCCATCAATAGCCTGTCGACAAAATATCTGAAATCCGATTTTTATGCGAAACTCATAAATAAAAGTATTTAAAAAAAAACTTGGAAAAACCAGTCTTAGGTGGACCGCTGTTAACTGATTATTGTATATCTAATTTCGGTTTATAAACTGTCGCCTTATAAATATTAGATCAGAAGATCTGAGAACATACTCAAGAAACGTTTTCATACAAGGCAAAAGATTAGTTAATGACTGTTTGTCGGCTAGTTCTGAGTGTGTTGTTTCGGTAAATATACTCAGCAAAAAATAAAGCAAGCAGATTGTCTGGAAGAAATCACCGTGAGTGATAACTGTGATAAGACCGTCAATTGTCATGCCTGTATAAACATGACATGACTGTATTACATTTTCCTCAAATTGTGTACAATAAAGAGATATAAAAACATAAACAATGGATGCACTCTGACTAGTAGTAATTAGTTATAACTATACTTTTGAACCCATTTGAACATTCTGTGGTTTTTCAATTATTTATATAAGTAGGTACTTTAAGCGGTATTATTGGATTCCTGAACTCACAACTGCACAGTGCGAACGATATTTTACTAGTATTAAAAAACACCGTAAATAATTTGCCACAAATTGTTGGCTTGGTGAAAAAACTGATTGAATTCTAAAATTAAAGAAAATATGTAATGTATATAGGTATATAAATGTATAATGATTTCTAATATTAATATTACATTTTAGCACTTATAGTAAATTACAGCTTTCGTGTACTAATAGTATCTGAGCTAAGCTGCGGACAGACAGAAACTATAAGGGTCCCTTTTTTAGGTACTGCGGAACCCTAAACATGCGTACAAATTTAATTGGATGATTGTAAGAATTATTTGTCTAACTCCAGTCACATACAAGGCCCTTGTTTTTGCCTGGAATCACACAATGGCACATATTTAAAAAAAATAGTTCTTTAATTTGCATACATATTATGTTTAGATACTCACAAATTATTATGATTAATAAGTGGCTACATGAAATATTGACTGCAATTAACTAGTGATCAGAATTAGATGTTAGGGAAAACTAAATTCAGCATAGACAGAACCTAAATGTGTGGTATAAATATGCATTAAATTGACAAGTAATTCTTCATTGGTTATAAAACTAAAACCTAAACTAAAATGTCACATATAAATATAAATACGAACTAAATAATGAAAATTACATAATTAACACTCGCCATCAAACCATTACAAAGATAAAAGAAAAGATTATCTTTACCTACAGCTTTTTCACTGATACAAAACGGTGTGTTCATTTGTCTGTCTCATAAAATTTACAGTAGATATGTTAAAAACCCAAACAAACAACACGGGAAGTTCTTGTCACCATCTGGCATAATAAAGAGAAACATTGCCACGCTAAGGTCAGAGGCACGCCAACGCAGGGCCTCGCTTTACAACATATTGCAAAATCCATAATGATGAGTATCAAAATGAGGAAATACCTTATTTGGTGTTTCCGGACCCGCGAAAGACGTCAACGAATGTATGTTATAAATGACTGGGTTTACGGGTAATTCGATGCATTTAATACTGTCGGTACTGTCAACTCATGTACTAGCGCTGTTTCTTGTATGTGCTTGTATCTATAGGTGTCCGTGTCGTATTCTTCCTAAAAAATATAGAAGAAAGAGATATCACTAAATTACTTACATCACCAATATACCTTCCTGTACCCTACTTAATTTTCTCCTATACCTACCCAAAACTACCTTTGAGGTACACATGGGGCCACCCCTCCTGCTACAGACTTGATGTGATACCGTTGGAGTCATTTTTATAAAATTTGCTTTGTGGTGTAAGTTATATTATCAAAATGCGTAGCTTTAATGCTAATTCCACTTTTTATTAATCATCTTTTTTCAATCGAAGAAATAAGTAGGTACATTAAGTTACTATAATTTTATTAATTAATAAGTTTGAAAATACTGACTTGATTGTCTTAGTATAATAGAGAAAAATCAGTCAGATAAGAGAGGCATATCTTTACAACACAATGAAGATTCGTCTTTTATATGTTACTGTGAATTCCAAAGCACCGTGTGTTAAGATGCACTGGCGTCTGTTAAAATCCACCAAGCTACCTGGTGAATCACCGTTATTTATATTGTGAATCAGTAATTGTTACCATTATCATACTCAGCATACACCACGATGATTTAGTGTATCTTCATTAAGAGCGACAATAAATGAAAATATTATGAGTGCTACTGATTTAGAAAAAATAACTATGCAAAAATAACTTTTAGGCAGGTATAAAATGAAAGCACCGATTGTTACAGTACATAAAGTCACAAAAGAAACAGAAATTGTTTATTGTAATTGTTGTGTACAATTACAGCCCTTATACCTTTTGTCCTCCAAATTTGGATTTCAAACCAATGATTGCACGAAACAATATTTTCAATCGTGCTTGCACCCCTCTTTCCACGGGTTATTAACAATAGGGTTTTTACCGTACGGTACGAAAAATGTGGTTTTCGAGGAAAACTGGAAGTGTTTTTTACCATGCAAATAAAACATGAAATTCAAACAAGATAACGTCTACAACAATTAACATTTCGATGACTCCATTCCAATGACCCGATAGTTTTAGTGATATATTATGGAGTAGATAACACTGATGAATCTTGATTTGTCAAGGAAATTATAATGTTTAACATATTGGGCATTAACGTAAGTAATTAATTAGTATTTCGGTATTGAACATTTAAATAAACATTACTTAAAATTAATATGTGAACATTAATTTTTCTATCAAGGCTTTTTGAAAAAAAAAAAGAAGACCGCGTCGTTTCGTACCGACATAAGTTTTGTATATCGATTTTCTGTTTTAGAAATTCATTATTTTATGTAGGTTACCGGGGTCTTCCACAGGGTTGGGCAAATAAGGACAAGGCCGTGCTGATAGTTAGTGATTATCAGTACGTATTAACGTCGGTTACGTCGGTGGAATCATTGTTGCGTTGCTAATTCTGGAGGAGATTTGCCCAACCTGTCATCCGAAATAAAAATTATCTATGATTCCTGTCTTATGCAGAGTGAGGGTTCCTTCTCTTCTCAGTCAAGCAGCAACGTAGATGTCTACTGCCCTACCACGTATAGAGATTTGAGACTTTTGTGGTTGATTTACGTAAAAGGAGATAATTTAAATTTATTTCTGTTGTAATCAACTATTCCCAATTCTGCAAGGAAGTACCAATTGTCTTTCCGTAGAGTACCATTGTAGTACAAGATAGCAACATTGTAAAATGAACAAATAAATATGAATGAATAATGTTCTTAATAGTTATAGATAATACCTTTATACATATAACTCATCTGTACCTACGTGTTTGTCACGGATCTCTTTCTAAACGGCTGGACTGATTATATTAATTAAAAAAAATGTGTGTGTGTTTGAATGGGTGACTGAACAGTTTAGAATCACAATTGGACCCAGAGTAGTGGAACTGCAGTCGGGTTCTAGTTTATGTCTGCTATGTATTTTAAATAAATATTAATTACAACTTTCAAACTCAACTTTATTTGCGAATATCAACACTTATTGGATTTAAATTAAATTAAGTAACAAGCTCTCTATATTATATTCCTACTTCTCTAACATTAAGAAATTTCCTTCTCCTATATTGCTGTTCATTTCAATCAGTCACTAAATAATAAAATCTGTTATCTATGTAGGTATTGTAATAACTACTTACAGGCCAGCCGCAGAGCCTCTGAATAAGAAACTGGTAATTTACGACATTATTAAAGTGATAGGGCGACAAGAAGAGACCCACACTTGTTTCACTAATAAACACGTTATTTTATACTTTATCACCAATTAGTTTTAATTCAGTTTGGGATCCGTTTTTTAATAATATGACCGTCGCGGTCCGTTCCTACTCTTTTACAGATAAGTTCTGAGGCACAGTAATTACCACAACTTAATCAAAGAAGTTTCTGTTATAAGTATATTGTACTGTTTACCTAAGGTCCGCACAAAATAGGTCGGTGGTCCGATTCGGACAGCGGTTCGCCATGACCCCTGTTATATACCTTTTACCTTGCGACAGTGGTATTTTAATTTATTGAAGATTTCTACAGTTTCTTGTTAAAGGCCTGTTATATTATTTTAGTAGTTGTTCATATAAAATATAATTAGTATAACATTTATATTGCACTAGTCAAGCTTTTGCCCGCTATTAGCTATTTTAGTTATTTGATATTATACATTCATACAGTCATTCAAAATATAACTTTATATGGTTATCAACACCCGGTTCTCAGCTATTTAACGGTCCCCTGTGCATTACCTCAACAGTTATCATCCAAAAAACGTTTGTAACTCAGAATACCCGAGGTTAAAGGACCACACACGAAACGAGTTAAGGAAAAACTTGCAATAAGTGTAATCACGATGTAATAAAAATGTTTTGTAAAAATTATACACATCCGTAAAAACGTGTTTGCCGTTATGATATTTTAAGTTTTAAATTCTAAGTTAGGTACTGTACCTACTTGTAAACTTAGAAATGCTTTATTAGGACTTCAAATTTTAAGAAATCATTATATTAATACGTGAAGAGAATTCTTTGTAAGAAAATTTTTAAGAAAATTTAAAAACCTTTATCGTCGTAAAGATATGTGATTACCTGCCATGGAAAGTAAGTCTGTGCAATGACAGCTCAAGTTGTACTAACCAATTAAAAACCCATAGGCGAAATTCGACTACCACGCGATGTCTAGTTTTCATAAATCTTCTATAGTCGCGAGTTATACATTTGTTTTAAAACGTTTTATTTACTTCCACAAGTTGTAATGTAACTAATGCGATCGATACTCGAAAGTTTTACCATAGTGTTTGCTTTGCTTTGAAGATACAGAATACTGTGCAGCAAACAGGTATCCGTGCAGTTGCTGAGAGATTTAGCATCATATCATCTATACAATTTTTAAAAGTATTCAGTGTATAATGGCAAACGTGGATCCCTATAGCAAAGCCTCGTCAAGCAATATGCGAACAAAGCCCTGATCATCACAGCCCTTAACTAAAGTAAGACTTGAGCTACTTCCAATTTTTTTGACACAATTGTCAAGTTACGTTATTACCAGGCGGGCGATGTGCTTATTTTATAACGAAGTTGTACAAAACCAGTTACAATCAAGTGAAAACAAATTATGTACTCAAGAACAAGTTTAATTTGGAAGTCAAGATCACGTTCATAAACTTGTTGATATGCTAAAACACATATAGATATATATTTATTATTAGATTATTCAATATACAGATTAAACATGTAAGCAGAACTTCCGATACACTATTGTTTAAAAATTCACGACCACTTCCGTGGGATTTTTACCTAATAAAGTCTCAATGTCTTGAAGCGTGGGGCACGGCCTCGTCTCAACGACCTATAAAACTGCTCTCGCAAAAAAAATAAACCACATTTAACGGAACAGATCATAAACAAACCATACCATGGTTGAAATACGGTTATTGTGTGTCATCATTGCCGTCGCGGGATGGAGTCCAACACTAGCCGAAGGTGGTAATTTTTATCGAAGTATTAGTCTATAATCTGCTTGCGGTGTCACGATCAGTCGATAAAATTTATGATACCGATATCGACCGTTAGGTAATTGCATATAATGGTCCCTTTGTATAATAGGTAATTGAGTCTGATCTAAAAACTCGTTTCGAGTTACGATTTTGATCATGTAAATATTGTAATGCAAGTTGCAATTTTATACTTGTTACATAGTTACCAGAAAACCACGTAGATAGATAGATATATAGAATATTCTTTATTGTACACCATTAAATATAATTAATTGGAACAGATCATAGCTTAAAACAGAGTACAATGGGCGGTCTTATCGCTAATAGCGATCTCTACGAGACAACCTTTAGATGGAGATAATTATAGAAGTATTAAATAAAAGCAATAGTTGATGGCGTACTATATAGAAAATACAGACAAGTATTTACACGTATTAATATATATATACATACACACATATACATACACACACACTTATATATATACATATATAAACACATACACAGACATATATACATATATAATCCAGCTATTCAGTAGAGATTACATAGTAAATTCTAAAGTAATTTTGATCTTAGTTGTGAAACGGAATAAAAATAAAGAATCAAATAAAGGTATTAGAGTGATAGATAGTATTGCTTGACCATATTTTTAAAGGCTGTAATGGTTTCAGCTTGCCGTATACATATGTATATAATATGAGTAACGCTATCATTACGCATATTTAGTTCACAAATGTCATTCAACGCAACATTATGTCAGTCAATTTAAATATTTCATCATAAAATAGACGATGTTTTCTTATGCCCAAGCAAATCAATTTTAACGCAAAATATATTGAGAGTTGAACGATCGAGATTATTTTGTCACAAACCTTTTATCTACATACATTTTGAACAGTATTTTCATGATTTTTTGTTCTTTTATTGTTCAACATCTCCATCTATTTAACTAAGTATAACAAATTGGTATTAAAATACTATTGATTGAATAAAACACGCAGAATTTTTTTTTAAAAATCATATCTAAAATAACACAGTTTATTAATGTTAAATCTCTGCTAACTTAAGTAGTATAGTTAGTTATTGAAAATAATATAAATAGATATCGGAAATTACTTAAAAGATGGCCCCTGAAATACGAAGATCATTTTAAACATGTGCAGTTTAATACTGTGCACATTAAGAAAAGTTCCGCATGAGTTTGACGTAAATAAGACTTACATCGATACCGCTAACTAACAACTCTATCATTACAAATACCCTTCCTGTATTTATATTGTCACAAACTGTAATGAGTACTTTCATTTTTAATTATGTAACCAGAAAGTCCTTGAATTGATATTTAAAACCCTCCTTGAAGCTCAAATAACGTCTTGTTTTTTCAGTCGTGTCTCCGTGTATTATGAAATAGTAATGACCTAGGAAACTTGAGTGTTCTTATCATATTTCATAAGAACTATCGGGAGATCCCATTACTTCTAAATACGTGAGACCTATATACCTACATACACAAAGTAGTTATAACTGGACAATTTCCGATCTAAGCAAAGTATCGGCCGTGCGAAAAATATGACTGTCATAAATCGTGTTTCTGGTCTCGTCTCGTACATAATTGCACGACACAGTCATAAAGTATATTTCTTTTTTTATCTTAATGTCATCCGTTTTCTTAGAAAGGCATTTTACTTGAATAAGGACAAAGGTGTATAGGTACTAGTTTTTTGAGATTTCCTCTATTTAATATATTTACTTTCCCTTTTTTACACTTTTTAAGTAATCTACAAATTAAATTTACCTCGAAGTTTTGTAGGTAGTGGGTCTAACTGTAAACTTTCGTGTGTTATACGTCGGATTTTAAAGGCAGACAAAAAATATGTTTGTCTACTTATTTATGGTTGTTAATTGTTTATAAGCACAGTATAAAGACAAAACACTTATGAACTATTTCACTTAAAACACAATTCAATTATCTTCCAGGAAATAAGTAGCATGGGGTAGTGGAGGAACGGGTGGTAATAGCGCGATGCAGGATTATTAGTTACTATGTAGTTCAGCTAATCTATGTTAGTTTTTTTATGGTATACGGAGCAAACGAACATACGCTTCACGTGAAGATAAGTGACTACCGCCGCCCATGGGCACCTGCAACTCGAGAGTCACAAGTGCGTTGCCGGCCGTAGAGGAAGGGTGGAAAAGGGCAGGGTGGAGAGAAGGGTGAACAGAGGGAGGGGGGGGGGGGTTAGGGCCTACGGTAACCTCACTTACTCGGCGAAAAGCAATGCAAGATATGCTGCACTGCCCGTTTTCTGTGAGGCCGTGGCATCACTCCAGTCGAGCCGGCCCATACGTGCCGAAGCATGGCCCTCCCACGATAAAAATATGATAGATGATGTTGATATATGTTTTTGCTGTATGTGGAAGTTGCCATAGGGTTTATACGAGAAAGACCCATGTTCCCTAGTGGCTCATGGCTAAAGTGGCTGATGATACTTCCAATTCACCCTGCATAAATCCTAGTACTTATACCTTATTTTTGTTTTTCAGAAAACTCTGATCCAACTGCTGCTACTCTGGTAAGGGCCCCTCGCACTATCAAGAAAAAGCTGTGTATTAAATATGGGCTTTGTGGAGGTGTTGGTGGATACGGTGGTGGCTTCGGTGGCTACCAGCAAGGCCATGGTGGTTACGGAGGATATGGAGGATATCAGAATGGTTATGGCCCGGGATATACCCCTATAAACATTGCAATCAGCCAGTCACAGTCTTCAGCAAACGAGGGAGGCGGAGGTCACGGTAGTGGATACTACCCCAATAACTACCAATATAACGGGGGTTACCCCAATTATGGTTACCATGGTTACCACGCTAATAATAATCACGGATACAATAGGTACCCTAGCCAATTCTATGGAGGCTATAAACCAGGTTTTGATAATGGAAATTTTGCAAACAACAATCAATTTAATGGTAACTTTTACGCTGGAGATTCTGATGGAGGGTATGGCTACCAAGGCAACTTTGGTTACCAGGGTAGCGATGATGGTTATGATTATGACGAAGGTGAACGAAGTGCTGGGGGTGCAAGTGCTCGATCAAGTGCTGTTGCTAGTGCCAAGAGTTAAGATTATAGATTTAAGTTCGGAGTATTAAATTTAAGTTCTAGTAGTAAATATTAAAAAATAAGTTCATGATTGATCTGTTTTTAGTATTAGTAAATGTAATTTATTTGTGTACTAAATAAACATTAAAAAGTGTGTTCAAGTGTTTTTTGTGTAAAGAAAATTGTTTTCAAGATTTACACTGTTTTACTTCTCAGTTTGGATAAACATATAAATTTTTGTATCTTCAAAATTAAAGACTAGAACCCTAACCTAATCCTTAGAGACACTGCTTTGTACTCAAAAGCTACTTCAAAGATAATTTTCTCAATAAACTTCATGCAATTACTTTTTACCGTTCATAAAATTATTTTATTTCATTAGGTACTTTCTTTCTTTATATAAAAAGACCAAAGCCAAGCCAATCACATAGGTCACTCAATTCTAGTATTCTTATTAAGTCCTCCAGTTGAGCTAAATTCTAATGTTAGGAACTCTTCACATCGGTAATGATGACTGAGTGACACTTGATCGCAAGTCTGATGACTTATGCATAACACTACCGCCTTGGTTTGGCTGTTTTGTTAATAATCTTGGCAAACGGCTATAAATCTAGTGATAAAGTTTAGGGCATCTATCGTGAAGGGAAGTCAGAAAACGCATATAAACCAATTCGTATGTCGTCTACTCTTATTTTACGGTATGGCATATAACTTGTTTATAAAAAAAAATACACTACAGTTACCCCACTGTTCAACAAAATGGGTAATTTGTAAGATATTTATTATTCTCAAGTAGATTCATAATATATGCAAAGCTGTGATAAATATGACTATGTGTAAAAGTGTCAATAATATATTGGGATTTTGGTCGTGATTAATTATGGAGCATTTATGATTAAATGTAAAAACTTATAGAGTAAACTGTAAATGAACAAGTATTTTATTTCGATTGATATATTTATTGATCGTAAATTAATTTATACCGATCGTGATGAGCATTAACTTTTTATAAAGGTATCTATTGAAGATAAATCGCTTACATCTTCTTTTAAGTATTATACATTTTTATACCCGTATTTTCGTTATCTTTTTGGATAATTTATATGCGGAAGGTCAATGACCTACGTCCTGTGATTTTTTGTAGTTTTATTGACTTTATTATTCTTGTAAAAATTTGTCAATTTATTAGAAACTCGATAATTGAATTTTTTTTAAATTTTCAATATATAATGATAAAACACTCATTTGAAAAAAATATCAATAAAAGTGAGATTGTTGTAATCCTCACTTCATAATTCAGTCTTACATCATTATGGTTACAATAAACGCCATACCGTACCTGAAGGTACTTAGTTACCAGCAGCAGTCAGTAGTCACTGCTTAGTTACCTAAAGTTTCCAAGGAGCAGCAGGAATTCCACATTATTTATATGGGTTCGACTTCACTACAGGTAACGCTTCTTCAAGTCCTTATGATGTCAGTTAAAGAAGAAATTTTAGAAGTTATGCAATGCAAAACTATATTAATAAATGTGACTCAACAATTAAGTATCAATTTATTTAGATTATAATCATTCTGGACTTGTTGAAGCCAGGATTGCCATGTCACTGAACCTCTTAAAAGTAAATTTGTCTATGAAATCTTAAAATTTTGATAAATATAATTTAAAGTAAATGCAGCTCGATTTTATGAATTAGAAAAACCACTCATTTCGTATCATCGACAATCTGAGTTTGAAAGGTGCCATTAATTTTAATAGTGTTACTGGATCAAATTTTATTTCCTTAAACATGTTACACATTTATTAGTAGATTTGTCGTAACTTAAAGTCATAAATTTAACTTTATTTCTGATATTTAAAGTTATATAACATGTATTAGCAGAATCAATGGCTTCATATAATAGATTAGATTTTAATCCATTTAGGTAAACGACCGCTGATAACTCATGAAATAGATTTTCTTTCCGAATGCCTAAATTGTTTTGTTAAATAAGGAGACAGCTAGAACATAGACTTCACTCTCGTATACACACTTCAATATACAAAGTGTACACTCTTGTGAAATATAGGAAATCAAGAAAAATCCAGCTGGTGTTCCTGTTCTAGTGGCCCTAGTTACAGAAAATACAGGACATTCGCGTACCGTTCCCCATCTGAACATTTACTATACAAATTTAATTATTTTATTATACAAATTTACCTTCTTCCTTTAAAACGACTAAATTCCCATGGCAGGTTGTCGTCAGGCCGGCCATAAAAGAAATCAGCCAGGGAAAAGGGCTTGAAGAAGATGATGAGGTAGTCAAAAAAACTTAGAAGGATATGAATAACTTAGATGTCCAAACTCTACAAATTATTAAACTCTAGGTTTTACCCTTGGCTCCGCTCACTTTACTCACGAATGAGTAATTTTCCCATCTCCCGTGAATAGCACTTTTTTTCTGGATGAAATGATGAAAAAATGGCAACGTGTATGCAATATTTCATGATGATCGGATAAACCGCACGGCAGCGAAAAAATATATAAGTTAGATAGTCGGGAGGGATTATTATTATAGCCTAGCTGGGACCCGCGGATTCACCCGCGTAAGTCCCTCGTTAAGTTTTTCATAAGAACCTTCTTCTGACAATAACAAACACACAAAAAAAGAATTCGCGTGATTCCCTGACCAAGGGAAATATGGGTTCATTTTTATATATATAGATTATTGTTTTTTTTTGTAGCATGTATCACAAAAGCACATATTTGATGTAGTTTTGTGAAGCAGTGTAAGGTCTATAGGTACATATTTATGTACAACGGAAATTAACGGAGCTCTGTACTTAAATTGATTGTATTTACTGAATACGTGTAGAATAAATTTTAAGAAATTTCAGTAGGACATGGATTTTAATAGGTAGGTATTTAACATCCGCCTTGGTGTTGCTGAGCAAGAACTATTATCTCAGAGACTCTCTTAGGTGTGTTGGTGTGTCATAACTCATAAGTGAAAAAAAGAACCCGTAATCTAGATCACTTTATAATGGGTATTTATGATGTCTGTAAGGACTGTTTTTCTCAGGTAAAGGTATGAAATTAAAATTAATTGTCGACGATCTATTGCAGGGGTAAAACTTTTTAAGTTTTTAAGTCAACTCAGTGAAGAAATATCGTTTATATCACATATTCATATATCAAATTAGAAACAACACATACGAAGTCATTGGAAACGACGTAACTCGAACCCATGATGCCGCGCCGGAGGTCTCGGAGGACAAATATTTGAGCCAGTTGAGAAAAAGATGTATTTATACCTTTACTCCAGATTACTATAAACGTAGGCAAATAATGAAAGAAAGAGAAACATTCATTCTGACATTCACAGGACCGCACACAATTTTTACATTAAAAATATAAAAGAAATATATCCGTAGTAGTTGAAGTGCCCTGTGCAATGCCAGAAACGGCACCTATTTCAGTATATTGCTGCAGCCTGTGAGACTGCAGCGCTTACGGGAATTAACGCGATGAATAGGTATTTAGGTACCTTTGAATTTACTGACGGAGGGCCTGCACTTCTGAGCCTTGACCACGGCCAGTACAAGTTGGTCGAAACGTCAGGCAATTAAAATTGCACTATCTATCAAATTTTGCCCGAACTAATATATTGCTGATTAGTATACAACCATATCAAAGTACAATAGTATCGCACAGATTCCACACATGGCGTAAATAAAATAAATCAACTTTCGGTCAGCATTTTCGTTGCGCTAACACTTTTTTTCGTCTAACCCCCATCCGCCGAGCGTCAGAAGGGTAACGTGCGATAAGGAACTCGAAAGTTTATCAGCTAATAAGGCAGGCAAAGCCAAAAGAGCACTACTTTGTTCAATACATTTCATGTGGCACGGCGAATAAATATTAGTAGGTAATGTCAAGAGATGCGGGTTCAATTCCTACTCATTGCAAAAACTTGTATTCATGAGTATATCTATTTACAATGGTCTGGTGATTTCTAGGAACAATTTGTATGTATATACAAACAAAAATGTATGTAAGGAGGTATGTCCTTGTTCTTGAACCAAGCCATGCTTGTTCGAATCTGGATTGTACTGAGTAATGCTAATGTGTTATAGATACCTTTTAAACTTTCGTGATTCATGATATAATTATGTATACGTACGGGAATAAACGTGAACACGTAATAGCACACACAGGCCACAATGCGTTTTAGAGGATATAGCACAGTAGAGTTTTGCTTGAATTGGAGGTGCCCGACTGATCCAGTAGGCTGCTGTTGACTAACGATACTACTTTATTGCTGATAACCAGAGCTAAATTATATTGGATTAGCAATGCAGTGTCCAGTGTCAGCTGTCCAGTTCATAGTTTATACAACTCCTTACCGTCATTCGGACACTGTGCTTATTTGCCATCTTACTTTCATAAAAATGTGAGTGATGCGGTTGGAGTTGCTTCATCCTTAAGCTCCGGTAATCACTTACCATCAAACTGGTCTTCATGCTTGTATACCACTTAGTATTAGATAGATAATAATATCATATCACATAGGCGGTAAATCCGGAATACGCGAGCAAGCCGCGCAAGAGAAATATTTTGTTCAGCTAAATATTAAGTTATATAAAATTATGCATAAAATGATGAAATGTATGGAAACAATATTATCCCTTATGGCAGAAATCCACAAGTCCTTTTTTTACTTGAGAAGTATATATCGTAGACTTTTTGGTCAACTTTTTTACACAAATGAAGAATAAACACACTAAAAGATACCACAGGCCATACTATGATTATTATTCTAACACTGTATCATTTATGTTCTAATGGTCATTAAAAAGTAAAAGACATGAAAAGGCAATTTCGTTTTAGAAATTTTTGTAAATTATTCACGAAATCGTATCATCCTTAACTAAATCAGTGATCGTTTGATTTTATAATATGTGAACTTAAATGAAGACATTTGTGAGAAATATGCCAGGATTTTTGCTCAAAAATCTTACGCTTGATAATTAAAAATACTAAAACCGCTTCTCGCCAACCGTTTTAATGCTGAATATATTCTAATTAAGTAACTTTGCTATAGTTTTCTTGTCCAAAATGTTTTTATTACCGCCAATTAATCAGATGTTTTGTCAATAAAGAAGATACCTACGAAATATTTATGATATCGGATCACCTGGAACCATCAAAACTATTTACCGTAACTTGTTAGATAAATTTTGTTTATGAGTGGCTTTCTCTGTAGAAGTGACCTAGTCAGTGTTGAGTGGGGGTATCATTTCATTGAGTATATATACTGAGGGGAATGTTTCACAAGTATCCACAACCACCTGTGCAAGACTTAGACATCCTTGATAGAAACAAAGATGGCGTCGAAAATCGTTGTCCTTGCTGGCTTGTTGGCTGCTTGCAACGCTGGGCCTATCTGGTTCAATGGTGAGTTGATGATGCAATAGCGTTATCTTTATCATATTGTTCTCATTGCGTAATTGATCTGCTATCAATACATGCTGAACATAACATACTGAATATTTTTATATTAGTTTTATGGTACTTGTATTGTTTGACATAAATTAAATCGTGTTTTATTTATTTTTGTCAGATACGCATCTCAGTTATTCTGCCAGTACGTCATTAATGTTCTTGATTTAAAAAAAACGTTTTTTTGTTTTGTTTTCTAAAGTGTGATCTAGAGTAGAACTTTTGTAGTAAGTGTATTACAACTACATCAAAATAAAACTCATTAATATTATGTTCTTTCAGAAGTTCTCCCCGGAACCATCGTAAGGGTCGGCCGCGCCCCCAGTATCTCTTACGGCTTCGGCAGTGGCTTTAGCAGCAATATCGGTGGTATCTCACAGTCTACCGGCATTGGTACCTCCTTCTCCTCTGGCGACGGTGTAGCATACGGCAGTGGGATCGGCTCCTCTAATGGTGGTTTCGCCCGCGGCGTAGGCATCGCCAGCTCTGGAAACGCCTACCCTGTGTACCAAGCCTATCCTACTTACAACAGCCCTCGTGCTTCCTATGGAAACGCGATCGCCTCATCTCAGAACTTCGGTGGTTTCAACTCAGCTATATCTTCCGCAAACACTGGCGGTGGTCAAGCTCTCTCATCAGCACAAAACCTGCGTGGATTGGGATACGAGTCCGCAATCTCTTCCGCCAACAATGGTTTCGGATCTGCTACCTCTGCTGCTACTAACAATGGATTCGGCAACAGTAACTCCATCTCATCCGCTCGCATCGCTGGTCACGGTTACAACTCTCAGGCTGTATCTGCATCTGAACAACATGGAGCGTATAGAGCTAGCACTGCCCAAACTGTGCAACAGCGTGGCAATGCTCTGCAGCACAGTGGTGCTACCAGCATCAATGGCCCTGGTATTCAAGCTGCGCACTCTCATGCTGTCCAGACCGGTTTCTACTAAGTCATTTATGAACATGTCGAAAGATGTTGAGACGACTATATTTAATATTTATTTGACTTACTTGTCTCAACGTCTTTGGAATACATATGTGAAAAGAAATAATCAATAAACAACGGTGATTTTTTTTAAATATTTTTTTATTCTTAAACGATTACAAAAGTCTTTATTTCTGGCTATATAATTAGTTTTCAACATTCTTAGTATAGGTTGTTGGGTTCTTGGC
The DNA here is from genome assembly GCA_949752705.1 of Callimorpha dominula. Classification (NCBI taxonomy): domain Eukaryota; kingdom Metazoa; phylum Arthropoda; class Insecta; order Lepidoptera; family Erebidae; genus Callimorpha; species Callimorpha dominula. The sequence goes on from OX456992.1 coordinate 3,856,653, forward strand.
TCTGTTATCAAACGTCATTGTATTAACTTTACCATACACATGACCAGTGTCACTGACTGCTGCGGCTGCATGGACCTGTCCATTGCCAAAATTAGGTTCGTAGTAACCTTCATAATTTCGTACCCAATCTTTAAAATCAGGAAAACTGTTGAAACTAAACCCAGCGTTTATTGGGAATGCGAATATTGGTAAAAATGGACCACTCGATGCAGAAGCAAAACTTCTACTGTTTCCTGCTATAGCCTTCCCAGGAACAGCTATACTAATGCTGGAATGGCCAGTACCTGGGATATTAGGATAGTTGTCTTTTGTATCAATTTCAGTAAATCCTGATCGAGTAGAAAACTGTTGACTAAGGTACTTCTCAACGTTAGGGTCGGATGATGATATTGAAACAATTGCTTCTCCATTAGGTGTAGATTCTGAAAAAAATAATTAAGTAAATATTAAACATTAAAACATTATTAACGGATTGAAGAATTATTAAGAAAAAAACATAAAAATTTCAAAACTCAGTTTATCCGTTTAAAAAATTCTGACCAGTTTAATAACAGATAAAAATTTTACTGTGAAGTCCTTAACCTACTTTGTTTAAGTTCATATGTAAAGAAGTTTAAACAATCATTATACCTGTAAGTATTATTAATAATAACATTTAAACGTCAATATTGCTTTAACTTACCTTTGAAAACAATTGGAACTGCATCTACAAGACAACACACAGCAACAACAAATACTAAAGACTTCCAAACAAACATTTTTGAACGACGTAAGCCCACAGTCATTACTAAAACACTTATTACAAATAAACGACAGGATCACAATGAACGGTTTATATACGATCTATGGTCGAATACTTAACGTTGGTATATTATCTACGTCGAAGGTTAATGAACTATCTCATAAACTCAAACTTGATTTAGTGATGTTTAAAGATAGAGATCTGAGTTCAGATACCTATTAAATCATGCTTAGCCTGTAGTTAAAGTCTGCAGACACAATACAAGTTCAATGTTTTCTTCTATGACAGGTATTAATCGATTAAAGATATAAGATGGTTGATGCATTTCCGCTGTATTGCTAACGGTACATTGTATCGTGAGATTTAGATGTTCTTTTTTGCTGTAACATAATGTACATGATAAGAAAGTATTGTATAAATGTGTATCTTATTTTCTGTTATAAATACTTACTCCGTTGGCTTCACGATCCCAAATGAATCTTAACGCCGATGTCCGATACGAAAGACGAAGTATCCGAAAGCAGTGTTTTGGGTGCAAGAATCAAAATTTTTTTTTAACTGAAATCCGCTACCTTCCTGTAGAGTCCGTACCTTACGTGTCCGTTCGTAGAATCTTAGAGGAACGATTGAAGATGCGAGGGGGATGACAAAAAGATCCTTGGAATACATTGGACACAAAACTAAGAATAAGAAATGCCTTTTTAAAAACAAGCTTTTATTTTAGCCATTAAAACGAATAAAATAAGTTTAGATTTTGTTGAATTATTTATTTTCCAAAAGCTTGTAGCGATTATTGAAAAAAACATATTTCGGCAAGTAATTACTTAACAACCAATCCACTAAACATACTTTTATAACATTTTGCACGACAAGCTTTTTGTTTTTTATTGTATTTTATGCTTTTTAGTGACAACATCGTTCGTCGATATTACGAATCCATCTAACAGACCCTGGACAGGACTAGGTTTATAGTACTCGTTAAGATAAATACAACGAGCCCAAACACGATGGAGTTACATTGACTGAAAAAAGAAAGAAAGAAAAATATTTTATTTGTATCTTCTACATAATAATAAACATACGTCTTAATACCCAGGGTGGTATCGAAGATCAAATAGGGTACCTGCGTCAGCTATTGTTACAGATCGCTCTGCAACGCTGGTATTCTCGTAGGCCTCAATTACAATCGAACAGTTAAATATCTATATATCTATGTTATTCTTTATTAATATCAATAATATTAGATAAATAATCATATACTATATACATTTTACCATACATAAATACTTATGTCACACAATTTAACAAAACAAATTAAATGATGAGTAGATGAAAAGTTCCTATCGCCACCGTCCATCAGACCCTGGACACCATCTAGATCTATAAAACTTGTCAAGACCAATCCACCGAACCCAAATGTGACGTAGTTATGCTGAGTAGATGAGTTGTTATGGCAACCTCCATGATAAAATATTATTGCATTTTTTTTCTTTAAAATTTTGCGTTGTCACCGAAGTTCAAATCAAATCAATTTATTGCACTCCAAATGTTTTAAGGATTTTGAAACAATAATTCCAGTTCATTATGGACCCTGTAGGGCACGGCAACTGAGAAGAGAGGAGGAAGGTTGTTAATTTAATTCATTTTATTTATTTAATTATTTCACAGATGTATGTTAGATATTGGGTATATATAATTATTTTATGTCCAAGTATTATTTGTATTTGTAAAGAATTGTATTATTATTTTATTGATTGTATTATATTAGTAATATAGTAAGTTCTTTATCGTTCATGTATTCTTTGATATTGTAATAGGCTTTATTAAGTAGCATTTGTTTTAATTTATATAAAAATGTTTTATCGATATTTTCTGTCTTTATAGATTCAGGAAGTACATTATAAATTTTTACACATACATTTTTACGCACAAATTTTTATGCACACGTTACTTGAGTGTTCCAAATTTCAGTTCAATCGGTTGGCGGGAACTGGTATAAAATTCAGTTGCAAGATTTGACACATGCTCACAAAGCAAATTAAAACAACAGCTAAAGACATCGCAAATTTTTTAAAGAGGCTTTACACATTTTGCCAACAATTATTTGGTCCCACTTACGTAATAAGAGAAGCTTATTGCCGCCAACTTGACACTTTGGGAATTAAAAACAGACAAAATTGGCAGTATATTGAAAAAGAAAGACAGTTAAGAAGTAAAATCAATTGAAGGTAAGGGATTCTGTTTATATGGATGGGTTGGCAAGTGTAAATATTTTCTTGACCAGGTCAGGGTCGCGTATGTGTAACTCGAAGTGGTTATTGCTGGGAAGTACAAGCCCCTAACCTAATGTGTATGAAACCTTAAAGTAAAACATTTTTTTTTTATGGTATAGGGTGCAAACGAGCAGACGGGTCACCTGATGGTAAATGACTACCACCGCCCATGGGCACCTGTAACTCAAGAGTCACAAGTGTGCGTTGCCGCCCTTTAAGGTAGGAATAGGGGAAAAGGGCGAGGGGGGGGAAGAGCGGGAAGACGGGATTAGAGTCTGCAGTCATCAATTGATGACTTATATGAAATTATTATTTTTATTTACTATGTCAAAAGTAAAACAAATAATATATATATAAAAATAAATAATACCTTGTTGCAAAAAGGTAGGTAAGAGCGCTATCTTCTAGTGAGTATCCAGTTTCTACTAAAATTGCCCAACTCTTGCCAAACCTACACCCTGTGGAATATCGTGGCATTACTAGCATCCAAGAGCAATGAGACTAGCTTAACGCTGTCTCATCAGTACTAATATAATAAAGCTGAAGAGCTTTTTACTTGATTTTTTTGTTATAGGTTATTACTAATAAGAAAATGTAATTTAAGTACCTATTAAAATAACTGCCGATACCAGTTATGCACGTTATGATTGCTGAAATAATATGTCAAGGCGCTTTATTATCAAAAATAAACTGTCTCAAAACTGAAAATATAACGAATACATACACATCTATATATATGTATGTGTCTGAATGAGACGGTCACGCGAGGTCAGTGCTTTTTTTTGCTTACCAAAAGTGCCTAACGTGCCTAAAAAGGTTTCATTTAGAAAAATTGAATGCCATGTAGTCATCACCATCATTACACGTCTAGACTGTGCGAGAAGTAGACCATCTTTTATTTCCCTATGTTCTCTGCTGTTTATATCCATTGTTTCTTCTGTTAAATAGGTAAACCACTGCTGCAGTGGTACGGGTTTCATTGATCTGTAATCGTTTAAAATCAAACGGTTCTTGCACTTATTTACTAACTTAATATTTCATTATTTTTTTTAAAGAATACTAGTAACGTGTGACCCACGTTACTAGTATTCTTGTTTACCCCTCCAGCTAAGCTAAATGCTTGTGTTAGGAGTAGGTTCACGACGGTAGTGCACTGGGTGAGGTTCCAACCCGCAACCACTTGATCGCAAGTCCGAAGCCTTAGCCATTACGTTACTTAAATTTATAATATCGTTAAATCAGCAGTATCTTGAATTTGTGGCGACATTCACATACAGCGAAAACATACT